>OX392498.1:60157394-61611144 GCA_947623375.1 Apotomis capreana | reverse complement strand
TTTTACTATTTCTAACGAATTAGACGATTAAAGCGTGAATATATCCGAAGGGTTGACAAGAGTTTCCGACCAAAGAAGCTCAAGTCCTGCTGAAGAACCTTGGCATCCATCGAGTCCGCGTGGTCGTCGCTGGAAACGATGGCGTCGTGGCCTACGGTTACAGCATTTTTTCAGATCAACTTTTTAGTGTACGTCAGAATGACTGACCAAAATGGCAGATCAATGTTAGAATACCATCAGCATTCACTACCTATTTGCTACTATTTACTTCCTATAGTAGTATATAGTAACGACCTGAAGAAACTCGCAGTTTCGCTGACGATATTTTTTTCTACCAGCAAGTAATATATATTTTCAATATCTGTGCGAAAAAAAAAAGGTTAAAACAGGCACTAAATGCTGCTTATGTTAATAGCTACCTAGCTACATAAAAAACGTTCAATTCCAACCTGGGCATTAATTATAATTTCCCCTGGTTGGTATTTCGGTAAGGCCGTTGAGCGTTTAAACCGTCGATTCGTTCGTTCGTCTTTAAATGTAACACATTGCAAGCGATAGTTGAAACGCTCTGCGGCCTTCCCCATTTATAATTGTAGTAAAGTTACATCTCACCTGAAAATACAATATTAGGTGCAGCAACTTTGGGGAGGTCAGCAACATCTGCCCTAGTCAATGGTTTTAAATAAAAATAGATCAGTATAGATGAAACTACTAATAAAATTAAGCAAGGAACGAAATTCGGAAGGAAATAATTTAATCAATATAATAGATATACCTCATCACTTTGATATCATAAATGTTTGTAAGTGCTCACTCAGTCCACACATTATTCGTAAATTAAAAATGTAAATATCTTAATATTTGTAGTAGGTATCTAGGAAACTATAAAGTAGTTCAACTTTTAGTATTTTTTTTTTACTAAATATCCACCATCTAAAATGTCATATTCGTTGTCTGCTTTTAAAGATATTCAAATTTAATTTTAAAATACAATCTAGGATATAGTCCACATTTTAGATCACAGTCCACTTCTTAAAATACAATCTAAAATGTGGACTGTATCTTAGATTGTATTTTAAAATTAAATTTGAATATATTTTAAAAGCAGACAACGAATATGACATTTTAGATGGTGGATATTTAGTAAAAAAAATTACTAAAAGTTGAATTACTTTATAGTTTCCTAGATACCTACTACAAATATTAAGATATTTACATTTTTAATTTACGAATAATGTGTGGACTGAGTGAGCACTTACAAACATTTATTATCCAAAAATCTGCCACGTTAGCGGTTTTTTTGTATTTTACAAATTTCCCACGTCACGGACCCTTTCAGGCACCTTAAGCCGGTGAACCTGAGCTAAGATCATAAAAAACTATGTAGAATGCGAGGGGGTTTGGCTGTAATAGTGGTATATATATTGATAGGCTCCTGTTCCCCGGCTAAAGGGTCACGGACCCTTTCAGGCACCTTTAGCCGGTGAACCTGAGCTAAGATCAAAACGTCTCCGCCTGCTTAGGGGGAGACGTGTGAAATCATGGGTCGAAAATTAAGCTGTCTAACGCGGAGCGACTAACCTAATTCTCTTGCCACTACAATTTTAAAAGTAGATAAATGGGTAATTGTAACCATTAAGGGAGAATCGTCCTTGCCGATTTTGTGTCGCAGGTGTCGAGTTTAGAAATTTGCTCTGCTGTGAATAGGTTTCTTGCATGTATAATTCAACTCGTACCTCCTCTCTATCCTTTATGCGAGAATTCGATTTAAGCCAGTCCTTTTTATGTTCTAAAGTCTCAAGATCAGCAGTATCAGGATCACTAGGCTGCCATTCCTTGCAGCCAGCACTCAAATTCATAAGTTTTCTAGTTTTCTTTCTTGATCCCAAGCCGTCATCACATACACCTCTCTTTAATTTATTCGGCCTTTGGAGATAATGAACTCTTTCTTCAATTTTTTTGAAAATTGTGTAGTAGCCTGTTCCAATTAGTTCTTTTGTATCAGCATCTCTATCATATAATTGCGGAAATTTATCACACAAATCCTTTGCAACTGTTCTATACATTGATCTTGTAGGTAGTTTTGACTGTTGGAGTACTTCATCCGTTAAGATTCTCACGATAGTGTTGACGTCCGTATTGGAAACCGGTTCAAGATCATTCAATTTTTTTAAAAGCGACGTTGGTAATTTGTCGTAGGTAATGTCTAACACAGTGCTATTTGTGCTCCATTCGCTGGTATTGCTGACTATAGTGGACGTTGGCGAATTAGGAATAGTCGTTGCAGATTCAGTCGCGTGTGCACTCTGATCATCCCTGTGGTCAGGTTTCCAACTATCTCCTATAATTAGAACGTCCTTTTGTAATTCTACAAGAATGTCATCGTCTTCCACAAGAGTTTCCGACCAAAGAAGCTCAAGTCCTGCTGAAGAACCTTGGCATCCATCGAGTCCGCGTGGTCGTCGCTGGAAACGATGGCGTCTAGGCCTACGGTTACAGCATTTTTTCAGATCATCTTTGTAAGTCTTTTAGTAACTGTCATGGAGGGGTCGTCTCCGCCTGCTTAGGGGGATACGTGTGATATCATGGGTCAGAGATAAAGCGTCCTAACGTAAAACGGCTTACTTAACCTCCTTCCCACTACAGCTAAAAACTAGATTAATGTGTTAATAACATCAAGGGCAGGTCGTCTTCGCCAAGTTCGGGGAAGGCGCGTTAAATCATGGGTCGAAAATTAAGCTGTCTAACGCGGAGCGACTAACTAAATTCTCTTGCCACTACAATTTTAAAACTAGATAAATGGGTAATTGTAACCATTAATGGAGAATTGCTCTATGCCGATAGTCACGAACTAAGGCTTTCAAACAGAAATTTATCGCACAAATTCATAAAAAACTATGTAGAATGCGAGGGGGTTTGGCTGTACTAGTGGTATATATATATATATATATATATATATATATATATATATATATAGGCTCCTGTTCCCCGGCTCAAGGGTCACGGACCCTTTCAGGCACCTTAAGCCGGTGAACCTGAGCTAAGATCATAAAAAACTATGTAGAATGCGAAGGGGTTTGGCTGTAATAGTGGTATATATATATATATATACAGGCTCCTGTTCCCCGGCTAAAGGGTCACGGACCCTTTCAGGCACCTTTAGCCGGCGAACCTGAGTCTGGTGTCACACTGCAGCTACTCTTGCAGTATATGTTAAAAAAAGCTTCCACCAGCCGAATGAGTCGTCAGAATCCTCACGAAAAAGCCTGATGTTTGTGATCCTAATTCCTGTCTGCGAACTAACAGTAAAATATATCCGAAGGGTTGACAAGAGATTCCGACCAAAAAATCTCAAGTCCTGCTGAAGAACCTTGGCATCCATTGAGTCCGCGTGGTCGTCGCTGGAAACGATGGCGTCTAGGCCTACGGTTACAGCATTTTTTCAGATCATCTTTGTAAGTCTTTTAGTAACTGTCATGGAGGGGTCGTCTCCGCCTGCTTAGGGGGATACGTGTGATATCATGGGTCAGAGATTAAGCGTCCTAACGTAAAACGGCTTACTTAACCTCCTTCCCACTACAGTTAATTCAAATCTACACACGATGATTTTTAATCGGTGATCAAGGTACCAATTTTTCAGATTCAGTAATTGATGTTTTGTTATTTATATATTTTTTAGATAATAACAACTACAATTTATTGTCACGCTACTAATGGTTTGTCTATGAGCTTACAATTACAACCTCTTTCAAAAGACAGTTTCATTAGAGGGAAAAGTTTATTGACGTAAGATCTATCAAATTTCCCGCCAAAGCGCTAGCACTTGACGTATCTACTTCACTTCAATAATTAATGTAGGATGACCATGTATGTATATCAAGATGTGATCTCTTATACCGTTGTCTGATGAGAAGAAATTTGCAATAAGCCATATTAATGACTGTGATTAAAAATATTGATTTTACTTGAAGGATAAGCCAATTTTTAGAAGTTATTTTTAGTTATAAATGAACAAAAATTAAAACACTTGAGAATTCTGTAAAATTTACAAGTACTAATTATTATAGTTTCTTCGAATTAAAGCCCAACTACCTAATAACGGGACATGTTTTTTTATTCTAAATTTCACATCTAAATCGTTAGTGCTACTTGTTCTGAGTACAAATATATAGGTTTTTGTTTATTATCTCACGTTTTGAACATGTTATTACAATTCTAAGTTCTGGGCTGCAAGCATATGTACCTTAAATAAGGTCTCTGGGTCGCTATTACAAATGTCCTAAAAAGAGATTGGGTCTTAGGAGGTTTAACAGTGAGGTAACTGCGTGAGACCTCACCTCGCCTATTGAATAAAATTTTGCCGGGTTATTAATATTTTTCAACTCCTAATCACCGATTAAAAATCATCGTGTATACATAAATATACTTGCGACCGGATCTCGATGAATCTAACTATAAGGTTTTAAAGCATGTCTAAAAAAGCATGATGCAGACAAATATAATGGCAATTATCAACAACATGAGTGGAATAAGTGTGAAAATGAAGCAGGTTTTGATAATCAATGCATATTTTATTTTCATTAAGATCAAGTTGAGGTGTAAAAAGATTTTGGCACAAGCCTATTTCCGAATTAATTTCAAATTTAATATTTGACCCAGTAAAATAAGGATTTTCATACGTATCACTGTAAAATATCTTATTTACTTTGAGGAAATTCAGTATATTCTCCTCTTGTTTGTATAAAAGATAATCACCAATTGCATAATTTATACCCCTGTAAGTTATATGTGATGCTGAGAACATTGTTCCAAGGGTGGTGTTTGAAAGCAAGGACCTCACACTTGACGGTAATTCGTCGGTACTATTCACACGAGAATCCTTCGAAAATAATTTTGTATCATACCGAATACCCTGGGAAAGGTAACCTTCGTGTAGTTGATGACGATTTGCTAATAAACTTGTGACATTTATAAAATTCGGAAGGTGTCGCACAACGTTTTTGAAAAATCTATGTTTGCTTTCAAATCTAAGTGTCCAAGAATAAATCAACGGTCCATGAAGCCTCGTCAGTTCACCATAGTGTAGCATGTAGTGATGTTTAGGTCTTAACGGAACATTAGGGAACAACTGTTTTCTAAGTACTAAATATTCTTTTGTGTAAGATGTTAATAAAGCTGTTTGACCAATAGATATCTGATATGCGCAAGTAAGTTGTACAATGTCTCGCAATTTTATTAGCATTTGCCACACTGGGTCCTGAATATCTACCACTCTTAATAGAACCAGTGGCAAATTATTTAGAAAATGCCAATTTTCAAGAGCTTGACCCCCTAGCTTAACAGAATTAGCTTTAAAGGGGGGTGGCACAGATATTTTTTCCTTTTTAGCCAGACGTACCATATTCATGTTTAAAAAATTAGGAGTAAAGGTTTTTTTTTTTATAAAATAGTTGATGGCTAGAGCGATGTCAAATGGCACAATACCTTCAAATAAATCATGTCCTAAACAGGGAGGTAAACCATCAATGACGTGATAGTTTTCGATTTGATTAAAAACAGAATCCCGTTTAACCCCTCGAGAATGTGCTGATGAACAAACATTCTTATGTAATTCGTTAGAGATTTCTACGTCTTGGTTGTAGTCGTCAATAGTTCTTTTTTTTCCTAAAAGTATTGGATTCTGCGCAAAAAGTTCTTTCTCAATTAAACAAAACCGACAAAAATGGTTTACATTAAAGTTTTCAACAAAACCGCCGATGGTATGACTTCCCAAATTGTCACCAATTATTGTCAAAAGAGTGCCATAAATAACCTGGTTACACTCTTTGATATATAATCCACACGTTTCTAAGCTTCTAAGATCTTCGATTAATTTTCCAAAAATTTTACTATGACCGAATTCATTTAAATGTTTTTCTTTGCACAATAATACCAGTTTCATGTTATCTACTTTCGACCTATTGTAAGGAGAAATATTTGCCACCGTCATGTAAACTCCTAGTATTTTTTGTTTAATCTTTGATGACCCCAATGGATTACAAACTTCAAAAGCATCTTGATACAATATTATTTTTAATGTGTTTGGATTCTTTAGAAAATCGCTATTACAACTTTTTGAGCCACATGTAATATCTGTGAAAACGTCATTTATTTTCTCTTTTGGATTTTGAAATTGTTCAAGAAATGTCTTATCTGCAAACAACGTTCTTATACTGTCTATGATTGGTACATAATGTAAAGAACACATCTTGTGAAAGTTATTTCTGCCTAACATTATAGAAATTGGTAACACAATATTAAACATTTCCGAGTATAGTTTAAATCTTAAGTACTTGCTTGACAACTTTTTAGACCAATTGCCATTCATACTTTCCTCGTAGTTCAAATTGAATACATGTTTCTCAACAGCTTTTTTGGAATCTGGATATGTATCAAGCGAAGATAAACATTCGTTTTTAATATTTTTCAAAGAACTTTCATGGACATCTGCATAACCTTCAATTACACTCTGAATAGCATCTTGAGAAAGAAGATTTCGTGTCTCTAATTTAAGTAAAAGTAACAGTAATGGCTTCATAGATAATAACTCCGTATCGTTATGAAGATTAGGCTCGAGTTCTAATTCGTTAGATATAGTAAAATCTTGAATATCGCTACTGGCAGTACTAATAGTAGTAGGGTTTACATCTCGGTTGATCAAATCCGAAATAGAATGCGAATGGTTGCGATACACGTGACTTTTTAATGATGGCACACTAGTAAAAGTTGACGAACCACATGGATTAAATGGGCAAGTAACCGTTTTTCCAGACTGAATATCGTGAATTCTAGAATGGTATTCAACATTTTTTGATAAAATTCTCTTATTACACACTGTACATTTATTATAGGATGAATTAATGTCAACATCAGCACTACTAGTTTCGGACTGGTGTAATCTAAAATTGTGATTCCTAAAAGACTCATAATTATTGAACACACTTTTACACAAAGGATCAATACACATAAATTTTACATTTTTACAGAATCTATGACTTTTTTGGTGGTTATTGTACGAGATCACAGTTAAGAAATTCTCGCCACAATATTCGCATTTAAATGACATGTTATTCAAACTTAAGTTTACCCATTAACGACAATACTTTTTTCAGCGTGACACCTTTACGGATTTTACAACCTTCTTTGGGATTTATTTTGAAAACATACCTTTGCATAAACTCTAACGTGTTTTGACATTCCACTGGATATTCCAAATTAAAGTTGAAGTAAGCTGCCATCAATAATTGTAACGATCTGGAGAAGCTCGCAGTTTCGCTGACGATGGTTTTTTCCACCAGCAAGTAATATATATTTTCAATATCTGTGCGAAAAAAAAAAAAAGGTTAAAACAGGCACTAAATGCTGCTTATGTTAATAGCTACCTAGTTACATAAAAAACGTTCAATTATTTCCCCTGGTTGGTATTTCGGTAAGGCCGTTGAGCGTTTAAACCGTCGCTTCGTTCGTTCGTCTTTAAATGTAACACATTGCAAGCGATAGTTGAAACGCGCAGCGGCCTTCCCCATTTTATAATTGTAGTGAAGTTACATCTCACCTGAAAATACAATATTAGGTGCAGCAACTTTGGGGAGGTCAGCAACTTCTGCCCTAGTCAATGGTTTCTGAAAAAAAATAAAAATAGATCAGTATAGATGAAACTACTAATAAAATTAAACAAGGAACGAAATTCGGAAGGAAATAATGTAATCAATATAATAGATATACCTCATCACTTTGGTACATGTGTGATATATCTTCTTTAAAATATACAGCAATCAGCCGTATATTATCTATGGAATCATTGCCGTTGTGAGCGCTCTGTTCGCGGGCTTTCTTCGAGACTAAAGCTTTCAACCGCTCGTTCAATGCCGAGGTTTTATTTTGAAAAGCTTCCATACACTGGTCAGAATTCAGGGCACAAAGACGATCAAAGTGCGAAATCATATATTTATCTTCGAACAACACCGGCCACTCTTCAACAATACTTCGTATCGCAGGTGTCGAGTTTAGAAATTTCCTCTGCTGTGAATAGGTTTCTTGCATGTATAATTCAACTCGTACCTCCTCTCTATCCTTTATGCAAGAATTCGATTTAAGCCAGTCCTTTTTATGTTCTAAAGTCTCAAGATCAGCAGTATCAGGATCTGTAGGCTGCCATTCCTTGCAGCCAGCACTCAAATTCAAAAGTTTTCTAGTTTTCTTTCTTGATCCCAAGCCGTCATCACATACACTTCTCTTTAATTTATTCGGCCTTTGGAGATAATGAACTCTTTCTTCAATTTTTTTGAAAATTGTGTAGTAGCCTGTTCCAATTAGTTCTTTTGTATCAGCATCTCTATCATATAATTGCGGAAATTTATCACACAAATCCTTTGCAACTGTTCTATACATTGATCTTGTAGGTAGTTTTGACTGTTGGAGTACTTCATCCGTTAAGATTCTCACGATAGTGTTGACGTCCGTATTGGAAACCGGTTCAAGATCATTCAATTTTTTTAAAAGCGACGTTGGTAATTTGTCGTAGGTAATGTCTAACACAGCGCTATTTGTGCTCCATTCGCTGGTATTGCTGACTATAGTGGACGTTGGCGAATTAGGAATAGTCGTTGCAGATACAGTCGCGTGTGCACTCTGATCATCCCTGTGGTGGTCGGGGTTCCAACTATCTCCTACAATTAGAACGTCCTTTTCTAATTCTACAAGAATTTCATCGTCTTCAACTTCTGTTCCGTCTAACAGAAAAATCTTACTACCGAAGATATTCTTTTCATTGGCTGCAATCAAGAAGATAATGTTATTTTTACAATTTAACAGTATATATAATTGATATCCTCTTTTTTTAAACTCTGTTAAAAAATAAAAATATACAGCCATAGCAAGTCTTTTACATTTTATAGGAGATAGGAAACTGTCTGTTGATCTTTCTTTAGATAAAAAAGTGTAATGCTTGTAAACGGTTTTTTGCATTAAAACTTTACACAAATATGACACAGTAGGTACAGTAATTTATGTTTATAAAAGTGCAGAAGGCTAGGGGTCAAGGGAGAAACGGTGAATAAAAAAAGTATAAGCGAACTTACTAGTCCAACTATTTTGTGCTTAGTTGCTGGATATAGGTGCTTCAGCAGAGACGGCATGGCGATGTAGACGCGGACGTCTCATGCAGTATTATTCAGCAGTCTACTCGGGGAAAGTAAAAGCAGTTTCTAGCTTAAAAACTAAAAAAGCATGTATAGGTATCTATTTCACTACCAGCAGAGAGTAGACAGTTTTATTGTAAAGTGTAAAACTATGGATATTATATAGTCACGGTACTTTTTGTGTGGCAAGTGGATATAATGGACTGGAATGTAACACTGTGGATATCACATATCTTTACTATAAGAGCAGATAGCAGAGTATGTATAAAGATAAAAATTAAACTGTCTCCCTCCGCTAATTCTGTGTAGTCTAAAAAAGTAGGCAATAATCTATATATTTTTCTCAAACATCCAAGGAAATGTCGTTCTTAACTTCGTGATTATAGAACGCAAAGAACGTCTTTGTACAGAACATATTGAAGATTCATTCTAATTTGAAAATAAGAGGTGTAATGTTTGTACAGTTTTATTTATAATTAACAAATACATACACCAAAAACACACTGGTATGTAACACAGAAAAGGTGCGGGACGCAAAGAATCTTATATATTGCGCGAACGATACGACACGACATCAAGTACGGCGCGACTGGCGGTCCGGGCGAGGCGAGGCGCGGGCGACGCGGCGGCGGTGCCGGCCGCGGCGAGCGTTATATTTATCATAGGTATGTACAGGGTTTAGGATTGCTACTTATTATTTCCTTGGATTTATTTGAGAAAAGCACTATACAAGCCTAGACTACAACTTCTAGTCTTCTACATTTTTTCAAAAACCTAGTACTCTTTGTATTTTTGTAAAGTGTGGGCTACCGTTTTCGTGCTCACCAGTCGGCGCCACTGTCGAGTGAGGTCCATAAGTAAGCGTAACTAACTATAATAACTAAACAAACTAAATAACTAAAATAAGTATTACTAACAAAAAAAACCAGTCAAGTGCGAGTCGGACTCGCGCATCGAGCGTTCCCTACAAATTTTAACTCATCCCATCTTAACTGGTAGGAACCGGTTAAGTTAAGTTTGCACCTGGTATTACCTATGGCCCCGCAGACAAATGAGGTGTAAACTTAATCCAAACGGGTAGTCATTATATAACTTTTGACTTGACTGGACGGACTGGTACAGTGTTGGAACGTATAATTTCAATTAAATTATATTGTAATTAAATTTTAAGCAGCAGGTATCTATTTTCTAATTAATAATATGAATAAAATCAGCAACAAAGACTACAAACATACCTAAATTTGAATGGTTGGAAGACAAAGTACAAAGAGTTGAATATGTTCTCGCTGTTGAGGTGAAAAGTTGTGATTCAATCCTTCGCTTGCTCGGGACTCAAAATCAGCACTCATAACAAAAAACAACTTTGCTCTCTTGTTGCACAAATAACTATTGATACATGATCTCCAAGGACAGTAGAGGAGGAAAATTGCAACAACCCACATAAAATAAATGCTTTTACTCTCATGTCACCAATGAACACTCCTTCCCACAAAGCTGCATCTAAGGGGAGTAACACAGAGGCAAGGAAGAAGATGCCCTCAAGCAGTTCAGTGACCCCAAAAAACTATAACCCAGCAACAACACCAACACCCAACCCCCGATTTAATCGAAATCCATACCCCACATGATATGTTTAAAAAGTCATTACTTTTTTCAAAAATGTCATGTCCGCCATCTAGGATTTCAAAATTGACATCATTTTCGATTTTCTAACCCCCGATTTATTCGAAATCCATACCCCACATGATATAATGTTTAAAAAGTCATTACTTTTTTCAAAAATGTCATGTCCGCCATCTTGGATTTCAAAATTGACATCATTTTCGATTTTCTAACCCCCGATTTATTCGAAATCCATACCCCACATGATATAATGTTTAAAAAGTCATTACTTTTTTCAAAAATGTCATGTCCGCCATCTTGGATTTCAAAATTGACATCATTTTCGATTTTCTAACCCCCGATTTATTCGAAATCCATACCCCACATGATATAATGTTTAAAAAGTCATTACTTTTTTCAAAAATGTCATGTCCGCCATCTTGGATTTCAAAATTGACATCATTTTCGATTTTCTAACCCCCGATTTATTCGAAATCCATACCCCACATGATATGTTTAAAAAGTCATTACTTTTTTCAAAAATGTCATATCCGCCATCTTGGATTTCAAAATTGACATCATTTTCGAATTTCCAACCCCCGATTTATTCGAAATCCATACCCCACATGATATGTTTAAAAAGTCATTACTTTTTTCAAAAATGTCATGTCCGCCATCTTGGATTTCATAATTGACATCATTTTCGAATTTACAACCCCCGATTTAGTCGAAAACCATACCCCACATGATATGTTTAAAAAGACATTACTTTTTTCAAAAATGTCATATCCGCCATCTTGGATTTCAAAATTGACATCATTTTCGAATTTCCAACCCCCGATTTATTCGAAATCCATACCCCACATGATATGTTTAAAAAGTCATTACTTTTTTCAAAAATGTCATATCCGCCATCTTGGATTTCAAAATTGACATCATTTTCGAATTTACAACCCCCGATTTAGTCGAAAACCATACCCCACATGATATGTTAGAAAATCGAAAATGATGTCAATTTTGAAATCCAAGATGGCGGACGACATTTTTGAAAAAAGTAATGACTTTTTAAACATATCATGTGGGGTATGGATTTCGAATAAATCGGGGGTTAGAAAATCGAAAATGATGTCAATTTTGAAATCCAAGATGGCGGACATGACATTTTTGAAAAAAGTAATGACTTTTTAAACATTATATCATGTGGGGTATGGATTTCGAATAAATCGGGGGTTAGAAAATCGAAAATGATGTCAATTTTGAAATCCAAGATGGCGGACATGACATTTTTGAAAAAAGTAATGACTTTTTAAACATTATATCATGTGGGGTATGGATTTCGAATAAATCGGGGGTTAGAAAATCGAAAATGATGTCAATTTTGAAATCCTAGATGGCGGACATGACATTTTTGAAAAAAGTAATGACTTTTTAAACATATCATGTGGGGTATGGATTTCGAATAAATCGGGGGTTGGAAATTCGAAAATGATGTCAATTATGAAATCCAAGATGGCGGACATGACATTTTTGAAAAAATCTGTTAGGGTTCCGTTTTTTGCCATTTGGCTACGGAACAACCGCCATGAAGTCCTCGATATAGCTACATCCTTCTACAAAGAACTATATAGTGCAAATGAAGAAGACTTAGATGCAAACACAACACACACCAAATCAAAATCACATAATTCGACAAGACCAGAATCTACAACAGCAAGAAGTAGAGTGCGTCACAGTAGAAGAGATTCAAAAGGCCATCCGTCGCCTAAAACTTGACAAGAGCCCAGGCCCCGACAACATGAGCAACGAAGCTAGCTATCAAAGCTGCAGAATGCCTACTGAGCACTCCACTTGCATATCTATTTAACTTAATATTGAACACTACTGAGTTACCAAGACAATGGTCAGAATCAATTTTTTTATTTTATTTTATTATATAAAAAATTGGGCAAGTGCGAGCCCGACTCGCGCGTGAAGGGTTCCGTACCTATACATATATATAATCTATAACAAGTTTGTTGTATTTATTTTATTTTATTTTTAGTATTTGTTGTTATAGCGGCAATAGAAATACATCATCTGTGAAAATTTCAACTGTCTAGGTATCACCGTTGTTGAGATACAGCCTGGTGACAGACGGACGGACGGACGGACGGATGGACGGACGGACAGCGAAGTCTCAGTAATAGGGTCCCGTTTTTACCCTTTGGGTACGGAACCCTAAAAAGGAAATCCACACGATGCCACCAACCGCTAGAACAAGCCGGATTCAGGCGTGGATTTTCAACAATAGATCACATACATGCGATTGAACAATCATAGAAAAGCACCAAGAATTCAACACACCAGTGTACATTGCTTACATCGACTACAAAAAGGCATTCGACACCATACTACATTCCGCCATTTGGAGAACACTACAGGACCAACAAGTACATAGCAGCTACATAACATTAATTAAAAATATTTACAAAAATAGTACGAGCAAAATACAACTAGACAACATCCGCCCTTCCTTCCCCATTGAAATCATAGTGACATTATGGCATTTATTGTTAAACTCATAATGGCAGAGAGTACTAGGTTTTTTGAGTTATCTAAACTAAAAAGTGTTAGTTAGTTATTTTACATTATCTATATCAACATAATTTAAAAGATTACCTTTTTCAATTATCTCTGCTTTGGAATATTCCTTTATCAAAACTATTTTCTTCGTCTTAAAACTGTTGCACCACACCTTGAATACAGGCATTTCTTTTCATTCCTTGAACACTGGGATTTCACTGAAATAATAATAAAATATTAATATAAGTTAAAGGGTGAACAAAATGGGTCAGACTATTTGTAAGGTCCATTAAATATTGTTTTGAAGAGCTACTGCCACAGACGATGCAGTCAAACCTTTAGATGAAGGGCCGTACTGCTATGGATTTTTTGTCAGGAATAATATAATAAAGGGATAAGAACTAGTAACAATGAAATTGTATATATGTAAATTTAACGTTCTTCAGAATGGAACGGACTGAAATATTCCTCTGGAACCGCACAATACTCACATTTTGCTTATCGAACGCAGTCATATTCTTGACATGGTCCTTCAGGTCCTGGGGCATGTCGCGCGGCAGATGGTCGAAGCTGTTGTAGAAGAGCGGCTTCCAGCCTTGTTGTACGCGAAGCTGTTGCTCTCCACGCAGGGGAACCAGGTCGCTGCGTTTATGTCTACGTCACAAACCTGAGGCAGAATTTTTAAAGTAAATGGAATTGTTTTACAAGGGTTTTGATTGAGACTTAATGATGTCTGTGATAGATTTGGCAAAAGATCACTGTCTTAAGGTTAAAAGTCCTAACCTCAGGCGAAGTGGAGCCACTATATTGTGCCAATAAAAAAAAAACATCTCATTTATCAACTATCATATTAACTGCTGATATGTGAAAAAAGGTGAAATCGGACTGCCTGGCGCCATAAACCAATTATTATTATTAACCAAGAAGAAGAAGGACACTTACCTTTATACAATTACTTCGGTCTAGGTATATTTAATAATAAATCAAAATCACAGAATTTATTTCACTTCACAACGAAGATTCAACACGCAGGCAGATGACGCGACGCGAAGCATAAGCAGAATGCAAAATGGCGGATTGGCGCGCGCGCGCTGACTGAACGCTATCATAGAGTGTGTACCAACGAAGACGCGACGAGTCAAAAATGGCTTAGACCTTAGAGTAGCATTTATAAGTACTTGGTTGCAATAAAATATATTATTAATATAAACAGATTATTTTTGGCTTTTCAGTTTTATTTAAAGGTGGTTCTTTTTATTTGCTTTTTATTCATTGAAATTTAATTATTATTATTGAGTAGTTTCAGTAGCCTGCTGTTTTCCATTATCAGCTCAACGTCATTAAATTATACTTTTCGAGAGCAACTGTTTTTTTTTTTAAGTCGGTTAATATACATTTGTTGTATACCAAAACCTTCTTATTTCCAGAATGTAACAAAGAGTAAGAATGGGACCCTATTTACCTATTTACTGCCGCTATAACAACAAATACTAAAAACAGAATAAAATAAATATTTGAGTGGGGCTCCCATACAACAAACGTGATTTTTTGCCGTTTTTTACTACTAGGTAGGTAGCAAGAGCATTGACTTGACTTGACATCTCTTATTTTTACTCTTTGGCACCACTTCCTTCTAGAATATTCCACAACAAACATGGCGGATCTGCGCAAGTTATGGCATGTCCGTTCGTTTTTTTCATAAATCTGCTTATACTGCGCAGTCATATGGACCTAGTATGTACTTATAGTACACCTGGAGTGCTCATTGCTTCGTTCGATTTATTTTATATACCTAATGAAACTCATAAATAAATATAGTGAATGTTAGCTACTATGCCAGCAATAACACACTTTTGGCTCCCGTTATTTTAACAGAACGCAGCAATCCCGTAATTGTTAATTTGATTTGATAAATGACAAACTTCGTTACTTAAGTCATACTCAAAAACGAAACAAACCAAAAAACATATTCTGATGTACGTGGACATGAACACATTTATGAGGATATAAAAAAAAAAAACCGGCCAAGTGCGAGTCGGACTCGCGCACCGAGGGTTCCGTACAAACACTTTCCATCCCTAAGTGGTTAAGTTAAGTTTGCACCTGGTATGTATAGCGCCCCATATAAATTAGGTGCAAAGTTAAATATTAAAAAAAAAAATTATGGTTTTCGTAATTATTCCTTTATCTATGCTATAAGACGTTGCTTCGTACCAAATTTCAAGATACTGGGTTCACGGGAAGCACCCTGTAGGTTTTGATTCCCTTGCAAGTGTCGAAAATTTGCGGCATAAACGGCTGTATCTTTTGATTGCGTTGGCTTAGAAGTTTGATTTTTTCACAGCTTCAAGGGACAGTAGACCTGAGTAATTGATATAAATTTCAGCTTCATACCTCCACGCGTTCCTGAGAAAAAGGGTCTTGACAGACAGACGGATGGACGGACAGACGGACAACAAAGTGATCCTATAAGGGTTCCGTTTTTTTCCTTTTGAGGTACGGAACCCTAAAAATGGTTATTTGTAGGGCAAAAAACTAAATGCTCACCAAAATGGCTTTTTTCACCAAAATTTCAAATTGGTGCTAGGCGGCTAAAACTCGGTATCGGGGGGCTCTCGGGGCTCAAAAATATGAATCTGAAATCTTGTCCGAAAATTCGGTCAAATTCGGCAAAAATATAAAAAAAAAACCGGCCAAGAGCATGTCGGGCCACGCTCAGTGTAGGGTTCCGTAGTTGCTCATCCTTCACAATAAACTGCTGTTTTAAGCCCGAGGTTTACGTTAAGAAAGATTTTAAGCTCTATAAAAAGGTCGTAAACGCCCTAGAAACTGTAATCACTTATTACCTTCTGGAAGTCAACTTACGACCTTTTAAAGAAAAAATATGAAATTTGGCGATAACTCAAAAACGGCTCAACCGATTTTGTTCAATATAGTTTTCATTGAAAGTACATATAAGGCCTCATTAACATGAATTTTTCCGAATTTTTTTGACCCGTGGTTTTGAAAAAAACCGATTTTTTTTTCAAAATTTCAAATTGGTGCTAGGCGGCTAAAACTCGGTATCGGGGGGCTCTCGGGGCTCAGAAATATGAATCTGAAATCATGTCCAAAAATTCGGTCAAATTCGGAAAATATCGAAAAAAAACGATTCAAAATTTCTCAATTGGTGCTAGGCGGCTAAAACTCGGTATCGGGGGGCTCTCGGGGCTCAAAAATATGAATCTGAAATCTTGTCCGAAAATTCGGTCAAATTCGGAAAATATCGCAAAAAAAACGTTTTTTTTTCAGAATTTCAAATTGGTGCTAGGCGGCTAAAACTCGGTATCGGGGGGCTCTCGGGGCTCAAAAATATGAATCTGAAATCTTGTCCGAAAATTCGGTCAAATTCGGAAAATATCGAAAAAAACCGATTTTTTTTTCAAAATTTCAAATTGGTGCTAGGCGGCTAAAACTCGGTATCGGGGGGCTCTCGGGGCTCAGAAATATGAATCTGAAATCTTGTCCATAAATTCGGTCAAATTCGGAAAATATCGAAAAAAACGTGTTTTTTTTCAGAATTTCAAATTGGTGCTAGGCGGCTAAAACTCGGTATCGGGGGGCTCTCGGGGCTCAGAAATATGAATCTGAAATCTTGTCCGAAAATTCGGTCAAATTCGGAAAATATCGAAAAAAACGTGTTTTTTTTCAGAATTTCAAATTGGTGCTAGGCGGCTAAAACTCGGTATCGGGGGGCTCTCGGAACTCAAAATTATGAATCTGAAATCTTGTCCGAAAATTCGGTCAAATTCGGAAAATATCGAAAAAAAACCGATTTTTTTTTTCAAAATTTCAAATTGGTGCTAGGCGGCTAAAACTCGGTATCGGGGGGCTCTCGGGGCTCAGAAATATGAATCTGAAATCTTGTCCGAAAATTCGGTCAAATTCGGAAAATATCGAAAAAAAACGATTCAAAATTTCTCAATTGGTGCTAGGCGGCTAAAACTCGGTATCGGGGGGCTCTCGGGGCTCAAAAATATGAATCTGAAATCTTGTCCGAAAATTCGGTCAAATTCGGAAAATATCGAAAAAAACGTGTTTTTTTTCAGAATTTCAAATTGGTGCTATGCGGCTAAAACTCGGTATCGGGGGGCTCTCGGGGCTCAAAATTATGAATCTGAAATCTTGTCCGAAAATTCGGTCAAATTCGGAAAATATCGAAAAAAAACCGATTTTTTTTTTCAAAATTACAAATTGGTGCTAGGCGGCTAAAACTCGGTATCGGGGGGCTCTCGGGGCTCAGAAATATGAATCTGAAATCTTGTCCGAAAATTCGGTCAAATTCGGAAAACATCGAAAAAAAAAACGATTTGTATGGAGAAAATTTCAAATTGATATAGCATAGCTAATAATGACTACCGCACATTATGGAGCGTTTTTTAGGGATATAAAAAAAAAAACCTAACCTAACCTAACCCGGCCGAGTCGGATCTGCTCTGAAAGGTGATCAGGATTAGATGGATACCTAGCTTAAACACTAATTTATGAAAACAATATTTGGTGAGCAAAACATCCATTTTGGTGAGCAAAACATCCATTTTGGGAAGCAAAAAATCCATTTTGGGAAGCAAAAAGATATTTTTTGGTAATCATTTTGATGTTTTATGAAAACAATATTTGGTGAGCAAAAAATCCATTTTGGGAAGCAAAAAGATATTCTGACTCAACATAAAATTATTCTGGTGTAATGTATATCGATTTTGGAATACAAAATGATTTAATTTGGGGAGCACTGTATAGAGTGAATTTATATTAAATGGAGGCAATTCATTTTATTTGGAATTTAGTTTTGGGGTATAAAAGCCATTTTGGTGAGCGTTTAAATTGTTCCCTTTTCAGATATGGCGAGTGTATTACAAGTAGGTTGGTTTTCTCCGCGTTTAACATAATACCGTTGTCATGGGACCATTGCACAATCTTAGATACAAGCTCCCTGTGCGCAGTCAAGTTTGCCGCCATTTTTTTTTTTGATATAATTTGAAAGAATATCATCTAGAATAGACCTCGAGTATATTTATTATACAATTAAATTACTATCATTTAGGTATAATGATTAATGAAATACTGGGGGTTTCAAACTGACAGTTGACAGCTTCGCGCCAAAACGCACCGAAACTTGCGACGACGTCACGTCATCTTTGTTTGTCAATGAACAATGAAAAATTTGATCGTAGTTGCTAAAATTAATAAATTCCGGCTTTCTTGAATAAATAGGTTAGGGTCAAATGAACTATAAAAAATGGACTATCCGTCAACATCAGGAAATCACAACGATGGCTCCAATGTTCGGATATAAAGAGCCGTGTTGTGTGTTCAGTTCAACTTCAGCGGTTTCCAAATAAAATATTCTTATCTTATCGAAATGGAGAAAAAAGTAGTTCCAAGCTGCGAAGAGGACAGACACTTATTCTCCAAAGACTGTCAGTCGATGCTGTGAAGATCACCCGATGTAAGTGCAAATATTATTGCTTAAGTACATGTTTTGCGTGTGGTAGTACGCTCTGATTAAAATTAATTTAGCTAAGTACCTAATTTACTAATGAATCTTCTTTGTGACACATACAATATTTCTTTATATTTTACAGCTGGAGAAAGATGTTGAAAATCTTTATCTAAAAAAAATGTGGTACCACACATTTTAGAGTGCCAAAATAGAATGATGCCAATATAAAGCCTACATCAGCAATACTCAAAAGGAACAGACGTGAAATTCTTGTAAGTATTGAAAATGCATCAGGTATGCCTTTGTTTCGATCTATTATTTCACAATTCTTTGGGTAGTAATTAACACAGTCATCTTGTTTAACTGGACAGTAAGTATTTATTTTCAGGAATACCTAAGTACTTATTTGTCTATTAATGACTATGAATCAGGCGACATTTTAAGTGTCTACAATAACACTCGCCAAGTGTCTACATTGATACCAAAATTGTGTATAAGTATTCATGAATAGGTTTATGTAGGTATATAAAGTATTAATTAATATGCATAATAATAATTGGTTTTATGTAGGTAACAGATTATAGAATTAAGGCACAATACAAATGTGTCTGTTTAGTTAGTCGTATGGTTACTGATAGAGAATGCCTTTTGGTATTAAAGTCTAAAATTTGTACTTTTACTTTTGTATTTTGTGCAATAAATAAATACTTTTCCATTGAGATAATAGTGATATATGCTGGGTTTGCATTTTCAGCCTTTTTGTATAATGACTGATACTAGATTTTTCATATTCTGTTGGGGTATATGTAATAATGATGTTATTTATTAATGTAACAAAAGCTGCTGCATCTTGTGGGTACAGACACACAGACTAAAGATACCTTTAGTCTGTGTACCTACTTATAATCTTCCCTTTTATTATAGTATGGATATCATGCTCTCTAATTAAGAAATGTTCTTTTCTTACATTTCAGATCCAACTCTGAAGATTCAGAAATCCAAGACACTCTTCACCCTCAGAATATAAATGTATGCTGTGTGTATGACAAGTGTGTACAGGTGGCTCTAAAAAAAATAAAAAAAAAAAAATAAAAATAAAAAGCATTTATTTCAGACAAATTAATCCATATATTGTTAGTATTACAAAAATAACTTAAATAACTATGTTAGTGCCTAAACTAATGTGTTGAGAGGTCCAGTGCCTGATTAGGGCACTGTCCCATCTCTCCGCCACGACAGTCTGTGGCGGCTGTCGCGCACTCTGCGGAGCGTCGCGGCGCAGCGCTTGCGCAGCGTCGCGTGGAAACCGTCCACATGCGCGTCTGCGAACATGCCCGACGCACTGCAGTACCTCGGCAGCCGCAACAGCACCCGGAACGCATCGTTGTACTGTACACGCATAGTGTTCATGGCACGCTGCGTGTACCTCGTCCATAGGCTACAGGTGTACAGAGAAGTACAATACGCACGAAATAATGTTATTTTAACCTGCGCTGTACACCTGCTGAACCTGCGAGCAATCATATTGGCCATAATGGCCAACGCCCTGCGTTCCCGCTCAATGTCAGAATCGTCTCTCAAGTCATCGGTGACCAAGTGACCCAGATATTTAAATGAATTTACCCTCTTGAGCTGTTCGCCATTCAATCGAATGGGTGGGACATGAGATGGACACTTGGTACCCGCCTTGAAAATCATATACTGGCTTTTCTTTACATTGTATTGCAAATTGTGCTTACGGGCATATGACTCACACTTCTCGAGAAGTATTCTTATACCACCGACCGATGGGCTCAACAGTACCATGTCGTCAGCATCTGAATCGGTTCATTATTTTAAGGGTGAATAGGCGACCGACGGACAAAGTTACTTTCAGATGTATAGTATGAATGTTTATAAAAATATCTTGGAAAAATTAAAAGCATGGTTAAATATTATAAATATCTTTTAATACAGCACAGACACAATGCTGCTATCAAATGGTACATCTATCAAATGGTATATCTATGCTGCTATCTAATGGTAAATCTGATTTGAATCCGGTATCTATCAGTACTATGGATAATATAGTTCCTCACGAAAAGTAAAAGAAAACAAATCAACATTTTTACAAGTCTATACCTAAATACGTGCACATGTTCATGCGTGCAATAAAAACAATAAGAAAATAATCGAGTATCAGAAGCGGCGAAGACGTCTCACCGGCCAAACCGTACGTGACGCAACAAACGTCGTCCAATTAGTCCATGTGAGCGTACCGCGGCACGATGTCCTCGCGGATGAGCAGGTCCCAGGCCGGCAGCCCGTGCAGCGGCAGCAGGTCTTGGCCGGTGAGAGTCAGAATGGCGGGTGTACCATCACGGATTTGTAAAACAATTATACCAAAAAAATGTACTCAAAATGTACTATTTTGTACCTACTTTAAAAAAAATTGTATCTCTCCGTACAAAAAGTTATTACAATGTTTAGGTACACCCGCCATTCTGACTGCTGTCAGGATGGCGGGTGTATCGCAGTTTACCATGAAGCCCTTGATTATTGAGAAATGTTATTACTCTAAAAAAATGTACCAAAATTGTACTCTAACAAACAGTTAAAATATTAGCAATCGGATGTGTAACTTGGGAGTTATACACAAATTAAATTTTGTTCATAGTATGTGAAGGGCCAAGCGGGAGAACTGGGTAAGTCACGTTCGCAAAATTTTACAGTACAGAAGAATGAGGTTGTCTAATCCTTTGATGGCTGTATGGCTTAAGTAATAATATAGCAAAAAACCGGCCAAGTGCGAGTATGGCTCGCGCACCGAGGGTTCCGAGGGGTTACAAATGAGATGCAAATTTAAGACAACCGGGTTCTACAAATACGATTTTCGAACTAAATAATATATTTTTTATAATTTACCTACAATATATAGTTTCCCAGTTTTCCCTTTACTTGTAGTATAAGACGGGTGTTACTTGTAAATTTCTGTTCTAGGTCACAAGTAACACCATAAGTGTTTGTACGGAACCCTCGGTGCGCGAGTCATACTCGCACTTGGCCGGTTTTTTGCTATATTATTACTTAAGCCATACAGCCATCAAAGGATTAGACAACCTCATTCTTCTGTACTGTAAAATTTTGCGAACGTGACTTACCCAGTTCTCCCGCTTGGCCCTTCACTTACTATGAACAAAATTTAATTTGTGTATAACTCCCAAGTTACACATCCGATTGCTAATATTTTAACTGTATGTTAGAGTACAATTTTGGTACATTTTTTTAGAGTAATAACATTTCTCAATAACCCGCCATCCTGACAGTCAGAATGGCGGGTGTACCTAAACATTGTAATAACTTTTTGTACTGAGAGGTACAATTTTTTTTAAAGTAGGTACAAAATAGTACATTTTGAGTACATTTTTTTGGTATAATTGTTTTACAAATCCGTGATGGTACACCCGCCATTCTGACTCTCACCCTGGCCGACGGCGATCAGCCCGGTCTCGGGCCCCGGCAGGTGCCCCTACCACAAGTAGTAGTAGCCGCAGCCGCGCCAGGCTCACCAGCGGGCACAGCGTGCGCACCGACGAGATGAGCTCCACCAGGCCCGAGTACGTCTTGTTGAAGTTTTTGGAACACGGCGGCGGTCATCTTCTTGTCGCCGAGCACGCTGTCGTTGGCGTAACCCTCGATGAGCTCGGCCGTCCAGTTGAAGTGCTTCTTCCGCAGCAGATCCGAGTGACCCGAGTGCGAGGTGGTAGGTGGTGGTGGCTGGAATGCTGTAGAACTTGTAAACGCCTTCATCCAAAATGCTGTAAAAAGAAACATTTGTTTATTGTCTCAATTTTACTCATATAATGAGTACTTCTAGCGATGCTGCCAACACTGGTGTGTATGCCGACAAAGCAAGGATACTGACCCTTCGACGGGCCCGCAAGAGGAGATGGTGGTGAATGTAGCGTCCGAGACGCAGCGGGCGCTCCTTGCGCAGCACCACCGCGCCCACCACCAGGTTTTGTCTGTGGAACACGAAAACAATACTCATAGTTATCTGGTTTCTACAGTTTGGTCAGTTTGTTTCTCCCAACAGAACTGTGAAACATCACATGGTCTTACCTTTTCTTTTTTGCCCAGAACATTAAGAACTTCTTTCTGTAGTTTTTCATTTCAACACTTGAAAACTGCACTTTCATCAAGAAAATGTAAGACCATGTCAACACTAACTTCTGGCAGATTCCTGGAGTCTGCTTTTATGAACCCAAGTTCCATTTTTATTCGAAATGTGCAATACATTTTCACAATAAAATAATATATTTATAATCTCAACTATGCCGTGAATAAAATAATTAGACGTCAACGTCAGGTTGACATGCAGAGATAAACACGTTGATTGGTGTATGAAAAAAACGTTCCGTTTCACGTTACTTTAATTCATAATTATTGTTAAAAATCGATAATAACTAAAATAAAAATGTAGCAATGGCCTTTCTTTCGCGTTATTTTTACATTGTAGCCACAAAATATTGATATATACTATATCTGCATCTTCATTATTGTTTGTTATACACAATGAAGTCGGTTAAAAATAGCTGACAATGAGGGTTTTCGATACTTTTTCTGCCACCAGGCGGCGCTACCTGGCGGTCCACCAAACAGCTGTCAAATAGCATAGATAAACTCGTAGGAACTGAACGTATTGTTTACTGAAATTCTAGTGTATTTGGAGGTGTTATTGGCTTTGTTTGTACATTCCTATCCCTACTAGAACTTTGTACATTCCATGGGAATTGACTTGGCACTGCATTTTTTTTTAACACTGGTCTGGCTGAAATAATAATTAGATAAATATAAATGTTATAGTTTAGTATTTTTTGATAAGGCACAAACTAAAAATGTTTGCAATTCATCATTGAAGTTTGGTCGAGAACTGAGATAATCAGTGATTAACTAAAATTATCATTAATATTGAAAATATTCTTACGTTTTTCCAGTACTGAATCCGGCTTTTACAAACGAGGCTATTTTTCGTTGGAGTAAATTTATCTCTGCGAATAGCTACAAGCCACTGTTTTAATCGGTTTTTATCTCTCGTAGTGAACGTATGCCCTCGTGTTTTATAAATGAGATCCTTCCAAAAACATTTCATGTATAATAAAAGTTTCGTGTATAATTATTTTTTTACTACTTAGCGCCTGACACAAACATAAATACACCACAGATTTGGATTGCTCTGCTGATACGCACAGGCGTTCATGTTGTAAGTAGTCCAAAAAATAATTATACGCGAAACTTTTTGATCTGTAACGCTGCAGAGTTGATTTTAAGCTAAATGTAGGTAGCAATTAGGTAGCAAATTTTGGTTAGTAAATAACATGAAAATTGTGCGTCCTTCGCAAAATATGAACTTTGTCCAAACATCCTGACGTCAGAATGACTGGTCAAAAAAAATATGTGATATGTTTTATTATACTGAGGTAGCAATTATTTGGTAAATGGTAGCAAATACTAGCAAATAGGTAGCAATTTTTACGTAAGCAATCAATGCGGAATTCAACAGTCAACCAATCATTCTGACGCACACAGTTTTAAAGCAATATTAATGTCGCGACTGTTGCTTGGTTTTTTGACTCAAAAGTGGTTTGTTTTGTCATCAAATGCAGTATTCAGGCATGGACTTAATAACTAAATGAAATAATGAACTTTATTTTGCCACGAGGGCATTATACATTTTACATTTTCCGTTGTTAGGGTTCCGTACCCAAAGGGTAAAAACGGGACCCTATTACTGAGACTTCGCTGTCCGTCCGTCCGTCCGTCCGTCCGTCTGTCACCAGGCTGTATCTCAAGAACGGTGCTAGCTAGACAGTTGAAATTTTCACAGATGATGTATTTCTGTTGCCGCTATAACAACAAATACTAAAAATAAAATAAAATAAATATTAAAGGGGGGCTCACATACAACAAAGGGATTGGTTGCGTTAACTTTGCACCTCATTTGTATGGAGCGCTATACATACCAGGTGCAAACTTAACTTAACCACTTAAGGATGGAAAGTGTTTGTACGGAACCCTCGGTGCGCGAGTCCGACTCGCACTTGACCGGTTTTTTTACTTTTGAGGTACGGAAACCTAAAAATATTTTTTCTTAATTTTACGCGCACGTAGATTTTTTCCAAAATGAGCCATAATGTAATAAAAATAAGAATAGTAATTTAGGAACGGTAGCTACCTATACCTATTTCATGGATATACCGTCTGTTGACAACCAAAACACTATAAGTAACAAATACCTACTTATATAAAGCTCGTATCTAAGTGTCAATCTACTTACTAGATACGAGGTTTTGAAGAGTAGTGACAGAAATTTTAGTGAGTTTTGGTTGTCACCAGGCTATATACGACTATATCGTTCAGATATTTGTGAACACCTTGTTGAACTGTATATAAATGCCATTCAATCTCTCTTGTAAAATTATTGACGGCGATTGTATTCATATTAGTACAAGATTTACTTAGGTTGGGACTTTATAGGCCAATTGGTGTAAATAGTCACAAGATATTAATCTATTTATTTATTTATTTAAATGTTCCAGACATTTTATGTAATTATGCAGGTTTTATGTAAACGTCCATGTTTAGGTGATTATTACATATTTTTTTAGGCAAAAACACACACTAAAATTGAAAATTACACGATACTTTGAAAAATAAAGTACAAACTGTACAATGACATAGTATCTTTTGTAATCTTACACACACTTTTGTGAATATTCCAAAAAGGTTCAGGAAATATACAAAAAACTGTGTTTTTCAGAAAGAAATGTAAAATAACAAGTATTGTATGTAATAATAGCCGTTTCAATCGTTGTAAATACATATCTAAATGTACTTTTCCCATATATTCAATGTAATTATGCAGATTTTATGTAAATGTCCAAGTTTTTAGTGATTCTGACATGCCTTTTATGTAAAAACACACACTATAATTGAAAATTCCACGATATTTTGTGAAATAAAGAAAAACCTGTATAATTACGGAATATTTATGAGAACTTACAGATACTTTAGGGAAAATTCCAAAAAGGTACAGGAAATTTGCAAAAAAATGTGTTTTTCAGAAAGATATGTAAAATAACAAGTTTCGTATGTAAGATAGCCGTTTCAATCGTTGTAAATACATGTCTAAATGTACTTTGCCTACACATTCAATGTAATTATACAGATTTTATGTAAACGTCCAAGTTTTTAGTGATTTTTTACATGACTTTTATGTAAAAACACACACAATAATTGAAAATTACACGATATTTTGTGAAATAAAGAAAAACCTGTATAATTACAGAATATTTATGAAATCTTACTGATACATTTGGGATAATTACAAAACTATGTAAAATGACGAGTTCCGTATGTAATAAAAGCGTTATAAATACATATTGAAATGTATTTTTCCCAAACATTCCATGTAATTATACAGAGTTTATGTACATATACAAATTTTTTATGATTATTACATATTGTTTATGAAAAAACACAGAATTAAATTGAAAATTACACGATATATTGAAAAATAAAGAAAAAACTGAAAATTTACTTAA
The DNA here is from genome assembly GCA_947623375.1 of Apotomis capreana. Classification (NCBI taxonomy): domain Eukaryota; kingdom Metazoa; phylum Arthropoda; class Insecta; order Lepidoptera; family Tortricidae; genus Apotomis; species Apotomis capreana. The sequence continues at coordinate 61,584,736 of OX392498.1, read as the reverse complement.
TATTCTACGTAATCCTACTAAAATTATTATGATCATTACAAAAAACTTATGTAATTTCACATAAAAATGGGTTTTTTCTGAAGATGTGTAGAATGACGACTTATGTATGTAAAATTACAGTTTTAAGCGTTATAAATACATATTGAAATGTATTTGTCCCAGACGCTCTATGTGATTTTACAGATTTTATGTAAACGTACACATATTATTAATTATTACATATTTTTTTTGTAAAAAGACATCAAAATCGTTGAATTTAACGAAGATATTTAAAATTACCAAAAATTATGGAAAAAAACCAAAATTTTGGTACTTTTCCCAGGTTTTGAGGGAATTATACAGGTTTCTGTAATTTTTTTGTGTGTAAAATCACATAATTTTTAACAGTGTACGAACGCTATCTTACTTTTGTTATTGACAACATAATATCATATTTTTAAGTCTAAAATTTTACTACTTTTCTGTATTCCGCTTAGAAAGAGGACGTAATCACTGTTTTTGTATTTTTCCTTAGTTTACTAATTAATTTAATATTAATGTATTAAAAAATACTCTAAAATGTCGTAACTCCAAAATTATGACACAATGGAGAGGTTACTTTAGTCCGTTGTCAAAAGAGTAGTAATTTTAAAGATCTAAGCATACATAGGGACATACAGACAGGCAGACAGCAGGAAGCTATTTTGTGTTATACTATGTAGTGATTTCGGATTTTATAATAATAGTATTGATAACGTAAATAAAAATAGTATACTCAAAATTTACCGCTGATGGGTAAAAGAAGGAAGCGCCAAACCTAACAGGCAGAAATTCTATTTCTGGACAGACTGGATTAGGAAAGATGACGCGAAGACCGAAGGAAGCGTTCAATTTGCCAATTTATCCCAATATATACATATTATACAGGGCGTCCCAAGACTATGGGCCATCAAGGGAAAGTACCTTAAATATCGTAGATAGGATATTTTGCTGAAAGAAGACTTTATGTTATTTTTAAACGTAAGTAATTCTGCAATTAAAGATTTTCTAAGAGTAACTTGCTTCGTCTGGGAATCGAACAGACTTAAATGTGAAAAAACAATCATCCCTATTTTTATGATGCCAATCGAAAGAATCGACAAAAAGAAATCTTCCTAAGTAAAATACTATCTTAAGAAAGGAACAACTTAAATTGTTTGAGTGAAATTTCAAGAAAATTATTTATTTGCAGAATTACTTACTTTTAAAAATGGCATAAAGTCTTCTTTCAGCAAAATATCCTATCTACGATATTTAAAGTACTTTCCTTTGATGTCCCATACTTAGTCTTGGGACACCCGGTTTATATACTAGAAGTTGCTCGCAACTTTGTCCGCATATTTTTAAAATAGTAAAATGTCCAAAGTTGGCGGTAGTTTATGTGGTTCCGTGTATTTTTGAATGTTCAGTGGTTTCAATTACATGGTAATTAATTTTACTATAGTCTAATGCAGTACTGACAAATACTCAGCCGATCGAAACCAATGCTTCCACTGGACATGATGTAACAGACGTCCACAAAAAATACCACCAATTTGGAAGTTGTTACAAAAATAAGTTTTACCAGTCTAACCTGTTCGTTGGCCCGGAATTATTAAGTCATTTCTATTCGGCACGATTGTTCGCCGAAAATATACATTCCTTGTATTACGTAATGTTAGGATATACAGGTATCTTTATGATACCAATATGGGCGCAATTTTGCACCGCCATCATCATCATCATCATCATCATCATCATCATCATCATAATCATCATCATCATCATCATCATCATCATCATCAACCGATAGACGTCCAATGGTGGATAAAGGCGTCCCCCAAAGTTCTCCAAAACGATCGATCTTGTGCCACATTTATCCAATTTCTGCCCGCGATCCTAACCAGGTCGTCGTTCCACCTTGTTGGGGCCTTCCCACGCTGAGTCTTCCGGTGCGCGGTCACCAATCAAGAACCTTTCTGCCAACCGCCATCGATTCTACGAGCAATCAAGACAACCTCACACAAATCGATTTAGTCCGAAAGTAAGCTCAAAAAGGCTTGTGTTATAGGTATTAGACGACGATATCCATACATAGATAGCTATCATAGATAAATATCTTAAATACATAGAAAAACCATGACCCAAGCACAAATATTCGAGTTCATTACACAGATATTTGCCCTGTATATAATTTGAACCCAGGACTGTCGGCTCAGGAGGCAGCTGCTGTCTGCAAAGTGCAGTTTTGATCTATTATACTGACCTCACTCGCCAGTCGCGCCACCTGGAGAGCACAAAAAGTAGCCCTCATTGTAATACACTTAGCACGATAGACCAGCTCACAATAAATTGACCGTTTATTACTAGCCGGATGAGTCACCAGCCATTCATTAAACGACAGCCGATGACAGCATTGGGACAAGGTTGTCTGACCATTTGACACTAATGACGCCAACGATCGACTACATTCGCGAAAATAGTCTTATTGGAGTTTTCATCATCATACATTTCAGAGCTGCACTTATCGGTGGAGCAATTTCCATGCAGGGTACGACACGACGTTCGCCGCGCCGTCTTCATTTGGTCCATGTTTCTTTTTCGAACACGTGTCAAGACGTGGAGTTTAGTTCATTGAGCGCCTGGTGGTCCAGGGCAAAGTAGACGGTACTAGACCACGCGGTAGATCGCCCATGTGATCCCATCTCTCTCCCAAATCAAATCGGCTACAAATTGTTCTCTGCACGAGAGCATCAGACGCGCGGCTATGAGAGAAGAATGGCGGCGTGTGGTTAGGCTTGCCACACAAGGAATGACAGCCACGACCACTCTGCCAAGAGTGTAACGACAAAGAAGAAGCTCTCCTTGGTCTTCGTCTCTTTGTTCTTCCTTCAATCTTTCCTTCTATTATAGTCTTTATGTCTTAGTCGTATCGCAGGTGTCCAATCATTTTTCCTCTTCGGTTCTTCATTGTTTTTTAGGGTTCCGTAGCCAAATGGCAAAAAACGGAACCCTTATAGATTCGTCATGTCTGTCTGTCTGTCCGTCTGTCCGTCTGTCCGTCCGTATGTCACAGCCATTTTTTTCCGAAACTATAAGAGCTATACTCTTGAAACTTGGTAGGTAGATGTATTCTGTGAACCGCATTAAGATTTTGATTCAAAAATAAAAAAATAATAATAAATATTGGGGGCTCCCCATACTTAGAACTGAAACTCAAAAAATTTTTTTTCATCAAACACATACGTGTGGGGTATCTATGGATAGGTCTTCAAAAATGATATCGAAGTTTCTAAAACATTTTTTTTCTAAACCGAATAGTTTGCGTGACAGACGCTTCCAAAGTGGAAAAAAGTTGGTCCCCCCCCCTCTAACTTCTAAAATAAGAAAATGAAAAATCTAAAAAAAACATATGATGTACATTACTATAAAAACTACCAACGAAAATTGTTTTGAACGAGATCTAGCAGGTAGTTTTTTTGTTAATACCAAATACCTAACTTTGCACCTAATTTATATGGGGCGCTATACATACCAGGTGCAAACTTAACTTAAACACTTAGGGATGGAAAGTGTTTGTACGGAACCCTCGGTGCGCGAGTCCGACTCGCACTTGGCCGGTTTTTTTTAGAATACACCTGTCCTCGTTCACTGTATCAAGCATGTAATCGTTCGACCGCTTTTCATCAAGCTGATCTTCTCCATTCGTCACCAGCACCACATTTTGAAGGCCTCCAGTCTATCTCTATCCTTTCGATTCCCGTCAGTGTCCATGTTTCGCTTCCGTATAATCTAATCCGTATAATCTTTTCTCCAGATGTATACTTTTATGAGCTTTTTCATTAAGTGACGTGCTACCCTGGATTTGAATAGACATTTCTTTGCATTGAAAGCCCTCTTTGCTATTGCTATTCTGGTGTTTATGTCTTCATACATCTGTAGTAATGTGTAATAATACTACCAAGATATTAAAATTTTGTCACTTGTTCTATTTTTACTATTGGAGTTTTACGACGGAAAAAAATTGCTGATAACCTAAATTAAAAAAAAAAAAGCCCATTCAGCCAAATACAGCTAAAAATAATCCAGACAGACAAGGCTTTTGGTTAAAAAAACCGCACTCAAATTGTTTTATCCGTTTGGAAGCAACAATACCACAGACAGGTCTATGGCATACACAGATACACTGTTACAAATGATAAACTTGAATTTCTGCCCACTTTTTTTGTTGGGGGTTAAAATACATCTATACTATTACAAAATTCTAGATTTGTACTGAAAATCAGTTTTCTATGGAGAGGGGTCATGATTTCAGGAAAAATCTTAATAGCGTGATGCAGGATACTTTTTTTTTTTGTATGGGCGCGAGGAGCCGTGCCAACCTGGCGCCATATGTTGGGCATAATATTCATCACGCCAAAACGGCTGGACAAATTTTAACCAATTTTGGTACAGGGATAGCTGGACACCCAAAGATGGTCATAGGATACTTTTCCCCCGCCTACCGTATTTGTTCTGTGCCATCCCTCTCAATCTCGCGTCAAACAATATTTGAATGAGAGGGACGGAACGATACTAAATTCAAATTTCGAACATCGGAGTAATCCTTCAGGACCGCCAGTGCAGTACTCGTAAACTGCACTACCACGCCACGAACGGTCTCTCATTGCGTAACTAATGTTTATATTCTCACCAAATATTCACGTTTGTTACTTTCCCACCCACGCTTCGGAACACATTCAAATGTTGGCCGTTACAAACCTGATCGACTTGGCAATGACATTGACCGGATGACCTTGGTGGGTTTAAGGCCCTATCGGCATTGGATAGATCGTTATACATGCCATTAGAGATTAATGGCAAATTTGTTACAGCAAATTGATAGCGATATTTAATATTTTATTAAGCAGTTTACACTCACGTGGAATTGACACTTTTGTTGTGACTAAGTTACCGCGCCGGTGTACGGGTAGCAGTCTGATAAAGAGCTCTATACGAGTTCGAAACATGCCGTTCCTGACAATTTTCTGAGTGTAAACCGCTTAATACAATAATTAAATGTCTCATGAAAGTTTTAATACGATATTCAATAGATTTATAAATATTAAAGAACAATTTTACACCAAATTAAGCAAAACATGTACAACGGGTACTAGAACTAGACAAAGGTATACATAATAATAATATAAACACATATATAGATAAGTAGCGGCCCGCCACGGCTTCGCACGGGTGCAAAGCTGATAAATTATGAATGTATTATACATATAAACCTTCTTCTAGAATCACTCTATCTATTAAAAAAAGTCGCATTAAAATCCGCAGCGTAGTTTTAGGGATAGACAGACAGACAGTTTTATACTATACTGTATAATGTCTATAACCCAGGAACAAATAAATTACTATTAAGACTTTAACTTGTCCTTGCCATCCCAGCAAGTCAATAGCGACGTCATAGTAGGAGAAAAACCGACATATGTAATGGGCACACAGTTGAATTTATTATCATTAATTGTCCTATATTTTACAATCTTATAAATAATGCTGTTTTTTACGCCTAGAAAGAGAGATACAACAGATTTGCGAAAGACGAAGCCGCTTTTGGTTGTATGTGTGCGTGTCTACGAACCAATCAGAGACGTGTTGCTTGTGACATTGACGATGTGACAGATGCGCACACGGACGAAGCTTAGCTCGTGTCCAACCAAAACTGGCTTCACTTTCAAGTGCTGACTAGGTTTCGAGGCATATCTAAAGTTCGTAACTTCAATAAGAATGCTCATTCATAGTATCAGCATTCACGGAACACATCGTGTTATGGCTCGTGGTTGGTATATTTTATTACATCTATTTTGGTAGGAGTAAATATAAATGTGGTATCGTGGTGGAGATGCTGGGATATGTTTTGATTGAATATTCTGCTATAAAACGTTATAACGTTCAAACGTTATAAAATATTTTGTATTTGTATTTATTATACGAAATGGGGTTTTACGGTGTTCTGCCTTTTCGAAGAATTATCTTTCGTTGAATACTTTATTTCGCCGAATTTTGACTTCGCAGATTTTTTTTTCCTCTGTAGTCGTAGTCAAACGGCTGTGGATCAATGTTGATAGATTGTGGTGTGAAGGAAGCTACCCTGGATTAACACAGCCTACTTTTTATCCCGAAAAAATTTAGTGTTCCCGCAGGATGAGCTAGTAGCTACGCGGTGCAGCTAGTAAAAAATAGTAATAATGCATCTAATTTTGTAGGTGCGAGAGTTAAAACAACAATAGATTAGATACGACATGACGTCACGATCACACATATAAATTAACTAGACGTGCCCGCGGCTTCGCTCGCGTAAATGAAATATGTACTTCCTATTTGTAACACTTGAACATGTAATTTGTTTTTTTTTTTTATTATTATATACTTAATGAAAAAAGGAAACTGTCATTGCAAGTTAAATAAAAGCTTTTTAAAAGGAAACTGCGTTTCGTCCTCATATTAGTATTTCCGAAATAAAATTAATTATAAGCAAAAGGGATTCAACACATTTTATATTTGTATACTTACATGGACTGGAGAGTAATACATACATGTACAAATGTTACTCAAAGCAAACCTAAGCCTAGCAAAGCTTAATAAACAAAAGTAAAAATAATCTGGGGGCACGGCAGTGCCCCCGCCAAGTCGAGCAAACGCGCTTGCCGGCACGCCGTAACATCCTTTCCTCGAAGCCATTCAGACCATTTTCAAACTCCCAGTATTTCATTACGGACAAAGCTAGAAGCCTGAATTTTTAATGACCAGGAGAGCATGATATAACCTAGGCATATTCCAAATTACATTCAATTTGAACCAGTAGTTTAGAAATTATTGCCAGTCAAAGTTCCTTAATTTTGTCACTGATTCACTGACTCACTTATATATGATCATACGAATTCTAAGTTACTTCTAGCAGACATACAAGCTTGAAATTTCGTGCTCTATTACGGTTTAGTGTCCAAATCATTAAAAAACCTAAACATTACAAAATTTCCGTGTAGTTTTCCAGTTATGCGAGCTGCATAGATAAATTTGTATTTCCTTATGAACCCCATAAAAAATACACGATTACAAAGTTAACTTTGCGGTTCATATAGCCTTCGGTTTAGATACTAACACCTCAGGCACAGAATACTTATTACCTAATACATACAGAATGGACACGCTCATCGCCGTACCGAATTGAGTTACCTCACCCCGCAGGGGCAGTGAGTTGGAATCGTGATGGTAGCGATGATGATGATGGTGGTAACTGGTGGCGGTGGTGGTGATGGGGGTGCTGATAATGATTATGATGATGATGATGAAGCTGGGGACTGGTGTTGGTAATGAGGGTGTTGGATTGTTCAGATGATGATGGTGACTGGTGGTGGCGATGGGCGTGTTGGTGATGATAATTATGATGGTGGTGGTGGTGACTGATTCTGATGAAGATGGTATTGGTGATGATGATGATTATGATGACGACGATGGTGGTGACTGTTGGTGATGATGATGATGGTGGAGTGGAGGTGACCGGTGGTGATGATGGGGGTATTGATGGTAATGAAGATGGTGGTGACTGGTGATGGTGAGGGAGGTGTTGGTAATGATGATGATGATGATGATGATGATGATGGCGGTGATTGGTGATGATGATAATTATGATGACGACGATGGTGGTGACTGTTGGTGATGATGGTGGAGTGGAGGTGACCGGTGGTGATGATGGGGGTATTGATGGTAATGAAGATGGTGGTGACTAGTGGTGGTGAGGGAGGTGTTGGTAATGATGATGATGATGATGATGATGATGATGATGGTGGTGATTGGTGATGATGATGATGGTGTTGTTGTAGATGATTAATGATGATAATGATGATGAAGATGACGATGACGATGATGATGCCGATGATGGTGATTAGGTATGATGATGGGGGTGTTGATTCAGATAGTGATGGTCATAGTGGTGATGGATGATGACGATTGTGATGGTAATACTTGTGGTGATGGTGATGACGATGGTTATAAAATCAACATCCTCACCACATTACCACCACGACCATTACGGTAATGGCATTACCACAACCACATCCACAACACAATAACCACTACCATTACCACTACCACCATCATCGCCGCCATCATCACCACCCTCATCATCACCATCGTCATGAGAGGAATCATGAGAAGGATCATTATCTATAATGAGAGGGGTCATTATGGATCATGAGAGGGAGTGACAAGTCTGTGTGGTTTACATTTAGTTAATGTCAACTTCGTTAGTGTTAAAGTGCAAAACTCCGCAATTTCGGAGTATAATAGACTAAGAAGTAATTACCGTCCTGGCTTGTCAAAAATCGCTTCATCAAAACTTTCGAGAAAAGCCCACAAGAGACAGAGAGTGGGCTTTAAGAAAGACAGTTGTGGATACACAGCTAGTAGTCCTTAAAGGAAAAATAAGGAGGACCACTTACAAAAAGGAATGAGATCCCATCAAAAACATTACATGTAAAAAAATTGCAAGTCTCGCAACCTTCTACCGAAAAAAGTTGTGAGATACAATATAAAACCAAGTCGGTTAATTTATTCAGTACCTATCAAAGTGACCCTTCGCCTATATGACAACTTTGACATACATTTTCACCGGATTACATAGCTAAAAACATATTACCATGACCGTGTTAGTACCCGAATTAATATTAAACATATTTATCTTTATCATAAATGTAATGACTTGGCCATCGCACACGATAATACATTCTACATTATAATGATAATCAAATCTACCAAATTTTATTAACGCTTTGAATGTCACGCAATACAAACATAAATTCCTACTCATTGTTTCATCTTGGCCGTCCTTAAATAAAAGATGGATCTAGCCCGACCGGCAAAAGAGGACGGCAGAAGAAAATACGAGTATAGGCAGATGAGATAGTAAAAACAGCTGAAAAGAACTGTATACGCACCGCTCCATACCGATCTATTGGTATGGATAAATAAAGCAAAAAATATAATAATCACTTTAATAAAAGGAGATTTATTCGTATTCTTATATACTTATGTTGTCGTGCGATGGCCAAGTCAGTACATTTATGATAAAGATAAATATGTTTAATATTAATTCGGGTACTAACACGGTCATGGTAATATGTTTTTAGCTATGTAATCCGGTGAAAATGTATGTCAAAGTTGTCATATAGGCGAAGGGTCACTTTGATAGGTACTGAATAAATTAACCGACTTGGTTTTATATTGTATCTCACAACTTTTTTCGGTAGAAGGTTGCGAGACTTGCAATTTTTTTACATGTAATGTTTTTGATGGGTAACCATTAATAGGCAGTGCCGCTTCAGTAACAGACAAATCCGTGGGAAAAGAATCCTCTGAAAATAGGGAACAATCTAGATCTTCTCGAGAAATAAGCAGTAAGGGTCAGAGTATAGCAAAGCTGGACCGATTTTAGGACTAATTTTTTTTTGTTGGTTTGGGCTTAAATTAGATTGAATCTAGTAGATTACGCTAAAATAAGCATATTTTATTCTTTCAACTTTTTCTCTCAGATCGATATTTACCGAGATATTGGGGTTCAAATGCATAAACATATTTTGATGTAGGTACGTAATAATAGTAGACTATTTATGAGGGTCATGTAAGCAAGCATTTTGACGCTCCGCTCGCTACGCTCGCTCCGCTATACATGGTCACAAAACAAACCTAACCTAACCTACAGTTTTCGGTTTTCAACCCATGTACCATATTTTCATACAGCATTTTTACCTTAAAAACCCCAATATCTCGGTAAATATTGATCTGAGAGAAAAAGTTTACATAACAAAACATGCTTATTATAGGATGTTTTAAAGGATACTTTAATAAAAATGAGGTGTTATATTGACATAAATTTCACGACACCGAATTTTTTCTAAGTCCCAAAACTGGCCCACCTTTCCTATACCGCAACCCCTGAGGTCTTACTAACCCAACATTATCGCATCGCATTCTACGCACCGAGATGCAGAACAATGAGTACATTGCCTTGCAAGGATATTTTTCTTGTGTTTATAATAATACATAATCTGTTAAATTCAAATTTAACAAAAATTAAACATGCCATCCCCATTCCTCCATCTCCCGAAACCGTGGTGGTCAATCTGAATAAAACCGTGATGGTCGATCAATCAAAATACAAATTAATAACATAATCACTTAATACTTTCAATTCTCGGCATTTTCATAACACTTTTTGCTTATTGCACAGAAAATTCGCTGACAATGACAATGCCGATGACATTTAGTTTGACAGAGAAAACAACATACGTCAAGCAAAGTGCGTAGTCATTACATTTCGAGTAAAAAACTTCGATATAACGGCGTACCAACATGACACCAAAATTTTTGGCTACTTAAACTTAAGTCATATAGCGAAAAGAAACTTTAGGCTACTTGAACCTGAGCCATAAGAGCGAGAAGAACCGAGTATCGCCGGAAATGGTCGACGGTCGCGAAATGAAGAATTTTATGAAATTTCTTTAGCCGATTGTGAAGGAAATACGTAGCGAAAACGGTATTTTTTACGCTCTTATTCTATTCTCATATTTAGACAATAGATTTGAATCGTTGTTTCTGCGGTAACGTGCATCGTATTGGAGAAACGTGATCTAAAAGGACGTCGAGTTTTGTAAGGCGCCATCTCGCTTCCTCCCTAGTGCGTTATCCCGTTCTGGCATTTCAATTTTATTATATAGATGACCTGATACATTCTTACATAATTTCAGCTTTTATAAAATATCAGCGTAACAATCCAATTTAATATAGCTATACCTTGCGAATTTATCTAATGTTACTTTACTAATCAACATCGTCCGCGTATTTTTCTCTTTCATGTTTATGGATAAAAAGTATCCTATAACCGTTCTTTGGATGTCCTGCTATCTTAACAAAATTGGTAAAAAACAACCAGCAGTTTCGGCGTGATGCGGGGACAAAGGAAATAATGAAAACTGATGGCGCCAGGTTGGCACGCGCCGCGTGCCATACATACAACTAACGATCCTGCATCACGCTATTAAGATTTTACCTGAAATTATGTCCATAGAAAAATAAATTTAGATTAAAATCTAGAATTTTATAATCTTACCTTTGAGTGTAATGTTTTATGTTAGGAATAGTGAGATCTTTATTATGTATAGGTATGATTCGTTATCACAAATACGACGGTTTTATCTCTAGCTATTTACATCGTAAACGGCAATCAGCTGATTCCATTCTTTCGAAGAAGCATGTGATTCATTACTTTCGTAATCGGTTTTAAATTGATATATCCTTCATGGAATGATATCCTAGAGAATGACATAATAGGCATGTATTTTTTTCAGCTTGTGAACTGATTCTATTTTTTATTGGGATAAAAAAAAAATACACTTAAGACTGCTCTAAGAGTCAGAAATAACCGTCAAAGTCCACCATTCCTACAGTGCGCTAAAAACGCTTCATAATGGCCACCTTTAAGACGTCATTCTGTGGGTTGGGTACCAATATTTGTATGGAGACAATAAGTAATTTGACATTTTCGCCGTGAAAAAGTGCGTTTAAGTTCATGGCTCAAAAATAATAATTGGGCAAGTGCGAGTCCGACTCGCGCATGAAGGGTTCCGTACCTATATAAATATAAATATATATATATATAATCTATAACAAGTTTCTTGTATGGGAGCCCCCCTTAAATATTTATTTTATTTTATTTTTAGTATTTTTTGTTATAGCGGCAATAGAAATACATCATCTGTGAAAATTTCATCTGTCTAGCTATCACCGTTCTTGAGATACAGCCTGGTGACAGACGGACGGACGGACGGACGGACGGACGGACAGCGAAGTCTCAGTAAAAGGGTCCCATTTTTACCCTTCGGGTACGGAACCCTAAAAAATGCTTTCGATGAAATTATAGCTATTTCTATGAAATGAACGTTCGATAAAAAAAATTGTCTACAAGTAAAACAAGGGTCAACCGTACAACTACAATTCTTCATACAAATCTTTTACGCAGTCACTGGCGAGTACAGCCACTGCAAACTTCAGAAAAAGAGTGTTCCCAATAATACGCCACTGGGACTTGATTTGACGTGTCAATCGACACCATTACAAGCGAATGAGTGTTGAAAGGTGTTGTGATGAACGTGTAATCGAACGCCGAGTCAAATTCGGCGTTTACAATGGCATATGTACGAGCGGGTGTTATGTTTGGCAAAATTATTGTAAAAATCCATTTCTCATTCTTCGCTAACGGTCTGCAGTGACATTGACAGCACTTTCTGTCAATGTCATTATCTTGACACTGTATGCGCTTAAGCTGCGTTCAGTCTTAGAGTGCAGCCGTGTGTGTACGGTTCCCCGTGGCGTCACCTATAGGTTACACCGGAAGACCAGCGCAGGTTCCCGAGCCAGCATGTATGCTGAGGTGTGACCTTTTCGTGGCATACACACCTACGATTTTATTTTATTTCTAATGTGTTGTCCAGTTCGTGTATGCTTACGAATATAATAATTATTATTGACAGTCATTCATTCAATCACACATTCATTGATTCATTCATTCATTCATTCATGCATACATTCAAATATTGTAAGTACTTGTGTTTTAACAGTTTATTTTCAAATAAACAAATAAAAAAACATATTTACAATATACAAATGATAAGTGGTAAAAGAGTTGATAAATACTAAATAAACTACTAATGCTAAATTAAAAAAAAATAGTATTATAAAAAGAACACCCCCTCCAGCAGCTCTGCCTGTGGCATGGTCCCCATTACACTGGCGGCGTTACCTCTCTGAACTGCAAGGCTGATCCTTTGCGAGAGGTAAGCGCCAGCTTTTGGATCCCCCGTGGCGTCGACCAACCGCGACGACAGGGCCTTCAAGAAGCTTTTCATGTCGGCTGACCAAGGTCCTAAAGTTTCTACTGCCAGCGCCGCAAACACATGATCCTTTAAAAGGCATGAATATTTTCGGCGCTTCAGGATTTGGGCCTGGCCAGCCGCCGCACCAGCCTGTGTGCAAGTTATCTGGATGTGCGATGCGGCAAACGTGTCGAAGCATGTCGCATCCCACACTAAGGTCTTTCCAAGCTTCCATGGCACCAACGTTGCTCCATCCGGACGCTTGCCGTCGTCTCTCGCCATCCCGATGGGTTCTAGGATGGCAGGCACAGAGGCAGTGGCAAGTGAACGGCGGAACAGATCGTTTAATGTGCCATGGCGGTACAAGCAGCCGGCACTTCTTGCGCAAGAAAGCCCATGACGTCCCAGTTGATCTACGCTCTTACCACAGGCGCACGTATGATCGACACATATTCTAGCTCCAAGTCTTAAACAAGTTGCTATCCTTAAGCAATTGGGATCTAGAACAGTGCCGATATTACGCGAGGGAAGGGCGTGCAGCCAGTGGCCAGACTCGCTCGCGGAAACGGCCAAGACACGAGCACGCTCCAAATCGTTCGGACTATTTTCTAATAGGGAAACGTGGGTTGCCTTAAGCCTAGGGTTGTCCCATGCCTTTTGGGCAGCTCTTGTAATCGGGATGTCCGCACCAGGGCACGAGGCACACCAAGCGTCCCTGGCCTCCACTAAACTCGCCATCTCAACGTCAGGTAGCTGAGGGGAGTTAAGAATTACACTGACGAGAGATAACGAGCTATAGGCAGAGGAAAGAAACGCCGGTAGTGCCACGCTAGACGAGGAGCGAACACCCAGACCACCGAGTCTTATGGGGAGAACCGCTTGATCCCATGATCTGCTGTCAAAATTAATATTTAAAATTTTTGAAAGTGTTGTTTGTAGACAGTCGTCTATAGATGACAAAATGGGCGGTAATTTCCAAACAGGACTGCTACGGAGCAAATACATAAATTTCGGTGTGAAAAGACAAAAACGGATGACAAAGAGAGCCATGTGGGGGTTAATTTCGAAAAGGAGGTCAGAAATACTTTTGAAAAGGCTTAATTTGCAGTTGATAATGGGACTGATTGCGTCGTCGAAAATTGGTGAACCTAAAAGTGTCAAGTAGTTGTGTTGAAATTATGGTAAGGTAATATATGTAATGTTAGTCAATAAAACACTTGAATCTTTTTATCACAGATTTAACGTCTGCTAGCGTACTGTTAATGTTTATATTGAAACGAAAAATCAAGCAATTCGATGGCTTTACATGTCAACAACATAACCTAATGGGCAGGATATCTTAAAATCCCTTAAAAATAACAAATTATCAATGTCAAATAATCCAGCCCGATTAGCAAAAAACGAAATGTCTGTTACACGGTTGTTAAGTAGCCCAATAAAAAAAAATCGTACCTTTGAAGTCACATATTTAAATAAAATATGTTTTTTTTGGTTATTTCTGTGTTTCATGACATATTGACCTAGTTTTATTCATACAACTACAGTATCTTGTATAATTCCACAACAGTCTACAGCCCTATTGTGAATTTGCGATAATTCCTTGCCGTGTCGTAAAAATGCAGTATGTTGTATAATTCAACGTCATTTTACACCCACATGGTGAATTTGCGATAATGCCCCGTCGAATCAGGCACCAGGAAAGCAAATAAACGGTGAAATATGTCGTCGATTCCGGAGCTCGCTGGTCGCTGAATTGTTAATAGTTAACACCGGCCGTGTCGGTGACGAGGCTTCGGCTTAATTGAGAATAACACGAGTGAATTGGGAATATTATCGAGAACAGTGTTGCTCTAGTGTATGTTTGCTTTTCACGTACGTCCCCACCTCGTTAGAGACAATTTCATTGCCGAGAATAGGGATGACAACTAATTCTACAGTATTCTGTAGTTATATGAATAAAATTAGCTCAATATGTCGCGCAACAAGGAAAAAAAAATCTAAGTAACACAATTTTTTTTTTTTTTAATATGTGACTTCGAAGGTACTACGCAAATTTTACGATCTATTTTTAAGATTTAGATTTAGATTTTAATCCAAAATATTTTTTTTTATTGTTTCCAGAATCCTCAAAATTTTACAAAACAATGATTGTATGACGACCGTGAACTTAAACGCACTATATCAGGGTGAAAATGGCAAATTACTTATCGTCTCCATACAAATATTGGTATCCATAACATAAAACCAACGCCAAAATGAAGAGGGGTGATAGAACAGCTCATAAGCAACCATATTAAGTTAATTTGACCTTAATAAAAAGTTAATGGTTTTCGAGATATTGGCACTTTTAAAAAACTCGTGACTTTTGATACCCTGCGTCAGTATGTCGCTTGCCACCACTGCAAATTTAAGTATTTTGTAAATCTGTTTTTTGCAGGATGTTACCAAAAACATATGCTATCGAATGTTATTTAAATTTATTACATTATCATGATGCTTTATCGGTAAAAATAATTAAAAAAAAACGAATTTAATCAATTTATTTAATTTAGCCTGCGGTTTTGATCGAGTTTCATTTTAAAAATGTACTGTAAACTAACATGGCACATAACATAAAAAGATAGTGAATTTATTGTAGTTTTCAAAAAGGTACAGCATTTTCTAGTTTACGCAGCAGTTTACGAGATATTGATATTTTACACTAAAAGGAGCTCATACTGCAGTTATTCCATAGTATGGAACCAGAGCCCCTGCTAGGCAGAGTTTGAATTTCGAGCAAAAAATCGATTGAAAAAATACACAATTTGAAATTGCAACACTTCAATAATAGAGCTTATTAGACGGTGCTGTTTTCACTTCTTATTTTTATATTCTCAAAACTACTCCGTATAATCAAATAGCATCGTCAATTAACATCGATAGTGTGCTTACTCATAAGTGTACTCTCATACAAATCCACTTGATATTTTGATGTCAGTTCCACAACGACGATGAATCAACGACCGATTCCTTTCTTGACGCGTCAGGCAACAGGAAATCGTTATATTATTAGATTCATAGGTTTTCCTTGTTGATGGATTTAATATTCAATATAGGGAAATACTTCAGCAACTCTAGAAATCACTTCAAAACCCATCATAATTGAATCCAGTTTAATTAAACGAAGACAACCGTCTGTTTTTATGATGGTTTCTATTAATAAATAAAAATAAAATAAGCCTTTATTACTGTTTTTCAAAATTTGCAGTATAAATTTATTACTGACGATCGGTTTTAAGCAACAGCTTGTCCTTCGACAAAGGCCTCTTCCAAGAATTTCCACCTTTCTCTGTCTCTTCCAATTCTGGTCCATTCTAGGCCGGCTACTCTTTTGAGTTCATCTTCCCAGCGTTTCATTTGTCGACCTTTACTTCTCTTGCCATCCCTGGGGTACCACTCTGTTATTTTCCTAGTCCATTTCTTATTTTTATCTCTTAGCATGTGGCCTGCCCATTTCCATTTAAGTATCTTACTGTAAATTTAGTTACATCTTCGAGTTTGACTAGTTTTATTTTATCTTTTTTATGGTTGCTATTATCACGTGATAATCATTATCATTACCATTTATTCATGAACAACTTATATTGTGTTCGAATTTTAAAATCACATTACGATGGACATGGACGACTACTGTTTGTCAGGAATGTTTGAGATTTTGCGAGATGATGATAGGATTTCTAGTACTTAATGTTTCTTGTCTGGAATTTACCCTAACTTCACAGCGTATTGGTTATGTCTACTGTAATATAAATAATAAATACATTTGTTGTAATAATTAAATTACAAAAATTACAGCATTGAATTACACAGTACAAATCCATAAATTAAAGAAAAATAATAATAACAAAAAAGTCAAAAATAATAGTTTTAGTTTTCAAATTTAATGTCAAGGCAGTTTATGACATGCATAAGAGTAATTCATAATTCAAAATGGATACAGTGACAGTAAAGTATATGTATGTATAAGTCATCGCATGTCGTATTGTAACATTCTTTACAGCGATTTTGTTCGGGTTGTGTAAATTATGTATGAGTTATAAAAAGTTATAATGCAGGTTTTATTCAATGTAAAATTGACGCCATGGGTCCTCTAAACAGATTTCCCTACCTCTGATAGTTTGTGACTTCTCCTGACCCACTTGGATCGACCACTCTGTATCATCATCATCATCATCATCATCATCATCATCATCATCATCATCATCATCACCATCATCATCATCATCATCATCATCATCATCATCATCATCATCATCATCATCATCATCATCATCATCATCATCATCATCATCATCATCATCATCAGCCTATTCTTTTCCACTGCTGGACATATGCCTCTCCAACTGCACGTCATTGTGAACGATCCTCGGCTACTCTCATCCAGCTCTTAAATTTGTGGACCAGCCTAACCGTGAGTGTCCACTCTGTATACCGAGAGGTATATACATTTTGTACTCCTACATATTTAGTTGGGACGTAGTCCCTAGAGTTGAGCGTACAATGTGCTCCTTTAAATATTTAAAATGTAACCAGGTTTAGATAAACTAGACTTCGAAGTTTTATCCTGCCTTCTGTTATTGCTCGAGTGAGCAAAGCGTTTCTTTTTCAGCTTTGCCTAAACAATTTAAACCATTACCATATTATCTATAATTCATGGACAATTTAACGAAATTACCCATGAATTATATGTAGAAAAAAGAACATTTAAAGAAAAAATTTCAAGATCCACAAAAAGTTTTCGACTACTGTCTTTTCTTTTCGTTTTCGAATAATGATGCCTAGTTTAAACCTTAATTTTTTACAACTTTCGTTTCCAACGACAGTTCTTCACATTGCAATATTGACTGACAACTTGTCACTTGTTCTAATTGGAGTAGATGAATTTAAGCATATCTTGGAAATTACTGGTCCTAGTACCTACCTTCAAAGGCTAAGAACAATTCAACGGAGACGTCCTTCGATTAAAATAACTGCACTTCAATAGGCTAGTTGACTCATGTCAAATTGTAATAAGCCTTATTCCGTATAGTATTTAGCAAAGGAAACCTAAATATATATTTTTCAATTCATAAAAGTGAGATTGCTGAAAAAATTGAATTTGAAAATATGGTTTTTAATCTGTATTCTGAAATGCTTAAAACGCTGACCGCCATTTTCGCTTATGATAGTGACGTCATCGGTCATGTAAATAAAACTGAAAGTCTACTTTGACGACTTCGAAGAGTGGCGTCCCTCTCGATCTCCTGTCGAAGTATATTGGAATGAGCGGAATGACACTATACGCCGGTCGAATTTCGAATATTCACAGGTAATTCTACGTCACGCCACAGATTAGCAAAACGGAAAAATGGCGGACGGCGTTTTTGACTGTTCATGCAATTGCTAATTTTCAATAGATAAAATTTAGCTTTCTAGCTTTCACAAAAATACAAGTTTTTTTTTAGAGCTAGTAAGATCATTATTAACTATTTCAAATATATTTCAAAACTGGGTCTACCAGCCTATTGGTCCATCCGTTACGGAGCTATGATACAACAGACATAAACACAAATGCGCATGTTAAACTTATAAAACCCCTTTTTATGCGTCGGGGGTTAAAAATACACACTCGCAAAACCAGCTGCGGGCGATTACTGGTATACGGGAAAGCATCGATAACTGAGTTTATCGATATAGGCGATCCCTAGCTGCTATAATCTAAATTTTGCCCCGTATATTCCGAGGTCTGCCCCTGACACATTTCGGTTGGAGTGTTTTTAAAAGCTTATCCGATAGATTACACTGAGAAAATGAGTGGGTCAGTTAACATTCATTTGGGACAATTAGCTGGCACTCCGGCGGCCATATTGGATTTTTTACGGATACAGATAGTGATAGTTATGTTCTTTAGTGGGATCGTTTTTTTACTGAGGGCTCTTAAGTCCATAACAAGGGTGACTGAGGTGAAAAAAAAAAGTTTTTCCTTTTTTATGACTGATCGAGCGAAGTGTCTTCGTTTCAGCTTGGCCCAAATTTCTTTCGTACGTTTGAATATCCAGATGCTTTCCGCCTGTTCTCGCCCAAAGGTCGCATTATACGAACTGGCTGAAATGTCTTTACGTTTTCAACCCTCAATATCACCGGCATTTCGAAAAATTCAAAACGAATCTAGTCATAAAATTCAATGCGGCCTTTTGGCGAGAACAGCCGAAAATCCAGACAATTATTTTTTGTGCAAAGTCAAACTGAATCCCTTCGCTCGCTCTGTTAATAAACCGAGCTTGTTGATAAAACATCCATTGATACAAAAAAGAAGTTTAAAAAAGCTGCCTGTCCAGCGCGTTAAACATTTGGCCACCCTAACTCCCAAGCAACCTATCGAATTTTTCCATATGATTCGTGTGTCGATCTTTGCGTTGTTTATTTTGAAAGGCTTTACTTAACTTGATATAATGATTGAAAATTGAGTAGATCGTAGTCTAGAACCGGTGTAACATTCGCATAACGTTCAGGTTAGGTATTGTGTTGCGATGCCTAACGAAGGACGGTGGGAGGTCGCATTCCTGCCATTCTAATCTAAACCCTTACCATGAGTAAAGTTAAGACTGCGCCGAGCGTTAGCGACTGCACCATAGAGCGCGGGGAATGCGTATTTAGATCGGCGCGCGGCCGCCATAGTAAAAATGTATGGAGAATCAAAAGCACTTTTTGATAGGTAAATCTGGACCGTTAATACCAAAGAATAATTGAAATATTTGATAATGACAAAATTTAATGTAAACATTCATCTTTTTTTTAACTGAAAATCAGAATAGATTTCCAATGTTAAAGTATAAAAAAACACTTAACGCCTGCTTACGATTTTCGTCCAACTTTACTTAGTTTTCTAGGGTAAAATACTAATAATCTTATAGGGGAGAGTAACCTATATTGAACCGGCGCTCAAATTGGACCACTTCTGTATTTCTACCAAATAACACAATTTATTTACACTGGCAACAAAAAATGAAGCGACGACAGCGCCATAATCAGTCCACCAATTTGGTGTGATAAATAAATTGTGTTATTTGGTACAAATACGAAGTGGTCCAA
Source organism: Apotomis capreana (assembly GCA_947623375.1). Lineage (NCBI taxonomy): Eukaryota > Metazoa > Arthropoda > Insecta > Lepidoptera > Tortricidae > Apotomis > Apotomis capreana. Next base: position 61,564,712 of record OX392498.1, on the reverse strand, counting down.
TTTGAGCACCGGTTCAATATAGGTTACTCTCCCCTAATTTTTCCACGGAGAAGTTGTTAAAACATTCTTCGAAGTGCTAAATATATAGTTTACAAATGGATTAAACAACTAGTGACCGTACTCGCTACCAACAGCGTAAATTTGTATGGAGAATAGCACAGTGCCCCTGGTGGTTCCTTCTAGAACTACAATTCTCCATACAAATGGTATAAGAAAATAAGGTCTGGCACTCCGGAATGACAGACGAGACTTTTGACGTCATCGCGCTATGATTGGTCGGTCGGTTCTGTCGATACGTTTCTGTGTTGCCAGTGTTGCATAATACTCCCCGATTCCCTTGTTACCTGTGTGAATCTCATAAAATTGTGTTTTAAATCAATTATTACGACAAAATAAGATTTAGTAAGAGAACTGTAATGCATAAAGGCATATTTTTTTTTCTTGGCGGCAATTTTTTATCATTAGAATTATTTTATTACCATAAAGCGGCAACTAATACCTATGCCTTTGTACCTATATGTTATTTGTAATAGATGTATTTTGTAACTGTTTTTGTGTACAATAAAGTGTTTATAAACTTACTTACTTACTTACTTACTAATACCTGTCACTATCGAGTACGGTCACTGTAAACGCGTGGTAAGGGGAGAGAGAGAGAGAGAGTTCGCTGCATGGCGAACTGTCTGTAGATATACTAATGGAGCCTTTAATGTGTTTACGTACTTAAAAAACTCATTAAGTATAACACTAGTCAGCGATGAGCGATGTACCCTTACTTTGAGTTCACAGTGACCGTACTCGCTAGCGATTTGTATGGAGAATTGTAGTTCTACAAAGTAACCGCTAGGGGGCGCCGTATATTCTCCATACAAATCGTTTACGCTGTTGCTAGCGAGTGCGGTCACGTTAACTCATGGTAAGGGTTTTTTTTTTCAAAATTGTTGTCATTTTTAATTTTTTTACGTTTTCAACCGTCATTATGTCCGCCATTTTGATAAATTTCGATAAACAAACGACAAAATAATTCTGTATTATAAACGAACCTACCCACAAAATTTCATGAGAATTTTGAAATGCGACGAATAAAGTTATGCAACTGTCACAAAATGAGAGCGCTTAAAATACGAGTGTAGTTGAATACCGAGCCGAAGGAGAGTTTCATAATTGCATCACACGAGTGTTTAAAAGCCTAATTATGTACAGTTGCATACACTGTTTGTCTTGATGTAAACATCATAGATTTTTTTTTATGTATATTTTATGAAAAGAAGAAAGTACTACCAGAAAACCGCTGAGGAATGAATTAAGGCACGCGCGATATCCCCGTAACATCGTGATGAATCTTTATTTTCGAAATCTTAATTTATTTTATAAAATTACGCAATTGCTTTGGAGGCGCGTTCGTTTTTTTTTATCTCTATGATTAATGTAATAATAGATATAACTGTAAACACTGCCTCTAGTTTTTTTTACATTTGGTATATATATAGAAAGTTGTAAAATTCGATTTATTAAATAAAGCATCAAATCGATTTGATTTGATCTAAGAATCGCGTGTTCTGAAAGCTTTCTATAAATCCAAAAAAATATGCGCCCGACATAATTTTATTTTTTATTTTTGTGTGGATTAGAAATCGCATTTTTTTATTTATATTGGAGATGTTACGTTATTATTAAGGATTTAATTTCTTGATTTTAGTTTAGCAATTTTAGACTGGAACATGTTGGAGCGTACAGTAAATTGAAAAATCTCTTTTAAAAACGGGTTGAAAACAGTTCAATACAGTTTTATATTGGCATAGTCTCGTATTGAATTTTTATATTACAATTTTATTTTTATTTTATGTTCGTCATTTTACAATTCTACGAGTAAATTTGCATTTAGTATCGAGTGGAGGGAGCATACAGCCAATAGAGACGAGTGGCGCAAGAGAGGGGAGGCCTTTGCCCAGCAGTGGGACACAATTATAGGCTAGACAAAAATATATATATTAAATAAATAAAAACAAAAAAATATATATAATTCAGTGAATAAAGGATTTTGACCTTACAAACGGTCCGGTAATTTTGAATTTTTGATATGTTGTCTAGGATGGTTAGTCAGTGTTTAAAATGCAAAATGCACAATTCCCCCCCCTCCGCGCCCGCCGCCATATTGAAAAAACCGGCCCTCTCTTCATATTTTTGCTCATATCTTCCTTTAGGAGCATTTTAGCTAAAAGAAAGCTTTGACCATGTTATAGAGAGATAAATTTACTACATTCTCCATTTTATATTTTGTTTCTAGGACAGATAGTTACGGAGATATGCACATTTAAAAAAACGTAAAAAATCGCAATTTCCATCTGAAAAACAAACTTCTGGATTATATCTTCGTTTAGGAGCATTTTAGCCAGAACAGTGCTGGACCAATGTTATAGAGAATTAAATTTGCTATAATTTACATTTCAGATTTTGTTTCTAGGACAGATAATTACGGAGATATGTAAAAAATAAAGTCACATTTTCCGAAAATGTATGTAAAAATGGACATGAGTTTTATAAGCAATTATATTTCCTACATGTTTTAATTTGTCCTAGACTAGTCAGTAACTGAATGACAGCGTTCTAAACCAAGAATTTTGAGAAATTTTCGGAAAATTCGACTTTTCCTGTTTTTTAAATGTGCATATCTCCTTAACTAACCGTCCTTGAAACAAAATTTGAGGTGTAAATTATAGTAAATTTAATTCTCTACAACATTGCCCAAGCTTTGTTGTAGCTAAAATGCTCCTAAACGAAGATATAGTCCAGAAGTTTGTTTTTCAGTAGGAAATTGCGATTTTTACGTTTTTTTAAATGTGGATATCTCCGTAACTATCTGTCCTAGAAACAAAATATAAAATGGAAAATGTAGTAAATACAACTCTCTATAACATTGTCGAAGCTTTTTTCTAGCTAAAATGCTCCTAAAGGAAGATATGAGCAAAAATATGAAGAAAGTGCCGGTTTTTTCAATATGGCGGCGGGCGCGGAGGGGGGGGAATTGTGCATTTTGCATTTTAAACACTGACTAACCATCCTAGACAACATATCAAAAATTCAAAACTACCGGACCGTTTGTAAGGTCACACATAGTACTTTAGTCTCTATTCACCGTATTAATATTTAAGTATACTTTATAAGATACGTATATATACAGAGGGTTTACAGTTCCATGAAATTGTAATATAAATATAATGCGTTTATTACGAAGGCTACATTGACTTAGTTTTTATATTATTATGAAAGAAAATTGGTCGACGAGCGACCAATCATATAAGTGTTAATGTTTTTAAGAGTAAAATAAAAATTAAATATTTCGAACTAATCTTAATGAGTTATTTATTAAAACATTTAATAGTGCATTTGGTATTGATCTAATATATATAAAAAAATATATATTACGTTCCTCAATATTAATTCAAAACATTCTACTTGTAAGGAAGGATACCTATAAAACATTGTTGGTATGTACGGAATGTACTATGGGCTGCAGAAATGCAATTCTGCAGCTCATTGTACATAGGAAGCTAATCCAATGAATCTACTTTTATTTCTAAGGATTTCAATGTTTGGAGAATATAAAAAACGTTAAATGTATATTTTTTGTATATTAGCTAACGTCCCCTTAACGCAATAAAAATTAATAAAAATTCCTTTGTTACGATACTGAGATGACCATTTTTGTTCGTTTTTTGGGTCTTCTCTTCGCGTGAAGACCTTTTTTTACCTATATAATCTTTAAGTGACGTTGTGCATCGTAACCTTCTTATAAGTTATCCTTTTGATATTTTTTACTTGAAATGAAACCCTTTGGTCGTCAATATCCTTTTTTCATAGAACCAGGTAATGGCAGCGTAAAAAAAGTTTTTCGTGAAAATAAAATAACACAAGTTTTAACATTTTTTTTGGAACTAAGGTAGGTATTTTACACTAGCAGTGCTTTAAGTGGCCCTTTGGTATTAAATTCGCTAAAGTATACAACCAAAATGTTAAACAATCTCGGTCGCTAAGGTTATTAGTATTTTTGTTATTAATAATAACACAAACAAGGTATAAAAGAAAAAAAAAACCTCTTTGTGTGGAGCTTTTAGTGGTCTTATTACTATTATTATTATTTTTTCATATTATGACAAATCATTATACCTATTGATAATTTAATTTCAACCAATTTTTGAAGTGAATATTACATTTCCCAGCGTTCTAGAGAGTAACATAGCTATTTCATGCTTTCATTGTGTGCAGCGGAAAATAAGTTGAAATAAAAACAGTTTTCTGCGTGATTTTTGTCATTTTCGAGTAGATTTTGAAACAAAAATTATCAATGAAAAATTCAAACTGTAGGTTTCAAATATATACCATTAAATCGCAATAGCCATGGTCTAAGTATTAACATTGAAACTATATTAAGAAACATGTTTGATCATAGAGAAAAATGTCTCAAACCATCAGCATTTTTGAACGGATAAGTAGCCGTAAATTGCACCCAAGTGATGTTCAGTTTTGTATACTACCTACGCTTTGAATGTCATTGTGTCATATGATTGGTATTATACCTACCATGACACATGCTGTACTTAGTCATTGCCTCGTTAGGTATATTTGACGGAAGTTAAACGAAATGAAACAAAAATATCAGCATTTAGTAAAAACAAATACTTATAGATAAGACAGAAAAATAAAGGTAACTGATAAAATGCGTAAAAAAATATACATTTTTCATATTCGAGTCGAGATTAAAAGATTCCTAGTTTTGGCGCAAATGAAAAAAAATAAGGTACCTACTTTCGATTTTTGTAAGAAAATGGGAAATACTTAAAACACAAAAAATCATACATCCCTATCTATTTTAAACGGGGGTAAAACGTATTCGTAAACTAGGGCAAAGTTTCTTGCCACTGGCAAGAGGTTAAATCAAAACGGCAAATGTACATTTGACGTTATCTTAATTATTGTAAATTAAAACAGGTGGGTCTGTCTGTCTGTTACCTCTTCACGCTTAAACCGCTGAATCGATTTTGATGAAATTTGGCATGGAGATAGTTTAAGATCCGAGGAAGGACATAGGATAGTTTTCATCCTGGAAATTATCCCTAAAAATATTGAAAAGTGAGTAAGTAATTCATGATGACATTGATGACCCTGTAGAAAATGTAATGATTAAACCAAAAGCACAATTGCTCTTACATTTGCTTAGGCGCTCTTTTATTAATTAAGGTGATTAGGTGGATATCTACCGTGTTGTACGAGGTTGCTTCCATACTTCCAAGTTCCACGCGGACGTAGTCACGGGCAAAAGCTAGTTACATATATAAATATCATGAGTTTCCAAAAGATAATATAGAGTAAAACTTTGGACTCGGTAATTTTGGTTCGATTCAAATACCGAAACAAAAATCGAAATAAGTACTTAAATTTTTGTTTTTTTTTTTTGGGTTGGGGAACCTGCATACCATTACACTTAATACTGAAGCCAAAACAGTTCGACTAATAGTTTATACATTATTGCTCTGATAAATCTCAGATAAAATTGGTGATGTTTTGGGGGTAAGAAACAGCAAAATTCCCCAATATACAATTATACAACACAGCGGTAAAAAGATTAAATCGCATAAAAAGCAATAAAATTATAAACTAAGATACAACAATAAAATACGATTACAAAAAAAATAAAAAATAATCGGGTACATGTACAAATCAGGTCAAAATTGACCCCTTGTAAATATACCCGCATCGCTTCAGTATCGGTTTAGCTCGAGAGTAAACAACTCAAGCGTTCCGATATTTTTAGTTCTGGCGTAACGAACGAATAATGTAAACAGTTGCGCCTCGCCGCATAGCAGAAAAAAACTTTTCGAATCTATGTAACGCTTTTCCTGCAGTTTAAATATCGAATCAATTTTGGGGAGAAAAAATTGAAAATCGACCGTCCTCCCCACGCAAGCGTACTCCTGCCGTCATACTTATATATAAGTACGTATAGGACTTTACGCACGTTCGCTTAGCGTGCCACGCTTACCTGCTGCCAGTAGTCTTCTAAGGATAGTTTCCATTCGAAATAGCCTGTATCGGTGACGTCTTGGAGTTCTCGGAACAGATTCCCACTAGGTAACACATCCATCGTGATAACATGGAGTCTCGCGACACGCGTGCACTGGCTACCGCGGCTCGCGCACTACTGAGTATTCCTTCGAGCGGTGTTGCTAGCGCTATCAGTCCAATCCCCCGGATTGCTGCCATTTTTATTCACATTTTCATCAAACGGACAAAAGTAAACGACATTAAACGCTGGTAATCACACATGAATTAAACTTTGATTTAATTTGGGGTGAAATCAATTGTAATTATTTAATTCGTTCATTACACAAACCAAGGTTATACGTTTCATATTTGATACACGAACTAGTTTCTTGGTTCCATATTCGTTGTTTGCTTTAAATATTGCAATCAGTTTCCAATCGTTTCCAGTGTCTGGGTTCAAATTCATTTGATATTGAGTACAAATAATGAACTAGCTGCGCCTCGGGGTGCTACACGGTCATCTCACGGGAACACTAAATTTATTCTTGATGAAAAGATATTTGTCTTTACCCGGAACTAAAACTATCTCCATAAAAATTTCATCTAAATCCGTTCAGCAGTTTAAGCGCGAAGACGTAACAGACAGACACACTTTCGCATTATAATATTAGTATGGCTATTTGATGAAAACGCGAAATGAAAGAACATATAAAAAAGCTATACCTAAACTAATAGTGCACCTGCACATATATAGGTAAATATAACACAATTTATATTCCTCGCGAATGACACATTCACAAAGACAAACCCTATCGGTAAAATTATAGAAATTACCGTAAATATTCAATAATCATAAAACCGGTTTAAACTCACGTAGAAATTGTCAGAAACAGCCCGACATGTACCGAACTCGTTTTTATAATTATTATGTCGTAATTTTTATTTTTCAGTCCATTTATTATTTTATACACGGTAATACCTAAGACTTGATACAACATTTTTCTTTCCGACTCACAATTACGTTCCTTACATTACATATATGAAATAAATTACAAATTGGTAAGCTGTAAAAAATAAGCTATGGCCTTAACTCAGATCACTCATCAATCACTGGATAAAAATTAGGTAGGCAAGGTATTAAAAAGAAAATGAAGGAACGAAAAAGTTATAACGAGTGTTTTAAGAAGCCAATATCATCATACCTAGTCATTTTTTATTATTGACTGATTGACAGCCGATATAGCTCCATAAGTCCCCCCCATCAATATTACAAAAATACACGTACAAAACCCCCCACTTTTCGATTTTCCCTAAAATCCCCCCAAGCCGTTCAACCTGGTATCCCCGTCGTTCCGAGTTTCCCCTCGCTACCCGCGACATCCTCAAGCATAGGTTACCAAAGAACAGAGAGAACACATATCGCTTTCTCTTTTTTTATCCTTTTTCTAGGGGACTCCTCAGGACGAACGGACAAACTTATTCAAACCGGTGGCCAAAAATCGAACTAATACTTGTGTATACTAAACTCGACGGTTAGGGAGTAGGTGGCGATGTTCGTGACCGCAAAATTATGTTTGCGCAAGGATCTTCTAAAGGCACCAAGATTTATGGTGGTACATTTACGAATGTCAACTTGACAGAACGCTCTGAATTTGAATTTGGAATTCGATATTTAGTTTCAAAAATGTCGAAGCGTTTTTCAGTTGTTAAATACGGGTTTTTTTTCACTTATATAACATAGTTTTAAACTTTCTATTTTATTTGACATTTTTATTGTACGGATTTGTTTAAAAGAGACCTTATTTCTTTTAAAAAATATATCTCATAGTATTACGTCAAATATATTGATAATTTCAACCAATTTTTAAAATGAATAATACTTTTCCATGAGTTGTAAAAAATAATAAAGTTAGAAGCATGCTTTCGTTGCGTGCAGTGGAAAATAAGTAAAAAAAAAACACTTTTCGCGTGAATTTTGTCAAATTAGAGTAGGTACATTTTTTAAAACGCAGGTTACTAATGTAAAATTCACACTGTAGGTTTTAAATACGTACCAATAAATCGCAATGGCCCTGTTCTAAGTAGTAACATAGATGATAGTATGTTAAGAAAAATGTTTGACTATAGAGAAAAAATACCAAAACAATCAGCATTTTTAAGGAATAAGGAGCCTTAAACTTGTATATTTTGACTTAAAATTGAGTAATAATAAGTCATAATGGGAAATTGATGACAGTTAAAAAAACATCTAATTCTTTTATATATAGGAAGGGATAACATATTTAATAATTCCTTCTGACATTACAGGATTTTACAGTGGCTTAAAAAAAACGATTTAAGTTTGTTCCCGCCTTGGCACCGCGATTGGCAACGGGAACTTAACCCAGGTGATTGATTTTTAAATTTAATTTGTTTTTTACTCCGTCGGGGCTGCCCCGCGAATAATAGAATAATTGAGGAAAATTATATGAACAGCAAAAGTTGCTTAGTAATTGCAATTTATAATCATCTAGGAGCTAAAATCAATAAAATAAAAGGTCTTTCAAGTATGTTACTTCACACTTACACCTAAACAATTTTTTTTACAAGTCCCTAAGTAAATTTGAAATTAACATCAAAATCCTGCAGTTACAAAAAAATGATAACAAAAGCAGTAGTCTGCGTGAATCACGTCAATTACGAGTAGTTTTTGAAACAAAAAATATGAATGAAAAATTCAAACTGAAGTTCTCAAATAAATATTTACATATATAATTACAAATTAATTGCAATTGCCCTGTTCTAAGTAGTAACATTGATAATATGTTAGGAAACAAGTTTGATCATACAGAAAAAAGTGTAAAACAATCAGCATTTTTGAACGGATAAGCAGCCTTAATCGACCCACTGATACTGCTCACAAGTTTTTGCTTCTTTAAAATAATCAAAACGCCTGTTTGTTTGTTCCAATAGCCACATCTTTCTGTACCTCCTTCCTTAAACAACAGATTCCAGACATACATAATCATTTATAAATAATGACACAAAGGTAAATTAAGAAAGATAAATTGAATGCGATCCACTACAATCTAAGCAGGGCTTGAACCTGCGACCTCTGCGAACTCTGAAATGTGGTATTTCCACATAAAAAAAAAAGATTGGATAAAAAAGATTCTATAAAAATATAATCATAATCACTACTAACTATAATAATAATTAAAGAGGTATATTATGTAAACTCTATATCATCACACTATGAATATTACAAAGGCGAAAGTTTGTGAGTATGTTTGTATGTTTGTTACTTCGCAACGCTCAAACAGCTGGACCTGTTTTGATAAAATTCTATATGAAGGTAGCTGACACCCTGGATTAACACAGAGGCTACTTTTCATCCCGATTTTTTTATAGAATTTCATTTGATGCTTTGTAATTTTTACAAAAGGGATAAAAAGTAGCCAATGCGTTAATCCTAACGTCGGCTACCTAGATACCGAAATGTATTAAAATTGGTTCAGCCATTTGAGCATGAAGAAGTAACATACATACAAAGACACTCACAAGCCTTAGCCTTTATACTTGACGAGCTGCGCCACGCGGAGTCTCCTGCTCATTTTCTCGGGATTCAAATTAGCCTTCATGCACAGCAGAATGGATAATCCCATCCAAAACATTTCATGTAAAAATGGCGGCCAAGACCCGCATGCTCAAAACGCTTTCGCTGTAAAAAGTTATCAGATCCCAGGAAAAGCCAAGCCTCTAAGCCCTGACTCTACTAACCCTACCACCTTGGTTTAAAAAGTATGGCATCAATTGGCTTCAAGCCCCTAAGCCCTGAGTTTACTAACCCTACACCTTGGTTTCAAAAGTATGGCTTGGCTGTTTCATAGAGTAACGTAAATTAGTCCAAATGACCGTCTGGCCCATACGGTATCAAGAAATTAAGTTGATGTCTTCATGATAATATATATAAACTTAATTCCTTACCATCCAATCCAGGGTGTCAGGAACACCCTCACAAACGTTTACATTTATAGTCTGATTAAAAGAAAATAAAAGGAAATATAATATTGTTGTGTAAACATCACTTTAAACGGATGAACTCCCACGTTCAAACATTAATTATCTTAAAACGTCTGGAGATTATCGTCAATTACAATGCGGGGCGATAGGTCCAGTGTAAGAAAACAAAAACATTTTTATTTTCGCCGAAATAATAGTACATTACATCAGAGGCCGGGAATCCGTTTTCACGACGAGGCATGTAGGTATAGTGCTTTTCTCAAACATACAATGAAATAAAAAATATACTTCAAAGAACAACATTTTATTAATTGACGAATAGGAAATTTTAGTCTCACAACCAACCTTTAAAAACAAAACCTGCTTTTTGTCAAACCAGCCAGCTGTGTGAATGACCTTGTTGTTGAAACCAAAAAAAAGTTACTTTGCAGGCCTAGGCCTGAAAAGCAGTATGAAATCCCTTTACAGTCCTCTCGAGTTGTTGCGCCCAAAAAGCGATACTTCCGAGCCTATTATAAGGAACGTAAAGACAATATTTCATTGCATGTTTGAGAAATATTTATTTAAATGTTACGTTAAATAGAAGATGGCTGCAACTCTAATAGACTGGTAGTACATATTAAAATTTTCAAGTATAACGGCATTTCGTGAGCCATTTTGGCAACATGACTTTTCCGAAGTAATGCCTGCTGAATTCGATTCTGGATGGTGCCAAGCCGAATTTTGCCCCCTTCTTTCATTTCCCCCCTTTTTACCTCATGTGTCCCTAATCACGGTTTGTACGGTTTTAAACAAAAAGTATTACAGTTAGAAAAAGTTTCAAGGAAAAAAAATATCTATAAAATTTCCTATATAACACGGTGTATAATTTTTTTAGTAGGCCTTAGGGTTCGTGAGCAATATCTTCCCGAACCTCATTATTTTTTAAAAAATGTGATAAACTTGGTCGAGGCAGTGAAATAAACTTATCTTGGGATAATTGGTGCTGTAAAACTTTCATCTTTACTTTTACGCGAAGTTAAAATTATTTTGAAATAATTACCCCTCTCCATAGAAATCGAATTTTCAACACAGTTTTAGAATATTAAGTATTTATAGATATTGAAAGCGATACAAAATAAATAAAAACTTGAATGCTGTAGCCCGTTTTTGGTATTTTTTGCTTTGAGCCATCTTTGAGCTAAAAATCAGTTTCGAGCGAAATTAATTCTATTTAATTTGGTTCAATCAGTTTTCATACTGAAATAATAACGAATTCACTTACCTTTATTCAGTCTGAACGTGAGTTGTTTTATGAGTTCAGTGCATGTAAATATACGTCTGCTCTGCTTTTTAGTTTTTAGTTTAACATCACAAGTAACACAAATGGAGTAAATTACTTTTATTTGCTCTAACTTCTCCGGACGGTATAGAGAACTACGCATTCAATACGGTGTCTGACTAAAGAGCAAATTATTAATTGTTTAAACTTTATTGCACAACACAAAAGTCAGTAGAAATGGCGAACTTAATGCCTAATGGCATTCTCTACCAGTCAACCATAGAGCCAAACAGAGATGCTTCAAATGGGTGCAGAGTAGAAAATTAACCGTTCGGAGAGCATCCAAGATACAAAGTGAATACATGTAGGTATATTATATAACTTAACTACCATAAATACAATGATACATATATTTACATACTATAAGATATTAATTATGTCATTGAAACCACTAAACATACACTCAAAAAAACACGGAACCAAATAAACTAGCACCAACTTTTGGACATTATACTATTTTTAATTGGACATAAACTGAAAAGAAGACGTGATTTGACTACTGATTTTATGACGTTACAAGCCAGTATCTTCACAGAAACTAACAGACAGTTTTTGACATTTCATAAAGAGTAGCTGAAATGCCGTAAATAGCATTTTACATCTTTTAATTAAAATGAAAATCTGGGGAAGGTACATTAAATTGACTCGGTTTGTGTCGGATTCAGGCTTAGTAAAGTAAATAGCGCAACATAATATACGAGATAAACTCACTGAAAATTTGTTGCACAATTTTATTTCACATTTTCACATCGCCGATTCGGATTTCGACGCTCTCATGATTCTACACCATTTTAAAAATATTTCGAATCACATTTCTTGAACCTTTCAGGGTGAGTTCGTTACTACTTTAGCTGTCTGCTTTCGTAAGTCCGGTGTATGTTGAAGTCCTGGTCAGGGTGTGTTTGTAGGATATATTTAGGACTACCATCTCTCAATTTGCTGAACCCGGACAATAACTTAAATAAACCCGGACATTTGGCGTAAAACGCATTTTCCCCAGACGAGTCCGACAATGATGTAATAAAAAAAACCGGCCAAGAGCATGTCGGGCCACGTTCAGTATAGGGTTCTATAGTTGCCCATCCTCCACAATAAGAGGTCTTATTTCTTTAAAAAAAATTTTTTTTCATATTTTATTTTATTTTATTCTATTTATTTGGGGCATCAACAGCAATACAATTTGTAATAATTAACAATATAGTACAACAACAAAAGCCAATAAAAGATGTCCACAAAAATTCAGTAAGTAGAACTAGTTACAAGAAAAATTAAACAAACATGGTATGCTCGATCAGGTTAGTGCGCATGTGTGTGTGCATGAGTGTGTATGTGTGTGCGTGTGTGTGTGTGTGTGTGTGTGTGGAAATTATGAAAAATATATTGATAATACCAACCAACTTTTTTAAGTGAATAATACTTTTCCACGAGTTTTAGGTAGTGACATAGCTATTTTATGCTTTTATTGCGTGCAGTCGAAAATAAGTTGTAAAAACGAATTTTCCGTGTGAATTTTTTGTCAATTTCGAGTAGTTTTTGAAACAAAAAATATCAATGAAAAGTTCAAACTGTAGGTTTCAAATATATATCAATACATCCCCATAGCTCTGTTCTAGGTAGTAACATCAATAATATGTTAAGAAACATGTATAATCATAGAGAAAAATATTTAAAATAATCAGCATTTTAAAAGGAATAAGGCCTCTTAAAACAGCGGTTTTAGGTTTAAATTACGAGAAAGATTTCAAGCTCTATAAAAAGGTCGTAAACGCCAAAGTAACTGTAATTACTTATTACCTTCTGGAAGTCAACTTACGTCCTTTTAAGAAAATTTTGAAATTTTGCGATAACTCAAAACCGGCTCAACCGATTTTGTTCAATATAGTTTTCATTGAAAGTACTTATAAGGCCTCATGTTCATGAATTTTTCCATAATTTTTTCATCCGTGGTCATATCCGGGGACAAATCCGGGGAAACCGAATGGATGGCAGAGCTAGATTTATTAAATACGTTAAGACGCACTGGATTGCAGGGCATTTTAACCGCATACCGTGGTTATGTTAGTTCAGTGTTAAGATATTTGGTTGACTGGTAGAGAATGCCATTTGGCATTAAGTCCGCCATTTGTACTGACTTTTGTTTTGTGCAATAAAGTTTAAATAAATAAATAAATAAAATATGGGCTTATTTTGTGGGGAAATTGTACGTTGTACGCAATCAACCATTGTATTTGTAACACAGAAAATACGTGTGCGTGCTATTTGCGATTTAGCCCCAAAAATCATGCTAACCACTTTTCTTTAAAAGGGCAGGTTTACCAGCCATTAACAAATATTTTATAGTACGCATTTTACACTGGAAAGAAAAGATTCATTCGTGAAAAAGGATTATGTAAAAAATAATTATTTGACTTAAAACACATTTAATTGTAAAAATAACTCTTTAATATGAATATGTACAGGTTTATAGCAATCTGATAGATATGCTTGCGGCGCTTCTTTCTCTTCAGTTGGCTTTATCATTAGTGAAACTAATTTTAGTGTGAAATCAGTATTTTCACTTGAGTCAAAAGTACTCCGCTTCACAGCTACTGTGTATTCACAAATTCGAATTGAATCGTGGAAAAGCACTTATAAATTTTGATCACCTAATTTAAGATACCGTTTTAGACCTAGCGACAGCCCTAGCGTTGTGTGTAAGGCAAGGCACACGCCCCAGTTCCCATACTCCTCTATACCAGGAGCATCGAAGTGAACCGTCAGTCGTCGGCTCTGTATTTCGCGTATACTGGACACCGTATTTTGCTACTGAAGTTAGTTGACAACCTCTGTGAAAGCAACTCTTTTTTAGACTTTCGTACCCAAAGGGTAAAAACGGGACCCTATTACTGAGACTTAGCTGTCCGTCCGTCCGTCCATCTGTCACCAGGCTGTATTTCAAGAATGGTGATAGACAGTTGAAATTTTCACAAATGATGTATTTCTATTGCGGCTATAACAACAAATACTAAAAATAAAATAAAATAAATATTTATTTTCCCATACAACAAACTTGTTATAGATACGGAGCCCTTTTCCCACGGTAAGGACCTACGGACCCTTTGCACTGCTGGTGCCAGACATTGCTACTTCGTTTGGAGCAGCACCGGGCGAAAGCAACTCGATTACACTTTCCTAAATTATTAGTCACTAACGAGAGGGATGCAGCAATATGTGAGACGCGTATGGAGAAAACTCCATCTCACTCCTTCGAATTGCTGCATCCCTCACTTTGGGTGCTAAATTTAGCCAAGTGTAATAATAGATAGAGCTTTACAGTATAATTTTCTTCGATCATTTGAAATTCGAATTCTGGAGGGTAATTCGACCAATTTTAGAGAGATGATGGAGATAATCTCCATTTCATCGCCATCCGTCACTTTTGGCGTGTCCCTACTTGACAAGTGGCGATATCCCTAGAATATCGCAACTTCGTCAATCCGGTCGCGCTTAATTTGCGTTTCCTTTGTATGTGACGGCATAAATAACAGGCGCATACTTTAACTTAACCGCGTAGTGCGTGAAATTAGTCAGTTACGCTTCGTTCAAAACAGAAATTTGTTTGCATGAATAGCATTTTTGACAATCATTAACACCTTCGTATTTCTAAAATTGACATGAGAATTGTCACATGAAGCTCATCGCATTTTAATGACAGTTCAAAGGCGATATAACTGTTATCTTAATAGAGTTTTGACGTTTTGCGATCTCTCAAACGGCACACTCGAATTAGGTCCTTGGTTTTGGAAAGGTCCGGACAGCCTTGTTTCCTATCTCTAGAGCAATTCTGAGAGTAATTGGACGGCATTTCAGGAGAATTCAACCAACAGATACCCGAACAGGCGGAATTGTATCCCGATGTGTATACAGGGTGTCTCTGACCACGGGGCTTTTAATGAAAGGTTTAATTGTGCTCTCAAAACTGAGATATTTTTTAAATACTTCCAGTCTTAATTTGATTTTTTTCATTCAAGTTAAATGTTATTTTCAATGTACGCATTTTTTTTTATTTATTCAAAATAGCCATGCATTTAACCTCGATTGCACCTGATTTTAAGTGACAATAAGGCCTAAGATGGAGCATGCTTGGCTAGAAGATGCCTATTCACTCTCGACTTGAAGAGATCCAAGTTATATTTTTCAGGAAACAGGTGCGTAGGAAGAGAGTTCCATTCCTTAGCTGTCCTCATAAGGAAAGTAGACGCAAAGCGTTTCGTACGAATCAGTGGTATATCGACAACATAAGGGTGGTATTCGAATGCTAAATTGACAGCATTATGCATTACTTTATGACATGTCAAAATTAGAAATTAATAATCGTAATTTACTATACACTGGCTTACCCTTAATTTGGCAATGTTCGCCAGGATGACCAAACTCTTTGACCATCTTTTTCTATTTTTTTTCGAACGAGATTTTTTTCCTCCATTCAACCTTAACGAGACTTGAACTAACGACCTTCGTTTTTTTTTTACGATTAAACTTTGAAGTATAATCATCATCATCATCATCGTCATCATATCAGCCGATAGACTTCGACTGCTGGACAAAGGCCTTCCCAAAGTTCTCCACGACGGTTTGTTTTGCACGATCTTAACCAGGTCGTCTAAACATCGCGCCATACAAATAAGTCTAATTCATCTTAATGTTCATCAGCATCGACTCACTTAGGTATGCCATTTTTTTACCCAGAAAATATCCCGTGTGAACTGAAGCTAAACCACAACGAGACAGTTAAAGGAATCAAATTCCAATTCTCACAGTCAAAGAAAACTAACCAAAACAAGAAGAGCCCTGATCGCAGCATACAACTCCAGTAAAGTAGTCCCAACTATACTGGCCACCACAACTGATCTGGATTAAAGAAGGGTGTAAGTCCAAAATTACCGGTCAATTTCAAGCTCGGCAGAGACATTTTAAATTTGGAACAGAACTCCCGTATACAAAGCGTCATAGGACCACTTTACAAGAACTGCAATCATTTGCATCTGAATCGAAATTATGGGTCAATGATTCATTGGTCAATGGTACCAGAATTGACAGAGCTCCAACTGTTCTTGAGTTGTATCAGTAATGGGTTCTTGTTTGCTGGTTTTGGTAGTAGATCTAAGTTCGGGAGACCTATCAGAACTAAGTTAGCGTTTGAAGTGATGTTAAGCATTAAAGCTTCTTGAGTTGGTGGTTAGTGCAGGGTTTGTTGGATCGTTACCGGCTCTTAGTCTAGTTAATAGTATAAGTAAAATAGTTCAGGAGCTCTTTGGACGTTTAATTATTCTATGAAGTATTTTCACGTCTTAAAAAACGTTTCTGGGTCAATAAAAAAATAACTAGACCGGACTTGTTGGTAATTTAGATTTTGATAAATTTGCACAACATAATGGTCAACATTACACCTTGCAAGAAAATAAAAAAATCAGGTCTAGGCACTGTAACTTTTTTGTAATTTCAGTTTAAACGAGTCGTTCTCTAGGATAATACAAAAAAATAAAAAAAATGTTTTAAAAAAATCCGTAGCAAATGACCTCTTCTATCCCCCATTTTAATTTACCAAACGATGTACCAAACAGCCTGTATACAGGGTTCATTACATTACTATCATACAATTCTGGATTTGTATCGAAAACAGTTTTCTATGGGGTTATGATTTCAGGAAAAATCTTAATAGCGTGATGCAGGATCGTCATTCGTTTTATATGCTCGCGGCCTCATGCCAGCCTGGCGCCATCTGGTGGGCATAGTGTCCTTTGTCCTCGCATCACGCCGAAACGGCTGGACAAAGATGGTTATAGAATACTTTTTACCCAACACGGTATAAAAATAAATACGCGATACAATGCACCCTCTAGTTACCTTTCTTCGTTCTTACCGAAAACCAAATACCAGCAACTAAAAACCATATCCTTAAAAAACCGGCCAAGTGCGAGTTGGACTCGCACCGAGGGTTCCGTACAAACACTTCCCACCTTAACTGGCTGGTTTAAGTTTGCACCTGCTGGTATGTATGGCGCCGCATACAAAGTTAAAGCAACCGATCACGTTTGTTGTATGGGAGCCCCATATTTATTTTATTATACTTTTAGTATTTGTTGTTATAGCGGCAACAAAAATACATCATCTGTGAAAATTATACAACTGTCTATCACGGTTCATGAGATACAGCCCGGTGACAGACGGACAGCGGTCTTAAGTAATAGGCTCCGGTTTTTAGGGTTCCGTACCCAAAGGGTAAAAACGGGATCCTATTACTGAGACTTCGCTGTCCGTCCGTCTGTCCGTCCGTCCGTCTGTCACCAGGCTGTATCTCAAGAACGGTGATAGCTAGACAGTTGAAATTTTCACAGATGATGTATTTCTATTGCCGCTATAACAACAAATACTAAAAATAAAATAAATATATAAGGGGGCTCCCATACAGCAAACTTGTTATAGATTATGGTACGGAACCCTTCATGCGCGAGTCGCTCGCACAGCCTGGTGACACATGGACAAGGGAGTCTTAGTAAAAGGGTGCCGTTTTTTACCCTTTAGGTAAGGAACCCTAAAAACAGCTTATAGAATTACGGTATGTCAACCAACCAAAGTTCTTCGACCTTTCGCTTCAACCAATCATCTCACACAGAGAGCTCAAGATAATTCGGTCATTTATAACTTGCATGAATGAAGTCACACTGCGTGGACGCACAATGATGTTGTGGTGCTGCTCTAACGTTCCGTGTTGGAGCGAGAGGGGTGATGCTAGTATCGTAACGGTTCGCATACCACGCTTGCGTACTACGCGTAGTGTAGTCTAGGGACAGAGGTTGCGTTGCATTCTTGTTTTGACTACGTCGGCGCAGTGGTTGAGCAACTGCCTACTGGGCCGACGGTCCTGGGTTCGAATCCCGGCAAGGGCAAATATTTGTGTGATGAACACGAATATTTGTGATTGGATCATGGATGTTATTTGTATTTAAGTATGTATTTATCTATATAAGTATGTATATCGTCGTCTAGTGTCCATAACACAAGCGTACTAGAGCTTACTGTGTTTAAGTTTATTACTGTTTATTTCAAGTTTAGAATTTCTTATTAGAAATTAATTTCAATATTTTTGATGAATATTTTAGAGGTCGCTAAAACCTGCCATAGTTCTAAAAATATCTCTACCGGACCGGACCGGCAATCCCTTTTCACTTTTCTAGATCATATGCAATTAAAAAAAACACCACAAAAAATGTAATTCAGCTGTTCACAGACGCTTTTTATATATAGTACATTACTGCAGACGCCGGGAAATAAGGGCTTGCCAGCTGAGTAGGTATAGACGGCCGACCGTAAGGGAGGCCGTCTAGTGATACGAAGCCGGCAAGCCCTTTTCACGGCTAAGGCATGTATAGTGCTTTTCTCAAACATATGCAATTAAATAAAAAAATCCACCACTCAAAAAAACATAATTCAGCTGTTCAGCCAGTTCATGAACACAGACGCCATGTTTAAAAAGAGTATTTTTAATTTTCCCTCCAATCCCTCTATATATTTTTTCTTTAATAAGTCCACATGTGTAGTGTGCGAATATTAGGGCCATTATACACAACCTGATAATAAGAATCTTAGTTTCTATAATAAGTAAAATAAAGGCAGAGGATTTTTAATATTGTCTATGGTCTCTGGTGACTTACGTATAGACGGTATTTTCAGTTCGTGTGTACTAGGCATTAACACGGATATTGTTGGCCCGATGGCTGAATGGGTAGCTACTAGAAAAAAATATATATATCAGCTGTTCATACACACAGACGCCATGTTTACATTAAAATTAAAAACAAATTACTTCCCGGCTTAGGCCTTCAATTTTGTATGAAATTCCTTTACAGTTCTCTCCAATTGTTCCGCCCGAAACTTGACACTTCGAAGCCTTAACGCACGTTACGACGATATTTCATTGCATGTTTGAGAAAAAATAGCTTCCCGGCCTAGGCCTCGTGTTGTGTCTCGAGTTGTTCCGCCCGAAACGTGATACTTACTTATACTTCGAAGCCTGTTATAATATAACGCACGTTATGAGGACTTTTCATTGCATGTTTGAGAAAACATTATTTACAGAGTGAATTACTTCAGGGAGTTGAGGAAATGCCACATTGTAGCGACATTTTTAGTTTATAAATGAAGGTTAGATTAGTAGCCCAGGGTCAGACGTGTCTGTGGTAACTCTACAATATACGTATTTAAAAATTGGGAACGTGCGAGTCGGACTCGCGCACCGAGGGTTCCATACATACACTTTCCATCCTTTAAGTGGTTAAGTTAAGTTTGCACCCATACAAATGAGGTGCAAAGATAACGCAACCAATCCCGTCTGTTGTATGGGAGCCCCCCTTAAATATTTTTTTTTTATTTTTTTTTGTTATAGTGGCAATATAAATACATCATCTGTGTAAATTTCAACGGCCTAGCTATCACCGTTCTTGAGATACAGCCTGGTGACAGACGGACGGACGGCCTATAACAAGTTTGTTGTATGGGAGCCCCCCTTAAATATTTATTTTATTTTATTTTTAGTATTTGTTGTTAGAGCGGCAATAGTAAAACTTCAACTGTCTAGCTAACACCGTTCTTGACATACAGCCTGGTGATAGATGGACGGACAGACGGACAGCGAAGTCTCAGTAATGTTAGGGTCCCGTGTTTACCCTTTGAGTACGGAGCCCTAAAAACTACATATTCAACCAATTTCAAAAATAAGAGATTCTTTAGTCGCCACGAAAATATTTTTCAAACGACTTCATAAAGGAAGAGGTTCTCCAATCGACTGTTTTTTTATGTGTGTTACGCGATTATTCCACCAAATATGACTCGATTTTGATGATTATTATGTAATACTATGACATTTGGGAAATGAGTTATTTTTGACGATTCCATGTTTAGTTAAACTAAGCTAAAGTTAATGTGTGTGTGTGTGTCTGTGTGTATACATTTGTTACAGATCATCCCACAGGATACTTTACTCAGGGAAACATCATGTCGTAGGACATTGTATATATTTTATCGCGAGCAAACCGAACCGCGGGCAAAAGCTTGTAAAATAACCAATGCCAACATATTAAAAAACTCGCTGCCTCTAACAAGAAAACCAACTTTGTTTTAAATCGGCTGCCATTTCCCATTTTATTTATTCCAATAGCTGCTATCTGGTGGCCATGATCGACGTTACAAAAATATCTGTCCGAGATGTAGCCACCGGGAAAAAATACTAAACTACAAGGCGGGAACATCATCCACGCCAAACTTTTTTATTAACCGTAGTCGGGTATAAAGTATCCTATAACCATCTTCGGATGTCCAGCTATCCCTGTACCAAAATTGGTTAAAATCCGTCCAGCTGTCTCGACGTGACGAGCGGACAAACGTTTTTTTTTACCTTCAGATGGCGTTTTACGCCTACCTTAAGAACCGGCATAGGGCTTTTAGGATTTTCCTGGAAACAATGACCTCGCTTTATGGAAGACTTGTATACAGGCCCAAGACTATTGCCACATGAAAATAAATGTAAAAATTCACTGAAAAAATAATAGAATGACGTTTCAGTAAGCCGTGTAATAACAGTTCACTGATTTTTTGGGTGTTCTCATGGTCTTCCTTTTATTTAAAACTAGCGACCCGCCTCGGCTTCGCACGGGTGCAATGCTGATAAATTATGCATGTATTATACATATAAACCTTCCTCTTGAACCGCATCAAAATCCGTTGCTTTTAAAGATTTAAGCATACAAAGGGACATAGGGACAGAGAAAGCGACTTTGTTTTATACTAAATATGTAGTGATGCCTTGTTACTTGGAAAAAACAATACCTACTTCCGATTGAGCCTTTTGATTGGTGTCGCAAATTACGGTTGCTATTTTTCCATTTTGGGGGGTTCGATTCCCGGTTCAGACAGACGATATTCAAACATCTTTGAATGCAGTTTTGATTGTTTTCAAAATCAAAACTAAGTTTCCTTTTGTCAATCTAAAATATTTACCATACTTTCCTTTTCTTGAGTCGCCCTGTATAATACCGAGATATTGCAAGATTGTAATTTTTATCAGGATTTTTATCTTTATTTTCAAATACAGAAAATCTGAGATTCTTTCCGTAATAAATACAAATAATAACTTAATGTAATAGAAGTTTTGAGTTCTTGAATGAAATTAGTTTATACTGAACAGTATTTGAAAATTTGACATGTTTTTGGGGATATCGCTACGCTTCGTCGAATCAGGACTGTAAAATGATTTCACTGTTCAATTTCCCGATACTAAACCGCTCGATGAAATGCTTCCAGTTTCTTCGTGATTGGCTGCAAGCTAGGGGACTTTATTTTTTTATTTACCTAGCGGGTCACAGCTCAGAACTTGTTATTGTATTTGCGGCCCTTGTCATCATCAATATTTAAACATTGGAATGATAAATATTAATTGAATAAGTATATAGGTAGGTAACTGATTAATTTTTAACCCCTGACGAAACAAGGTATCAACAAATAAATATCGGACAACCTCACACAAATGGATCTAGTCCCACAGTAAGCTCAAGTAGGCTTGTGTTACGGAAACTAGACGACGATAAACATGTTTATATATATAAATACATAAATACAAATAACATCCGTGACCAAGGCACAAATATTCGAGTTCATCACACAAATATTTGCCCTTGCCGGGATTCGAACCCAGGACCGCCGGCTCAGTCTTATAACTAATTTAAGCATTCCTCCGGGGCTTTCGGTCCATGTCTGATTTATCACTAAGCCGGTAGTAGGCTTATAAGTTTAGTTAACATATGTTAACATACATGTTATCTGCGTGTCTGTCTGTCGGATGGACCGATTCGAAAGCGGTTTTTTTTTAATCCAAAGGCTGTCTGTCGAAATGATTTTTAGCTATGTTTGGTAAAAATACCTGCAACTGTTATTCAGCTGTGATTGGAACAAGTGACAGGATTATTGAACATAAATAAATATCAGACAACCTCACACAAATCGATCTAGTCCCAAATTAAGCTCAAGAAGGCTTGTGTTATGGGTACTAGACGACGATATACATACGTATACCTATATAGAAAAATATATACTTAAATACATAGAACAACCATGACCCAAGCACAAATATTCGAGTTCATCATACAAATATTTGCCCTGGCCGGGATTCGAAACCGGGACTGCTGGTTCAGTAGGCAGGTGCTTACAAACTGAGCCAACTGCGTCGTCAAAAAAAGCTAAAGAAGCTAAGGATTCCATTTTTTTTTATTTTGTTCAGGTTTAGGAACATTTTGTCCCACTCATTAAATGAGGGCCTAATGATGACAAGCTACTTTTATCGGCGGCTTTTTTAAATTTTGAATTAAGGTTATTATTTATTAAAGCAGTAACGTCTGCGCTAGCATAAACCCAAAAGACATAATTAATTTTTATGCTTCATTGAAAACATAAAACGGAATAGTAAAACAAGGGTGGTAAACGAGTTTGGAATTGCTTTTCCACCCGAGTCACGTACGACCCTTTTCATCACACTTTGGAGGAAATAAAACAAAAATAGTAGTAGTCAATACCAAAATTACTTACCACCCTAGGGTGTAATTCACGACTTACCGCCCGCTTTTCTAGCATGTAAACCCTTGCTTACGAGCAAGTGTGATTAAAAACCTATATCGGAAGATGTCTATAGAAGCTTCGAATTCGCCCCAGCATATAATTCCAGTATTACTTTATGTTAAACCAAACTCAGAAGTCCAGAGAACTCTGGGAAGGAACATTCGCCTTGCGACAATTATTTAAACCGCTAACAACGACATATTCCTTTGATTTTTGATTTTGAGACCTTTGAAGTCTGATAACTTTTTTGATTGTTGACATTTCAAAGTGATTTCAATGTTCCAATTGTTCCAAACTTGATGAAATCTTACAATATACTACCTATATGTGTTTTATGTTAAATATTCTTATGAAAACGACGATTCTATTCTGGCTCATTTGTTTTCTCATGTCATGTACTTAAACTTCGCTCATTATAATTATAGGTACTTAATTAATATTTTGTAAAACATAGTAGCGACAACCATTATGTACATTTATTTACCTCCATGTAAAAGTCGGTTACATAAAAAAAATAGATGTATCTTTATCTTATCTGTAGGTATCTTTCTTAAGGGCCATGGGCAAATGTATGGGAGCTCGACCAAGAACGAACAGAGTTGAGGGTTATTAGAAATTTGTCGGGTTCCAACATTATGAGGATTCTGGGCCTATGATGGTTGCGTTTATCACGTGATAAACAAGTGAAAAAGCATCTGTCACTTACACTCGCATTTCGTCAAAACGTGACGGATGCTTTGTCACTTATTTATCACGTGATAAAAGCAACCATCATAAGCTCCAACAATTTCAAAATTTATTTTAGTATTCAAATAAAATCATAGAATTTGCGTATCTCTGAAATATTTCAAAAAAAAGTTTTTGACCATCAGTCCTCATCCCTTTTGTAGACTTACCTCTGTAATCCTAATTCAGGTTACAGGTTTAATTCTAGTTCTTACTTTACTGCACTAGTGAAGCCAGTTCATTAAACTTGATCTAGGCCGCACCTGTACCTCATATCATCATCGCTTTGTTGGTCACGAACCGCGTTTTGCGTATGAACCTTCATACGGAAAAATACATTTTTAACCCTCGACGGAAAAGTAACAAAATTAAACATTAATAAGTCAGTGGGTTTGTGAGTTGTGGATATTGCGATAGTTTTTCTAAGCGGCTGAAATATGGCTTTTACGGTTGCCTTGTCCAGGAAGTGCGATCTCCACGTGTAGCGGGCAGAAAATCTCATTTTCTGCCTAGGGTGACCTAAATATGCAAATGTAAAACTATTGAAAAACCAACAATGTGGGCTTGTTTGTTAATTATAAACGCGCTCTGTTTGGATTCCATTTTGTGGTTTTATTTGTACATACCATAGGCATAGAAACATGCATTTATTTACTAACACGATCACATCTACGTAACAGTGTTTGATGCCCCTTTTTAAGTATTAATAGCACATTACTGCAGACGCCGGAAATGCATGTATAGTGTTTTTCTCAAACATATGCACTGAAATAAAAAATACATCACGGAAAAAAATATAATTCAGCTGTTCAGTTTTTTTTTTTTTATTACTTCCCGGCCTTAAATGTTATCTCGAGTTGTTCCGCCTGAAACGTGATACTTCGAAGCCTGTTATAAAGCGTTATTTCGACATTTCATTGCTATTTTGCTAAGGCAAGGCACACCGCTCTTCCTTAGATGGTAAATTAATAATTGGTAGGTATTGCGTTACAGTTTTTTTTAGGTAGCCTGTTTGAGTGACCCACAGCTGGGCAAAGGTCTCTTGGATAGATCTCCGCAACTCCCTATTGGCCGCTGCTTCCGGCCAGATGACTAGGTATGCATCTAAATAAATAAAAGTTACATCTTATAAATAATATTCAAATTAGTAGTTTATGTGACTGTATATAATGAAGGGTATTAAACACGAGTGTGGGTTTATGAAACGAGCCGAAGGCAAGTTTCATAATAACATCACACGAGTGTTTTAATGCCCCATTATGTACCTACAGTTACATACACTATTTTATATGTCCACATATCATAAGCCTCCATGTTGCATTCAGACAAATTGTACCCGGTAATGGCGGTAGGTAATGAAGTTTTCTGGCAGCTGTCATAGTTTTCTTTTTAAATCAAAAACAAACTAGAGTTGGCCCCGACTATCATAATGTTCGATATCTTACGTGCGACATTTATCACATTTGATTGCAAATTGACAATTCATTTCGAACTCGTTATTGTTTAACAATAATAACATTTTTACAGATAAGAAATTTGTTATAACAACACAGTCTATTTTTATGGTGGTCATAATGTGCGGTTCTTGAACACATCATGGAGGGTTTATGATATTAGGATAGATAAACAATTTAACTTATAAATTTATCAGGCTACTCTACAGATAACTTTACCCTGAAGGCGTGCCCTGACATTGGGCACGCCGTTATTCCTGTACCGAAATTGGTTAAATGTTTTGCACCCATTTCGGCGTGATGCGAGGATAAAGGATAAATTTCATGATTTATGACAACAGACACACAAAACAAATGACAATCCTGCATCACGCTATTAAGATTTTCTCTGAAATCATGACCCATCTCCATAGAAAACTGTTTTTCAATACAAAGATACAGCGTGTATCTTTGATATAACCGGAAACTTTACGGAGTCTTAGTATAGGCACTTTTATAGATCCGTAAATTATAAAAATAATTGAACTTTTTTTTCCCATATAAAATAATTCAGCACGCAATGTATTTGTTTGTTGTTGTTTGTTGACACTTAACATCGTGATGTCACAACTGTAATAACTACGCCATACATTGCTGCTCAGAAAATTTTCAAAAATTAATTACTCTATGGCAGTTAACGCTAAATTAATAATTGTTATAAATATGAGATTATAGCACTAAAATCTCCTCATATGTGGTTATATCAAATATACACGCTGTATATGTATGCTAGATATAGATTATCTATATCCCGATGTAGTTTTTTTTATAAAAACTTGTTTGAATCCCGTCTTTTAGAAGTCTGTTAAGAGTTCGATTATACGATTTTCCATTCTAATTTTATCAGTTTGTTTAATACCTGGACTAGTTTATTTACTTATCAAGCAATGCACTGATAGTATATCGGCTGCGGTTTACCTAGCAATCGAAATGTAACAACTCCATTTCTATTCCACGGCGTTTTGGACGTTTCGGCACTGAAGCATTGACCTGACCGACTATGGAATGAGAACGTACGGGAAATAAAACCTAACTTTACATTATTGTTGCCGTTTCTTGAATGTAGATGGACTGTTTTTTGGAATAAGGTTCATATGAAGTCAAATTATTAGTTTGAAAACTTTTAACGAAGTGGCTGAATGTGGTACAGCTGCCGGCAAACTTTTTGAGCATACCTAACCTTGACTGCGCAGTAGCCGATTTACGTACATTCGCAGATCCGCCATTTTTGTTCTAAAAGTTTTCCGGAAACTATAACATGCTCTGCGCTTCGCAAAAAGATTGTGCACGGTGTAATAATAATAACTCTCTCTCTCGTTCTTATTACTATTTTCAGGTATACTCGTATAAAAATCATAATGACGACGCGGTTGGCACTGTTTGTAGTGCACCTGCTTACTGAGCCGGCAGTTTTGGGTTCGAATCCCGGACAGGGCAAATATTTGTATCGTCTAGTACCCATAGTACAAGCTTTGCTTAGTTTGTTACTACATAGGTCGATTTGTGTAAAATTAAATAAAAAAATATTAAGG
Source organism: Apotomis capreana (assembly GCA_947623375.1). Taxonomy (NCBI): domain Eukaryota; kingdom Metazoa; phylum Arthropoda; class Insecta; order Lepidoptera; family Tortricidae; genus Apotomis; species Apotomis capreana. Next base: position 61,537,950 of record OX392498.1, on the reverse strand, counting down.
GACAATCTTACACTAGTCGACCTAGTCCCAAACTAAGCAAAGCTTGTACTATGGGTACTAGACGACGATATACTCGTAGCCATGCACAAATATTCGAGTTCAACAAATAAATATTTGCCCTGGCCGGGATTCGCACCCAGGACCGCCGGCTCAGTAGGCAAGTGCTTAAAAACAGCGCCAAACGCGTCGTAATATGATTTTTTACACGATTATACTTGAAAATAATAATTGGATTGATGTTATTACACCTGCGCAGAGCATGTTACCACATAACCCATCTTATACAAGGGATCGGTTAAAATAAGATAGTTCGGTCAGTATGTGACAAGGAATTCATGCAAAGGGAGGTCGGTACTCCGTAGCATTCCGCGCCTGTGTGGACGAGCATTTACAGTTCAGGTGAGGGGGTGAGGGCTTCATAATAAGTATTTAGACAATTTTTTTTAGGATGTAAATCGATTTTATTTTTCATTGGGATCAAATGTCTATATGGGACTAACTACACTTAGACTGCTCTAAAAGTCATAAATTACCTTCAAAGTTCAACATTCTTACAGTGCGCTAAAAACGCTCCATAATGGCCACCTACATGTGACGTAATTTGTGGGTTGGGTGCCAATATTTGTATGGAGAAAATAAGTAAATTGACATTTTTACCGTGAAAAAGTGCGTTAAGTTCACGGTTGTCATACAATTATTGTTTTGTATGAGGAATCCGAAAATTATTGAATTCCTTTTGGATTTAAAAAAAAACATAATTTGAGTACCTTTGAAGTCACATAAATTTCAAAAAATATAATTTGTTTTGGATTTTTTTTCATGGCATATTGAGCTAATTTTATTCATATAACTACACAGCATGTTGCATAATGAATTGAAATGAAATAATGAAATGATGTGAAATAATGAAATGAAACGACATAATGAAATGAAGTGAAATAATGAAATGAAATAATGAAATGAAATGAAATACAAAATGAAATGAAATACAAAATGAAACACTTCTACAAGGCAGATTGTGAATCTACGGGCATTTCCCAAGAGGAGACCGCTGTTGAGAGGAAGCCGAAAGAAACTCAAAAGTAAGTAACTTTGTCGTAAATAATTCTTCACCATCAGTCTACACCAAAATACCTAATGCTTCTGCCATCGGAGAGCGGGTTGGCAGTGTAAAATGCTGAAGAAATGGAGTCGGGATGTGTAAAATTTGTGGCATTGTCGCAAGGTGGGTTGTTGCGCGGGGTGCAACTACCCTCCTAGCACGTTGGCAGTCGCGGGCACAAATATGAAATGAAATTTATTTGGTGCTGAACCTGAATTTTTACATAAATACATATGTGGCCTTAATAATATTACTACTTTGGTTCCAGTACATAACATGTTCTGTATTTACAGTTTGCACTTACATTTGACACTTAATAATATGACGACATGATACTGATATGAAAACAATTACATTAATTATAAATAAGCACCCTGGTGTGCGCAAGCTGTTTGCGCGGTTTGGATATTTATTTATTCGAGATTTATTTGTTCGAGAGGTTTCACCCCGAAAATATTACTAATACGCATACCTGTGCTAACTCGGGGCACTGATACTAAAGTTATGTAGCAAAATATTATATCGACATATAAATATATCGATGTTACTATCAACATCTAAATGTAAATTAACTTCAATATATATTTCTTCTCTTTATTTTAGAATGAAAACAATACACAAATTAAAGCGTGTATTCATTTGTTTATTTTAAATATTTTTTATATATCAATCAATATTTTTTCCATATTCGTCGGTATTAAAGGTTGCCGTCTAGATGAATATATCCACTTCATTAGACATGATATCGCACCGTTTTATAATAATCGAGAATGTTCAATGAGAAGGTTTAAAGATTCTTTATGAGAAATGTATTAACATATAGCGACATCTTTTTTATCGATAAATCCCTAGAGCGTGCCCCGAGCTAGCACAGGTATGCTAATACGCGTTAAGTTGCGGCCGACTTTTAGTTTTTAGATAAAAACTTGATTTTTAGTCTTTGCATGATAAAGTCAAAACTATCTACAGTGAGGAGTCGATTTATTCAAAAGGATTCAGCATTTATTTCTCAAGAACAACGAAGGATTGAGCAGCATTTCGGTAAATAATGTTTTGAATTTGGTTAATGACAGTCCCTTGAAAAATCGTTATAGACGTTTAATAGGGCAAATATATGACGCAAGCCGTTTGTAGCGCCACTATTCCTGGATCGGACCGACACTTAAATAAGTGAACAAAATGAATAAATGAATATCAGGCTATGTGTTTACGCCCTTCTATTCTTAGCCAGACCATTTTTCCTCAGTGTGCGTAGGCCCTAACGCTTTGGTGGGGAGCGCATAAGACCCGGCCGCTTCCGGACTCGGCGCAGTGAAAGCAAGACGCACCAGCAACAAGGTAAACGCATTTTACTATCATCTAACTACAACTAGACAGGGAAATTAAGAAAATAAGTCAAAATCTTTACGGTAGATGGCGCTTATACCACTTTTCTGAAGCAACAGCAAGGCTAGCATATCTTGACGGGAGTTCGCTTGTCGTGCGACTTAGCGCGCACACAGCACAACTGTGACACGCAACTCTTTCTCACTGGAAATATGACCTGTCTCTATCTTCACAGTACTGTGGGAGAGTGAAGAGCAAGCCTCTGTCACGTGACATGAGTCACGAACCCAAGTTGTGTTAGAGTGGTAGTATTAACAGGAAAGTGATGGGTAGCATTTGTCGAGCGACAAAGAAGCGGGTCAAAGTTATGCTAGAAATGCTGATAGATAAATCCCCTTTTGGTTTTATGTGTGCGTGTCTACGAACCAATCATAGAGACGTTTTGCTTGTGACATTGACGACGAAGTTTAGCCAGTGGGTAACCAAAACTGGCTTCACTTTCAAGCGTTAACTAGGTTTCTAGGCGTGTTTATAAAGACTAGGTAGATTTGTGTTTGTAACCAAGGTTGTAGATATAGCTCAGACAGTCGCCAAACTTAAGTGCAGTGGACGGGGCCATTGGGGCAGAAAGGTTACTTTCGTGCGACCGTGTATCGGAAAACGCAGCGTGGGAAGGCCGCCAACAAGGTGGGCCGACGATCACGGGCAAAAATTGGATGAGGGCGGCGCAAGACCGATCGTTGTGTAAAACTTTGGGGGCGGACTTTGTCTAGCAGTAGGCGTCGGTTGATATGATGAGGTAGATTTGTGTGAGTTTGTCTGATGTTTACTAGATATATAGGCCATTCGTTAACATACCGTGCGAACACGTGACTAGCACGGCACGCCATCGGACCGTGCGGCAACCGGACCGTGTCGGGTAACGTAACTCGTTCGCGTAACGTCGACAAGCGACGGGTAACATCGGCTAAACCCATCATAGCATCGAAAGACGACCCTGGCCACCCCCTTTCTAAATTTAGATTGACTGCAAACATACTGGGTGTGGCTGGTAACAGGGGCAACAAATTAAAAAGATTTTCAAACTGAACAACATTTGTTCAGAAACTTAGATAAAGGCAGTTTTCAGGATTTTTTCATAGATTCAGATTCAGATTTCAGATTCAAATATAAGTACCCACATCATGATCGTCAAAATAAAAATATAATAATAAAAATAACTGTCAAAAGGTCATAATAACCATAATAATAAACACAACTTATAAAAAAAATATCTTGTATTGTTCTCACAGTAACCTGTTTATATATCTATGAACATGCCAAGTTTGTACGAAATAATCCCCAGTTATTTGAAAAGCCAGTCCAACAGCCAAGATTGCGAAAAAGAGATTTGCTTCTGATTAAACAGCCTATTGCTAAGACAGCTCAGTGTAACAAAAACTGTTTAATGATGTCTGGAAAAATATATAACAGGATCCCTTTAGATTTAAGAGCTTTGCCACTCAAATTATTCCTGGTAAAACTTAGGCATTGGCTTAAAGACAGATGTTTTTACTCATTAAATGAATATTTTAATTAATTTGTAGTCATGAAATCCTGGGTTTTGGTTGCTGCGGGGTTAATGCATTATTCTGTGTTTATAAAATATTTGCATGCCACTAAATTGGTGAATTATGCTGATCCTTATGTTTAATTTATAAGATCTATTATGTACCGTAATTCCAGCAAATAAATACTTTGACTTTGACTTTGACTTAACTTTAAGTCATTAAACTAAAACTGCTTTTGCTTTTAATTTGTATATGCCTGAAATAAACATTTATTATTATTATTATTATTATTATAAAACAAAGCAAACAATCTATATACACAGAAAATAATAATCAGGATAAATTACATCTCCTATAAATTAAATTGTATTTTCTGTGTACGCCGTCTAACAATGATATCCGTTTAAGATTCACATAGTTGTCACTCTACGAATATGATTTTTTCGCAATATATTGCATGTCTGCATTAAGACAGGTTATTTACATGAGTTGAGCAGACTCATAGCTTTGCTCTGATTAGAACTCAATACTTATTTTTTTCTTTGTTAGAATCGCGGGAAGCAACTAGATGAGGATGGCGCACGACCGATCATTGTGGAGAATTTTGGGAGAGGCCTTTGTCCAGCAGTAGACGTCTATAGGCTGATATGATGATGACGATGATGATCAATATTATTGAACTACGATGTTGATAGGAAAGCACTTTAACTTTTGTAAAAAAAACGACAACTGCTAAATATGCCATTTGGCGACCAATCTTCGATCGTTACAAGCGTTCTACCAAGGTTAATTCTTGGACAATAATGATATTAGACAAGTTCGAGGCAAAAAAACACGTTTGTTGTATGGGAGCGCCCCCTTCAATATTTATTTTACCCTGTTGTTATTACTTGTTGTTGTAGTGAATTTCAACTATTACGGTTCATGAGATATTTGATAGCCTTGTGACCGACGGACAGACGGACAGTGGAGTCTTAGTAATGGGATACCGTTTTTGCCCTCTAGGTACGGAACCTTAAAAAAAATTAAGCAGACCTCAATTTTATATAGCGTCGTTACTGTTGTCCTGCCTTTGAACGGATGTTAAAAATTAAAGTGTCTAGCTTTTGGTTTTACTATTGCACCATCGACTTTCCATTTGATCATGCACTCCGACCACTTGATATCAGTTGATAATTCCCTTGATTAACGCTTACCAACTTTCTTTTCCAGATGTGGTTAACCGTGCTAATCGTCGTATTAGCAATATGCCTGTTTCTATACCTGGACACGGTTAAGCCACGAAACTTCCCACCGGGCCCTAAATGGATCCCAATATTCGGCAGTGCGCTCGAGATATATAGGATGAGACAGAAAACCGGCTATCTCTACACAGCCATCAAGAAACTATCGGAAACTTACTGTAAAGATAGTCCCTTGTTAGGCCTGAAGATAGGAGTCGACAGAATCGTAATGGTGAACGGTTTAGAAGCCCACAAAGAGATGATGTTTAATGAAGACTGTGATGGCCGACCTAACACTATATTCTACACTACAAGAACTTGGGGTTTGAGAAGAGGCGTGCTGCTATCAGACGGGGAACTCTGGAAGGAACAGAGACGATTCCTCTTGAAACATTTGAAGGAATATGGTTTTGGACGGAAAGGAATGGCAGATATAGCTAGTTTTGAAGCAGCGGCTATGATTAAAAACGTTAAAGACTTGATAAACGGCAACAAGGAAGGTGGAATCGTACATATGCACAACTTCTTCAATATCTACATTCTGAATACGATCTGGTCAATGTTGGCCGGGTTGAGGTACGAGCCGAATGATCCTCAGATGATGGTCTTACAAACGCTGCTATCCGACCTCTTTAGCACCATAGACATGGTGGGTACAGTGTTCAGTCATTTCCCAATTCTCTGCCATTTTGCACCTACCATGTCCGGTTATAAGAGCTTCGTGAAGACTCACGAGAGAATTTGGAAGTTTTTACGCGAAGAATTGGAGAGGCATCAGCAGAATTTTGACCCTGAGAAGCAGGACAAAGACTTTATGGATGTTTATATTCGAGTTCTGAGGGCTAAAGAGGTGAAAGAAACGTATTCTGAAGGTTAGTATCCCTTATTTTGTTAGTAATCCCCTAAAGTAACAGGTAATATCGAAAAGTATACAGATGTTATGCTATCAATCAATCAACCGCTTCAATCAATCATTTATTTATTTGTAAGACATAGGTACAAAGGTGTTACCTACATTGACAAATAATAGTATCACTATAATTCGCCATATGGCATACAAATTTAGAAGTAGGTTAAAATATATCCATTAGGTACGTTAAATAAAATAAAAATAAATTAAATAAGGCATGCAGAGAGCATATTTCTATACTTGTAAGTTACTGTACAATATTATTAAAATCGGTCATTATTTATTATTACACCAAAAACATTTTAAACGGATTATATCGCGTACATTAATTTTAGACACCCTAACGTTTCACCAACTTTAGCAGTTAAAGTTGCTAAAATGTTGACAACCCGACTTAACTTGTTTAAACTATTTTATTTGACAATCGCGGACACCGAAGAAAAGGACCCCGCAGCAAAGTTAGGGAAAAGGGCTTCCGGTTCGTGACTTAAGATGGCCGCATGCGTTTAGGTTTCATTGTTCATTATTTATTCATTTTCGTTGTTCAATGTGTAGTATTGATAGCGTATTGTGCAGTGATCTAACGTAGGAGTGAATAGCTAATGAAGAATTCAACTTGAAGCGTTCATAGCCCTTCCTGAGTCAAGGTCCGATAGTCCGCGTGGGTTTTTTGTAAATCGCTATCACTTTACAAAAAGCAAAACCTCACCGAACAACGGCATGCTCTACGAGCAAACTTGAAATTGGCGAAATCATCATTAACTATGATGGAAGCCATATTTTAAAATTAGAATTAGAAAGTTAGGGAAACGGTGGTTTCAGTAAAATCTCACTAAATTATAATATGATGTACCTAGATGTAGATATAACTCTCCTGATTATTTTTTTTATACGCGCAACTCTCTCAGGCGTATAGGTACTTTTTGAATTAATCAATTTAATTGTTTTACACAATATATTATTATGTTTTACGTAATTCCTTCTTTTTGCTATGTTATGCAATGTCAACGTTACAGAAACATTACAAAGATCATATTTTATGTTTGATAATTATTAATTACGTTATTATAAGTACATGAATAAAAATAAAGAAAGTGCTTACAATGATGGCAGCAATGGCTACTTTGACTTAATTACGTCACTAACTGTCAGTGCGTATCATTTCGTAATATATCGATTTTAGAAAACACGTCGCGTAAATAAAAAATGTATGCTTGATTATTTCAGAAAGTATACATATCTGAGAGAGTTGTGCCCTTACAAAAAATAATCAGGAGTGTTAAATCTACATCATACTAAAATTTAGTGTGATTTGACTGAAACCACTTTTTCCCTAAGTTTGTTGCGGGGTCCTTTAAAGTTAGATTTTTCACAAATATTCCTACGTTTAAGAAATCTCAGGATTATTAAAGAATCTTTCTTAGACTTATTTAGACTCAGAAGCTAGACAGAGGATTATTCTCACGGCGAATGAAATATCCGGCATGTTATATTTTTATTCGGTACAGTCGCATTCATAAACTAATGAGCAAAAATTGGTTACCTATCGTAAGACCGAATTTTTGTTTTCCATCACGTTTCACCAAATTTTCGAGTTTAGAACAAAGTGTATAAAACTATCAATTTTACGGGTTTCAGGAAAAAAAACACAGCAAGAAATGAAAATTTGGCAAAACATTAATGGGAAACAATATTTCAAAAATATGTGAAGTTGCCATTGTTGTTAAGGGCATAAAAGCGTGATTAGATTTTTTTATTTTTTTTTCTTATAAATTTAACAAATTGACTGATACCTATTACAGGGTATACAATACAAGTATCTCAATGAGACTTCCCTTTTTTTTTCATTATTAAAACACGTATTTTGTAAGTAAGTGGAGATATTTTCATTACATTATGAGGAAGGTTATCGTATGTTCCGATTAAATATGTAAGGAAAAAAATATTCGGCCGATGAAAGGCCTTTTTTTCATAATCCCGAGATTCTCCAAAATCCTTCATAGAAAAAGAAATTGTGGCGTAAATACGCGCTTATTTTTCATAACTTATTACGTGTTTACAAGAACGTGTTATTTATTATTTTGTGTAACGTAGGTAACGTGCTTAATATTATAATATTACCCTTTGTACAGAGTTTATCAACAGTGAATACTTTATTAGACTCCATTTTTATTAATCGGTTAACGAAAACAAGGTAACGTCTATGACCCACTCTGGAATGACAGGTGGACTTTCGACACCATCAAGCTATGATGGTATCATTATACCTACTCCCCGTTTCCCTTGTTACCAGTTTAGTTTCATAAAATCGCGACAAAAATAGTTACGACCAAGTAAAAATTTTTTTTTTTCGACAGACGGCAAAAATTTTTTCTTAAATTTTTTTTTTTTACCATAAAGCGGTAAATAATTGGTGACGTAGAAAGTCTCACTAGTCAGAGTTTCATACCTTGTTCTCTAATACCATTACATCTTGCTCTGTTAATGAGACCCTCTTGTTATTTAGAAAGCAATCGCATCTTAACTCGCGCAAAAAAAAGCTTTTTTTGTTTACAGCTCAACTGGTAGCGATATGTATGGACATGTTTATGGCGGGAACAGAGACCACCAGCAAAAGCATGAGCTTCGCGTTCAGCTACATGGTACGAGACGTGGAGATACAGAGGAGGGCTCAGGAGGAGATCGATCGCGTGGTGGGGCTGCAGAGGGCGCCACTGTTGGAGGACAGAGTCAAGTGAGTGTAATAGGCCTGCCATCTCTATATTCGCCGAACCCGGACAAAGACATACAAAACCCGGACATTGGCGTAAATCGCATTTTTCCCCCGGACGTGTACAAAAATAATATTATTCTAAAAACAACCGCTTATTTTTCATCGATATAAAAAACGTCCCCGGACACTTTTTGAAAACCCCCCCGGATAGCCTCCAAACTAGGACAAATCCGGGGAAACCCGGACTGATGGCAGCCCTAGAAGCGACTGATGTTGAATTATGCAATATAGTGTATAAAAAGAAACATTTTTTTTAATACGTGACTATAGGTACGCATTTTTTTTATAATCTGAAGAAACTGAATCTCAGAACTTCACAACACAATAATTGTAATGACAAACATGAACTTAAACGTACTTTTTCACGATGAAAATTACAAATTACTCTTCCATACAAATATTGGTAGCCGACCCACAACGTCATAATATATGTAGGTAAGTAGGCCATTTGTATGTATGGATAATTATGTTCATGGCGGGCACGGAGATAACCAGCAAGAGCATGAGCTTCGCGTTCAGCTACATGGTGCGGGACGTGGAGATACAGAGGAGGGCTCAGGAGGAGATCGATCGCGTGGTGGGGCTGCAGAGGGCGCCGCTGTTGGACGACCGGGTCAAGTGAGTGTAATAGGCCTGTCATCTCTATATTCGCCGAACCCGGACAAAGACATACAAAAACCCGGACATTGTGTCCGAAAATAATATACCTAATTATAAAAACAAAATCTTATTTTTCATTCACATAAAAAATGTCAGACACTTTAAAAACCGGCGGATGGTCGGCGGACGGCCTCCAAAGTAGGACAAATCCGAAAAAACCCGGACGGATAGTGTAGTTATATGAATAAAAGTAGCTCAATATGTCATAAAAAAACAAAACAAAAAATATATATTTTTTTAATATAAGACTAGTTATGATTTTTTTTTAATCTGAAGAAACTTTGAACGTCATCGTCATTTAAAAAAAACAACAATTGTGCAGAGGGCGCCACTGTTGGAGGACCGGGTCAAGTGAGTGTAATAGGGGATGCGACTGATCTTATAACATCCAGGATTGACCGTCAGAGTTCAAGATTGTTATAGAACGCTAAAAACGCTCCATACAAGTGACCTACCTACATATGACGTCATCTGTGGTACCACTATTAGTGTGGAGGAGTAATTTGCCACTTTCACAGTGAAAAAGTGCGGGTAAGTTCATGGTTTTCATACAAATATTGTTTTGTTAAATTATAAGGATACTGGAAACTATATATATATATATAATAAAAAAAGTCATGAAATTGGCGTACATTTAACGTCACAAATTTAAAAAAATTATAATTTCTTGTTTTTTTTTCTATGTATGAGCTACCATATTGAGCTAATTTTATTCATTCACCTACAGTACAATGTAGAACTTAACATCATTCGTCTTCCCTATTAACTACACCTACAATAAAGATTTGAATATCAAATTCTGTAGCTGACTGTACTTTTAAGTCGGGCAAAGCTTAGCTAGCGCAACGTGGCGCCATCTACATTACATGTTGGCAAATAACAACGCTCGCGCGCTTAATTACACCGCGGTAGCTGCGCCCTTAGTAGTTCCTAAATGAGACTTTAGATGGCGCTATTATCAATATAATTTTGTAAGCATAATTTTAAGGACATATAATTTTCGATAATGTTTGAAATCATTGTGGGTAGGAATAATCCTCTCTTACCAAGAAAAAAAGAATACTAATAAAATTATTCAAACAAAGAACTCAAAGAAGAAAAGATGTGAAGAATATAAATTTAAATTGGATTAAAATGTACTTAGATTAAAAGTTCAAAGCTAAGTACATTGACCACCCGGAAATAGCCTTTTTTTGATTGGTGAAATGGTGTTATTCTGAACAGTAAAATCCATATTTTAATTTATTGTCCCTGGTACAGGTTACCTCCGGTATATTGTAAAATTTAATATTTTTCCCAATCATGTTTGTTGCAGCATGCCTTACAACGAGGCCATAGTTCATGAGAGCGTGCGTCACTTCATGGGCCGCACCTTCAGTGTGCCGCACCGCACACTCCGGGACACCGTGGTGGCCGGCTACAACATCCCAGGGGTAAGTCGAAAGCCTTCCAGTCTCTTACAGACAGGATCGAATCCGAAATGATGAGGTGCGGAAGAGAACCAAGGTTGTAGATATAGCTCAGACAGTCGCCAAACTTAAGTGGCAGTGGGCGGGGCACATTGCTCGTAGGACCGATGGCCATTATTAGGGCAGAAAGGTTCTTGAGTGGAAATCGCGGACTGGCAGATGCAGCGTGTGAAGGCCCGCAACAAGGTGGACCGACAACCTGGTTAGGAATGCAGGCCGAAATTGAATGAGAGCGCCGCAAGACCGATCGTTATGCAGAACTTTGGGAAAGGCCTTTGTGTGTTATGATGATGATGACGACGATCCGATGGGAAGCACGCTTTTGTGTGTTACGTTAGGGTAGAAACTGTACCTTTTCCATATTTGATGCAAAATCGCTCCGCCGTTTCGTGAAGAATTCGGTACGAAACAAATACAAATAAACTTTCGCTTTTATAATAGTTGGGTATCGTCTCAGCAAATGTTTGATACCCAAGTAAAAATTCTGTAACATTTTCATTGGATAAAAAATTTACTTCTGCATTTACCTCTTTAAATCGACATCTTTGATAATTAAAAAACGGTTTAAACTCACGTAAAAATTGTCAGGAAAGGTCCGACATGTTTCAAACTCATATGGAACTCTTCATTAGGGACAGCTTTACTCGCGGCCCATTGAACTGCGTTAATGTCGTAGCATCGCGGATAGCCCTGATAAAGAGCTCTATATAAGTTTGAGACATGTCGGGCCGCTCTTGACAATTCCTACGTGAGTTTAAACCGTTTTTATAATCAGATTTTCATCCTTATCCTTAAATGTTCTCAGGACACAATGATCGTCGGAAACTTCACCAACCAGCTAATGGACGAGACTCTGTTCCCGGATCCCCTCGCCTTCAAGCCAGAACGGTTCCTTCTCAACGGAAAGATCCATGTTCCTGAACATTACTGGCCATTCGGACTATCCCGGCACCGCTGCATGGGAGAGGTGCTCGCTAAGTGTGAGATCTTCGTGCTGACTACCACGTTGCTGCAAAGCTATACATTCTTGCCCCTGGAAGAAGATTTTCCTTCTTTGGAGCATATTGATGGGGCAACGCCGGCGGCGGCGCCGTTTAATGCGAGAGCGGTGCCGCGGCCGCATGTGGTTGAAAGCTGGGGTTTGAGCGATTAAAATTAACAGAAATGCACAGACGTTTAGAGTAGAATAGTATATACTGTTTAGGAAACAGTGGCCTTAGAAGAGATATCAATAGATGGCGGCACTGTCGTTGGTCGTATAGGCTTGGACGACGTATATAAGTCAAATTCATTAGAACAGTCACGAATGGATTGAATTAAGTGAAATGTAGGCATGTGCAAATATATATTGGGTCATTGTCAGTTCAAAAAACAAAATTTGTCCCTTCGGTGGTCAAAAGTTAAGAGCTTGTATGAATCTAGGTTATGTTGCTATTACATCGGCTTATAGAAGAAGGAACGTTCTTTATTCTCACATTAATTTAACCAGAAAATTAGGTCCTGGAATCCTTAATTTCGCAAATGTCCACCGGAAAGACGCGCACCTAAATCTGACAATGACCCAATTACTTATGTTAGTAAGTTAAGTTTTATAAAAAAAATCCTATTAACGCTCTTTTGCCTGCCCCTTGCCATGAGTTTACAGTGACCATACTCGTTAGCGACTGCGTAAACGATCTGTATGGAGAATTGAATTTCTACAAAGTAATTTGGAACTCAGGGAAAAGTATTATTCACTTTTGTGAATTTTTCACTTTTGTAAATTTATTGTTGGTTGAAATTATCAATAGATTTGTCATAATATAAAAAAAAAACCATTTTGAAATGCTTATTAAACGTGAAGGGTTCATGGAAAAGCACAGCCATGTTTATTACTGAAATAAATGTATATAACTGTTTGCATATTTTTTTTTTATTTTTTGACTCGACCTGAGAACTGTATAGGCTGTGTGCCGACCAGCATCTATTGTCATTCATTATATGTACACAATTTTTGGTCCCCAAAACTTGTCCAAAACTATTGTGGCCGCTTTTGACGTGAACAAGTTTTGTGGGGTAAACTGTGAACAAATTGTGTCATCATCCTCCTAGCCTTTGTCCCATTTTTTGAGAATGAATTCTCAATCGGGGTCGGCTACCTAAATCCCAAGATGTGGCGTAGGCACTAGTTTTTACGCAAGCGACTGCCATCTGACCTTCCAACCCCTCTGGGGTAAACTAGGCCTTATTGGGCTTAGGTGGTTTCCTCACGATGTTTTCCTTCACCGAAAAGCGAGTGGTAAATATCAAATGACATTCCGTACATACGTTCCGAAAAACTCATTGGTACGGGCCGGGTTCGAACCCGCGACCTCCGGATTGAAAGTCGCATGCCCTAACCACTAGGCTACCACCGCTCCACTGTGAACAAATTGTGTGATTTATTAAATGTTAAAGGTGTTGTGCTCGCTAGCTCCTAGACTCCACAGCTATTTCTGAAAAAATATCTGATTATGAATGTATAATAAATAAATCAGAAGTGGCACTAGTTTCGCATTACATTACCCGTCGCCTTAATGGACAATCATCTACTATTAAGGGGTCCCCTTAGAATGGTACGGAAAATAGTTTTCCTTTCTGGCTTTGTTAAAAGTCGCATGGTTTTAAGATAATCCTGCGCCAGGTCAGACGACACAACGGAGCCACGCTGTTACGTGTTGTGTGTTATTAAATAAAATAAAAAATATATAATCGAACTTATTGGACTTAAGCTATATTTTAAATGTTGGGAGCTTCTTTTACTCTAAGGGTGCTCTCCCTCGCGAGCAATCGACTGTCATGTAACATAAAACAAATGAAAATTTCTAAGGTATAACGCCTTTCAAATAAACAATGCAAAGATCGACACAATGCATAAAGAAACATTTTGAAAGTTCATCTGGCGTTAGGGTGGTGGAGAGGTTAACACGTTAGACTGGTAATCCAGAGGTACCGGGTTCGATCCCTGTCTCTTCCGCTAGGTTACGCATTTCAATTTGTCTTTGTGCTTTGATCTTCGTATCAATGGTTAAATATAAAAACTAATGAAAATTTCCTTCGTTTTCAGTACCTATATATGAAGGAGCATCCTAATGACAGCTTAGGTTACAGATGAAGAATGTTTTCGTTCTGTTTGTTCATAAATATTTCGGGACTAAGAAAAGGTTGTTCATTATACTAGAACACCGTGTATAATGATGCCCATAGTAATGATATAGAAGGAAGGAATGAAATAATGTAAAACTAAATGCACAGATTTATTAAAAAGCATAATGAAACACCGATAAATAACATATTCGCTAATATTTTAACAGACTGACATTACAACTTGATTGATACATTTGATATTTCAAACTTCTCGGACTTCAAATCTTGCATGGTCGTACCAGGTAGTGACTACCTAGTACGACCACAGCGACTGCTGATTTGGCGAAAATATACAATTTTTTTTAACTATAGTACACTGGCTTTCTGACTGTTTATATTTATATTTAATTTCAATATCGATGGGTCATTAATCGGTCAATCGGGATAATTGGGATGGAAATACTATTTTTTTTATATCAGTTTTGGTTTCTTATAAAATCTTCTATTTTGTGGGTTGGAATAGTCGTCTCATTCTTAGTCAGAAATGACAGATCTTTCTGTTGCTATTAAAACATAAACCATAAAAAACAAGATTTTTGAAAAAACTTTTATTTCCCATTGCATCATAGAAATACTGCATGCGCTTACTAAAAATAAAACCGGCCAAGCGCGAGTCGGACTCGCGCACCGAGGGTTCCGTACAAACACTTTCCATCCCTAAGTGTTTAAGTTAAGTTTGCACCTGGTATGTATAGCGCCCCATATAAATTAGGTGCAAACTTGCAAAGTTAGGCATTAAAAAAAAACAACTTACTAGATCTCGTTCAAAACAATTTTCGTTGGTAGTTTTTATAGTAATGTACATCATATGTTTTTTTTAGATTTTTCATTTTCTTATTTTAGAAGTTAGAGGGGGGGGGACCAACTTTTTTCCACTTTGGAAGCGTCTGTCACGCAAACTATTCGGTTTAGAAAAAAAATATTTTAGAAACCTCGATATCATTTTTGAAGACCTATCCATAGATACCCCACACGTATGTGTTTGATGAAAAAAAAAATTTTGAGTTTCAGTTCTAAGTATGGGGAGCCCCCAATATTTATTATTATTTTTTTATTTTTGCATCAAAATCTTAATGCGGTTCACAGAATACATCTATTTACCAAGTTTCAACAGTATAGCTCTTATAGTTTCGGAAAAAAATGGCTGTGACATACGGACGGACAGACGGACAGACGGACAGACAGACAGACAGACAGACAGACATGACGAATCTATAAGGGTTCCGTTTTTTGCCATTTGGCTACGGAACCCTAAAAACACGTTTTTAGTTCGCCAGATTCAACTTCGTGTTACTCGAAGATGGCTGAAAAGATTTCAAAAATTTTACTGTTCTATTTTATCACCAAACAACGCACTTACCTCCATGATGCAACTGTCCCGACTTACCTCAATGTTTCACAATTTTAAATTATTTATTTCTGATTTATCGAGCGCGTTGCTTGGGCGCTTAGAGATCGAAGATGACTATAATAGTTGTTACTTTGCTTATACAGTTAATAACTAGTCCTAAACAATAGAACTTTGGCTTATTGATAAACGACAATAACAATTAAATTCAATTCCCATACTTCTCAAATCATCACCCTGTGTCTAATAATAAATATTTTACTTTATTATATTTAACAAGTTTTTGAATTTAGTTGATGACAAATTCTTGACAAATCGCTACTGACGTTATGCACATTATTGCCATATGAAAGCTGTTTGTAGCGCCACTATCCCTGGACCGGACCGACGCCTGCTAGGCTATACACAGGCATTTGTGGATTAAATACAATCAATGACATTCATTGCTTATCTGATTATAGAATAACTACTTATTGTTCCGAATGGGCCAGACAAAGACTTCTTGGAAAAACACAATCTCCCTCTATACCTTATTTTTGCCTCATTTATAATATATTTATTTATTTACCTAATTGTTCATTTTATTCACTCTCTTGTTCATTTCCGACGATTTCCGTAGCTTCGTAGCTCCCACGGATGGACTAATTTGAGCGCGGTATTCTTAATAGAAATACTTGTCCCTCGAAATGGTTCCTAGCTATGTTTGGTGGAAATAGGACTATATGTTTCCAAGATATTCAGCTTTTAAAACAAGTGACAAGATTTCAGGCAATATTGAAGCTAAAAATTCCAAATTGTGTAGTTATGTTCATTTTTGGTAGCATAGGGGTGTTTGAAATTTGTAATTTAGGTTGTTTAACTTATTGAATACGTGGCCTACCCGGGGTCACGGTAAACCTCTATTTCCAAAGCCGTAAGGTTCACTATTTTGATTTGGAAGATGGACGACAAGTCTAGGATATGTGCTTTTCGAAAGAGCCTCTCCAAACCCAGGTCCTTTGGTTTATTTGGATTTTCTTACAAAGGAATCTACGATACCAGTATTATAAATATATTTTACAATTAATAAAAAACAGAAACGTATATAAAAATTTGGTTTCAATAACTACGCTAAGGACGTATTTATTTTACAAAACTTTTGTCACAAAGCAACACGTTTTCATACAGCAGCAGTGTTTCCATGCATACAGTTAGCGTCAAAAAATCCATCATATCTAAGCATTTCTCAAAAAGTTTGTACATTTAGACTTCAATTAAAGTTCAATATAATTTTCCTATTTCGTTACCAATTATTTTAGATAATTAACGTTCTGTTATGCTTATACCTTTTTAAATCATTAATAACCTGAAATCTATGTATTGGAAATCATAAAGAAAATTGGTAACAAAATAGAAAATAATAGTAATAATTGTACATTAATTTTGTACAAACTTGACAGAAACGCTATTTTTTCTATCCAAATAGTTATATCAATGTCGCGTACATTGAGCGACATTAAAAAAAAATGACACAAGTTTATTTTTTTCACATTCTGTAAATAAAAATAATGATTAATTTTTTTTTTGTTGGTAATCCTGTTAACCATTTTGGCAATTTACATTTTGGATCATACCCTTGGATACTAACATTAAAATGAAAATGTTTGAATATAATAGATTTTTTGCCGTTACTGTATCTTACCAAGGTAAATGCTATAACAATCCTACTCTTTAATAACTTATACGTAATTAGATCTGTTTTAAGTCTGCGTGCATTGATCTGAGAACACTAATACAGTCAGTTGGGGCAAATACGCCAGTGGGCCAAGTGCAACATATATGGGACAGATGTTACTACTAATCTCAGGTTACAACCAAGCTGCTAAAGTTAGTTGGCAAAAGAAAGATGGCATTAGTAGTATAACATATCTAGTTGTTAATATTTCACTATGGAATGCACTTGCCCCGCCGTCGCACTTGTCCTAACTGACCTAATCCATCATTGATGGTTATGGAAATAGAATCATATAACAACTGGAGACTTAAAGTACATATCCATACGATTACTTTCATCTGAAAGTATTAACACTTATAGACGTAACTCCGATACAAATATGCAACACCTTGTGACCTAAGCCCACTGAGTCTATATTAATGGAAGAGATGTGTACATAAATTATTATTTCTTAACACATTCACTGCCAAAATAAAAAGAAAAGAGCGTACTCCCTCCTGTGCGGCCGGTAATGCACTTGTGACTCCTCTGGTGATGCAGGTGTCTATGGGCGACGATAATCGCTTTCCATCAGGCGATCCGTTTGCTCGTTTGCCCCCTAATGAAAAAAATAACTGCTAGCAAAGTATAATTTCGTATATGCGTTCACTATCATACAAGTTTGTTCTTAAGCCACGCCTCCTGGCAGTGAACGCGTTAAGTGGCTATTTTGATAGAGTAAGTTATTTTATTTATTATATTTACACATTTATTGTATAGCCTGACGGTTGATTCGCGACTCTTCTTCTTCGACCCTCGCGAATTGCGAATTATTGTGGTACAGTTAGCATCAAAAGTAGGTCATAATTATAATAATATTATTAAAAATTTACAATTATAAAAACCGAGAAAACACACCGAAACATGTCGAGCCGTTCCTGACATTTGTTACGGGTACGGGAGTAAAAAAATAAAAATCACAATTATATTATTACATTTGACATAAACCAGTAATAAAATTGACAGCTTATATTCTTGGCAAGTTACTCTATGGCAACATTGAATATAAGAAACATCAAGAAAACGACTAACTATTCCACGAATTTCATAATAATCGCGTAACAAAGCCAAAAATATTCAACGGAACATTGAAATGAATTCCGATAGTTTTGAAATTGACTGCTGACATACCACTACTGATATTTAACAATATAATGCATTACACGACGTATGCACATTATTGCCATATGAAAGCTGCATCGTTACTTACAGGGTCAAACAGAAACTTGTCAGGCTAAAGATACCTATACAAAATACAGAGGAAAGTACCCAGTGACAGTACTTGCTAGTGACAGCGTAAACGATTTGTATGGAAAATTGTAGTTCTACAAAGTAATGCTAGAGGCACTGTGTTATTCTCCGTAGATTTTTTTTACGCTGTCTCGAGTATGGTCACGTCAATTCATAGTAAGGGTAAGAGCAATACATGTTTTATATAGAAAACTCTTGAGTCTCAGACATAGACAATACATGTTTTTTTTTATAAACATTTCTCATACATGATTAACGATTAAGGCTCAACGGACCAACCTTAAAGTTAAAGCACCAATAGACTCCAAACTACCATACATATCTAATATTTACATTAATATTCAAATAAAGAAACTACTTACATCCATACTTACTTTGGACACAACATACCTAATAAATAGGAAACTTTAAATAATTGCATCTCATAAATTATGAGATACAATTATTTCAAGTCATAATCTGTCAGAATGCCGTTCGAGTTTTATACCTGTCTCGCTCGCTCTTCCGAGATCCAGATAAGAACCTCTCAGTTTACACCCAAACCCGAATCGTAATCTGAGAGGTCACGAATTACAAGGTTTTTTTAATCGGAAACAAGTCAAAATAAAAAAAAATGCCTTCAATTAGAATTAAACACGTCACAAATAAAAAATATACCAAGCATGTTCTAAAAATAATACTATTAAAATACGCAACATTGACTTGATTTCAACTTAAAACTAGTTCATTACATTTAATGCAACAATAAATATACTTTGGTTATTTATTTTGTACACATAGTAAATTAGAAAAGCTATGATTCACTAACATTCCTATAACGACTCTAAATTGCCTTTACACAAAATAATCAATATCAGGTAAGGTACCGAATGACTATCATCGGGGCAAGACTGCCATAGTCAAATAACTAAGTGTTGGTCTTACCTCATTAGACAATAAACTATGTCAGTCTTATTCCCACCTTACCTTTATATAGGATGAAAATAATCTATAGGCGCTTTCAAGGTATATTTTTCCGTAAAACGTAAATATTTGAGAAATAAATAATGCTTTGCTAAAATCATCAGATTCTTCACGAAAAATTTGAACCAGACATAAATACCGGGTGTTTCCTGTAATAGGAGCGATAAATTAGAACATAGATGCTTCGCTTGAAACTGGAAAATATTTGTTATGCAACTTCTGAAAATAGCGTGTATTAAATGATATTTTTTAGAATAATGTTTAGACAAAGAAGCAATGTATTGCGAAATGTCCGATATTAGTAGAGTGACAGCTATGTCAATGCTCCAGGGAATTTCAACGTTTGACGACATACATTAAAAATACTTTTTAATTTGTTTGAAATAATAAAATTTTGAAAAATGACTTTTTTTTAAGTTGCTGAACAAATGTTGTTCAGTTTAACGAGTAAAATCTATGTTTTAATTTATTGCTCCTATTACAGGAAACACCTGGTATAAATATAAGCTTTCCCGACAAAATACGAACATTAATGCACAATAATAATTTACTATACGATAAGAAAGGGGTAAGATTATCACCGGGAGAAGACTGCCACAGTCCTATAACTAACTGTTGGTCTTACCCCAATAGACAATAAACTATGTAACCCCACCTTACCTTTTCTGTAATTTCATGTTTTGGGATTAGCGAATCTTATAAAGTATGGATGGCTATTTTTACAGTAGGTATCACATGCATCATAATATTTTGAATTCACTATATTAACAACATTATAAATTTAACATATACATTAAAAGCTGTTAATATATTTATATTACGCAAATATACTTTATTAACGATATCCACTTTTGCAAGATAAATAATTAAAAATGTAATTTTTGTCCACAAGGGGAAAATACCGTCTATAATAATTGTATTATGTTCTGTTCTACAACTGTTCAATGTTCATTTATGGGGCTAACATACCGTGACTTGTTTATCGATAGCTTAAAAACGCATTAAAAATGCGTTAATCATATGCATAATCTAGTCAAAACATAGGAATGTAACTAAATACAAATAAATATACTTAATTAACTAGCAACATCTTAATTCACTAAACTCAATACATACTAAAATACAAATTTGGTTTTACATTTTTTGTCTAACTACCTACTTAAGTATATACCTACCTATATATGAAAAATTTAGACCAGCCATTTTCTATAAGGGCCGGAAATAAGTTTTGGGTAAAAGATAAATTTGTGGTGATAATAATCGAAGTGCCAAAGGAAATAACTGACTAATTCAAAATGTGATTTTTGCAATATCATTTGAAAAACTCAGTAGAGTATGTAGGTACTACAGACAATTGAAATTGTTAAATCCCTTTAACGCGGCATGGCTCCAGTAAAAACCCTTCATTTAGATACATAAAAAAAAGAAAAAATACATAGGTATTCTTCACGTATACTGCTACTTGAGTGAGGTAAGGTGGGATAAGGCTACCGGAAGAAGATTCCCACAGACCAAGAAATAACTAACGGTTGGTCTTACCCCATCAAACAACTATGTTAGGCTTACCCCACCCACCTCACATTTATAGCTCCCGATCAGTATATTTCACCAAGTGCCATTGCAGTCACTACAATTTACGATTGAAAATTAAACGAAATACAAAATAAAAGTACCTAGTCCTACAAATTAATTGTCTAGGGATACGTAAAACGTAAGTTGATCTAAGTTATGATTTTACCAACGTGTTAAAAGTAATAACATAATAAATAACCAATAGTTGACCTTTGGCGGTCACATATGGCGAAGTCACGTGTCGATATAGCAACATAAATATTTTCCTAACTTACCCCAGGAATCACATTGGGATACTATTCTTCTTTAAAACATTGCTTTCGTTCTACCTTCCCCGTGTTTACAACAACCTTAAAAAAACAGTTACCACTGTTATTTTTATGTATACCTACTCGCATTAAGCGAAGTTGAAAATAATAACTAGGGGTGGTTCATTAATGCCGTGTCGCAAGGTAAAAATGGTATAGCTACAATAGTAACATAGTATAGCAATAAAAAAAGGAATCTAGTAACTTTAATCGCATTTTAAGGTTAAACCAATGATAGCCTTTACCTATAAAATACACAGAAAATTTGATTTCTATAATAAGCATGTAAATTTTTGTAATACTAAGTTGAGTGCTAAGGATTTTTTTAATTTATCGAGTACCTACCTAGTTAGAAAAAAATCTCAAGGATGAATTATCTTCATACAAATACAACCAAAATAAAAAATTATGTAGCATCTGTGTAGTTGTGAATTTTAAATCTATTTATTTAATTTCATTAGTGGCTTTGTTCTTAAAATGTAATAAATACAAGTGAAATTTAACATTTATATGATGGACCTAAAAATATAATTTATTTTTACATTCCCATCATAAATTAAAATAACTAAAATTTTAATGCTCTTGAAAACTTCGTATATAATTAGTAAATAGATACTGAGATACGAGTTTTATTTCAAATACGTATTTGTCACTTAGTGCGTATTGGTTGTCAACCAGACGAAAATATAAATATCGAAATAGAGGAAAAAGTATTACGTTGACGATAAGTATAAAGGCGAGAGTACGAAGCGAAAAATTCACCTGGGAAGAGCCGTACTATAACATTATCTCGGTCTGTTGGTAGAAAATAACTTCTACCTATTTATTTATTCAGCATGACACGTTGTCTTAAACAAACTTATCCACAAAAATACACTTTCCATACACAAACCACTTCCAAAATCCAGTTTCTCCATTAAAATTTAACTATTAATGAGAATAAGTACAAATGGCGGGATACTTTAACGCTTAAGCCAGTCCATTAAGTAAGTGCTCGTGAACGGGTGCCCTAATACAACTTGACGCGAGGCGGATGCCTCTTCACTCTCGCTTCGTCTCTCTTCATCTGTCGGATCAGACGGACCCACGGGTCCGGTTTGCGTCATCTGTCCTCTTGCTCGTACGGTTTTAGCTCAATCTGAAAAACAATTATATTTCTTTAAATTACATCAATTTCAAATTAAAATCTATCCTGAGATATTAATTTCTATGAAAGCAGTAACGTCTGTTTCTTCTTCCTCGCTTCCTAATGACTGAAGGTCGTGACCATTGGACGTCGTTATTTTTTGCACCAAAGCTCTCCACTCCACACGGTTTTCCGCCTTCCTGATTGACTTTCCTGACAGGCTTCTCTCACGGCATCGGTCCATCGGATCGGCGATCTCTCACGGGCCCCTTTTCCATCAACGTGGCTAATTACAATGAGTTTTCTAAAACTATCTGGCTCGCATCTAGCCACGTGACCGAAGTACTGCAGGATCCGCTGGAGGCTAATAGTCGATAAACGGCTCTTGATCTTTCAGCCAGGATCAACGCATTTGTGTTACGTGCCATACACGAGATTCCTAGCATTTTTTTATTCTGCTAATTTGTGCTAGCATAGATCAAAATGTTTGCATTGAACCGAAAAATTTATTACACTTCACAGCGTCTTATACTTTTTCTTTACATAATACCAACTAACTTATGACACTTTATGACCCAGTTTCCCTGAAAGTTTCTTAATAACTAAAATGATGTCTTAGGGAATTAGATCTGAGAATCAGAGCGGTGCATCCTGCGAGTGTAGCGTATTTACGTATACTCTAAACCCCCAAACATATGATGCAGTGCCCGCAGTGCCACGTGCCTCGAAGACTATATAATGGGCAATCCCCGAGGGATAGCAAAATACCATTTAGTCCAAGTTTGGTCCCTTTACACGAATAAAAAGAAGAAGACTATCAGTGTTAGCAAAAGGAGAGGGAACTAGAATCAATTTAAGTCACACAAAGAGGTAGACAAAGAATACCAGTGTTAGCAAAAGCAGTTTTTAAGTGATACATACCTCGCTCAGTATGACCCAGAAGGTACTGTCTCGGTTCACCCTGAGCCGTATGGCGCTGAGCGGCCCCCAATCTCTTCGAAGGGACCCGTCAGCTAGACCGAACTCGTCGAAACTGTCCACGGCGGAGTAGTTCCCGCCGACGGGCTGGACTTCCACGTAAGTGTCGTAGAACTTGTCTGACGCGTGGGCCACGTTGCCGCTGCGGAATGTGTATCTGGAATACGTTTAAAAAAAAAATAAGGTTTCTTGTCTATATGGAATGTCGTCATAACGTGTGTTATAACAACAGGAAATAATGAAATAATTAACTTTATTCTACAAGTAGGCCACAAGGGAACTTATACATGTCTACCGTCATTTCACAAGAGGAGACCACTGTTGAGAAGAAACGTCGAAATAAACTCAACAGTAGGTAAGTCATTTTTTCAGAAAGCATAAGTACTAACTATTACAATGATATGAACTTAACTATACGTAGTTTTCTAAGAAAACATATTAAAAGTGTAAGATATAAATGAGGAAAAGTGTAAGAATAAAATAGAAAGTACAGGAAAGGAAGGTTTATCACAATTTATGTACGTTTGATATGCTTTCTTATTAGAACTGTGTCCCTTAAACTAGTTAGGTACAATCTAAGAAGGAGTCAGCTACGCGGTTTATGGTTCAGGACATGAATTTTTGTCTGTCAGATAGTCCTCTGCTGCATAATATGCTTAACAGGCTTCGAAGTATTACGTTTCGGGTGGAACCTGACCAGTGCTTGAAAGTTGAGCCGGTTTTAATGAGCCACGGCCTGTCGCGGGCTCATTTTCGTTCATATAGAATATGGTACTAGTAGTAATGCGATGGGTCAGTTTGTAGAGCACCTACTGAGCCGGGGGTCCCGGGTTTGAATCCCGGCCAGGGCAAATATGTGTGACGAATTCGAATATTTGAGCTTGGGTCATGGTTGTTGTATGTATTAAAGTATATTATATTTATCTATATTAGTATGTATATCGTCAGCTAGTGTCCATAACACAAGCCTTCTTGAGCTTACTTTGGGAGTAAATCGATTTTTGTGAGTTCCGATCCGATATATTACTAAACAATAATAATAATAGCCCAAATAAATGGTCCATCCAAATTCCATTTTAATAGCCCAGTTTCTTTTTCATATCAATGCAATAGTTCAACCACCTGCTGGGACTTGTTCATGGATGTATCATCTTACTGATATGATCAGGAACGGATTCCAGCAGGGCTACAGTCACAGCAAATTTCTCCAAGGGACCTCTACGTGTTGGATCCATATCCCCACGCAAGCCTTCCAAAAGACCGAGACATTCGATAGCAAGAAACAAATAATAGTAATATAGTAAATTATTGTACCTTTCAAGTAAAATAGGTTTCGCGAACACAAACTCGATAACATCCCCCTTCTTAGGCTTGAGACCCCAGAAAAAGGTCTCCCCCTCATACGCCCTCCGGATGGTGTGGTCTCCTTTCTCCTCTATGTCATTGTGGATGCTCTCCAGAGGAGGGTTCTCGTGGGGATAGAAGCCGGGGAGCTTGCCGTAGCGGGTGTCCTGGAAACACATAAGTGTTGAGATAAGAAACTGCTTATTGATGTGACATTTTTTTTTAAATGCTAAGTTCCAGCAATGTACATCTTCAACCGATGACTTGCACCTCTACCACAACTGACGCGCGACTTTTTCTCGCGTGAGATTACCTCTCTCTCTCTCTCCCTCTCTCCCTCTCTCTCTCTCTCTCTCTCTCTCTCTCTATCTCTCTCTCTCTCTCTCTCTCTCTAGAGTCGCGAAGCGTAGTTGTGCTCACGGATTGATGTGCAAAACATCCAAATTTTAACATTCCATAGAATATGAACGAATTTGGTTGAGAAAGGTCTGTATGTGTATAACGTTTGACACCGAACAGTGTATTTATTTTACTGGCAACGACAAATTCTTGGTAACTTACAAAAGTCTGTGAATGTCACTGATGTTAACAAAGGCGAAACAGGATTAAATAATCGGCAAATATCAAATATTTTTTGCATAATAAAGCCAAAACTATCCACAGTGATGAAAGTCAAGTTTTAATTCAATAGAACAGCATTCCGGTAAACAATGTTGAATTTGGTTGATGACAAATGCTTGACAAATCTCTACTGACGTTAATAATGCAATTATAGGACGTATGCGCATTATTGCAATATAAACGCTGTTTATAGCGCCACTATTCAGCATTTGTTGAAAATTTTAAATGTTGTCAATTAAGTCGTTTTGCACATCATGTGGCAAAATATCTATGACCTCATGAACCAACTTTAGTAAATGAAATAAGATGCAATATGAATAACTAAAAATAAAGTCAATTTGGCTTGGACAACTATTGTCCATGAATAAATTTAATATACGAAGATATATATATATTATAACGAAACGGAACACCTAGTGACAGTATTTTCTCTAAAATATGTGTTAGAAGGAAAATATGATTATATTCTATCAGATGAATTAAATAAAGAAAAAAGTTATAACAGTACCTACTATATTACAAGTTTACAGAAATTGTATTAGAAAATACTATAATCAACATAACAAAAAATATTAGACAAAAACAGGAACAACTAATTTTAAAGTGGGGTAGTCTACATAATATTTGTAAATGTCAATGCGTTAACCAGAAAAAAAAGATAAATTAAAAATTGATCCATACGTAATATTAGAAAAAAAACGGATTCCATTTTCAAAGTAGACACCGGACAGAAAACCTGGATCAAATCTTTTTCACTCCACAAAACACGTTCCTGTGTGAAAAAATCATTTTGTACGTATGAATGTTATATCAACGTGAAAAGTCTCTGACATAAAGATAAAAATCCGGCCAAGTGCGAGTCTGACTCGCGCATCGAGAGTTCCGCACAAATACTTATCCTTTCGTAACTGGCCGGGTTAAGTTAAGTTTGCACCTTGTATGTGTAGCGTCTGATACAAATGAGGTTCAAAGTTAACGCAACCGATCACGTATGTTTTATGGGAGCCGTAAATATTTATTTAATTCTGTTTTTTAGTATTTGTTGTTATAGCGGCCACAGATGTACATCATCTGTGAAAATCAACCGTCTAACTATCACGGTTCATGAGATACAGCCTGGTGACAGACAGACAGATAGACTGACAGCGAAGTCTTAATAATATTAGGGTCCCGTTTTTGACCCTTTGGGTACGGAACCCTAGACAGAGTGTGAGAGAGATACAGACCAGCTTCAATCGCCGACCTACGACATGTAGAAATGAAGCAAATCGTTTGAAAAATTCCATACTTTGGCTAGTAGCTTTAGCATAATTATGGTCTTGAAAGCCGTGGGGTTCAAATCCCGCTCAAAGCAAAATATTTTTATATTTTTCGCTTCTACATTTTGAAAAAATATTTTGACGACGCGGTTGGGGCAGTAGTAAAGCAGCTGCCTCCTAAGCCGACGGTCCTGAGTTCGAATCCCGGCAAGGGCAAACAATTGTGTGATGAACTCGAATATTTGTGCCTGGGTCATGGATTATCAATATATTATTTTTTTCCGAACTTGAAACACATACCTGTACTTTTTGTATTTTGCCCTTCAATGAAGAATACAATCCGATGTGCTGGAACAGTGAAGTTTTATACTTTGGCCGTATGTCAGTCTTACTCTTCCCACATTCTTTCTGTAATGGGAAAGGATAGAGAAAAAATAAATCAGACTCTTATTGAATACCGGAATAGCTTCGGTATAGGAAAAGTAGCATTTTTATTAAGTATATTAGTAGCTCTGTTAGCTGTAGAATTTGTGAGTTTTCAAAATGGCGGAAATTTATAAGTTTTATGCTTTCAACACCTACTGCAATTTTGAAAAAATTGTACAAACTGACTGACAAAGAATCTATATTATAATCATCGAGGATACTTAAAAAAATCACAAGAATCGGTTAAAAAATGCGACCTGCAGGCGAGGACATCCAGAAACTCGGACAAATTGACATACTAAGGCATTTCGGGCCAAACAAAAACGGAGATGCTTCGCTCAGTCGGTAATTTACTAAAAGAAGCATTATTTACGGTTTTTCGTATGCATAATCCTGTTTTGCTGTTACCCTACGGTAGCGTGCAATGTATCCTAATGCGAAAGATATTCCGACACCTTTTAATCAAATGTCCACGAAAATAGGAGTTCCCCTGTGGCGGCACCCACACAAAGTCCGACTACTGGTAGTGAGGGCCAACCAGCCCTGATACAGTTCAAGTCATGTTTAAAAAAAAAAACAAAAAAAGAGGGGTGTTATAAGTTGCTCAAGATGTGTATCTGTGTGTCTGTCTGTGGCATCGCTCCCAAACGGATGGACCAATATAAGTGCTTTTTTTATCGTTAGACATGTCCGTCGAGATGGTTCTTAGCTATGTTTGGTGGTAACAGGACCTGTAGTTTACAAGATATTCAGTTTTATTTGGAACAAGTGACAAGATCTCAGCCAATATTGAAGCTAAGAATTTAAAATGTTGTAGTTATGTTCAGTTTTAGTAGAATTTACTATCTCATTGAATGAGGGTTTCATGATGACAGGCTACTATCGTCGGGGGTGTTTTAAATTTTGTAATTTAAGAGGCCTTATACCTTTATAAAAAACATTTCTTTCATATTATTATAACAAATATATTTATAATTTCATCTAACTTTTTGAAGTGAATAATACTTTTCTCCGAGTTCTATTAGGTAGTAACATAGCTATTTCATGCTTTTATTGCGTGTAGTCGAAAATTTGTTGTAAAAACTAATTTTAGGTTTAACGATCTTTATTACTCATTAAGAACAAAAGTTCACTTACAATGAGCTTAAACTATAAACATTGTTCATATGCATAAAAATGACATCCAAACTAATTTTCCTCGTGAATTTCGGCAATTTCGAGTATAGTATTTGAAATATAAATTATCAATGAAAAATTCAAACACTAGGTTTCAAATATATACCAATACATTCCAAAAGTCCTGTTTTAGGTAGTAACATCAATAATATGTTAAGAAACCTGTTTGATCATAGAGAAAAATGTCTAAAACAATCAGCATTTCAAAAGGAATAATGCCTCTTAATATATATTTTCTTCGGTTTTCGTCACACATTTAATTAAAACAGATTAACTCGCGTATATTAATTATTTAAGCCTCCCTGACGTTTGGTTTTGATAAAATTGTGTTTCACTCAGCCAACCTTTGACAATGGTAACTGTAAAGCTACCGAAGCGTCAAATAATTAATATACGCGATATAATAAAATCCGTCTAATTTGTTTTATTTAAATTTTGAATGTAAGTTATGTACCCTCCCTACACACAATTTTAGAGTTTTATAAGAGTACAGACGACGCGAAAACACGAGTTTCATCACAAACAAAGGAAACAATCCAATATTAGAGCTATACAAACAACAGAGCTACAAGGTAAAGTCACACAATAAACCATGTACTTTAATGCAGTGTCATAATGAAATTCAAACAAAAGACGAACGTGGAGTCATAAACTGCATTCAAGTTTTAATGTGACAAAGAGACGTAGATAAAGATGGGTTTTTATTTATTTATTTTCAAATCATGATAGCGTAATGGCATACATATTATGGGACCATCTTACACAAATCGACCTAGTCCCAAACTAAGCAAAGCTTGTACTATGGGTACTAGACGACGATATACATAATATATAAATACATATTTATATAGATAACATCCATGACCCAAGCACAAATATTCGAGTTCACACTAATATTTGCTCTAGCCGGGATTCGAACCCAGGACCGCCGGCTCGGTAGGCAAGTGCTTACAAACAGAGCCAACCGCTTCGTCAAATCATAAGTATACCAAAAACCCCAGGTATGGTAGGCATGACATAAATTGCCAGCTCTATACACTACTTGCGAAGTTGACAGAGTCTGTTGACCGAAGTGTTACTTCATCATATTCGCGCAATCTGGGTCGCGAGCAGTAAGTAAACGTAAGGCTTGCACATGATGTTGCAGCGACGAGGAAAATATCTGACCACGTCGAAAATAAACTAAAATAAAAATTTCAAACACCCCCGACACCAGTCCTCATGAGACCTTAGAAAATGCTAGAAAATGCTACTGAAACTGAACATAACTACAAAATTTGAAATTCTAGGCTTCAATATTGGCTGATATCTTGTCACTTGTTCCAATTGAAGCTGAAGATCTTGGAAACTACTGCTCCTATTTCCAACAAACATAGCTAAGAACCATCTTGACGGACAAGTCGTTTGATTAAAAGAAAGTGCATTCAATTGGGCGACACACAGATACACATGTTAAACTAATAACACCCTCTTTTGTCGACAATGGTAAAAATAGAACATTTCCAAACTAGTAACAAAATGTAATCATTGACTCACCGAAGTCTTATAAATGCTGCACACTTTATCCGCCAGATAGCTCTCCAACAGCCAATCAATCGGCATGTTCGTATAGAACAGCTGCACATACGTGATGAAGTTCACCAGGTCCGAAGACCTGAACAGCTTCCCGATACCACCTAGGACGCAGTATTCTATGAAGAACCATTGGGGCGTCTTGATCGTTGTTGATGCTGTGAAGTATTTGATGTCCTGTGGAGAGGGTTATGTTCAAACTTGAAGCCGCAGGCTTAAACACGTTTGACGGATACTTATACTAATAGGATCCTGTTCTTTCATAGAAAAACACTTCGCTAAAGTTTCATACACACACTAAAGTTTCAATAGATAGTTCTTGTGTGTTAAAGAGATCTAAGGGCCGCACAAAATTATGATAAAGATACCTCACTAAGGCGTTTTCCTCTGACACTAGTGTCGCTTTGAAGATAGTGCAAACGAGTATCTGATAATCATCTAACGTGAAATGCGAGAAATATCGATGGAAATGACGTATGACAACCAGTGACGAATTTAATTCAATGAATTTTGGTCGCATTTTACGAACCCTATTAATAATACACACAAAAACACACTAATTACATTTGATATGGCTGCCAATGATTAAAACCCTAAATAAACTAGGTAGGTACAAAACAAATTGTAAGACATAACCTTTTGCGATGTTATTGAACAGTTAGGTAAGGCATTACAATCGCTTTTGCAGCCAGAGTTGTTCTAATTCTAAGTTAATTATTGTGGGTGACATTTCGCAAAGCATAAGTTTGTCTGAAGCCTCTCAAGTTCCGTAGAATTGCACTTGAGTACTTGAGCAAAGTTGATGTACTTTGATAATTCTCGCCAAAGCAATAAAATATTAAGTAATTCTTAAAACAGCAATGCGATTTATCGACATATCACAATAGCATATTTTTTTGGAAGATGATGTCAATAGGAAATCACAACATAACTCTCGCAACAAAGAAAAACAAGATAATATTGTACATCCGTTGTTGTAGTTCGTAAGTGAAACTTAAAATAAATAACCGATACATGAAGGGACAACCACGACTTCTCTAGGGGACTGTGTGTGGCGTTTATCACGAAATAAATAAGTTACAAAGCATCTGTCACTTACACTCGAATCTTGTCAAAACGTGACGGAGGCTTTGTCACTTATTTATGAAAAATGCAGTCCCTCAAATTGCACAAGAATTACTAAAGTTTTTGCAAAACCTTCAGCATTCGTCATATCGGCCAATAGACGTCCACTGCTGGACAAAGGCTTCTCCCAAAGTCCTCCAGGATAACGATCGATCTAGCGCCACCCTCATCCAATTTCTGCACGCGATCCTAACCAGGTGGTTCGTCCACCTTGTTGGAGTCGCCACTCGAGAACCTTTCTGCCCCAACGGCCATCAGTTCTACGAGCAATGTGCCCCGCCCACTGCCTAAGTTTGGTGACTGTCTAAGCTAAATCTACAACCTTGGTTCTCTTGCGTTTCTCATTCAGCTTTACCTGCATATAATTCTTCTTGGCGATGACGTCATCCTCCAGCATCAGATAGAACGTCCCCCGGCTGTGGGCGTACGACATCAGGTATATGGTGTCCAGGTTCTGCTTGGTCCTCCACTTCATCCGTTTGCTGGAGTCACCCAGGGTTGGGTCAATGCCGTCGAAGTCTGGATAGTAGGAGGGTGATGGTGAGATCACTTCTATGAGGCCACTCTCGACTTCTTTTGGAAACCTGAAACGATTTCAAGTAAAGCTATTTACTCCCCCCTTGAACAACCGCATTTCTGTAGCCCCCGAGGGAAATAATCTAGCTAGATTTCCTAGTCTAAGATCATTACATATTTTAATAATCATTCTTCTTCGTGATACTTATGTCTCCGTTTTTACCGTCATTGCTATGCTTTGCCCAGAATATGTTGGATCATTGTCAGATTTAGGTTGGAGTTTTTCCGGTGGACAAATGCGAAATTAAGGATTCCAGGACCTAACCTCGTACGAAAAAAGACGTTCCCTCTTCTATAATCCGATGTAATAGCAACATAACCTAAATTCATACAAGCTCTTAACTTTTGGCCACCGGAGGGATGACTTGTTTTGTGAACTGACAATGACCTGTCTATGCCTCCGTGATTTCCATGTTTTTGTCATTACCATGCCTCTGCCATTTTTGTGCCGCCGTCAATACCATGTGCCATAATGCCAGTGTTAGTCTACACAAGATTTCAATGATATTTGTACTCTTATGTTCTTTTTCTGCTTGGTGGTTATTTGACTGCATCGCTGAGGAGCGTTCTGGTCTGCCTCTATCAGCCCCTATTAGGGCTATTTTTTTTGTTGTACACCCCACTTTTTTAGGTCCGAAAGGTAGTTTACGTACCTAAAGGGTAAAAACCGAGACCTATTACTAAGACTCCGTTGTCCGTCTGTCGCCAGGCTGTATCTCATGAGTGATCGCTAAAGAGTTCTGGTCTGCGTCTGTCAGTCCCTTATTTCCGTCGTTCCCTTGACTTAGGTATATTATTACTATTAGTATACTCACATGCCCTCGATCTGCTTGGCTGTGTTGATGACGAACTCCAGGTCCGGCTCGCCCACCATCACCATGATCACAGTGTCGTTCTGGTCTGCCTCCGTCATCCCCGTGATCAGGTGCTGGAACAAACGACCGTGAATTAACTTGGTTTACAATAGAATAAGCTAATTACAATTGGGATATACTTATAGGCAACTAGCTTTTGCCCGCGACTACGCCCGCGTGGAACTTGGAAGTATGGAAGCAACCTCGTACAACACGATAGATGTCCACCTAATCACCTTAATTAATAGAAGGGATTATTAAAAGTGCCTAAGCAAATGCAAGAGCAATTCTGCTTTTGGTCTAATCATTACATTTCCTACAGGATCATCAATGTTATCATGAATTACTTACTCACTTTTCAATCATTTTAGGGATAATTTCCAGGATGAAAACTATCCTATGTCCTTCCTCGGATCTTAAAGTATCTCCATGCCAAATTTCATCAAAATCGATTCAGCGGTTAAAGCGTGAAGAGGTAACAGACAGACAGACACACTTTCGCATTTATAATATTATAGTATGGATTGAAGGCCTTTATCATGATCATTCATGGCTCGGGAATGCAAACTAACTTGCAATGATTAACCTCAAAACGCTATTATTTTACGTTTAGTAATCAAAGCCACAAATCAACACATTAAAAACAGTAGGATTATCACTACAAAGCACGAAATAGGGAAAACAGTATGGTATTGAACTAGTTTCTCAAAGACACCGTACGCGAGCGTTCTTAGCAGAAAAGCAAGTAAACTTAGTGTCTTTTAAACTGCCTCGGGCTGTCAGATAAACGTTCCGCTAGGGCACAGACAGCCCCCACTAGACGGAGCATGTAAGGCACATGTAAGGCGACCCACGCGCACCAACGATATGGTACGGCAGAACATTAAAGTATCAACACGGCGTCAACCGTTTAGTTGCGTCCATGTTTATGAGGTCTCTCTACACCACTTAACACTACAATTTACCATGTTATTTATTTAATTTCTTTTTTCGTTGACTTACGCATGGATCATAAACAAGGACGCAACTAAACGGTGGCCGCCGTGTTCATACTTTAATGTTCTGTCGTACCATATCGTTGGTGCGCGCGGGTCGCCTTACATGCTCCGTCTAGTCGGCTGCCCTATATCAAAACCTAGTAAGGGCTCCAGACCAAATTTTACAGGAGAGCCTAAAAACATAAAACGTGGCAGCCTCAAAAGAACTCTTAATTAATAATAATAAAAAGTACATGAATAAGTAGAGTACTAACAAGTGTATGTATCAATAACTTCATTTTATAATATATACTATATATGCACGTTTTATACCCCTTACTAACTTTGAAAATGTATTTACCCGTGTTAGTTTCTTACATTCAACCAGCTTCAATACCTAGTAAGTGCCCTAAATAGTAAATGCCCTTCTGGCACATGTGTAGGCACCTAGCTGTCTTTGCACATTAGGCCCATCTGGCATGTATGTATCTAATCTAATCTAATTTTAAAATATGGCTTCCATCAGGTTAATGATGATTTCGCCAATTTCAAGTTTGCTCGTAGAGCATGCCGTTGTTCGGTGAGGTTTTGCTTTTTGTAAAGTGATAGCGATTTACAAAAAACCACGCGGACTATCGGGCCTTGACCCAGGAAGGGCTATGAACGCTTCAAGTTGAATTCTTCATTAGCTATTCACTCATACGTTAGATCACTGCACAATACGCTATCAATAATACACATTGAACAACAAAAATGAATAAATAATGAACAACGCAACTTAAACGCATGCGGCCATCTTAAGTCACAAACCGGAAGTCGCCATGTATGTATGGAATACCTTTATTTTAAATTAATATTTATAAAATGGGTAGTTTGCACAAATGTAACTTTGACAGAGAAAAATTGTGTTATTCTCAGTCAACCTTTGACAACGGTATCTGTAAAGGTACCGAAACATCAGGGAGGCTCAAATAATTAATATACGCGATATAATCCGTTTAAAATGTTTTATTCAAATGTAAACCTAGTATACAAGTGTTAGGAATACACAACAAACCAACCATTAAACTCCAGCTGAAATTCCGATTGAACTTATCCGAATGTACATACGTATGAACATTTTCAACTCTTATTTTTAACCAGTTAAAACACTGAAACCTTTATTTTATATAGGTACACGTGTTTCTTACTATGTAGGTATTTAATAAGAAAAGACAAAAATATAAGTTATTTACAAGCCCATTATATTTTATTAAACAACTAACCCAGTTGGAAATCTTTCTGTCTTCTTGAATGTGTGCAAAAAACGTTGGTAACTCACTATTTTGAACATTAACTCTGTAAACACAACAATGATCTAGTTGTACTTAAGTAGGTATTATATACGTTAATAGCGAAGACACAGACACTCTTCGCATATGTTTGTAGTAGCGAAGTTTTATAAATGTATTAAAGGGATGATGAAGGTCCCTACGTAACAAAAAATAATAAATAAAAGTGTTGGAAATTAAAGTTGGTATTTAAATACATTTACCCGACATATTTGGAGATTTGACTCTTATTTTTATTAATAGCTGCCTCTAACAACTGCTTCGATCTATGAAATTGTAAAAGGCACTTCATATTGCACGCAATACTTCAAAAACATCAAGACGACAGTTAATTTAAACA
The DNA here is from genome assembly GCA_947623375.1 of Apotomis capreana. Classification (NCBI taxonomy): domain Eukaryota; kingdom Metazoa; phylum Arthropoda; class Insecta; order Lepidoptera; family Tortricidae; genus Apotomis; species Apotomis capreana. Next base: position 61,502,872 of record OX392498.1, on the reverse strand, counting down.
GCACGCTATGTGGCTGCGCTGGCGCCTTGCCGTGGACTGACCGAACACAGTGATACTAGGTGCCCCGCGCGCCCCTGCCGGCGCATTGATTCCCAGATCAGAAACCTAGTAAGGCCCTCTTTGACCAGCCCAAAACCTAGTATGTCTCACAACCTTACTATGTTTTGATATGGGATATGTGACTTACTGGGTTTGACAACGGTAAACAGTTACTAGACATGTTACTTACTAGGTTTCGACGCATTGAAAACTCTGGTTATTATAACGATTTTTGAGCTGGTGTCTCTGTCACCAGCTGAGGACTTACTAGGTTGGTACAAATAAGTTAAAAAACAAAAATCCATAAATTTGTCCCTTACTAGGTTTTGATATAGGGCAGCCGTAGTGGGGGTTGTCTGTGAGCTAGGGCAACGTTTTTTGTCACGTTTTGACAAAATACGAGTGTGAGTGACAGGATGCTTTGTCACTTATTTATCACTTGATAAACGTAACCATCATAGGCCCCCAGACGGCGCCTTTGTAGAAGACATATTAATGGTTGTTTTTTTCATTGTATTATATATTCATCCGTAGAAAATAGAACATGTATAATTATCCTGCAAATAGCAACTAATACTACGTTACAGTAAAGTTTGCCTTAAACTATCTCCGAAAATATACTATACACTTTTTGGTTACAAACAGGTTGTAGAGGCAGTTGGAGAGTTGTCTACGTGTCCGGGGCGTAGGTATGAATGTTCTTACCTATTTAAGTATATATTTACCTATATAAGTAAGTCGTCTAGCACAAGCCTACAACCATATATTAATCATACAGCTATCATCTATTACAGCTCAATTTGGGACTATGTCGATTATTGTGATGTTGTCTGATATGTATTGTTTTAATGGTGGGTGAATAATAAAGGTTACCGATAAACAACTCACCTTGTTTACCGTCGCTTCTCGTAGAAAGCTATACATACAGTCTGATAGATTACAATCTTTCCACACAACTAATGGACAGCCTTCAGTAGGTATTGACGCAATCAGATGGAGTTTTCCATCGGTTCTCGGTCACGGGGGAAATAAACAATGCGGTTGTTTGATGAGGTGGATAATAAATAAGAGTTTTTCGTCTCATGAGTAAAAACTACTTTTAGGGTCGGGTTTTTTTTATATAGCTGGAAATTCCCGAGAATAGTATAGTTTCCCGGGCCTGTGCACACCACCCGGGTATTCGATTGATTATTTGCGTAAAATGGAATTGCCAAAAAAGGATTGCATGGTCAAAGTGGAGGCCACGTAGCCCGGAGAATTGATGGCCGTTGGGCAGCAGAGTCCTAAAGAGGCGACCATGTATAGGAAAGCGCAGCGTGGGTCAGCCCCCGACAAGATGGACCTCGTGAGGGTAGCGAGAAATCAATGGATGCGGCCACCACGGGATCGCACTTTATGGCGAGCGATGGGGGAGGTGTCCACTTATTTTTAGAGGCCTTATTCCTTTTAAAATGCTGATTGTTTTAGATTCTCTATGATCAAACATGTTTCTTAACATATTATTGTTGTTACTACCCGGAACAGGGCTACTGGGATTTATTGGTATACTTATATTTAAAACCTACAGTTTGAATTTTTCATTGATAATTTTTGTTTTAAAAACTACTCGAAATTGACAAAATTCACGCGGAAAATTAGTTTTTTCAACTTATTTTCGACTGCACACAAAGAAAGCATGAGATAGCTGTGTTACTACCTAGAACTCGGGGAAAAGTATTATTCACTTCAAAAAGTTGGTTGAAATTATCAATATATTTGTCATAATATGAAATAAATAAATTTTTAAAGGAAAGGCCTCTAAAAGAAAAGCACTTCATCGACGAATGCTTCAGTTCAACTTTCGTTTCATAGACAAATTTTTCCTCGGAAGTCATACATTTTTCAGAAATCTTGAAAATCTCAACCTATAGATAAGGTTAGGTTAGGTTTGTGTTATAATATTTCAAAACATTTTATGGTTTCAGAAAAAAACGCTTTCGATGTAATGAAATTTCTGCGAAATGAAAATTCTGTAAAATGAAACGTTTCTCTATAAAACCAGGGTACACCATGGGAGACGCTTATGTTCAGCAGTGGATGTCTGTGAAATATACATAGATTGCGATAAATATGAAGCGTTTTGTTTCTTAATGTGGCGACCGTATTAAAAACATGTACGCCTCTAAGAATAGCCACTTTGCTAAACTATAACGAACCTGTACTGAATTCGCGCCAAAAAAGGCGGAACGCGGAGCCAATCATATTGTCGCGTAGGTCACAACGAGACGCACGCAGTGAGCCCATTTTTAACTAACGAAAAAAGAGGACTATGATAAATTTAAATTGTGTATCTGTGTATCTGTCTGTGGCATCACCAGCTCATGATGACCAAGATATACAGCCTTGATTGGAACAATATTGAGCCAATATTCAAGCTAAGAATTCGAAATTTTGTGATGACGTGCTACTTGTATTGCGGTTTTTTTAATTTGCATTTAGGCTATTCTGTAGGGTACGACGCCGAAGACTGCAACACCAAATAATTCGTGGAAGTCACGATCAGCAATGAGGAACACGACACAAGGAGTAGGCTACTTACCGTAAGCGTGACCAGAAGGTAGCTCTCCTTATCGCGCCGTACGGTGGGAATCCCAATTACGATCTCAGCCAGCTGCCGGGAGCCCCGCATGTGGAATGCAGGTCGGAGGCTGTGCGAGTTATCAACAGGTGCGGCATCAGCTGGTAGATGAACGGGAGTGACTGTGGCTGGAGATTTTTCGGGTCCACGTCTCAAGAAAAGAGCGTACTCCCACCGAAAAGTCGGCAACGCACTTGCGACTCTCTGGTGCAGGTGTCTATGGGCGACGGTAATTGCGCACCATCAGGCGATCCGTTTGCTCGTTTGCCCCCTATGACATAAAAAAAGAGGAGTAGACTTACCGTAAGCGTGACCAGAAGGTAGCTCTCCTTGTCACGCCGTACGGTGGGAATCCCAATTACGATCTCAGCCAGCTGCCGGGAGCCCCGCATGTGGAATGCAGGTCGGAGGCTGTGCGGATTGTCCAGCAGGTGCGGCATCAGCTGGTAGAGGAACGGGAGCGACTGTGGCTGGAGGTTCTTCGGGTCCACGCCAGATGCTGCACGGGTTCCTGATTGAAGATAAAAAATAAGTTTAATTGATTAGAATCAATTTCGTCGTCAAAAACTAAGGTATTCAATTAGTTATAGTATACAAATGTTTGTTTCAGGGGCATAAATGTCCTAATAATATTATAAACGTGAAAGTTTGGATGGATGGATGGATGTACGTTCCACTTAATCTCAAAAACTACTGAATAAATTATGATGAAACTTTCCAGTTATGTTTCTTATATATCAGAATAGGACATAGGCTATCATTTATATCAAGTTTTATCCCTTTTAGGGACGAAAAACGGGATTAAACTTTGTATGGAGAGCAAATCATTGTAGTTGCAACAACTCCCTACATGTCATCGTTTTGACGTAAACTAATCAATGATTTCGTCTGGGCCTACGATATACCTTCACGAAACGCATACCAAACTATTCTTTGTAAAAAAACAATAAAATCTGATATAGGAACACGTATCCGCAAAATTCGATTAAGCGCGTAATTCCAAGAATCAAATACATAAAATTTTACAAATTTGAAACAATCACATTTGATTTGACAAACGTCACACACCCATCTGGCAAGACATGTCAAACCAGAAATGCCAGCAGGGCTACTCCGATGTTCAAAATTCGACTGTCGAATAGTGCCATCCTTCTCTATCTACTGTCAAAGTATATTTGAGAGTGAATGGAATATCACTATACGACGGTAAAATTTCGAACATCGCAGTAGCCCTTCAGGTAGGTAGCACGTTCCGTTACGCACATCATCTGAAAATAGTACGTACTTACTTTGATTACCTATGTACTCCCGCTTGGTACTTTCCGACCAAAAAGAGATAAAATTAAAAAGTGGCAATACTATAGTGTCGTCCCCGTTTTCTTATATTTATTAGAAAGGGAGGACACTATAGTATTGCCACTTTTTAATTTCTACTCTTTTAAGTCGGACTGTAGCTGAATATAAATAAAGTAGTAAATAACTGAGTATGCAAATACAGGATAATCAACATATATAAATAATCTTAATAATATTATGAACGTAAAAGTATTAACGTTTGTTCCTCTTAATTTTAAACGATGTTTGATGGACGGTCGCCAGTGTTCGGAAATCGTCGTAAACAGCCAATTGTTGAATTGTGTCTTTCTAAAGACCGATGTGCATTATTTTATTCATCGCTGAGTACAGTATTAGTGCATAAGTTTTCGTATTACTCGGATCTTAGATTTGGATACTCGACAATACCCGAATTGTCAATCAACTACATATATATGCTACTTACTACATAATCGACGTGCTTAAGTCAAGGGCCTGACACCCTTTGATAGAGAAGGATAGCCTAATTGCGATACTTATAAGAGGAAATAGAAAAGAGTGCCATTTTTGGCTCTATCACCGACCGAGCATTGTTTCATGGTCGGTTTATAGGCACATTTATATTCATGACGAAAACTGGCTGTGTGAAAGCACGAAAAATGATATTGTTTTGAAAATCAACAGTACCAGCACCTCTAGCACAACTGTGACACGCGACTCTTTCTCGCGCGAGAAATGTTACCCATCTCTTTCTTCGCTATACTGTGAGATAGTGACGGGTGATGCTATGTGACGTGACAAGAGTCGCGAAGCGTACTTATGTCAGGCGGGCTGTTTTGTTATTGCGCAACTTAGGGCGTGGCCACATGTCCACGACACGGCGTCGTAAACGTAAAACGACACGGTGTCGCGTCGGAGCGCGACACATTATCCACCGTGCGAATATACGTTGCCGCGTCGTGAAAACACACGACACGGCGTCTGTTAAGTACAGGTCTCAACAGGGCGGCTTCTTCGGCTCAGCTCGCAGTGGACTGTATACTTTGATCGTTCGTGGATCTTCCTGTAACAGCTTGTTCGGTTCGGGTTCGGTTCGGTTCTGATCGGTTCTGTTCAGTTCTGGATCAGCTTGAAGGTTCAGGTTCGGTTCGGTTCTGTTTTCGCTGAAAACGGGCCGCGACGTAGTCCAAACGTAAGGACACGTAGACGCGACGTAGATCGGGCCGCGACGTAGTACACACGTAAGCGACGTAGTGTATACGTAAACGCGACGAGGTTCGGACGCGGGGTACGGACGCGTGATGCACGGGGCGCGACGTAGACCACAACGTAGATCCGCCGTAGATTCGTCGTAGGCGCAACGTAGACCGACGTAAACGCGACGTGAATGTGGTACGGCGTAGCGATGGACGCGTCCAAGTATTCGGAGCTCAACTGACGGACAGGACCTCGACGAATAACTTGGACCGACGTGCAGGCTGGAGCTCTTGAAAACTGTAGGCAGGATCTTGTAGAGTAGAGAGTAATAAAACTGGTTCTTCGGTAGTGCATACATTTATTTTTCGTTCACTTATTATATAACATTTTAGGTTCGATTCGCCAGACATAACTCCCGTAAGCAACATAATCTTATTGGGAACCAATTAGAGTCGAGGGAGCGTTCATTTCCCCTCGGGAACGCCCCTTTCGGTCAAGTGTGTTCAGTTTTAATTTCTAATGTTCTAAAACCTGCTCCTCGCTCTGATTGGTTCTTCAGTTTCAGGCTCTGGACAATAACGGCCGTTTTTTGGCTTATCAAAATTGCTTATTAATTAACATATCTCGGCTAATTATAGTCCGATTAACATTACACATATCCCGTTCGACGGGGCTCAGTAAGGGCTCTTAGATTCTATCTGAACCTTAGGGTTCAGGTAACAGGGTTCAACTATACGTCGTGTATAGTGGGCAACTTTTGTGAATAGGAATCTTGCAGGATTGTTCCTGTCGATTCCTACTTACATTTGCTTACGGTAGGGGTTCATATTATGTACTTTCGTTACAGGGGGTTCGGGTCTACTCTTATGTACCAAGGGTTTGATTGTCCCTTATGTATTTGAGGCGGTAGGTGGCCTTATGTAACCGGATTGTAAAACTTTTACGTTTTACGTTAAGCTCTGTTACGGTTCACGTGGTCGAGTTACATAGGCTCTTTTACCGCCCCGGGTGTTTCATGACGGGGTGCTACGTCCCCGGCCCATTTACCTGTGGTTTAATAAGGGTTTCGTTACGCCTTATTTAACCAGTACCTTATGGACCGTGGGTGCGACTGATTTACCGGTAGGATTGGATGATTTATGTTAGGGTTCTTATAGCATCTTTTATGTGCTTTATATTAAGTATATAAGGATCATTGAGTATATATGGATCTTATGACAGCTTTTATGTGTCTAACTTATGACTATGAGATCTTTTACAATATATTAATCAGTCTTATTCTAACTTAACCTAGTACATAAGTGACGTCACGGCGTTACATTGGGTTCGCTGTCGGCGTGGTTGCTGGCGTTCTCAACAGCGTCGTAAACGTAAAACGACACGGTGTCGCGTCCACCGCGTATCCACCGTGCGAATATACATTGCCGCGTCTTGAAAACACACGACAATCCCAACATCTCCAGAGGTCGAACTGGTTTCCTAAATACATTTTTCCTTTTTAAACGAGGCGATATTTTCCATAATAGTTCTTCAAAACTTGACACAGACATTCTAAAATAATCATAAAACTTGTGATCACTTATTTTTAAAGCCTCGTACTTCCTTTTGAAATGACTGCCATCATGGTTCATAATAGAAAGATATGGATTTATCCAACATTTTCGTTTCTTCTGCTTTTTCTTCATGCTTCTTCTTAAAAGCAACAAGAGCAGAATACGTGTGATAGGATCCATGTCGAATTGAAAACTGATCGCAAAATATTTTGAACATGTAGCTGCGGCGTCGTAATCGAACGTGGCACCGCACCGTGCATCTACTCAACACAGCAAAGTTAATCTGCCCGGCGCGCGGCGCGACCTACGGTGCCCGGTGCAGCATGTGTTTTCACGACGTATATTCGCACGGTGGATAATGTGTCGCGCTCCGACGCGACACAGCGTCGTTTTACGTTTACGACGCCGTGTCGTGTGTTTTCACGACGCGGCAACGTATATTCGCACGGTGGATAATGTGTCGCGCTCCGACGCGACACCGTGTCGTTTTACGTTTACGACGCCGTGTCGTGGACATGTGGCCACGCCCTTAGACGCACACAAATCTTGCAAGGCCGCTTGATTGAGAATTACCTTATTAGGGATGTACATTTTGAGGGGCACAATTTTAACGGGAGAAGCCAAGGAACAAAGTGTACTTATATCTCGTATTCCAATTATACCGAATAATTTACCATTTAATTTTAAACGTCTACAGTTTCCATTAAAAGTGTTTAGCATTTTCTATGACTATTAATAAATCGTTACACAAACGGCAAACGTTAAAAGTAGCAGGAATACAAACATTTGTCACGCCATGTTTTTCTCATGAACAGTATGTAGCATGCTCACATCACATTGTATCCAAATAAAAAAAATAAACATGTTTTTACTGACCGAAATAAATCATTTAAGATAACTTATTGAAGTACTAAGTTGTAAAAACCAAGTTAGAAAAAATATTAGTACCTACCTAATAATTATTTTGGCCCAATTTCATAATGTCACAATATTCTTTTGTGAATACCATACCTACCTTCTTCGTCAGTTGATTAAGGACCGTCACCATCTCGAGCCATTTCTGAGCGAGCTACTTGAATCGAATGTGACTTAGCCTAGCAACTCCAAAGAGATTCAAAAAGGATGTTTTGCATTTTGTCCATCACTTTCACCAATAGCCCAGAACTAAACTAATAACTAGATTCCATTCGAGTCTTGAATAATTACCTGAAAGTCTAATTGTTTTTTATTATTATTGTCAATATCAATTAACGAGTTCTACGCGTACGAAGTCGCGGGCAAAAGCTAGTTATCTATATATGTATTTATATCGCATCTGTGTATTTGTGTATCTATATCTGTGTGTGTCTGTGGCATCGTAGCTCCCAAACAGATAGATCAATTTGAGTGTGTCTTTTAATCCAAAGACTTGCCCATCGAGATGATTCTTAGCTATGTTTGGTTGAAATAGGACCAGTGGTTTCCAAGATAGGTATTCAGCTTAATTTGGAACAAGTGACAAGATCTCAGCCAATATTGAAGAAGAATTCCAAAGCTTGCAGTTATGTTCACTTTTAGTAGCATTTTCTACATCACTCATTGAATGAGGGTCTAATGTTGATTAGCTTTATGTCGGGGATGTTATAAATTAATTACGTTCTTTCCTCCCACGATGCACTTCGGCGGGTTCTTTAGTTCTATAGCTGTCTCTGTTTATGTCCCACAGATTTCCAGCTTTCTTATTTTATCCTGGCTCGGATGAGTCAGTCTGCTTCTTTTTTATTATCAAACCTCATTTCATTCCCTACAGCGCCTGCAAAGAGACAATCTAACTTCAAAACCAGAAAGACGGAACTCCTGAGAAGTATCTGGTTAGTTACATCGTTTTGGAGCCAGGGCTGTCGGCTGCAGTAATTGAATTGCATGGCACGATGAAAATTGCTCGCTTATTTCGTTTACTTGGGCTTAAACGATTTTAAGACGGAAAATTGCAATGTAAACAAGTTGTTAAGTAATTGTTCATTTAGCAATTCTGCGTAAAAAAATCATAACAAGTCATTGCTGAAGCGATGAAGCCCTTAAGAAAACGTTTTTAACTCGCTACGACAAAAGGGGGCTGTCTGTGGCATCATAGGTCCTAAAAGAATGGACCAATTTGAGAATGTGTTTTTAACCGAAATACTTGTCCGTCGAGATGGTTTTTAACTAGGTTTGTTGAAAATAGGGCCAGTGGTTTCCAAGATAGTCAGCTTTAATTGACACAAGTGACAAGATTTCACCCAATATTAGCTAAGAGGTCCAAATTTTATAGTTATGTTCAGTTTTAGTAGCATTTTCTATATTACTCATTGAATGAGAGTCTCATGATGACCAGCTAGTTGTGCCGGGGGTGTTTAATTTTTTTATGTATGTTAGTTATACTTCTTTCCTCAAACTAAATAACAATATTATTTCCTTGTAGGAATAGTACATTACTGCAGACGCCGGGAAATAAGGGCTTGCCGGCTGAGTAGGTATAGACGGCCGACCGTAAGGGAGGCCGTCTAGTGATACGAAGCCGGCAAGCAATTTTCACGGCTAAGGCATGTATAGTGCTTTTCTCAAACATATGCAATGAAATAAAAAAATACACCACTCAAAAAAACATAATTCAGCTGTTCAGCCAGTTCATGAACACAGACGCCATGTTTAAAAAAAGTATTTTTAATTTTCCCTCCAATCCCTCTATATTTTTTTTCTTTAATAAGTCGTCCACGTTTGTAGTGTGCGAATATTAGGGCCATTATACACAACCTGATAATAAGAATCTTAGTTTCTATAATAAGTAAAATAAAGGCAGAGGATTTTTAATATTGTCTATGGTCTCTGGTGACTTACGTATAGACGGTATTTTCAGTTCGTGTGTACTAGGCATTAACACGGATATTGTTGATCCGATGGCTGAATGGGTAGCTACTAGAAAATATATATCAGCTGTTCATACACACAGACGCCATGTTTACATTAAAATTAAAAACAAATTACTTCCCGGCTTAGGCCTTCAATTTTGTATGAAATTCCATTACAGTTCTCTCGAATTGTTCCGTCCGAAACTTGACACTTCGAAGCCTGTTCTAACGCACGTTACGACGATATTTCATTGCATGTTTGAGAAAATAATATTATTAAAACTATCGTGAGACATCTTTAATAATTATAATACAAACAGCACGGATAGCTACCCCTGATGAAGAGCTCCAAATGAGTACGAAACATGTCGGGCCGTTTCTGACAATTCATACAAGGAAATGTCGTTCATATATTATCATCAAGGTCCGGAATTTTTCATAGCAAATGTCAAACTTTGATAGGGTTCGACCAAAATGTTTTATCGACTATCGATAAATAATTTTCAGTTAACGAGACATCATTAAAGTAATGAAATCAGGCTTTTGGATATATACAGTGCCGTTCAGCTAATTAGCGACATCATTATTTTATTCCATACAACTGCATATAAAATATGACTTTAGAAATTCTATGAACAACGTAAGATGCGGTTGCCAATTTTATTATTAACTAGGAGGCGCCCGTAACTTCGTCCGTGTATTTTTTTATTTACTAACGACGGATAAAAAGCCTCCTATAACCTTTGGATGTCTATCCCTGTACCAAAATTGGTTAAAATCTGTCCAGCCGTTTTTCGGTGTGATCCGAGGACAAAGGAAATTATGATCAGCAGATGGCGCCAGGCAGGCATGGCGCCGCGCGCCCATACAAATCAAATGACGATCGTGCATCACGCTATTAAGATTTTTCCGTAAATCGTGACCCCCTCTCCATAGAAAATATATTTTCAATACAAATCTAGAATTTTATAATAGTCAAATCTAGAATTTTATAATAGTATAGATAACATGGTGTACACTTGTAAACAAATTTATAATAGTGCAAATGAAATTTCTGTGAAACATATTTTTTAGAAAATAGACATATGTATATTCCGTTTCTAATTTATTAAAGTATGGAGTTGTAAGTTGTAAAAAGTGGTAATTTTAACATGTCTAGTTTCTAAAGTACAAATTTTACAGAAACTTTATTTTCTCTATAGTAAACCTTGTTCAAACACCCATACTTCATGTTATTAATAATAAAAATGGTCAACCTCATCTTACATTTTTCTTAAAATTTCCAAAGTTATATTTTATATGCAGTTGTATTATGGAATAAAATAATGATGTCCCTAATTGGCTGAACAAAAGTCGGATTTCATTACTTTAACGATTCTTCGTTAAAAGAAAACTATTTATCGATAGTCGATAAAACACTTTGGTCGAACCCTCTCAAAGTTTGATTTTTGCTATGAAGAATTCCGGACCTTGATTATCATGGTCGTGGTACTGGTTGAAGATTCGTTTTAATTTCAAATTAGAGGTCAATAAAGGAATTTCATTCAACATTATGGCCGTGGCCAACAAAGAGATTGTCTTTTGTTTTAGTGGGGTTTATTTATTTTATTGGTAATCTATGGCAATAAAAAAAAACTTAGTTTGTGCATGTTTATTTACGTTTGATTTCTTATATTTAACTAGATCATTCAATTAGATTAAATTTAAAACAGATATTCAATAAAATAAACAGGGAATCACGTTTAATGTAAAAAATATCGGTAACAATATCTTATAAATAATGTGTTGTCATTTTTTAAATAACTAATCATCTTAACATTTGGTGGCAAAACTATTAACCAACACAGCTTTAAAAATTAAATAAAAAAAAGTAAAAAGTTGGCGGGAATAGAAAAAACAATATTATATTAATATATAAGTTGAACATGTGTATTATTTCCTTGGATTTATTTGAGAAAAGCACTATACAAGCCTCGGCGCAAACAGGGATTGTCGGCCTCGTATCTCTAGATAGCCTCGTTATCACTCGGCCATCTAGTACTACTCGGCAAACTATCCTCTATTTCGCGGCGTCTGCAGTGATGTTCTATTTAATATGTATGTTAGATTGTAAGGTATTTATCTATGGGCCTTTGATGTCTGAAATAAACGAATTATTATTATTATTATATATTGTTATATTACTATAAAAAGTTCAGATATTATAGGAACAATTACTATAAAAACAATGGAGGATTTTTTATAAGTAGGCGGCGATCACTGTACAGCGACATCTGCTGGTAAAAATTTCTTTGTCCTCTCATCACACCGAAACGACTGGATGGATACCAATTTTGGTACAAGGGTAGCTGGAGATCCAAAGATGTGTGATTGGATACTTTTCACCCGACTACAGAGAATAAAAAAGATTTGTCACGAACCTTGGAATGAAGTAATAGGCGTGTAGACATACTTAGAGACCGCTCTAAAAGTAAAACTGCGGAGCGCTATAAACGCTTCATACAAATGGCTTACTTGTGAAGTTGTGACGTCATTTTGTCGACGTCAGTTGGATGACGCGTTTGGCTCGGTTTGTAGACACCTGCCTACTGAGCCGGCGGTCCCGGGTTCAAATCCCGGCCAGGGCAAATATTTGTGTGATGAACTCGAATATTTGTGCTTGGGTCATGGTTGTTCTATGTATTTAAGTATATATTTATCTATATAAGTATGTTTATCGTCGTCTAGTACCCATAACACAAGCCTTCTTGAGCTTAATTTGGGACTAGATCGATTTGTGTGAGGTTGTCCGATATTTTTTTATTTTTTTTTTATTTGTTGATGTTGGTACGAATATTTGTATGGAGACAATAATTAACTTGCCTTTTTTCACCGTGAAAAAGTGCGTTTAAAGTCATGGTTGTCATACAATTATTGTTAAATTGTGAGGATACTGAAAACTATTTCCAAATTTCTTTTGGGTATCTATAAAATTCACATATTGCAATAATTAAGGTGGAAGTACTAGTACTCGACATTGCAAGGGACATTTATTTTATGTTTCGTAATAGTACGTTAATTTACACGTCTATCGCAAATTTATTCATCACTTATGAGAGGTATGACTTTTACCTTTATTAAATGGTATTTATATCATATAATGTTCATATAAAAAATTCTCGTAATGTAACGAAATGTAAGTCAATAGGATTGTCCCAGTACATGTCACGTGCTTTTGCAGGCAGTCAGGTTGCATATTTCATTATTTTGCGTGTGAAATTCGATAGCTACAAACATTTCTCATGTATTCATTCTATTTGCTATGAAAGTAACGGTAATCTTATCTTATTTATCGTAGTTGAAAGTATGGTGACGCGTATTAGTACCGCGTCGAGTAACTAGTACTTCCACCTTATAAATTATTTTGTTTATTCATATAACTACAGTACCTACGTTGTATAATTCAACATCAGACTAGTCTATTATTGGGTTCGCTCAATGTCAATGTGATTGCGCTTTCATTTACCAAAATAGTATCTCATTAGATCATGATAGAACGTCTGCCGCATGTCCTTGTCTCTGAATGGGTGCTGATTTAGTCTAGACTTTAAGATAGACTAAGCGACTGAGTTTTGCGCGGTATATGGTCGACTTATACTGTATAATATAATATAAGTCTTATATAATAAAACTTGCTTAAGAGGCTTTATTCCTTTTAAAAAATATTTTTTTCATATTATTACAAATATATTGATAATTTCATCTAACTTTTTGAAGTGAATAATACTTTTCTCCGAGTTCTAGGTAGTAACATAGCTATATCATGCTTTCATTGCGTGTAGTCGAAAATAAGTTGTAAAAACTAATTTTCCTCGTGAATTTTGGCAATTTCGAGTAGTTTTTGAAATATTAATTATCAATGAAAAATCCAAAATCTAGGTTTCAAATATATACTAATAGATCCCAATAGTCCTATTCTAGATAGTGACATCAATAATTTGTTAAGAAACCTGTTTGATCATAGAGAAAAATGTCTAAAACAATCAGCATTTAAAAAGGAATCTTAAAATAACTTGGAAAACAAAACTTGGTCTAATTGCAAAACTTCAGCGTAACCGTTTGACGATGTTGACGACGCGGATGGCGTAGTTAGTAGTGCACCTACCTACTGCGCCGGTGGTCCCGGGGTCGAATCCCGGCTAGGGCAAATAAATTAAAAATAATAATAATAAATAAATTATGGGACAATCATACACAAATCGACCTAGTCCCAAACTAAGCAAAGCTTGTACTATAGGTACTAGACGACTATAAACATTCTATAAATACACATATAGATAACATCCATGACCCAAGAACAAATATTCGAGTTCATGACACAAATATTTGCCCCGGCCGGGATTCGAACTCGGGACCGCCGAGTCAGTAGTCAGGTGTCTGCAAACTGCGCCAACTGCGTCGTTAATTATGTCTTATAGCTTTTCTTAGTTTGAGACAAGCTCAATTTGTGTAGGATTGTTCCTTAATATTTATATGTATGTACGTTGTGTGTGGTGTATAACTCTTAAAAAAACATGTAAATTAAATTATTTATTATTGTTAGACATATTTATATTTTCTAAAAGTTCAGCCGTTTGTATGACAATTATAAAAAAAAACAAAAAAAAAGATATCAGACAACCTCACACAAATCGCACTAGTCCCAAATTAAGCTCAAGAAGGCTTGTTTTATGGGTACCAGACGACGATATACATACTTATATAGATAAATATATACTTAAATACAAACAACCATGACCCAAGCACAAATATTCGAGTTCATCACACAAATATATGCCCTCGGGATTCGAACCCGGGACCGCCGGCTCAGTAGGCAAGCGCTTACAAATTGGGAATTGAATACGAGAGTAAACGAGGTATGGAAATAGCGGTGCGAGCGCACTTTTAAAGAGGTTTAAATATAGATACTTGCGCTCTCTAGAATCTGCTACGGTGGGGTAATAGCGTATTTAATAGGATGAGCATCTGGAACGTGTAATAGCTAATTACCGTTAAATTGGGATGTGCAGGAGTGGAATTAGGTCATCACTGACCTGATTAGACATAGTAAGGACTGAATTTTCAGCATTTGAAGCTGAAAAATATCGGCCAAGTGCGAGTGGGACTCGCGCACGAAGGGTTCCGTACCATTATCTGTAAGTTTGTTGTATGGGAGCCCACCTGAAATATTTATTTTATTTTATTTCTAGTATTTGTTGCTATAGCGGCAATAGAAATACATCATCTGTGAAAATTTCAACTGTCTAGCTATCACCGTTCTTGAGATACAGCCTGGTGACAGACGGACGGGCGGACGGACAGCGAAGTCTCAGTAATAGGGTCCCGTTTTTACCCTTTGGGTACGGAACCCTAAAAATGGCGAAACTGGATCTAAACTGCGGACCAATGCCGCCGTTTGCTTGCAGCCGTCTTGAAGCTGAGTAGATCGGAAATATCATCAATCAGCAATATTATAGATTCTCCATCTATTTTACTTACGTCAGATGCATTTTTTTTTAAATAATAATCACCAGCCGATCACCAGCTCTGTAGACACTTACCGGTGATGTTCTTGAGTAGCTGCGTCACCTCCGGCGTCATGGTGGTGCTGGGGCCCAGGATATTCTCTTCTGCCCAGGGTCACCAGCTCAGAAGACTTACCGGTGATGTTCTTGAGTAGCTGCGTCACCTCCGGCGACATGGTGGTGCTGGGGCCCAGGATCTTCTCTTCTACCCAGGGTCACCAGCTCAGTAGACTTACCGGTGATGTTCTTGAGTAGCTGCGTCACCTCCGGCGTCATGGTGGCGCTGGGGCCCAGGATCTTCTCTTCTGCCCAGGGTCACCAGCTCAGTAGACTTACCGGTGATGTTCTTGAGTAGCTGCATCTTCTTCGGCGACTTGGTGGCGTCGGAGTCCAGGGTCTCTTCTGCCCAGGGTCACCAGCTCAGTAGACTTACCGGTGATGTTCTTGAGTAGCTGCGTCACCTCCGGCGACATGGTGGTGCTAGGACCCAGGATCTTATCCGCCTGCTCAGGAGTGTTGTTTGGGGATCCTTGGGTCAACAGCTTTGTCTGTAACAAAACAAATATAGTAAATATAACGAATAAAAGGAATGTTATTAAATATCTAAGACAGGACCAGGCGTTGTGATACCGTCATGTTACCAAGTTAATGTATATATAATAATGGTCGTACATGTATGGAGGTTTGCCATTTGTGCTGTATTGTAATACTGTTTTTTTTTTGCATTTTGCTCTATTGACTCATAGTTACTTGGATCTGCTAAAAGGAACTGTTGAAAGACTTGGAAGTGCTAGAGAGGATAGTTTGAGGTCCGGGGAAGGATATAGAATAGTTTTATTTATCCCACAAAATCACCCCTTACGGGGGTGAAAAGTGGGAAAGAAGTTTGTATAGGGAATCAATAACCGTTAAACCGATTTATATGATGTATGATATATATGTTAGTTTGAGTACATTCGATAGTTTTTATTACTACAATCATCTCTCGATTATTTTTAGCTCAATATGTCATGATACGAAGAAAAAAAATTAAAACATTTTTTTTGTATTATGTGACTTCAAAGTTACAAAAATTTTGTGATTTATTTCTTAACCCAAAAACAATTTTGAAATTATTTTAAAATCCTCACAATTTAACAAAACAATAATTGTATGACAACCATGAACTTAAACGCACTTTTTCACGGTGAAAATGGCAAATTACTTACTTATTTTCTCTATACAAATACTGGTACCCAATCCACAGATACAGATGACGTCAAATGCAGGTTGGCCTTTTTGTATGGAATGTTTTTAATCCTTTTTAGGAATGTTGAACTTTGACGGTCATTTCTGACTTTTAGAGCAGTTTAAGTGTAGGTAATCTCGTATATACATTTGATCAAAATAAAAAATTGGGCAAGTGCGAGTCCGAGCGCATGAAGGGTTCCGTTCCATAATCTATAACAAGTTTGTTGTATGAGAGCCCCCCTTAAATATTTATTTTATTTTTAGTATTTCTTGTTATAGCGGCAATAGAAATACGTCATCTGCGAAAATTTCAACTGTCTAGCTATCACCGTTCTTGAGATACAGCCTGGTGACAGACGGGCCGACATGACGGACGGACGGACGGACAGCGAAGTCTCAGTAATAGGGTCCCGTTTTACCCTTTGGGTGCGGAACTCTAAAAATGGAATCAATAGACATCCTCAAAAAAAATTGTCCGCACGCCCGATTAACAACATTGTATTCGAATAACGAAAAATAACATTCTATTTCGCGACATTTTGTCACCAAGTTCTTTTTTTGTGTTTGTCGCGAAAATCCGATATAACAAAACAGCCTACAACATTATATCGACGCTAGAAATACTAATTGACTTACGGATACGGACCCTTTCTGGGGAAATGGAGTTATACCCTTAAGAGGCCTTATTCCTTTTAAAATGCTGATTGTTTTAGTCATTTTTCTCCATTATCAAACATGTTTCTTAACATATTATTGATGTTACTACCTAGAACAGGGCTATTAGGATTTATTGGTATATATTTAAAACCCACAGTTTGAATTTTTTATTGATAATTTTTGTTTCAAAAACTACTCGAAATTGACAAAATTCACGCGGAAAATTAGTTTTTTCAACTTATTTTCCACTGCACACAATGAAAGCATGAAATAGCTATGTTACTACCTAGAACTCGGGGAAAATTATTATTCCCTTCAAAAAGTTGGTTGAAAATATCAATATATTTGCCAATATATGAAAAAAAAAAATTAAAAAACCGGCCAAGTGCGAGTCGGACTCGCGCACTGAAGGTTCCATACAAACACTTTCCATCCCTAAGTGGTTAAGTTAAGTTTGCACGTGGTATGTATAGCGCCCCATATAAATTAGGTGCAAAGTTAGGTATTAAAAAAAACTACTTACTAGGTAGATCTCGGTTTTTATAGTAATGTACATCATATGTTTTTTTTAGAAAGGACAATGAGTAATTTTGGTCCATATCCTCAATACTTATGAAACCTATTCCAAATGATAGCTTCAATCCTATCATTTATTTCATACTATGACAGTTAAGTCGAAGTCGCGGGCCAACATGGTTTTTTTTATATAAGTAGAACCCAGTACGACAACGGTCTCACCATACTATATTTTATTATAATAGAAAGAAAACGACACGTTATGCATTTTATTATCATTGTAGGTATTTATATTAATCAAAAAATAACAAAGGTATTATATAGGTATCTACCTACCTACAATATTAAATATCTACAATTAAATCGCCTAGATGAAGTGCCGGTGGATTAAAACCCACTATTCTACCTCGACCTAAGAACCACAATATAGAAATAACATGAGCACAGCTTCCTATAGTGCTGTCTACCCGCAAGGCATGTGCAATAGTATTGCAATATCGCTTCTAGGCCCATTTGGTCACGGTATACTTATTAAGACATGTATGATATTTGATGATATGTCTTTGCTCGTACGTGGCGTGACTGAACTCGGCCTCTAAGCAGCCACACGTTATTTTGGAAAATATTGCATTGTTGCAAGTCTGGCAAATGATTCTGACGACTGTCCCACCGACTCCGAGGGCTCTCACCAGAGTGCAGTGTTCATCAACCCAGTGACTGCACACCTCCAGGGTGTGTTGGGCAGTGTCATCTGGGTCGCCGCACTCATGGCACACCGGGCTGGCCTCCCTCCCGATACGGTGCAGGTAATGACCGAAGCACCCGTGTCCTGTCATTACCTGCGCCAGCCGGAAGCCAATGCTGCCATGAGCCCTCTCTATCCAGTGGTCGAACGACGGGAGGAGTACCCCTATGGTACCAACTCCATGGGGGGACTCCCCCAGGTCGTTCTTCCACCGGTCCCTCACCCTGCGCAGCGCCTGTTTGCGGTCCTCTAAGGTCCTCGGGAGCGGGGAATTCATTTAGGGCGTCAAGCTCCCAGGGTGAGATGCTCGCTAGGGCGCAGGCCGCCGCCCACGACACCGTGCAGTACCCCCGGACCATCCTGACTGCTACCACTCTTTGCGGGGCCCGGAGGCGGGCCTTGTTGGTGGCATTGAGCCGATCAGCCCATATCGGCGCACCATACAAGGCCATGCTCCGGGCCACCCCTGCGTACAGGCGGCGGCACGCCGCACTGGCACCCCCCACATTCGGCAGCAACCTGCCCAGGGCTGATGCCGCTGCCACTATTTGGGGAGCAATTTGGCGGAAATGCTCCCCGAAATCCCACCTGCGGTCCGGGTGAATGTCCAAGTATTTAATACTGGCCTTCACCCAGACAGCTTCTCCGCTCACCGGTATGGCGACTGCAGCTTGCGGTCGCCATCCTCTGCCTCCAAACACAATCGCATCCGTTTTGGGCAGCGCCACCCTCAGCCCTAGCAACCCAATGCGGTGGACCATAAGGTCCGCCGCGATCGCCGCTCGCCTCAGCGCCTCCTCCAGCTCCGCTTCCCGGACGGCCACCATCGTGTCATCTGCATAGCAGATGACGGTCACCCGGGGGAGCAGGACCCCTCTAATGGCCCAGTCGAAGCCGACATTCCACAAGAGGGGCCCGAGCACGGAGCCTTGTGGGACTCCGCACGCCATCTCTCTATGACGGCGTTGCCCGTCTAGCCCGACGTAGAGCACTACCCTTTGCGAGAGGTAATGCTCTATCGTCCGCCTCAGGTAGGGAGGCACTCCATGGTAGCGGAGTGTCTCCATTCTGACTGTGTACGGGAGGGAGCTGAGCGCGTTGGCGATGTCGAGAGACACCGCCACTACTCCCTCCCCCTCCCCGCGGCATAGTCACAAAATGCCCGCAGGGCACCCAGCGCGTCCATTGTCGACCGCCCAGTTCGAAAGCCGAACTGGCGGTCCGACACATTTGGCCCAGTGCTCAGAGTGCTCTCGAGGCGTCGAACGATCCGGGAAGCGATGATGCGCTCGAATATATTCCCGGATTCGTCCAACAGCACGATAGGCCTCCACTCTGAAGGGGAGTCCGCCGGCCGGTTCTCCTTTCAGAGGAGGCATAGCCTCCTCTCCTTCCAGCACCTCGGAAAACGCCGGGCCTCCAAACAGTCGTCGTAGAGTTCTTTCAGGCGGTCTCCGAGGTATTTCAGTGTCACAGGTAGAATGCGACCGGGGACGCCGTCCAGACCAGGGGCCTTTTGCAGCCCTGTAGCCGGTGGATAGCGAACCCCAGCTCGCCATCCGTCACCGGTGGGACTTGCTCCGGTTCCGGCGGCTCCTCCGCGGGGCCCACCATGCAGGGCGGGGCAAAGTCCGGCGCTGCCGGGAAAAGGCCCTCCACCACTCTGCCGACGAGTTCCAGCTCCAGGGAATCCAAGCCGGGGGCGTGGCGCATTTTATTGCGCACCACCTTGTATGGACGCCCCCGAGGATCCCTGTCCAGTGTCGCCAGGAACTCCTCGTATACCGATTCCTTGGCCTTGGCTATGGCAGCCGACAGTGAGCGATGGCGACGAGATAATGGTCTCTATACCATAGAAGCATACACAGAGAATCATTTGCCAGACTTGCAACAATGCAATATTTTCCAAAATAACGTGTGGCCGCTTAGAGGCCGAGTTCAGTCACGCCACGTACCAGCAAAGACATATTATACATATGTCTTAATAAACAGTGACCAAATGGGCCTAGAAGTGATATTGCAATACCTACTATTGCACATGCCTTGCGGGTAGACGCACTATAGGAAGCTGTGCTCATGTTATTTCTATATTGTGGTTCTTAAGTCGAGGTAGACTAGTGGGTTTTAATCCACCGGCACTTCATCTAGACGATTTAATTGTAGATATTTAATATTGTAGGTAGGTAGATACCTATATAATACCTATGTTATTTTTTGATTAATATAAATACCTACAATGATAATAAAATGCATAACGTGTCGTTTTCTTTCTATTATAATAAAATATAGTATGGTGAGACCGTTGTCGTACTGGGTTCTACTTATATAAAAAAAAACATGTTGGCCCGCGACTTCGACTTAACTGTCATAGTATGAAATAAATGATAGCATTAAAGCTATCATTTGGCATAAGTTTCATAAGTATTGAGGATATGGACCAGACTCCATACTAAAGTGCCCATGGTCCTTTCATTTTCTTATTTTAGAAGTTAGAAGGGGGGGGGGGGACCAACTTTTTTCCACTTTGGAAGCATCTGTCACGCAAACTATTCGGTGTAGAAAAAAAATATTTCAGAAATCTCGATATCATTTTTGAAGACCCATGTATGCGATTGATGAAAAAAAAAAATTCTGAGTTTCAGTTCTTAGTATGGGGAGCCCCCAATATTTATAATTATTTTTTTATTTTTGCATCAAATGCTTAATGCGGTTCACAGAATACATCTACCTACCAAGTTTCAACAGTATAGCTCTTATAGTTTCGGAAAAAAATGGCTGTGACATACGGACGGAGACACGGACAGACAGACGGACAGACGGACAGACAGACATGACGAATCTATAAGGGTTCCGTTTTTTGCCATTACTACGGAACCCTAAAAAGGAATAAGGCCTCTTCAAATCAGCGAATTTTTTGCGCGTAATGAGCTGGGCTTGAGCTCGATCGGATTACTTAGGCTTGTTATCAATTCAGAAAAAGTAGATTTACTAAATTGCCTGTGTCGGTTACTGACTATAGTTGTGGATTTGGAAAAGTTAAACCTGTCCTATGACCTTACCCGGGGTTCAAACTATCTCGGTAGGTATTAAATTTCATCTAAATCGGCTCAGCGATTGAAGAGTGACGGACAGACGGACAGATACGCTTTTGCATGTATATTTGACGACGCGGTTGGCTCAGTTTGTAAGCACCTGCCTACTGAGCCGGCGGTCCCGGGTTCGAATCCCGGCCAGGGCAAATATTTGTGTGATTAACTAAAATGTGCTTGGGTCATGGATGTTCTATGTATTTAAGTATATATTTATCTTTATAAGTATGTATATCGTCGTCTAGTACCCATAACACAAGCCTTCTTGAGCTTAATTTGGGACTAGATCGATTTGTGTGAAGTTGTCTGATATCTATTTATTTATAATATTAGCGTGGTTTACGTCACGCCGTACCATCTTTTCTTGAATCCATTCAGAACATTTTCGATACACCTGTATTGATGTTATGAAACTCATTGAAACGTTGGAATCGGTTACTATATTTCGCTAAGCCTTGCAATTGGGATCGCTTACCGAGCGAAGTGATCTTGGCATCTGCCCAAACGGCTTTAGGGCACTGCGTTGCATAAGCTGCGCCAGGGGAGAATGCAAAAATGCTCTTGCCGCATTGTCACGTACCCGAACAGGGGCGGGGCATTTCGTCTATAGGGACCAATGCGATATCAGGGCCAATTAGGCCTTATTCCTTTTTTTTTTTTTTCATATTATGACAAATATATGTTTATTGATAATTTCATCCAACTTTTTGAAGTGAATAATACTTTTCCCCGAGTTCTAGGTTAACATAGCTAGTTCATGCTTTCTTTGCGTACAGTCGAAAATAAGTAAAAAAAAAAACTAATTTTACGCGTGAATTTTGTCAATTTCGAGTAGTTTTTGAAACAATAATTATCAATGAAAAATTCAAACTGTAGGTTTCAAATATATCCCACCAAAAACATAAATGTAAAAAGGAGAGCCAAGTTCAATGCAAAAATTATGCTTGGCTGTGGGCTTCGCCGCAAAAAGAATGGAGATCTAAATGAGTGCCAAGTTCTATGAAAAATCCAAATATGTATTTATAGGAACAAAATAACATTATGAACAAGTATTAAACTCTATTTCTTTGCTTTATTGGATACCTATAACAATTGCTGTTTTTTTTTAAATGTGAGATCTTAAGGTAGGTTGGATTTGACTTGGCCCTTTTTTACCCTGTGGGTCATCATCATCATTAGCCTTTTACATCTATAACAGATGAGTTAAGCAGCGTCTAATAAACTGCGGCACTTTCGAAGATGGCTGGATAGCCCGATACGAGAGCGACAGCCGCGGCCGCATAATTGACATTCCTGTGGGTACAGAACCCTCAATGTGAGAGGGGTCACTTGTTCTGACCTGCATATTCATGAGCTCCATCTGTCTGGCTCTGTAGAGGCTGTCCAGGAACTGCAGGTGCGCTTGCATTTGGGCCAGTCGTTCCTCCATCTCCTCTTCCCGAGTGAGACGAGCTGGGGACAAAGACATGAGTTTAGTATTCAGTTTATAACCTGAATAAAACATTTTCATCTCTCCTGTTCGGAAAGGTTCATTTTCATGAGTAGATAGCCGGGTGGAAAATAGCTTTTCCATCCCTAGGGTGGAAAGTAATTTTTTTTTAATGCCACGGAGTCAAAGATCTTATATTAGTCAAAGGTCTTATAGATGCACGTCGTGACCAACTAAATTACGTACAATCTAGTCGGCCGTGGTAAGTAGCCATTGAAAAAAGGTCTCCAAAGGTTAGATATAGGCAAGCTTAATTTATTTATATCTAATTATTAAATATAAATTTGCCTAATATAATTCATAATTCATACATATAATTCCGTCCCACATTTATTGATAGTTCGTACATTTATTTAAAAATTAAATTGAAAGCATTGGATTTTTTTTTTTTTTTACTTTTTAAATGTTGGCGGTACGTATCTCTTAACTTTTTTTTATCTATTAAAAATAAGAAGAATGAAAGTTTGCACTAGAAAAAGCGGGAATTGGATTGGTTTTTTTTGGACTTTTTAAATGTTGGCGGTACGTATATCTTAACTTTTTTTATCTATTAAAAAATAAGAAGAATGAAAGTTTGCACTAGAAAAAGCGGGAACACGAGATTAGAGAGAGAGTCTTTAATTGATTATTTGTTAAAAATGATATGGACATTAATATAACTCACTCATGACATATATACTTTGCGTGTAGTATTTTATTTTCCTCGCAGTCGAAATGAAAAGTAGAGTGTTTAACTCGGGTGAAATTACCCATTTCACCCTCGAACTATTGGCGCTCTCACTTCGTTCGAGCGCCAGAAATATCTCGGGTGCAATGGATCACTTTCTACCCTTGGTTAACAATCTACTATTAATACACCCCCGATAGAAGTAAAACAAAAAATTGAATACCTACATTTATTCGTAACGTGATCATAAAACATAATTACTTAAAGGGTATTGCAGAAGTGATTGAAAGTGTAAAACAATAGACAACTATAATATTATTATGACTGTGCCACGAAAAGGTCCCAACTCAGCATGATGCCAGTAGCTGGTCATCAAGAGATTCATTCCATGAGTGATGGAAAATGCTACTAAAACTGAACATAACAAAAAAATTTGGTATTATTAGCTTCAATATTGGCTGAGATCTAGTCACTTATTCCAATTAAAGCGGAATATCTATGAAACTACTGGTCCTATTTCAACCAAACATCTAAGAACCATCTCGTCGAACAAGTCTTTGGATTTAAAAAAACGCACTCAAATTGGTCCATCTGTTTAGGAGCTATGATGCCAAAGACAGGCACACTATTTATACGGATACTCATGTTAAACATATAACACCCCTCTTTTTTCGTCCGGAGTTACAAAAATATTGACTAGCTTTATGTTTTAGTGTGCCAATTTGGCCGTAAAGAAGAAAGAAAACTAAACTAGGGCCTTTTTCTATACTTTTTTTATATTTTAGGAATTTTCTGGACTGTAAGACGCAGCGTGGGAAGGCCCACAACAAGGTGGACCGACGATCTGGTTAGAAACGCGGGCAGATATTGAATGAAGGCGGCGCAAGGTTGATCGTTGTGGAGAACTTTGGGGGAGGCCTTTGTCCAGCAGTGGACGTCTATGGGCTGATATGATGATGATGATGATGAAGATTTTTGTTTTCCATTCCGTTACCGCTATAGTAGATGTGACACGGACACAAAATATGTAGTTTGTAAAATTTAAATATTCCAGTGGTTTCACTTCATCGCTTTTGAAATAATGAAATAATGAACTTTATTCTGCAAGTAGGGCACAAGGGCACTTTTACATGTCTGAGTCTCCCGGCATTTCACAAGAGGAGACCACTGTTGAGAAGAAACGCCGAAAGAAACTCAACAGTCAGTCATTTTCTATTACGAATCGCAAAAAAGAATATAGGGAATGCCATCTGTTCTCGATGTAATTGCGTTTCCAAACGCCTGACGCCGACGGGGCGCCGCCGACAGGCGTCCAACAGCCGTCTGTTTGTTTATTCCAATACCAGTTTTGTATTCAACCAGCTTTATAAAGAAGAGTATTGGCCGAAGGGTGTCATGTTCCGGCGTTTCCGTGGACGGCTACCTGACACCTCGAACGCGCGTAACACGTCGCTGTTGAAAAATGTGACCTAGTTTCGTTACTTATGTTATGTTTCTATTATTTTGTATTTGATATGTATGTTTGTTTTAAGGTATGTATCTATTTCATTAATTCAATCATTTAAATAAGGTGTTCCCAATTTTAATTATTATTGCAATCTTCTATGTAATTTCACCCAGCACGATGTCTGTTTATTCCGCCTATTTTTACCGTTGTTGGGTAAAACATATTGTACGTATCTTTCAATGACTAACTATTCTATAGTCTGGCTAATGAAATAATTCTCAAAGTTTCGGCGGGAAATTAAAATAAATATGGTTGGTCACACTTTGTGTAGTAGGAATTATAGTTTTGATAGTAGAAAATATTTCTTTTTATGCACACGTAAGGTAGCTAAGGAAATAAGTTAAATATATGTTGACATGCACTCATAGTCAGCTCACATTATTTCTACCACCATGTACAGTAGGTACAGTCAACAACAAACACATTTAATGTTTACACTTTCCAACCATATAAACAAAAAAAAATACTTGGATAAGTACTTTGCCAAAATTTCAACTCAATCAAAATGTTAGAAATAGTACATAAAGTATCAAAATTATTTATAGAGGATCCACCTACTAAATTGTTTCAGCCATAGACAATTTGTGATACCACAAGGAAATATCTGTCAAAATTATTTAATGTGCATCGAGCCGTTTCTACACGAAAAGCTGTCACCTTTAAACATAAAGATGGCGCTGTAAGGGTGCATCTCTATTCGAGGCGGAGCAGAGACATGCGGAATAGACCAACCAACCTGAGTTGGAGTCTGTGTCTCGACTCTGATTCATTTTTGCCATTGGTCGCTCCGATTCAGTGGAGATAAGGCTGGCGCCGCGCGCTCATTGAATCGCTTCATCGCGCTGACCCCTTTCCATAAATTTTAGGTATACAATTTTCTAAACTATTATAAAATTCTAGATATGTATTGAATATATTTTTTCTGTAGAGAAGGGTCACGATTTCAGGATAAATCTTAATAGCGTGATGCATGCTCGTCATTTGTTTTGTATGCGCGGCGCCATGCCTGATGCCAACCTATAGTAACATCTGTTTTTTATAATTTCCTTTGTCCTCGCATCACGCCGAAACGGCTGGACTTTTAACCAATAACAAAGGATAGCTGGACATCCAAAGATGGTTATAGAATACTTATTATCCGTCTACGGTAAATAAATACGCGGTGAAGCTGCGAGCACCTAGTATAATAATAAAGACGTACGAGTATATATTGATTAGAGAATATGTTGAAAAAGCAGGATTGATTAGTGCCGTAGCGTGGGGCGTAATTTTCAAAGGGAACAGATTGTAGATTACACCATGATTACACCCCTATAGCTCGATCATCTTGAGTGCGGTCCCGCCCTGCAATTCAACGAACACAACACTTGCACAACGACACATGCATTGGAAAATGTATTTTGTCAGTTAGCTTTACATTAATAAAACCAAGGCACTGTGAACTACAAAATTGTATCGATATTTCCGTAGTACCTACCTATATCTTGTTATTAATTAAGATTTCTATAGATATATTATAATATTTATAATCGTATACATAGACTCACGGATCCCACAGTGAAACCGTGAAAACAGTTTTGTGGGACCATTAGGTAAAATGATATGTAGTACATATCATTATTTATTTATATATCGTTATTTATTTATAAATGTCACGTACATTGTACATGTACATTGTACGTGACATTTATAAATAAATAACGATAAATAAAACTTTAAACTGATAAGAATTAAGAGACATAACCGCGTGGCTCCGTGAAAGGATTTTCTTCGACTGATTTAGATTTAGATTTATTCATTTCATAATATAAAATATCAAAATAAACTACACTAAATCAATTTACACGCACTTATACTATGATCGTCACATAATTATATTAATACTAAGAGATAAAATATGATGACATTGATAATAAAAATCACATCGCGATTTTTTATCAATGAAGTCAACATTGCCGACCGTTTTTGAGGGAAATAACAAAATCTCGTTATAATGTGCTCTAAACTGTATTTATTCAGTACGCTTTAATAGCCGCACTATTTAGAACCTTATCGTTCTGACTTCCTTTGTTATGTGCTACCCAGTACATACGCTGGCTAGTCAACAACGTCAAAGCGACAGGGTGGTACGAGTACAGATATTGGCTCACGGCTGACTGGTTCTTTATGATGCCGCTTCTAAACGTGTAAAATCAAAAAAAATACTATAAAAGGATATCTGTTGAATTTTTCACAAAGCTTGAGAAATGTATCTATATTATACAGGGTGGAGCAGAACGAAGGACTTTTAAGCGAACAGGGAACTGTTTAGACTGAGTACTTCATTTTTCACCAATGAACTATGTAAATATTTCTATCCATTTTTGAGATACAGTTTGTTAAACATTAGTCCAAAAATCTGCACATATCAACCCTAGCATCTGAACATCGCTTAAGTTAAAGACAGGTGTCAATTTAAAATGTAAATCAAAGCTTTGAATTAGTAGGGTTGTCACTAATATAAAAATATTTTATTTTGATGACTTTTTTAGGGTTCCGTACCCAAAGGGTATAAACGGGACCCTATTACTGAGACTTCGCTGTCCGTCCGTCCGTCCGTCTGTCACCAGGCTGTATCTCAACAACGGTGATAGCTAGACAGTTGAAATTTTCACAGATGATGTATTTCTATTGCCGCTATAACAACAAATAATAAAAATAAAATAAAATAAATATTTAAGGGGGGCTCCCATACAACAAACTTATTATAGATTATATATATGTATAGGTACGGAACCCTTCATGCGCGAGTCGGGCTCGCACTTGCCCAATTTTTTTTACTTTGAAATCAAGCTTTACAATTATAATAGATCGATTGTAGATCACTCAGATGACCCTACCTTGTCAGCTCAGTCTTTACAAATGTTCCACCCTATAGATAAAAAGGATAAATAAGAAGGCAAAATTTCAAGCGATCCATTCCAGTCCAAGTGGGACTCGAACCTACGATCTCTGTTTAACAGGAACAGTGGTCTTCCAACTGAGCTACAGGACCAGTAGCTTTGAAGATCGCATTAAATAATGTCCTCTCTGTCTGCTTTTTACGATGCTGCTGATTTTTTGGGACATTTTTCTCTATGATCAAACAATTCAAACATATTACTTAACATAAGGTACTTGCGCTAAAAATGGCCCTGTTCCTAAGATAGCCCACTTCAAAATATTATAGTTAGGGTAAGCGTACCAGTGAATGAACCCTTAAGGGGATTTCGAACTTTAAAAAAAGATTTTGGCCGAATTTAAATTCTAATCGTCAGTTATTGCGGGCGTTATATATTGAATAACTATTCTAGTTTACTAAGATAACATTTGTTTGATCATTAGACTATACAATTTAAACTTACATCGTTTTTTACTTAAAAATACCCGAAATCACCAGTGAATGAACAGAATTTCCTAGTAAATGAACAAATAAAACCAGTGAATGAACATTGTCTTAACTATTTATTAAAAACGAAAAAAATCAACATTTTGATCACTTTTTTCTTTTATTGACTTAATCATAACTAACTAAAGTAATTCAGTACACCTCTGAGATCAGTTTGATAATAGGTAGTTTCAATTATTCTTATGAATATAGGTATAAAGTAGGTAACAAAATAGTCAGTCTTGGACTCATATCTCAGCTGCGATGATGATGATTTGATGTAGGGACGCCCGGCCGGAGACAGGCGGGCTGTCGATCGCCTGAGTGCGTTCATTCAGCCCAATTCCCTGTTGGAGCCAACGGTTACTGTCCCGGCAGCGCTTCCATACAGCCTTCTTCCTCGAATCTTCTTATTCTCCTGCAGAAGGAAAGGACATCTTTAAGGTTAATGGCCCTCAGCTCCCCTTCTTCTAGTTTATCTTTCCCGAAGATGCTATAGGGTACTATCGCATACATGCCACACTCTGCTATAACATGCTTGCTTGTCTCCTCATGGCCACAGTGTGAGCAGCATGGATCACTTACTACACCCATAATGTTTAGGTGCCTGTTAAGGCTATTGTGTCCCGTGATTATACCTGTTAATAATCTGAGATTTTTCTTACCTAGTTCCAGGAGATACCTGGTCCTTTTCCTGTTTATGCCTCCTAGGATCATATTTGATTGTCGACAGTCCGTTGTCTCACGCCATTGTCTGTTGGCCTCTTCCTCCATTAGTCTGGCTATAACTCCTTTCGTTACTTCTGCTGATATTGGCAGTGCAGGTTCAGGTCCCATGAGTTCCCTTTCTGCCCCTAGTCTTGCCATCTCGTCTGCCCTTTCATTCCCTGTCACACCCTGATGTCCAGGTACCCATGCTACCGTAATCTTTGTGTGCTCCCCGAGTTTGTTTAGGGCTTCCCTACATTCCTTTACCAGGGATGAGCTTACCATCGGCTTGTCTAACGCCTTTAGCGCAGCCTGGCTGTCTGTATATATAACGACAGATCCCTCTTCCTGCGAGTATTCATCTATTATTTGCACACATCTCATTATGCCGCATACCTCTGCCTGAAATACGTTAGCATACCTCCCCAGAGGTATGTGTGCCTTCTTCCCCAGCTTTGGTATCACTACGCCTGCTCCTGCCAGTTTCGTCGATTCCCGCCGTGAACCATCAGTAAAACAGACAGTCACGGGGTGTTCTACCTCTATTTTCCAGTTGTCCCTGTCTCCTATATGTATCCTATATTTCTTATCGAACATTTCTCGTCTTTTTATAAGGTCGTTGTTTTGGGTAATCATCCCCATCTTCGAACATGCTTCCCTCTGAATGAGTGCATGTTCCTTGTCCACACAGCTTCCTCTCCATTCCTTGCATGCTTTCATTCTATACCATTGTTCCATGGCCCTCTTCTCCGCTTCTATTTTGAGTGACTTGAGACCGAGCATGTTTTCCATTGCTTGCGTGGGCGTTGTCCTTACACCTGTCTCGTCCGTATTAAAAACCCTGCTTGGATCTTCTACTAAATCCGTGTAATTTTCTTCTTCCAAAAATGTTTTCAACTCTGAGAACCAGTTCCTTATATTGCTTTCAGTCACAGCAGCTCTAGCCTTTGATAGTTTCAGCGTTCCTTTTCGTAACATCAGGATGGCGAGTCAAAAATAGACTCAGCCATTTTCTTCCCGGTCGATTGTTTTCAAATTTACTGGTTCGCTGGTTTACATTCAAAAGTTCTGTACTGTATCGTATCGTAAACTTTCTCAGGGTGCATAGGAAATCCAAGTTTGGCTTTATTCAGAATCCATTTTGCAAGTTTAGCTTCTTCTTCATATGTCAATTCTGGCGGTGGCCCCATTTTCCGTTGCCATGGCACTTTGTGGTTAATTTTATTGCTGAGTGTTTGCTATACTCTGACCCTTACTGCGAGCGATTTCGGTATCTTAAAAGCCACACTTGCCCTACAAATCGTTAACTCCCCGCTCGAAATTGCTTTTAAAGCTTTTTCGAGGGTTTCTTGCGAGTATTTAAATCTTTTATAAGTTTATTTAAGCTTATCCATTTTCTAAAACAAGAAAAAATTAAGGAAATTAAATCAATGTGTATAAGGAATTAGATAAGATATTTTTTTATTTTATTAATTATGTTTATATAGGTATTACAATGCCCGATATTTGGAAAATAATTATTGTTCATTCACTGGGGTTTAAATATATGTGACACCAATGAATAAACTAGTCAGGTTGGAGGTAGTTCATTTACTGGAAATTTTGTACCAGTGAACGAACCCTCCATTTAAGCTTGTGTTCGAATACTGGCCAAATGATGAGCAATGGATTAATAGTTAAAACTCTGAAAATGAAACCTTAATACAATGACTGAAAAACAAAATATTGCCTAATCTGTAATTCACGCGGTTCTAGTGAATGAACACCGTAGTTCATTCATTGGTTTTAGTGGTTTTTATGTTCTAGTTATAGAACATTTGCTAAAAAAATATAATGAATGGAAAAAACACTAAAAAAGATATGTAAAGAACAAGTATATATCGTTAAGATTTTAAATAAATACTCACTATGAATCATAGTTGCATGAAATAAGTACAGTATCACATGAAACACAACGTTACTTACCAGTCTCCTTAATACTGCTTCATACAAAAGAAACACTTCCGCGACACGTTCACTTTAGATGACCGCTATTTTGCTACTGATGCACCTAGGTTGGAACCAATGCTACCATAATATCGCAGGTAATGTTGTCAGTATAAAAAAAAATACTTTGCATGAAGAAGACCCACCAAATTCTTATTTTACGAAAAAATGCTCAATTTGTTCATTCACTAGCACTGTTCATTCACTGGTACGCTTACTATAAAGTTTTGTTATAATTCATTGAGAAGACCCTGGAAGCATTCACAACATTTTTTGGCGACCGTGACAGGACTAGCTGTCCCGGCTGCAGACTGGGTTGACGCGTGCGCCACTTGGTGCGTTGCTGACCGTTCTTAGAATTCAACTTTTTCGCGCCCATGTTTGGTTAGTACCATAGACAACTTATGTCTACCTTATTCGCAATGTTACTACCTACTACTTAAAACAGCGATTTATTGGTACATATTTGAAACCTAATAGCTTTGTTTCAAAAACTACTCGAAATTGGCATAATTCACGCAGAAAACTGGTTATTTCAACTTATGTTCGACTATACTTACACAATGAAAGCACGAAATAGCTATGTCACTATCTAGAACTCAGGGAAAAATTTGGTTGAAATTATCAATAATTATATTTCTCATTAAAATGGAAAAAAGTAACAAGGCCTCTTAAGCAATTTGAGTGCGCAATTAGGCTTTAAACGTACCCTCTATATTTATGTATTTATATATTATGTATATCGTCGTCTAGTACCCATAGTACAAGCTTTGTTTAGTTTGGGATTAGGTCGATTTGTGTATGATTGTCCCTTAATATTTATTTATTCAATAAATATAATACTGTAAGTTGTTATAGCTCCCTTTCCGCACCTAAGTATATCTATTATTCAAATGCTACAGAACCCTTCAGTTGCAAATTCGTTTCACGCTCGACCGGCACCCCTCACTGGACATTCAATTATCTCACACACCAGTAATTACTCTCCATACAAACAAACACATTCATACACACGAGTGTAAAACTCATTTTGCGTTGAAAACGGTGTCCACGTAGATCTACGTTGGATTTTGAACCGTATTTCGGTGGTGTTTCGGTGGTTGTGGTCGTTTAAGGTGGAATTAGGTCAACAAATCCTGCGCGGTTTCGGTTTAAAATGCCTTCGTAAGCGAAGCTCTTCGTACGAAGCGTTTGAAGTTCTTTTGTTGACACGTTTTAGGTAATTTAGGTGGTTGTACAATGTACAGTCGGCATTAAAATTAGCAGAGAATAGGGGAGGCGACTGATGTTGAGTTATACAACATAGTGTAGTTATATGAATAAAATTAGCTAAAAATGTAATGTCATGATACAAAAAAAAATATAAACAAAAAATCTGATTTGAAATACATCAAAGGTAAGTTTTTTGTGATTTCTTTTTTTAACCCAAAAGAAATTGTGAATTGTTTTTAGAATCCTCATAATTTAACAAAACAATTTCGTCGACCGTAGGTTCAATTGGGGTAAGGGACAAAATACGATTTTTCAGGAGAGGCTGACAAAGTTTTTTTTTTAACTAAATCGTTCATAACTTTTTTTGTAGTGAACCTTTTTTGGGCCTGCTTTCGTACATAATCTTATATTTTAGTGTTCTGTCTATCTATATAGTGCTCGTTTGAATAATTTAGATATTATAGAAAATGACATGTCCCTTACACCAACTTATTTCGCTGTTGATGTCCCTTACAGACAGAGTATTCTGTAGTCTCGTCCCTTACCTTAAATTTACCTATTCATTGTAGGGTAACGGCACCAGTGGTCAGCCAGGAACCAGTGGACAGCCTCTTGGGTCGTTTATTGGTCATAAATATCGCTATGGTTGAAATAAACGAATCACGTATACTTAAAATGATGTTCTGATTCCTCATTGGTTAATATATCACGCGACAAGAGCAGCAGGGGATCAGAGAGGAGAAATAAACTCGTTCAGACAGGTGCTTTCTACCGACCAGAGGAGTAGTGTCATGTCCGCCATATTTTGTGTTACACGTGGTGTTCCCGTAAAAGGTAAAAAAAGACATGTTTTATTCAAAACAGTGATTGTTACTTATACAAATTAGCTTTACGATGACTTCATGTACAAAATTATATTACATTTTAATGAAAATATCGCTGATTTATGCATAAATTGAGGGGGCTGTCCACTGGGTACCACTTTTTTGCAAATTATCCAATCGTCAGCCTCCCCGGCTGCTTACTGGGTATTTCAATTATTTTTTAAATTGTGAGTAAAAACGACCGTTCGAACCGTTAAATTCAAATTAAAAAAAATTGAAAGGCATGTCAGCCTCGCGCAACTCTCAAGGTAAAAAACGAACGACAACGGCTATATGAAACGGGGGTGAATTTTTTACCTATCTAAGTTTGAAAGAACGTTGAAACCTACAAAGCATTAGATAATTGGCGACAATCGAATTTAGGCGGGTTGTACTTCAGCCGCCATTTTTGTCCGCCATGCCATATTAGTTGACGTTTCTCTTTTGTTGTGTTGTCTGGTTCTGTCAAGGTTCTGCGATCTTTTCAAATAATTCAAATTTCACAAATAATCTAATAATTTGCATTCTTTGGGTGTAGTGGTCGTCTAGAAGGTACACAAGACAATCACAATTGCAAAAATGAGTGGATTGAAAAGGAAAAAGTGCGAAATATGCAGAATGAAAACGTGTCGAATGGACGGTCAAAAAAGACTATTCATGGCAAGATTTCCACCGGACGAAGATCGGTAAGTAAAAAATATAATTAATTACTGCGTGTTATAACCATGTTAATCGTAAGTTTCATTGAAAACTTGGTATTTCGGGTAAAATAATACATACCCTTATAAGTATGTAAACAATAGTGCTGTATGTAAGTTTTATCGATAATTTTCATTTGAAGTGAAAAATACCTGGGTAAATACGGAATATCTTTCTTCAAGCAAAAGCCACTACTTTTTATGCCAGTTTGAGTTAGATTATGGTCACAGAAATATTTTACGAAAAATCTTCAATGGACTATGAATGGTACGGTTTCATCTGGACAAACAGATACATTTTTACTCTGTAATTTTCTGTTTACCCTGTATTATTTGTGTAGCAGAACTTCCAACCTGGAGCACAGACTGGAGTGATGAAACGGCTTTTTTCGTCTATGTTTATCAGCAAGCCAAGCAAAATTTGAACGAAATAAAATTATTTGCACCCTTTTGTTTTTTTTTTAATGAAGTCAGTAACCTAAAGTAAACCAAATGTTTACATTGAAGCGAAATATTTAATGATTTAAATTACCGGAAAGCCGTTGGAGACGCGGGTGCGAATGCGAACCCCGCCTGAACCATTTTTTTTAAATACCGATATCGATATCGATAATTCGATAATTTGTGTGACATGTGACATCCCTATTTTGTTCTTGATGTTGGCATTATGTCATGAGTTGACACTGACACTGATATTGTTTGCGGCTTCATATTGGCAGTATGTTTCGCCCCCGTTTCATACTAATGCGAGTTCGCGCTTTTTGTATGGCACTCCCGTCTCTTAAAACGTAGTGATTACATACTCTTTGAGGCATGTCTTGTCGTAATCGTGAGAAAACCCAGTGGTCAGCCGCATTTCAAATGATTTTTTACGCGGCTGAACATTGGGTACTCCCAATCATTGCTATTGCGGTTCCAGTATTAAGCCACTATCTTGTTGGTACCAATTTAAGTGATATTTTTAAAGCGGTAGGTAAATATATGTATAGGAATCTAGAAACTATATAGTTTATATAGTATTAAAAAATATAACTATTCTAATAAAAAGTGAATTAAAGGTATATTGGACTTTAAACTGGATTAATTTACTTCTATACAGGCACCTAACTAAATAATTTTCGACCGTTTCTTCTGTTAAAATAAATTTTTCGTCTGTATTGCCGAATTTTTCAAATATATCTTATTTAATATTAATACAGTCTCGATTATTTTAAACAATTAACGAGTTCGGTCTTATAAATTTGTGAATACGTAATGTCTCATTATTACACCACACCACATTTTTTTGCGCTTTGATCTTTGTATCAATGGAGTTCTTTATTTTATGAGAATAGTAGCTATAAAAAACAAGATTTACATAAATAATATCGTTGATTTTGATATAAATATTGCCAATTTTGATCTCATTCTTATTAATTGTTACAAGGGCTGGGGACTGGATTCAGCGAGGCTGTTAATAGGATTTTAGAGGCTGACCACTGGGAAAACGTGCCATTTTTTGTTTAAACTTAAATATATATTTTATTAAAACAATGATTGTTTTTGATATAATATTGCTCAAAAACTACAATAGACTATTCATCCAATCACGTGGTATGTTTCATCATCCGACGAATACTGTACAATTGCCAACTGTTCAAACTTCAAAAAGTCGATTGGGGGCTGACCACTGGTGCCTTTACCCTATCCACTATATTGATGAAGAAATGGCGTAAGGGATTAGTTGAGATTATGTGTGAAAGAAAAAATAGCGTAAAGGGTTCGTTGTAAAAATAAATAAGTACATACCTTTGACGTAAGGCGTATCTTAACATTGGAAACCTTATAACGTTATTTAATGTTACTCACCGGACTTCACCCACGGAGAGAAATGAAACTCTAAAAAAAAAACAATTATCCCAGGGCGCCTGCTACTGGATGTTAGCGAAATGAAAATACGATTTTATGTATACAGGCAATTATAGTTTATTTAAATTAAAGGTATGTAATACACCACTCAAGATTAGGGTCCTTGTCATTAACGCTGAAGTAAGAGTTCGAAAATCACACTGAATGTTAAATTAGGAGACTGACCTGGCTCAAGCACACAAATTTACACTATTACACAATCCAAGGTTGCACTGATGAAGCAGATGTCCTCAGGTGTACATCCGTCTTTGTCTCCTGTGCCACCCAATGCCGCCTTCCAGTCTACCGCGTCATGGTTTCCACTTCGGGTTAAATCCTCGTTTCTAAATTATGGCTCCCTGACCATATTGAGCTTACAGCTTGACTAAAATTAAGGACCCCTAAGACAAAACAAAGGACACTATGAAATACCATGTACCGTTAGGTGAAGCACGTGTGTGTCGAAGAAGACAAGACAAAGAAAACCACTATGTACGTACAATTTCTGGGATGATGATGTTTTAATTTAACACATTTAGCTGGCTGCAGACATCTTCCTTAGGGCTTTACTCCCAACAGCTACAAATACTCAGGCACATGATTATGGCCTTCCCCATAGTATGGCGAGTGTGTGCGCGTGCGTTTCTAGATACGTCGCAGCTCAAAAAGAACGGATGACCGAACACGCCAGCCTATATGAGCGGTGGAATTTGGAACTACCACGGCGCATTGTCTGCTTCTAATTAGCTAACTTGAGTGGCTCACGTATGTTCCTAATAGCTTCGGAAAAAATCCGTTAGATGGCGCGCTAGTTAACTGTTTTAAGTTTACCGATGGTATGAATATTTCATGTTACAACCTTTAAAAAAATAATGTAAGAGGTATATAAATGTATTGAAACCGTGTGATCATTTTTTGTTTGTCCGTTACATGCAATATTTATACACGTAACGTTTCTATCGAGTGGAATAACCCACATTTTAATTTACGACTATTTTTTTTATTATAATCACATTAATAATTATTTCTCAGCCTCTATGATCGAATACTGAAATAAACAACCAATGTACTTTATACAGCGAAATTATGAAAAGTGTAGGGCTTGTGTTGAACGATAAAAGTTACAGAGTTAAATACAATTCAGAAATAATAATTTTACATTTGTACTTTTTTAGGAGTCCTGTTAGATAACATAGTAGTTGCTCACAATTCAGTGCCTCCAGTTAATAAGGGATAACTTAAAAACGGCACTTTTCAGAAGAGACAAAATACTATTTTTCAATAGTAGATATTTAGAACTTGAACTTTTAAGAATATGTATACAAACTATAGTGTTAACGCCAACGCATTATTTCTTCATTTAATAAATAAAGAAATAATACGTTGACCGTGTTTTTGTAGTTATAGGTATAGCTTTTGTTCGCGAGTATTCAAAGACGTAACTCAATTTATTTGCACCAATTTTATCCTTATGAACGACGTGCATAAACGAAAGAATACGACTTGTACCTGTGTGAACGACATGCATAAACGAAAACGACGACTTATTCTAATAATTGATTATGGTATTTAGAAAAAATTATACTACTTGTCAAACTTGAAACTTGTTACCTAAGGAGTCAAATGGGCTGTATAATAAAATGAACATAAGAGTAATGTACTTGAAAAACATCAATGAGATGAAAAGTTCTTGTTTATACCTAGCTCTAAAATATAATCAATATCAACATCAATGTCAGTCAATGAATAGCAAGAGCTCTAGTTAGATCCTTTGATTTCTTAACACTTATCGGTAGCGGAATTTCAGATAATGACTTTTAAAGTGTGTCATACTTAGGAATGCCTTTTAATTGACAGTGAAAATTTTCCTTTGCAATTCATCAAGTACCGAGGCGATTTTTGTATCGTTATCTATAAAGTTTTACCCATGTTGACTATCCGGCCTCATATACCTAATTTCAACTCAGCTAATCCTCGGAAAGTCAATCTAATCTTCCTCGAGATATTTTTAAACATACAATGTGTAAAGTTAATTAAAATCTTTTAATAAAGATTGTGTTAATACCTCCAGTATTCCATTGGTTATTGTTTTTTTCGACAATCTTAGCCCACTTTTTTAAACTATCTGCTTAACAAAACACTTCACGGGTAGACTAACAATCACGAGCTGTCGACAAAAAGCGAACTGACGAATTATACCTAATAACATAAATAGACACTTACATTTCTCGGTGGATTAATTACCAAATTTATATGAATACCTTCATTTATCGTGAAAGTTTGCATGTAAATAAGTCAAACTACGCTAGTATTTTCAATGATTTAGTAAAGCCAAAAATTAACATCCAGTTTACACAGATACGGGTTATAAAACTGACGAAGGTGTTTTTATTGCAACATAACACTTTCTGTATTGTCAATAGATTCAAATAATAATGAAATTAGATGTGTTTGTATATAAAGGTAACAGGGATAAGTATTCATTGATTCTCACGAGAAAATTAGCGTAACCGACACGGAATCTAAATACAAATCGGATCAAACCTAAATATCATCTTAACCAATATGGTGTAAGGTTCACACTATTAATAATATAAGATGGCAAATTGGGGTAAGGAGCATTTTTTTCAAAGCTCGTGCAATTATTTTAAGGTATGGGTGTTATTTTATTCATAAGCCAAAAAAAGCATTAGTGTAAAAGCCAGTTTCATAAGATTGTCTTCAAAAATAAGTCATGTAAAGGTAATTCCTTAATTGGAAAGACCTTTACCTTATTCAAAGTGGATTGGTGGCAGTCGTTACCCTATTTGATGTTGCTTTGTTAAAATAAAAAACAGAGACATGGTTTTTGTGGGTCAGATTTGATTTTGAGCCCATAAAAATCAGTAGGGTAAGGAACACTTTTTTCAAGCTAGATTTTTTTTATATACACCATTCGATAGAGCGGAAAATTCTGAACAAAACTGTATATTCAACTAATTTTTTGTATTTTGTCCCTTACCCCAATTGAACCTACGGCCGACGATTTATATTTGTACGACAACTATGAACCTTAACGCACTTTTCATGGTGAAAATGGCAAATAAATTATTTCACTAGTGTGTACATATGTAGGTACCCAGGTATTGCCTATAATAGGAGCAATAAATTAAAAAATAGATTCTAATCTTCAAATTGAACAACATTTGTTCAGCAACTAAAAAAAAAGTAAGTTTTCAGAATTTTTATTATTTCAAACAAATTAAATAGTATTTTCAATGTACGTCGTCCAACAATGTCATTCCGTGAGATAGCTGATTGACATAGCTGTCATTCTACTAATATCGGACATTTCGCAATACATTGCTTCTTTGTCTAAACATTATTCTACAAAATATAATTTAATGCACGTTATTTTCAGAAGTTGCTTAACAAATGTTGTCCAGTTTCAAGGGAAGAATCTGTTTTAATTTATTGCTCCTATTACAGGAAACACCCTATTTATAGTTATGCTCATGAGCCTTTCTACCCAACTACGGCTAGTAAAAAGAAGGGTTATAATTCTCTTTAGTAACTCATACCTGATAATTGACTCATATTCCCAGGTATTAGCGTTTAACCACAACCGTCATTAACGGACGATTTACGCACACAATACAACGCCACCTTATGGGAAAACGACGTAACTACCATGACATAGCCACCGACATGAGACCTTTTAGAACTGTAAGTGCTGCCCGACCTTTCC
Organism: Apotomis capreana; assembly: GCA_947623375.1. Lineage (NCBI taxonomy): Eukaryota > Metazoa > Arthropoda > Insecta > Lepidoptera > Tortricidae > Apotomis > Apotomis capreana. Next base: position 61,463,355 of record OX392498.1, on the reverse strand, counting down.
CTGGGGAACCTAGGTATGTAAGTATTGTTTGAAACAGCGAGTATCAATTACAGGAACATACATAACCCTCGGCTTTGCTTGATTGTATTCAGGTACAGTCTGCCAAAAAATTAGTCTACCACTTTTCGAATGACATGTGTTAAGGTTCCAAAGTAGTGAAACCAAGATCTAGCCGTTTTGGCGTGATGAGAGTATAAATATGTTTTACCAACAGGCGCTATACCGCGCGGCCATACTCAACAAAAGACAATCCTGCCTCTTCATAAAAAACTGATTTTCAATACAAATCTATAATTATAATAGTATAGACAAGATTCTTGGCGCTATTCCTTTGATGCAGCAGGTCGAGTCTTTCCTCCAGTCTGCTGCGCAGCCTTTGCTGTCTAATGAACTATGTTGTGACGGTAGACTCATACCTATACCTACAGCCCTTCGCCAAAGAATACATACTAACGTAAAAAGAAACGACAGCGACACTTGTGTGCAGTAACGAAACTCGCGGCTATGTGCGGTCGAGTGCGGGACGCGCGCGGGGGTGAAGGGCATTCACGTGAATGCCTCGTCGAAGGATTCGGCATTACAAGGTCACCGACGCCCGAGTTACACCGATAGGCCGCTGTCGCGCCTTCGCATGTAATGTTTGACTCATATACCTGGTCACAACCCTTACAGTTATAGTGACTCGCTAGTGACAGCGTTAACAATTTGTATGGAGAATAGGCGTATGGACAATTTTTTTGAGGATGTCACTCGATTTTTTTTTTATTAGGATCAAATGCCTGTATGGGACTACTAGACTGCTCTAAAAGTCAGAAATGACCGTCAAAGTTCAACAATCCTACAGAGGACTAAAACGCTCCATACAAATGGCCTACCTACATATGTCGTCATCTGTGGATTGAGTACCAGTATTTTTATGAAGGAAATAAGTAATTCAAATCGGTGAATAGAGACTAAAGTACTATGTGTGACCTTACAAACGGTCCGGTAGTTTTACTTTTTTTATATGTTGTCTACAATGGTTAGTCAGTGTTTAAAATGCAAAATGCACAATTCCCCCCCTCCGCGCCCGCCGCCATATTGTTAAAACCAGCACGTTCTTCATATTTTTGCTCATATCTTCCTTTAGGAGCATTTTAGGTAGAAGAATGCTGTGACAATGTTATAGAGAATTAAATTTACTACATTCTACATTTTATATTTTGTTTCTAGGACAGATAGTTACGGAGATATGCACATTAAAAAAAACGTAAAAAATCGCAATTTCCAACTCAAAAACAAACTTCTGGATTATATCTTCGTTTAGGAGCATTTTAGCTAGAACAGTGCTTAACCAATGTTGTAGAGAATTCAATTTACTATGCTTTATTATGCAAAAAATATTTGAAATTTGTAGAATATTAAGTTCTATTTCCTCTTTGTTTACATCAGTGACGTTCACTGACTTTCAACGTCAGTTACCAAAATTCGTCGTTGCCAGTAAAATAAATTAGTGCCATTAAAATCCGCAATATGGCGTGTGAAAAATACCCTGTTGGGTATACATTCTGCAGTCGCGTTTATTCGCTATTCAATATTCATGTTATGAAATTGATGTTAGCTGTTACATTGTTTGTAACTGCATGTGATCGATAAAATAGCCTAAGAATAGAAACTGGAATCGACACTACAGTTGCCAGGGTTAACCGCGGTTTAACCAATACGTTTTACCAATAAATAATAATATACCGGGTAGGCCCTGTAACAGGAGCAATAAATTAAAACATAGATTCGTCCCTTGAAACTAAACAACATTTGTTAAGCAACCTGTGAAAATAACGTGTATCAAATGACATTTTGTAGAATAAAGTTTAGACAAAGAAGCAATGTATTGCGAAGTGTCCGATATTAGTAGAGTGACAGCTATGTCAATGCTCAGGGAATGTCAACGTTGGACGACATACATTGAAAATACTATTTAATTAATTGATATAATTTAATTTTGGTAACTGACTTTTTTTTTAAGTTGCTGAACACATGTTGTTCAGTTTAACGAGTAAAATCTATGTTTTAATTTTTTGATTATGTTACAGGACCCACATTGTATATTTAACAATAACCAAAAACGATGAAATCCATCGAAAATAGGGCGGAGAATTCGTGAATGTCCCAGATCAGAGGTGTTTGTGGCCTGAGCCGAAGTTGAGGGCCATAAATTAGCGTTTATATAAAAAAAGGAAACCCCGTATCCCTGTTCCTTTTGGAACTTGACGTTTTTGGGTTAACCCTACTCAAATTCAACAGCATTTTGAATGTGAAAAATAAAAAAGTGTCCATAATTTTTTTTTTGCCCAATTTTATTATCTAAAGTTTATTTTTAAGTCTGGTCTTTAATTTTTACTTTAAGGTTTTATTTAAGCTTCCTATGCTATACTATACGAAATAAATATTTTTGATCCCAAAATTTGTATGGATATTTTAAGGATATAAGAATTAAGTTTCCACTACGTAGAACTCGTGCAAATAAAAAAAGTCCATATTCAAACGTGACGTAGGAAGCGACAAAAGGACACTTTTTAGGGTTCCGTACCCAAAGGGTAAAAACGGGACCCTATTACTGAGACTTCGCTGTCCGTCCGTCCGTCCGTCCATCTGTCACCAGGCTGTATCTCAAGAAAGATGATAGCTAGACAGTTGAAATTTTCACAGATGATGTATTTCTATTGCCGCTATAACAACAAATACTAAAAATAAAATAAAACAAATATTTAAAGGGGGCTCCCATACAGCAAACGGGATTGGTTGCGATAACTTTGCACCTCATTTGTATGGAGCGCTTTACATACCAGGTGCTTCTTAACCACTTAGGATGGAAAGTGCTTGTACGGAACCCTCGGTGCGCGAATCTGACTCGCACTTGACCGGTTTTTTATTTATTCTCTACATTGAAAATGCTATCGATTCTAAGTATTGAACCCAAAAACGCCAAGTTCTGGAAGAAACGTCAAATCCGGGATTTTTTTGGAAAACCGCTTAAGTCCGACTCGCACTTGACCGGTTTTTTATTTATTCTCTACATTGAAAATGCTATCGATTCTAAGTGTTGAACCCAAAAACGCCAAGTTCTGGAAGAAACGTCAAATCCGGGTTTTTTTTGGAAAACCGCTTAAATATGTGATTTGGTATTTAACAAACAACCGCCCATGCCCGTGGTTTGTTTATTTTGTACATCTTGCCGTGGCCAGGAAGTGCGACTTTCTCCCCGGGCAGAAAATGCCACGGCGTAAGGTGACGTAAAAATAGATGTTTTTGGAATGTTTGCTTGAACCTTTGCGACCTAATCTTACCAAAACGACTGGTACCTGAGCATGTTAAGATGTATTCAATGATTCAATATACACGGACGAAGGCCCACCTACAGTCATGGCGTCAAGTCATTCATATTCAAATGGTTTAATTTTAAGATTAATAGAATCCAAATGAAAATTGCAAATAGATAGCGAATATTTCTAGTTCAGTTCCAAATATTACATATACCTATTTGGAACTTTCAAATAGTAGGTACTAAATTACAAGTGACGACGCAGGTGGCGCAGTTTTTAATAGAGCTGCCTACTGAGCCGGCGGTCCTGGGTTTGAATCCCGTCCGGGGCAAATATTTGTGTGATGAACTCGAATATTTGTTCCTGGGTCATGGTTGTCCTGGGTTATCTATTTATGTACTTAAATATTATGTATATCGTCGTCTAGTACTCATAGTACAAGCTTTGCTTCTTTGGGTCTTTTTTTGTAAGATTGTAAAATTTATTTATCTGTTTTATTTATTTATAAATGATAAAAAACGCGTATTTAAAAAAAACCGTGCATAATATCGTCGATTTTGCTTTACACACCTATTTGGATGGATACATAGACGGAAAATAGATAGATGAAATGTTGATTTCGATAACGAAGTGACATTGACAGTTCATAAGTAATTTGAAGGCATAAATATCGACATGTGTCACTCTTGTCATTAAGCTACGCTATTAAATCACGTTAATCATCATTAACTAAGAAATCAATTAGTATGGTCACAGTTAAAAGATTACAGTATATAAAGCCTCCATAAAGCAAATATGATAATTAAAAATAAAACACTATTGGCACAAAACAGATAGGTACAGAAATCTGTCCACATACAAGCGCGCTCGAGCAAACGCACTCATAGAAGTTGGTCACGGACACGATATCTCGGACCAGTTCAGACCAGTGGGAGCGCGAGTGCCATCCGCTTGACGTGTCCGTGAGCAATGTCTTTGTGTGCGTTTGCTCGAGCGCGCTTGTAAGTGGATTGATTTCTGTACCTATCTGTTTTGTGCTATTGGGGCATTCATCCCAGAACGTCTACGCTGTTGGGCACTTAATAAATACGCCTAGGAACCTAATTAGCCAGTTTTGGTTAGCCACGGGCTATGTTTCGTTTCTGACAAGTTTGTTTTCAGACCTTGCGCGTAAGGGACCAGCTACCGCCTACATTTTTTATCCGCCTGCCTCCTAAGATAGCACAGACTGAAGCTACATTCAATCCTGAGTTTTTTTTTTTCGTTTTGTGAATAGTGAGCTCATAAAAAAGGTATCGGAAAATTCTCGACCGAAGTCAGGGGATTTTTTTTTAATTTTTTTAAATTTTAGAAAATCTATAATAGTTTTCGACCGATTTTGGGAATTCAAATTGCACTCTGAAGCCCTCCGGCAGACGTACATTTACTCTGTACAGGCAAATATCACAATTTCAGAAATCGCGGCACTATACGTATACTCCATCAGGAAAACAAACATTTTCTATGTTAAAAAACAACTAAGAGCCAGATGTGAATGTTAATGTACTGAGTCAATTACTTTAGTTTTCAAGAAGTTAATATCAAAATAACCTATTATTCGGATTTTAAACTTCTTGCAAACTTCATCGAGAATTCATTCGTTTCGACAGTCAGCTTTAACCTCACGGGTAAAACTTCTTTTATTTCTATTTCGTAAAGATCAATAACTAGTTGAATTTTTAAACAATAGATATCAATTTGTTAAGATTAAACTATGATGTAATAACTACTAGGTTAAGCATCATTGATGTACAAATAATATTAAGAGGCCTTGAACATTTTAAATTATATTCAATATATGACCAATATGTTGAAAATTTCAATCAACTTTTTAAGGTGAATAATTATTTTCCCTGAGTTCAGGATAGTAACATAGCTATTTCATGCTTTTATTGCGTGCAGTCGAAGAAAGGTTGAAAAGACCAGTTTTTTGCTTGAATGTTGTAAATTTCGGGTACTTTGTGAAATAAAAATTATCAAAAAGAAAAATTCAAACTGTAAGTTTCAAATATATACCAATAAAACCCAATAGCCCAGCTGTTCTAGGTAGTATCTCAACATGTTTGATCATAGAGAAAAATGTGTAATAAATCGAAATAGCCCTGTTCTAAAGAGCTTTAAATATAAAATTCTGAAAATCAGTTTTCTTCAGAGAGGTATTGTTATTTAAAGAAAAATCTTAACAGCGCGATGCAGCACTTATCACATTGAGAGCGCTGGACGGATTCTAGACAACCAATTTTGGTACAGGGATGACTGGACAGCCAAAGATGGTTACAAGATACTTGTACACTTGTACAAGAAGCAGAGTTGCTTCTAGTTCTAAATAAAATATGGAGAAAATCACCAAAACTCCTGAACAAATACGTTCTCTTCTTCTGCTGATTCTTCTTTGTTTCTTTATCTCAACCTGCGACAAATCTAATATATGCTTATGGACAGTTTGTGTAACTGGCTTTGTGACTCGCAATCTTAATTTCAGAGACATAAAAATGATCCAAATTCTCCTTTTAACATTGGTATCATCAGCGAATACCAAAGGAATGGACCCCTTCATAGTGGGGGGACAGGAAGTGAGCATAAACAAATGGCCATTCATAACGTTCATCTATGGAACCATGGGGAAAAGGATGGCTACTGCGTGTGGGGGTTCCCTCATCAGTGCGCAGACTGTGCTGACAGCAGCGCATTGCGTCGATGACTTCACTAGCAGCAAGGCTAACATGAGCTTGTGAGTTTTGTTCGTCAACGCCATCACTATCACTGTAATTTTCATGAACATCTACGTCACTGACATGGTCATTATCGTCATCACCGTCGCTGTCTGAGTCTTCGTCATCATCATCATCACCATCACTATCATCACCCTCACCGATACCGTCATCATTTCCATTGATATTATTATGTATGTTGGAATGCGTGCCGCAAGCGAAGCCGAAGTCAACGCGCACAGACACAATGCCCCTGTCTTGCGCAGACAGCCACTCTATAGATGATAGAGCCATGGATTAATGGGATCTAAAAATCCCTGGGTATTGTAGGTGAAATACGATTGACTAACTACGAGATTACCTTTAACCGAAAGTCTAGCTTACCAGGAAATAAAAATCATGGCTTGAATGCTACGGGCCTGAAATCTTTAGCTTGGCACATATCCACATAACATGAATCTGAGTATCACTCTTCACACCCAGTAGGATAACAATACAAGGTTGTTCAGGGGCTAACATGAAGAGTTTTGAGTAACGTACCCACATTATTTTTTCTACTTCAGATTTGGAATTGTTCATTACAGGTGCAAGTTTGATATTTTTATGGGCCACTCTTCATACTTAAAAGCGACTTTAACTCGCACAGTGCTAGACTACACATCGCACCAAGACTACGATCCTTACGATGATGATGTGATTGGAGATATAGCAGTCTTGTTCCTCAAGAACCCTGTCAAATTCAGCGGTAACGTCAAGAAAGTGTTACTTCAACAACGGAGTTTTGATGGAGTGAAAGACAATAATGTGGAGGTCGCCGGATGGGGCGCGGTTGGTTGAACAGAAAATACTTTTTTCTCAAAAATGGTCGGTAATGTTGACATTTTTGATGGGGATGCGAAGTGCATAGTTTATGGTCAGTCAAAAAACACCTTGCCAGTTTGATTTGCTCGACAATAGTGTCTATGAAATTCCTTTATTTGTCGAGGAACGAACTTTAATAAAAGTTAAACGGCCTTACAAAAAAGGCAAAGGTCCTAAGCAGCCAAAATGGAAAATGAGTAGCTACGACTTATCGCGACTTTTTAGTTGCCTCAAATAGCTTAATTTATGGCGTTTTCGGAAGAAAATACACTTCTAATTTTTTATAAAAAGAAGGCGATAATGTTAGAATTCAGTTATAAGATATAGTGGACAATAAAAGTTATCTGTAATTATTTCGCTTTCTTGCACCATTTTTGAGAAAAACACTATATTTATCTCAGCCGGAAGTGCAATTGCTGGCTTCGTATTAAATTAATGGACTCCAAAAAGCCAGCCAAGTGCGAGTCTGACTCGCGCACCGAGGGTTCCGTACAAATTTTCACTTATCCCATCTTAATTAGCCTGGTTGAGTTCAAATTGCACCTGAAATGTATGGCGCCGCATACAAACGAGGTGCAAACTTAACGCAACCTAGTTCTCCAATATGATGTTAGAAAAGGACTATATTTTTTATGATTTTATAGCAAATGTATAGTTTTCAGATTTTTATAAGTATTTGTAGTATGTGACAATATTACTTGCCAAATTTTATAGTTCTAGGTCATCGGGAAGTAATCCTACCATTTTTAATTCCCTTGTACGTGTACGTTTTTTGAGATTTAAACGGCCGTATCTTTCTTTCACGGTAACGTAGAAGTTTGATTTTTTCACAGCTTGAATGGACCATAGACTTAAGTATATGGTTTAAATGTCAACTCGATACCTTCACGCGTTATTGAGATAAACAGACGGACATACTTGACAGACAGACGGACGGACAACAAAGTGATCCTATAAGGGTTCCGTTTTTCAGATTGAGGTACGGAACCCTAAAAAGGATGTATAAGCGCTTCTGCTGTTTGCTACTTGGGTCATCCCTATTTCAGACTTCTACAAACGAAAAAAAAGCGGATGTTGCCGTCAGGCTCAAAGCGGCCTTGCTGAACACCATTGACTTAAAAAAGTGTAGACACGAGATGCAATCCAACTTGAGGAAAGTGATCTGTACTAAACCCTCGAGAAGCTTCGCTTACAGGTAAAGTGAATCCCATCAAAAACATAAATGTTAAATGAGAGCCAAGTTCAAAATCGCGTGCACTTCGCCGACAAAAGAATTGAGATCTATATGGGCGCCAAGTTCCTTGCCCTAAAATTTTTAGATACAAGGACATGCGATATTAAATATGGGTTTTATAGTTGTATATACATGTCTGTTGGATAAACATATACAAATGGTTATTTTTGTTAGCAATGCTATTTGCATTTGTTATGATACGGTGACGAATCCTTATACTTTTTACAATAATTATAATAGGCCTTAAGCCTAAAGTAAACTGTTTGAAGTTAGGGCTGCTCAATGTGAGGTCTCTCAATACGGGGCGAGATGAGCTACTTGGTTCTGTGCTCCTGCACAAACCGGACATACTGGCACTCAACGAAACGTGGATAAAGGTAGAAGTGGCGGTGGAGTAGGCTTTTATATTCGCCGTGGCCTAAAAGCGCGTGTAAGCCAGCACCCTGCTTCATCTTTGGAGCAAATGTGGTTGGAGGTCACACTACCGGGCGCGCGGGTGGCCATCGGTACTGTGTATCGACCCCCGGCAGATAACCCTAACGAAGACACGTTTGATGCCTTAGGCGAATCTATAAGTAGTTTCTCAGACTGTAATTACACCTGCATTTTGACTGATTTTAATGTAGATCTATTGGACACTAAGTCAAGCAACGCCCGTAACCTTATGACATTCATAAATCAATACAATATGACACAATTAGTAGCGAACCCGACACGTATAATATCAGAAACGTCTAAGTCACTGCTTGATTTAATTATAACGGACGCCCCTAGTTTTTTTAGCAAACCAGAAGTATATCATAATCCAAAATTAAGTGACCATGCCTTAATTATTACATGTATGAACATAAAGAAAAACAAAATTCCCCCTCGTTTTGTCATGACTAGAAGTTTAAAGCTAAAGACTTTTGAATACGACCTGGCATCAACTCCATGGCATGAAATATTATATGAGAGTGATGTAAACCAAATGGTTACAATGTTTAATGATTTCATCCTAAACATATTTGATAGGAATGCTCCACTCAAGCGAAAGCGAGTGGTAGATAAAATATGTCCTTGGATCACGGATAATATTAAATTTATGATGTCACTTAGAAATGATGCACTCAAGAGAGCACATGAAACTAAATTAGATAGTCATATGAAGTATTATAAACAGCTAAGAAATTTCGTCACATCAAGTATTGAAAGGGAAAAGGAAGCTTATTTCACGCACTATGTCAATAATAACCAAAAAAACCCTAAATTGTTATGGACACACTTAAAAAGAACCACCGTGTTTAATAACGCTAGTGAAGATGGTATACCGGAATACTTAAATAATCCATGTAATATAAATGAGTTTTTCCTGGATGTCCCAGGTAGGACCACACCTTGTTATGAGACGTTTAGTTTTTTCTCGACGGAAAAAGCTAATCGCAAAACAACGCAATTTAAAATCCTTCCTGCGAGTGAAAAAGATATTGAAATTTTTTTGTGCAATATCAAAACTAATGCATGTGGGCATGATCAATTATCAATTGACATGATTCGATTAACACTTCCAGTAACCCTTCCAATAATTACCGCTATTAAAAATAAATCGATAGAGTGCAATATATTTCCAGAAGCTTGGAAGCTGGCATTGGTAAAACCGATACCTAAGAGTAAAAAGATTGAGCACTTAAAAGACTTGCGTCCAATCAGTCTTCTCCCAGTTTTTTCTAAGCTTTTAGAACGCGTCGTCGAAAAACAATTAAAATCCTATCTTGAACAAAATGACTTCCTCCCCAAAACACAATCAGGCTTTCGTGCTGGCCACGGGACTGGCACCGCGTTAGCACAGGTGAGCGATGATATTTTAACAGCTTCTGATGAAGGAAAAAGTTCTATTTTAGTATTACTAGACTTTTCCAGGGCATTCGATTGCCTGAATACGGAGTTACTTTTAGCCAAACTTTCATATTATGGATTATCGGATGATGCCTTGAAATGGTTTAAATCATTTCTAACGGGCCGGAGTCAGCAGGTAGTAACCGAAGACCAAAAAGGCAATCGTATGGTGTCACAAGTAAAATATTTAAGCAGGGGCGTGCCGCAGGGATCTATACTAAGTCCACTCTTATTTATAACGTTCACAGCAGACCTTGTAAACATATTAAAGTATACCAATGCCCACTTATATGCAGATGACACACAAGTTTATAAGTCATTTTACGCTAAAGATGCGGAACAGGCACTATTTGAGCTTAACGATGATCTAAGAGCTATTTCAGAATGGTCACAAAAGAATACTCTGGTTTTAAATGCAGCAAAGACAAAATATATGGTTATGGGAACTAAACAACAAATAAATAAGGTACTTAACCAAAAATTAGATATAGTAATAGACAATGAAGTTATTGAGAGAGTGACAGAGGCGAGAAATTTGGGTTTAATTATGGACGAACAACAGAGATATGTCAATCATATAAATAATAAAATAAGAAATGCCTTTTTCAAACTTAAAGTGCTTTATAATATTAGAAAACATCTCACTTATAAAATCCGAGTAATTCTTACCGATCTGCTGGTGTTGTCGCCCTTCAACTACTGTGACACTGTTTATGGGCCCAGACTACACAAATACACTAAGAAAGCTATTCAGAGGGTCCAGAACGCATGTGTCCGGTTTTGTGTTAATGTACCGAAGAGAGCCCACATTTCTCCAATATTGGCAGAGAAAAAGATTCTCAACATGGAATCAAGAAGGGAACTTCATTTAGCTTGCCTCACACATACAGTTATACATACTAATAAGCCCATATACCTATTTGAGAAATTACATTTTTATAAGGAAGATCGTCACCGCACTAGAAATTCTACAAATTTTAAGTTAATAATTCCGAAACATAAATTAGCCGGATTTAAAGGTAGTTTTAAGTACGCCGCTTCAAAAGTCTGGAATACTATACCACCGCCCGATAGGCTTAAAAAATGCAAGTACACTTTTAAAAAATACTGCAAGAGAATTATATTTGACCAGCAAATGAAAGCGGCGAACTTACCAGTTACATAGGACAACGTCAGTTAAACGCAAAATTGTACCCATAGACATTTTCTTTCTTATAATACTCAACTATATTATGCCGTTTAGTAGCATTAAAAAAAAACATTGCTTTTTGTATACTGTTTATAGAAGTCTTTTATTATTATGTCCTTTATTTATTTTAATTCTTAGGCTAGGTTATTATTATTATTATTACTTTTTTTTATGTAAATTGTGGGTCGCAAGATACGTGGTTGTTGTAGGTGCGCGTATGCGATTAGATATATATGTATGTAATTCTGGTTAGGGCTGAAAAACAGCGCTGAAGTGTCGTTCCACGACACGATCAGCATCATGCTGACGCCCCAACCGTTTGTCACACTTTTAGTGTTTAAGCTAGTCTATGCATGGACTAATATATATATTTTTTTATTACTTTTTGTTAGTATTAGTAGGCACATACCAAGTTTGTGTAAATTGTGGCAATAAATTAATTTTCTTTCTTTCTTCTTTCATATTCTCAATGCATTTATTTTATTTGGGGTGTAATTCAATATCAAGACTTGACTTGGCTAGTTCTTACATATAAATTTATATTATATTTGTCTAATCATTAACCTATTTTCGTAAAAGTAAGTACCTACGCAAGTTAGTGTACGTCCTGTTACTTACTGTTAGCTTGATAATAATACTATGTTACTTTTATACAATTTAGTCAGTTTGTGAAAACTAGCCAAGTGTTACCTAAACTAGCAAAGTTGGTTGAAATTATGAATATATTTGTCATAATATGAAAAAAATAAATTTTAAAAGGAATATGTCTCACGAAAGTTTTAATATGATTAATGAGTGATGTTGAATTCTACGGCATACTTGTAGTTATATGAATAAAAATAACTGAATATGCTAATGAACACAAATCAAAAACATTAAAGTACATTAAATATTTCAAAGGTACGCGAATATATACTTTTAAATCAAAAGACATTTAGACGTTTTTTTCATAACCATGTAAGTAGCCATTTGAAAGACGAGAGAGAAGCGTTTCCAGCGCTCCGTGTAAATGTGAAACTTTGACGGTCATTTCTGACTTTTAGAGCAGTCTCAGTGTAGTTATTCCCATAAAGACCTTTGATCCCAGTAAAAAATAGAATCGGTTGTTATCGCCCAAACAAAATCATTCTTCATATATTTTAATCTTAGTTTAATTTTTAGTTTTAATCCCTTTAAATTTGTTATTTGTATGTGTTATTTTTGACCCATAATAAATGTATTACTTTATAAATCATTTTTGAAAATGACATCATGCTTCTTAAGCCATTGATACAAAAATCAAAGCTCAAGAAAATTGAAATGCGTAACCTGGTGTAAGCGACCGGGTATCGAACCCGGTACCTCTGTTTTACCGGTCCAGCGTGATAACCTTTCCACCACCCTATCGCCAAGATATCCTTTAGAATCTTTCCTTATGCTTTGCGTGTCGATCTTGTATTGTTTATTTGAAAGGTGTTGTACACGTCCTTGGCGCCTTAGCGCTCTCTTCTACCAGGTGACGAATTTCAATTATTCTTTGAGCTTTGATCTTTGTATATGGTTCAATATAGACATTGTGGTGTGTAACTACATAAAAAAAATAAGTAATTACATGTTTCATAAATGTATCATGCTTCTTGTTCCAGCGGTGACTCCGGTGGACCCCTGATGAAACGGAATAAGCCCTACCAGATCGGTATAGTGTCCTTCCGAGACGAGGATGTGCTAATCACCGCATTCACGAGCGTACCTGACTACTACAAGTGGATAAATAACACCCAGTTTCAGTTGTACAAGAAATATTGCCCAAGAAATATAAAGGGTAGTTGCATCTTTGATATTTAATAAAGGCTTGTGTTTAAACGCCTACCAAATATGTTGATAAATTACTTCCAATAAATTCTTAATGCTTGCCAAAATGGATGAATGCTCACCAAATAGTGTATCACAAACTATTGTATAAATAAAGCTAATATTTATTTTTCTTATACATGCTATAAAAATATGTGAACACCGTTAAAGTTAATTTCAGACCAAATAATCTATATTATTGATAAATGGATGTCACCAATATTTTATATTATTACTTCCATTTTAGTCATTTTTTGCTGAGGCAAAAAACTAACTGCTGACCATGAATTTTTTTGTTATACCAAACATATTACTACGTACCCCAAACACAAGTAACTTATTTATCACTTTATGTATTCAATTAATATATGATATAGTACTTAAATAAATATTCGCTACTTTTTAAATGCTCACCAAAATGGCTTTTATACCCTAAAATTAATAAATAAATATTGAGGTTTCAATTACGGGTAGTACTTAAACGCACATCAAAAAAAAACCTTTTTCTATGTAAAAATAATCAAAATTTATATCAAAATTACTGATTGCACAGCAAATATTGCACTCAAAATGTTACTAAATATACTACAATATATATTTGTGGCGTACATCTATTTATTTAAAAGTATAGCATATTTAAGTAATACATAGCTAATAATGACTACCGCACATTATGGAGCGTTTTTTAGGGATATAAAAAAAAAACTAACCTAACCTAACCCGGCCGAGTCGGATCTGCTCTGAAAGGTGATCAGATGGTTACCTAGCTGAAACACTATTTTTTTTCAAAAACTGTTTATTTTTCAGAATAATTATGAGACAAACCTAACCTAACCTACTGGGTTCTTTAAAAAGATGAAAGTAATGTCGTGCTGATGTGTCTTTTCTAATTATCTGCAGTACAATTTTTGCTAGACATTTATTTTAATTGCTGTGCTATAATAATTTTAGATTGACAGTAATACATTTTGACTAAAGGTTAGATAATTTGATTACACTAAAGCAAAATAGACTGCAATTTTTGGTAATAACTGATGTTTTATGAAAACAATATTTGGTGAGCAAAAAATCCATTTTGGGAAGCAAAAAGGTATACGGAGCCAACGAAAAATTATTCTGGTGTAATGTATATTAATTATGGAATACAAAATTATTTAGTTTAGGGAGCTCTGTATAGAGTGGGTTTAATTTATATGGAGGTAATTCATTTTACTTGGAATTTAGTTTTAGGGTATAAAAGCCATTTTGGTGAGCGTTTAAATTGTAGCGTTTAATAAAAATGCCTCTTTTCTATGTGCGATCAGTATCAAAAGTAGCTAACTATTTTATTACTGGCTTATGTCATATTCATATTGCATGCTAAAATGGACAACTGTTTTTGAAGCTGACTCTACAGCCTCTATCTGCTCGGTAATGTCTGCATCGTCTCCCTTTCGAAATGAAGACTGAAGCACTGCTCAGGGAAAACTTACTCGTTCATCTATTGCTTACTTTCCAGCCTCTACATCAAAGTATTTTTTTTTTTACTTTTCAGGGATAAAACACGGTATTCATTAATTGTTTTTCCGGACGGCTAGTTCTTGCAGAAATAATAAAAATTACCGATGCTGCTGGTGGTTACCTAAGGACTGATTCGACATTCTTTGATAAGAACACTTTGATAACAAATAAAACATTACATGTGATTCAAAATAAACCATTGTAATAATACACATAAATAATCAATTCAGATCACTCCTTTAAGTTTAGATATTATGGCCTTACAGAAATACAATAACATACCTACATTAAACGACACGTCTCTTTTTATTGGAGGTTAAATAAATTAAAAAACCGGCCAAGTGCGATTCGGACTCGCGCACGAAGGGTTCCGTACCAATATTGAACAAAAAGCACGTTCTTTGTATGGGGTCCTCCTTTAACTTTTACTTATTTTTTATTTTTATTATTTTTTGTTATAGCGGTAACAAAAATATACATTCTGTGAAAATTTTAACTGTCTACCTATCATGAGAAAATGCCCGTTGAACGAAATATCAATAAAATATTTTTGTATGGGAGCCCCCCTTAGTTATTATTGTTTTATAATAGTACTAGCTGTTGCCCGCGACTTCGTCCGCGTGGAATCTTATCTTGAACAGTTTACATCTTTATTGTATTATTTTCAGATCTAAACAATGTTGAAATTACTTTTCTTTTTTTGCAAGTTGATGATTTTGATGTTGGTTACTGTAATTCAACAAAAAATAAATAATAATAAATATTGAAGTGCTGCTCCCATACAATGAACGTTTTTTTTTTGCCATTTTATACGTAATGGTACCGAACTTCGTACGCGAGTTCGACTCGCTCTTGGCCTCTTTTTAGTTTTGTTTTCGGCTAAATTGCTCTAATTACGCGGAATCATTATGAACTCAGGTTTCAAGTCCCGCACTCAAAATAAATATTTGATCTTCAAACAAATTTTCAACCCCTTTTTCACCACCTTCTGGGCTGAATTTTCAAAAACGAATTCACTTTTCTTGTATTCTGATAATATGCCCTTATACAAAGTTTCAAGTCCTGCGCTCAAAAAAATGTTTGATCTCAATACAAACTATCAACCTCCTTTTTACCGCCTCAGGGGTTGAATTTTCAAAAACGCTGAAATTACTTTTTTTGATATCTAATTATATGCCTTTATAAATACAAAGTTTCAAGTCCAGCGCTCAAAAAAAGGTTTGATGTCCATTCCATTCCAAACATTCAACCCCTTTTTAGGGTTCCGTACCCAAAGGGTAAAAACGGAACCCTATTACTGAGACTTCGCTGTCCGTCCGGCCGTCCGTCCGTCTGTCACCAGGCTGCATCTCAAGAACGGTGATAGCAAGACAGTTGAAATTTTCACAGATGATGTATTTCTATAGCCGCTATAACAACAAATACTAAAAATAAAATAAAATAAATATTTAAGGGGGGCTCCCATACAACAAACTTGTTATAGATATATATATATATAGGTACGGAACCCTTCATGCGCGAGTCGGACTCGCACTTGCCCAATTTTTCACCATCTTCAGGGCTACATATATTTTCAAAAACGCTGACTCACTTTTTTGTATTCTAATAATACGCCTCTATTTAAAGTTTCAAGTCCCACACTCAAATTTTTTTTGAATCTTCATACAAACTTTCAACCCCTTTTCACCACCTACAGGGCTGAATTTTCAAAAACGCTGAAATTTCTTTTCTTGTATTCTAATTATATGCACTAATACAAAGTTTAAAGTCCTGCGCTCAGAAAAAGGTTTGATCTCCATCCAAAGTTTCAACCCCTTATTTACCAGTTTCAGGGATGAATTTTCAACAACACAAATCAGTTTTCTTTTATTTTATTTTAATACCTATTTACAAAGTTTCAAGTTCCTAGCTTAAAATTAAAATTGAACCCCGAGACAAACTTTCATCCCCCTTTTAACCCTCTTAGAGGTTGAATTTATAATGACGTTAAATTAATGTTATTTTGTTATTATTATATATGCCTTAGTCAAAGAATTTGTAATGGAATCAAACTTTCAACCCTTTTTAACCATTTTAGGGGACGAATTATTGAAAACGCTGAAATTACTTTCCTTGTATTTTAATTATATGCCTTTATAAAAAGTTTAAAGTCCCACGCTCAAGAAAAGGTTTGATCTCCATACAAACTTTCAACCCCCTTTTTACCACCTAAGAGGATGAATTTTCAAAAACGCTGAAATCACTTTTGTTCCATTTTATTTGCATAACTTTTTACGAAGTTTAAAGTTCCTAGCTTAAAATTACATTTGAACCCCAAGACGAACTTTCATCCCCCTTTTAACCCCCTTAGAGGGTGAATCTTTAATGACGTTAAATTAATGTTATTTTGTTATTATTGTATATGCCTTAATAAG
The DNA here is from genome assembly GCA_947623375.1 of Apotomis capreana. Lineage (NCBI taxonomy): Eukaryota > Metazoa > Arthropoda > Insecta > Lepidoptera > Tortricidae > Apotomis > Apotomis capreana. The sequence continues at coordinate 61,446,400 of OX392498.1, read as the reverse complement.
AAGTTTCAAGAAATTTGTAATGGATTCACACTTTCAACCCCTTTTTAACCCTTTTAGCGGACGAATTTTTGAAAACGCTGAAATGACTTTTCTTGTATTCTAATAGTATGCTTTTACACAAAGATTCGAGTCCCGCGCTCAAAAGAATACTTGATCTCCATACAAACTTTCAACCCCTTTTTTACCACCTTAGGGGATGAATTTTCAAAAACGCTGAAATTAGTTTTCTTTTATTTTATTTTAATATCTTCTAACAAAGTTTCAAGTTCCTAGCTTTAAAAAAAACTTGTATCCCATACAAACTTTGCACCCCTTTTTAACACCCTTAGGGATAGAATTTTTCAAAATCGCTTCTTATCTCTAGCCCGCGTTATAAAAGTAACCTACTGTGCAAAAATCAACTCTCTAACATTAGTAGTTTCGGCTCTGCGTTGATATGTCAGTCAGTCAGGACAAATCCGTTTATATATATAGATTTGTTGCTATAGCGGTAACAGAAATACATCATCTGTGAAAATTTAAACTATCACCGTTCTTGAGATACAGCCTGGTGACAGACGGACGGACGGACGAACGGACGGACAGCGAAGTCTCAGTAATAGGGTCCTGTTTTTACCCTTTGGGTACGGAACCCTAAAAGAGAACTAGAATAACGTTGCTATTGATTGTTTTACGAAAATCACGTTAGGTACCATGCTTTCTAGTGTACAAATACAAAGGTAGAAAACAGTGACAAAATTCGAAGACGCTTACCAGACTCTGTAGTACGAGCGTATCGCCCCAGCATGGCATAAGATACCAGTTCAAACCTGCTCAGAGTCTTATATGTTTCACTCTTTCTATCTATGTCTTTGTCTTTGTAATATAGTTGAATAACCCTAATATAGTGAAAGGTGCCTGGTCTCATTAATACCTTCAGCAAACACGTTTAAAACCCCTCCATATGCACTGAGCCCTTTATAATCGGAGAAGTTTGAATACCATTACACTGGCGGCCACCAAAATGGGCACAGGCTTCAAACCATTTTTTTTGCTCATCGTGCGCTGCACTTAAGAGACGGGTGTGCCACTTTGAAAGGATTAGGGGAGTTTCTTTCGGCGTTTCTTCTCAACAGTGGTCTCCTCTTGCGAAATGCCGGACGAGTCAGACATGAATAAAAGGGCCCTTGTGGCCTACTTGCAGAATAAAGTTCGTTATTTTTTTAATTTAGTACCAGATGGATTTTTAGTGGTACTCATTTATTTTACTGGCAATAACATATTTCTGGTAAACAAGTAAATTTTGCATAATAAAATTCCACAGTGATAAGTCAAGTTTTTTTCAAATTTTACAAGAAGAACGAAGGATTCAGTCAGCATTTCAGTAAACCATGTTTTGAATTTGGTTAATGAGAAATCGCTACTGACTTTTTGCACATTATTGCAATATGAAAGCTGTTTGCTGACCGACACTGTCGACACTTGTAAGGCTACATATAATATGTAATGTTTGATACCAAATTTTATTAGGGTGTTTTATTAACCCCTTACACGAACGACTCGTGGGTAGAAGCTAGTTTAGTATAATGCAGTTCTGTTTCTGAGCGCATATGAACCAACAAAAGGAAACTTAATAATTAGGATGAGTTTCCATTCCGCTGACGTGAAGTTGGCCAAATTACGATGCTCCAAATTTCAACAATGCGTCAGTAGAGACAATGCAAGCGGAGTTAAGCGTTAGCGAACTTTCAAATAATAGACTCCTATCAGAGAGCCTTACCTAAAACACTGGAGATTTGCGGGCGAGGTGAATGCGACGCGAGCGTGCAGCAAATAGGTATCTTGCAGGTCATTGATTTCATTTACCATAAATTTTCAAAATGTTATTTTTAATTTAAAATGTGGTAAAATAAAAAATGTTTGTTGGACGGCACTTGTCAACAATGTCAAACCCTTGATTTTGACACACGTCAGTGTCAAACCATTTAAATTCTGACATTTGTGTCAGTGACAAACCGTTGAAACTTTGACATTGACAAGTGTCAACCATCGACTAGTTTTTTTTTATTGGGTTTTGAAGGCAAAGGACGTGCAAAGGACCGTTCAACCAACACTAAAACTTTGGAAAAACCTTGGTAAGGTAAACGACCTGCCATTTGTAGATCCTTATATCAAAAAAGTATGTTAAATATATATGACTAGCATTAACCCGCGGCTTCGCCCGCGTTCCTATACAATAAACATTATCCTACGGGAACGATGCTCTTTTTTTCAGGATAAAAAGTGGGCTATTTGTTAAAGTTAGGGTATAATCTGCTTATCCCTCATGCATATCCGTCTAGCCGTTTTATTGTTGAAAAGTTTGAATGCATTTGTTATGGCTGCAGGAGGTTTCCCGATGACTACTCCAGTCTCGCCGCGCCACCCGCACTGGCCTTGACGACAATCGAAATGGCACCAAATACAAATTTAAACATCTATTAGGATAACGGGACTCATTCCATACCTTAAAAGCAAAAATAAATCCCTTATAGGATCACTTGTAGCTGTCTGTGAGTCCGTCTGTTACAACCGATTTGCTGCAAAACTACTGCACCCATTGAATTGCAATTAGGCACAAATGCTTTCAAGAATTTTCATGTCCACAAATGTCCCAAAAAAACATGAAAATGACACCCATATTCATATCACCCACAATCATAAGTCATAACGTCATCGCACCGCCACAGGGGAATGGTATTTCACGTCCGCTACGTTGAGTTTTAAAATAATTGTTGTACCCGTAATCAGCGACCTGATAAATAATAAAAATAATACCCATGTTGATTTTCAGACTTTGTCAACACATTTCCCCCTTTTAGGGCTTCAATTCTTGAAAGGCCTGAAAAGCGTGTTTACTCATATTCTTAGAAATACTCCTGTGAAGTTTCGAATAAAATAGTCTAATCTTGTTTCCCCATACAAACTTTGGATCTCTATTTCACCCCGTTTAGAAAAATCGTTTATTAGTGCACCCCTATAAGAAACCTATGTTCTAAATATAGACTCTTTAGAATCAGCGGTTTGGGTTGTGCGTTTAAAAACGACACCCATATCGTCACCTGTAATATGAATTAATGTAACCGCCAAAATGACGAAATTGAGTTAAGTATACAGTTCGTCTGTAAATTTGACGATCTATCCATTGCTGTTATTAAAATTACGATATCTTGAAAAAAATGTTGGTTACATTAAACAAAAATTTACCGTTTTTTTTAGTTTTCTGTATTTATTTTGGTGTATGGAACATTGTTTGTAAATTACTTAATATCAGATTAACGTAACCACAAGTATTGGCCAAAGTTGAACGAAAGTCATTAATGTAAGACCCATCGGTAAATAAATGACTCTTACATTACTCAATTTATAGCACTTTATTACCGATTGACTGTTACGTTAGCTTCAAAGCTAGATAAAAAATATTAAATGGTTCTTACATTAAATGGGTTATACTTTTAGTTTTTGAATCAAATCATGTAAATGATAAGGTACATAAATGATTTATATGCTCAGATTAGATAGGTAAAAGAAAATTAAACGAGATTATAAGACAGCAACCATTTAAAGTCAATTATAGTCTAATCTTGTCACAAATTGTGCTTACTGCAAGCTGGGTGAATATATAATTTAGTCAGTAACATTAAAGTTTTCGTAGTTTTTAAAGCAATTAATGCCTCTTACATTATTATTTGTCTTCCCAAGGCTCGAGTGATGACGGTTACATTAAAATTATGTACTTAATTTAGACGGACCTGGTGCTTACGTTATTTTGGTTACCAGGAACTTTGCGACCATCTCTTTCCTTTGCAGTGTTAATGAGTAGATACCGGTGAGACGACCATACATTTGCCTGTAGGAAGCAATTACAAACACTACCGCGTGCGTCTGTTTACGATTTGGTGTTGTGATGGATATGATAGCCACTTTAGTTTGTACCGACCAGCGATCGGATGCCGGTTTTCGACTCCATACAATTACTGGTATTAAATTTCGGTATTTCGCTTATTATTACACATTTCTTTATTTTACTGAGCTAATTTCAAAGTTCTATACCAATACTTTAATTATATGTAATGGGCATTTCAAATAAAATCTGTAATATTTTTTTTGTAATTTTTATGAATACCGGTAATGATCCCTGGTTCCAACAATTCGTGATAAGGACAGTATTGTGCGATTGCGTTAAAAAAAGTACAGTTAAAAATTACGAGTTAAGTACATTAATCGCTTTACATCAGGCGATCCGTTTGCTCGTTTGCCCTCAACGACATAAAAAATAAATAAATAATAATATTACACAAAAAAAACTCAAAAATTAAGGGAAATTTGAAAAAGATAAGTACTAAGTAAGTATTATAGAAATTATTATCACCTCAAAAGGGAGTTCTAAGGCGGAATGAAGTTTGTCGGGATTTCCAGTATCAAATTGAAATTGATGTTTTAAACTTTTTAAAGTTAAGTTATTTATTAATTAGCCATTATGCCTATTTATGTCATGTCTAATTCTTGAATTAGGGACTTTTAATTGAAACAATCTGGCTAAATGCATTTCGTTTTTAGGGAATCTCTTAAATGTCTGGTTAAACGGACTGTGAAAACTTTTTCTGTGAAAATCAGTCACTGCCACTACCATGTAGCAACATGTAGGCATAATAAAATGTATATACTTGTATATTATTTTTAGAAAACAAGAGACAGGAATGAATGATGTTAGTAATAGTAATATGGTGGAGGTTAGTGACATTGAGATACTCCCAATCATTTTTTTCAGTAGCCTACGTATCCAACGTAAAGTCATTGTATTGATACGATGATTCAATAAAATACGTTAACTATTTGCTTGCCCCTTGACCATTATTTTTTTCAGCCAGAGAAAGGCGTTGAGCTGGGCCATACTTTCTACTAATAACGGGACACCAATGATGCTTCAAATAAGTAGTTCGCGAGAAAACAACAGCTTGCAAGATGTAAGAAAATCTCTAAATCCGATTCAGCTCTACAAGAAAGATGTCGAAGCCCAATAGCGAAGGTATTCGAAGCATTTCAGTCGTAAATTTACCCCTTGACGTTCAAGTTCATAATAGTGACGTGAGAGTGAGTTACTAATTATGTGACGAAACATTTAGTCACCAGTTTGCCAGGAAATGGTCAAATTACTAATGAAGAATCAAATAAAGATCATTCGGCTAGTTTCAGACAGGGACAAGCCTTACACTGAAAATAAGACTTAGGGTTTGTAAAGAAAAAATTGATTATTTAAACGAAATTATACAACGTTAAGCTGAAGTTTAAACTTACGTCACTAAAAACAAAAGGAGGGAGTTGATGAATGGAACAGAAAGAAGGTAATAAATACGAAGAAAACTATATAGAAAGAAATAAAAACCCCCGGATAAAGAGCCGGTTGGTTCTGGTCTTCGGATTGCCACACCGAGTAAGGCGCTCTATGTGTCGCGCTTGCATCACTCCGCCGTGGCTGACGATGTGGTGGAGTACGTCCACCGGAAGACTGGCTTCTCGCTGAGGGTGCACCAGCTGCAGTCCCGGCACTACGTGCACTTCAGCTCGTTTGTGGTGCGCGTGCCGCGGCCGCTGCAGGACACCATCGCAAGTGCAGACTTCTGGCCGAAGGGTGTTGTGTTTCGGCAGTTCCGGGGCAATCTGCCGAATCCTGCACCAGATCAGACGACGCAACGGAGCCACGCTGTTACGTCGCCTAAATCAAATAAGATTTAAGTTTTTTTGTTTTGTAATGTAATTTTGTAGTTCACAGTGCCTTGGTTTATTTACTGTTATGCTGTGTAACTAATTTAAATAAATAAATAAATAAAAAATAAATAAATAAAAAAAGAAAGAGAAAAAGGGAAAGCAGAATGTACAGTAAAAGTCATAGGTAAAAAAGTTACAAAGGTTAATATTTTAGGAAAGGGAGAAAGAAAAGCAAAGTGAGGAAAAACAGTAAGGAAAAGTATCAGATTGGAAAGAAAATGAAGTGTTTTTTTAATACTCTTTAAATCTAAAGGTGCCTTTACCAATTTTGGTTTTTATAAACAAAAAAGAAACTTTTTCCCGCTTATTTAAACCGGTTTTTATCACGACTTACTATCCTGCCACTAATTAACTGAAAAACAAGAAATAACTCTATGTTAAACCTTATTACGATTGGATAAGTTCAAAAATTCCATAGCTGAATTCCGCTAATGTAAGTCCACGTTTTGAAAATGTGTGTCCCTTACGTTAGATTTTTTTACGTTTGTGTGACTTACTTTAAATTAGGACTCATTTTTTGTAATCAATGTTGTGTTGTGTTAACGTAACTCCTTATTTTTGGAAAAAAATTAACGTAAGTGCCACGCTATTTTCTAAACTATAATAGCAGCCTTTTTGAGACCATTATCAACTGAAAGATCTTACAAAATTAAGCTATAACTACTTTACATCATTTTAATCGGATTAGGAAATAAAATGTTACTGCACTTTTTTTAATTTGCAATTTCGTTTTTGGCCTCTCCTGAAAAATCGTCATTTGGCGGTTACCTTAATTCATATTACAAGTGACGATATGTTTAGACACATTTAGACATTTCTACCCCATCGCACCCTAACATGAGAGATGGTATTACACGTCCGCCATGTTGAATTTTAAAATCGTTCTTTTTTTAGTAATCAGCGACCCGATAATCCATAGAAACCAACTCTTCCCTCTTCCCCTTCCGGGATACAGGGTACCAAGTCATCTAATCTTGTTTCCCCATACAAACTTTGAATCCCCATTTCACCCCCATAGGGGGTGAATTAGAAAAAACCTTTCTTAGTGCACCCCTACACCTTATAAGGAACCTACGTGCCAAATTTGGACTCTCTAGAACCAGCGGTTTAGTATTTAGACATTTCAACCCCATTTCACCTCAACAGGGGAGATGGTAATTCACGTCCGCCACGTTGGATTTTAAAATCGTTGCGGTTTTCGTAATCAGCGACCCGATAAACCATAAAAACAATACCCATATTGATTTTCAGACTTTGTCACCCCATTTCTCCCTTTTAGGGGTTGAATTTTCAAAAAACCTGAAACACGTGTTTACTCATTTATCGTTAGAAATACCCCTGTGAAGTTTCAAATAAAATAATAATAACCAATCTTATTTCCCCATACAAACTTTGGAACCCCATTTCACCCCTTTAGGGGGTGAGTTTTGAAAAATCCTTTCTTAGCGGATGCCTACGTCATAACATCTACCTGCATGCCAAATTTCAGCCCGATCCGTCCAGTGGTTTGGGCTGTGCGTTGATAGATCACTATGTCAGTCAGTCAGTCACCTTTGAGTTTTATATATATAGATTTATTATTTTACTTATATAATGGTCTTCTTATTTAAAAGTTTCTCGTGAGTACCCAAATAGCTAATTGGGATCATTAAGTTTTTAAACTTTTGTGTATAATATTTTTTCTCGGTGGTATACGTTATTTGGATTCAGAATCTACGATTAATTAATTTATACGACGTACACTTTCTAAAACGTCGATTTGACATGTTTCCGAAGGAATAAAACATTACCTAGGTCTGCAAGGAATTAGTAAGGAAAATTAAAAAGTAGTCGTGACATTGAAAGTTATTTTTTTTCATTTACCTTAGTGATTTCGTATTGCCCAAGGTAATGTGGTACCTTCGGAATATGACCAAATGTCATATCGACGTTTTAAAGAATGATATCTGAAAAACTATACGTCGGAAAAATAAAGTAATCGTAGATTCTGAATACGAATAACGTATACCGTCGGGAAAAATATAATATGTTTACTTAAGAAACTCACAGGGGATCCTTGCTCGCGGTGACATTGTTGTGTGTATCTTGTAGCTTTGGTTCCTAAGGACAGATTTCCCTATCTATTATAGTTTCTGACTTCTCCCTACTGACCCATTTGGATTGATCCTGCAGGGCTAGCATATCATTTTCGCGACTTCGCTTGTCGCGCGACTCAGCATCATCTGTCGTGCTCGCACGGTATTGAAAGGAAAGTGACAGATAGTGTGTGTCGCACGTCAAGGAGTCGCATGTCACAGTTATTCTAAAGGTGCTGATTACAAGGGCAATGCTGAAGGTTGGTTTGACTGCAGCCCTTAGGCGAGCGTAAAGTCACACAATAAAAGTAATTACACCCGCAATCTCAATCATCATTAACTGAACTCAACACTTTCATTGAGCGATAGGCTGACTTTATTACACCACTTGCCTCTAATAGTAATTGCATCGAGATGAATTATTGGCCTGTGATTAGGTAAGTAATATATTGAACGGATTAAGTGTTTTTTTGAGATTCAGGACACACTTCTTTATGTCCATGACCTTTTGGAAAGTCACCGGGGCAAGTTTAAGGCCGAACCGTATTTAGATGAATTCGTATAATCCAAAAAGTATGTTGATACTCTGTACTAATAAATAACACTTACCAATATACGTGTATAGCATATTTTTGTTTTAGTGATTTGCATAGCTGTATCCATTATTGCTTTTAATTTTTACAGAATAAATATGGTGCCATACTTCCTTTTCCTAATTATGACCACCGCTGACTCATCCAATATGACCGGGTTCATTGTGGGTGGATTTATGACGGATATTCATCAGTGGCCATTTATCGTCTTCATACACGCTCGAGGGACAGAGGATGACGAGGAGGTAACGGCATCTTGCGGAGGATCGCTTCTGAGCTCCCAGACTGTGCTGAGTGCTGCTCATTGCTTTGATGATTTGACAGATCATCATAAAACGTTCAATAAGTGAGTAGTTGCAATTGGTCTATAAGAAAGTTTCTCTTTTGAAATGATTGTAAAAGGAGGCCTTGATCTTTTATGAGATTGTGGTCGTGGTTACTTTTATGTACCTTGGATAGGTGGTGTGCTTCAATTTTGACGAAGGCAGCAACACAAATATGACTAAAATGTCTACTCAAATCGTATCTTGGCACAACGAAGCAGACTACTAAAAAAAATATTTTATAGATTTTTTATCTCACAAAACCCGTTAGTGCAGTTTACCCGGCGGCGTTGCACTTTATATCTTGTAAGGGCCATAGTTAGTTCAAAAAACAAAAGTCATCCCTCCGGTGATCAAAAATTAAGAGCATGTATGAAATCAGGTTAATATTGCTACGTATTACATTAGATTATAGAGTTTGATCAGAAAAAAGGCCTCCTAATCGCTCATTTTGCTTATGTGCACAGGAAAGACTCGAACCTAAATCTGACTATGACCCGAAAGCAAAACCTCGCTCTCCATAAGTAAAAAATATAACCTGTCTGTTACAGCTATGAATTCACAGTATACATGGGCCACTCTCGCTTCGATAAAGCCCTCATGATCCGTAATGTCGAGGACTATACGTCCCACCAAAAATATGACCCACATTCCAAGCTTATAGTTTACGATATATCAGTCGCGTTCCTGAATGTACCCGTCAGATTTTCAGACACCGTGAAAAAGGTGATTTTGGTGCCGAAGAGCACGGATGTGAAAAAAGACGAGCAGGTTATGGTGGCAGGTTGGGGTATGGTGAGTCGTCTATATCGGTTATCTTATTTATTAGGTATCAATATCTCTTATACTATTAGCATTGTGAGCTGTAGGCCTTGCGATCATTTCTCAAAATGGCTGAATGACTTTTTCACAAACGCACTGAAATGTCATAACGTGCGTTAGAACAGGCTTCGAGGTATCATGTTTCGGGCGGAACAACTCGAGAGTACTATAAAGGAATTTTATACAAAATTGAAGGCCTTAGCCGGGAAGTTTTTTAAACATGGCGTCTGTGTTCATGAACAGGCTAAACAGCTGTAGTGTACAGATTTCAAAAACACAAGTGAATATATTTTTAGTTTATTAATCTACTTCATCATATAATTAAGAGCCAGCTCATTATACACTATGCTGTTTATTTTACTTCTTTATATGATAAAGCATTTATTTTTTCTCCTGCTCCCTAAGTGTCCGCCTTGATCTTCCTCTTTTTCTTTTACTTTTCCGTCTATTATCACCCCGATTTAGATATCGTGTCGTATACCATAACTTAACATCTTCCCCCTTCTACTTTCTCCTATATAACTACAGATAAGTAAAAAGAGGGTTATGGCTTTTTCTTCTGCTCGGGCGAAGTCCGGCGGCTTCAAGTTATTTATAAAAACGTCATTTCTTTTAGTGACCATAAGTTTTATAACAAAAATATCAGTAAATGGTTTTATTTTCGCCCATGGCTTTCCTAATTTTATATATCAATCGCGGATCGGGGAACGCCGTTTTTGTTTAAATCCGCAGTAATCCGATAAACGGAATCGAATTGAAGCTATTACGACGAACCCTTTTATATTCTCGTTCAGTTAGATGAAAATATAACCCGTATTATAATATGCTCATTATCCATTCAGAAATGCTGCTTGTTTTAGACATTTTCGTCTACATGTTTCTTAACACTTTGCACGCCGATCACGAGAACCACTCGGTACGCATTTTTTCTCTAATTCGCCGGCCATTTTAATAACTGCCATGTCTAGCTCGCCGATGACGAGTACCACTCGTGACACTATTTTTCTTAGAGTCGCGGATAACGAATAGTACTCGTGATCAGATTTCATACTGTTTGTATTAAAATATCGAACACAGTTCGTGATCCGCTTAATAGCAACGTGTAGAAGAACGTTTTTTAAGCTACCCGCACACATACAATTTTTTAACGTGAGGGTTGGGGGAACGGCATGCCGATGCGTCGCCCGCGCTGCCTCGTCAGTGCGCTGCGCGGGCTACCTAACAAATCCATGTTAGAGTTTTTATTTTTTCATAAAACGAGTTCTTTTCAGCGATAGTTTTAAAATAAAATAAATATTATAAACACATTGTTTTATTTTTATCATTATAAAATACTAAAAGACCTCTTAAATAAAAAAGAAATTATTCCTGTATCTACGCTAATTATTATTTTATAAATCTTACAATATCACCGAAAATCGCCGGCGAACCAGAGGTGGCGCCTTAAAAAATGCGCGGCGTTCTTGGGAAAAAGAGCATCACGTTTGGTGCTCGTGATCAGCTATTGGAGCGCGGTACCGATTATAACTTACGGCGTGCAAAGTGTTAACTCATTATCTTATTAATGTTATTCCTTACTAGTTACAACAGGGCTATTGCGATTTATTGGTATATATTTGCAACTTATATTAATTTTTGTTCAAAAACTACTCGTAATTGAAAAAATCAAGTAGAAAAGAAACTGTTGAAACTGAAACTGCACGCAATGAAAGCTTGAATAATGTAGCTTTTTACTATCTAGAACTCAAGAGAAAAGTATTATTCATTTAAAAAAGTTGGTTGTAATTATCAATATAGGTAATTTATGTGGCAAACTTATGAAAAAATAATACATTTTAAAATGTGTTTTTTTTCATAAAGTCAATGGTACAATGTGTAAGGTCTTTTAAAGTATCGAATAATGATTCAAGTAATAAATTAATTTAAAATTAGTGCACAATATACAAAAGTAAAGGTACAAATGGCGAAAATAATGACTTAAGGCTTAGGGCATTATCGATCAGCCAACCATTGGAATAACAGAAACATTGTATCCACTTAATTCGCCAAGGCCTTTGACACGGTCTCGGTAACCATCCTACTGAAGAAACTTGAACACATGGGGATCAGGGGTGTGGCATACGACTGGTTTGCTAGTTACCTAACCGGACGACGTCAGATGGTGAAAATAGGAGATTACCTGAGTGACCAACTTCCTGTTAACTTTGGGGTCCCACAGGGGAGTATACTTGGCCCAACGCTTTTCATTTTGTATATCAACGATATTTTAAAAATTGATATTCCAAATGTAAACCTTATTTGTTATGCCGACGATACTGTAATGACAATAAATGGAAAATCATGGGAGGAAACGTTTTGCCTGGCTGATGCTTCGCTTGCAGCCGTAGCTGCATGGTTGGATAGGAACCTACTCACATTAAATGTTGACAAGACCAACTTCATCGCTTTTTCAAAAACTTCCGCATCGTCCCCGCCAGCGGACAGAACAGTCAAGTTTCATACTTGTGGGAAACAAATATCTGGTCGCCCCGGGCAGTGTTCCTGTCAAGAGATTAAGAGGTGTAACTATGTAAGGTACTTAGGGCTTCTGTTTGATCAACATCTCTCCTTCAAAAAACAAATTTCCACTCTCGCTGCAAAAGCCAGGAAGTTGATTTATGTGATGAAGAGATTACGCGACTGTGCTGGTCCTAGTGTACTTCGCCTTGTTTATTTTGCACTGTGCCAATCCATCCTGCAGTACGGAGTTGCTGTATGGGGCAGTGCGGCGAAGACTCATATGACCGAGATTGAACGTGCGCAAAGAGCTGTAATAAAAGTTATGTTAAAGAAACCTTTTCGTTATCCCACCGATTCCCTATACTACGAGAGTAAGGTACTAAGAGTGCGTCAACTTTATATCCTTAAAGCAATTTCAAGGACCCACATTAGCCTGTCCAATTCTCCATGTTATGGAAACCTGTTGAGAAAGCGTATTTTTAGAGCGCCGCTTCCGCCACTGATTTCAGCGCTCGCGAGGAAGTCACCGGCTTACTCTCATCCCTATACCTACAATAATGTCTGCAGCCGTCAAGACATTAAAACGTTAACTGTTTTCGAAGCTAAAAGGGTAGTGAAAACATGGCTACTTACTTTGTCATATGATGAAACTGAAAAGCTAACCAAAATACCGGACATAAGTTGAAACGTATGTCGCAACAAAAACAAAGTGCAATTGCCGCTGTCTCGTGGGTCCTCTTTCACACACACACACACACACACACACACACACACACACACACACACACACACACACACACACACACACACACACACACACACACACACACACACACACACACACACACACACACACACACACACACACACACACACACACACACACACACACACACACACACACACACACACACACACACACACACACACACACACACACACACACACACACACACACACACACACACACACACACACACACACACACACACACACACACACACACACACACACACACACACACACACACACACACACACACACACACACACACACACACACACACACACACACACACACACACACACACACACACACACACACACACATCCCCATAACGTAGTTACTAATAGTACATTAAGCAGTAACATAATTAATTACAACTATAATATTATATCCTTTTCTCTCATACCTATAAATCAATATGTAATTCGCACTCGCAGACTACCGAGATACAGGCACAGCCTAGTTCGGAGTCTGATGGATAACTCACATGTTTTGTAAGTAGTTTTGCTAAAATAAATAATTATTATTATATTATTAATAAACACGACAGCAAATAAACCGGGCCTAACTATAACTCCGTAGGTGCAACTTTGATTGTTATATGTAAAATTATATACTTTTGAGAAAACTGGATTAGACTTCAGTTAATATCACATTTAGATTAATACTTTATACTGGTATTAAGAATGAAGTCACCTTTAAAACAGAATTTGTATAAAAATTGCAATATTTTTAACCCCGACGAAAAAAGGATCTCAGCCAATTTTGAAGCTAGGAACAAGGATGTTGTTTTATTCAGTTTTAGTAGCATTTGCTACTCACTCATTTAAAAAATTAGAGGCGCCAGCTACTTGTGTCGGGCGTATTTTAAGTTTTTTATTTAGTTTATTGAATTATTCGCATCTCTTCAGCAGTTTCTTGCTCTCTTTGCCTATTTTTTATTTATTTTAATATCATTTATGTCACACACATTATTCACTATGTTTTATGGTCACGTGTCCAATAAATATATTTCTTTCTTTCTTTCAGACAGACACGCATGAGAGCCCCGGAAGCACCAAACTGAAGGCTGCTTTCCAGCTTCTTGACACTACTAGAAGCTGTCAGTCCTTTATACATCACTTCACACCGGGTGTCATATGCGCGAGTCCTGCTAGTGACTATGCTTATCGGTGAGTACAACATGTATACCATTGAAACAAAGATTTTAGATTCACAACGAAAAATTGAAATGCGTTACCTGGTGGATGAGACCGGTAGTCGAACCCGGTACCTCTGGACGTGGTGTTTCGGATGCGATCTGTACTTTTCAAGTTTTCACACCTAAAAAGCAGCGCTCCATGGCCCGTCGGGAAACCTTCAATTTGGCCTTGTGGTACTCAGTGGTCATGTGGACCATGTTTGGGCACCGACGGTTAGGACAGGCAGAAATCATTACATATCTATTGTATTGGAAATAAGTTTTCTATCTCATGCAATGCGTGATATAGAATATGCTACTAAAACTGAACATAACTAGAAAATTTGGAATTCTTAGCTTCAATATTGACTGAGATATTGACAGGTGTTCCAATTAAAGCTGAATATCTTGGAAACTACTAATACAGAAATACACAGATTTTACGTCGTTCAGACATTTTCGTCGGGGGTTAAAAAGAGGAGTATTTCTGTGTATATGTCTGTAGCATTGTAGCCACCAAACGGGTGGACAAATTTGAGTACGTTTTTTTAATCGAAGACTTTCTGCCGAGATTGTTCTTAGTTAGCTAAATATGATTGGTGGAAATAAGACTAGTAATTTCTAAAATATTCAGCTTTGATTGGAACAAGTGAAAAGATCTCAGCCAATATTGAAGCTAAGAGCTTAAAATTTTGAGTTTATTTTTTAGTAGCATTTTCTACATCATTCATTGCATGAGGGTCTCATGATAAGGCTACTTGTGTCGGAGGTGTATTAAATTTTTATTTCTATAAAATCTTGTTCCAGCGGAGACTCCGGCGGTCCGTTGATTCGAAAAAAGGATAAGTTCCAAGTAGGAATAATATCGTATAGGCTGCCTAGGTCTGGGGTAACGGTATACAGCAGCGTGTCTTACTACTACTCATGGATTCAGGAGACACAAGCACAATTATTTAATAAATTCTGTCCGGGCAGATTACGAATGGATAGGAGAAGATTACGAAAACGAAAGAATACCAGAAGAGAAAAGACAATAAACTAAAAAAACTGAATATTAGAAATGGTGAATTTTTACGGAATCTATTAAAATGCAAGCGGGATTCCAACCCACGTCTTACATTATGACCTATTTAGCTTTTTCCTTATGAAAAAAAAGGAAAATATATAATTCTTACTATTCCGGAGATTAAAAAATAAAATAAGCTACGGAATAGAAGAACAATTATATATTTTTAGAACAAGTAGAAATTGTCTGTGTAGTAGCGACTGTTTTTTGTATGACATTAAATCCTAAAAGGCGCTTCTTTGTCTTATTTCACTCTCGTCAAATTGCGTTATAGCTTTAAAATCTGACTAAAAAAAAAACAAACGAAGACTCAAGTTACCAATCCTGACTCCGTATCATGCGATGTGAAAGAAACATAACCAAGACTCATACAAAATTGTAAACAGTTGAACACATAGGATTTTGTTTAGTCTGTATGTATAAATAAACAAATTAAGGCTACTTATTCGTTAAAATGCTGATTGTTTTAGACATTCGTCCCTTTAACCGTTTCCATATTATCAATGTCAATCCTTAGAACAGGGCTATAGCGATTTATTGGTATATATATTTGAAACTAGTTTGAATTTTCCATTGATAATGCTTTTCATAAAAAAAAATAAAAAAAATATATCTTTATTTCCAGACTACATAGTCCATAAACTACTCAAAATTGTCAAAATTCACGCAGAAAACTGTTTTTTTTTGTTTACTTATTTTCGACAGCATGCAATGAAAGCATAAAATAGCTATGTTATTATTAAGAACTCTGGGAATAGTATTATTCACTTTAAAAAGATGGTTGGTTACAATATATTTTGTCATAATGTGAAAAAAATATTAAGACGTATTTAAGGCCTCTTAATAAAAGGTCAATTAATTGACCCAGCGGGTGGCCCCGTTTTAACATGGCCGAAAGTTCTTTCGGTTGACTGGATGTTTGGATGTTCAGATGCTTCTCTTAAATTTATGATGATTTATACAAACGGAGTTATAGTTATTTTCATATAATAAGACCTGAGACTACACAGTGAGAACTATAATGTTTATTTTTTGTTTACTACCTAATAGGCTAGTAGCCCATTTTTAAACATATTTGAAATGGTTTATAATGAAAAAAAAAGAAGGTTTTGGCAGAGCAAGAATAAATTTTATTAAAAAAAGTAGTCTGGTAAACGCGATTACTATTAAAGCAATTTTACCCTTTGGCGAACAACTTAGAGTTGATAATCCACCTAAATGACATCTTATCCATGAAGCACGCTTTTTTTTAATGACAGACGATAATGAGGTAGGTACAAAACAGCACAACAGTACTGTTTTCTTAAATGAACGTGCAACGCCAACGAAAGGACTATATCTTGTGCTCATTTATATCTGCACCATGAAATTAATCAAATTGCTTGTGACCGTTTAATCACCATTAAGTCTTCGATAAATTAAAGCATTGCGTCATTGACTTTATTAGAGTTAACGCTTATCAAGGTTAGTGTGACTGAAAAGACCTGACTATACATGAAACCTATAAGGGATGAAGTCTATAGAGGTGAGAAATGCTAGAATACGGAGTGTAGAAAAAAAATATTAAGGACTTTACTCTACTCTTAAACTGAGCAATGCTTGTACTTTGTGTATTAGACGATGATATTAAAAATATACTGTATAGATAACATCCATGAGCTACGAACAAATATTCGAGTTCATAATAGAAATTTTGCACGGGCCGGGATCCGAACCCAGGACCACCGGCTCAGCAGGCAGGTGCACTTCACACTGTGCCAACCGCGTTGTCACACAAAAAGAGGAGCACTATGCTTATATATCCAAAGATATCCATTGAAAACTGTTCAATAGGGTTAGTAAAGTTTTTCCAAGACTTTTTTTTTACAATAGTCTTAGCGATCGCTTTTCTAAAACATTTTTATTTATTTTTGACATGACATTTAGCTATTTTTGTGACTGAAGGACTCTCAAGAAAGCCTTCTAAACCCAATTTATAGACTTGTTAAAATTAAACTTTCCAATGTCTACCCGTTGGAATCTTAACACACCTAATTGTCGATCCGATGTAATTTAACACACCTCAGTGTCAAGACGTCAAAATCTTGACGCACTTCAGTGTCAACCCATTGAAATTTTGACACACCTCAGTGTCAAAAAAATCACAATTAGTGGCACTCCATGGTTTTTAGAACCACGGCATACCAAATATCCTAACCATATTTATGGTCCTTTCACATGTCATTCTCCACCAATTTCACTTTCAGAACTCAAAAATACTTCTGCTTCTCTCACTTCTGTCTGCAGCCTCGGCGCAGATGTCAGGTTTCATAGTCGGAGGACAGTTCGCCTCTATAGAAGACTGGCCGTTCATTGCTACCATAATAGCGTTTAGAGATGTAGCATCAGCGTCTATATGTGGATCCTCACTCATCAGCTCACAGACTGTGCTCACTGCAGCGCATTGTCTCGACGATGTCACTAATACTAAGAGGGATTTCGATAAGTATGTTATTATTATTAATAATAATTTACTATAACATAGGGTTGGTAACATTTTCAAAGATTATTTATATTATATGTTGTTCCAATAATACTTGCTGTATGGATATACGAATTAAAGCTCTTATTTTTCTTAACCATGGATTTTCCCAAATAATTATTCTATTTAACAGATCGCAATATTCTTAAAAATAATTCGTTGGTCAGCACTTGTCAAGTCAAACCGTAACAAATGTTAACACACGTCAGTGTCTAAATTGTCAGTGTCAACCATCGACTTGTTTTTTTTAAATTGGGTTTCAAAGGCAAAGATCCCTTCATCCAAGAATATTGTGAGCTGTCAAGTTGTAATTTTTTTTTCAAAGCCATGGTAAAGAGAAATGAAAGTGCTGAAGTTCGTAGATACTTACAACAAGGACTTAATTGAACTAAGACAATTGTACGCCAGTATTTTGTTGTTTTTTTTTTTAATTTGAAGTTTTTTTTTAAACGGAGTGGTGACGATGACGTTACTATCTAGGGTGAAAATATCGGACAGCGTTTTAAGCATTTTAAAATACAATATGAATCATATTTTCAATTTCAATTTGTCCAGCCATCTTCTTATTTTATAATATAATTATGTCAATTTTCATTTTTCAGATATCAGTTCATGGTATCCATGGGCCATAGTAGCTTCGCAAATGCGACACTGACACGCATTGGACACGACTACATCACCCACCAGAAATATGACCCTTATGATGTTCCCTATGACATCGGGATCTTGTTCCTCAACCAGCCTGTCGAGTTCCTACCGACTGTGAGGAAGGTAGTAATGATTAAGAAAGGGATGGAAAGGAACGCGACTACAGACTTAGCTGTTGCTGGATGGGGCAAATATTCGGTAAGTTTCATAGAAAATAGTGCATTGTTGTAGAAGCTGGAAAGTAAGCAATAGATGAACGAGTAAGTTCGGCCGAAAAACAAATGAAGTGTTATAAAATTCATTATCATTACATAAGCCTATTTATAAAAGACTAGCATTAACCCGCGGCTTCGCCCGCGTTTCTATACAGTAAACATTATCCTACGGGAACGATGCTCATTTTTCAGGATAAAAAGTGGGCTATTTGTTAAAGTTAGGGTATAATCTGCTTATCCCTCATGCATATCCGTCTAGCCGTTTTATTGTTGAAAAGTTTGAATGCATTTATTACGGCTGCAGGAGGTTTCCCGATGACTACTCCAGTCTCGCCGCGCCACCCGCACTGGCCTTGACGACAATCGAAATGGCACCAAATACAAATTTAAACATCTATTAGGATAACGGGACTCATTCCATACCTTAGAAGCAAAAATAAATCCCTTATAGGATCACTTGTAGCTGTCTGTGAGTCCGTCTGTTTACAACCGATTTGCTGCAAAACTACTGCACCGATTGAATTGCAATTAGGCACAAATGCTTTCAAGAATTTTCATGTCCACAAATGTCCCAAAAAAACATGAAAATGACACCCATATTCATATCACCCACAATCATAAGTCATAACGTCATCGCACCGCCACAGGGGAATGGTATTTCACGTCCGCTACGTTGAGTTTTAAAATAATTGTTGTACCCGTAATCAGCGACCTGATAAATAATAAAAATAATACCCATGTTGATTTTCAGACTTTGTCCAACACATTTCCCCCTTTTAGGGCTTCAATTCTTGAAAGGCCTGAAAAGCGTGTTTACTCATATTCTTAGAAATACTCCTGTGAAGTTTCGAATAAAATAGTCTAATCTTGTTTCCCCATACAAACTTTGGATCTCTATTTCACCCCCTTTAGAAAAATCGTTTATTAGTGTGCCTCTATACCCTATAAGAAACCTACGTTCTAAATTTAGACTCTTTAGAATCAGCGGTTTGGGCTGTGCGTTTAAAAACGACACCCATATGTTTAGACATATTTAGACATTTCTACCCCATCGCACCCTAACATGGTATTACACGTCCGCCATGTTGAATTTTAAAACCGTTCTTTTTTTAGTAATCAGCGACCCGATAATCCGTAGAAACCAACTCTTCCCTCTTCCCCTTCCGGGATACAGGGTACCAAGTTATCTAATCTTGTTTCCCCATACAAACATTGAATCCCCATTTCACCCCCATAGGGGGTAAATTAAAAAAAACCTTTCTTAGTGCACCCCTACACCTTATAAGCAACCTACGTGCCAAATTTGAACTCTCTAGAACCAGCGGTTTAGTATTTAGACATTTCAACCCCATTTCACCTCAACAGGGGAGATGGTAATTCACGTCCGCCTCGTTGGATTTTAAAATCGTTGCGGTTTTGGTAATCAGCGACCCGATAAACCATAAAAACAATACCCATATTGATTTTCAGACTTTGTCACCACATTTCTCCCTTTTAGGGGTTGAATTTTCAAAAAACCTGAAACACGTGTTTACTCATTTATCGTTAGAAATACCCCTGTGAAGTTTCAAATAAAATAATAATAACCAATCTTATTTCCCCATACAAACTTTGGAACCCCATTTCACCCCTTTAGGGGGTGAGTTTTGAAAAATCCTTTCTTAGCGGATGCCTACGTCATAACATCTACCTGCATGCCAAATTTCAGCCCGATCCGTCCAGTGGTTTGGGCTGTGCCTTGATAGATCACTATGTCAGTCAGTCAGTCACCTTTGAGTTTTATATATATAGATACACATACCAGAAATATACTTGTCACCGAAATTCGGGTACCAAGAGATAATCTTTTAATGCCTTTTTTTTCTATAATTCTTGTTAGGATGAATTTCGTCGTACTAACGTGACTTTCGCCTTCACTCCCATATTCTATGGCTTCTATATAATGTACTTTTTAAAACCCCACAACTCCCCACTACCTCAATAAGCTTTTTAGTTATTTACGTTCTGTTCGCTCTGCTCAAAAGCTAGTTTTTACTGGTTCCAAAGGACCCTTTTTTCTAAATTAGATCAAAAGGGCTCGTGATTCTGAGTAGAAAATATCTGGAATAACCTAAAATTTTAAAAAAAAGCGGGATATATTCATATTCATAATACTTAATTGGTAGTAAACTAGACAAATATACTTTATGTTCACTAATAATTACTAATTTAAATTCATTTATTTTTATAATTAAAAATCGAATATGATATTTTTTGTTAGGTACTAGCAGAGCACTGTTGAATTGGTTGCAATTTTTTTTTATATTATCCATAATAATATTATAAATGCGAAAGTGTGTCCGTCTGTCTGTTACCTCTTCACGCTTAAACCGCTGAACCGACTTATATGTAATTTGGTATGGAGAGAGTTTGGGACCCGGGAAAGGACATAGGATACTTTTCATCCCGAATAAATTTAGTGTTCCCGTGGTATGAGCGGGTAACACCTCGGGGCACAGCTAGTGCCAAATATATTGATAATTTCACCCAACTTTTTAAAGCGAATACTTTTTCATGACTTCTAGAAAGTATTACATCCATCATAAATTAACGGAAAAAACAGTTCTCTGCGTGATTTTTCACACATTCACTGTAGTTTTTTAAACAAAAATTATCGATGAAAAATTCAAACTGCAGGTTTCAAATATATATCAATAAATCTCAATAGCCGTGCTCTAAGTAGTAACATTGATAATTGTGCTAAGAAACATGTTTGTACATAGAGAAAAAGTCCAAAACAATCAGCATTTTGAACGAATAATGAGCCTTATCAATTTTAATTTTTTTAGCCCACAGGCCACATCAGCCAGCTACTGAAGTCTCTAAATCAGAGTCTGATCGATTTGCAGCGCTGCTATGAAGAGATGAACGAAAGTGACAAGGACCCAGGGATCATATGCACCGGCGAGCCTGACGGGGAGGAGTCCGCTGACAGGTTTGTTCATGCACACAATATAGTAAAAAAAAAAAATTGGGCAAGTGCGAGTCCGACTCGCGCATGAAGGGTTCCGTACCGTAATATATAACAAGTTTGTTGTATGGGAGCCCCCTTTAAATATTTATTTTATTTTTAGTATTTGTTGTTATAGCGGCAATAGAAATACATCATCTGCGAAAATTTCCACTGTCTAGCTGTCACCGTTGTTGAGATACAGCCTGGTGACAGACGGACGGACGGCGAAGTCTTAGTAATAGGGTCCCGATTTTACCCTTTGTGTACGGAACCCTAAAAAACGACAATCTTACACAAATCAACCTAGCCCTCGACTAAGCAAAACTTGTACTGTGGGTACTAGACGACGATATACGTAATACTTAAATATTTATATTATATATGTAGATAACATGCGTGACCCGGGAATAAATATTTTCAAGTTAATCACACAAATCATAGTATTTTCTTCGTGTCGTTCGTTATTTTAATAAGGCGTTAATACAAATAAAAAAAAAGAAATATTATTGGCCTTGGCCGGGAAATCAATATTATTTAAAAAAAGTGTGTGTGTCAGCTCCGACGCACGACTGGAGTTTACTCTTCAGTCCAGGCGCGCACCACGATTTTTTTTAGTGGCGCGATAATTTTGTCGCAGAAATAAGCGTACTTATGGGTTTATGAAAATCGTGGTGCGCGCTTTCTCATATAAACCCATATCTTGCATTTATGCGACAAAATTATCGCGCGACTAAAATCGGGGTGCGCGCCTGGCCTTAAGAACGATTATAAAATATATACTCAATACTCAATACGTTTATTGCACATAATGATTATACAGGTGGAAGACCGATCTAAATGGGTCACCCTGTATAATATCGGTTGACAACCAAAACTCACCAACAAACAAATATCTATAGTATAGGATCCCGATATAAAACGACCTTCACCGAGATGTTTATTTGATGAAATGTATTTTATTTTAATTTAATATGTCAATAAATATATTGCATATGGGTTGCCTAACAAATTTTAGTCCTGCACCATACAGCCAATTGTCCACTAAATAAAAAAAAAACAAAACTAGTATAAACTTTTTAATTGTTCTCTGCGTTTAGTTCATGCATTGAACATTTTTCTGCTCTGCTACTGTCAATGTTTTTTAAATGTAGACAAATTTCGAATAACGGACCATTGAGTTATTATTACTACGTAGTAATAATAACTCAATGTAACGGACAAACAATTTAAATAATAATCTTATATGCGGTTAAGGTATTTAATGAGTGAGTTGAAAATTAATAAGTGTACCAAACGTAAACAAATCCATACTATATACTAACTATATATATATATCCATACTCCATACTAATATTATAAATGCGAAAGTGTGTCTGTCTGTCTGTCTGTCTGTCTGTCTGTTACCTCTTCACGCTTAAACCGCTGAACCGATTTAGATGAAATTTGGTATATAGATAGTTTCAGTCCCGGGGAAGGACATAGAATACTTTTCATTCCGAATAAATGTAGTGTTTCCGTGGCATGAGCGGGTAACACCGCGGGGCAAAGCTAGTAAAAAATAAAACAGAAATGATTGTGTCCAAATCAATATAAAAGTTTTTTTTAACTTATGATATTCTCCGAATGATAAATATGGTAAGGTTTCTAAAAAAACAGTGTGTTTAGAAGTTGTTGATATAACTTAAATTAATAATTATGTGCATATTTTTTAATATTGTGATTGCATATAATTTTAATTCTTATTAATATATTTTGTTGTAAATCAAACATATGATTCGGACCCGAATTTTTATTCCTATTCCTAAAAAAATAAGTACCAAATGAACTTCATGGCACTGATATATTAAATTAAAATGTAGATTGGTGATTATTTCCAAGCATATTTGGAGAAAAGCACTATACAAGCCTCGGCGGGAATGTCAGTTGGCAGATTCGTATTATTGAATATCATACTCATCCACGAACTGACTTTTCCCCGCCTCGGCAGTAATGTACCTATACTATAATGAAAAGACAAAAACGCTTTCCGCCATTTTTTCTTTAGCTTATCTATGGCGTGACTTAGACGATCCCGTCTTATCTATGATGATGATGTGAATGACGTTTTTCTATCCGCGAAAAAAAGCTATCAATAATGTCTGTAAAATTTCAGAATGATAAAATAATTAGTAATCTCAGAAAAATATAAAAACAGTGATTACGTCCTCTTTCTAAGCGGAACACAGAAAATACAATTGTTCTCTTGAAAATATGAAATGTCAATTTGACCCATCATTCCGGATGCATTCAACTGGGAGCTTGGCGCCCTTCAATCTCTTGTTAGTTGATAACCCTGTTTTTTTTTACAGTGGTGACTCCGGAGGACCTTTAGCAAGATTAAAGGACCAGTTGTTAGTCGGGGTCGTGTCGTACAAGCCGATGTATACCCCCGGCATCACCGTGTTCACAAGTGTGGCGTACTATTACTCGTGGATAGCGGAAGCCCAGGAACAATTGTTCAGCAAACATTGTCCCAACGTGTTTGAAGATGCCACCTAACTTTAACAAAACCTTGATAAATGTAGTTTTATTGACCGAGTGAGCGAAACGAGCGAGGCGTCTCCGTTTCAGTTTGGCCCAAACTTAGTATGTTTTGATGTCTAGATTGTTACCGGTTCTAATTCGAATTTCTCAACTGATTCAATTTTTTTTCGTCGATTCAGGAATTTGATTTATTTTAAATGCCTGGTATACATACTATGGAGGTTGAAAACCTTAATAAAATCAAATTTGAACCATTTCGCAACAGCTTAAGGTCTATACTGTCTACCAATCACAGCCACTAGTTTTAATACCTACAATAGCGTAGGTTTTAAAACAAGTATGAATTAAGAGACCTTATTCCTTATTAAATGCTGATTGTTTTAGACATTTTTTTCTATGATCAACCATATTTCTTAACATATTATTATTACTAGAACAGGGCTATTGGGATTTAATGGTATATATTTGGATCTTAGTTTACGTTTTATTGATAATTTTTCAAAAGCTACTCGAAAATCAAAAAATTCACACGGTACCAAAATAAGTTTTTTCAACTTATTATTTTCGACTGCACGCAATGAAAGCATGAACTAAGTAGCTAGTTTATAGCTATGTTACTACCTAGAAGTCGAAAAAAGTATTCTTCACTCAAAAAGTTTTCAATATTTATATATAAGTTCAATATATTTGTCATAATATGAAAAAAAAAAAAAAGAATAAGGCTTCTTAAGATATGAATCTTAAACAGATATCATGGCTATGAAAACAAAAATATTATTTTGTGTTTTTTTATCACCATGAAGTAATGAAATTGGCACAGTTCTTTAAGTTTTATTTCCTCATCTTCGGAACATAACATTATCTCAACATACCTATAGAAAATGGAATCTGCCTCACTCCAGAAACTTAATTAAATCGGACTTGGGCCTACTGCCTGCAATATTTCTCACTCTTTTTACCGACATTTGTTATATTACAATGAAGGTGTGAGTCTGTTTGTGTGTTTGTTACTTTTTAACGCTCAAACGGCTGGATAAGTTTTCATATAATTTGGTATAGAGATAGCTAACATTGGATTCACAGTCACACGTAGGCTACTTATATCCGGAAATATTTGTGTTCTCGTGGAATTAGCGGGCACAGCCAGTAATATTATAAAAGCAAAATTGTATGTACATTGTACGTATGTTTGTTACTTTTTCGCGCGGAAACTAGCAACTACAGTCCGACCAAAAAGAGTAGAAATTAAAAAGTGGCAATAACTATAGTGTCCTCCCGTTTTCTTATATTTATTAGAAAGGTAGGACACTACAGTATTGCCACTTTTTAATTTCTACTCTTTTAAGTGGGACTGTATTGGTTTCTTATATTGACAGAACATAGTGGCTCCACTTCCCCTAATGGTAACCAGAAAGGGGAGTTCAAGTCGCCATGGCAACGGAGAAGAAACCAACGGTGCCTTGTCAGTTGACACTGCCATGCTGGCCCGAGAGATGCTTCTTAACGCTTCGTTTGAAAAGTCCCCTGTTGTAGGAAGGAGGGAACACCATGTGCCGGCAGATTCAACTACACTAAACTAAAAAGGTTATATTTATACCTTTAATGACAAAGTTTAACCATATAGTTTACTAAAAATGGCACCCAATTGCGTCATACGCGTCATACGCTTAGCAATTACTTAACTTCATGTAATCATTAACTTCGAGGTAGTTTACGAGAAACCATTAGAAAATTTAATTAGCGTTAAACCAACGATTGGTGACGACAATTTATCGACAATAATGTTTACTCGTGTACCAAAAAACCGTGAAACTAATAGTATTGTAGTTTTCTTCAGAAGCGTCTGACTTCTATCACTTCATGGTAAGTAGGACCACTAAGACACGCGATTATGACGAGCACCTAAGGCTACCTTCCTCGAGCTCCCGATCCTGTTGTGGATCCAGACATAACAGATTGTCACCGCAAAAAGGTCAGTTTACCCGACGTCCAAAAGTTCCGAAACATGTACTAAACACCATCCAAGCGATGGTCACCGTCTTCGAACTATACTTCTATTCTACCCAAAAGCGCAATCGTCACCAAGTGGATTAGCATAGAGTTTGGACACGGCTTTTGAGGTGTCCCTGTAGCGTCCCGTTGGGGGACTCAGGTAATTTTGTATCTTAGATCCATGATGTCTCACCGCCCATAATCTACACCCGGAACTGTCTTGAAGGTTAGCAGATACTATTGGAGACCAAAGACCTGACAGTTTCCTTGTATCAGCATAGCGATAAAGTAAATGCTGCCTTCATATTCGGTACCATATAGCGGGGGGGTCACTTTCAGAGTTCATTTTAGTTTTAGAGAAATTTAATTTTAGTTTTTAACATCCGAAGAAGAAAGAGGGGTGTTATAAGCTTAACATGTGCATCTGTATATAATGTAAGTACATATCTGTGTGTGTCTGTGGTATCATAACTTCGAAACGTATGGCCCAATTTGAGTGTTATTTTTTATTGAAAGATTCGTCCGTTGAGATGGTTCTTAGCTACGGATGGAAATAGGACCCGTTGTTTCGAAGATATTCAGATTTACTTGGAACAAGTGACAAGATCTCAGCCAATATTGAAGTTAGTTACAAGTATCTTCAGTTTAAGTAGCATTTTCTATAGCACGCATTGATTGAGGGTCTCATGATGACCAGCTACTTGTGCCAGGGGTGTTTTATATTTCTGATTAAGGTTATTATGTAGTTGTTTAATAATGACTTTAAGTTTTTATATACTATTCTTTTTTTTTTAGTTTTTTTTGTTGAATAAAGTAGCTGTTAGCGACGTTCTACATTGATCCTAAACTTATAATCATTTCAGGACATAATGATTCGCTCTCTCCTCTTCATGATGGTGACTTCTGCCTCCGCAAAGATGTCTCCCTTCATCGTCAACGGTGAAAGGGCTTCCATAAGAGACTGGCCATTTATAGCGTTCCTAGAAGCGAAGGGAGACCTTCATGGTGCGTGTGGGGGGTCTCTAATCAGCTCTCAGACTGTGCTGACGGCGGCACACTGCGTGGAAGACTTGTTGAAGGGGGATAAGAAACAGTTTCACAAGTGAGTTGTGACCTCTCATCGCGAGCAATCGCCTATAAATAAGCCACCGAGCGAGCGAAGCCCCACCATGGTTCAATGGTTTTCGTATGTTTAGTTTTAATTACGTATGGTGTCACCTATATTTCACTAATTCTTGTCACAGAACCCAAAATCAATATTTTTTATTATATTTATTATTATTTATTATGAATCGGTCGTCTATATGACGTTAGCTTGTGGAAAATCTGACAGTTACAACACACAAAGAGATAAGTAGTAAAATTTCCATACTAAGTTCACCTTAGTTAGGCTGCGTTTCCACCAGAGATGTGTAGCGGGATGTGTTTTGGTTAACCACTAATAACTTCATTTACTTATCCTCGCTCAGCGCACCTGATTCTATGATTCTAGTCCGATTGTATGATTTTCTGCGCTGTGACCAATCAATGCTCGCCTACGCTTTTTCACAATGAGGAACTTTTCAAATGAATTTTTAATTCACACATTGGGATATTTTCGAAAATGTAAAAATGTGACAATATTTCTTTTTATCTTCTATTCGACCACATTTCTGAATTTGTGTGATGGGAAACAAAGGAATTCCAATATGGCGGTAGAAAGGATGTGTCAGGATCTTAAATGACGGTAGGGTAAGTGCCGTGGGGTGGCCGAGATACGAGTGTTGAAAAGCACTTTTTGTTACAGATGGGAGTTTAGAATCTACATGGGTCACATAAGGCACAAGAGGGCGGTCCTGACACGTCGCGTCGTGGATTACCACTCGCACGAAGAGTACTACTACCTTTGTGAGGGCCGGTCGGGGCAAGCGCGACAGCGGGGAATCGCACTTGGGCCATGTTTATTGATCGTAAACTCCACTTCTTTTTTAGATTTTGGATATTTTAGGTACCTATTTTATACTCAGTAACACGAGGTCTTGTGATCTCTTCATCTTTTCGTTCCACTCCATTACCATTTCCATAAACCACAATACGGTATCTGACTACAGGGAAAATACATTGTATCATTGATACCACTAAAAACACATTCAGAAATACACGAAACCAAATAAAGTACCACTAACTTTTGTACATTGTACTATTTCTAATTACACAAAAACGAAACAGAAAACTGATTTTGACTATTGGTTTTTATGATGTCACATTACGACAGTATCTTCATAGAGACTTCGTACTAACAGATGGTTTTGACATTCCATAAAAAGTAGCTGATTTGAGCTGTCAAATACCGTATTGCGGCAACGGAATGCGAAAATAAAAAATATGAACATTTTGGGACACTTTTTTTCTCCTTTTTAGATCGAAAGTGCTCGTGATTCTGAGTAAATTATACCTAATATATCCAAAATCCAAAGACGTGGGGTGTACAACAAAGAAAAACGGGCCCAAAAATATCGAAAAGTACATATGTACAGTCGAGTTCATTTACTTCTACACACTTACGAGAACAAAAATATCTGAACACTATTTTATACTCCTGACAATAGGGTCGTGTTCAGATATTTTTGTTCTCGTGTGTGGATGTAAATGAACTCGACTGTATAGGTCAAATACGCTGGACCGGTAATCCAGAGGTCCCGGGGTTTGATACCTGTTCTCTTCCGTCGGGTTACGCATTTCAATTTCTGTGCTTTGATCTTTGTATCAATGGTTTAATATAAATATTGTGGTGTTTCACATTAAAAAATAATGAGACATTAAAAGTTTAATAAATTTAGTACATGTATATTTGTATAGAATCTTTTTATCGATTCATATTTTTTATGTGGTAATTTATAAAAATTAGTACATGTATGTTACTACCTACAACGTTAGATGGCGTTAGTAATATAACATTTGTACCATACGATATTTCCCGCTTGTCCCGCTGTCGCACTTGGCCCGACTTGACTTTATCATAAAACAATAGAGAAGGGTTTATTTTTAACGCGCATTTACTAGCTTAATAAATTGACCAAGCGAGCGAGTCTTGTCCGTTTCAACTTTGCCAAAGAATCTTTCGTATGTCCGATGGATGCTTGATGTTTGGATATCCGTTTTTCCGGATTTCCGGCTAGTCTCGCCTACAGGTAGCACTGCCATCCATCCGGGTTTCCCCGGATTTGTCCTAGTTTGGAGGCCAACCGTGGACTGTCCAGGGTGTTTTCAAAAAGTATCCGGAAAACACGCTGACACGTTCTATGTGAATAAAAAATAAAGCGATTGTTTTTTTTTATTATATTATTTTGGGACAGACGAGGGAAGACTGCCGCAGTCT
This sequence comes from Apotomis capreana, assembly GCA_947623375.1. Taxonomy (NCBI): domain Eukaryota; kingdom Metazoa; phylum Arthropoda; class Insecta; order Lepidoptera; family Tortricidae; genus Apotomis; species Apotomis capreana. Next base: position 61,417,020 of record OX392498.1, on the reverse strand, counting down.
AATAAGTAGATTAACTGTTAATCTTACAACACTAAGCAAAAAAACTATGTTAAGTTTTAACCTTCGGTTTTTTACTTTAATTAATCACTTTACTTCAATGAAAGAAATAATCGAATATTTTACTTACAGCCACAAAGTTTGACATCTGCGTTCTGTTCCTGTCTAAAATGGTGACCTTTTCGGACACAGTGAAGAAAGTGATTTTGGTTCCTCAGAGCGACTTCTTTCCACGGAGGCGAAAACACCGGATTTTAGAGACAGCCGGGTGGGGCGCTGTGTCGGTAAGACTTTATAAGGCTCCTTTTCCGTTCAAAAATGCTGATTGTTTAGATGATTTTCTCTATGATCAAACATGTTCGTTATATATCAATGTCGCTACATAGAACAGGGCAATTGAGATTTACCTATTAGTTTAAATTTGAAACATACAGCTTGAATTTTACATTGATAATTTTTGTTTCAAATACTTCTCGAAATTGTCAAGAATTCACGCAGAAAACAGGTTTTTTCAACTTTCCATGCAATGAAGGCATGAAATAGCTATGTTACTTTCTAATAATATATGTCATAAAAATAAGTCACAATATGAAAAAAAAGAATAATGCCTCCTAAATATTATACCCGCGCCTTTAACACAACTGTGACATGCGAGTCTTTCTCATAAATATTACCTATCTCTTTCTTCGCAGTACTGTGAGAGAGTGTCGGGCGATGCTATGTCGCGCGACAATACTCGCGAAACGTAGGAGTGCTAGACAGGCTGAGAGGCATAACATTGTATCTGCCGAACTGAGAAGCAGACCGCTGTCAGCTCATGTATTTAACATAGCTATTTTGCTTCTGAGGTACGGGAGGAGTTTTAAATGCCTCTCAAGTACTAAAAAACTAAGTTAAAGTAGTGTAAGACCAATATAAGAAAAAAAAAACAAATATCTCTCTCGCTCGTTTTGTGCTGTTAACATCATCGTAACCATCAAAAACCACTACGAAAATTTCGATTGTTTATTTTTGAATTTTTTCAATAATAATAATATAATTATGTATATTTAAGGGCGATGATGATGGTGATGACGATGACAATATTCAATATTAGATTTAGACGATATCTAGGAATTTTATTTTTAGGAATATACGTGCTATACTTATTAAAGAAATGTGTTTATTTCTTTATTGTCCGTCTTCTTCTCCTCATATCTCATAAAATATTTATCCCAGAGGAAAAATGTATACATCTTTCTTGTAGACCTTTGCACCCCCCTCCCCCCGTTAGCTTCAACCCCACCCACCAGTACTTTTAGTATGTTGTTTAAAACATCATTCCCTACAACTATCCCAAAATTCACTTATACACGAGTTTTTTCCCCTGATAAGCAGCTTTTGGTCTTCGTTAGGTGGGCTACAACAGTTAGTTAGTTATTGGACTGTGGCAGTCTTATCACCTTACCTTGAAATTTTGTGAGTAGTCTCCCAGTAAAACTATGCCCAGTGATTTGTCTGTTGCATTACTACTATAATAATATTATTGTTCATTGTAAATGCTTTATTGATATGTTACTTAGAATGTGACAAGTAAACGAGCTCTTGTAGCCTACTAGCAGAAAAAATAATTATGAATTTGAATTTGATACTGAATTTGAATTTGAATGGAATAGAATACAATATTACTTATTGCAGAGCCGTGTTATCTGTTTTGTTCCAGGAGAACCTGTGGGATGAGCAAAACCGAGAAGAGAGGGTTCTGCAGAGGATCGGGCAGGTGATGTTCACCATGCCGATCTGTCTCTCCATGATGAGGCCTCCGTACCCGGGCGTCATTTGTGCGGGGAAAATCAAGGCGAATAGGCATGTTTACAGGTTGGTTACTATAACATACAGGATGATGCAGAATGCACAATTTTATGACAGCTAGCAACTAGCGGACAGGGAAGAGTGGAAGAGACTATATGGACAACCTGATCAATAAACTGGTTGCTGAATATACATACTCGTACATACTTTATAAGATAAATGTTTACTGTATTTGGTCAGCCAATAAAGGTTTTTATTATTATTTATTTATTTATTTAGATTAGAAGAAAATCGTAACATTACAGGATTACACCCAAGTCATTACAAAATTCTTAAAAATTAAATTATATTATTCCACAGATACATTAAATAAGATTAAATTATTACACATACAATTACTAAATTAATACATACATCACAGACTAATTGGCAAGACTCTCGCATAATTTCAGACACTCTCTTTCAACGACCGCCCATCCATCCGCAAACAAATCGCAGGAGAGTTGCACAGCGCTAAGCCCGTTAAGGGCATGTAGAGCGCGGCAGACGGGAGAGTTGCGGCGCGCCACCGTGTGCGCGGGGGGCACTGCGAACAGGCGCTGCCGATCTGCGCGAAACCGCGTCTGTCCGTATTATCATGTATGTCGCACTTGCTCACGGGACAAGTGTCCCGGACCTTTGGGAGGCATAGCCAGCCAGCCAGCCCAGCGGAGCCTAAACCAACGCGTAGAGGCCCTTTCGACAATTTAATGGAATGTGTGTACATCGAGCGGATACTGTCCCTGTCTGTGTCATGGGACACACACAGAGACAGCGCCCGCTGGGTGCAAGAACTATTGATGGATATATGGAATCTAAATACAAATTGGGCTATGGGGATGAAATGGAGGACTGGCTAATTGGGCTATGGATTGAGACAATCGGATGTCTACCAGGAAAAAGTCTCATTTGTAATGGCACTGGTAGACGATGACTCGCCTCCCGCTAGATGGGCCCACATAAATAGCGACACATAGAATGGCCTAAGGGCAAGGGCAACATCGGTGCGGAAGGCTAAGGGCGGAGAGGTGTAATACTGGGCTTTAACTCACGCGACTCCACTCTGTCCGGCCGGTTAAGGCAAGTCAGAGGCGGAGGCCTTGACCCATCACCCCCCGTCAGGATTCCTCCAGAAGCAGAAACTCAATATTTTATCTAGTATTCTATTATATCTAGCATTTTTTTCCAGTGGCGACTCTGGCGGTCCGTTGGTCAGAAAATCGGACAAACATCAAGTCGGGATTGTGTCGACCAGATTATTACCCGAGGGGATAACAGTCTACAGCAGTGTTCCTCACTACTACAGCTGGATCGAAAAGACACAGAAGGCGTTATTTGATAGAAATTGCTAATCAACCTTTTGAGCGCCGAAGATGGCAAATCACGTCGACGGAAAGCTGTGCCCCAGACGCCACGACGTCATTTGCCGCTATATAATGCCATACTATCTATTGTCAGCTTGGAGACTGGGACACAGTTTTCCGTCAACGAGCTGGGCGGTCAAGAGGTCAAACAGTGGTTTTATGTATAGACTCGACGTCAACATATATAGTATCTACTGAAAAATAAAGCTAAAGAAAGAAATAGCTAAAACGAAGTTGATTTCTCAATTAAATTCAGTGGCAAGGTCAGTCCGGGTAAGCGCTTGAGAGTTAAGTGCGCCTAACATAAAAATATTGAAAAGTACACAATGTTATACTACTGACGGCATCTTACAACCATGCAAGTAACATAATCTGTACTTTTTATATATTTTTTCCTACCCCATGTGGTGCACTTATCCCGACTGACCTTGTATACACGCATTTATAAAATGTACATGTAGTACTTTTGTAACATAAGAAAGGACTACGAGTATTTCATAAAGAAATAGACTATTAAGTATTTTATAATTGTTTTCTATTTTATAGATAATGAATAAAATTATTAAAAACGTGAAAAATATTACACTAGTGTAATAATGTAATAAATAGTACTCACTTCCCCCGGAGCTCAGAGCAAGTAGTGCTAAGACCGTCAGCGCCGCTAGTTCTAGCAGCAGCCGTCGACGGGTCAACCCAGTACAGCACCGCCTCGCGCTTCATTTGTTTCATTTTGCCTATGTCCAGCAGTGGACGTCTTTTGGCTGATGATGATGATGATGATGAAACAACAGCTTCGCACCCGCGGATTGGTACCAGCCTCACATAGGCAATCGAGCAAGCGCCCGCCTATTTTTGGTGCTGTTAGTCGGAGCCGTCACGAGCTGGACCTTGCCTGCAGGGTTCAGGTTGAAGACACATGGAGGCGAAGCGAGTGCCTGCGACGCCGCGTCTCCATGTAGCGAGTAACCTCGCTCCGTAATAAAACTTGTAATTTCTAACATATAGGATGGCTACATCAGGAATAGAGTTATAGCTGTGCTAGTACTTACTTCCCCCGGAGCTCAGAGCCAGCAGTGCTAAGACCGTCAGCGCCGCTAGTCCGAGCAGCAGCCGCCGACGGGTGAACCCGGTGCAGCAGCGGGCTACCGCCCCGTGATTCATTCTGCGTCTGAGGACAAACGATATCCGTGAGAGTATGTTCATACTGCCCTGGGACACAGGCGCGACAGCGGCCTATCGGTGTGCGTTGGTGACCTTGTAATGCCGAATCCTTCGACGAGGCATTCACGTGAATGCCCTTCACCACAGCGCGCGCCCCGCGCTCGCTCCTCGACACGCACACAGCCGCGAGTTTTGTTACTGCACACAAGTGTCGCTGTCATTTCTTTTTACGTTAGTATATATATTCTTTGCCTGGGAGCCAATTATGGTTTCTATCACGCGATAAATAAGTGATAGCGTCCGTCACCTTTTGACAAAATGCGAGTGTGAGTGAGAGATGCTTTGACACTTATTTATCATGTGATAAACGAAATATCATAGGCCCCCTGGATGGGAAAAACAAACTGTTGAAATTCAAAATGGTATATGTTGAATGGCGGCAACCCTGCCGAGCCGAAAAAACTATCACCACTATCAGAAATCGTACAAGTCGGGAAAAAACGTTTTTATCTTTTTTTTAGCTACAGAAAAACCTAGTTTTTTTCTAGCATTGAGGGAGCTCATTCCTAGTTATAAAATAATCAAGATAAAAATAATAATCCATTCGATTTACGTACAAATGTACATGCGTAGATCTTTCATTTTTGATCTGCACAGTGCTTGTAAAATCTAGACCTTGCGTCGCGTGACCTTAATGTGACCTCATTGTTATATAGTTCCCAACGACATAAGAAGCGCCATAATAATGGGAACCTGATCGTACCCGCGCCAGTCACAGCAATATATACAGGGTGATTCCTTCGTCGTGATTAGATGAAATTAAATTAAATAATTTATTTAGTAAGTAGCCCACACCGGCACTTTTACTAGTCAGAGGAGACCGCTTTTGAGAAGAAAGCCGAAGGAAACTCAATGAGATGTCAGATTATGAGAGGGAATTTCTCAAGACGCTTGCGTGGCAGTTGTCTTTGACTTATTTGCTTATACACACAATATCTATACTATTATTATAATTCTAAAACTGTATTGAAAAACTGTTTCTTTTTTTTATGGAGAAGTAATATTTTCTTCGGTTTTCGCGACAGTCACACATTTAAATAAAACAATTTAAACGGATTATATCGCGTATATTAATTATACATAGTTTTTCTCAGTCAATCTTTGACAATGGTATCTGTAAAGGTACCGAAACGTCAAATAATTAATATACGCGATATAATCCGTTTAAATATAAATATATATGTATAAATATAAATATTGTAGCAGCCGTACAACGCCAGCTGTTGGTAAAAAATAATTAGTCCGAGATTTACGACAAAGGCTGGATACATTTTAACCAAGTTTTGTACAGGGCTGGATATCCAAAAAAGGTTATAGGATGCTTTTTAACCGACTTCAAAAAAAAGGTTCTCAATTCGACTGTTGTTCAGTTCTGACAAAGACATCCACATGAAAATCATATAAGTGTTATGTATGTTCCAAGCAAAAGATCATTGAAGTCGGTTATTTGTGAAAAAGTGATTATATTTGTAACACTATTAAGCAAAAAAAAAATTTAAATCTATAACAAAAACAAGAACCGACTTCTCCCGTTCATGTACAGATTATATTTGAATCACCTTTTGCAGTCGGTGCCAAACCACTCAATTATGCCTATGAAAACAGATGCCACGCAAGTTTACGTGAGGTTTGCTAAATGCCAATAATAGGCTTTCAGTTTTTTTTGAAGTCGTTTCTTTTTTTAGTTTTTTTTTTTTTCTTTTTATCATCCGATACGGACGAATTTCCTATTTTAAAATGCTGCAATTCAACACAACAGTACAGAAATAAATGTTCTATTTCAATTACATCGACAACTTCCGCTATTTATTTTTTTACCGACATATAATCTATCGTGTAATTATCATAATATCATAGGGATATTAGAAATAATTGTCGATATAAACTTACATGATATTTGAATCGTATTACAACTAAAACGCGTAGTTATATTTTTATTTAAATGTAAATTAAAACTTACTAATTAGAGATAATATATGAAAATGAAACAGTATACAAATTTACTGTTTATATATCTAATAACATAACACTTTATCAGTCTTTACACTTTAACATTTATCTGACATATATGTTTTATCTGGTGATTGAACAATCAGCCCTAAGTAACATTATTATTTGTCATTTACTGATTAACAGAAAGAAATATACACTCATTCCACATGTTGACTGGTTTATAAATTTAAGATATTTCGATTTTCCTATTGTTTTCTTGATGGCAAACACTATTCTTTTTAAATGTTTATATAAAAGTAAAAAAAATATAAATATAAATGCTTTGACCGGGATTTAAACCCACCTTCCCACGGCTATTCAGGTCAGACGGGTGCATTACCAATTATGCTGTCAAAGACACCAGCATCGAATTTTTCAACCAGTTGCTTCATTTTTCAGCCTTAACTATATAATTATTCGCTTCTATAAACATAAAGTTTACGGCAGCAGACGTTACGACTTTAATAAAAAAAAAGATTAAGTATTCATTTTATCAGTATTGTTCAGACTTAGGAATCACCCTGTATATGAAGCGTCTCCGTCGGCCTCCGTGTGCCCTAATGAATCAGTTCTAATTCACTTGACACTAGTATCCTATAGACCGAGGCATCGGGGTCGTGCCGTGATAATTGCACGTTATTTCAGTCTACGAAATTTAGCGTTATACAGCGTGTATATTTGATATAACCGCATATTGCAGCCAGACGGAGATTTTAGTGCTATAATTTGATATTTATAACAATTATTAATTTTAAAATACTTCAACAGGTTTACTCACGTCGTAGAAGTCGAATAACGCTCGACATGTTTCGAATCGGTACGCGATTCATCATCAGGAGAGACGAAGAAACATGTCGAGCGTTATTCAACTTCTACGACGTGAGTAAACCCGTTTAAGTATTTAATATGTCTGAGACTCACGATAGTTTTCTATGTAAAATTATTAATTTAGCGTTAACTGCCATAGCGTAAGGTGCACTCGGGTAATTCCGAATGCTTTTTGCACTAGTTGGTAAGGTGTAAGTGTCTCCATGAACCAGTCAGTATAGCAAGGTTTTAAGACGGAAATAGTGAATAACTTACTTACTAGATGATATAGCCTAACAATCGATTACAGAATTTTTCATAAGTAATGTAAGTTTTTTAAAATACAAGCATTTCAAATCTAGTTTTTTTTTTCGTTGCCAACGGGCAATTCCGAATTGGTTCGGGTAAATCCGAATACACTTGAAAATGAGTTTTATGCGCTTCTTGCATAAGGGACATATTCCTTTTTTGATTGGAATTACCCTCCCTGCTCTTTTTACTCGATTAGGCTTATAGAAGTACATATACGTGTGTTTGTCAAGCTTTTATTTCGGAATTACCCGATCAGGAATCTGTGGTACTCAAACTTTAACCCTTAAAGTCTGGATGTATAGCCCCCTGTTTACATATCTTGACCATCTTTTTGCATTTTATTGATTTTTTTATTATTTTTTCAGGGCACCTAGGTTTGAACCCTGTAATTTTTTATTTTTCGTCTTTAAGGGTACCTAAAGACACCTGCAAAAAGGACAAAAAAAATCCGGCTTGCAACGCCATGAATCCAGGAAAACATTCCCATACAATATGTGTGAAAATAATGATAATGTACTTAATAAAAATCCACATACCGAAAAAAACATTTTCCATACATGTGGAGCAGAATTTACTACGAGAGAAAAAAAATAGCGATTAAAAAATAATAGTTTTCATTTTCACACAAATATGTGAAAATTTTTCTTCGATTAGTGGCTTTTCTAGCCGGTTTTTTTTTTGGCCCATATAAGTTTTGGATTGGCATAAAAAATAGTACATTACTGCAGACGCCGGGAAAATAAGGGCTTGCCGGCTGAGTAGGTAATAGTTATTTGTTATACAAGGGGGGAAAGTTGTATTTTACCCGCGAGTGTTTATTTGAAACACGAGCTAGCGAAAGGATCCTATGATTGACCACGAGCGAAGCGAGTGGTTCAAAATAGAATCCTGAGCGTAGCGAGTGTTTCAATACACGAGACGTAAAATAACTTTCACCCGTGTATAACACAAAACTTTTCACCTCACTACAGCGAGGAAAAAAGAATAAGGGTTTGTACTATATCTTTGAAAAATATCTGCAATAATCAACCAATTTGCCATTTATTAAAACTAAGGTCTAATTAGCTTTCATGTAGGTATTTTAAACGGGATTTTTCAGAAAATAAGCTCATGTCAAATTTTACTTTAGCTGCGTTGAAACGTCAAAACTCTTTCTCCACATGTGGATAAAAAGCGATTTTCTCAATAGATATCAAACAAACAAACTGGGCTTTCCGAGCTAGTGAGGTGAAAAAGTTTTTTCTCAAACATGCAATGAAATATTGTCTTTGCGTTCCTTATAATAGGCTCGGAAGTATCGGTTTTTGGGCGCAACAACTCGAGAGGACTGTAAAGGGATTTCATACTGCTTTTCAGGCCTAGGCCTGCAAAGTAACTTTTTTTTTGTTTCAACAACAAGGTCATTCACACAGCTGGCTGGTTTGACAAAAAGCAGGTTTTGTTTTTAAAGGTTGGTTGTTAGACACTTGTGGAAAAAAAAATTCAAGATGGCGACTTTTTTTTTTCAAAATTTCAAATTGGTGCTAGGCGGCTAAAACTCGGTATCGGGGGGCTCTCGGGGCTCAAAAATATGAATCTGAAATCTTGTATGAAAATTCGGTCAAATTCGGAAAATATCGAAAAAAAACGATTTGTATGGAGAAAATTTCAAATTGGTCCTAGGAGGCTGAAATTCGGTATCCGGGGGTTTTTGGGGCTCCTGAGTCAGAATCTGAAATCGGATTTTTTAAATTCGGTCAAATTCGGATTCGGGGGCTCTCGGGGCTCAAAAATATGAATCTGAAATCTTGTCCGAAAATTCGGTCAAATTCGGAAAATGTCGAAAAAAAACGATTTGTATGGAGAAAATTTCAAATTGGTCCTAGGAGGCTGAAATTCGGTATCCGGGGGTTTTTGGGGCTCCTGAGTCAGAATCTGAAATCGGATTTTTAAAATTCGGTCAAATTCGTAAAATATCGGACAAACAATATTAAGTGTTATTCTTTGAAGTATATTTTTTTATTTCATTGTATGTTTGAGAAAAGCACTATACATGCCTCGTCGTGAAAACGGATTCCCGGCCTCGTATCACTATCCGGCCTCGCTCGCACGCTCGCTCGGCCGTATATACCTACTTGGCCGGAAATCCTCATTTTCCCGGCCTCTGATGTAATGTACTATTATAGACGGCCGACCGTAGCGATACCTACGAAGCCTGCAAGCCCTTTTCACGGCTTTCAAGCCAAACGGAACGTTGGGGTTGTGTAATAACGGTGAAAATGAATTGGCTCACTTGTCGCATCGACGCTAGCGAGGGTTATCAACGATTAAATAAAATAATAATGTATTGACCATTTATTTGTTGCATTCAATATAGAGAGCAAATTATATTATTTATACATTATATACAGGATGATCAATCATAATGGGTCAGTAGGGAGAAAACGAAAACTATAAGAGATTGGGAAATCTGCTCTTAGGAACCATGATGGCGTCGATTTTAGATTTATTAAAAACTGCATTCAATTTTTTTTCGTATATCTCATGCATAACTGGGAATCGAACGCGGTTAAAATTGAAGAGGATAAAAAGAAAAAAAAAGATGTCAATCGATCCTATTTTTTATTAGCAACAAATATCTGTATAAGTGTACATACATTTAGAGTGCTCTAAGAGTCAGAAATTGCTGTTAAAGCTGAAAACGCTACATAAAAATATGCGTGCTGTCTAGGTATGGAAAAATAACTTTTTCCATTTTGACCATAATAATTCCCGTTTATGTTTATAGTTGTCATACAATAATTGTTTTGTTGAATTATGAGGATATTGGAAACAATTTCATATTTGCTTTTCGATAAAAAAAAAAGTCAAATGTTCGTACCTTATAGGAATGTCACTCTTTAACAGCAATTTCTGATTCTTAGAGCACTCTAAATGTATGTAAACCCCTACAGACATTTGTTCTCAATAAAAAATAGGATCGATTGACATCTTAATTATTATTATTTTCTCTACTCAATTTCGACCGGGTTCGATTCCGGGTTATGCATGAGATATACGAAAAAAAATTGAATGCAGTTTTTGATAAATCTAAAATCGAAGCCATGGTTCCTAAGAACAGATTTCCCTATCTCTTATAGTTTTCGTTTTCTCCCTACTGACTCATTTGGATTGATCACCCGGTATATTATTTCACTATTTAACTGTAAAATGATACATTTCTAAATTTACACAAATTGAATACATGCCACATTTTATTGGCATTGCTGCGAACCACTGCAATACAAAATCTTTTTTTTTTTAACAATACAATACGTATTTAAAAGAATGCAACGTTACAAATACAAAAATAGCGATAGTACGGCGTGGTGGAGCGATAGAGTAATAAAAATAAATACTGATTTCGTTTACAAAGGACGATAAGTAATAAATTAATAAGTTAATAACGCGCTATAATATAGTTATAAGTACATGAAACATTACAAATGGTTAAAATTGGTGGCTGTTAAATATAATAGTGGTATATGGTAATTCGAGCAAATTCCTGCATCCCGCTACGATGCAAATGTTTTTAGCTATCTTTTTATTCATTTCACTACTAGTATAAAAAGACAAATGCGGCACGTTCACTTGCGACGTAAATCGGTAGAGCGTGGGCGCTAGTATCGTGTACGTGTACGTGCGTTCCGAGGCAGAGCGTGGCAGCCACTGAATATGCCACACTGGTCTGGGGACCGGCATGTACTTGTAGCGGGAAACGTTAATCGCGGAGTGCGCCCCGCCTGGTTATACTTACACATCGCGTCAATAACTTAATTTTGATTGTTTGAGAACCACTGGCTGTCACTTTGAAAAACAAGGTCGGATAATTCCGGCCACGGAATTCCCCACTTCGGGTAAATCTGAAAATTTAATAAAATACAAGCTACAATAGATTAACTCTATTTAAAATTGCTAAAAAACGAAAATCTCTTAAACACAAAAGCAGTCAATTCATTTACTCACCAAATTACAGAGTTAGCGATGGTCGTCTAATTCCGAATGTCAAAAAGGCGGGAATTTTTCACTCGCTCACTAATCTGATGCGCCACGCGCGTAGTTTTGTCGCTAGCGTCTCAAGCTAACTGACGCGGCAAGGGAGATACTTGAACTTCATAGGGAGTGTAGCCAGAGCAAATAATGTTGCCGCGTTTAGTAGATAAGGGTCATTTTCGGAATAGCCCGATTTTCGGAATTAGCCGAGTGCACCTTAATTAATTTTTGAATTTTTTCTGACCAGCAATGTATGGCGTAGTTATTAATAGTGACAGTTGTCACATCACGATGTTAAGTGTCAACAAGCAACAACAAACAAATACATTGCGTGCTGAATTATTTTATATGGAAAAAAGTAAGATTTTTTTCTTTTAATTTACAGATCAATATATTAATAAGTGCCTATACTACGACCCCGTAAAGTTTGCGGTTATATCAAATAGACACGCTGTATACATCACTAGCGACCCGCCCCAGTTTCGCACGGAACCTCTAAAATTATCAGTGATTCTCTGCTATATTATGCATGTAATTTATGTATGCATTATAAACCTTCCTCTTGAATACATACTTATATAGATAAATATATACTTAAATACATAGAACAACCATGACCCAAGCACAAATATTCGAGTTCATCACACAAATATTTGCCCTGGCCGGGATTCGAACCCGGGACCGCCAGCTCAGTAGGCAGGTGCTTACAAACTGAGCCAACCGCGTCGTCGTCAAAGAAGGTAAGTAATGTTTTTCTTCTCCATACACGAAGAGCACCTTCTAAAGTACTTAAAGCCATGGAAATTATTCATCTATTCGCTATCAATATTTATAAATGCAAAATTGTATCTGTAAGTCGATCGATGGGGTATTTTGCATAGAAATAGGAAATTGTCCGCGAGATGACGTCAACTGTCTCTTACATCGAGGCCAGGAGGAACTCTGAATGGGAAATGGAGTTTTAGGGTTCCGTACCCAAAGGGTTAAAAACGGGACCCATTTTTCATGGTGGGGTGTGACGGAAGCAAAAAATGTTTTTTTGCGTTTTACTCGTATAAAAAGTATTGTACCTATGCAATAGTTACAGAATTAGGTCTTAAAATCTCGTACCTAACTTAGTCTACCCGGCAAGCCTCGTGGCCTAATAGGGGTACTTACTCGACTTTAAAGACCTTCAGGGGGTCGAAACGGTTGCCTACGATTAATTTTTGGGGTGCCGTACGCACAGGGTAAAAACGGGACCCTATAACTAAGCTTTCGCTGTCCGTGTGTCATCAGGCTGTATCTCATGAACCGTGATAGTTAGACAGACGTGTTACGGCGCTGTAAGAACAAATAGTAAAAACAGAATATACGGAACCCTAAAAATATAATTATGAATAATATGTGACATTTTTTTTCTTCTAATTATATCGAAAATTCGAGAGCTCGTGATTTTGAGTAGAACATACCTAAAACAAAAAAAAAATACAAAGGAAATAGCTGGCGCCGCGCCCCCAGACAATTCCTGCCTTTGAGTTTGAGATTTTTCCAGAAATTACGAATCCAAAGAAAACTTGATTTTCGATACTATTTAAGAATTTTACAATAGCATATTATGTACTTACACAGATATTTATAAATTTTGTTATGGTGTTCATAATCTTCTTAACGTCACAAAATAAAAAAAATAAACCCAGGTCCAGACCTCGGTGTCGTTAAAAATAGTAAAAAAAAATAATAATAATATGTATACCTGGCTACACATCGTGAAATTAAGGGTGATAAGAAGCAAAATTTACCTTGAGATCCCCCTTATTTAAACTTTGTAAACACGCTTTAAATATCACTTCGCACAACTACAACTCACTTCACATAATGTCACACTGAGCACACATACACACACACATACACAACTACATCCATACGTAAAGCGAAAGATCGACTAACAGACAATAGACGCCATTTAATATTGTATGCATTGTAATCGGAACACATGCTAACCGACTTGGAAATAGAGGTCCACCTTCGCATTCTTTGACTCGTATGTATTTCTCAGTCATTTATTATTTAAATTGACATAATATTATGAAATTGAATTACTTTTCAAAGGGTAAAAACGGGACCCTATTACTGAGACTTCGCTGTCCGTCCGACCGTCCGTCTGTCTGTCACCAGGCTGTACCTCAGCCTCAGCAAGAGGCAGAAGCGGCGTAATAACGCGCGAGCAAGAGCCCGTCTGACTTCACAGACGGGCGCAGGTGTGACACCGGACGCACCTGCAACCGCGGCCCCTTCAGGGCAAAACAAAAGGCCACTGGGTTCGAGTGGCGACTCTACTCTGCTGGCTAGCGCCTCCAAAAGGACGAAGGTAGGGTCGTATGCGGAGGCGGTGGCGGCGGAGAGATTGGCCATTATCCCAGTGGACTACCCTGCCGTCAAGATTCAGGCTGGGCATCTGTCCGCTATCCAGGGCGCAGTACTAGCGCTCCTGGACGGTGCACCTGATCCCCTGCCGAGAATCGTGATCGGCAACATTGTGGGGGGCGCCCTCCACGTCAGTTGCCAAGGGAGGGGGGCCTCCACGTGGTTCAGCTCAGCAATCGGAGGAGTGGAGATTGCTGGACTGCACCTTAAGGTCGTGGACGCCAAGGATCTGCCGAAACCGGTCAAAATGGCCTGGAAGACGCGGGTCGTTGGCGCCCAGGACGTAAAACTAATGCTCCGTGTGCTGCAGAGGCTTAATCCTATGCTGCATACGGAGCAATGGAAGATAGTGGACACCCTGATGTCAGACGCAAGCACCCGACGCATCATCTTGATGGATCGGGAGTCGGCGGATGTCATCAAGGCGTCCAACTATCAACTCTTCTCGGGGGTGGATCTGAGCTCTTTCAAGCTCCTCGAGGATGCGGAGGAGAGGATGCTTGGGAGGGCGGAGGTCGACCACCGGGCAACCGGGGGCGGGGCGGCCACAGAGGGCGATGTGGCCGCGTGTGGGGACGCGAACCCAGTGGGTGGTGCGGTACTGGAAGGCCCAGCCGATGACGCCGCAAACGTCGAGGCCAAGGAGGCACTGTCGGCAGACGGTGCGGAGGCCAAGACGGTAGAGGCAGAGGCGGGCACGGAGCCGGACGCGACGATGGTGGAGAGAGAGTGGAGGGAGGATCGTGCTGGGTCACGCATGGGTCGAGAGTCATCGCCGTTGTCAACGGTGGACTCGGAGGCCTTGCGTGATATGGCTGATCTGTACCTGGGATGCGACCTCTCCCCCATGTCTAGCGAGGCGCCACCACAGGCCGCTGATCTCAGCAGGCCCAAAACCACATAATGGCGCAATGGCGGGTGTAAGGTGTGTACAAATTAACCTACAACACAACAAAGCAGCCACAGCCCTTCTGGCGAGGCAGTTAATTAATGATAAATTCGATATTGCTCTAATACAAGAACCATATATTTATAAAGGGGAAATTAGAGGTTTGGGCGGAACTGGCGGTACCATACTGTACCACTGCTCCGATGATAATATGAGGACATGCATCTACGTCAGAAATGGCATCGATGCTATGCCTTTACATGCTTTCTGTTCCAGGGATCTTACCAGTGTTAAGATCCAGAATAAAGGGGAGGGGAAGGCTCTTATCTTCTCGTCAGCCTACCTCCCTTACGAGGCGACGGACCCGATAACACAACAACTGCGGGATCTTGTCGTCGAAGGCAGCAAGGCGAACACCGACCTGATCATCGGCTGCGACGCGAACGCTCACAATGTCGTCTGGGGCAGCTCGGATGTCAACAAGAGAGGGGAGAAGGTACTGGATTTTCTGGTGAGTTCCTCCTTACAAATTCTTAATAAAGGCAATGAACCAACCTTTGTCAACGCAAGGCGAGGTCAGGTAATTGATATAACGTTGGCTTCCAATAACACTAGCAAAAGCATCAACTCATGGCATGTTTCTAAGGAAATTTCTCTATCAGACCACAGATACATATGCTTTAGGTACAATACGAAGATAGATGTAAAAACTGTACTCAAAAGGAACCCTAGGAACACTGACTGGGAAGCGTACAAGGCTGACCTGAAAGTGGAACTGGGTGATCCGAAAGGTAAGCTCAATTCCATTATTGATATAGAGTTTGAAGCTGACAAAATAGTTCAAGCGGTATACACAACTTGGACCAATAACTGCCCGGAAAAGAAAACTCTGGCAAAAAGAATACCCTGGTGGAATCCAGAGATAGCAAAACTCAGGAAAGAAACCAGGGCTATATTCAACGACGCAAAAGCCTCAAACAACTTTGAGAGTTATGCACACAAGCTCACAGAATATAATAAGGCTGTGAGAAAGGCAAAAAGAAGCGCGTGGAGGGGTCACTGCGACCAAATAGGGTCTATACCAGAAGGTATGAGACTAACAAAAGCACTAGCTGCGTCAAAGTCAGTCCCGCTCACAACCATTAAGGGTAGGGACGGGAAAATGACGGAGACAGGGCTAGAAACCTTAAAAATTATGTGTAGCACACACTTTCCAGGCTCAGTGATACACGAGAGCGAATTAGACGATGTTGCAATTAGTGTATTGGAACAAAGCGCAAGCACAACCAGACACAATTGGGACACGTCGAAAAAGGTAGTAGACCATAACAAATTGAAATGGGCAATTTCAACGTTCCAGCCGTTCAAGGCTCCGGGACCAGATGAAATCTACCCAGTACTACTACAAGAAGGCGCAACCGTACTCATTCCTCATCTGAGTAGACTGTACAGAGCGTCTATAGCATTTGGAGACATACCACGAGTATGGAGAATGGTAAAAGTAATATACCTGCCTAAACCAGGCAAGGCAGACTACGGAGAAGCCAAATCGTACAGGCCTATAAGTCTGTCTTCATTTTTCCTAAAAACATTGGAAAAATTGGTGGACAGACATATAAGGGATGGTCCATTAAAAAGACGTCCGTTGCACAAACTACAATGTGCGTACCAACCTGGAAAGTCAACCGATACCGCGTTGCACCTGGTAACAACCAGAGCCGAACGGGCCATAGAAAATCAGGAACTATGCCTGGCGGCTTTTCTAGACGTGGAAGGAGCGTTTGATCGCACCACGTACCAAGCTATCAGTGAAGCAGCTGCAAGACATGGCATAGAACCGACCATCTGCAAATGGATAGGCAACATGTTAAACGCCAGGCTAATAAAGTCGTCTCTGATGGGAGATGAAATACTAGCTACGGCTACAAAAGGGTGTCCCCAGGGAGGAGTACTCTCACCTACTCTATGGAGTCTGGTGGTAAACTCCCTAATGGAGGAACTCAACAGTGGTCCTATCTATACGGTAGGATATGCAGATGATCTGGTGATTCTCGTAAATGGGAAATTTCCCAGTACGGTATCAGTAATTATGAGTGAAGCACTGAGGAAAGTGGAGAAATGGTGTAACAATCACCAACTATCCATTAACCCAGGCAAAACAGTGGTAATACCATTCACGAGAAAGAGGATTCTTAAAAACATGCAGGAACTAAAACTGTATGGACAGGTACTTGAAATGTCCAGTGAGGTGAAATATCTTGGTGTCATACTAGATAAGGAACTCAATTGGAAATAGCATGTCGATCACACCATAACAAAGGCTCTCAGAGTATTTGGGATGTGTAGATCAGCGTATGGTAAGACGTGGGGATTAAGCCCAGAGGTACTAAAGTGGATTTATACCATGATGGTACGACCGATCATCCTATATGGCAGCCTCGTATGGTGGCCAAGGACGTTGAGGAGCACATGCAGAGACGCCTTGACAAAGGTGCAAAGAACGGCGTGCATGGCTATAACAGGGGCGTTTAGAACTACGCCAACCGCGGCGCTAGAAATATTGCTAGATCTACCACCGCTACATATAGTGATACAGTCCGAAGCGCGCAAATCGCTGCACAGGTTAAAAACAATGGACCTGTGGAGTTATTGCACGCCGAAGACTAAGCACACTAACATGGAAAGCAACAATTTTCTTGACAGAATAACAACCATGAGCTGCGATAAAATGCAGCCTAAGTTTGTATTCAATAGGAACTTCAAGGTACAAGTTCCAACGAGGGCGGAATGGGCCGAGGGTCGCGAGCCACCTACAGCGGATGGTGAGGACATTATTTGGTACACTGATGGATCAAAAATGGGATCAGGTACGGGAGCAGGCATTCATGCAAACGACTTCAATGCAAGTACAAGTATGGGAGGTTATGCGACTGTCTTCCAAGCGGAGACATACGCTATAATCGCCTGTGCCCAGGAGAACATAGATAGACTTACCAGAGGGAAGCACATCTACATACTCAGTGACAGTCAAGCGGCACTTAAAGCGCTAGGTGCGCCTAAAGTGGATTCTAGACTTGTGTATAATGGCGTCCTAGCTTTGAACAAGCTTGGAAGGCACAATAAGGTGCAACTGGTATGGATCCCAGGGCATGAAGGCTTCATCGGTAATGAAATTGCAGATGAACTTGCTAGAAAAGGGTCTGCGACAAGTTTCATAGGACCTGAACCATGTGTGGGTCTCTCGCAGGGAACCATAGCAACAGCCATCAAGGACTATGCCAAAAACCAGCACCAACAAGAGTGGAGGAAAATGGCAGGCTTGAGGCACTCAAAGCTATTCATGGAATGTATAGAATCAGGCTGGACCAAGAAATTATGGGAATACAGCAAAAGACAGCTCCGAATCATAACGGGGGTGTTTACCGGTCACTTTGGGGTCAAAGGACTATTGGCCAAGTTGGGACTGTCTGACAATACAGATTGTAGAATGTGTGGCGAGGAGGCAGAGACAATGAAGCACATACTGTGTGAATGTCATGCCCTCGCCAGACTCAGAATGAAGGAATTCGGTATTGGTTACCCAGAACCGAAGGAATTCCAGGCACTACCAACTGGTTCCATCATCCGATATATGAAGGTGGTGGAACAATCCTTTGAGTAGGCGCGATGGGGGTAACTACACAAAAGATCCCATTGGGTCGAAGTGTATCCGCAAGGACCCCTTCCTAATAAGATAAGATAAGATAAGGCTGTACCTCAAGAACGGTGATAGCTAGACAGTTGAAATTGACAATTGAAATAACAAATACTAAAACTTGTTATAGATTATGGTACGGAACCCTTCATGCGCGAGTCGGACTCGCACTTGCCCAATTTTTACATTTATATTTCACATGTCACATGACCCAACTTAATTCCGGTTTATTTTTAAAATAATTTAAGGAAATTAAAATATCAGTAACAATTTATCTACATAATATCTACTTTTATAACATTTTAGATTTATATTGAAAATCAGTTTCGTATGGAGAGACGTCATGATTTTAGGAAAAATCTTAATAGCGTGTTGCAGGATCGTCATTTGTTTTGTAAGGAAATTATGAAAACAGATGGCGGCAGCCTGGGCTGGCATGGCGCCGCGCCATGTTTTTTCATAATTTCGTTTGTCCTCTTAGGGTACGGCTAGACTTTCTACCAATTTTGGTACAGGGATATCTAGATATCAAAAGAAAGTTGAATATGTCAAAAAAAAAATATGAAATAATTTGAAGGTGCCTTCTATTATTTATTTTTTTGACATATATTATTAATTATCCAATTGAATTACGGTTTTACATTTGTAAATTAAAATATTAGTAACAATTTATAAAAATAACAATATAATGAAAATTTCTCTATAAATTACGTAAAAACCTTAATATTTCATTGTTTGTCACAATTACAAAAAAAAATTGTAGCTTTTTACCCCCAAGAAAAAAGAGGTGTTATTATTATTATATTTGTTTCTCGTTATTGAGTCTCGGGCTCATAAGTCCCGGTCTTTTGGAAGGCTTGCGTGGGGATATGGATCCAACACGTAGAGGCCCCTTGGAGAAATTTGCTGTGGCTGTAGCCCTGCTGGGACCCGTTCCTGATCATATCAATAAGATGATACATTCATGAACAGGTCCCTTATTATTATCGGATGGATCAACATGAGTTTGTTTTTTTCAGTAGAAAGACTTGTCCATCGAGATGGTTCTTAGCTATGTTTTCTGGGAATAGGACTACTAGTTTCCAAGATATTCAGCTTTAATTGAAACAAGTGACAATATCTCAGCCAATATTGGAGCTAAGAATTTCAAAATGTGTAATTATGTTCAGTTTTAGTAGCATTTTCTATACCACCCATTGAATTAATCTCCATGATGACTAGCTACAGTCTAACCAAAAAGAGTAGAATTATTTACTTTAATTAAGAATGTCATAACGTCCTCAATCTCTTTAATCTTTAGTGTATAGGATACGAGTTGGAACCGACCTCACCCATCCTGTTCAACGGATGATAAGCACTTTATCTGACCATGGTAAATAAAAAAATACGCTGACGAAGTTTCTAGTAATAAATAAAAAATGTTTTTTTATTAAACAATGCACCTAAGAGAGACTAACAAATAAATTTAGTACTAAACATTGCGTTGTCTATTTTTTAACCCCGACGAAACAAGAGGGTAACTATCTGTGTGTCTGTGACCAATTCAAAAGCGGTTTCATTATCCAAAGCTTTGTCTGTCGACATTGTACCTAACTTTTTTGTACCTAATTAACTATGTTAAGTGAAAATACCAGCAACTGATTCCAAGATATTCAGCTTAAATAGATTGGAACAAGTGACAATCCTGTCACATTTTCACTTGATCAGCCAAAATTTAGCTATGTATTCCAAATGTTATGTTCAGGTTTAGTAGAATTTTTATTCCACTCATTAAATGAGGGCATTATGATAACCAGCTACTTGTATTCTCAATATTGAATTTAGGTTATTTTCTGGCCTAACTACTGAGATGTAATTTTCATTTCTAAGAAGCCTCTCTATTTTTTTTATTTGACGTCCTTGTTTACTCTAGTACTAATATGACGGAGAGCTACCTGTGTGATTCGCTTGTCGCTCGACTCAGCGTCATCCGTCTTGCTCGCACTGTATTGAAAGTAAAGTGACAGGTATTGTCGCGCGACAAACTGACGCGTGTCGTGTTGGACAGACAGACATGATACTACAACATTACTAGTTAGGATGGAACCATAAAAGACAGTCCGTTCAGTCATTCATCGCTGTCAACAAAAGCGAGGCTCTCTATTTATAGATATTTGCTTAGAGTAATCCTGCGCATTGTTCAGTTTAACATCACAATGCAACTGTACCCTTACCATAAGTTAAAGTGACCGTATTCGCTAGCGATAGCGTAGACAGCGCCCCAGCGGTTACTTTGTAGAACTACATAGACATGTTGACTATTTTTTTTGAGGATGTCAATCGATTCTATTTTTTAACCGACTTCAAAAAAGGGGTTCTCAGTTCGGTTGTATGTTTTTTTTTTTTTTTTTAATGTTTGTTACCTCATAACTCCGTGATTTATGAGTCGATTTGGAAAATTCTTTTTAGGTTCATGAATAGACATTTCAAGGTTGGTCCCATAAAATTTTGGTGAATATTCACCAAAATTTTATGGGATGATGCACGGATGACGAGATCCATGAGGAATCGAAGGAATTCCTGAAATTTTATAGGCAGTCATAATATTTTTCATATATTTTCTAAAACTATTTAAGTATTTGCATATGGTAGTCATCATCTTCCAATGCTGAACTGATGATGGAAGGTACAACTCCTTAACGGTTAGGAGTTAGGAGATAATTAAAACGAGATGCATTCGTTCAAGACCTCCCTGATCACCCCGCCATACGTATTTTATATGAATCACTAAAAAGCGAAAAAAAAATTTTTAACAAAAAAAAGAACCGACTTCAGTAAAACTAAAAATCCAAAAATAACCCGTTCAAGTACAGATTACATTTGACTCACCCTTTGAAGTCGGTGCCAAACCTCACGTAAACTTTAATATATAAATATAATAACAGTGGTTGGTAACAGTGGTGCCAAACCTCACGTAAACTTTAATATATAAATATAATAACAGTGGTTTGGGATCGACTTCAAAGGGTGAGTCAAATGTAATCTGTACTTGAACGGGTTATTTTTGGATTTTTAGTTTTACTGAAGTCGGTTCTTTTTTTTGTTAATTTTTTTTTTTTATTGTGATCAATTGTCGATATGGAACTGACTACACATAAACTGCTCTAATAGTCAGAAATGACAATCAAAGTTCAACATTCCTACGTAGCGCTAAAAACGCTCCATACAAAAGGCGTCCAGGCTAGTGACGTTACAGGCCGTTATAGCCAATAATATGTATGGAGAAATTAAGAAATTTGCCATTTTCATCGTGAAAAGGTGCGTTTAAGTTCATGGTTGTCATAAAATTATTGTTTTGTAAAATTATGAGAATTCTAAAAACATTTTCAAAATTGCTATTGGATTAAAATAAAAACATCACAAAATTTGCATAGTCATATATTTCCAAAAAATCTATTTTTCTGGATTTTTTTTTGTTCCGTGATATATTTAGCTAATTTTATTCATATAACTACAGTACGCTGTAGAATTCAACATCAGTCAACATGTCTATTCTGCACAACGAGTAGGCACGGTCACTGTACACTCGTGGTAAAGGTACTGTACCCTTACCATGAATTAACGTGACCGTCGCCACCGACAGCTTAACCTATTGACCGCCAAGCGGTCTAGCAATTTACCGTGCCACTGACGCCAGAGTAAAAAAAAAAAGATGTCCCCAAAATCAACAGGGATTGAAAAATACTTGCAGCGGTTAGAATTACAAAGTTTTTGATCATTGAAATTTGGACGGCTGTGGCCGACGTGGCGTCAGGGGCACGATTTTTTGTTGACGGCCACAGCCGACTGTGGCGGTCAAAAGGTTAAACGATTTGTATGTGAGTACAAAGCTCCTAACGGTTACTTTGTAGAACTACTATTCTCCATTTAGTTTACGCAGTAATAGCGAGTATACAATAAACTCGTGGTAAAGGCACCGTTACACGATTCGAGGTTGCCACTACAGGAAATAACTACTATTACGCGTATTACGGAGTTTCGGGAAACTTCTAGTTTAAAAAAACGACGCTCGGGAGACCCCAGAGATGGCAACTACCTCTGCCAAAGAATCTCTCTGACTATACAAAGAGGTAACGCCGCCAGCATACTGGGGACCATGCCGCAGGCGGACCTTTTGAATGGGGTATTCGTATTCCTTTTTTATTATTGTATTATAGGTTAATTAGAGTAAGGTTTTATACATACGTTGTTCTTAAATTGTTTCTTTAAATTTATGTGAAATTGTAGATTAAAAATATGTCATTTGCGTATTATGATTGTGTTGTATGTGGCACTAAACTGTGCCAAAACTCCGCGATTAAAATTAAATAAAGTAAGTCTTATATTACGCCGATCTCAGAATAGGCTAGTTGGCCCATTTTTGAAATATATTTGAAATGGTTAATTATGATTTTAATAGCTCATTGTATTTTTGTGTGAGCTAGAAAGCTAAATTTTTATAATTGAAAACAGACATGTAATTTATGCCTTTAGCTTATCTGTGGCGTGACGTAGATAGAATACCGAGTAAATGCTCGAAATTCGACCGTCGTATAGCACCGTCCCGCTCATTCAAATATACTTTGACAAATGATCGAGAGGGACGGCATCATTCGATGGTGAAATTTCGAGTATTAGTTTTCTTTACGGGACCGGTGACGTCACTATCGTGGGCGAAAATGGCGGACAGCGTTTTTTAACCGACTTCAAAAAAGGAGGAGGTTCTCAATTCGAACTATTTTTTTTTTCTTTTTGTGTGTATGTTACTCGATATCTCTGAGAACCGTGAACCGATTTTCAATTTCTTTTTAACCGAAAGGGTATAACTCCGAGTTGGTCCCGTTGGCACTAAGTCGGGATCTGATGATGGAATCTTGGAGAAATCGAGGGAACTCTTCAAATGTTATAGGTACATGTACGGCGCTTTCGGTAATTTATTGATAAAGTTAAGAATTCACCTTCAGTAAATAGGATTTGGCCACTAGAACTTTTATATGAATCGCTAAAAAGCAAAAAAAAAAAATCAACAAAAAAAAGAACCGACTTCAGTAAAACTAAAAGACCAGAAATAACCCGTTCAAGTACAGATTACATTTGACTCACCCTTCGAAGTCGGTGCCAAACCTCGCATAAACTATAATATAACTATAAATATAAGAACTGAGTGGTTTGGGATCGACTTCTAAGGGTGAGTCAAATGTAATCTGTACTTCAACGTTACGTTATTTCTGGTTTTTTAGTTTTACTGAAGTCGGTTCTTTTTTTTGTTAAATTTTTTTAAGCGTTTCAAAAGGGATATTTCAACAGGATAACAACTATATTTTCAAAATATTTTCTTCGGTTTCCGCGACTGTCACACATTTAAATAAAACAATTTAAACGGATTATATCACGTATATTAACTATTTGAGCCTCCCTGATGTTTCGGTAGCTTTACAGTTACCGTTGTCAAAGTAAGGCTTATACTCGTATTTCCAAATTATTATTTTTTCAACCATCTTCTACATTTTCTGAACTGATAAATATATATTATTTAGGTTTAAGAAATAAACATTACTTAATATAATTTAACATGACCCAACGAGCCTATTACTTACACCTATTTACACGAATTGAGGTCAAGGTGTTGAATTGTTTTCATCACAATCGTAACCAATTTCACACACAGGTATTGATTTGAGCCTACACGATTTTCGCACATCATCGTGGAAATTAAACACGAGGCAAATAAAATAACAAATAACCTAAATTCAAGATTTAAATACCCCCGACAGGATTTAATTTGGAAACCAAATACACAAAATTGTACAGGTAATCACCCAATAAAAATAAGTCTATCTAAATCTAAATCTAAACTTAGTCTAAAAATGGCCTCCGTGGCATTTTACCAAAGACGCTGGCAGCATTACCTCGCTGTATTGCTATACTAAGACGCTGAGTGAGGAAACTGCCAACCCTTTGGTCACCAATGGTGCCAACGAGCCGTTTAGAAAGCTCTTTAAAAAGAATTCTAGCGCTTAGACAAGATTAGATTAGATTTACTTATTTCATAATATAAAATGTCAATATAAATTAGCCAAAGACAATTTACATGCATTCATACTATGATCGTCATAAAAATAAAAATGAGATATCATAATAGTAAAAAACATAACAATTGATTACAAAAACAGATGTCATACTTCAGTTAAATGTGGTTCAAATATAAGAATACCTCCTTAAGGTATTGTCAAAACTCGAAAAATCGATACTACCTACAATAAACACAATGTGAAATACAGAAATTTTCATGTCACTACATGAAATAATTTGATACAAAATATATCAAGTAGCTAGTCATGGTTAGACCCTCATTCAATGAGTGATATAGAAAATGCTACTAAAACTGAACATGACTACAAAATTTGGAATTCTTAGCTTTAATGTTTATCTGAGAACATGTCACTTGTTCCAATTAAAGCTGAATTTCTTGGAAACTACTGGTTCTATTCCCACCAAACATAGCTAAGAACCATCTCGACGGACAAGTCATTCGATAAAAACTCACTGAAATTGGTCTATCCGTTTGGGAGCTAATATGCCAGACAGACACGCAGACACACAAATACACATGTTAAACTTATAACGTCCCTCATTTTTGCCGGGGATTTAAAATTGCTATGCTATATAACATCGTTATAAGGGTGAGTAACCTTACTGGCGCGGAGCTAAGCGGATTTGAGAGGAGTAGAGTGAGTTTACCAATCACATTTTGACGACGCAGTCGGCAAAGCAGTTGCCTGCTAAGCCGGCGGTCCTGGGTGATATTTGTGTGATGAACACGAATATTTGTGCCTGGGTCATGGATTTTCTATGTACCTATTTAAGTATTTATCTATGTAAGAATGTATATCGTCGCCTAGTATTCATAACACAAGCCTTCTAGAGCTTAATTTGGGACTAGGTTGATTTAGTGTGAGGTTGTCCGATATTTATTTATTTACTAGAAGGTGCTTGCAACTTCGTCAGCGTAACCATCTTTGGATGTCCAGCTATCCTGTACCGAAATTGGTTAAAATTCGTCCAGCCGTTTCGGCGTGATGCGAGGACAAATGAAATTATGAAAACAGATAGAAATTAAAACATACAACACTCAAAAAAACATAATTCAGCTGTTTAGCCCGTTCATGAACACAGACGCCATGTTTAAAAATACTTTCTGGCCTAGGCCTTCAATTTTGTACGAAATTCCTTTAATACAGTTCTCTCGAAACGTTCCGCCCGAAACGTGACACTTCGAAACCTGCTTTAATAACGCACGTTATGAGGATATTTCATTGCATGTTCGAGATTTTTTTTTTCATATGACAATTATATTAATATTTTCAACAAACTATTAAAAGTAAACTTTTCTCTGAGTTCTAGTTAGTAAGTAACATAGCTATTTCATTATTTCATTGCGTGTAGTCGAAAATAAGTTGAAGATAAAAAAACAGTTTTCTGCGTTAATTTTGTCAATATCGCGTACTTACCTAATTTTTTAAACAAAAATTATCAATAAAAAATTTAAACTGTACCTATGCGTCAAATATTTAATAGGTAGTTCTATTGATAAATATGTTAAGAAACATGTATTGTTTGATCATAGAGAAATGAAATGCAATGAAATTAAATTAAATAATTTATTCAGTTCGTAGTCCACAAGGGCACTTTTACTAGTTAGATTGTGAATTCACCGGCATTTTACAAGAGGAGACCGTTGAGAAGAAAGCCGAAAGAAACTCGACAGTAAGATTTTTTTTTCGTTAGTCATACTTAAAACAATCATTTACATTTTATGGTATAATACATTGACACACGTAAATGAGAATCTCCTTTAGATGTTTAGATTCTCCAAATCAATGTTAAGTAAGTAACTACATTCATTCCTTTTATCCTAATAATTTTCCCAGAGATATATAAAGTCTCTAGGTGTCTTGACATGCAATAAGATACTCTTAATTAATTAAATTCCACAGAGATTGTATAAGGTCTCTGTAAATGTCACCTTAGCAGCTCAAACAGCGAACATCGCGTTTTAATGACAGTTAAAGCCGATATAGGTACCGAGATACCTAAACAATCGCTTATTTGGCGATATCTCAAATGACACTCGAATTAATCCCCTGAATCCATAATTTTCACAAAATATTATGAAACTGAAATATTGCTTTTTAGTATTATTTAATCATCTAAGTATAGCCTACCAGGTTTTTTTAAGCCCACGACATAATGCTGATATTTAGTGCTACTAATCGATTTTATTGGCACAGACAAATTTTTGGTAACGGAATTTGAAAGTCAGACTGATGTAAGCAAAAAGGAAATAGGACTAAATATTCCGCAAATTTTGATCAACTTTCAATGTATTTTTACATAATAATGCCAAAACTATCCGCAGTGGTGAAAGTAGTCTTTTTCAATAGGATTCGGTTTTTATCTTGCAAGAAGAACGAACTATCGAGCAGTATTTATTTGGTTGATGACAAATCCTTGACAAGTCGCTGCTGACGTTTAATAATGCAAATATATGACGTATGCATATTATTGCCATATGAAAGCTGTTTGTAGCGCCACTATCCCTGGGCATGACAGACGCCTGTAAGACTATAGCATGCATAATTCAGCCATAGTATTCCATTTGAAGCATAATTGGGTAATTTACTCGAACAATGGAGTCGACGTGACTTCTATAAACCAGCATAAAGAGCATTACAGGTGTTCGAATGTTTCCAACTCAAATTACCTCAGTAATGTATTGCCTGTAAACCATGATGTTTTATAAGAAGATACGTCATCATTGATTGCTTCATCATTTCTAATGCGAATCGCTAAGGAATGGAAATTGCTCTCATGTATTTCCAAAAAATATATAATATATGTATCTTCAAGGTAAGAGTGAAGAGGCTATTACTGAACCGGCGAGCTACATCCTCGACCCCGTAGACACTTTCCATCAGGTGATACTGGGGTCATCGCCGGTCAGATTGTGAATAAAAAAAACGCTACTATACACAAAAAAAAAACAAAAAAAAAATGCCAGGATTCCCTGTCCTACAGGACCCATCAAGGGAAGTATCAAGGGAAGTTGGACACAACCTCACACAAATCGATCTATAAATAGTCCCAAATTAAGCTCAAAAAGGCTTGTGTTATGGATACTAGACGACGATATACATACGTACTTATATAGATAAATATATACTTAAATACATAGAACAACCATGACCCAAGCACAAATATTCGAGCTAAGCTGTATAAGCTTCGAATAAGCTGTCTGCTGGGAAAATGAAATGTTTTATCCGAGAAAATCTAATTCAGCTTACTTACCTGCGATATGAAATTCCGTTTTGTTACTTACGGTTTTTGCGTGAATTGTGCACTTACGCATTAAGCAAGTCGTTTTGGGGCCATAATCACACCGTTACTGAGAACTAGACACATATAATACGCATCTTATTGTAACGAGTACCTATCAGGGTACTGATATTTTTTTGCTCTGCTCTCTGTAACTGACGATTCGAAAGTGCTTGTAGCTAGGCCTACTTGAATAAAGAGTATTTCGACTTTGACTTTGATTTTGAATTTGACTTTGTTTTTCCGGAGATCTACAAAAACGCGTATAGGCGAGCATTTCTCAAAAATTTTGCGTACCTACAATTAAGACAGAAATTAAGGTCCAATATAATTTTCCTAGTTTGTTACCAATTTTAATTGTGATTTCCATACATTGATATCAGATTATGTCTAATTAAAAAAGTGTAAGCATAACAGAACCTTAATTATCGAACATAGCCATAACATTAATATAAAATTACTAAACTAATTGGTAACAAAATAAGAAAATTATATTGGACCTTAATTTCTGGCTTAATTGTGGGCAATTTTTTTTAAGAAATGCTCAGGCACCATTTGGTGCTATTGGACTCCTAATAAGGGCTTCTATTTCGGATCAGATGTTAAGTAGACTTATCTACTTATAAAATATCATTGCCCCTAAACCTAAAATCGTTTGCCCTATCCAGCTACCAAAAAAAGTTCAATTGTGTGCAGCCGTTTCGACGGGAGGGGCTCTTCAGTTAGTACTCTACTAGTAGTTTATAAACTGTTACATAATGAGTACTTAAAGCACAAGTGTGGTTTTAGGACACGAGCCGAATGCGAGTTTCATAACAGAATCATACGAGTGTTTTAAGACCTTACAAATGTACAGCCGGATACATTAATTCTTTATGTACACACCATAGATTATTTTATGTAGATAAGAAGTACTCAGTGGTACTAGTAACTCCCACGGAACGGAGGAATGATTGAGGCGACGCCGCCGGCTTGGCATAACATATAATAAAAAATCATAACGTTATGAAATCATTGATGTTTTATCATAACATTTTCCTTATGGGTGTAGGTAGATCAAGTTGTATAAAACTTTTATGAGTTAAATAAAATCTCACTAAATTAATAAAATTTATTAATTAATTTGTGTCGTCGTAAAAAATCGTTCTGTACAAAATTAAAAGCTTATTTAGTCGATAAATGCTACTATAATATAGACGATTTCTTTAATGATAAAGTTTAGAATCTGAAGTCTTAAAAATTTGTATGTATAACTTACTTAAAAATAATAGCTATTAAGCTGTAGATGCCCTCTCATATTGCTGCGCCCTATGCAGGGTATCACATGTAAAACTGCCCTATATTGTACCTACCTTTATAGCTATGTGATATGCAATAAACGATATTATTATTATTATTATTATCTCCTTTATTCATTTAAAATCTTAAGTTAGGTTTTTTACAATAAAGTTATATCAAAAGTAAAATACAATAAAGAAATTACAAAATATATAAACACATTATAAAAAACCTAACCTAGGGTGCCGCCGGCAGCGGGGCAGGGCCCAGGCTACCGGTGGTTAGGGCTGCAGAGAGAGGAACCTCCTGACAATGCGCGCCGTGTCCAGGAGTACCGCCTTCTGTATCTGGCCCTTGATCCAGCCATCTAGCGAGAGTCTCTTAAGATGTTTGTCGAGACTCTTCGCTATAAGACCGTTCGCCGAAACGACTATCGGGACAATGATCGTCGAGTCAACATCCCACATGACGGTCACCTCGTGAGCCAAGTCAAGGTACTTGCTGAGTTTGTCCTTCTCGGCCTTCACGAGGTTCTCGTCATGCGGGATGGTGATGTCGACGAGCACTGCCTGGCGCTTACTCGTAGATCGATCTACCAACACGATATCAGGCTTATTGGCTACAATAGTCCTGTCCGTGATGATAGATCGATCCCAATAGAGCGTGGCACGACCATTTTCGAGAACTGGCATCGGTGCGTACTTATAGTACGGCACCTCAGACCCCACAAGACCGTATCGAAGAGCAAGTTGCTGGTGAATGATCCTGGCTACTTGGTTATGTCTGTGCAAGTACTCGCCGTTAGCAAGATGAGAACAACCGGAGATTATATGCCTGAGTGACTCACCGGGACGGCGGCATGCCCGACAAATGTCGACCGTACCGTCCTTCAGGATATACGAGTATCTCCGGTAATTGTTCGTCATCATTACTTCGTCCGCAATTGCACAGACAAAACCTTCGGTTTCCCCGAAGAGATCCCCGAAGCGTAGCCAGTTCACCGACGCGAGCAGATCTACATCGGGCCCCGTAAGGGCCTTGTAGAACCGCCCGTGTAGCTCCTTGCTCTTCCATACAGCCCTGCGGTCATCGGTGCTAAGCACCTTTGGTCTGCGCCAGTTCTCGTTCGCTAAGGAGAGAGAGGTGAGGCCTTTGTCAACTGCTACTACATCGCGATGAATCCCACACTCGTTGTTTAGGAAATACTCCCTAAGACTGCACACCTCGCGGTTATGGAGGTCCTTGGCGTTTAAAAAGCCACGGCCCCCACACTTACGCGGGATGTACATTCTCATAACTGACGAGCGTGGGTGCCTCATGCGATGTGTAGTATATATATATATATATATATATAGTCCTCCTCATCGATTTCGAAGACGGCGACCCAATGCAAGAACTATGGACTTCATCTATTGTGGGCTCTGATATGGCTAGCTAAGCCAAATTTAGTTTTAAACTCTCTTTTGCACGTGTGGCAGTAGAGTTGGCCAGTGGAATTATACGTGTACGCGTAGGAGGAGGGCTTAGGTCGTTCTTTGCGTAACTGGCGTTTTACGTCTAGAGTTGTGAGGCGATTTTCCTCAAACGTTTTTATACGGTCAAAGATGGTAGATCGCCAAGATGACCTATGTGTAGTGAGCAGCTGACGGACCCTCGTATCCAGGGCGTCCAGCTCAGTCTGAGTCCACCTTAGTATGCCAAAGGAGTAAGTGAGTAGAGGCATCACCCAAGCGTTGAAGGCGCGCGCCCTATTGCCACCGGACAAAAGACTGTTAAGTGCTTTTGTCAAACGACAAAAGAAACGCTCCTTCAACGCCTGTCTAATGTCTCCGTCCGCAATACCCAATGACTGTGACATACCAAGGTACTTGTAGGTTTCAACTTCGGAGATAGACCTGAGGGACATTGTCTCAGAAAGCTGTAAGTTCGCAGAATTTACGACTTTCCCCCGCTGTACATGCATGACCGCACACTTGTCTACACCAAACTCCATTTTGATGGCACTACTGAAGGTTTCTGTTACTTCCAGTAGTTCCACCAGATCCTGGCGTTTTGGTGCATACAGCTTAAGATCATCCATGTACAGCAGATGAGAAATGACCTCACCTCCTCTTCGAAGCCGGCAACCTAGTCCTGAATCCTTCAGCAGCGTGCTGAGCGGATTCAGAGCTAGGCAGAACCACAGAGGACTCAAACTGTCACCCTGGAAAATACCTCTCTCAATCCTTATCAAGTCCTGCGGGCCAGGGGGGCCATCTCCGCCACCTGGTTGACGAAGGACTGTGGTCCACTGCCTCATACACGCGCTTAAGAGGGATCTTAGAGCTGTATCGATTTTATACAGCTCTAAGATCCTCTCCAGCCATGAATGAGGCACCGAATCATAGGCCTTCTTATAGTCAATCCAGGCGGCTGAGAGAGACCCCCTGTTCCGCCGGACTTGTTGGCAAATGGTCGTGTCAATGAGGAGGAGCTCCTTAGTACCACGGGACCCAACCCTACATCCATTCTGAGAAAAGGCCAAAACGTTATTCGCAACAATGTGCGTGTTAATTTTTGTTCTCAGAATGGACGTAAGGAGCTTGTATAAAGTGGGCAAGCACGTGATGGGTCTATAGTTTTTCGCTTCCGTGGTACTACCGGACTTTAGAGCAGTAACTAACTACTTATTATTATTATTATGTGTGTGTACATATATTTGTTCTTCACGCTCAAACGGCTGGACCAGTTTTTTTAATTTTTAATTTAAATTGCTGAAATTGGAAGTTTTTTACGCTATCTGTTCACCCTATTTTCGCTTTTTAGGGTTCCGTACCCAAAGGGTAAAAACGGGACCCTATTACTGAGACTGCTGTCCGTCCGTCCGTCTGTCACCAGGCTGTATCTCAAGAACAGTGATAGCTAGACAGTTGAAATTTTCACAGATGATATTTTTATTGCCGCTATAACAACAAATACTTAAAAATAAAATAAAATAAATATTTAAGGGGGGCTCCCATACAACAAACTTGTTATAGATTATGGTACGGAACCCTTCATGCGCGCATGAAGGTCGGACTCGCACTTGCCCAATTTTTTTTAAATATTTCGAAAAAAACAAAATAATACTTATCGAACCTTCTCACAAAATTGACAATCGGTTGAGAAATGCAACCTCTAGGCGAGAATAGTCACATCTGAATATAAGAAAAAAATAGCCCAAGCTAAAACGGTAACGCTTTGCTCGATCGGTATGTTATTGTAAACAAGACGATAAACGTTTATTATATTTAATAGAAGACGTCTTGTCATAAAGTAGGCCATAGTTAAGGTAGCCATATTTTTTAATGGATGCTATTGTCTTATTTAAACCGACTTCCAAAATTGGAGGAGGTTCTATGTTCGACTGAATGTTGTATTTTTTTATTGCTGGCAGTTTGATGGCGATATCTATTGTTAGATATTTAAAACATTAATAATGGATTTAAATATAAGGTGCTCGCAACATCGTACGTGTAATTTTTAACCGACTTCAAAAAAACCAGCCAAGAGCATGTCGGGGCACGCTCAGTGTAGCGTTCCGTATTTACCCATCCTACAATATACGGGCTTGAAACACGAGAAAGATTCCAAGAAGTTATCGATTATATGCGCCAGATGGAGCAAAATGTTTTAATACAGTGTGGCACTTAACTAATATGTGTAGTGTTCGAAGTATAAGGACTCCGCAAGGCCCTTACGTTATTTTAAAGAAACTTATGAATTTTTGCGATAACTCAAAAACGGCTCGACCGATTTTATTAATTATAGTTTCAATATAGTTTACTACCTAGAACTCAGGGAAAAGTATTATTCATTTTAAAAATTGGATGAAAATTATCAATATATCACACTTATATTATAAAAGCGAAAGTGTGTGTCCATGTGTATGTTTGTTGCTCCTTCACGCTTAAACGGCTCGACCAATTTTGATTAAATTCGGTGTGGAGGTAGCTAATACCCTAGATTATCACATAGGCTACTTTTTATCCCGAAATAATGTAGTGTCCTCGTGCAATGAGCCGGTAACACCATGTGGCGCAGCTAGTATGAAAAATATACATTTTAAGATGTTTTAATGTATCTCAGTATGGCTAGACGAGTATTTAAAATGTTTAAGACCTAGTCTCCCTTTGAGAGGATAATTAGAGCAATTTACAAGAACAATAGTTTTGATGAGATGGCTAGACGTTCATTATTTATTACGAAAACCTTTTTATCAGGCTTCGAATGAGATTAACTTTTTCGATCCTTTTCAAAGAGGTTCTAAGACGACCCACAAGTTTCTTTTGTTTTTTTCTATTTGCCGTTACGGCGACTACACGGGAATGTAAAAAAAAAAACAGTGTCGGCCTTATTACGGTAAAAGAGTGACTTGTGACAAACAGACACACAGATAACTGCAGAGGCCTAAAAAAGGTTACTTTCGGCTACGGAACACTAAGAAAGAATCTGCGAATGCTATTTTCGATCCTAAATAATTCCATTCGTAAGCTGAGATCATTATAGAAAAACGTTCGTGAATAACGAAGGTCAGGTAACAACGAAATGAGATGAGAACATCTAAATATGCGTATTATTTCAAACGTAGCTATCTCAAATAAATACCCATAAGTCTAAACCCAAGTAAACAGGCATGCCATACAAAATGACAGATAAACATTCAAAAATCGTAACCAAAATGAGATGATTTTGTTTACCTCAATGCCAACATGAGGTATTACATTGTTTTCCTTTTTTAAGTGACACAGCACGTTGGGTACACCGAGTGGGAGAATTACATCACTTTTCTGATTGTAAACATTGGAGATGGTTCGTCGGCGGACGGACGCGCGTAGACCGCAATGCGTATAGCATTGTACTGCCGGTTTTGCTCGGGTTGCCAGGCTAAGCCTTCGAAAAGGAAAGCTCCTGAGATCGCTGTGTCATAACTTTTTGTCAAAAATTTAATTTTTGTGACAAGCTTTTATAGCCGACTGTACTTTTCTTTAAACATCCCTCAATTGCTCACAGAGACGATTCTAAAGAGCCCAAACTCGATATGATTGCTTTATTTATTACGGAGTTCCTATGGCCACCTTCCAGCTCCATCATCAGATCAGCTCCACGTCATCATAATATTGCATTGTCACGCAATTCGCATACTCGTGCAAAATTTCAGCTCAATCGGAAACCGGAAAGTGGGTCAAATTTAACTTGCAAAATTCCAATACAACGGGACAGGTGAAAGTAAATAAAAGCTTGTAAAAATAACAATTTGATATCATTATATAGCATGAAACAAACTTGCTTCCTGCTGTCTGTCCCTATACGTAATTTTGATCTTTAAAACTGTGAAATGCCATTTGATGTGATTTTAAATAGATAGAGTAATTCAAGAGGACGGGTTATATGTGTAATACATGGAAAATTACCAGCATTTCACCCGTGCGAAGCCGGGGCGGGTCGCTAGTAATAAAAGAAATAGTTTTGGACTAATGAAAATTTGGCGAAACGTCACAGATAGGATGGGATCGGTAAATTACTAATAATAATGTATAATCTAATCAGTATAATGTCTCGTGATAATATATGTCTCGCTTTGATATTGATAATGTGCAAGAATCGTGGACATTTTATTCGACAAGAATATGAAAGACCTGTATATTTATATTATAAAATTTTAATAAGTAAATAAAATTTAAGGGAATAATTTCATCTTGGTCTCCCTTTAGTCGCTACGTACGTTTTACTGTGAAATGACAATGACAAATAAAAGTAAAAAATTGTTACGTAAGCTTGTTGCGTTGGTATCACATTTAATAAATACTAGCGACCAGCCCCGGCTTCGCACGGGTGCAATGCTAATACTAAATAAATATACTATGCATATATAAACCTTCCTCTTAAATAAATCTATCTATTAATAAAAAAACGCATCGAAATCCGTTGCGTATTTTTTTAAGATCTAAGCATACATAGGGACAGACAGACAGTAAGAAGCGACTTTGTTTTATACTATGTAGTGATATCTATTGAGCGAGCGTGTCACTTTTGAGTGGTTTCCTTACTTTTTCATACCAGGACTTTTTAGGTAAGAACAGTAAACCCCGAAATTCCGGTAATCCGTTGAACCTGGCAACATTCTTCTCGTCCATCTGCCGTACCGACGGCGGTGTAGCTGTGACATCACGCGAACAGACAACTCCAATTGATGCCATGGGATGGCGTCACTGCTCCAAAAACAGTGCAACGGTGGCGCCACAGCCGCGGCGGACTTATGTTGTACTAATAGTGTTAACGTTGTCACACAGAGGGCGCTAATAAATGTGCATACATTATTAAGTTTCTTTATTTGGGAAACTTTTGGGAAAAAAAGGTATTAAATCGTATTTATTAGCGTGTCTGTGGAATTGTAGCTCCCAAGTGGATGGACTAATTCGAGTGCGGCTTTTTTTAATCGAAAGATTTGTCCGTCGGCATTGTTCTTCGCTGTTTGGTGGAAAAAGGACGAGTTATTTCTATAGTTGTTTTAATTATATCAAGTAAAAAGTGAAGCTAAGAATTCCAAATTTTGTAGTACCTAATGTTCAGTTTTAATAGCATTTTCTATATCACTCATTGAATGAGGGCCTCTTGATGCCAGCTACTTGTGTTTTAAATTTATTGCGGCCTATTTAATATAGAAAGTATTTTTTGTCCGTCGAGGTGGTTCTCCAGCTAAGTAGGTATGGTGGCAATAAAAGCATCTAGGAACAAGGCAGCACCCCTAACAAGTTCCTTCCTTCATCTTCACGTTTAAAATCTGCCATTAGTGCGGCCGCGAGGAACATACATAAATAAAGAGTACAGTAAGAGTAAGGGCCCATGAAATTTATTGGCGCTTAGTACGTTTGACTTTTGGCCGTCGGATATACGATTTTTTTATTTCTTTAAATAATGTTTAGGTATGAATTTATCCACTACCTAAATTCAATATTCGGGCTCTTTGATGGGATCGTACAAAGAAAACTTTGAGTCTATGCTTCAACGATGAAATTCTAGAGGCCGCAGGTTTTTCCTCTTTAAGGCGGGGAAAAGCATCTTTTATTTCATCTTTTTTTTTTTGAGCTTCTGAATGATCTACAAATGTTTTCTTGGCATATGATTGGACGGTTATTCCTACCTATC
This sequence comes from Apotomis capreana, assembly GCA_947623375.1. Lineage (NCBI taxonomy): Eukaryota > Metazoa > Arthropoda > Insecta > Lepidoptera > Tortricidae > Apotomis > Apotomis capreana. The sequence continues at coordinate 61,380,659 of OX392498.1, read as the reverse complement.
AACAAAATTTAAGATAAAAAAAAAACGTTTATCCTTTGTTTATTTGGAATGCCATGAAATAGTTTCTTTATTTACATAGGTCTTAGTAAATGGATATCTAGAAAATTGACACTCCTTGAATAAAAAACTTGGAAAACTTTATTGATCCTTATACACCTGTAACTGAAGAACAACAAGTAAACCCAGTACAATTAAAGTTCGAACATAAATGACTAGATGGCGTTAATTTCAAATTTCAATTAAAAATATGAATTTAAAAGTCCTAGAAATCCTGTACAGTGAAAAATGAAAATTATCACGTATTGTTTACCAGCAGATTTTCGTAGATATACATCATTTATAATGGTTTGAAAAAAATTGGGTCAGTAGTAGGTTAGAAGTTAAAATGTCAAGGACACCACCAATCGGTCTAGCCAGAGAGAAATAAACTAATCATGTACATTCTATTATTTAAATACTTCGTTTATAATTAATAGAGGACTTAGGTGTAAGCGTATTGTATCAAAAATGTGCAAAATATCAAACGTTAACAAAGCCGCCATCTAACGGAAATAGTAAGAACTGACTGCGATAAAATGCACGCAATTTGGTTTCATAGCGCGCGTCCGACTCAACGAGCTAGTATACGAAAATGTTGCATAAATGATCAGAGATGGCAGCACTATTTCTTTACTCCATAGCGTTAGCTGCTGGGATGAGATCGAAAATCTAGAAGTTTGTAAACATTTTTAGGAATTCTTATCTACTTCGGCTATGGCAGAAATAAGTGTCAAAAGGTAAAAACGGGACCCTATTAGCAAGACTATATCCGTCCGTTCGTCCGTCCATCTGTCTGTCTGTCACGAGGCTGTATCTCATGAACCGTGATAGCTAGACAGTGGACATTTTCACTGATAATGTAATTTTGTTGCCGCTATAACAACAAGTAAGTTAAAAACAGAATAAACAAACGTGATCGATTGCGTTAACTTTGCACGTCACTTGCATCCCGCGCCATACATACCAGGTGCAAACTTAACTAAACCCGGCCAGTCCATAATATGAGATACAAATTACACACTAGTCTCTGTGAGCTTGTGCGTTTGTTTCGAAAATTGAGATTTTTAGGGTTTCGTACCACAATCGAAAAAACGGAACTTATAGGATCACTTTGTTGTCCGTCCGTCCGTCTGTCTGTCTGTCAAGACCCTTTATCTCGAGAACGCGTGGAGGTATCGAGTTTAAATTTAAACCATATACTAACGTCTACGGTCCCTTGCAGGTGTGAAAAAATCTAACTTCTACGTTCACGTGAAAAAAAGATACGGCCGTTTATGTTGCAACAAAAAGGTACATTTCGACACTCTCAAAAGGCAATTAAAATGATAGGGTACTTCCCGATGACCTAGAACTATGAAATTTGGCAAGTAATATTGTCACATACCTACTATAAATACTTATAAAAATCTGAAAACTAATAAAATAAAATCATAAAAAATATAGTCCTTTTCAAACATCATATTTGGAGAACTCGGTTGCGTTAAGTTTGCACCTCGTTTGTATGCGGCGCCATTAATTTAAGGTGCAAACTTAACTCAACCAGGCCAATTAAGATGGGATAAGTGAAAGTTTGCACGGAACCCTCGGTGCGCGAGTCAGACTCGCACTTCGCCGGTTCTTACGTTTTTATATCTCCGCCATAATGAAAACTTTCGAAAACCTAAATCTACCATTAGGTTTCCTGCCTCGTACGACTGAATTGTGGAATGAATTGTCGCTTGCGGTATTTCCGGACCGATACGACCTTCAAACCTTCAAGAAAAGAGCGTACTCCCCTGGAAGGCCGGCAACGCACTTGTGACTCCTCTGGTGTTACAGGTGTCTATGGGCGACGGTAATCGCGCACCATCAGGAGATCCGTTTGCTGCTCTATGACATAAAAAATTGGGCAAGTGCGAGTCCGACTCGCGCATGAAGGGTTCCGTACCATAGAACAAGTTTGTTGTATGGGAGCCCCCCTATAATATTTATTTTATTTTATTTTTAGTAATTAGAGATACATCATCTGTGAAAATTTCAACTGTCTAGCTATCACCGTTCTTGAGATACAGCCTGGTGACAGACGGACGGACGGACGGACGGATGGACCGAAGGATGGACAGCGAAGTCTCAGTAATAGGCTCCCGTTTTTACCCTTTGGGTACGGAACCCTACATAACATTATAATTCGGCTGGTTTGATTGCAAATTGGTCCTATTACGAGTAGTATATAGAACTTAAGTTCTATATATTATGTACTAATAGAACCAATTCGCAATTCATTTCATGAGTCATCATCATATCAGCCGGTAGACATCCACTACTGGACAAAGGCCTTCCCAAAGTGCTCCACAACGATCGGTTTTGCGCCACCCTCATCCAATTTCTGCCCACGATACTAACCTGGTCGTCGGTCCACGTTGTTGGCGGCCTTCCCACGCTGAAAGCAGCACTCAAATGACGTCACCTTCTGGAAAAATGACAGTCGCAAACTACAAAGAGAACAGTGGTATAATTTTATTTCGGCTGTAGATTTCTCTGCTTATCGCCTACGCTATTTTAGAATGAGAACCTTTTCAAATTGATTTATTAATCACTAGCTTTTGCCCGCGACTACGTCCGCGTGGAACTTGGAAGTATGGAAGCAACCTTGTACAACACGATAGATATCGACCTAATCACCTTAATTAATAAAAGGGATTATTAAAAGCGCCTAAGCAAATGTAAGAGCAATTGTGCTTTTGGTCTAATCATTACATTTCCTACAGGGTCATCAATGTCATCATGAATTAAATGAAAACTATCCTATGTCCTTCCTCGGATCTTAAACTATCTCCATGCCAAATTTCATCAAAATCGATTCAGCGGTTTAAGCGTGAAGAGAAGCGGTGGTAGCCTAGTGGTTAGAGCATGCGACTTTCAATCCGGAGGTCGCGGGTTCGAACCCGGCCCGTACCAATGAGTTTTTCGGAACTTATGTACGGAATGTCATTTGATATTTACCACTCGCTTTTCGGTGAAGGAAAACATCGTGAGGAAACCACCTAAGCCCAATAAGGCCTAGTTTCCCCTCTGGGTTGGAAGGTCAGATGGCAGTCGCTTGCGTAAAAACTAGTGCCTACGCCACATCTTGGGATTTAGGTAGCCGACCCCGATTGAGAATTCATTCTCAAAAAATGGGACAAAGGCTAGGAGGATGATGAAGCATGAAGAGGTAACAGACAGACAGACACACTTTCGCATTTATAATATTAGTATGGATAAATTAGGATATATTCGAAAATTAAAAAAATGTGGCATAAATTTTTATTTTTGATTATATTGAAAAATACCTGGTAAAAAAAATGAACTCGCTCGGTCAAAAAGTTTGAGAACCCCTGCCTTATGAGGACAATGATCTCCGCAATTAAATTGTCATTGTTGGATGACATAAGACATAACCTAACCTAGTGACGGGAGAGTCTTGTCGTGTTGGTAAAATGTCGCACAATGAGTTTTGGAGGGAAAAAAAAATAGTGCGTGGAGTCCCTCCGCGTGGAAGAAGTGAAACTTCGTAATGTGGAAATGAAAATAGGAAGGGGTAGAAATTAATTTTTAGTCAACTCATATTGTTTCTTTAAGACAAACTTCTTCACTCTCGCTGTATCTCTTTCTATTCCCCCTCCCCAGGAGCGTTGAACGTTTAACGCAACAGTGCTTTCCTACCCCCTCCACGGTAGCGTTAAACGTTTAACGCAACCGTTAAACGTTTAACGCAACCTTGTTGGAAGTCGCATAAGAAGTTTCACTTCAAAATGACAGCTGTAATGCTTGCCCGTAGTGTAAGAGAAAAGGACTACACTAAATTTAGGTAGGTTATGTTAGATAGAAATAGGTTTGATTAGGTAAATATGTTAGATTAGGTAGTATGTATACGAATAAATTTTCATTCGTTCATTCAAATAAAAATTGAATTGCTCACGGCTAATGTAGACTCAACCAGGTTGTGGGATCTGGCCTTACTTGGAGCAAGCGGGGAATCGGGTAATTAAAAATGAAGGAACGCCCCCCATTCCACACTCGTCAAACGTTTGAAACCTCAAAATCAAACAAATACCACCTGCAACACCAGAGGAGTCACAAGTGGGTTGCCGGCCTTTCAGGTAGCAATACGCTCTTTTCTTGAAGGTTTGAAGTGTGTTGTGTGTGTATAAATTTGTTGGACTTACCAGATAGAACTGGGTTTCAACAGCAGGCTGGATTACGTATTAACGACCATGTGGCACTCGTCCAAAGTAAGACACCGGTTTGTTAAGTGTAGCTGGAAAATAACAACAAGACAATGAAATAGCAGCAATACTAATAAGTAAAATACAAAGATTCTTTCGCCGACTATTAAATGCAAATACATACCAAATAGAATAGATATAGAAGCTTCGTCACCCCGACACTCGGTATGTGACGTCGAATTACATGATAAAATTCGGCCAAGCCGTATTAAAACATGAATTCAATTATAATATGAAATTACTCGGCAATAAACACGAGTTTAGAAGACAATTCTTACCCCAGCAGGAATGATTGCTCTAGTACATGGAAAACATCTCAACTGCTCGCTTCTCCCTTCTCGAGTCTTGCAATGATAAACGGGAACCCGTTTTGTACAGCCATATATTGTCCAGCCACGTTTTCCGCGTCTATATGGTCGGAAAACACGGCTGTACAAAACACGGCTGGGCAAAACGGGGCCGAGCAATATTTGTTCGGGGAAGTTTTTCGAAGCCAGTTTTGTACAGGGATGTATTGTCCTGTTTTGCACAACCATGTTTTCCGAGTCCATTGGCTTCGAAAAACTGCCTTGAACATTTATTGCCCGGCCATGTTTTTCCCGGCCGTGTTTTGTACGGCCGCGTTTTCCGATGCCACAACCAGAGACACTTTTTTTCAGAGTACTGTCAAATCCTTCTAGTGTTGTTCAGTCACTAATTCAAGACATAATCGGTTTTTAGGAAAACAGTTGTTGACTGGTGGTGGAGCCAGGTGCGGTGCACTGATACGATATCGACACTGACTGATAAGATAACAGCAAAACAGTGATATCGAGCGTCGTAATCGCCGGCGCCCCTCGCCACAAAATAGAGCGAGATATAAACTATAGTGAATTAACGTGTAGATGTACTTACTGAGAATAAAAGGAACCGAAGAGACATGGGGACAGGGGATCGTGCGTGTAAAGCGCACATCCTAGGGTATGGCTAAAATGCGCATAAGCATTTCAAACACATATGACGTAGAGGGCGCTCCAGTAGCGTATGAATTATGGAATGAAAGATTTGGTGAGATTGACGTAGCGATCTAATAGCTCAGTTGGGAGAGCAATGCGCCGCTAACGCAGAGGTCGCAGGTTCAAGCCCTGCTTAGATTGTAGTGGGTCGCATTCAATTTTTCTTTCTTCATTTACCTTTGTGTCATTATTAAAAATAAAAAAAATGGGCAAGTGCGAGTCCGACTCGCGCATGAAGGATTCCGTACCTATATATATATACATAGTCTATAACAAGTTTTTTGTATGGGAGCCCCTTTAAATATTTATTTTATTTTATTTTTAGTATTTGTTGTTATAGCGGCAATAGAAATACATAATCTGTGAAAAATTTAAACTGTCTAGCTATCACCGTTCTTGAGATACAGCCTGATGACAGACGGACGGACGTCCGGAAGGACGGACGGGCAGCGAAGTCTCAGTAATAGGGTCCCGTTTTTACCCTTTGGGTACGGAACCCTAAAAATGTGGTATTTCCACATAAAAAATAAAAAAATAGGATCAATAAAAAGAGATTCTATAAAAATATTTTGACTTTATTGTTTTCAGATCCCACCCTCGTCAACATAACTTCGATGGCGGGCGCTGTCAAAGCAATTTTCCCGCTGACAGATAAGGTATATTTTAGATCTTTTTTTTTAGGGTTGCGTAGTGAACTAGGAACCCTTATAGTTTCGCCATGTCCGTCTGTCTGTCTGTCCATCCGCGGTTTAGCTCCGTGATCATTAGTACTAGAAAGCTGAAATTTAGTATGAGTATGTGTATGTATCACGCCAATAAAACGGTAAAATAAAAACTAAGAATAAAACTTTTTTTTTGAGTACCTCCCGTACACCTAAAGTGGGAGTGATTTACCTTTTCATTCCAACACTAGTGTGTGGGGTGTCGTTAAATAGGTCTTTTAAAAATAATAGGGGTCTTTGAACATAATTTTTGATAAAGTCAGCAGTTTTGTAAAAATTCGCTCCAGAAATCCAGATAATAGTGCCCCCCCCCTCTTACTTTTAACCACGGGTCAAAAAAAATATGGAAAGATTCTTATAAATGAGGCCTTATAAGCACTTTTAATGAAAATTATATTAAATTAAATTGCTTGAGCCGTTTTTGAGTTATCGCAAAAATTCCTAATTTTCTTTAAAATGACGTAAGTGCCGCGCGTTGTCCTTATACTTCGAACGTTAAACATATTAGTTAAGTGTGTTACTGTATGAAAACATTTTGCTCAATCTGCCGCGTTATAATCGATTACTTCCAGAGGATTATAAGTAATGACAGTTACTTTGGCGTTTACGACCTTTTTATAGAGCTGGAAATCTTTCTCGTAATTTAAACCTCTGGCTTAAAACCGCTGTTTTAAGCCAGATCGTCGCCGCCCGTCTATTGTGAAGGATGGGCAACTACGGAACCCTACACTGAGCATGGCCCGACATGCTCTTGGCCGGTTTTTAGGGTTCCGTACCCAAAGGGTAAAAACGGGACCCTATTACTGAGACTTCGCTGTCCGTCCGTCCGTCTGTCACCAGGCTGTATCTCAAGTACGGTGATAGCTAGACAGTTGAAATTTTCACAGATGATGTATTTCTATTGCCGCTATAACAACAAATACTAAAAATAAAATAAAATAAATATTTTAGGGGGGCTCCCAGTACAAACGGGATTGGTTGCGTTAACTTTGCACCTCATTTGTATGGAGCGCTATACATACCAGGTGCAAATTTAACTTAACCACTTAAGGATGGAAAGTGTTTGTACGAAACCCTCGGTGCACGAGTCCGACTCGCACTTGACCGGTTTTTCAACTATTGGCGTATAAGTCACATTATGACAGGGGAGGAAAAGCGTTCTAAAGGTTAAGTGGGGCTCCCCATACAACAAAACCAAAGTTTGAGCACCGCTGATTCTAATGTCTACCAACATTAACGTTCATTAAACACGATGCTGCTATCAATCGCTGTCACTTTTTATCGAAACGAATCAGAAAGTGACGATGTATTTTCTAATACTGTATGGCTTTAATGAACTTTGCGCAACTTTTTGTACAACTTTTTATTTATTTATAACTAGCGACCTGCCCCGGCTTCGCACGGGTGCAATGCTGATAAATGATACATTTATTATACATATAAACTTTCATCTTGAATCACTATCTATTAAAAACCGCATCAAAATCCGTTGCGTAGTTTTAAAGATACATAGGGACAGACAGACAGACTTTGTTTGATATCAGACTTTATTATTTAAATTTCCGTAACTCGTTGCCAGGGTGATGTCCCCCGGGTCACTTTTAAACTACGGTTTTGGCGGTTATATTTGGTCCAATTTTGATATTTTTTCAGATTTCAATCTCATTTGGCGAGTTGCTAAAGTTGTTTATTCTGACCGTGGTAAGCCCAATTTCACGCTATGCCCTACAAATTTTTCCATTGAGTTACATAGCATTCTCAATGTGCTAAATAAAAAAAAGTGTCTGAATTTTTTTTATGGAAATATTCCTTTGTATTACGTAACGCTAGTGCAAATAAAAAATAGTTCATTTTCAAACATGACGTAGTGAAACAGACAGATTTAGGACAATTTTTTTTATTCTCATTGAAATTGTTATCGATTTTGAGTGACATGAACCCAAAAACATCAAAGTCTGGAGGAACCGGATATTCGGCTTTTTTTTGGAAAACGCCCAGCTTACTTCTCGAGACATTTTAGTTTTTATTAACCCACTAACGGGAATGTTTCCGTGCCACTCACCCGTCAAGCCATGTATTAGCTTAGGTCTAGTTTAGTAAAAGTGTAGCAAAAACCTGTTAGTCTCACGGCGGAAGAGCCAACGTGGGATCTCCTAGACCCCACAATGGCAGTGCCAAGATCGTGCCCCGACCGAGCATTGAACCGGTTATATCAGTAACCACTCATTATATATCATTCATTATCATTATACTCAGTAAATGAGTATATGGAAATGTAATTTATATTTATATTGTAATTGACATTGTTTTTATTTCTACTCCAGTTTTGTTAATTATGACATTATGTAACATTAATTACATTATATGTTGACAATAACCTGTTACTTTTGACCTTATTTCTAATTATTGTCTTATTTGACTTTTTAATTTTCAGTGTTATTTTTACCGTGTTAATTCTTGTATTTTGACAATCCATTTATGAGCTTCTTTGACATTTTATCTGTTTGTTTAAAATTTTAACATGTAATAATTTAATCTGTCTTATTATTGATTTCGCTGTTATTATTATCGATGTCATCATATTTTATCTGTTAGTTTTAATATATGTGACGATCATAGTATAAGTGCATGTAAATTGACTTAGTGTAATTTATATTGTCATTTTATATTATGAAATAAATAAATCTAAATCTAAATCTAAATCTATCAACGGAACAATTTACTTCTTCATTAATTCAGAGTGCGCGAAGCGTTTAGATTTAGGCTGCGTTTCCACCAGAGACGTACGAGGATGCGTAGCGAGGGATGTGTTTTTGTTAACCAATGGAATAACTTCATTTACTTCTCGCTCAGCGTAACTGATTCTATTGGTTAACAAAAACACATCCCTCGTGGAAACGAAGCCTTAAAAGGCCTTATTCCATTTAATATGCTAATATTTTTAGACATTTTTCTCTATGATCAAACATGTTTCTTTACTTATTATTGATGTTACTTCCTAGAACAGGGCTATTGAGATTTATTGGTATATATTTAAAACCTACAGTTTGCATTTTTCATTGATAATTTATGTTTCGAAAACTACTCGAAATTGACAAAATTCGAGCGGATGATCAGTTTTTTCAACTTATTTTCGACTGCACGCAATGAAAGCATGAAATAGCTATGTTACTAGGTACCTAGAACTCAGAGAAAAGTATTATTCACTTAAAACAGTTGGTTGAAATTATCAATATATTTGTTACCTATAATATGACAAAAATAAATTTTAAAAGGAATAAGGCCTCTATCGCTTGTGGAAACACAGCTTTAACTAGGGCAAAAATCTACAGGATACAGACTGAACTCTCAAAGGCATTGAAAATGTAAGTAATCACATTATTATAAAACGCGAAAATTTGTGAGTGTGTTTATGATTGTTACTTCTTCACGCTCAAACGGCTGGACGAATTTCGATAAACCTTGGTATGAAGGTAGTTGACACCCTGGATTAATATAATATAGGCTCCTTTTATCTCGAAAAATTTTGTGTTCCCGTGGGATGAGAGGGACATTTGTCAATTTTTAAGATTCAGTTATTTCCAGCTCGAAAAAGTTATTTATTCGGCAATTCTAATTAGCGTTTCGTTTGCGGTAACCGTAAGAATTTAATAAAAATAATCATTTTATTACTATATAAATACGAATTACAGTTAAATACTTTTATGAATATTTCTTTTTGTCTTAAACTAACTTTGAAATACCAGAACTGATTAGTTATTTAACTTATTTTGCGTAATTTGAAACGAAACAAGTGAATTATCCGAGAGTTACTATAAGAAAACATACTGTACTGATACCATAGCAATATACATTTGGGTTATCTTTCTGATTTAAGAGCCATCTATTGTAAAGTGGTAGCATAATACTCTCCCCCATAGAAAACGCTGTTTTGTTCTAACTGAAACCACTATGGTTCCATTTCTTCCGATTGAGGTACGGAACCCTAAAAATGGCTTTCGGTCATACGATAATTTGGCGAAACATTATAGACGGGAAACACAAATTCGGACTAACGATGCCAGCCTAAGACATAAATTAGACATTTTCTACACCACTCTCATTACTATTCGGGTTTGTCCGAATGAGACGTTCATATCCGGATTGCTTAAGAGCGAGCGAGACAGACACGCACTATCGTTTTCCTCCAAAACGCTTAATGAGATCCCACTGACGCAACAACAATTTTCTCTTGCACGTTATTGTTCTTTGTTTAGATGGCTTGGGAACATTTTATCTCACTAATTTGGCATGTAACAGTTATATCACACCTAGGAAGGTCCAGTTGTATTTAGCTTACGCAATGTGCATAATACGATCCAGAACTTGGGCCATTTTCTCTAAAGTTGTACACCCCACTTTTTTTTAAATTTTCTATATTTTGGGTAGGTATTTTCTATACAGAATCACGAGCTCTTTCGATCTAATTAGGAGAAAAAAACTGGTTCCGGTGGGTTCCGTAGTTGCCCATCCTTCACAATAGACGGGCTTAAAACGCCAAAGTAAATGTAATTACTTATTACCTTCTATATTTTTATGAATTTTTGCGATAACTCAAAAACGGCTCGACCGATTATATTCAATATAGTTTTTATTGAAAGTGCCTATAAAGCCTCATTTTTATGAATGTTTTCATATTTTTTTGACCCGTTAGGCGTTCGACCATAAGTCTTTGTCTGCTACGTATTCCTCTAGTGTATAATAGGCTTTTCTTTGCAAAGTTTGCTTTATCACTAATTCGAATTTATTTTTCAACAGACAAATAATATGGTCTGGTAATTTATTGTACTCGTAGTAGCGTGTACCAGAGCCCCACAAATGACTTTTGAACCTTACTTAAGCTAGTGCTAACTGATAACAATTTATCCTTATTTCGAGTGTTAAAATCGTGTATGACACATCTTTTACGGAATAGTCTAAGGTTGTTCCTAACATAAATAATATTTTCATAAATGTACTGACTAGGTACGGTCATAATACCAATTGTCTGTAGACAACGGGTCTGTAGACCGTATATTGCACGGATGACTCGTTTCTGTAAAACGAATATTGTACTAACATCTGCAGCACTATATTATATCCATAAATATCTTATTTGAAGGCAACATACTCGTAGGTATTACAAAGGTTCCGGGTCGACCAGACAACTTTTTATGTCTCCATACACCCTAAACTCATGGTAAGTACACAGGTAATAGCCAAATTGGAACGCATTAAAATGGAGCCTCGAGCAAAAGCTTTGTCGGTTCAGCATTAAATGTTCTGCAGGACTCCGCAAACGCAACAAAGTTTCGTATATACAAAGGATTTTGTAACGATCATACAGGTCAAAAATGGATTTGTTGCGGTTCCTTATTAATAAGAAATTGTATTTGTTGCATTTTGAGGTGTCAAACGTTTGACGAGTGAGGAATCGGGGGCGTCCCTTCATTTTTAAATTCCGATTCCCCGCCTGCTCCAAGTAAGGCCAGATCCCACAACCTGATCGAGTCTACATTAGCCGTGAGCAATTCAATTTTATTTCTATCTAACATAATCTACCTAAATTTAGTGTAGCCCTTTTCTCTTACACTACGGGCAAGCATTACAGCTGTCATTTTGAAGTGAAACTTCTTATGCGACTTCCAACAAGGTTGCGTTAAATGTTTAACGGTAGCGTTAAACGTTTAATGCTACCGTGGAGGGGGTAGGAAAGTACTGTTGCGTTAAACGTTCAACGCTCCTGGGAAAGGGGAATAGAAAGAGACAGAGCGAGAGTGAAGAAGTTTGTCTTTAAGAAACAATATGAGTTCATATTATTTCTTTTTTGAAGTGAATAATACTTTTCTCCGAGTCCTAGGTGGTAACATAGCTATTTCATGCTTTCATTGCGTGCAGTCGAAAATAAGTTGAAAAAAACTGACTTTGCGCTTGAATTTTGTCAATTTCGAGTAGTTTTTGAAACAAAAGTTATCAATGAAAAATTCAAACAGGTATGTCTAAAATATATACCAATAAATTCAAATAGCCCTGTTCTAGGTAGTATAACATCAATAATTATGTTAAGAAACATGTTTGATCATAGAGAAAAATGTCTAAAACAATCACAATTTAAAATGAATAAGGCCTCTTAAACGTCACTAGCGAATTGTCAAGGATTTGCCACCAACCAAAGTCAGAAGATTGTTTATCGGAATGCTGCTCAATCCTTCGTTCTTCTCGAAATAAACACTACATTTTTTCGGGATAAAAAGTGGCCTATGTGTCGTTCCAGGCTAGCAGTTACCATCATGCCAAAATTTATCAAAACCTTTTGAGCGTGCTGAAGAAATAGCAAACATACACATAAACTTTCGCCATTATAATATTAGTGTGATTAGAAACGACTTGTTGTGAAAAGGTTGTAAAATTAAAAATATCATACACAAATCCGAACACAAAAAACATACTTACTTACTTACTCCGCTGGCGCAGCGACTCGAAGTGGATCTTGGCCTCCGATACGAAATGACGCCAGCGCGCTCTGTCTTGAGCAATCTCCTCCCAGTTTCCTGCTTGTAGAGCGCGTAGGTCCTTCATAACTTCGTCCTTCCATCGGTACCTCGGTCGGCCGACCGGTCGTCCAACAGGCTGTCCAACATACGCCCTTTTTACCGCCCTATCGTCCGGCATTCTCTCTAGATGCCCAAGCCACCGGAGTTTTGCTGCTTTTATCTCCCCTATAATATTTGGCTCAGACACTAGGTCTTCCAGTTCTTGATTTTTACGGATCCTCCAGCTACCATCTTCCCTCCGTGTCAGTCCCAGGATCTTGCGGAATATCTTTCTCTCTGCGACAAGAAGCTTATTTTCCTCAAAAAACATAAATTAAGGATAATTAACGTAAAAAATGTTTGAGCCCTTATTAGTATGGAAATCCTGCATAAATACTCGTCATAATTAAAACCCGCGGAACTGGGAGTAGGAACATACAAAGTGTATGTTAGTCTTTGTGTGCCGCTTATCTCGATCATGATAGCCCAAACAATGGCACGTATTCTGTTTTTTTAATAAATTTCACCTTGACTTAACTGAGGAACGTGGTTCTAGGGTTCCGTAATACTAAGACCTTAATTTGACGCTTGAAACTGACTTATTTATTTATTTAAACTTTATTGCACAAAAAAAGTGTACAAATGGCGGACTTAATGCCATAAGGCATTCTCTAGCAGTCAACCATTGGTCGAAACATTTTATAGTGCAGGACCTGTCAACTATCATATACCAACAAAAGAGAAAACGTATTATATCTCAGTAATATAATTTACACAACAAACAAACAGACACAAATATGCAATACAATATATTTACATAAACATTACTTCTTGTACCCAGTGTGAAACCTCATACCGACAATCTTAATCAGTCTAACTTGACTTCTATCCTATATATTTCTACTTAAGTGATACGCGTTATTCGAAAATGAAAATGTTATTCATACGTCATCTATACTATTATAAAATTCTAAAATTGTACTGAAATTCAGTTATCTGTGAGTAGGAGGGCATTATTTAAGAAAAAATTGGATGTATTTATGCAAAAGTGAACCAGCCCACTATAAAAAAACCGTTTACATTGAACCCTCTAACTATAGCATAAAGTACAAACGTTTAATGTGGGTTGGTTCTCTTTCGCATAAATACGTTCAATTATAACATTAACCCCTCTAACTATAGCATATGTATTGCAGCAGCGTGGCGCCAATCGTACGGCGCCACCTGTTGGTAAAAATTTGTATTTCCTTTCATCTTGCCGAAACGGCTGGACGGATTTTAACCAATTTTGGTACAGGGATTCCTGGACATCAAGAGACGGTTATAGGATACTTTTTACCCGACTATGGTAAAGAAAATAAAACATGCGCACGATGTTGCGGGCATCTTCAAGTACTTAACTGTACAAGTCATGTCCTGTCCTAAATGATATCCTGACCTGGTTATATCTTCGGGCTACTGAGAGCTTTCATGAGAAAGATGCCAGATGCGATTCGCAACAAATAGACAGACATTAAAGAGGCTAAATTATCAATGAAAACATAAGAAAAAGCAATAAAAATTATTTGCACCCACTTCTAGTATCTCTGTTTGGCCCTATGGTTGACTGGTAGAGAATGCCATTTGGCATTAAGTCCGCCATTTGTACTGACTTTTGTTTTGTGCAATAAAGTTTAAATAAATAAATAAAATAAATAAAAAATATTGGCTGTGGAATGAAATATCGCTTTGAACAATTTTTAACATGTACGAAACCCAGTGTAATACCCGCTCGCGCTTGACCGTTTGGCGGCGGAGATCATCGATCGACAACATGGGAAACACTTTTTGTGTAACTTAATGATTTATTGTGCGATGTTAAGTACACCAAATTGATGCACGGAAAAACTACCTGTAGCTAATTTTATGGAGGTAAGTTTTAAGTGTTTTTCGTCCAATATCCCGCAGTGTCTCAAGACAAAAGTCTTTGAACAATGTGTGTTGCCAGTGATGACATACGGAACTGAAACGTGGTCGCTCACGATGAGCCTTATAAGAAGGCTCAAAGTCACTCAGAGAGCAATGGAGATGCTCGGAGTTTCTTTGCGAGATCGAATCAGAAATGAAGAGATCCGCAGAAGAACCAGGGTAACCGACATAGCCCGAAGGATAGCAAAACTTAAGTGGCAATGGGCAGGGCACATCGCTCGTAAAACCGATGGCCGCTGGGCCCATCGAGTTCTTGAGTGGCAACCACGCATCGGACGACGCAGCGTAAGTATTTTTTTCCTGAAACCCTATTTTCAGGATTTTTTCATAAATATCGTTTTAAAAACCCATTAGGGTTAGATTTACAGAAAAAAACACATTTTCAATTTCAATATTTTTAACCATCTTCTACTTTTATGAACTGAAAAATACTTATGTAAACTAATGTGTTTTCGTATAGTATAGTATAGTATTTAGGTTTCCTACGCTAAATACTATACTATACGAAAACACATTAGTTTAATACAATTTAGCATGAGTAAACTAGCCCATTGGTAAACTTTGTGTCATAGTCAGTTCCTCTTATCTGAGAATCAATACCCACCTATTTGTCTATGCTGTGTCAATCCATCATTCTTCATCTACATAACATCACGACCTCGAGCAACGCCGCGGGGCAGTACAATCTGCGGCTAACGTAGATTGAGAATCAGATGTGCACCCTGTTGCATAAGCTCGGCTATTACATCACGGTGGTCCAAGTTATAAGCTAGACTTATACTATTATTGAAGCTATCGTGAGATATCTATACCATTATAAAATTCTAGATTTGTACCTACTCAAAATCAGTTTTCTATGGAGAGCGGTCATGATTTCAGGAAGCATCTTAAAAGCGTGATGCAGGATCGTCATTTGTTTTGTATGGGCGCGCGGCGCCGTGCCAACCTGGCGCCATTTGTTTTCATATTTTTTTTGTGATTGTTGTGGATTTTAACCAATGTTGGTACAAGAATGGCTGGACATCCAAAGATGGTTATAGGATCCTTTTTACCTGACTATAGGTTTACAAATGTACGCGTACAAAGTTGTCTTTAATAATTTTAAAAACTGTTTAAACTCACGCGCGCACTTTCTCTGCGCGGGCGCCGAGGGCGGCGAGGAGAGTAAAAACCAGTGCAGTGGGCGTAATAAGGGCATATGATTTCGAAGCGTGTCGGCCGCTTCCTGATAATTTTTACCTAACTCAACCGTTTCTATAATTACTAGCGACTTAATCTAATGTACATTTTTAATTCATAACTTCAATATTGGCTCAGATATTGAAGTAAAGAATTAAAAAAATTGTAGTTGTGTTCAATTTTATTAGCATTTTCTATATCTCTTTGAATTATAGTCTCATGAGCTATCTTGCGTCGGGGTTGTTTTAAATTTTCAAATTAGGTTATTCCGATAGTCCTTGCTATAAGCACCTACAAATTGCAGCTCTTTAATCACAAGGGCACTTTTACAAGTCAGATTGTGAATCTACCGGCATTTCAAAGAGACCGCTGTTGAGAAGAAAGCCGGAAGAAACTCAACAGTGAGTCATTTTTTCGTAAATAATACTTAGAGCAATTGACCATAGTTATGCAGAAGTGACGTGTGATTTTTTGTCAAAGTGACTTAAGTCTTTAATAAATTAATGAGTTTGGTCGCTTTTTGCATTATGAAAAAAAAACTTTGTTCGCTTTCTGCATAACTATGGTCAATTAATGCTCCCTCACCGCTGCCCGCTTATTGCTTAAACCGCTACCGCCTACGCGATATAATGATTCCGTCCACGGACCGCGCAATTTCACCTCGTGTGAACAGGCGCGCACAACCAGCATTCAACCCAAATTGCGTTACCGACGTTTCGGTGACGCGTGGTCCGGTGACAGTGTGATATACAGTGCTGTCAGGTTGTTATACCTGTCTCGCTCGCTCTTATGTGATCTAGATAGGTACCTCTCAGTTTTCACCCAAATCCAAATCGCGATAAGAGCTCACAGACTAAGTCAATTTGTGTAGACTGATGTTGAATTATACATCATACCGTAGTTATATGAATAAAATTTGCTTAATATACCTATCATGAAACAAAAAACAAACAAAAAAATGTTTTTTTATGGAATATGTTACTTCAAAGGTACGCAAATTTTATAAACGAATCTAATTAGTAAACGGATGAAATTATTATCTTAAATACGCTTATATTTAAAGATTTTTAACATAAAAATGTTTTTTTAGGTATATAATGCCAGTAGTTTCCCCGTGATGGTTTTTAACTTTGAATTTATTTCCCAAAATTCAACCGTAAGCAAATTCAAACAGAAAAGTATACAATAGCTAAAGCCAGTAATTTGTTAAAGTAAAACATTCGTCAAACGGTGTGAATTATGAAGCTTCTCAACAAAAAATAGCTTTCATAAATCAAAGAATAAACTAGACGTCGGAAGTAGATTATATTTTCGGAATCACCCGAGGAAAAGAATTCCTTAACTTCTTATTACATGAAAGCTGAATACTTAATTTTGGCGAGGACTAGTTTTAAATAGCTTAAACTAGGTATTGTGGCGACTGCCGGGGGATAAGCTTCAGATGGGGATAAATAAGAGCAGAGGTACGATATAGGTGTTTATTGCCCAGAGGCCACACGATCACTCACTACTACATTTTATTTTATTGACGGATGTCACACATCTTATTCTAAATATAAACATACAATTCACAACTCTACTTTTATGTCGGTGGCCATATAGCACCAACAGTGAAGGAGAACCTTCACATTTCCCGCCGTCTCGGGGTGAATGGGGAACATTCATCTTACTACAGAAATACTAGACAGAACTACTCCTGCCTAACATATCATAAGTCCCTACCTATGCAGGGATACCCATACATTCATACCCAGATGGTCTCTTGCTAAGAGATAACCAGGGTCAGGACATGAGCAGACACTAGCCTATGGCATGTTACGTGATCTGACATGTTGACTGACACTGGCTTCGCCTTGACAAAAACCTGCTAAAAAGGCAAGGCACCAACTTCACTAATCCCCAAAAGTCATCTGACTTAATATATTAAAGCATAGACCATTCGATACAAAATTTAAAATGACAGGCTTTAGTAATTCAATCGCCTGGTGTAACACCGGCTTAAACACAACACTCGACTTAATTGTTACGAATGTTCTAACCTTAACTGCCTGGAGTATGACATATGACACACGTCGCATGCCCCAAACAGTTGTACCACGGTATATCACTGCCCTTGTATTAGATGCTTGAAAACATTGTCTATGACACTTGCTTCAAACATCCATACAGGACTAACAAATAGTGATACCCGTCTACCACTAGCTTTATATTAGAATCCTGGCGCATATATATTAAATATGCCCCAGAAATCTGTACCTTAATTATTTTCACATTAGGATCCTGAAGCATATGAATTATGCTTCAAGATTCCGTACCTTGTTCTAAATAAATACCTGGAATAAATATTTTTAATTTATTCCAAGTATTTGTACCAAAAAACTAAACCTTTACCGATAAAAAAAATTACCTCATAACTAATTTCACGACCATAGACGATGTCATGACACGTCATATTGACATGTCAAATGCAATGTCAACGTCAATTCGTAAAATTAGTTATCAACGAAAAATACGAAAAATTCCTTTATTTAGATTCCTACCTATCTCCTAGTTAAAATTAAATAAATTATTTATTTATTATAAGGGCAAAAGAAACAACAATACAAAATCTTCAGACTGCATCGGCCCGATGCAGGCCGCATGAAGTTCTTGGCACCCCGTGCCAGAACCTCTGCCGCCCCTGGATGACGAATGCGCGAGGCATTCAATCACACCAGCAGCTGAAATCCCAAGGAACTGGGACAGCAACGGCCCTTGCAGTGTCGAATTACATGGAAAAGAAAAAAATGTATTAGCATACACAAATTAAAATGCTGGAAATAAAGTATTATAAATAAATATTGGAGGTCTGAGGAAACAATAAGTTAAAATTATTTCAAGTAAAAGGTACTGAAAATGCAATAAATTCAAAGTGCAGTAATTTATAGTGCAGGAAATTATAAATTAAACTTCCTATAGTAATAACTTAGAAATGCAGCTAATATCTTGTGGAAATAAATTAAATTATATTTACAACAGTGACACTTGTAAATGCAACAAATACAATTGCATCCTTGTACAGTCAGCCTGAATTAAAAATTTCTGAAAAATAATAGTTTTATTATTTACACCCTAGAAATATATAGAACTGTTTATATTAATTGGGATTAACGATTAAAGAATTTCTTTAATCTGTTAATATGAATTATTATATTCTTGGCACGACCACTGGGAGTGAGTTTTTGCACCACATAATTCAATGGAGACAATCGGTGTATTATCTTATATGGTCCTACAAATAATCTACAAAGTTTTAAACTTCTTCCAGTCAACCGTCTTGGTTTTATAATCATGACCAAATCATCAGGTTCATATTGGACTGATTTTGTCTTCTTGTCATATTGTAGTTTTTGTGAACGCTGAGCCTTTTCAATATTTTTCATTGCTTTCTCTGATAATTCTTGTATGTAGTTCATTTTCTCCTTTAATGTAGTTTGTTCTTCCTCATGAATTCTTAATTTCAAATCTTGATTAAAATACGGCTCCCGTCCAAAAACTATATGATATGGCGCAACGCCTGTAGATGCTTGAACTGAAGTATTGTATGAGAAGACAATTCTTGGCAATGCTGACGACCAGTCCTTCTGATCTTCTTGTATACATTTTGACATAGCTGTTGTCAATGTCTTGAAGAATCTTTCTATTAAGCCATTCGCCTGTGGATGATATGCTGTCGTATGTAGAAGTCGAGCACCAAATTCTTCTACTGTATTTTGCACCAATTTTGAAGTGAAGACTGAACCTCGATCTGTGATGATTGATTCGATGCCCCCGAAGATGCAGAATATGTTCTCAACAAGAAACTGTGCGATAACCTCTGCTGTGACTTTAGGTACTGCTTTACAAATGGCAAATTTGCTCATGTATTCTATAGCCCCAATGACATATCTATGTCCGTCCTTTGATTTGCAGAATGGGCCAAGCACATCCATTGCTACTCGATGACCAAAGTTTTGAATCTTCACATTTTGCAGTGGCGCCCTCTGGTGTAAAATATTCTTTTCCTGACACTTTGTACAAGATTTTATATAATTTTCTATTTTCTTTTCTGCATTTGGAATATAATATCGATTCTTGAATTTTCTTAAAGTTTTAAATAAGCCAAAGTGTCCTCCACTCCATGTGTTATCATGTAATTCTGCCATACACTCGTTAAATAAGTTTTCTGGTAAAACTGTGACACTTTTCAGCTGGTTATCAACCCATACTTTCTTGCATAAAATATTCCGTTTCGTGTGATAACCTTTATATTGGTTTATATTTGATAATTTTTCAAATATATTTTTGTATTCCTCGTCAGCCTGTTGTTTCTGTAATAAATCCATTTTTTCAAAACTATACAAACATAAGTCGTCCTGATTCGGTGTGATATTCTCTTCTGGTTTTTCCTCATTGTAGAGGGGATTTCTGCTTAGGTAATCTGCATGAATATTATCCTTTCCCTTACAATGGATTATTTTAAAATTCCACGGTTGTATAGCTAAAGCCCATCTCGCCAAACGTCCATTCATGTCTCTACGTGATCGTAACCATACCAGGCTCTTGTGATCCGTAAATACTTCAAATTCCATGCCCCATAAATATTGTTTAAAATATGATAAGGCCCATATAAGACCTAAACATTCTTTCTCTGTTATTGTATAACGTTTTTCTGCGTCGCTTAATTTCCTCGAAGCGAATGCTACTGGCCGTAGATCTGATTTGCCTTGCATAATACATGCTCCCAAAGATTTATCAGATGCATCTATAAACAATCTCGTTGTCACATCTTCATCTGTTGTGAAATATCTGAGTATTGGAGCTTCACAAATCTTGTTTTTCATTATATTGAAGGCCTTTTGCGCTTCTGTTGACCATTCAAATTTACGTCCTTTCTTCGTTAATTCTGTTAGAGGTAATGTTATTTGAGCGAATCCGTCAATAAATTTTCTGTAATACGAAAATAGACCTAATACTGATCTTAGTTCCTTTAAGTTGGATGGTGGCTTTGCATCTTGCATTGCCTTCACTTTCTCCATGTCGGGGCCAATTCCCTCCTTCGACACAGTATGTCCTAATACTGTTAAGCTTGTAAACCCAATTTTACACTTCGTCGGCTTCAAAGTTAAATTTGCCTTCTGAAATCTTCGCAAAACATTTTCCAAAGCTGTTAAAAACTCTTTATATGTCTTTGCATACACAATGATGTTGTCAACATATACCAAAACATTTTTGTATTTCATTTCCGCTAAAACTGTGTCCATTGCTCTCTGAAAATGAGCCATACTTGTTATCAATCCCATGGGTAATTTTTTAAATGAATATAGACCTGATTGACAAATGAAAGCTGTCTTTTCTTTGCCTTTTCCGAGACATAGTTGCCAATATCCTGAATTTAGATCCAGTTCAGCAAAGAAACGTGCGCCTTCTAGACACGTCAATAGTTCTTCAATGCGCGGTATTGGATATGCATCTGGTTTAATTTTCTTGTTTAAACTTCTGAAATCTATACAAAACCTTGGTTTCCCATCTGCTTTCTCTACAATCACAACTGGTGATGCGTACGGGCTTTGACAACGTTCTATTACGTCATTCTTGAGCATTTCTTGAACTTGTTCTTCAATAATTTGTTTCTGTTTCTCGGACATTCGATATGGCGGTTTATGTACTGGTACTTCATCAGTCGTTTCGATGTCTATTTTATATCCGTTGTATGCCCCTAGATTCGAAGGACTGTAGGCAAATCTATCTTCATATTTATTTAATAATGTCAGTAGTTGCTGCTGCTGAGAATTGTTCAACTCCTTGCCAATTTGTATACTATCCTTATTCTCTTCTGCAAAATACACTGTTTCACATCGGATGCCTTGTTTATTTGATTCTTGCAGTGGCATTGGTTTTCTTGATTCCTTTATTATATTATTTACCAAGGGCGTGGTAAATCTTCCTTGTAAGCATATTTTATTTTCCTGAAAATCAATTTTGGCACCATTCTGTACCAAAAAGTCATAACCGATGATGATTTGGTCAGAATTAATGTCAATAATGTTAAATCTATGATTAAATACTACATTATCTACAATTATATTTAATTGTACTGAACCCTCAGTACAAACAAATTTGCCACCGATTATCTTCAAAGAAATCCTATCATCATCATTAAATTTAATATTCAAACTTTTGACAATAGACAGACTAATGCAAGATACGCTTGCTCCACTATCTATCAGAGCTAGATACTTGTCATTAAATATTTCTACATTTATATAAGACCTATTATGTAAAGGTTCATTATTGCCTGTATTAGTATCGGAGCGTAGTGTGTTCAACGCCGCGTCGCTCCAGTCCCGCGTCGTCCATCGGCGTTTGGGCGATTCTCTTCATTCCGGTACGTTGATCTCGAAGGTGCATTTCCTTGGTAGTTGCCCCGATAATTTTGTTGTGGTCTTGTTCTGAAATTATAACTTGGATAACCACGGTTCACAGGCGTGTTCACCGCCTGATCGTTGGTTAACGTAGCAAACACTGGTACTGGCGTATGAACTGGTACTGGTGTAGAAAATGCTGATTGGGGTGCCGTCGAAACATTTGGGGATGAAACATTTATTGGTGATAGTGATATTTCACCCTGTTGGCTTTGGATCATTGGATATGGAGTTTCGTTAATTGGTATAACAATTGAGGGTTTTTGTTCTTGCGAATGATACTCATTGTACCGATGAATAGCCGCCTTGAGCTCTGCCTTCGTGTTGATCGCTGAAGTTGTAAAGAATAATTTGGCGCTGTCATGTAAATTCTTAATATAATGGGTGATGAAGTCTGTTTCTACAATGTTCCCGGCCTTAGACGCCAATGCTTCCAGAGCATAATAGAATATTATTGGTGATTCATGAGTCTCCTGCCGACGATAATAAAAACTTTGTACATAATTTTGGCTCGACGGGAATTCGCTTTTTAATTTCGTCAAAACATCTTCGAATGATGTGAAAGTTGCATGATTAGCCTTATAAAATTGTAACGCTGGTCCTGACAAATATGCTGCGATCGCTGCTTGCGATTGTGCAGGATCATATTTTTTGACTTGCGCCATTATTTTGAATTGGAATATGAAATCATCCACGTCTGATAAGCCATTAAAAGTACTCGTCTCCATTTTTATGTGGAGTCCGAAACAATGCACAAACAAATTATAATCGCTTGGGATGAAAAATGATAATGGGTGATTCAATGATTCGTCAACTTCACCCGTTTGTCGAATTCGCTCCTTCACGGCGGTGCCGTCAGGACATACAATACCGCAGTGATGCTGGCAATTCGCAATTGCCAAATGTACTTCTCCTTCGTTGTGCGTCGTGCGCGTATAGATAGTGCGCTTCGCTCCTGTACGGCTCCTATGCAAACCGTAAGCTTTCCGTACGTAATTGTACAATCCCCGAGAATCTGTGAACAAAATTAATTGGGAGCGGGGAAAACTTCCAATACTCGCGTGACTCTAGTTAAAAATTTCGCAGCTCCACCAAGTGTGGCGACTGCCGGGGGATAAGCTTCAGATGGGGATAAATAAGAGCAGAGGTACGATATAGGTGTTTATTGCCCAGAGGCCACACGATCACTCACTACTACATTTTATTTTATTGACGGATGTCACACATCTTATTCTAAATATAAACATACAATTCACAACTCTACTTTTATGTCGGTGGCCATATAGCACCAACAGTGAAGGAGAACCTTCACAGTATATTGACAGCTAAGAACGAAAAAAAAATCTACAGATCTCACACTACTCGCAGCTAATAAAGTCATTAAAAATGTAATTTAGAAAAAGCACATGCTAAAATTGAACTATGTTTTGTGATCTCGCACGTAAGAGACCCGTTGCTGGCTACATTTTTTGTCCGCCCGCTTCGTAAGAAGGCTCATACTGTAGCTTAATTCAAACCCAAGATACAATTTTACCGTTTTTTGAATAGCAAGCTCAAAAAATGTTATTAGGAAATTCTCGACCCAAAAAAAAAGTATATTTTATATACCTTGGGAATTTAAATTGCACTTTGAAGCCTTCCAAATTTTGACAAATGGCTCATCTTCGCCACTCATGTCTGCGTCCGCTATACTCAACCTGCTGCCTGACCCACTGTTTGATCCGCTACCTGATCCACTACCTGATCCACAACTTGACCCACTACTTGATCCGCTATCTGATCCACTACCTGATCCACAACTTGACCCACTTCTTGATCCGCTACCTAACCCACTGCTTGATCCGCTACCTGTCCCACTGCTTGAACCATTATTTGATCCCTCAGATGAGTTTGACGTGTTGCCATCGTATTCTGAACAATCAACATAATCCCCTTCCTGATCACAGTAGTCACTGTCAGGGGTAGTAGATCTGTGCAAACTAATAATATAACAACCCTCTTTTTCATGGAGGATTCAAACTGATATTAGACAACATAATTATTAGAACTACAAACTAAAGTTTACTCTTTATCTAAAGAACCAGTATGTTTATCGACATAAGAACACCAACCTTCCAAGCAATTTTCGTTTTCCGCAAAGCTAAGACCTTCACTACACCCTCTATACATGTACGCGAATGTTTTCGATATTTGTTTTCAAACGACACTTTTGAACAGATTTCTACTCTCTATCTTTCTACTTAATTATTAGAATACTAGCTATAGCTCGTAGCTTCGCTCGCGTTGAAACATATACACCATCTTATGGGTACCATTATTTCGGAGAGCAGTCTGAGCTAGGGTTTAAACTATTTCTATTCTAAATTTCACGCTGTCCTGCGGTGAATAAGTAAAACATATGCCTATATTATATTATATATTTATTCATACGCCCACACACAAGCTTTCGGATTATAGGTTATAATAAACTGTACTTTTCAGTTCCTAACGATGCCTTTCGGGTTGATGCACGCGGCAGTAGTGATCAACTCCTTACATCACGCGACGCGACCTTTAGTAATTGTTTCCGCGTACCGCCGCCTGCGCATCGCATTTGATATATGCACAGGTCATGCATGCGCAGGCGTCCATCAGTATATCTTAACCCTAAGTATGCCAAACCGGCTCGCGCACTTGTTTCCGCACTTATATGTAGTGTGGCGAAACGACTCGCACTTCTGCACCCATCGTGTACCGTTTTAATCAGTCCCGAGGTTTTCGGTGCTCAGATTTGACGCCTAGGAGACTGAGTGAAGGTTAAAACGAAAGATATTTAGTGTTTTATTGTTTTAATACATGTTATTTACTCATAAATCAGTGACACTCATATAATTCATAGACCCCAATACTCTGATTCATTGTAACCCATAGATGGGTCACAGTGGATCAGTTTTCTTTTTTTAATAAGGCAGTTTTTATTCGTTTTATGGGCTTTAAGCCATTTGTGTCATTGATTATCATAACTAGATAATTGTCCTAGATTTTTATCGAAAAACTAGCCATTTAGAAGATAAAATGTGGCCGCTATATCACTTACAAAAAAAAGTGCTCCACTGTAACCCACGTTACCCTACAGTCGGCCTAGTGTCAAATCATTCGTACACGGAAAATCCTGGGGTATGGATTTTGAAAAATGTATGGCTTTCAGGCGCATCTTAGATTGGTTGGTGAAGACGCGAGGCGAGAATTGAGGTATTTGTCGGTGTAAAAGCTGTATTGCTTCGTATATAGTGGGTGGCTTACTGCTATTAATGGCATTTTTGCCACCCAGGTGACCCTGTTGCCATTTTATTACGACCCCTAATCACGTACCAAATAGTTGTAATCATAAATATATTGGCTTCGTTTTCTAGTGTCAAATTGACTATTTGCTTAATGAACTATACGAACGGACGGAAATGTATGAAACTTGTAATGTCTCACTATAAAGTATTTTATATTGAACCATTGATATAAAGTAAGAAGTGCGGTAAGATGTAAATATTAATATATTCACATAGAGGTCGCTATGGTGAGCCTTTCAAATAAACAATGCAAAGATCGACATACAAAGCATAAGGAAAAACAGGGTTATCTGGCGTTAGGGTGGAGAGGTTAATACGTTGGACCGGTAATCCAGAGGTACCGGGCTTGATTTCAGGGTAAAAAATCAGGGCCAGGGTATCTACGCATTTCAATTTTTCTTTGTTTTTTGATCTTTATATCAATGTACCAGTATAATTATGATGACTTGAGATATGGCACGTGCACTACTACTTCCATTCATAACTTCTTCCTACGACAAGAACAGTCCACAAAATCGAAGTTTTCATTGAGTAGGTACTCGTCGAGCATCTTTTACTTCAGCTTTAGCGGCTATAATTTTACGAGTACTTAATAGAATTAAACGTGGTGCCCATAAACGTAAAACACAATGAACATAAATAAACTACGTAATTGACTAGGTAAGGTAAGTTAATGACCTAGCTTTCTAATAGGTACTTCAACATCTAAGTACTTACTTAGTACGGCCAGTTGGAAAATATATCATACACGATTATTCCGCTCATAATGATATATTTGCTGGGGCTTAAGTCCAAAACGGTTAAACGAATTTATCCAATTTAGTTACAGGGGTAGAAGGGCTGCTAAAGATGTTTAAGGATGTTAAAGAAGTTTACTGAATTTTGGTAAAAAAGGGGTTATCATCAATTCATCATTCCTTTGCCCTTCCCATTTATTTGGGTTCGGTGCAGCATGTTTTCTTCCTCCATTCTTCCCTATTACGCGTCATCTTATCCATATCATCTCTCACACAATCCATCGCATCTTTCCTTAGATCTTCGTCTTCTTCTATATCCGTCCACATTCATGCTTAACATTTTTCTGGTTACGTGGCTTTCTGCTCTTTGCATCACGTGCCTATACCATGATTGTAGCTTCTCCCTAATTGGTGCTACTTTCAAACTTCCTCTTACATACTAATTTCCAATTCTGTCCAATCTTGTCCGCACATCCATCCGAGCATCTCTAAGTAATAATTGAAAAGAAAACATTAAAGACTTAGAAGCACGCTTTCGCTTTAATATTAACAGATTAAAGTGAACAGAGCAATTAGAAATATTACGAAGAAACAAATCCGGTTTGATCTGTACGAGCGCCACTGAATCCTTTGTCGATACACAGATTAAGTGAAGAGTCTTGCTGACGCAAAAGAAACGACTTTAAGGGATCAAGCGGCAGAGCTATCTCGATGTTTGGACGTTTTTTTATCCATTCCATTTACTATAATATTTATAGAATGCAAATACAATAGATCCCGGGTTAGAATCCAGGCCAGGGCAAATATTTGTGTCATGAATTCGAGTATTTGTGCTTGGGTCATGGTTGTTCTATGTATTAAAGTATATATTTATCTATATAAATACGTATATCGTCGTCTAGTAAACATAACACAAGCCTCTTGAGCTTAATTTGGGACTAGATCGATTTGTGGGAGGTTGTCCGATATTTATAGATATTAGTATATATATATTTTTTTTATTTAGAATATTAAAATACATAAACGGGTTTACTCACGCCGTAGAAGTCGAATAACGCTCGGTTGTTGTTCGATTGGCCGCCACCGCGACTGATCGTCTCTCCTGATGATGAATCGCGTACCGATTCGAAACATACTGTCGCGCGTTATTCGACTTCTACGACGTGAGTACCTAAACCCGTTTATGTATTTTAATATGTCTAAGACTCACGATAGTTTTCTATGTACAATAGATTTAGAATACGTCTTTGAAAAGTGATGTGATTTCGGAGTGCTGAACTAATTATTCGATTCAATAGTGTACGCGAAGTTAATGCCAAAGGGCATAACTAGGAAAAAGAGCTAAATGCTTGCAAGTTATCGAAACTTTAAAGTGAATGCTGAGTAGAAATTTAGGAAAGTAGACCTCTATGTAAGCATGTAAGAAAAATCTAAAAATATATTATTGAGATAGTTTAGGCAAAAATCAGTAAAATGTTAGTTTTAGTTCATAACACAAAATGTATTTTTGAATCTGTTTTTTAACACCATGTACTCGTTATATCGATATGGTAGGTCCCGAGTGCACGCTTTTCCCGACCTGACCTTACAAAGATAGTTATGTATAAAAAGCTAGATGTAACAGGGTCATTAGCTACTACTGTCCATGGTATATGAAAACAACGTATGACACTCCGGCTGGTGAGAGTTTCTACGTCACTGATATATATAGTAACTGCCACTTTATAGTAAGTAACAAAATAATTATAAGGAATAAAATGTTTGCCGCCCGTCGTGCAAATAAATATTTGGCATTACAATTCTCACGTTCTTTGAATGTGTTACGTGTACCTGGGCCAATTTTTATTTTGTTGTCGATTTCTTTATTTTCTCAGATTTCAATAAAATTTGGTGAGTTGGTAAAGCTGAAATAAATGATATATTATTATTATTATTATTGAAGTTGCTTCTTCGGACCATGGTAAGCCCAATTTCATGATATGTCCTACAAATTTTTCTCCATTGAGTTACACAAAATGTGTTACAGAAATTGGCCCATGAGCCAATTTTCAATTTGTTGTCAATTTATTTATTTTTCGATTGGAGCTCCTCATAAATTTTAGTACAAAACACGAAATTTTGTAAAAAAAAATCCATAAATTTTTTGTAACTCAATGGAAAATTTTGTAGGACATACCGTGAAATTGGGCTTACCTTGTTCAGAATTAGCAACTTTACCAACTCGCCAAATTTGATTAAAATCTGAGAATAAAAAGAAATAGTCAAGAAAATAAAAATTCGTTGAATAGAGACTAAAGTACTAAGGGTGACCTTACAAACGGTCCGGTAGTTTTGAATGTATGTTGTCTACAATGGTTAGTCAGTGTTTAAAATGCAAAATCCCCTTTATTCACTGGATTACTATGTGTATTGTGTATACGGAAAAGGTATATTGAATTAACTATCATCTAAAATTATCATTAAAGACCGAGTACGGTGCTTAAAATTCGATTTGGTATTAACTAAGCACTTTCATACGGTATAAATGAATTAATAGCTAGTTTACTCATGCATTTGTTATTTTATTAAATAAACAGATATTATATAACTTTGTTTTAAGCGCTCCTTGACTTATGATATTTTATCAAATTAAATTTTTAAGGTTGTGTTATGGGTACTAGATGACGATATACGTACTTATATAGAGAAATATATACTTTAATACATAGCACAACCATGACACAAGCAAAATATTCGAGTTCATCACACAAATATTTGCCCCGGCCGGGATTCGAACCCGGGACCGCCGGCTCAGTAGGCAGGTGTCCACAAACTGCGCCAAACGCGTCGTCAAGTCCATCGCAATTCGCACAAAGAGCTATGTTGTGAGCTCACTAATTATCTTCTACTTCTAAAGTAATGTAACATACGAGTAAGTCATGTAGCGATTATAAGCAGGGATCGGTAAATGTGAGCAATATCGATTGTAATGACGTATGTATGACAACCAATGACGACTGGCACTTTAATGAATTTTGCTCGCATTTTACGAATCCTGCCCATAACACAAGTCGACGTGACACTGACAGCGCTTGTCTGCGTTCAGGTTAACGCATCCAAATGCGATCGGCGCTCGCGCGTGCACCGTGCAGCTCTCCGTGGCGCCATCTATGGTTCCACCGGAAGATCCGCGCGCTGGCTCTTGGGCTAGCGGCTAGCATCATTGCACAGCCATAGTAGTATAGGTTGCTTATTGTTTTATTTAATTTATAATTTTTGACACATTTGCAATTATGTTCTATGGTCACGTAACGAATAAATGTATTTCTTTCTTTCTTACTAGAGCTTACTGTGGGACTAGGTCGATTTGTATATGGTTGTCTGATATATTTTATTGTATAAGTATATATATTATGAAAAGCACTATATCGATAAACAAATTACCGATAATTTAATATCACTGCAAGTCCGTCATGCATGTTTGACAGTGCTCAAGTGACCTTCTTCAAATTCTTTATTTAATAATGGTAAATAAATACCTTTGCTTGTGTTGTGACTTAGTTCTTCTTAGTTAGTTTTACCATTGATACGAAGATCAAAGCTGAAATAAAAATTGAATATCATCAGAATATCATATAAAATTTTCTTTGATTTTTGATCTTTGTATCAATGGTTTAATACAAAAATGAGTGGTGTAGGTAGACCCACATTAAAAAATAAGACATTACCAGGATATTACATGTTTAATAAAATTCTAATCTTAACTTTTAACTTAGTCGATCAAAAAGTGTCTTATAATCTTTAAATCAGTACAATATCTGTTATGGCCTAGTGAAGCGCATAAAGTTTCATAACCCAGAGATGGCACCATTAAGTAATCATTTAGTCAATCTTCAATACGAAACATAAGCCATCTTTTTTCTGGATCGCGTTGACAAGACTATCTCTTCAGGATCCTTATCCGTTCCAAAATAGGTACGAATTGTTTTAGACATGTTTCTCTATGATCAAACATGTTTCATAACATATTATAAATTTTAATATTTAGAACGGGGCTATTGCAATTTATTGGTATTTCTTTTTTAAAGCAATAAGGCTTCTAAAATGACTCCTCTCTAAATAGAATTGGCTTCAAATACAATTTAGCGGCTTATAATATTCAAACTACTTAAAATACTAAAGTAATTTCCGCTTCGATTTCGCAAACCGCTATAAATAATGAAGATTAGGATTTAGCCATATTTTAGTTGAGAAACATGTTATTTGGCCATTTCACAATATTTTGCGAAAACATAAATTATGTGATATTGGTCAAAGGTTCACAACGCCTCATGTAGTTAATGGACGTGCCCCGAGTACATGACCCGGCACTTCAAAGGAAGGAAAAGAAAACATTAATTGCTGTTGATTCTTCTCTTCAATTAATCGAGAGGTATAGGCGGAGGCGGGAGAAAGTTTAGGCCGTGGCTTTGGCGGCAGCGGTACAGAGTCCCTGGGGTTTCAAAGTATGGAGCACGGGCCTCATCAATGGGCAATTTGTGGCAATCTATAATATAATATTCTTATTTATTTTAGTACAGGCCGTGACACAAAAAAAAATGTGTTTTATTCTTGAAAATTAACAAACCTACGTGAAATGATGATGATGAATATATTGTGTGTACTTAGATAAATTGAAAAAAAAACCAATTTCAAAATATTTTTATTTCATGGTACTGTGTGTAAAAGTTCTTACAATAATAATTTAGCATCTTCCATATCCTGCCTCACATGTGTTTTTTAGGGTTCCGTACCCAAAGGGTAAAAACGGGACCCTATTACTGAGACTTCGCTGTCCGTCCGTCCGTCCGTCCGTCCGTCTGTCACCAGGCTGTATCTCAACAACGGTGATAGCTAGACAGTTGAAATTTTCACAGACGATGTATTCCTATTGCCGCTATAACAACAAATACTAAAAATAAAATAAAATAAATATTTAAGGGGGGCTCCCATACAACAAACTTGTTATAGACTATATATATGTATAGGTACGGAACCCTTCATGCGCGAGTCGGGCTCGCACTTGCCCAATTTTTATTTATTTTTATAATGTAATAATATATCATTATTTTTCACGTATTGGATTATATTTTTTCATGTCACTATATTAGATATTTTATAAAGAGGCAGTCCACGTATACCAAGTTCACCCTGATACATAGGCTAATAAATGGACAACTTTAAAAAAAAACATAAATGTATTAAATAAAATTAGCGTACGCTACTGTACTGTCGGGTGTGATCGTAGGATTTCATCCTATTGTAAAACTGGTTCGTTTCATAAAACCACGCTCGCGTTTTAAGACCGTTCATTATGTAACAGTTGCATAAGCTACCATTTGGCTCCGCCCGCGATTAGACCATGGCCTTACCTCGTGCACGCTAAGATGCATCTAGATTTCTTTGAGCGTTGAACGTGACAGCCTTATTTGTTGTATTAAGACATTCGCACACACTGAGATATATTATGTTTTTTATTCACTGGCTTAAAAAGCAGGTTTTCTCTTTAACAGTACATTTTCTTTACGTATACCAATGTAATTAGTTATATCCATATCGATGTCCATTTATTCAGTATTTATTATACAATGGTAATAAATTCAGTAATAGTAACTTTATTTAAGAATTTAAATGTTAGAGTTAGGGATTAGGTACATTATTTGAGATACAAGTTATTAAGTAGGGTAAATTTCATCTAAAAATTCAGTTTAACTGACGTTGAAAGTCGGTGAATGTGACTGATGTAAGCAAAGAGGAAACAGGACTAAATCTTCCTCAAATTACAAAAAAAAATATTGCTTAATAAAGCCAGAAATGAAACAGTGATGAAATTCTAGTTCAGTCCAATACGATTTAGAGTTAATTTCGCAATAATGAAGGATTGAGCAGTATTCCAGTAATCAATGTTTTGAACTGCTGTTGACGTTTAATAATGCAAATACATTCCCTATTCACATTACTACAATTAAGCGCGCCACTATCCCTGGGCCGGATCGACACTTGATATTCTTGTTATGCTAATATTTGTTTTTTTTTTAAGTATAATTTACGATAATAACTTACTGTTGAGTTTCTTTCGGCTATCCTCTCAATAGCGGTCTCTACACGGGCTTGCCGGTGGATTCACAATCTGACTTGTAAAGTTGTTATGAGCTACATACTGAATAAATGCTTTTCGATTCGGACTATAAAAACCAAAAACATACGTTGTCTTGAAAATGTTCCTTTTGAAGTCGGTTTATCAAATTAAAATTAGGACTAGTTTCTTTCGGCATTCTTCTCAGCAGTGCTCTTTTTTTTAAATGCCTGCAGACTCAGACATGTGACAGTGCCCTTGTGACCTACTAACAGAATAATTACTGACGTTTACGTTTGGATGTTGGTTGACCAGATTTTCACGTGTTCTCGCCTATAGGTCGTATTTTCTCAACCGCTTCTCGTAAAATTTTGTGAATATATTCGAAAAAGCATTTTTATCTTTGTGTGGTCAGTTTTTTCCTGTTATAATGATGAAGGACATCTCTAATTTTGTTCATCCATGCCCCACCTCCGTCGCTGACAAGTAATGTAAGTCTTTGTCTATAGTTTCTGAACTTGGTATACCAAGTAATTTCCAACATGGGTGTACATAAACATAGCAACACGCATAGCTTAGCTTCAAACCGTGGTTGAATACTTAGGGCAAACCTGTCCGTTACCTAACTGCCATTTAAGCTAGAATTCTGCTTTATGCAATAGCATCTAGACTTTAGCGATCCCAGATTCTAAACTTAGCATCTAATTAATTATACAAATTGGCCGCTAAAAATATGTACGAGCGTAAAATTTAGAAATTTGTTAGGAAACATTTATACCTAATCAGTAATAACCAGAAATAATCATTATTTATTGTGTGAGGAAAACTCACGTCGTTGAAGTCGAATATCCCTACATGTCTCGAATCGGTACGCGATTCATCGTCAGGAGCTCCGATCATTCGCGACGGTTAAACTTTTCGTTAGTATTTTAATATGTCCGAGACTCAGGACTAATTGTCACTAGGTTGTATCTCATGAACCGTGACAGTTGAAATTTTCACAGATAATGTATTTCTGTTGCCGCTATAACAACAAATACTAAAAAATAGAAAGAATAAATATTTCAGGGGCCTCCTTTACAACAAACGTGATCGGTTTCGTTAACTTTGCACCTCCTTTGTATCCGGCGCCATACGTCATACATACCAGGTGCAAACTTAACTTAACCCGACCAGTAAATCCGCTCAAAAAATGCTGATAGCTTTAGATATTTTTCTCTATGATCAAACATGTTTCTTAACATATTATCAATGTTACTACTTAGAACAGGGCTTTTGCGATTTATTGGTATATATTTGAATCCCACAGATTTTTTTTTTCTAAAACTACTAGAAATTGTCAAAATCTCGCAGGAATAGTTTTTTTTTCAACTTATTTTTTGATAAAATAACTAGTAGTGTCTACAACTCAGGGGAAAGTATGATCCCACCAAAAACATTTCATGTAAAATTGACGGCCAAGACTCACATTCTCATAACGCTTTCGCTGTAAAAAAGTTATCAGATCCCAGAAAAAGCCAAGCCCCTAAGCCCCGACTTTACTAACCCCACCACCTTGGTTTAAAAAGTATGGCATCAACTGGCTTCAAGCCCCTAAACCCGGAGTTTACTAACCCTACACCTTTGTTTCAAAAGTATGGCTTGGCCGTTTCATAGAGTACCGTAAATAAGTCCAACGGACCGTCTGGCCCATATGGTATCAAGAAACTAAGTTTATGTCTTTGATAATATATACTTATAAACTTAATTCCTTACGATATAGGCCGGACAGTCCGCTAGACTTATTTACGGTAGTCTATGAAACGGCCAAGCCATACTTTTGAAACAAAGGTGTAGGGTTAGTAAACTCCGGGTTTAGGGGCTTGAAGCCAGTTGATGCCATACTTTTTAAACCAAGGTGGTGGGGTTAGTAAAGTCGGGGCTTAGGGGCTTGGCTTTTTCTGGGATCTGATAACTTTTTTACAGCGAAAGCGTTATGAGAATGTGAGTCTTGGCCGTCAATTTTACATGAAATGTTTTTGGTGGGATCTCATTTCTTTTTGTAAGGTGCTTTAGTTTTTTTTATTTTTTTGCGGCTGTGGGGTTTCTTGAGCGTCAACTGAAGTAGACAATTGTGTATTTAAGAAATACTTAAGTTTAGCCCCATATATATATACACTTTTATCCCCTATTATGGGAAACCCATACAAACTTCCATCCCCTTATTTAAAGGGTGGGGGGTGATTTTTTAAAAGTCCTACAATATGTATTTGATTTATAACAATGAGTCCCTATAGGTTTCAATTTTCAGACCTCTAGTATCAAAATTTGCGGAAGTTTCATACAAACTTCCATCCCCTAGTTTAAGGGGTTGGGGGGTAAAAGTTCCAAGTTTTAGAATTATTTTGTTGTTTGTGTACTAATACTAGCTTACATACCAAATTTCAGCTTTCTAGGTCATCGGGAAGTACCCCAGAGGTTTTGATACGTCAGTGAGTGAGTGGCAAAATCGGCGTATTTTAGGTACCTATAAAACCTAAAGTATAAAAGCTAGATCAATTAAATTTTGTACATTTTATATGTTTGCTAACTGCATCTTAACCTGAGAATTTGGGCGCTCTAGTGTTAACTGGGACGAAACTATGAGGGTATGAATATGAGACGAAACGGTTCGAGAAAAGGTAGGTAGTGCCCCCTTCTTTTTTGTTCGTCTTGGCGGGGGCACTACCGTGCCCCCAGATAAACTTAATTCCTTACCATACAGGCCGGACAGTCCATTAGACTTATTTACGGTACTTTATGAAACGGCCAAGCCATACCTTTGAAGCCAAGGTGTAGGATTGGTAAACTCAGGGCTTAGGGGCTTGGCTTTTCGAGGGATCTGATAACTTTTTTACAGCCAGACCATATGAGTCTTGGCCGCCATTTTTACATGAAATGTTTTTGGTGGGATCTCATTTATTTTTGTAAGGTGCCCTAGTCTTTTTCATTTATTTGGGCCATAGCGTCTGTAAGTAAGTAGTAATAATAGCAAAAGCGTTATGAGCATGTGTCTTGGCCGCTAATTTTACATGAAATGTTTTTTTGGTGGGATCTCATTTCTTTTTGTAAAGTAGATTTTAATTTTTAGGTTTATTTTTTTATTTTTTTTGTGCCGTAGCGTTTCTAAGTAAGTAGTAATAATTGTGTATTTAAGAAATACTTACGTTTAGCCCCCATTATGGAAAACCCATACAAACTTTCATCCCCTTATTTAAAGGGTGGGGGGTAATTTTCTAAAAATCCTAGAATATATATTTTATTATTTATAACAAGGAGTCTCTATATCAATTTTCAGACCTCTAGTATCAAAATTTGCAGAAGTCTCATACAAACATCCATCCCCTAGTTTAAGGGGTTGGGGGGTAAAAGTTCCAAGTTTCAGAATTATTCTATTGTTTGTGTACTAAACCTAGCTTACATACCAAATTTCAGCTTTCTAGGTCATCGCGAAGTACCCCAGAGGTTTTGATACGTCAGTGAGTGAGTGGCAAAATCGGCGTATTTTAGGTACCAATAAAACCTAAAGTATAAAAGCTAGATCAATTAAATTAAGTACATGTCATATGTTCCCTAACTGCATCTTAACCTGTGAATTTGGGCGCTCTGGTGATAACTGGGACGAAGCTATGAGGGTTTGAAAATTAGACGAAACGGTTCGAGAAAAGGTAGGTAGTGCCCCGCTACTTTTTTGCTCGTCTTGGCGGGGGCACTACCGTGCCCCCAGATGCACTTAAAAAAGTTGCTTAATATTATCATTATATTAAATTTGACATAATATAAAAAACAAACATTTTAAAAAGGACTAAGACCTCTTAACTTAATCCGGCCAGTTAAGATGGGATAAGTACGGAACCATCAGTGTGCGAGTCAGACTCGCATATGGCTAGTTTTTATTAAACCATTAACAATGTACCAATCGAATATTTTAAATTTTCATTATGTGTGTATTTGTGTGTTTCATTATAAGAGTATACCAATAAATCTCAATAGCCATGTTCTAAATTGATAATATGTCAAGAAACATGTTTGATCATAGACAAACATATCTAAAACAATGAGCATAATTTGAACGGATAAGGAACCTTAAGCTCACAAGCAACACGTCTCTATGATTGGTACGTAGACACACATATAAAATCATAAGCGGTCTCATCTTTCACAAATCTGTTGTTTGTTGATGTTGTACTATTTTTTTTAAATGGTATAAGGCCGCTCATATGCCTATAGCATGTTACATTATAATACATTGGTCATTAGAACCCAGAAATCTGACCATCCAAAAATAGTACCATCCTAACATCCGGATGTACGGTTTTTTTGGCTAAGCTGAAATTCACTTCGGTCTAAGGGCGGTTCACACGTTTTAAGTTGTCAAGTAGTTAACTAAATTTTAACTCAATTTTAAGCGACTTAATTTTAAGCATGCGTTTACATGTTCGAATTAGTTAAGCTCTTTAGTTAGCCCGAGATGTTGATCGGACACTTTAGATCTTTGATTCGGCTTCCTTGATACCAAAATTAGGTAACGCCTTGGCTGCTATATCGGTAATCCCTGGTTGTTTTGCTTGCTTAATAAGCAATGCTTATCCCTATTATTAAGGCTTCTTATATTCCACAGACAATCGCGTTTTATGTATTCTTTAATAAACTTTACTGTAGTGTCTTCCGACCACTTCGACATTTTTACTTCAAAAAAGTTTTTCAAACGCTTTCTTCGAGAGACGAACTTCGAAAGCAACTGCTCCGCCAAACTTATACACTTAAGTAATATTTAACTAAATTGTGCCTGTCCAAACATGTCAAGTTATAATTCACGCCCACCCACGTAACCGAAAAATAGATACATTTTTAATCTACTTGTTTACTTGCACGCTAAATTTTAACTTGTAACTTATAACTAAATTAATTGTTTACACGCTTTAAGTCGCTTAAAATTTAGTCAAAATATAACACAACAAAATAAACAATAAGCAATTAAAATAAGTCTTATCTAAATCTAAAAATAAATATAAATCTAAACTAAGTCTAAAAATGGCCCCCGTGGCATTGTACCAAAGACGCTGGCAGCATTACCATTAATTTAGTTAACTACTTGAGAACTTAATACGTGTGAACCGCCCTACCTCATCCATTCCAGTTAGCTCTCGGACTGAAAGGTACAGGTTTGTTAATTCGCTGTCGAGGGGCGATGAGCACGTTACAAATAGAAGTTCGTACTTGTGATGAAGCTTTGTGTATTGATTTGTGGGGTTGAACGTAGCCCGGGGACCGGAGAATATTCGACAGACCTCATAGTACTTTATCTCGTTTATTTGTAACTAGTGACCCGCATCAAAATCCGCTGCGTAGTTTTAAAGATCTAAATTCTAAGCATACAAAGGTGTAGTATACCTAACCCTATGCCAGGCACAGTACAGCTGTTTATATAGGTCACTATGCAAGAACTTAGCTCGACAACGCACCACCAGTCTCGGCAAGGGTCGGGCAGCAACAGCAACTCACCCCACTCCGTTGGTTCTGACGTATGCGCACCAGATAAGCATAGCAACACTACAAAGGGAACAGACAGGCAAAAGCGACTGTTTTATACTATGTAGCTGCTGCGAATTTTGTCAAATAGCCAGTTTTACCGAAGATTAAATTAGAAGTTATATCATTCGATCGTCGGTACACTTAATTGAACAATCTTGTATTTATTTTATTCCCTATATTATAAAATAGCAGAATTTTAAATTTATAGAATCTTAACTATTTTTATAGAATCTTTTTATCGATTCATGGTTTTTAGTGGAAATACCACATTTTTAATTTTTATAAATAATGGCACAAAGGTAAATTAAGAAAGAAGAATCGAATGCGATCTACTACAATCTAAGCAGAAGAATTTTACTTACCCACACATAGATGCAGTGAAGTCTTTGGGGTAGATAGGTTTTTTTTTTATGTCATGGGGGCAAACGAGCAAACGTAAAATGGAAAGCGATTACCGTCGCCCATAAACACCTGCAACACCAGAGGAGTTACAAGTGCTTGCCTACCCGGAGGACGAAGATAGAATGCCTCTATGCTAGTAATTTCAATAGGTTGTAATTTTTTGTATAATCATTCGTTCGCGCGGTATCGTTGAGCTATCGTACCCACTCCTAGAGACGCGCATGCGTCAGTTGCTCCCATTGCTGTGGTCCACAGCTAATTGCATGTAATATAAAAACCGGCCAAGTGCGAGTCGGATTCGCGCACCGAGGGTTCCGTACAAATACTTATCGCATCTTATCTGGTAGGGTTAAGTTAAGTTTGTACTTGGTATTTCTGGCGCCGCATACAAATGAGGTGCAATGATAACCTAACTGATCACGTTTGTTGTATGGGAGTCCCACTAAAATATATATTTTCTTTTGTTTATAGCGACAGCAGAAATACATCAAATGTGAAAATTTCACGGTTCATGAGATACAGCCTGTTGACAGACAGACAGGCAACGGACAGTGGAGTCTCAGTAATAACGTCTTCTTTTGTACCCTTTGGGTACGGAACACCAAAAATTAAAAATACCTAAGTTAAATAACCAAGAGATAGATTTCCGAATAATTTTAATCAGACCAGCACCAGGCTTGAAATTCGATGTCACCACGTAGTGCCGCAATCCTTCGCCGTCCCCCAGCCTATTCCGTCTAGTTGCTTTAATTGTTTGTAATACGCACCCGTCAGGAACAGCAACTGGTGCAGACACAATCGGCTGCTTGTCGTGGGTGGCGCAGATTGTAGTACACCTGCCTGCTGAGCCGGCGGTCCTGGGTTCGAATCCCGGCAAGGGTAAATATTTGTGTGATGAACTTGAATATTTTGTGTCTGGTTCATGGATGTTATATGTATTTCAGTATTTTTTTTATCTATTTAAGTATTCATATCGTCGTCTAGTACCCAAAACACAAGCCTTCTTGAGCTTAATTTGGGACTAAGTCAAATTGTGTGAGATTGTCTGTTATTTATTGATTTTACTTAATCTACTCCTTAAGAATTGGATTAAGAAATTAATAGGTGCCTTGCTTTATATGTACCTGGGACAAACAATTCAGTTGGGAAGGTAAAATTAAAAAAAAGTCAGTCGAATCCAACTCGGATGGGCAGTGTTCGGGAAGCTGCGGAATATCTTCTCGTCCCAAATACCGCAGTGTCATAAGACGGAGGTTTTTAACCAATGTTCTACTCGTAGAACCGATGGGCGTTGGTGCAGAAATTACTTCAGTGGCGACCGCGGACCGGAAGACGCAGCGTGGGAAGGCCCCCAACAAGGTGGACCGATGACCTTGTTAAGATCTCGGGCAGAAATTGGATGAGGCGGCGCAAGATAAATGGTTGTGAAGAACTGAGAGAGAAGTTGTTGGTTACATAAATCGGAGGACTGACAAACTGAGGGCTACTAGTAACCAAAATACAATTACTAAGCACAATTGGCTATTTCTCAAATAGTTAATTTAGTTGAGCTATTTTTTTCAGTTTTCACGGTAGTGTCCTAAAAAGTATTCTATAACCATCTTTGGATGTGCAGCTACTCCCGCACCAAAATTGGTTGAAATTTGTCCTGCCGTTATGGCGTCATGAGAGGACAAATAAACTCTGACCAAGAAATGGCGCTGGACTGAAGGAAACGAGGATTCGTGATTTTATTTGGAAAGGGCTACATTGCTACGCCCTCTAGGCTCATGAGAAAGTTGATTTAATAAAATCAATGACATATGCCGTTGACATGACCTGAACCTACATTACAGCAGTGCAATAAAAGCCATCTTCATCATCACTCGTGTGCTATTTTGACATCAATTCTGATGCCCCACAATCTTTCCTGCATCCGACATACATTCTGACAGTGCGCGTGACCAATACATTTTGGCCCTTCGATCCGGATTGGGAATACAATCTAACCAGTATTTTTGCGTGGATTTTGTGACGATCCTCAAAGTATGCGTGCATGACGCGTTGAATAACACTGAGGCCTCTTACAACCCTATAACTATAGTCACAGACGGACCTAAGCTGTTAAGCCTTTCAGATAACAATGGAAAGATCAACTTAAAGCATCAAGAAAAAAACGAAAGGTTAGGTTGATGGAGATGTTTATACGCTGGACCGGTAATCCGAGAGGTATTGGGTTCGATTCTGGCGGTCTCTTCTTACGAAATTTAATTTTTATTTGTGCTTTGATCTTTGTATGTTGAATTATCTATACTAAATATTTGTATAGAATCTTTTTATCGATTCTATATTTTTATGTGGTAAAACCACATTTTTATTTTTATAAATAATGACACAAAGGTAAATTAAGAAAGAAAAATTGAATGCGATCTACTACAATCGAAGCGGGGTTATCTATACTATTCAACGTTTCGATATGGTAGCGCTTGCCCCGCTGACTTACTCGTCCCGACTGATCTTATTACGGATACATTAAAAAGACTATCTTTCTTCATAAAAATACCTCCAACATTGCGACATCCTGATTCACACGTTTCACGCTTTCGCACTCCAATAAACGGCTAAAAATAAAACGTCAACTCGTATTTTAACTCATATATTGCTAAAACTTAAAAAAAAACAAAAGTATGTTTATAAAACATATAAAAAAACAATGTACTCTTACACTGGGAAAAACAAAGCCTCTTTCAAACAAAAGTACGGCAAAGCCTCAACAAAATCGATAAAAAATATAAATCGATCTAGCTCCTTAAAATCATGGGTGAAATGATTTTAATCTTACAAAACTTCCATTCCAAGACATGATACGAACCGAAGAAGTTAAATGTAACTAAGGCCTTTAGAAATAGGATCAGTTTCAAGATAAAATGACAACAGTTTTTTGAAAATTACTATTACGAATCAAGATATCTAGAGTTGCCGTTGCAATCATCGACCCAAAAGGTATTATTTAAATTTGATAAAGACCTCAATTTCTGATAATGCATATATTCCAATGAGGTGTAATATAGCCATTTACAGCTTATCAAATGGTTTAAATTTGAATAAATTAAACAAAATGAATAGCTTATGTTAAATTCACATTTAACGGCAACAAGACAAGGCATTATGTTTAAATTAACTAGATTTTGATAGAATAATATTCCAAAAAGCTGTTGCAATTTTATCTACAAACTTAGGTGTAGGATCCTTGAATTTGTAATTTTAGTATTTCATACAAATTACAAATACAAGTTGTAAAAATTTCGCTTAAGCCATGGCGCGCAATGCGATATACCGTCGCTTTTCAGCACGACAAAGATGCAGTTATACGTTAGACAGAGACAGTGGTAACGTATATACACATCTGAGTCGACAATTTAAAAACAATCGCTTGCGTTCGCACTGCTTACGCCAAAGACAAAATCGAAATTTGACCTAACCCCAAAAATGTATTATCTTAAATCACATGACATCCAAAAATTTCTTGCGAATTCGTTGAATTTGATCCATTTAATGGTATGAAAGTACACTATTTAAGTAAGTTGGCTTGATTGGAATGTCTTTCAGTCTTAGACAATAGTCCATGGAGCAATGCCATTGAATTGTCAATCCTTGGTCGATTATCTTGTCTCTTGGAAAAGTACGTCACACCGGTGCAGTGATCTGACTCCATTATACACAAAAAAGCTTGAATTTGTACACAAGAAGCATAAAAATGTATATATTTGTGGTTGATCGAAGGTACTTTAAAATGATATAGACGATGGAAAGAAATCGGAGAAAATGGATAAGAATGGCGATGTCTTCTATTCTAAGGAATGTTAATCAGGAATGACGTACGGAATGTCAATTGATGATTTCCAAAATGAAGTCAGAACACTGCTAAAGTCTCGCTAACTCATAACATAACCTACCCTTATAAGTTCCCTTTGAGTACTTTTATAGCATATTTACAATTGGTAATTGGTAATGGTAACAATAGTTAACAAAGTGACTATAATGAATAAACCAGAGGGCAAAAGGTAACTGACGAAACCACAAAATGGTATTCCATATATACAAATAAGTTTCGTCTATTAAACCATAAGAATAAGAAAGTTATGAAATTACTAAAGTTACTAATCCGGACGAGGACGATTTCAACTTACTCTTATGGTCTATCCTTTTGTCCAAACCGCCTCATTAACATTTCATTATCATATTTTCGATCATTATGATCATAACGACATATGAGACTATACTTTTATAGCACAACCATATCTTCATCTACAATCACATGTGCAATATGATAACGCAATGAATGAATACAAAGTGGTTACCCAGCTTAGTCCCATCCGTGGTGTTCATGGTGGATGGGGACCCATTCTTTCTTCCACACTGGTTTCCATACCTTCTTCCACGCTGGGACCTCAACGGTCTTCCATACTGGTAGTTGGATCTGCTTCCACTTCTCTACCCAAATCTTCTTCTGCACAGGTACCCAGATTTCTTTCTTGACTGTCTTCCATACTTGAACCTTCTCTTCTACCCATTCTTGCTTCTTTTCTGTCACCCACGCTTGCTTCTTTTCAGTCCTCCAGATCTGTTTCCATTCTTCCTTCCATTCAAGTTTCTTTTCCGTCACCCATTCTTGCTTGTGCTCGGTCTTCCATACTTTCTTCCACACTGGCTTCCAGATCATCTTCTTCCTCCATAGGTCGTGGCTGGTGTATTCCCATCCATGGTCATCTTTGCCCAAGAACTTTTCGCCAGGAACGCCTTCTTTCACCCATTCTGGGACGTAATTTTGTTTCCACTCAGGCACTTGTATAGTTTTCGTCACTGGTATTTTGACTTCCTTCCACACTGGTTTCCAGACTTTCTTCCAGTCTGGGACCTGAAATGAAATGAAATGAAATGAAATGAAATGAAATGAAATAATTTATTCAGTAAGTAGGCCACAAGGGCACTTTTACAAGTCAGATTGTGAATCTACCGGCATTTCGCAAGAGGAGACCGCTGTTGAGAAGAAAGCCGAAAGAAACTCAACAGTAAGTCATTTTTTCGTAAACAATACTTAGAACAATTAATTACATTACATTAGTGTTATAACTATAACTAATTATTACATGCGTACACGTATAGGGGGTCATCCACAAATTACGTCACACAAAATGTCGACTTTTTGAACCCCTCCCCCCCCTATGTCACGCTTTTTTGCTATACCTTTAACATGTACTGTCACGTTTGGTATGACCCCCCCTCCCCCTTAACGTGTGACGTAATTTATGGATGACCCCTAGGAGATATATAGATACTCCAAATCAATGTTAGGTAGGAATATTAAAATAAAATTTTAACGATCAATTTAAAATATTAAATATACCCAGAGATGTATAAAGTCTCTAGGTGTCACAACATGCAATAAAATATAATTACTTAATTAATTTAATTCCACAGAGATGTATAAGGTCTCTCGGCGTCAATGTGAATAATTTACAATAGACAATAATTATTAAACCTAAATTTCTTAGAGATGTATAAGGTCTCTAGGCGTCACAATATACAAAAAAGAAAAAATAAATAATGATAATAATAATATGCTTATAGTTAAATTTCATTCCTCAGAGATGTATAAGGTCTCTGAGCGTCATTATTCAGTTCAGTACACTAAGTTTATTAGAGATGTATACAGTCTCTAAATAAAAAAAAAATAAAAAAAAAATAACTTCAATCGAGTACAGGATGAAGTCTCTCACGTCAATTCACTAAACGCTGGTAAGCAGTTACTACACAACTAATTTGGCCCTTGCTAGTGTGAACAGACCGGACCCCACAAACGGCACCCGTTCACGAGCATGACGCATATCTCAGCCATCGCCTCCCTCAACCATATTATAGGGAAGGTTGCGACCCGATCAACGACGCCACCGTAAGCAAAGACCTTTAAGCGAGCATGACATGCTCACACTGCCGGGCATTCATCACTAAAGCAAATGCCCGGTGAGAAACAACATAATGTGCTCTCATGTTACATTACAAATAAACTAATATTACCGATTAAAATATGCTTACTTTACATTCACATGACTAAACCACTGGCTTAAAGACATCCCTATCATCTAAAAAGTCATTTACAGTATAATACGCCTTGTTTATTATTACCTGAACTTCTTTCCAAATGGGGACTTGAACTTCTTTCCAGATCGGCTTTTGGACTACTTTCCAAGCGGGTACCTGTTCTTCTTTCCATTGCTGCACTTTCTCAGTTTTCCACGCTGGTTCTTTTTCCTTCTTCCACTCTG
The DNA here is from genome assembly GCA_947623375.1 of Apotomis capreana. Lineage (NCBI taxonomy): Eukaryota > Metazoa > Arthropoda > Insecta > Lepidoptera > Tortricidae > Apotomis > Apotomis capreana. The sequence continues at coordinate 61,336,101 of OX392498.1, read as the reverse complement.
TTTTCCAGGCTAGTTTCTTCTCTGTTTTCCAGATTTGTTTCCACTCCTCATTCCAGACCAATTTCTTTTTCCAGACGCCTTCGGGTTGGGATTGCCAGCCGCCCGGAGAGCGCTTCTCTCTGGTCGTCTCTGCTACATCCTGGGGGACGGGGACTGCTAGAGCAGCCGCGAAGGCCACAAACAGAAGCTGCAAAGAAAAAAGTAGCTTAGAAATTGTAGAAAACATATACTGAGGTGCATTAACTCCGGTCAAGTACAATGAATCCTTCCGGTGATTTTTTTAACTTTTATCGGAATAATTATAGCATGACGACAAACACCTAATCTAAAGAAACAAAAAAGACTTTGTGCTCGCGTTGTTCAACAAATTATTAGAGAATATTATCAAAATCAACGTCAGGGTATAATATGTTAAGTAATTGTACGAGTAATACTTAAGTATCACAATAAAACACGTTCGGTGTACAATATTCGTACGATCACATACAGAAAAAAAACGAACCTGACTTATCTATATCCGAATTTGTTCAGAAACGAATAAAAGGATGATTGCACAATTTCCTACGTACAACAAGATGTTATTCAACCCACGCCATATTGCGGATTTTTAGCAACGACATTTTTTTGTTGGGCGTAAAAGTCAGTCAATGTTACTGCTGTAAACAAAGATGAAACAGGACTAAATATTTCACAATTTTCTAGTAGTTTTCATTATAATAAAGCCAAAGCTATCTATTTTTTTTTATAACGGCACAACATAGTGCCTCCACTTCGCCTGATGGTAAGCAAAAAGGGGAGCCCAAGTCGCAATGGCAACTGACGAGAAACCAACGGTGCCAAGTCAGTTGACACTGCCATGCTGGCCCGATAATATATATATAAAAAACTGGTGCCTACGCCACATCTTGGGATTTAGGTAGCCGACCCCGATTGAGAATTCACTCTCTACAAAGATATGGGACAAAGGCTAGGAGGATGAGGATGATGACAAATCCTTGACGAATTGCTACTGAAGTTTAGTAATGCAAATAAATGACGTATGCACATTATTGCCAAATGAGAACTGTTTGTAACGCCACTATCCCTGGGCCGGACCGACACCTCTAGGGCTATAGATGTAGTTCTCTGAACTGATGACTACGAGTCCAGCTATTTTCCCGTAATATAAATAACGCCATGGCTATTTATCGAGGCACATGCGGGGTGAAAATAAAATAAGTACGATTTTGCTTTGTCGTGATATGAATATTCATTTCAGAAAGAATTTTTAATAAACCTTTGTGAATTGGGTGTGCAGTTGAGAAAAATAAATGGTTTCGGGAATGTTATGCTATGATATTGGTATTTATAAAGGCGGTTTAATTCTGAATATTTACGATAAATCAGTTTTAGTTCGTATCTTATATAATTAGACTAGTGATAAACATAGTTCAAAGTTGATACTGGTACAATCTAACAAGTTGAATTAAAAAAATAAACTAGAAGGTTTACTTTTATATTACGTTTACTCGCAAGAGCCGTAAAAGTTATAAAAGTTTTCCTTATTGGTTTATTAGTTTATAACGATTTTATGACTTCTTGGTTTTGTAAAACAACAAACGAGTCCCGCAACTAAACCCGCGTATGTTTTCTTTACCGTATATCCAACGGGTAAATATTATGTCGTATCAGAATTGGTAAAAATTATATATTTCAACAGCTGGCGTCAGACTGACAAATGGCCCATAAACAAAAGACGTCATAACAAAACAAAAAGCGATCCTGCTAAATGTTTCCTAAAATAATAACCCCGCCATATTTTATTATACTAAAATAAACACTGAATTTCCGACTGAAACGCTACCCAAACATAAAAACAGAAAAAAAGAGGGTTACCAACCGATGAGTATCGTAACAAACAAAAAAAAAGGATCCCTTCGGCTTTGGAAGCCGTCATAACGATGTGCATTTTCAATCCACAGCTAACATTTGGAGCGTTTACTATCAAGTACGAGTTTTACGTACTAACTGGGTCATTGTCAGTTCAAAAAACAAAATTTGTGCCTTGGGTGGCCAAAAAACAAGAGCTTGTATTTATATAGGTTATGTTGTTATTACATCGGATTATAGAAGAGGGAACGTTCTTTATTCTCACAGGTATTTAATCAGAAAATTAGGCCCTTGAATCCTTAATTTTGCAAACGTCCAAGGGAAAGACGCGCACCTAAATCTGACAATGACAAAACTATGAAAATTAGGAATTCCTTTGCTGTTCCGCGAAAAAATCATATCAAATCAAATATAGTTTGACGATGACGTTGGTTTAAATAACTATTTTTATAGAAAAAATACGTTTTATTTGCTGAAACTGAAATGGCGGGATCCAACTGTATACTAAAACCTTTTGCGAATGTAAAAGTGTGACATCTTTCAAATAAAATACACAGATATGCTGATGCCACTACTTTTAGCTTTTTTAAGGTTCCGTACCCAAAATTTGATAAATTGATTAATTTTGTATTATAAATGTTAAAATTCATGGTCTTCCTTTTATTTCTGACAGTATGTTACTCAGCAAAAAATAATCCTTATGATGAAGCCTTTCGATCGGTATCGCTACAGGGTAATTATTTTTCTCGTGTAACGGGTTCGATTTCCTGTTCAACCATGTAATTATTTAAAAATCTATTAATGCAGTTTAAATTGTTTTTAAAATTTAAATAATGTCTTCTTCCAGTAAAATGTTCCATCTACAATATTTAAGTTACTTTCCCTCCATGTGACATAGCCGTGCCCTGTATACGCAGTTCGACGTACATAAATACCTATATTGTATAGAATTCTTTCTTTACTTTGTCCATTTTGTTCTTGCGCAACAGTTTTAGTACAAATGATAAATGGTTAGCTTTTTAAACAAAAGCTTTATGCAGAATGATGCCAAGCTTCATATGGTTCGGTTTCATTTTCATTTTCATTACTCTGTTTAAACTCAGTTTAAAGGCAGCTAGTGATGAAGATTAAATAATATTTCAAATGGTTGTACAAATATCTGTGTGTAAGTGAAATTTTAGGGCCCCACACGCCTACACTAATTAATTTTAGAGTTTAGCCTCATTTATAGACCCCTTCTTCCCGGAATATTTTTCTTGTATATTGGACGCTTTTTCAATCTTATATTTATTACAATTGAGCTCCCTTCTGTTTTCTAAATTAAACACTTTAAATTTCATGCCTTATGTATTACCTAATAATTTCACTTTTATACAACGCTGTTTTAATTTTTAACCAACTTCGAAAAAGGAGGATATTTTATGTTTTTTTTATTTCTATATATGTTCACCGATATCTCCGCCATTTGTGGACCGATTTTCAAATTATTTTTTTTATCTTTTGGTTTAGGCTTATATTATAGCAAGAGGTTTTATAACCCACGCCATATTGAAGATTCTTAGTGGTACTCATTTATTTTACCAGCAACGAATAATTTATGGTAACTGACGTTGAAAGTCGGTGAATGTCACAAAGAGGAAACAGGACTAAATATTCCGCAAATTTCAAGTATTTTTTTGCATAATAAAGCTAAAAATATCCACAGTGATGAGTCAAGTTTTTTTCAATAGCATTCAGTATTGACTTCGCAAGAAGAACGTAAGATTGAGAAGCATTCCAGTAAACAGTGTTTTGAATTTGGTAAATGACAAATCCTTAACAAATAGCTATTGACGTTTAATAATGCAAATATTATGACATATGCACATTATTGCCATATGAAAGCTGTTTGTACCGTCACTATCCATGGGTCGGACCGACGCCTGCTAAGCTATACTTTACTATTGTACTGCTAATGGCCCCATAAGCAATTGTTACCTACTACCTAAACTATTTAGAAATTTCGAGTAAATTTGAGTAAATATACTATATTTTTAGGTCATTGTTTTAAGCTATACCATAGTATAAATATTTCTATAGTGTTTTTTTAGATACCACTAATTTGCTTTAAGCGGGTAGTGTTTCACTAAATTAACTTTTATAGAGCGTGTATATTTGATATAACCGCAAACTTATATATTAAAGTCGCTTATTAATATATTGATCAGTAAATTATTAAAAAAATCTAACATTTTTTCCATATAAAATAATTCAGCAAGCAATGTATTTGTTTGTTGTTGTTTCTTGACACTTAAAATATTGATGTCACAACTGTCACTTAATAATTACTACGCCATACATTGCAGCTCAGAAAATTTTCAAAAATTAATTATGCTATGGCAAGTTAACGCTAAATTAATTAATAATTCATAATTTTTATAAATACCAGATATAATATATATATAGCACAAATCTCCGTCTGCCTTCAATTTGCGGTTAAATCAAATATACACGCTGTATGTCGTATATTTTTATTACTGGATTGAAATGATCGCAATTCGGTCACCCATCCATAAGTTGACGCGAGGTAACATTGCTTAACTTTGCGGAACGAGTACGCACACCCATTACCACCAACCCACGAGTGTTGTGGAATTGCTTGCGAATGTATCCATAACTTTGACCGCATTCAATCAAAAATTCATTACAGTTGAGTTTTTATAAAAAAATATGATATAATATAAAATATTAATTTCATCAGATTTCTTTATGATATATATGTTTTATGATATAGTATTTAATTTTTAGGGTTCCGTACCCAAAGGGTTAAAAACGGGACCCTATTACTGAGACTTCGCTGTCCGTCCGTCCGTCCGTCCGTCCGTCCGTCTGTCACCAGGCTGTATCTCAACAACGGTGATAGCTAGACAGTTGAAATATTCACAGATGATGTATTTCTATTGCCCCTATAATAACAAATACTAAAAATAAAATAAAATAAATATTTGAGGGGGGCTCCCATACAACAAACTTGTTATAGATTATATATATGTATAGGTACGGAACCCGCCTTCAAGCGCGAGTCGGGCTCGCACTTGCCCAATTTTTATTATTATTTATGTTATATTTATTATATATTTTTATTGGTGCCGGTATTCAAAAACTACAAATTAAATAACTAAATATTACTTACGCTTGGTATTATTTTTATACTTCATAGTATTTATAGCCTTTATAATGCAAAAAACACGTACATACCGATACCTAAGAAAGTAAAATACATTTTATTATAATTGCGTCCGTATAATTACAATTTACACGCGCGTGCAAACTTAAAAACCTTTTTCTGGGACCAAATTTTCTGCTTAAATTTATCTACTAATCGAGAGCCTATAAGAGGTAAAACTTATGTGCTTTTTTCCGTATGAAGGATATAATTCAATTTGACATACCGTGCTCGCAGCAAAGTTCGCTTCTTTTTCTTATTAATTTTAACCCCTCTATAAAATGTATGAACTTATTAATGACATGAATTTTACAAATTGTTTTATTTCCCGGTATCTCAGGTGCGTATAAAATAATATCACTTTAAACGAATGTACATATTAATAAAAAATATATAAAGTATTTATTAAAATAAATAAAAAACCTTTTCATAGTTATTATTCAAATTAATATTAAATAAACTGTTGAATCCACTAACATTTTCTCAATCCTTAAGCGTTTCATACGTAAAATTAACTTAGACAAATCGCGAAATACGAAGTAGTAGACGTATAGTAAAAAATAACAAATACCCTATTTAAATAATATTATACACTTTTTTGGGGTTTTGTATATTATACACTAAAACTCCCTATTATAAAATATACGCCGTTAAGTCTATAACTACTACTACAAATTCCCTATCCACTCACGAACGCACAAAAAGCACTATGGCCAGCAAATACGCATCTTCAATTATCGCACCCTTAAGGCAACAAATTAATTCATCCTATGAAAACACAAATTCCTATTAACACTAAAATTAACCTATGAAACATAGTGAATCCCTAATCAGCGCAATATGGGACCAAATTATCCCTGGGACACTTCATTTGAAATTTCAAAAATTCACCGGGTTTATTCAACTCGAGTTTTTTGTAAACCTGTTAAAAATGGGTCTATTTTGCTCCTAGAATAATTTTTCGTCAAAGCATTTTTTTAAATCGTTATCGTCTAATCTAAATCTTCATAAAAAAACGGGGTCAAAGAAAAATGCATTCCACGAAAAGATTTTTCTTTGAACCCGTTTTTTTTATAAAAATCTCAAAAAGTATTTTTTAAAAAAAAAACCTAATGAATAGGATGATATTTGCAAGTATTATTATATGACTACAGAGGAATAAAAATTCTGCGAATAAATTTTTCGGTGAAATTAGACATTCAATGAAAATAGTTTCTACGAGTCAAAGGGCTCCCGTTAAAAAAAAAACACCTTATAACATGGCATTCAATTAGAAATATATCACATTTTATGAAGTGCCCCTGGGAACCTGCGCAAACGCACAAAGGGCACGTATCCTTAGCTACACAACACTGCACTTCACCCACCGTGTACGTGAGAGCTCTCATCTTGAACTCCGAGCCAACACTGCGCTGGGACTCACGCGCAGCCTCTATATATCAAGAGTGCCCCTCTCTCGCGGAAATGTAATGTATGTTTGTATACAAGCCTTTAATCTATAATTAGTTATGTTAATATGTTAGGCGAAATTGGGGGTGTGAACCGTGCTTTCGGTGAGTTATTGAACTTTAACGTATTGAGCATCTCGATTTTTTGTTCATACATTTATTTATATATATTATTATGCAAAGGTATTAAATATAATTTTCGCAAACATGCTCGAAAATGTATGCGTTCTTGCCTTGAAAATGTAGACACAAAATTCCTCTTTTTGGCTCCAGGCCAGGAAAGTAACTATGAGAATTGATTATCGTCCGCTAATTATTTTAATTTTTTAAATCTGATTTTAGTAAACATTATATAAACCAAGGAAAAATAACATACAGCCAATCTCCTAGATTCTGTAAGTAGGTACACTTGCGAAATAAATGTTTGCTATAATTTTTAGTACGGTAGGCAGCTCAACTGCCGCTACACCAACCGAGTTGTCTATAGGCTCCTTATCCGTTCAAAACAGTTATGGACATTTGATCAAACATGTATATTTTTATGTTCTACTTAGAACAGGGCTATAGAGATTTATTGGGATATATATTATTTGAAGCACACAGTTTGAATTTATCAGTGATAGTTTTTGTTTCGAAAATTACTCGTAATTAGCAAAATTCAAGCAGAAAACTGGTTTTTTCAACTTATTTTCGTTTGCACGTAATGAAAGCATGAAATAGCTATGTTACTTTCTCATAGAACTCAGGGAGAAGTATTATATACTTTAAAAAGCCGGTTGAAATCATGAATAGATTACAAAATATGAAAAAAAAAAATTTAACGGAATAATAGTGAATTTATAAATTAAAATAAAACCTAGACATAGAAAGTCAAACCCCGAAATCTAAACGAGGCGGTAGAAAGGGTCTCGAGCAAAGACCGCGCAATGTACTTATACCTATGTACTTATACCCATAATCAGCAAATAAATTTATTTCATTTCATTTCATTTCATTTCATTTCATGGTAAACGCAGCGTGAGAAGGCATCCTATACCCAAATATACCGCATCGAGTCCTGACAGACTAAGAAATTTAGTTTAACTTTATTATGTTCGAGTTTAGTTTAATTTTTACGTGTAGTTTTATTGTAAGTATTTTAATAGTTGTATTCGGTGTATTAATTTGAATTAAATAATCATAATATAATATAATAATGAACAAACCACGGATAGACGGGGGCAAATTGTACTGACGTTTAATTAGTGCGAGGAAAAATCAAACTGATTTTATTAGTTGATATCGATAAAAATCAAGTGCAACTTTTTAAAGAGCTTGTGAAACGGCTCGTCGACACCACTGGTGACCAAAGGGCTGGCAGCTTCCTCGCTCAGCGTCTTAGTATAGCAATACAGCGAGGTAGTGCTGCCAGCGTCTTTGGTACAACGCCACGGGGGCCATTTTTAGACTTAGTTTAAGATTTAGATACACTTATTTTAATTGGGTTATTGTTTATTATGTTCTGTTAAATTTTTAATAAAGTTATTTCGTACAACTGTTGTGTAGTTCTAGGATTTTATATAATCATGTACACAAAGAAATATTTCTCAATTGATATTTAATTATAATTATCGTAATATACAATCAACATTTTCTCTACATTTTCAGACTTTAAAGTTGTCAAAGTGATTTTAGTCCAGAGTCAATGTCAGATATCAGTTGGTTATAGTTGCGATTGAAATGAGCTATTCTCATAATTAAAAGGTATTCCAACTTAGCTATAAGTTGTGATTTCTTTTTTTTTAAATCTATATTTGATGAATTACTAGCACCGGTACATTTGCCGCCGTCTATCCGTGCTTTGATAATGTAGCATCCAGTTATTAACTTTGACGCCTTGAAACCTTAAACACCTCAATGGAATTAAATTATTTTATTAATTATACATATTGCATATCGTGACGCCTAGACCTTCTAGATCTTTGAAAAAAATACTTTTTAGGGTTCCGTACCCAAAGGGTAAAAACGGGACCATTACTGAGACTTCGCTGCCCGTCCGTCCGTCTGTCACCAGGCTGTATCTCAAGAACGGTGATAGCTAGACAGTTGAAATTTTCACAGATGATGTATTTCTATTGCCGCTATAACAACAAATACTAAAAAAAAATAATAAACATACCTAGGATAACTCGGGGCACCTATATGAAAGTGACGTAGCAAAATATTTTATCGACAAAAAAATATATCGATATTACTGTCAACATCTAAATGTCATCGACATAAATAAATATTTTTTTATTTCTCCTCATTTTCAAATGAAATAATAAACATATTAAAACGTGTATTTACATGTTTATTTTAAAATATTTTTTATAATATAAGTACGTAAATTTGTCATTTTGATTGAAATGACATCCTCATACTTTTATTATCTTAATTTAAGAGGCTCGATATCAGATCAGATATGACATCGAACCTCTTTATAGTAATCCAGAATATTCATTGAGCACATATATTAATTTTATTATATCGACATCTTTTTTATCGATATCCTATCCCTAGAACGTGCCCCGAGTTATCCTAGGTATGTTAATAAATATTTAAGGGGGGCTCCCATACAACAAACGGGATTGGTTGCGTTAACTTTGCACCTCATTTGTATGGAGCGCTATACATACCAGGTGCAAACTTAACTTAACCACTTAAGGATGGAAAGTGTTTGTACGGAACCCTCGGTGCGCGAGTCCGACTCGCACTTGACCGGTTTTTTTAATATAATTCATACTATATAGGTACATTGATTTGGAGAATCTTGTACATGTCCTGTACATGTATCAATTAGGTACCTAGTTATAATATCATTGTAATAGTTTTAAGTATAATTTACGAAAAAAATACAAGGGTCGATTGCAAAAATTTTTTACATAGTTGAAAGGCTTAGTTAACATAAAAAATATGATCGCTTCCTTTGTGTGACGAAAGTTAATTGTTTTAATTAGAGCCCTTAACTATGTACATTTTTTTTGCAATTGACCCACTTACTGTTGAGCTTCTTTCGGCTTTCGTCCCAACAGCAGTTTCCTTGAAATTCCGGTAGATTCAGATTCAGACGTGAAAATGCCCTTGTGTCCTAACAGAATAAACTTTATGATTTTGATGTTTGATTTGACAACCTTAAAGCTGTTAGATGCGCATCGTAAGAGCTATCATCGTGCAACTTATTTGCGGAGGCCTTTGACAAGCAGTCAAGGTCATAGGCTGAGATGATGATGAAACCCCAAAGAAACGAAAGTAATTTGACCGTGTCACATAATGACATTAGTGACTAAGCAGTATCGGCTACTCAATGACAGCGTTTAAGCGATGTACAAAAAGTTGCTGATTTGAGGTGTCAGCGAACTAGCTGAGTAGCTTTTTAAACAAGTAAAATATTACTTTTTAAGATGCTACGCAATATATTTTAAGTATGTTTTTAGGGTTCCGTACCCAAAGGGTAAAAACGGGACCCTATTACTGAGACTTCGCTGTCCGTCCGTCCGTCCATCCGTCCGTCTGTCACCAGGCTGTATCTCAAGAACGGTGATAGCTAGACAGTTTAAATTTTCACAGATGATGTATTAATATTGCCGCTAAATACTAATAATAAAATAAAATAAATATTTAAGGGGGGCTCCCATACAACAAACTTGTTATAGATTATGTTACGGAACCTTTCATGCGCGAGTCGGACTCGCACTTGCCCAATTTTTTTATAATAAATGCTCGTAAATGTTCCCTCCTAAGTTAAAGGACGCACCATCATAATTGCTTTGCGGTGCCACCCATATACAAAACAATCTCACATTAGTGAAAAGAATGCATATAATATTATAAGACTTATTTATTTTACACTAAAAAAAATTGGTATAACCCAAAAAATGTTATACAGCCTGTTAACGGCATGCGGGCATTTATTAAAACTGATAAAAATATGATCTATTAGTAATTGTTTGCATGTATTAGCTAATCATAATTATGTGAATTAGCGGCTCAATTAAATTTCTTAAATCCGCACATTCAATGTAGTGGGTGTATAGCGTAATTGTTGTTACTCATATCACGCTGTCATTTAAGACTCACTTGTCAATTTATTTACTGTACATTACTGGCAATTAAAATCTTGTTAGAAAGTTAATAAAGCCTGAATTTAAGTTAATTAATTAAATTAAGGTCATGGATACGTTAAAGATCTATGTTACTTTACTCTCCTTTAAGAAAAGCTTGGCGGTAACACACTGTATGTGCAATTAATGTACAACCACACAATTATGTAGATAGGGTTGAACTAAGGTCTGTGGGTTGAACAGTTGGACCTCAATAAATATTTACCATCCGAAATAACCGAACAGTTTCAGATTTTCCCTCGTACTTATAGTATTAAGACGCCAATTTTCGTACGAGTAATTTTAGGTCAATGGAAAATATCCTATGAATTTTGTTTCCCTTGGGGGTGTGTGTACATTGTTGCAGTAACTTTTTTTGCGTCAACTTTAGAAATTTGTTATTTTCACAGCTTCAAGGGACTGTAGACCTGAGTATATGGTTTTAATTTTAACTCGATACCTCCACGCGTTTACTACATCTTGACAGACAGACAAACAGACGGACGGAGGAACGGACGGATGGACAACAAAGTGATCTTATAAACTTACGGTTTCTTTTTTGGTTTTGAGGACCCAAAAAATTACTCCTTTGGTCCCGTGACCTCCAGCCTGGCAATTTTACTTAAGTATTAACTAGGTGCCAGGAACCAGGAACATAGACCGCGTCTAAGTTTTTTCTTTACAGTACTAGAACCATTATTGGACATCCTAAATAGGTTAAAATCCATCTAGTCGTTACAACATGATGAGAGAGGACTCCCCACGCCCATTTTATTTATTTATCATAACTTACAGCTTAAGCCAACGCGTTACAGATTGTAACATAACTGAAACTTATTCTAAGCACTACAATTAGATATATATATAACACTAAATATGGTGTAAAAATAAAAAAAAACATGAAACGTAGGTACATTTTAAGATCGTTATAAGAACTTACTGCATTCATTCATCACGCTCGCATACCTGGTAGCGAACGCATCGTAGTGTGGAGCCACACTGAGCAGACTTGTGGATGGAGAGCGCGCTCGGAATAGGCGCGTGCCGTAGCAGGGCTTATACAGGATCATCAATCCAAATGGGTCAGTAGGGAGAAGTCACAAACTGTTAGAGATAGGGAAATCTCTCACAAGCTTTCTTTCATGCGCAAGCACCTTTTGGAGAATTTTCAACATTAAATCTCGTCGTAGTCGTTTAACTGCAGGTACCTTATATATATAAACTAGCTGTTGCCCGCGACTTCGTCCGCGTGGAATCTTATCTTGAACAGTTTACATCTTTATTATATTATTTTCAGATCTAAACAATGTTGAAATTACTTTTCTTTTTTTGCAAGTTGTTGTTTTTGATGTTGGTTACTGTAATTCAACAAAAAATAAATAATAATAAATATTGAAGTGCTGCTCCCATACAACAATCGTGTTTTTGTTTTGCCATTTTATACGTAATGGTACCGAACTTAGTACGCGAGATCGACTCGCTCTTGGCCTCTTTTTAGTTTCTTTTTCGGCTAAATTGGTCTAATTACGCGGAATCATTATGAACTCAGGTTTCAATTCCCGCACTCAAAATAAATATTAGATCTTCAAACAAATTTTCAACCCCTTTTTCACCACCTTCTGGGCTGAATTTTCAAAAACGAATTCACTTTTCTTGTATTCTGATAATATGCCCTTATACAAAGTTTCAAGTCCCGCGCTCAAAAAAATGTTTGATCTCAATACAAACTGTCAACCACCTTTTTACCGCCTCAGGGGTTGAATTTTCAAAAACGCTGAAATTACTTTTTGATTTCTGATTATATGCCTTTATACAAAGTTTCAAGTCCGGCGCTCAAAAACAGGTTTGATCTCCATTCCATTCCAAACATTCAACCCCTTTTACACCATCTTCAGGGCTATATTTTCAAAAACGCTGAATCACTTTTTTGTATTCTAATAATATGCCTCTATTTAAAGTTTCAAGTCCCACACTCAAATATTTTTTTAATCTTCATACAAACTTTCAACCCCTTTTTCACCACCTTCAGGGGTGAATTTTCAAAAACGCTGATATATGTTTTCTTGAATTCTAATTATATGCCTTTATACAAAGTTCCAAGTCCGGCGCTCAAAAAAAGGTTAGATCTCCATACAAACTTTCAACCCCTTTTCACCACTTTCAGGACTGAATTTTCAAAAACGCTGAAATTTCTTTTCTTGTATTCTAATTATATGCACTAATACAAAGTTTAAAGTCCCGCGCTCAGAAAAAAGGTTTGATCTCCATTCAAAGTTTCAGCCCCTTATTAACCAGTTTCAGGGATGAATTTTCAAAAACACTTAAATCAGTTTTCTTTTATTTTATTTTAATACCTATTTACAAAGTTTCAAGTTCCTAGCTTAAAATTAAAATTGAACCCCGAGACAAACTTTCATCCCCCTTTTAACCCTCTTAGAGGTTGAATTTATAATGACGTTAAATTAATGTTATTTTGTTATTATTATATATGCCTTAGTCAAAGAATTTGTAATTGAATCAAACTTTCAACCCTTTTTAACCATTTTAGGGGACGAATTATTGAAAACGCTGAAATAATTTTTCTTGTATTCTACTTATATGCCTTTATACAAAGTTTAAAGTCCCACGCTCAAGAAAAGGTTTGATCTACATACAAACTTTCAACCCCCTTTTTACCACCTAAGAGGATGAATTTTCAAAAACGCTGAAATCACTTTTATTTCATTTTATTTGCATAACTTTTTACGAAGTTTAAAGTTCCTAGCTTAAAATTAAATTTGAACCCCAAGACGAACTTCCATCCCCCTTTTAACCCCCTTAGAGGTTGAATCTTTAATGACGTAAAATTAATATTATTTTGTTATTATTGTATATGCCTTAATAAGAAGTTTCAAGGAATTTGTAATGGATTCACACTTTCAACCCGTTTTTAACCCTTTTAGGGGACGAATTTTTAAAAACGCTGAAATTATTTTTCTTGTATTCTAATAATATGCCTTTACACAAAGATTCAAGTCCCGCGCTCAAAAAAAATAATTGATCTCCATACAAACTTTAAACCTCTTTTTACCCTTTTAGGGGTCGAATTTTTGAAAACGCTGAAATTACTTTTCTTGTATTTTAATATTATGCCTTTACACAAAGATTCAAGTCCCGCGCTCAAAAAAAATCTTGATCTCCATACAAACTTTCAAGCCCTTTTTTACCACCTTAGGGGATGAATTTACAAAAACGCTGAAATCAGTTTTCTTTTATTTTATTTTAATATCTTGTAACAAAGTTTCAAGTTCCTAGTTTTAAAAAAAACTTGTATCCCATACAACCTTTCATTCCCTTTTTAACCCTCTTAGGGGTTGAATTTTTCAAAATCGCTTCTTATCTCTAGCCCACGTTATAAAAGTAACCTACTGTGCAAAAATCAACTCTCTAACATTAGTAGTTTCGGCTGTGCGTTGATGAGTCAGTCAGGACTTCTTCTTTTATATATATAGATAAATAAATAAATATCGGACAACCTCACACAAATCGATCTAGTCCCAAATTAAGCTCAAGAAGGTTATGGGTACTAGATGACGATATACAAATATACTTATAGATAAAAATATACTTAAATACATAGAACAACCATGACCCAAGCACAAATATTCGAGTTCATCACACAAATATTTGCCCCGGCCGGGATTCGAACCCGGAACCGCCGGCTCAGTAGGCAGGTGCACTACAAACCGAGCCAAACGCGTCGTCAAAATATAATCCATATTCATATAATATATTCATACTCAAATATACACTCGTTTTTTGTTTCGACATTTGCATCGTGTGTATACACGTATTGTTGTACACCCTTCCCGCACCAATAATGTCTCTGTTTGACCTTGTGGCATTAAGTCCGCCATTTGTACTTTTACTTATGTATTTTGGACAATAAAGTTTAAATAAATAAATAAATCTGTTCTTAGGAACCATGGCGTCGATTCTAGATTTAATAAAAACTACATTATATTTTTTTTATAAATCTCATACATAATTTCATAAAATTATCGTGAGATTGGGCTTCCGTGGTCAGAAGAAGCAATTTTACCAACTCACCAAGTTTTATTTAAATCTGAGAAAAAAAAAAGAAATCGACAACAAATAAAAAATTTGCCCACATATGCTTTTGTGAGTCCCGGACATCTTCTTGTGTCGTATTCCTCATTGCTGAGGGTTGCGACCCCTACCTTCGGACGATCGCTCTCCACTTTTGATCCATTAAAGACTTTTTCTAGAAATTTCCTGCCTCGCACAACTGCATTGTGGAATGAATTGTCGCTTGCGATATTTCCGGACCGATAAGAACTTGCCTTGACGATTTGTCACATACTACAAATACTTATAAAGATCTGAAAACTATACACTTGTAATAAGATCATAAAAAAAATATAGTCCTTTTCGAACATCATAATTGGCAAGTAATATCGTCACTGACGATATTACTTGCCAAATTTCATAGTTCTAGGTCATCGGGAAGTCCCTATCATTTTGATTCCCTTGAGTGTCGAAATGTACGTTTATCTACGCACATATCATTAGTGCTCTAAAATGCGTTCAGAAACCGTAGGAAATGACCAGCATTACTACAACCAATTTTACTATGAGTACTTTCTTATCTGTAGCAGTAGGTAAAATCTGTACTGTTATGTTATAACAGTATCAATTTTTGTAAGGTTATGAGTTTAAATTTGGAATAGCTGTTAAAACTAAAGTAGGTCTCTATTCTAGTATGCATAGATATTAATATTGTGTTATCGATACGAAACATCAATTCAGTATGTTTTTAGGGTTCCGTAGCCAAATGGCAAAAAACGGAACCCTTATAGATTCGTCATGTCTGTCTGTCTGTCCGTCTGTCCGTCTGTCCGTCCGTATGTCACAGCCATTTTTTTCCGAAACTATAAGAGCTATACTGTTGAAACTTGGTAGGTAGATGTATTCTGTGAACCGCATTAAGATTTTGATGCAAAATTAAAAAAATAATAATAAATATTGGGGGCTCCCCATACTTAGAACTGAAACTCAAAAATTTTTTTTTCATCAAACACATACGTGTGGGTTATCTATGGATAGGTCTTCAAAAATGATATCGAGGTTTCCAAAACATTTTTTTTCTAAACCGAATAGTTTGCGTGACAGACGCTTCCAAAGTGGAAAAAAGTTGGTCCCCCCCCTCTAACTTCTAAAATAAGAAGATGAAAAATCTAAAAAAAACATATGATGTACATTACTATAAAAACTACCAACGAAAATTGTTTTGAACGAGATCTAGTTAGTAGTTTTTTTTAAATACCTATTAATACCTAACTTTGCACCTAATGTATATGGGGCGCTATACATACCAGGTGCAAACTTAACTTAACCACTTAGGGATGGAAAGTGTTTGTACGGAACCCTCGGTGCGCGAGTCCGACTCGCACTTGGCCGGTTTTTTATAAAAACCACACGACATTTGACGTCGAGTGACATGAGAATATGGATACATTCGTTTGTATATGATTTAGAAAAAAAAAAACATTCGTCTTGACGGAGGTTCGAATTGCCGCCATTATTGTTGTCATTTGTTTGTTGGTTCTTTGCTGTTACGAAAGTATAATTGTGATAAGTTTATTGTAATTCACATTTTAGTTGAAAATATTGTTTCAATGTAAATGTAAATTACAACTATTACAATAAATAATCTGTTTATGTATTTGTTCAGATTTGTTTCTTACTGCATTCGTATATGTCGTTTTTAGATATTTTACAGGTAGCACTAGTGGTGCCGGTCATTTCCTTATGGCTTCTGAACCTATCTTAGAGTACTTATGATATGTGTGTAGATAAAGTAGTGTATACAACTGTACATAATTAGGCCTTAAAACACTCGTGTGATCCTATTATGAAACTCGCTGACGCTCGTTTCATAAAACCACACTCGTGCTTTAAGGCCTCTCATTATGTATCAGTTGCATAAACTACTATTTTGCGACATAAACGGCAGTATGTTTTTTTTTCACGTTAACGAAGAAGTTTGATTTTTTCACAGCTTTAAGCAACCGTAGATCTGAGTATATGGTGTTAATTATATTATTAATCCCACCAAAAAAATCTGTAAAAAACTAGCCAAGTCTCGATGGAGCTGCTTGTTTATCTCTAAAAAGTAATGATATCTAGACAAAGTCTAAGGTTCCTTACTGCAATTTCTTTATTATTATATATAGTTAATGTTGTGTGACTTGGCCGTTGAAGGGTACACAAGGGTACAAAACCAGGTGCTCCATGACACCATGATACCAAGGGGGCATTACCATATCTCTAATACAGCTGAAACCAGTTGAGGGTTCTTCATCAGATAAATAATAAATAAATAAATATCGGACAACCTCACACAAATCGATCTAGTCCCAAATTAAGCTCTAGAAGACTTACTAGACGACGATATACATACTTATATAGATACATATATACATAGAACAACCAATAATTTGTGCTTGGGTACAAATTTTCGAGTTCATCACACAAATATTTGCCCTGGCCGGGATTCGAACCCGGGACCGCCGGCTCAGTAGGCAGGTGTCTACAAACCAAGCCAAACGCGACGTCAAAATACTTCAGACCTTGGATTTTTGACATCAAATGAAGCGGCCCACCAAGTTGAATATTAAAAAGACTTAAACGGGTTTGCTCACGTCGTAGTATTCGAATAACGCTCGACATGTTTCGAATCGATACGCGATCCATCATCAGGAGATACGATCAGTCGCGGCGGCGGCTAACCGAACACAACAACAAGTTGAATATTTTTTGTAAAGGCGGTATGTCGATCTCTAATAGTTTGGTTGGGCTCTTGTGTTTTCTAATCAGGGTACCTACTCCAGATCTTCGATTATCCTAGTTTTTAGGGTTCCGTACCCAAAGGGTAAAAACGATACCCTATTACTGAGACTTCGCTGTCCGTCCGTCCGTCCATCCCTCCGTCTGTCACCAGGCTGTATATCAAGAACGGTGATAGCTAGACAGTTGAAATTTTCACAGATGATCTATTTCTATTGCCGCCATAACAACAAATACTAAAAAAAAAATAAAAAAAAATTTAAGGGCTCCCATACAACAAACTTGTTTTATGGTACGGAACCCTTCATGCGCGAGTCGGACTCATATAATGACGTCACGATTAGAATGTTGAACTTTGACGGTCATTCTATCGAAGAGAATAATGTCTATAACAATCAGCATTTTAATAGGAATAAGGCCTCTTAAATGACCATTAATGGAAAGGGGCCTACAAACAGGATGTACTAGAGAGCTTGCTGACAAGGAATCATGGGATGCATGATGCGTGTATGCATTGCTAGGCAACTATGCTCTTGAAGTCTAATTTAATTATTGGTTTTAGGCAGTGACCGGATTATTGGATGCATGATGCGTGTATGCATTGCTAGGCAACTATGCTCTTGAAATCTAATTTAATTATTGATTTCAGGCAGTGACCGTAAATGGTACATTACACACCTAGGGCGTCGACTTCGTGTATGTGCCAGATCGCAGATGTCTGTGGCCCAAACCGAAGGCGAGGGCCATAAATATCAACTGCGGCTTTACGAATTACCGCCCGATAATATTGTATAACGTTTCTTAAAAACTTGTTCATTTGACCGTCACAAACTAGCCATTTGCGAGGAATGTTAGCTAACTTAAAAAAGCCGCAAAGAATTTTCTCACAATTTTTACGAGCAGAAAAGTCCGTTATTTTTAAACATTCGCAGTTCCACCAGCGCGGCGCCGGCGCGCGGCTCTGCGCGCGCGCTGTTAGGGCCTGGCCACCGCTGGCCACATATTTACGGCACGACGTCGGTAACATGAAACAGCGCGGTGCCGCGTCGTGTAGATACACGTTGCCGTGTCGTCTTGACGGTGCGGTGCCACGTCGCGTAAATGCACGACAAGGCAACGTCGCGAATCCCTTTGCACGCACCGTTTCCGATGTTTTATTTATTGTCAGTTCGTATTGAACTAAATGGGAAGAAAATTTCCTGTGTCGGACCGTTTCGTTTATTGCGAACATTATTATAGAAGTGTACCAGGCGCCCGTTTGCGATGGCACTTTGGCCAAAAACAGACGTCTAGTACATAAAAAAATATCATACTAATAAGCGCAAAAACAGATGCTCTAAGGCTCTATGCGGTCAAAAATGCTGATTGTTTTAGATATTTTTCTCTATGGTCAAACATGTTTCTGAAGATATTATTATTAATGTTACTACCCAGGACAGGGCCATTGCGATTTATTGGTATAGGTACATTTGAAACCTACAGTTTGCATGTTTCATTGATAGTTTTTGTTTCAAAAACTAGTCGAATTTGACAAAATTCAAGCAGAAAACGGTTTTTTGGGGTTCCCTAGTCAACTTATGTTTCTTAGTTTCGCCATGTCCGTCGCCAACTAATAAGTAATTACAGTTACTTTGGCGTTTACGACTTCTTTATAGAGCTTGAAATCTTTCTCGTAATCTTATCAATTAACTTAATAATCGTCTGTGAAAATTTACTACCACGGTTCATGAGATACAATACACATACACGCCTGGTGACAGACGGACAGACAGACAGACGGACGGAGAGCGAAGTCTTAGTACTATGGGTCCAGATTTTTATCCTCTGGGTATGGAACCCTATAAACTGAATGCAGTTTAAAACGTATTTTTGAAGCTTTTTGACTGCCGATTCGTAAAAAGTAATTACATGTGTCTGTAACAGGACCGTTCGTCGATTTGAAAGGGGATTCATAAAAAAAGATTATTGAGCTGTGGCGTATGCGGGATGGTTTTGATCTCTCTATTTTCGAATTTTTATATAGTTTTTTTATTCACAGACTAATAACATATACCGTTTGGATACTATCGGATACCAATAAGCTGGTTAGGCAAAATACGGGAATTGACTATAGCTTTTTTAACCCCTGACAAAAAGACGGGTGTATGACCGTATTTTGTCGATAAAATGAAGCAAACAGGGCCCGTTAAATTAATGAAACCATTATGATTATCGTAGCCGGGGCTTTCGGTGCACGAATAAATAAAAAAATATAATGGGACAATCATACACAAATGGACCTAGTCCCAAACTAAGCAAAGCTTGTACTATCCCTTTACACCCGAGAGAAAAAAATCTTTAAAAGCTCCGTGCGACATTACGAAACTTTATTATTAGTTCATAAGGAGTCCAGGTAAAATTATGAAAAAAATCCTGACTGAGCTGGTCTTCCACAACCAGACCCTCACGTTCGTGTGGCTCAGGAATAATATGTAACTCGCATGTTCGTGAGGGTCCTGATGTGATTTTGTAAAAATGTTACATTAAAACGGTTATTGAGGAATTTCAATGAATAAAACACAGTTATAAAAAAAAACTACGTTACTTATAATTTATTGACGAATTCAACAACAATTCCCAACAATTTCTCAGGCGTAATTTATGTAATGATAACAAAATTATAGTTTTCATAACTGGATGAATGAAAAAGAGCTTGCAGATTTCATAGGCCGTCGTTTTTAATTCTACGCCTGTTTTGCATGTAATACAAGTTTGTACATCTAGCGATCTCTTTCACGAAGTCGTTGTCAATTTACTCATGAAAGTACTCTACCGGGGAACGGACAGGTTTCACTGGTAGCGAGGCCTAATTATGTGGCTCATCCATAAATGTGGCTCGCTTCTATGTTCGACTTTGAGGTGCGCTTGCTGATATGGATCTTCCACTGCGACATTTCCCCATGTGCGGACAGGATCTACCTCTGCCTATTCGAACCTTTCTAGGTATAGATTCCGACCTCCGTCGGCCTGGTCGTCTTCTACTTAGCTCCGATTTGCAACGGCGAAATAGGTGGCGGTGATCATGTCCCTAGTGGTAGAGTCGCTGGTCGCGGTGAAGGAGGTGTAGAAGAAGCTCGAGGTGAACTTAGGGGAGAACATGACCGTGGCCTTACTTCATGCAGAGTATAAGTTTCTTCTTCCGAGAGCAAGTCATCATCACTGGCTAAGTTATCCACAAAGTAAGGCACATCTTCCAAATCATCGTCATCTAAACCTTCAATTTCTGACAGGTTTCCGTTTCCGAGCAGATCATCTAGTATTTTATCAGTCAAAGGAAGTCCGAAAATAAGCAAAACATCCCGATTAGTAAGCCAAGCGTGTAAATAAATAAGTTAAACCTACTAAATCAACATCTCAGAACATAACCGAAACCGCACGATCGTGAGAGTTCAATTTTACGCAATATGCCACCGAAATCGCACGATCGTGATACATTAAATTCAAAAACCAATTGCACATGTGTATTTCATTCGAATTAATGCAGAATAATAAAAATATATCACACACGCATGTACTTTTTGCAATCCGATAGTAAATTACGAAGATATTAGCTGGTAATTAGTAAAAAAAAACCACTTACGATAGTGAGTTCGACGTTCAAAGAACACACCCATCCCCCACGCCACGTCAAGATGACTGACGAGTCCCGACGCGTACGCATGAGCCATGGTATAATGGCATGAGCCTTCTGTATTTTTTATCTCATTCTAGCATAGCCGCACGACCGATCGACATCGGTTGGGTTCGCAAAAGCGGTGCGCCAGACGCGAAATATTTTTTTAAAAACAAACCCTCACGATCGTTACAAGTCGGGTGTAAAGGGCTATGGGTAATAGATGACGAAATACATAATATATAAACACATATATAGATAACATCCATGACCCAAGAACAAATATTCGAGTTCATCACAAAAATATTTGCCCTGGCCGGGATTCGAACCCGGAGCCGCCGGCTCAGTAGGCAAACTGCGCCAACCGCAAATAAATGATAATATTTTGGATGCGATTGCAGTTCAAGTAAGTTACAATTGTTGTTGTGAATGTTAATTATATTACCAGTTGGTGGCTATTTAAGGTAACGCTGACATTTTAATGCCATGCCTTCGATACAGATTTAAATTCGAGAGCCAATTATTTTCATTCAACTTTATGGCAATACAATTTTGTTATGTCATTTTATTTTCGGTGAGTGTGAGCGGCCAAGTTGAAGTGGGACTGGGCTGGTCACGTCTGTTGCATGCGAGACTTGTGGGCCAAAAAAACCACAGTGGAAGCCCCACAACTCGAAACGGAGACGCGGCAGACCTGGTAGGCGATGGCGGGATGACTTGTACTCATTTTTAAAGGACTGGCCAGATGCAGCTCAAAACCGCGAGAGATGGAAAAAGAGGGGGGAAGCCTAGCAGTGGGACATAATACACTTATGATGATGGTGATGAGTGTACACTGGGATTGACAATATTCCACTTTTACCAGGCCTTTTTCTGATGAAAAAGCATATTTTTTTAATATTCCAATTGAAAAGTTCCTGATTCTAAATGAGCGTAAGCGGCATTGGTCACAGCGCAGTAAATCATGCAGTCGGACTGTTACTAAGGCGGATTTAGTATGGAAATTGTACCATTTTTCTTTTCGTGTTTTGAGACTGTCAAATTTCCCAAAAGGTGACTTCAAGTAGAGGGCCGATTCTTAGTTTTTTTTTTATAACGGCACAACTTAGTGGCTCCACTTCGCCTGATGGTACCTAAGCAAAAAGGGGAGCCCAAGTCGCAATGGCAACTGACGAGAAACCAACGGTGCCAAGTCAGTTGACACTGCCATGCTGGCCCGAGAGATATTTCTTCATGCTTCGTTTGAAGATGACGCTGCTTTCACTTTTTTTTAATACTCCAACACTAGCCTGTATAATCAAATAAAAATAAAAAAATTGGGTTTTTTGATATTATATATACACGATGGCTCTTAATCGGTGATCGGGAGTAGAAAAATATTAATATCCAGCTAAAATTAAACTAAATAGGCGAGGCCTCACGCAATTACCTCACTGTTTAATTAATTAAAAGTTAAAACATAAAATTAAACGAATAACCACTAGATACATGTCATCCTACATAAATTAATTGATGGTGATTCTCAATTCTCAAAGACTCGAACTCTCCCAAATACCTCAAAGACTTCTTCCACTATTATGGTTTAACTCTTAACCGTCAATTTCGCTCTTCTGGCAATCTATCTCTTTCCATCCCTCCTCACCGTACAGGTTTTATTTCCAACTCTTCTACCGTCCAAGTGGCCCGCCTCTGGAACCGCCTTCCCCTCAAGATCAAGCAAGCCCCGAACAAGTTAAATTTAAAAAAATCCTTGCGTGATCTCTTCATTAGCGGAATGGAGAAATCTTAGCATATATTCTCTGTTTTCATTTTTAGTTCATATAGGTATATTTGTATATGTATAAATAATAAATATATGTATTTTATCTAAGTATTTATCTATTAAAACCTATTTAAGTTAGTTGCACCGCCCACAACTTATCTGCTTTGCCCGATGGTTGACTGGTAGATAATGCCCTATGACATTAAGTCCGCCTATGGTACGATCTGTTTTCTTTTGTGCAATAAAGATTAAATAAATTAATTATTGAAGTACGATACCTACGTCAAGTGCCATCGCATTTTCACAGATAAAAGAAAACAATAGTAGGTATAATTATTTAAACGTACGGAACACTCGGTGCCGAGTTTGACTCGGACTTGGGGGGGTATTCGACCAATTTTAGAGATATAATGGAGAGATCTCCTTTTCATCGCCATCCGTCACTTTTGACGTGTGCCTACTTGACAAGTGGCGATATCCCTAGAACATCGCAACTTCGTCAATTCGGACGCGCAAAATTTTCGTTTCCTTTGTATGTGACGGCATAAATAACAGGCGCATACTTTAAATTGACCGCGTAGTACGTGAAATTAGTCCGTTACGTTTCGTTCAAAACAGAAATTTATATACATCAATAACATTTTTGACAATCATTATCGCCTTCGTATTTCCAAAATGGAGATGAGACATGTCACTTTTAAGCTCATCGCATTTAAATGACAGTTCAATGGCGATATAACTGTTATCTAATGGAGATTTGACGTTTGGCGATATCTCCAACGGCATTCTCGAATTGGGCCCCTGGTTTGAGTTTGAACTCTTCATCAGGGACTGCTTTATGTACAGCGGCGCGGTAACTTCGTCACGGGTAACACTCCCTGATGAAGAGCTCTATACGAGTTCGACACATGCCGGGCCGTTCCTGGCAATTTCACGTGAGTGTAAACCACTTAATGCGATTTTAAACATGTCTCACGAATGTTTTAATACGATTATTCCTTCATTCAATGATTCATGTATTTGCCTAAGACCGATGACAAAAGATATACTCGAAACGGTATCCGTTACGAAACTTGGCCCAAAATGTGTAAATCGTTTATTCATAGCACCACATGTTGTGAACTTGGCCTGTTTTATTACGTGATATGTTTTATAAAAGAGATGAGAAAGTGATTCGTCATAATCACCAGAATAGAAACACATGGCAAAACATACATAGAAACGGTTATACTCACTTCATATAAGTCGCTCGACATGTTTCGAATCGGATCGCGATCCATCATCTGGAGAGCCGATCAGTCGAACACTCGATTCGATTGGATTAAATATTTAAATTAATTTTACATTAAAATAAGTATGCGGTAGGTTGCCGTAGGCCTCCCTCCATGTCTCAACCTTTGACCATTCAGTGCGGCCCTGCTTATCCGGGATTCAAACCCAGGGCTACCATCTCCGCAAGCAAGGCAACACAACCACGAACCTAATGACTTAGATATACCATCATAATCATATTAATCATAATAGTTTCAGTAATTTAACGGACCCATTTCTATTTTCCATTCTAACGACAAAAAACGGAATCTGACTATAGTGAACATAAATTACCTATATCAATGAAACTACTAGACAGAGCGGTGGTAGCCTAGTGGTTAGGGCATGCGACTTTCAATCCTGAGGTCGCGGGTTCGAACCCGGCCCGTACCAATGAGCTTTTCAGAACTTATGTACGGATGTCGTTTGATATTTACCACTCGCTTTTCGCTGAAGTAAAACATTGTGAGGAAACCACCTAAGCCCAATAAGGCCCAGTTTCCCCTCTGGGTTGGAAGGTCAGATGGCAGTCGCTTGCGTAAAAACTAGTGCCTACGCCACATCTTGGGATTTAGGTAGCCGACCCCGATCGAGAATTCATTCTCTACAAAGATATGGGACAAAGGCTAGGAGGATGATGAGGATGATGATGAAACTACTAAACACACATTCAAAAATACGGAACCAAATAAACTACTACTAACTTTTGGACATTATACTATTTTTAATTGGACGGAAAATTAAAAGAGCACGT
The DNA here is from genome assembly GCA_947623375.1 of Apotomis capreana. NCBI lineage: Eukaryota > Metazoa > Arthropoda > Insecta > Lepidoptera > Tortricidae > Apotomis > Apotomis capreana. The sequence goes on along the minus strand of OX392498.1, from coordinate 61,311,130 downwards.
GTTTTACTACTAATTTTAGGGTTCCGTAACCAAAGGGTAAAAGCGGGACCTATTACTGAGACTTCGCTGTCCGTCCGTCCGTCCGTCCGTCCGTCTGTCACCAGGCTGTATCTTAAGAACGGTGATAGCTATAAATTTTCACAGATGATATGTTTCTATTGCCGCTATAACAACAAATACTAAAAATAAAATAAAACAACAAACTTGTTATAGATTATGGTACGGAACCCTTCATGCGCGAGTCGGACTCGCACTTGCCCAATTCTTTATTATGAGGTCACAAGCCTGTGGGTATCTTCACAGAAGCTTCATACTAACCTGTCGTTTTTGACATTTCATAAAGAGTAGCTGATTTGAGCCGTCGTTAAATAGGTAGATACCGTATTTTATTTTGTGCCACTCTGTCGAGTTACATAAGCAATTATGTTAATTTATTTAATGTATTTCGATAAAATATGTTTACATTCGTTTGTGTCATAAAAATGAACAAACTATATTGTTTAACAACGCCAATAAAGTTAAGGAGTTATTTTAGTGATCAAGTTGCGTTGAATTTTACAAGCTCTTCTAAATGTTCTTATAAAATCTTTTTATCGATATTTTTTTTTTATGTGGAAATACTACATTTTTATTTTTATAAATACTGACACAAAGGTAAATTATGAAAGAAAAAAAATGTAAGCAGAACTCGAACCCGCGACCCAACGTTTCCGGCTCAGAGCTCTCCCAACTGAGCTATCACATCGGTCGCTATAGCCATCGTGCGTGTAAGCGCACATCCTAGTATGGCTAATGAGCATAAGCATTTCGAAATTCTGATATCGCTTATAGGATTACGTTCGCCCGTGTACGTATACACATGTATTGTTTTTGGGTTTCTGTCAATATTAAATAAATAAATAGGCACTTAAGTAGCGTAGAATTGTGGAATCAATGGTTTGGCAATTCCGAAACCGATTTAAAAAAATCCCATACCATCGATGTTTTAATAACAACTAGCGACCCGCCCCGGCTTCGCACGGGTGCAATGCTGATAAATTATGCATGTATCATACATAAAAACCTTTCTCTTAAATTAGTCTATCTATTAAAAAAAAACCGCATCAATATCCGTTGCGTAGTTTTAAAGGCATACATAGGGACAGACAGACATAAGGAAGCAACTTTGTTTATTAAGTATGTAGTGATTTGGATAGAAAAATATACATTTTGTTTTGCTGAAAGCGAAACGGCAGAGTATTCTTTTTAATCCATTCGCGTTGGTAAAACTGTGGAGTTTATTGAAAAAAAAAACAGAAATTATGGCTATTGCCGCCGCCGCTACCTTACTTTCCGGTTTCCAAAGATTCAAAGATTTATTTGCCAAGAATACAGTGTTAAAGGTGTTAAATACAATTAAAATACCATGTATTCAGCCTACATACAGGCACGCAAATTTTTAAAATAAAAATAAACTAAGCAGACACAATAATTGATTATTAAATATTAAATGTATAATATAATGTCAATAGCCTAATTCTACCTTATTCTACATGTCTCGAGAAAAAAATGTACAATGTAGAAACATCCATCGAGCAGCCATATATTTAAATTTCTTTTAAAACTATTTCCTTCCATAGACCTTATATCGTTGGGAATGCGATTGTAAATGTCAATGCACATATTAATTCCGAATGAGCCTAACTTATTTTTTAATATGGGATGCGACTGATGTTGAATTGTACAACATAATGTAGTCACATCAATTAAAGGGGGGGTGTTGTATACGTAACTTTATTTGAAACCTTGATGTCAGTACGTGACGTATGTCAATTGGTCAGGAATGTGAATTCGTATGCCACTGGGCTTTATGTTTGTCAACGTTTGGTAATACTCATGTTCATGTCAATGACACCAGCAATGGAGAATAGACACGTTCAAGGTCGAGACGGACGTACGCATCTCGTTTATATTAAAAAACTGAACAAGTGCGAGTCGCACTCGCGCACCGAGGGTTCCGTACGAATAAATAATTTTAAACTTTTTTTCTGTACCCATTTATTGTTATAGCGGAGAAATTAAAATTTCAACTGTCTAGCTATCACGGTTCATGAGACAGCCTGCACCTCTAGCGCAACTGTGACACGCAACCCTTTCTCGCGCGAGAAAAACTACCTACCTATTTCTTTCTACACAGTACTGTGAGAGAGTGACGGGCAATGCTATGTCGCGCGACAAGAGCCGTGAAGCGAAGTTATGCTAGACGGGCTGGTGACAGACGCGCGGACAGCGGAATCTTAATTATAGGGTCCCGTTTTCACCATTTGGGTACGGAGCCCTAGCAACTATACTACGATTTCTAATTCATGACCATAAAAACTATCACAAGGTTGCCACTACAATAAAATATTTTTACAATAGTAAATTCCTTTTTCTTTTTTAAACACGCTAAGATAATTTATTTATTGGTAACTTTAACTCTATGTTTAACAAAATAACAAGAAATATTTATTATTACATAATTACGAGAGGAAATGATAATAGTAGTTTATGAGACAGTACATAATGAAGGGTATTAAACACGAGTGTGGGTTTATGAAACGCGCCGAAGGCAAGTTTCATAATAACATCACACGAGTGTTTTAATGCCTAATTATGTACAGTTACATACACTACTTTATCTAGCCACATATCATAGGCCTCCATGATGCATTCAGGAGTCGCACATTACGACAAATAGGACCCGGTAATGGCGGTAATGAAGTTTTCTGGCAGCTGTCATAGCTTTTTTAATTCAGAGACAAACTAGAGTTGGCCCCAACTATCATATCGTTCGATATCTTACTTACGTGCGATATTTGTCAAATTTGATGCAAATTGACAATTCATTTCGAACTAAACGTCATCTCGACTGATATTAGAATAGAGGTCAAATCAAATTTCTTTGTTTTTCAAAGATGTTTGAAATTTTAATAAATAATATTATCGAAATCGATGTTATTATTTAGCAATAATAATTATAATTTTCACAGATAAGAAATTTGTTCTAATAACACAGTATATTTTTATGGTAGTCATAATGTGCGGTTCTTGAACGCATCATGGAGGGTTTATGATATTTGGATGGATAAAAACTTAAATATCGGAGATTTTTGGTACAAAATCTGGTATTGTACTTGTAACATTGTGCATTTGGTGCAAGCAAGGAAACAAACTCAGATGTCATTTAAATGTTGTCAATTTTGACAGTGACGTATCTGAATTAGAAATCCGAGTTTAGATATATGTAAGATAAAATATTTATAATACGGTAGGCGTCAAACCATCCGTGCTCCAAAAACCCGGGATGTCCATAGTATATCTATTTTTCATAAAATGAACCGGTCCCAGGTTTTTGTACACTGCGTATTTAACAAGCTTTTTACTAACTCGCATTGTATGTTTAATGTATGTTTGTTCGGGTGAAATCTTGCAACTCAATTTTGAAGCAGATATCTTCAACCGATTGAGCTGAAATTTTGTACTTAACTTCGATGACAATACAATAATATGGTACCATGGGGCTGATCTGATGATGGAGCCGGAAGGTGGCCATAGGAATAGGAACTCTATAATAGAAAAAGCAATCCTACCGAGCTTGGGCTCCTTAGAATCGTCTCAGTGAACATTTGATGGATCTCTAAAGAAAAGTACAGTCGGCTATAAATGCTTGCCACAAAAATGTCATTTTTGACAGAAACTTATTCATGCATACAATGCGTTTTAATAGTAAAACTTAAATTGAGTAACTTTTGTTGATTTGGTGGTGGTTTGTTATATTTATTTGCGTATTTTTTATTTCTTATCGTGGTGGGAGGAGGTGGGTCGATTGATTCATATAGGTATATGTTTATTTTTAAATAATTAAATTAATAAATATCAGACAACCTCACACAAATCGATCTAGTCCCAAATTAAGCTCAAGATTTAAGACGTGGCCGGGCCCAGACGGGGATGGCGGGATGACATAGACGAATGCGTCCTCAGCAAATGGTTGGAGGCAGCGTCAGCAGTGGGACAGTCCTATAGGCTAGATATATATATATATATGATGACGCGGTTGGCGCAGTGGTTAAGCAACTGCCTACTGAGCCGACGGTCCCGGGTTCGAATCCCGGCAAGGGCAAATATTTGTGTGATGAACACGAATATTTGTGCCTGGGTCATGGATGTTCTATGTATTTAAGTATTTATTTATCTATATAAGTATGTATATCGTCGCCTAGTACCCATAACACAAGCCTTATTAATTTGGGACTAGGTTGATTTGTGTGAGGTTGTCTGATTTATTTATTTATTTATATTAATTTTGCGTACCTTAAGTGACATATTTAAAAAATATATTTAATGTTTTTCAGTGTTTAATGACATATTGAGCTATTTTATTCAAATTACTACAGTATGTTGTATAATTCAACATCAGTCGACACCCTTATTAGGGCAATGTCTCCCTCATGGAGCAATTACGAAATAAAGGTTATTATGAACAGTTGTGACCGATCATGGAATTTCGTACGACATTATGGAGTAAAAGATCCGTACCGACCATTCTGACACAGTTCCATTTGCGAACAACTAGTTAGGGTTCCGTATCCAAACGGTAAAAAACGGGACCCCATTACTAAGACTCCGCTGTCCGTCCGTCTGTCTGTCTGTCCGTCTGTCAGCAGGCTGCGTCTGTTGAGCCGTGATACATAGTTGAAATTATCACAGATAACGTATTTCTGTTGCTGCTATTACAACAAAGACTAAAAAAATACAATAAATATCATATTTAAGGGGGCTCCCATACAATAAACGTGATTGGTTGCGTTAACTTTGCACCTCCATTGTACAGGTGCTAAATAAACTTAACCCGGCCAGTTAAGATGGGATAAGTGATGTCGACCGAACTGTGGGCTAAGAATACCACTGACTGGATCCCACATAATGTACGACGTCGCGGCAGACCACGCCGAAGATGGCGGGAGGACCTAGACACATTCCGAAAGGATTGGTCCGTTGCTGCCTTGATCAGAGACGACTGGATGAAAGGGAGGGAGGCCTTTGCCGTGCAGTGGGACAGTACAGGCTAAAAATAAATAAATAAATAATAAGTGCTTGTATGGAACCCTCGGTGCGTGAGTCTGTCTCGCACTTGGCTGGTTTTAGCGTTCGGCCATAACGTGGCATTGGTGTTCTACGAACGACAAACAAGAAGGGAATTGCCGTAAGGTGCGGTTACTTTAGCCCTGAGGGGTAACATTGTCCACCAATTTCAATCCATTCCAATAACTAAGAAAACTATTAAAAATAAAAACAGCGAGCACTCAAAAGTGGATATGTCTTATGGTATAGTTTTCAGAATTGACTTATTGAATAAAGTTGGTTCTAATGGGTAGGCAAAGTTACCCCCGAGGGCTAAAGTAACCCGACCTTACTACGTTTAGTATATCAATACCGAAAAGCTCTAATACGCATACTTTTAAAGACTCGTACTCGTCATCATCAGCCCGTATCAGTCCACTGATGGACATATAGTAGAGGACCCCGATATAGAACGACCTTCACTGAGATGTTTATTTCATGAAATGTGTTTTATATTTAATTTAATATGTCAATAAATATATTGCATATGGGTTGCCTAACAAATTTTAGTCCAGGGTATGTTTTGTTAAAAATAATAAAAAATTTTTTTTTAACATTTTACCGGTTTGATTTTTAGATAAATTCATAATAAAATAATCTTAATTTTATTTAATTTCAATCTATAATCAGACCGTTGCAAAATGCTAGTAGGTATAGATTTACCTGTTTATACCTGGCTACCCGATAGTTGTGACGGGATAAGAATAGGCAACCCAACGTTTGCATATTCTATGGGCTTCATACTTTCGATTGGTATAGAATTTATCTAATATTAATCAAACCGGTGAAATGTTTATATATATTTTTTTTATTGGTAATTAAACATACCCTGGACTAAAATTTGTTAGGCAACCCATATGCAATATATTTATTGACATATTAAATTAAATATATAATAATTTCGGATTTGATCCCTATATGTATGTATATCGTCTTCTAGTACCCATAACACAAGCCTTCTTGAGCTTAATTTGGGCCTAGATTGCTTTGTGTGAGGTTGTCTGATATTTATTTATTGAATAAGTACGGAACCTACGGAACCACGTGTGACTAAAGTCTACTCCCAGCTCCGCAACCTACTTGTACACCATTTGACATATCATCGACCGGTCTGGACGAAAGTAAAAGTCTTTTCCTTATGCGTAATAGGGTTGCCAACCATACTGTTAAAAACAGAATTATACTAATGATACAAAGATATCAAAGCTCGAAGAAAAATTTAGGTGACCTGGGCGACGAGACCGGGAATTGAACCCGGTACCTCTGGATTGCCGGTCCATTGCGTTAAACCACTTCGCTACCCGAACTCCGACCAACCTGACGAATTTTTCCTTATGCTTCGTGTGTCGATCTTTGCTTATTTGAAAGGTTTTAGTATTATCCTGTTTTTCACTACATTATACTGTTTACTGTTGAACAAAAATAAATTATAAAAAATACTGTTTTCAGCATCATAAAGCACAAGTATCCATAGACCTGTAGGGCTACTACGTTTATCGAATCACGATCGCAATCCCTATCATTTACCTTAACATTGTTCGCTGACAACGTATTATCTCTATAATATTAAAGTAAAAAAAATTATAGCCATTCGTGAGTTACGTTGAGGCTTACGAAGTTTTAAAAAATCTCGCTTAGTTGATAAATTGTGCCAAAATTCCTAAAATATGTATTTAAAAAACATTTTTTTTTTCAATACTGTTTATTTTCATTTTCAGACCTAAATATATTTTATTTCTTGTAAAAATTTGGCAACCCTATGCGTAACTGTCGCATACTTGGCGATAAATTTAACACAATAGCACTTATTATTACCGCAAACATTATGTAATAATGCTAAATATAGTGACAGTACGTTTGTCTGAGCTGGTTGTATGTACGACATGATATACCACGGATAGGCGGGGGGCACTTGTATTGAAGTTTAATTAGCGTGGGAACCAATTTAAACTAGTAAGTTAATGTCGATGAAAATTACGTACAACTGTTGTGTAGTTTTATGATTTTATATAATCATATACACAAAAAATGAACTTTTTGAGGAATGATCTTCAGGCCTTATTCCTTTTAAAATTTATTTTTTTCATTTTCTGTCAAATACAATATTGATGATTTCAACCAAGTTTTTGAAGTGAATAATACCTTTCGAAAATAAGTTAAAAAAACGAATTTTCCGCGTGAATTTTGTAAATTTTGAGTACTTTTTGAAACAAAAAATGACCAACGAAAAATTCAAACTGTAAATATATAGCAATAAATCCCAATAGCCCTGTTCTAGGTAATAACATCAATAATATGTTAGGAAACATGTTTGATCATAGAGAAAAATGTCTAAAACAATCAGCATTTTAAAAGGAATAAGGCCTCAAGGGACACAGTTCTAATAAGAAAGCATATCAAACGTACATAAATTGTGATAAACCGTCAGGCTTTCTTGTAGTTTCTATTTTATTCTTACACTTTTCCTCATTTATATCTTAAAATACACTTTTAATATGTTTTCTTCGAGAACTACGTATAGTTAAGCTCATATTATTGTAATAGTTAAGTACTTATGCTTTCTGAATAAATGAATTACTGTTAAGTTTCTTTCGGCGTTTCTTCTCAACAGTGGTAACCTCTTGTGAAATGCCGGTAGACTCAGACATGTAAAAGTGCCCTTGAGGCCTACTTGCAGAATAAAGTTCATCATTTCATTTCATTATTTAAAGTGCTAGGGCCGTCACTGGTTGTCATAAAGCCCGGGGTCAACCAAAACTCAATCAAATTTCCGTCAAAGTTCTTCAAAACCTCGTATCTAATAAGTAGACTGACAAAGAGATACGAGCGTTTTATAAGTAGGTAGGTATTATAAATAAATAAATAACGATCCATGCTAATCAACTAACCGTGTGAGTACTAGGAGGTGGCCGCGACTTCGTTCGCTTATTGTTTTTAAACCGTAGTCGGATAAAAAGTATCCTATATCCATATTTGGATATCCAGCTATATCTGTACCAAAATTGGTTAAAGTCCATTTAGCCGTTTTGGCGTGGTTCATAAAGAAAAAGGTAAATGATGTCATTGTCTGAAAACATGAAATAGCTGTGTTACTAATCTAGAACTCGTAGTATAGGATCCCGATATAAAACGACCTTCACCGAGATGTTTATTTGATGAAATATATTTTATATTTAATTTAATATGTCAATAAATATATTGCATATTATGGGTTGCCTAACAAATTTTAGTCCAGGGTATGTTTAGTTAAAAATTAAAAAAAAATAAGCAATTCACTGGTTTGATTATAAGATAAATTCGTAATAAAATAATCTTTAATTTTATTTAATTTCAATTCAATAATTAGACCATTGCAAAATGCTAGTAGGTATAGATTTTACCTGTTTATACCTGGCTAGCTGATAGTTGTGACGGGAAAAGAATGGGCAACCTAACGTTTGCATGTTCTATGGGCTTCATAGTCTTCATACTTTCGATTGGTATAGAATTTATCTAATATTAATCAAACCGGTGAAATATTTAATAATAAAAAATTAAATTATTAGGTAATTAAACATACCCGGGCCCTGGACTAAAATTTGTTAGGCAACCCATATGCAATATATTTATTGAAATATTAAATTAAATATTAAATACATTTCATCAAATAAACATATCGGTGAAGGTCGTTTTATATCGGGATCTTAGACTATCGGGAAAAAAATTATAAACTTCGAAAAGTTGATGAAAATTATCAATAAAGTCACAATATGAAAAAATATACATATTAGTAAAGCCTCTTAAGAATCACAAATCTTAACTTAAATCTTTACATTATAGGTACTCTAGATCAACATCCATTCGCGGAACACACACTTGTGCATTTTGCATTTTAAACACTCACTAACCATCCTAGACAATGTATCAAAAATTCAAAAGTGCCGGACCGTTTGTAAGGTTCTTACTCCTTTATTCACTGGATTAATAAAGGTTTATGCGGGTCAACTCGTGGGCACCTAGTGGGTACATATACTCGTATATACATATTCTTGTACCATAAAAACACAGCATTCCGATTGGCAATTTCACCGTTACGTGTAAACAGATTAGACGGGCGATTTCTCGCGTATTGTGCAAAACGTGACGAAAGTCATCATGTGATGAGCAAGCCCCTATCGCCTTAGGGGCCGTTCATTAATTACGTAAAGACAATTGTGGGTATTTTTGACCCTTCATTATTAGTAATTGCCAAATGCCCATCTATAGATTCTGTAAATCGTAGTGTTAGGAATTTCCAGATAGGGCATCTATAGATTTTGAAAACCCCACCTCCTCTTGGGTCAAAATCAGAAACGTCTCAATCGCTTCTTCAGGTTTCGTTACGATGCTCATATCCGTCTAAATTTCGTAACGAAACTGAGGTAGCGGTTCAAATGCTATTTTTTTCCTTGCCGTAGACGCATAAAAAGTATACTATCTTCATCTTTGGCTGTCCAGCTACCCCTGCATCGAAATTGGTTAAATTTGCTCAGCCTCAGCGTGGTGAGGGGACAAAGGTAATTATAACCAATAGATGGCGCTAGAATGGCATGGCGCCACACGCTGTTACAAAATAAAAGAAGATCCTGCATAACAGTATTAAAAAAAAAAAACTAAAATCTATAGGCCCTCTATATAGGTAGAAAACTGATGTTCAATTCAAATCTAGAATTTCATTATAGTACAGATGTTAAAACATTTAAGGCACTAACTATTAAATCTAATAAACAGAAACTGTGTATTTTGGAACGCCGATTTCTTGGTAACTCTAGAGACATTATGATTACGCCGGAGATAGTCAAAACTGACGGTCAAAAAGCCCACAACTGTGCGTTTTTCTAGAAATTTCCTGCCTCGCACGACTGCATTGTGGAATTGATTGTTACTTGCGGTATTTCCGGATTGATACGACCTTCAAACCTTCAAGAAAAGAGCGTACTCCCACCTGAAAGGCCGGCAACGCACTTGTGACTCCTCTGGTGTGCAGGTGTCTATGGGCGACGGTAATCGCTTTCTATCAGGCGATCTGCAGTGACAAGAATAACTGAAGTAAATAATAGTCTTTTAAAGAAAACCTACAGACCTGACTTTCGTTTAAATAATTCAGGGTAGTAATTTAGGACCATTATTATTCCTGCTTTATATTAATGACCTTCCGCACACAACAGCAGAAAAATGCATTTTATTTGCTGATTACACGACTCTCATAGGGGATACTAAAACCCATTACGAAAGAACTATTAATAATGCTCTGAATGATATATACACATGGACAAATAATAATAATCTTAATATTAATCTAGCTAAAACCAAATTTATTCAATATCGTTCACACAGATCCGTTCCTAAACAACTAAGTATTAAATATAATAATCAAAACATAGAAGAAACAGACACCATAAAATTTTTAGGCTTAGTTATTGATAGTCAGTTAAATTTGAAAGAGCACGTTGATTTTATATGCTCTAAATTAGATAGATTTGTTTTTGCCCTTAGAAAACTTAGCAGAACCGTTTCTACTGAAGCAGCTATAACAGCATACTATGGCTACGTGTCGTCAACACTCAACTATGGTCTTTTATTGTGGGGAAATTCGGTCAATGTTGAAAATGTATTTAAACTGCAAAAAAAGTGCTTGCGTGGAATTGCTAATTGTTGGATAACCGATAGTTGTAAACCCATATTTAAGAAATACAATATATTACCTTTGGCGTGTATGTACATAAAAAAGGTATGTTTATTTGTCAAATCTCATGCAAATTATTTTAAATCACGTTCCGATGTCTTTTCTGGAAATCATAGAGCACAGTACAGGAGCCTCCTGTACCAGCCATGCTGTCGTGCTGATATCTATAAACGAAATGCCTACAATACCTGTATTTTAGTATATAATTCCCTACCTGACAATTTAAAGTTGTTGAAAAATCTAGAATTTAAGACAAAATTGACAAAATGGCTACATGAACATTGTTTTTACTCAGTTAAGGAATATTTAGACATGAAGAATATGCAGTAGAATTCCTCAGGTCGGCGAGGTTAGTAGAAAGATGTTTGCGTTTTGGTGCATACAGCTTAAGATCATCCATGTACAGCAGATGAGAAATGACCTCACCTCCTCTTCGAAGCCGGCAACCTAGTCCTGAATCCTTCAGCAGAGTGCTGAGCGGATTCAGGGCTAGGCAGAACCACAGAGGACTCAAACTGTCACCCTGGAAAATACCTCTCTCAATCCTTATCAAGTCCTGCGGGCCAGGGGGGCCATCCCCGCCACCTGGTTGACGAAGGACTGTGGTCCACTGCCTCATGCACGCGCCTAAGAGGGATCTCAGAGCTGTATCAATTTTATACAGCTCTAAGATCCTCTCCAGCCATGAATGAGGCACCGAATCATAGGCCTTCTTATAGTCAATCCAAGCGGTCGAGAGAGACCCCCTGTTCCGCCGGACTTGTTGGCAAATGGTCGTGTCAATGAGGAGGAGCTCCTTAGTACCACGGGACCCAACCCTACACCCATTCTGAGAAAAGGCCAAAACGTTGTTCGCAACAATGTGCGTGTTAATTTTAGTTCTCAGAATGGACGTTTATTTTACTTATTATTATTATTATTATTATTATTAGAATTTAAATTATCATTATGTTCAGATTATTGTTATTGGCCTCAATACTTTTACAATGACAAACACACAATTTGCATGCCGTTTCGGCTGAATACTGTTAACCTGCTATATGCGAAAATATTTAACACCTTCTATGTACGTATTCTAGCAAATAAACATTTCTTTCTTTCTTTCTTTCTTTCTGTTTGCTCGTTTGCCCCATAAAACATAAAACAAAAGTTGATTCGCCCTTGTAACAAAAATTAGTTGAAATAGGTCTAGCAATTTAGATGCCATGAACGCACAGAGACGCATACATACAAACGTGAAATTAACATAAAAATTAAAATAAAATAAATTAAACATTTAAGGGGGCTCCATACAACAAACTTACAGATAATGGTACGGAACCCTTTGTGCGTGAGTCCCTCCCGGACTTGGCCGATATTTTATTTACTTAATATTAATTTAATATTATTAAATTTGCTAGATTCTACTACAAGTTTAAAGAGGAAAGTATCAAGACTCTAGAGTCTGAAGATAGGGCTTCAGTGTTGTCATGTACCGATTTACAGATAAAAAAACTACAATTTCTGGGGCAAAGACATTTTAGCCACACTACGAGTATATTGACATTTAAATCTAACAAACCACTAATGTACTCTTAATTTATTTTTATTTTTAGACATTTGCATGCCTGTTTGTATGATGAATACATGATACTTTAATTTTATTTAACACCTTTGTAAATGTATTTTTAGCAAATAAATCTTTGAATCTTTGAGGGGAAAAAAATTGGGTTGTGACTGTTCAGCTTCTTCGTTGGGTAAAAAGTTTGTTATAAGCTCTGATCGTAAAATGCGAGTAAAATCGATTGAAATGACGTATCACAACCCAGTGACGAAATTTGCTTGCATTTTACGTTACTAGATCAGGTATGTCATCGTCGTTTGGCTTTCGGTCTATCGATTCTCAGCCTCAATCTGTTGCATGCCCGCCTGTTATTTAGGAACACAATACAGTGTTTAGCGTATACAGGTCTGGTCACAGGAGAGCATTGTTTGGGGCTAAACCAGCATTGATAGTTAAATGGTGGTTATTGTTCACATGATTACGACAGATGGCGTTTGATTGAGAGGTGGGACTTGTGAGCCCAAGAGCATTGCATTTATAACGGGTGATCAATTCAAATGGGTCAGTAGGAAGTCAGAAACTAAGAGATGGGGCAATCTGTTCTTAGGAACCACGGTGTGGTTTTTAGATTTAATAACGATTCGATTCGAAACATGTCGAGTGATCGGAATTTCGAATTGATACGTAATTTCAATCGAATTTGCTATTTTACGATCCCTGTTCAAAATCAAACTATTATAAAGGTGAAAGTTTGTGAGTGTGTTTGTGTGTGTTACATCTTTGCGGTCAAACGGCTGGACCAATTTTAATTAATTTTGGTATGAAGGTAGCTGACACCTTGCATTAACACATAGGCTAGTTTTTATCCCGAAAAAATGTAGTGTTCCCGTAGGGTTAGCGGGTAACACCGCGTGGCGCAGCTATACCACTCATATTTAACACCGTAGAAGTATTTTTGAAAATAGCCTCATTTACTATTCTTATCACATATTTTGATTAAACTTATCTTAATTATTTGGAGCCTGTAATATCCCACTTCTGATCTGTGTGACAAAACGTGACAATTATGAGTTTTCTATGCAAATTACCGTCACGGCGAAATCGCTGCGTGATTGCCATAATTTTTAGGGTTCCGTAGGTCAATAATAGGGGTCTCCAAACATTATTTTTTGATAGAGTCAGCAGCTTTGTAAATATTTGCTCCGAAAATAAAAAATATAGTGTCCCCACCCTCTAACTTTTCAACCACGGGTCAAAAAATTATGGAAAAATTCATGAAAATGAGGCCTTATAATTATTTTCAATGAAAATTTTATTGAAGTTTTTAAGTTAGCAAAATTTCATAATTTTCTTTAAAATGACGTAAGTGCCGTAAGTACTTTTGCGTCTACGACCTTTTTTATAGAGCTTGAAATCTTACACGTAATTTAAACCTCGGACTTAAAACCGCTGTTTTAAGCCCGTCTATTGTGAAGGATGGGCCACTACGGAACCCTACACTGAGCGTGGCCCGACATGCTCTTGGCCGTTTTTTTTTATAACAGCACAACATAGTGGCTCCACTTCGCCTGATGGTAAGCAAAAAGGGGAGAGAGGGCCCGAGATATGCTTCTTCACGCTTCGTTTGAAGGGTCCCAAGTTATAAGAAGGAGGAAACACATGAGCCAGCAAGGAGTTCGATACAAAGTTCGCTAACAAATCGGAACTCTCTCTCTCTCTCGCGGACTACCCTTTCCATGACACTTACACTGACCGTACTCACTAGCGAGGGCCCAAACGGTTTGTATGGAGAATTGTAGTTCTACAAAGTATCCGCTAGAGGCGCTGCACTATTCTCCATACAAATCGTTTACTCTGTCGGTAGCACTCCCCTTAACTTATGGTAAGGGTGCTTATAATTAGGTTTAGCTTGACTCTAAATGATGAGATACGCAAGAGAACCAAGGTTGTAGATATAGCTCAGACAGTCGCCAAACTTAAGAGGGCGCCGAGCGTTTGCGACTGAACCATAGAGCGCGGGGAACGCGTATATAAATCGGCGCGCGGCCGCCATAGTAAAAATGTGTGGAGAATTAAAAGCACTTTTTTGATAAATCTGGACCTTTACCAAACAATAATTACAATATTTGATGCGGACAAATTGTAATGTAAACATTCATCTTTTTTTTTTAACTGAAAAACTGAATAGATTTCCATTGTTAAAGTATAAAAAAACACTTAACGCCTGCTTACGATTTTACAATTTTCGTCCAACTTTACTTTGTTCTCTAGGGTAAAATATTAATAATCTTATAATTTTTCCACGGAGAAGTTGTTAACACATTCTTCGAAATGCTAAATATATAGTGTAGAAATGGATTAAACAACTATTAGTGTTGACTTTATCTACTTAACGGCAACTGCCTATTTTTTCACATTTAGCTCGGTGCAGTCTTAAGTGGCAGTAGGCGGGGCACATTGCTCGTAGAAACATTGGCCGTTGGGGCAGAAAGGTTCTTGAGTGGCGACCGCGGACCGGAACACGCAGCGTTGGAAGGTGTTCAACAAGGTGACCTGGTTACGATCGCGGGTAGAAATTGGATGAGAGCGTGCAAGATCGATCGTTGTGGACGACTTTGGGGGAAGCCTTTGTTCAGCAGTAGACGATGATGTAGTATGTAGATGATGATGATGATAATGACTCTAAAAAGGAGTCTTTGTGCTAGGGGTGAAATTCCCACCGTTATCGCAGTTTGTTCTTGATATTCTATACAATAATAAAATTGTTAAATTAAAATACCAACAGATGTACCACTGGCACTGCCTTACAAATGAAAAAAACCTTACCTCTTAAGTATTATTTACGAAAAAATGACTTACTGCTGAGTTTCTTTCGGCTTTCTTCTCAACAGCGGTCTTCTCTTGTGAAATGCCGGTAGATTCACAATCAGACTTGTAAAAGTGCCCTTGTGTCCTACTTACTGAATTAATTATTTCATATCATTTCATTACTCAAAAATAGGTTGTTTACGAACTTATAAACAACCCACTTCATGATGAACTCAAAATTCTTTTTCACTTCTCATGCTCTAAAAGTTCGACTTTATGCTGTGCGTCGGCGACATAAAGTCGCTTTTTATGCTCTAGTGCATAAAGTAAAATCGTCGTCGGAGACCAAGGCGATCGGTCAAACAGCCACACGAACAACTTTAAACTTAGCTTATCTATATAATAATAACAATGATAAAAGTTCCTTAATAAGCAGATAAAAAAAAAACTTAAAGCTTCTTTAGAATAAACTGTTTATTTTATTTCGTTTCTTTAGTATTCTCAGACCAAGGCAAAGATACCAACAGCCAAAGTACACAATAAAACTTCTTTAAATAAACTTGTATATTTTATTTATCATTTATTACTTTTTAAATTTATTTTTTTATTTTAGTAGATCAATATAAGTACTATATAATTTAAGTACAATAATTACAGGATGCAGTTTCATTTCCTCGCAATCGAAGTAAAAAGTAGAGTGTGCGACTTTACATTCAATAAACGTCTCGTGTAAAATAGTGCGTTTTATGCACTTGTTGTACAATCTACTATTTGCTATTTCACGTAAGAAGTTATCCTATTACTAGACAATTCCAGTTACCTATTATTACCTTTTCTTCCCTCACTGTTGTCTTTAAAGCAGTTAAACAAGGAGATCAAGTTAAAATAAATTAAATAAGGCTCTTGATTTTGTCAAAGCTTCTTTTAAAGTGAATCGAAGTTTTAATTACACGAGTTGTAACATTAAACATTACGCTCTGTTGTCGTTAGGGGTCGTTCAATATCACTAAGACATTGGAGAATTTTCTGTAGGCTTTAATATGTTCCTTGTTGCCATGGTGATGTCCCCTGGGTAACTCTTTAAATGCAATGTTTAACAAAAACGTTGTTATTGCAGCAGTTATAAGCCCATTCTGAGAATATCTCTTGAAAATACCAATATTATAAATTATCAATGATAACTATATTGAACAAAATCGGTCGAGCCGTTTTTGAGTTATCGTAAAATTTCATAATTTTCTTAAAAGGACGTAAGTTGACTTCCAGAAAGTAATTACAGTTACTTTGGCGTTTACGACCTTTTTATAGAGCTTGAAATGTTTCTCGTAACTTAAGTCTATTGTGAAGGATGAGGAACTACGGAACCCCACACTGAGCATGGCCCGACATGCTCTTGGCCGGTTTTTTATTAATATTTAGGGACTAATACTCATAAAAACTGTAGTCTTCAAAACGATCCATACTCGTATACCATTGATACGAAAATCAAAGCACAAAGAAAGATTGAAATGCGTAGCCTGGTGGAAGAGACCGGGAATCGAACCCGGTACCTCTGAATTACCGGTTTAACGTGTTAACCTTTCCACCACCCTAACGCCAAATTACATTTTAAATTCTTCTTCGAGCTTTGATCTTTGTATTAATGGTTTAATGATATAATATTTAGTTTAAAATTACAAAAACACATTGAAATCAGATTTAATTTGAAATACAACTATCTCTATTAAAAACTATGTGAAGATTTATTTAAACCATTTCGTAACGTAATACATGAACGGCCCCCAATTCGATGTCACAAGCGGGCCAACGAGGGCAACGAGTATCCACTCGAGTACTAGGAACGATCAGCTCTTTGCTCGGCCATTTGCTGATGCTTAGGTAAATTATGTTGTCCTAGGTCAGTCACAGATTCACAGCCTTAGAGCCTTAGTACACTTGCGATTTGCGAGCGAGTTGAAAGTGAAGCGAGCGTGCAGCGAGTTCGCCGCGAGCGTGCAGTGAGTTCGCCGCGAGCGTGCAGCGAGTTCGCCGCGGCTTGAGTTGGGACGCCATATACTGTACATTCGTCAGCAATAGTACATTATTGCCGAGGCCCGGAAAGTAGGGGATTGCCTGACGAGGTGGTTTGCAAGCCGAGCATCGCGAGGCCGCCGAGGTTTATATAGTGCTTTTCTCAAGCAATGTGAGGAAATAATAAAAATACACTTGCAAAATAACAAGTAATTTAATAGGATTAACAAGAAAAACGAACAACAATCATTTAAGTACACAAAGAAGAGGTATGTTTGTTTTATTCTTTCCAATAGGCTGCCGCGTACACTTTCCCTCCTTATAAATTAAGAAAAATCGATATATATATTAGTGTTTGGGGTACGAAGTTCTATGTATATATTTTCGAACGATATTGAGGTATTCACCGCGGATGACAAATACTCGGTAAAGTTTTGTTTTAGTGTCGCACAATTTGACAATCATAGATTGGTCGTGGCTTTCGATGTCTTCCATGGTAATAAGTATTTGTAAATTGTTAACTGTGGCTCGCTCCGTTTAGTCCCATGATAAGGGCAACCTGTAAAGAAAATATATTGAATTACAGTAAAGCACACACTTAACTAAAACAAAAATAACCAGTTCAAAATAGGTACATTTTATGATAAAACTTTTACCTTAACAGCCAAGTAGCGTCTGGTGCTCCCTTTAAAAAATTGACAACATTAAATTTTTTCCAGCCAAAACCTTAAATTTCTTGCTTTTATAACCATCGGATTGTCTTTTCAAAATGTTGTCAGGTTCGTGTAGAAAACGAATTTGCATGTTTGCTTTCTTTCCATAACATAAATTGGTCGTACACTTGATTATATTTATCTCTTAATTTAGTAGGTAGCATTATATTACTTATTTACTCGAAAATCATTTACGCGCATACGCTCAATAGCAATTAAATAAAATTGTAATTTTACCGCCTAAACTTACTTTTTTCTTCTGACATCTAAAAAAAACAAAACTTGCACGAACTGTTAAACATTTTACACGTTCCTGATTCCATCAGCTGACTATTTGCCCGCTCGAATGGCGTTGGGTGTTGTCGGGCGCCAATTAGAAACAAAAGCCAATCTGATCAGCTTGGCAAAGTTTACGAATGTGTGAATGCTACTTAATGTTAAACGTGTGGTTGTCATGGCTGTATGAGATTTGTTCTACGTCGATTTCAATTTATGTACAGTACCTATGAAATTTTAAAAAGTTATGGAAGCGGGTGAAAATGAGTTTTCATACATTTATTTTTCCCCGAAAGAGCGAATATTCTTTTTTTTTTATTTCATTAGTAAAAATGAGGCTCTTTGCGTATTCTATTTTCAAATGGGAAGTGAAACATTTCCGAGCATGTTTGAGAAAAATTCATTTCTACCCACTTTAGTTTTATCTATCATTTGAAGTCGTTTATTTCATTAGTAAAAATGAGGCTCTTTGCGTATTCTATTTTCAAATGGGAAGTGAAACATTTCCGAGCATGTTTGAGAAAAATTCATTTCTACCCACTTTAGTTTTATCTATCATTTGAAGTCGTTTATTAGGGTTCCGTAGCCAAATGGCAAAAAACGGAACCCTTATAGATTCGTCATGTCTGTCTGTCTGTCTGTCTGTCTGTCCGTCTGTCCGTCCGTATGTCACAGCCATTTTTTTCCGAAACTATAAGAGCTATACTGTTGAAACTTGGTAGGTAGATGTATTCTGTGAACCGCATTAAGATTTTGATACAAAAATAAAAAAATAATAATAAATACTGGGGGCTCCCCATACTTAGAACTGAAACTCAAAATTTTTTTTTTCATCAAACACATACGTGTGGGGTATCTATGGATAGGTTTTCAAAAATGATATCGAGGTTTATAAAATATTTTTTTTCTAAACCGAATAGTTTGCGTGACAGACGCTTCCAAAGTGGAAAAAAGTTGGTCCCCCCCCCTCTAACTTCTAAAATAAGAAGATGAAAAATCTAAAAAAAATATATGATGTACATTACTATAAAAACTACCAACGAAAATTGTTTTGAACGAGATCTAGTAAGTAGTTTTTTTTTAATACCTATTAATACCTAACTTTGCACCTAATTTATATGGGGCGCTATACATACCAGGTGCAAACTTAACTTAACCACTTAGGGATGGAAAGTGTTTGTACGGAACCCTCGGTGCGCGAGTCCGACTCGCACTTGGCCGGTTTATTATCTACGAGTGTGAGCGGCAAGGCCTTTTCACTAACTATATTTTTGTTGCTCGATGAAAAACAATACTTGTGATTTTTATTCTGGCAATGCTAGGCTGGGCTGTCAGATGGCTGTAAGCCATAAAATTCAAAAACAAAAACTGGTGCGCAGATAGGAACGATTTTTTTGGGATTATTTTTGATTCGTTTGCGAAACAGGACATAGTAGTCGCTCTCTTGCAGTCGATTAATTAAGAATGGATCCTCCCAAACTCGTCTTTTCTGCTTTTGTATTCGATTCTTACTTCTCCGAAGCAATAAAGCTAACAGAAGTGTCTCCTCGTCGGAATCCATTATGTAACTCACTGTCCAAGACGCAAATCACTCGCCACAATTTTCACGCGAATTCGTTGAACACTCGCGGCGAAATCGTGACGCGCTCGCGGTGAATTCGTTACGCGCTCGCAGCGAACTCGCTGTGGGCTCGCCTCGCTTTCAACTCGCTCGCAAATCGCAAGTGTGATAAGGCTCTTAGTTACAGACAGGGCACAACCATAGTGCGGCGAGCGGTCGAGAGAGAGATCCGAGCCCACGGGCGTACGAGTGAGCGAGACAGACGTACCGCGCACCGTTGCCGCTCGACGCTAAGACCGAAGTGGCCGGGCCGTTAGCGATTTGAATAGTGGGTCGATTAAATCACTTATACGAAGAAAAAATCTAAATAAAAAACCCCGATACAATCCGGTCATGAGGCCCTCATTTAATTAGTGGGATAAAAATGCTACTAAATCTGAACATAACTACAAAATTTGGGATTCTTAGCTTCAATGTTGGCTGAGATCTTGTCACTTGTTCCAAGTTAAGCTGAATATTTTGGATCTTTGGATCTTAGCTTCAACATTAGCTGAGATCCTGACACGTTCCAATCTAAGCTGAATATCTTGAAAACAGTTTCAGGTATTTTTACCAAACATAGTTAAGATATTCCGGTCCAACGTGAAAACCGTGTTGCTGTACGGATGTGAGACATGGAAGGTCACTAAAAACATCACGCGCTGGATCCAGGTCTTCATCAACCGCTGTCTTCGCCGAATTGTCGGTGTATACTGGCCCGAGAAAATCTCCAACGTAGACCTGTGGGAACGCTGTGGAGAGACTCCGATCGACCAGCAGATCAAACGCCGTAAGTGGAACTGGATCGGCCACACGCTCCGAAGGGACCCTGATCACATTCCAAGGCAAGCCCTAGACTGGAATCCCCAAGGAAAGCGGAAACGTGGCCGCCCTAAACAGACCTGGCGGCGGACGATCACTGCAGAAGCGAAGGCGATAGGTATGACCTGGAGCGAAGTGAAGCGCAAAGCTCAAGACCGTTCGGGATGGCGACCTACTGTGGACGTCCTCTGCCCCATCCAGGGGACATAGGACATTAAGTAGTTTAGAACAATCGACGACGCGACGACGCGTTTGGCTCGGTTTGTAGACACCTGCCTACTGAGTCAGCGGTCCCGGGTTCGAATCCCGGCCGGGGCAAATATTTGTGCAAATATTTGTTCTTGGGTCATGGATGTTATCTATATATGTATTTATATATTATGTATATCGTCGTCTAGCACCCATAGTACAAGCTTTGCTTAGTTTGGGACTAGGTCGATTTGTGTATGATTGTCCCTTAATATTTATTTATTTATTTAATCTCGACGGACAAGGCTTCCGATAGAAAAGCTGATTTAGAATCGATCTATCCGTTTGGGAGGTATGAAGTGTGTTTTTTTTAATCAAATAACTTGTCCTTCGAGATGGTTGTTAAAAGGGTGATTCTTGAAAGGCTCAATTTACTGCGTCCAGAAGGATAAAGTACCCGCACAATTGAAATAATTGACCATAGTATTTTTTATATATTACGTTAGCATCTAATCTAACTGGAGCACGATTTGTTTTTTGTTTAAGTTAACTATAATTAACTGTAAAAAAATATTAAACACATAAAACTTTATTCCCTTGGTGCGTCCATTCGCCATTTTTTGAACAAACTACCCCAAAAAGTACATGTTGTGAATTGAAATAAAGTATAGAATTGGGTTAAATTATTAGAATATAAGTTATTTATTTAGAAGAAAATATATGGTTGCTATGTGTATCGTAATTTTAAAAAAATCTATGTTAAGTGTTTGTCCATAGCTAAGCTATGATTCCTCTGGTGCCTCATTCAACACGGCGCACATCCCTACTTAAACGTCATTTGACCAGTTGCAATGGCCGGGCTTGGCAAACGTCAGTAACGCTTCCAGATATGCCGGGAATGGTCGCGACTAGTTGCTGGAATTCTTAGCTATGAAGGCTAATATATGATTCACTTGGCTTTGGTTCACTATGATTTTGATTCCCTTGAATTTTTATATAAAATTTTATATCTGCAATAGGTACATAGTGTTTAGTAAAAAGAAAACTACATGAATGCCTGCATGTGTTGACTTAATAGTTGTTCTTATAATAAATTTAGTTTCGGCAGAATCGACAAGAAACATACTTTTTTCTTATTCCTCTGGTTCTAATTTCGAACAAGGGAATCACAGTTTTCTTGCGTTTTCATGAAAAGAAAATAAAGGTCTCAAATAATTTTGAGCTGAATTCAAGAGAAGATGCTTATTCCCAGCAATTTTTATACTACGACGGTGGTTCGATTATTAAGAAAATTGCCAATTAATGCGAATAAAAACTGTGAATTTTTGTATCCTTACACTTTGTGAAACTTTTTATTTATTGAAGAAAAACTGATCTGAATATTATTCCCCTGTACTTTTTTTTATGATTCCTTTGGCGTTTTTCTTATTCCCATGTCATCTTTTCTTATTCCCCTGGCGGCGAAAACATAAAGTGGTATATTTCTGTTTCAAATTGACCAAAATTGGACCTATTTGATAAATCTGCGTAAAATTAAATACAATTTCATATTTTCTAGCAAATAGGTAAAAAAATATAAAAATAAAAATCGCCAAGGGAATCACATGAAGAATTCGATTCTCAAGAATGACCCAAAACAGGTCCAGTTGTTTCCAAAATATTCAGCTTAACTTGGAACAAGTGACAAGATTTCAGTCAACATTGGAGCTAAGAATTCCAAATTTTGTAGTTATGTTCAGTTTTAGTAGCATTTTCTATTTCACTCATTGAATGAGGGTCTCATGATGACCAGATACTTGTCAGGGGTGTTTTAAGTTTTTAATTTAGGTTATTTCCTGAGGGGTTAAAAAGGTTTGACCACAGGCGCGATAGCGACCTATCGGTGTAACTTGGGCGTCGGTGACCTTGTAATGCCGAATCCTTCAACAAGGCATTCACGTGAATGCCTTTCCCCACTTCACGCGTCCCGCACTCGCCCGCACTCGCCCCTCGACACGCACACATAGCCGCGAGTTTTGTTACTGCACACAAGTGTCGCTGTCGTTTCTTTTTACGTTAGTATATATATTCTTTGGTTTGACGCGGATAAAGTTGCACTGTTTAGTAATTCTCATACAATGATACATAAGATATTTCTTATAATCCCAGACAACTTATTTCGTAATAGACACAGAAGATGCCACAGACATTACAAAATGAATCGACAGCTACATTTATTGTAGCAAACGGTCCGTAAACAATAGCAATGTACTTACAAAATATAAAACGATAATAACACACATAATGCTATTTGGCAATGTGTAGGCAACCAGAAATCGATTCAATGCAATAACAGAGACAAAAGTCGACGATTCTAATGTCATATGGCCCATATATTCCGCTTTTGCGTTGCGTTTTATTCAATGTAACCGTTGTGATAGTTTTTCTCGTTGAGACGACAATACTACTGCCTATTAATGGAGATCTTTGGTCAAGAAACACACTGGCGTTTTTGAATCCCGTCGTCGTACTGAACTCGATGACCAGAGGGAGGAGCTGAAAGCCCGACCACCAGCGGCGATCAGCTATTATAATTATAATAATAGTGTTCTCTCGTGCCCGTTGTGCTCACGGGTCTTCAATAACAAGATCGGCTACGTTAGCCACATGAGAGCACACGAACGCCAACAAAGGAGCTAAAGCAGTCGCCGTGACCTAAAACGGTCAGAAGGGATATACTTTATTTTGATCACAGACCTTAAAAGTCTGTGATTTTGATAGTAACCTCTAGTCAGCGCTCGAAAGTGAAGCTTGTTTCGGTTAGCCACGGGCTAGGTTTTGTCCGTGTGCGCATCTGGCACAACGTCAATGTCGCAAGCAACACGTCTCTGATTGGTTCGTGGACACGCACACATAAAAACAAAAGCGGCTTCAACTTCCGCAAATCTGATGTATGAAGAGCCTCGTTCTAGGCGTATTTTATTTTAAGGATAGTACGTAATAAGTACGGTAAGTCATATCATATCCACAAATTAAATGAGATGAATTAAGATGAAATGGGATGAAATGAGATGAAATAAGATAAAATGAGATAAAATGAGATGAAATGAGATGACATGCGATGAAATGCGATGAAATTAGATGAAATGAGAAGACATGACATATCCCTTAAGTGGATAATTGCCATTATGATACGAGAAGTACCTACGTATCCTAATTCACAGGTCAAAAATATAATTATTAGACCTTTAAGCAAGTATTTAATTCGATGTAAAAAAATCAGGTGAATACTTGATACGTGTCACAGGGTACAATAGGTAAAACAATTTGTCTCTGCCCTAAGATGGGCTGGTAGACAATGGCTCATGGTATTAAGTCCGCCTTCAGTACGATAAATTTTCTTTGGCATGTATTTAACACGGCGACAAATTAATCTGATTTAGGGATTTATAAAAAATTAAAGGGGGTAGCAAAAATAATAAGCTAGCGACTAATTGCGGAGACAAGTAAAAAGTAGCAGCTAAGTAATCAATTTTCGGCTTTGTTTCAATATAAACTAGCATCGAGTTATTGTTTTGGCGACTAAATTAACTAATTAAGCGGAAACATTACAGCGGATAAAAAGTTGAAAATGGCCTACTCTAATTGTTCAATGGAGATTGCATATAAAATAAATCAAGGTCGCTACAATTCATATTTGTGGCGTGCATCCATTTATTTAAAAGTAAAGCATATTTAAGTATAGTATAGTTATAGCAAAGCTAATAATGACTACCGCACATTATGGAGCGTTTTTTAGGGACATAAAAACAAAAAAAAACTAACCTAACCTAACCCGGCCGAGTCGGATCTGCTCTGAAAGGTGATCAGGATTAGATGGTTACCTAGCTGAAACACTATTTTTTTCAAAAAATGAAACGCGGGGTGGGGGGCGGATTGCGGGGTTAGGAAATAAAGGGAAGCAATCGTAATTTTAGATAGACAGTAATATATTTTTGCCACTAATATAAAGTTTGTTATCCTTCTGCTAATATTAGTCGCCAAGTCATTATTTATAGTCGCCTATGATTTCAGTAATATTGTTTATTATTTCTGCTACCTTAAGTAGCTGCCATTATTTGAATTTTAAAATATTCTTAGTTTAAAGCTCATTTAATATAAATGATTGCCAAAATATTTAATCGCTGACAAGTTATTATTTTAGTTGCAAATAGTTTGCTGCTCTTTAATTTTTCTGTCGCCGCGAAAATAATAAGCCATTTTCTTTTATACAGTAAACATTAAATAAATTTATTGACACAGATCAGGGTGGCGCGCACCGATGACTCATTTTGTAAATACCTATGAAAAACTAAAGAGTGGGCCTTCTGTAATTGCCTACTATACACTGTGGCAACATTGCAATTGGCATATTTAGTGATGTGTTCGAGAAATTCCCTACCATTTCACCCGCTCTGAAATAGCGGTGGAAATTTGAAACGACTGTGTTTAACAGGCAATATCCATGAGCCCAGTTTGCTAGAAATAAAACAAAATATTTGAACGAATTTTTATTTTAACTCGTTTTATTTTTCATTCGGAGCTTCCCATTTTTTACTAAGTATTCGTACAAATAACGGAGTTTAGTTATGTTTCCATACATTTTGCGTAACTCGGCGGAAAAATTTGTGGGACGTAAATTGGGTTTACAATACCAACTAACCAAATATGATTTAAATAGGTATGAAAAAAAATATTACAATAAAATTGGGCGATAGCGGGGACGCGAGAGGTTGAGAACAAAGAACCCCGCACAAAATGATCAGTAAAAGCCGTTCGGTCGATTTGGCTGAAATTTTGTGAAAATATAGCCTCTAATACTCTTATCACCTGTGTGAACTTGCAACTTTAACTAATGACTAGTTTTTTAAATATGAATATTTTATGTTCAATATTTTTACTTACATGTAATTCTTATTAGCTACCGTACACTGTAGCAACCTGGCTTATTATTATTTCCGTGGCAATATCGAGATAAAAAACATCATTTCTAAGGTTCAAAGTATCTTCAAGTCGAATTCCGTCCTGTTCCGTCCGAGCGCGAGCGTGGAGAACTAACAAACTCATAGGTATGTGTACGTTACGATGCTAAACTGTACTAGTTATAATTAATTAATATTTGATTGGTTTAACAAGGCTACCTTTGTGCATTCAATGCGTTAAGTATGGTATCTAAAGCGTTCTTAATGATGGATACTTCGTGGATACTTCACATTTTCGTCGAAAAATTTGCTACGTTTGGTAAAAACAGGACCAGTAGTTTCCAAGATATTCAGTTTTTATTGGAACAAGTGACAAGATCTTAGCCAATATTGAAACTAATTATTATTAATTTTGTAGTTATGTTCAGTTTTAGTAGAATGTTCAATATCACCCAATAAATGAGGGTTTCATGATGACCGACTACTTGTGTCTTAAGTTAACTATTAGAACCGTTCGAAGCTCTGAAAGGCCTTATTCCTTTTAAAAATGTATTTTGTTTTCATTTTATATTAAATATATTGATAATTCAACCTAATTTTTAAAGTGATTAATACTTTTCCCCGAGTTCTAGGTAGTAACATAGATATTTTATGCTTTCATTACTGAATGGAATGGTGGGGTGCAATGAGCTGCGAGTGCGTAGAGAACTGAGTCTGGCGACCTACCTACGTATTTAAATTAATCAGGGGGAAAATATACAACAGCCAGGTGTTAAGTCATGTGAGCCTTTGTGCGCCGGATAGATTTGTGTGGCGCCGCCGCCGGCCCGGCCTGCTCCGGGAGCCGCGCGGGCGCACCAACTTGCTCCGCGAGGCGCCGATGGCGCGCGCTATACGTACCCTTAATGTGATCTCGGAAAATATAGACTTATTCTCATGTTCTATGAGTGAATTTGCAAAGTGTGCGCTATATACAATCTGTTATAATCGGGAGCCTGTATAATAGTTAACATCGTTAAATGGTATAATGTAGTGTAAATACAATGTTTAAATAAAATAGTTACGCTATTGCATTAGGTTAAGTTACCTGTAAAAATAGATGTAAGTGTGGAAATACATAAATAAATAAATAAATAAATAAATAAATTACGTACAGTCGAAAATAAGTTGAAACAACTAATTTTCAGCGTGACTTCTTCAACTAATTTCGACTAGTTTTTGAAAAAAAAAATTTTCAATGAAAAATTTTAAACTGTAGGTTTCAAATATATACCAATAAATTCCAATAGCCTCGTTCTAGGTAAGGATAATAATAATATAATAAGAAATGTTTGATTATAGTGAAATATGTCTAAAACAATCAGCATTTTAAAAGGAACAAGACCTCTTAAGACCCCCACACACTACTATAATATTATGTTTTGTTTTTAACTACACGCGAGCCCTTACTACGCTGTACCGGGTATCTCTAGAGATCGATTTATTTCACTGCACTCTGAGTGAATTTAAAAGTGTTGCCTTAAATGTTATTTGTCATGAATCGTATTTTTTTTACCTTCTCTATCGCTTTAGGATTAAATCCTGTGATGATAGTGTTAAGTGATTTTGTATATAAATAAATAAACTTGATTCAAAATGGCGGAGACATGGGGTGTGGTAAAATGATATACTTTATCTATTTCGAAACTGACGTTACAATACAGCCCAGGTAACTATGAGTTTACTTTATAGCATAAATTCTATAGGTAATCCTTAGGCAACATCCCTGAGCGATCACCTATATACTCCGCTTCGAAATGACGTAACTCAACTTACGTCAACTAAGATCATTTACCTTTTGCTCAGTGGCCTCTGACATGCGCAAACCCCACCCCTTACTTCGACAAAGTTCCATCATTCCCGTTCAGCATACAAGTTAGAACCTCGTGGTATTAAAACGGGGTATTGCGGTAGGTCGTGTAGGTTTAATACGGTAAGGTTCTATGATCGAGTCGATAGTGCTTGAGTTGGGACCTTGTGGGTGTTAAGCGGGATGTTGTGGCAGGTCAGAACTGCTGTATTATGGTACAAGATATGTGCAGGTTTTGAGCCTTAAGGCTCAATTCACACGTACCACAACCACACCACGTCGCAGCGTTAAAATGTGGTGTGGTTGTGGTTACGTGTGAATTGTACTATTCATTAACCATACAAAATATGCGCCCGACCACGTCGCGACCACGTCGTGTGGTTGTGGTGTGGTTGTGGTTACGTGTGAATTGAACTATTCATTAACCATACAAAATATGCGCCCGACCACGTCGTGTGGTTGTGGTGTGGTTGTGGTTGTCGTGTGGTTGTGGTACGTGTGAAACAACCCTAAGGGTATGTCATCATCATCACTTATGGTTTTTTTTCCCGTCGAAATGAAGGTCGTCATAACGTGCGTTATAACAGGCTTTAAAGTATCACGTTTCGGGCGGAACAACTCGAGAGAACTGTAAAGGATTATCATACAAGATTGGAGGCCTAGGCCGGGAAGGATTTTTTTTCACAATAATATGGTAAGAAACATCTTTGATCATACAGAAAAATGTCTGCTGACTGTTGAGTTTCTTTCGGCGTTTCTTCTCAACAGTGGTCTCCTCTTGTGAAATGCCGGTAGACTCAGACATGTAAAAGTGCCCTTGTGGCCTACTTGCAGAATAAAGTTCATTATTTCATTATTTCATTATTTCACGTCATTATTTCTAAAACAATCAGCATTTTAAAAGGAATAAGGCCTCTTAAAAAAAAAGAAATATTTTCATTTATGAGAAGTTACTAATTAGCATCTACTTGTGACTTTTATTATGTATGCCCAAATATTTAATGGTGTATTATTTTATTTCATTATATAACAATAACTTAATGATGCTATAATATGTTCATTACCATATGTATTTTGTTCATATATTTTTTTTTCAAACTCAATGACATGAATATTTATTATTATAATATCAATTAAGTTTTTGACACAGTTTCTGTAGGAAGAAATAATTAGTAATATTATTCTACCTCCAGAACTACGTTCATGTATAAAATAAACCTATAATTGAATGTGTACAATTTTTAATAATACTAATATTATGAATGTCATTTTAATATTATTTAGCCAATGTTTTAAATACGAAGTTTAATTTTTAATGATTGTGTTAGCTTTTGACGATGCAAAAGTGATACCTGTGATCCTATTTGATTAAATGTTATTTTATCTTTTTTATCTTTTATCTTTATATGCACTAACGATATAAGAGTGGTTACACAAAGTAAAAAAAATGCCAAGTGTGAGTCGGACTCGCACACGAAATAACTGGCCGGGTTAAATTTGGTGCCGGATACAAATTAGGTGCAAAGTTGACGCAACCGATCACGTTTGATGTATCGAAGCCCCACTTTAATATATTATTGGAGCGGAGCGAGCGAAGCTCCCATGGATCGACTCGAATGGACTTTGTAACAATGCGCAGATCTCAGCGAGTTCTTAACCGATTTTAGAAATTTTTGTTTTAAAATGCACACATTAAATTTCGCTAGGTCGCAAGTACAAATATATCTGTCATGAGTCACTTGGAGTCGGCCAGGACAGGATTACCACAAGAGTAAAACCTGTACCACTGTTCGGAGGTCCTGATTCCCGGCTGTTCTCGACTACAGCCCGCTTTTCTCAACCGATTGATATGTGAAATTTAGGAAGCAATTTCAATATATAATTATTTAATCATCATCATCGTCTCAGCCATAGGACGTCCACTGCTGAACATAGGCCTCCCCTTTGGACTTCCATATATACCGGTTGAAAGCGACCTGCATCCAGCGCCTTCCGGCGACCTTTATAAGGTCATCTGTCCATCTTGTAGGTGGACGTCCTACGCTGCGCTTGCTAGTCCGAGGTCTCCACTCGAGCACTTTTCGGCCCCATCGGCCATCTGCTCTGCGTGCTATGTGGCCTGCCCATTGCCACTTCAACTTGCTAATCCGGTGAGCTATATCGGTCACTTTAGTTCGTCTACGGATTTCCTCATTTCTGATTCGATCACGTAGAGACACCCCGACCCCTTTCCATTGCTCGTTGAGCGACTTTGAGCTTTGAGATGAGGCCAATAGTGAAAGACCACGTTTCGGTGCCGTAAGTCATCACTGGTAACACACATTGGTTGAAGACTTTCGTCTTGAGGCACTGAGGTATGTCGGACGAAAAGACATTGCGTAGTTTCCCGAACGCTGCCCAGCCGAGTTGGATTCGGCGGTTGACCTCTTTCTCGAAGTTGGACCTACCTAATTGGACCACTTGTCCTAGGTAGATGTATGAGTCAACAAATTCGAGTACCGAGTTTTCAACAGAGATTGGGATGGGCACAACCTTGGCATTTGACATGAGTTTCGTCTTGTCCATGTTCATTTTTAAGCCCACCCGTTGAGAAACTGGATTGAGGTCATCGAGCATCATGCTGAGTTCCTCCATCGACTTTGCCATGACTACGATGTCGTCGGCAAACCGAAGGTGAGTGATGTATTCGCCATTGATGTTGATGCCAAGTCCTTGCCATTCCAGGAGCTTGAAGGCGTCTTCCATAACGGCCGTAAACAGTTTCGGGGACACAACGTCCCCCTGTCTTACGCTTCTTCTCAATGGAATGGCCTTTGTGCTCTGCTCCTGAACTCGGACAGACATGGTGGCGTTACTATACAAACACTTCAACACTTCAATGTACCGATAGTCAATATGGCATCGCTGAAGTGACTCGAGCACCGCCCATGTTTCCACCGAATCGAAGGCTTTCTCATAGTCCACAAACTTAATTATTATTTAAAAATTAATTAATATTTAGTTTTTACCCTTTATTTAATGAATCCAAAATGCCCTGGTTAAAATAATAAAATGTTGTCAATAGCGGCACGTATTCACAAACAACCAATAGATTTCTATTCTCAGCTGGCATTTTGTTGGAATATCTATTAGGTCTGTTATAGGCGTGTAGTGAGGCCATCTTGCTACTGTCAACTGCCTCATTATTATACTCAATTTGTATGTAATGTTGCTTTTCGCACATCTTCCTCGGTTGCGTAAAATCCACATTTTAAAACGTCACATGTATTTCCTAACCCTCTGACTTATATGTCTTTATGGATGTGAGTCGATAGGCTATAGAATTAAATACATGTTTGGTAGGAGCTTCACGCGTTCGCAATAAAAGTGAAAAGGCAGTGGAATAGTCTTGTAATCTAACTATTGCATAATGATAGTAATTACGGAACGGTGCGTTATGATTGGATATTGGGATGCATAAGTAATAGTTAACACCATTCGTTTTTTTTATTATTGATGAAGTTTTACTTATTGGGTAACGTACTGTTGATAGCAGTTTTTAGGGGTCCGTACCCGAAGGATAAAAACGGGACCCGATTACTAGATCTTCGCTGTCCGTCCAGCTGTCTATCAGCAGGCTGTATCTCATGAACCGTAATAGATAGACAGTTGCAATTTTCACACATGACGAATGTCTGTTGGCGCTATAACAACAAACACTAAAAACAGAATAAAATAAATATTTAAGTTAGGCTTCCCTACAGCAAACGTGATTTTTTGCCGTTTTTTGCTAGATACGGTCACTAGGCTGTATCTCATGAACTGTAATAGTTAGACAGTTGACATTTTCGTTAGTGATGTATTTTTGAAGCCGTTGTTAAAAAATATTTAATTGTAGGTAACCCTCGGCGCGAGTCAGACTCGCACTTGCCCGGTTTTTTACCGCTCGGATGTCCGGATGTTCTCGCCTACAGGTCGCATTTCTCAACCGTCATAAAATTTTGTTAGTAATTTACTTAATTGTATTACAGTTTTTAAATACGCCTAGAACGAGTCTTCATTCAACAGATTTGCAAAACATGGAGCCGCTTTTGTTTTTATGTGTGCGTGTCTACGAACCAGTCATAGAGACGTGTTGCTTGTGAGCGTGAAGTTGTGACAGATACGCACACGGACGAATCCTAGCCCGTGGATAACCATAACTGGCTTCATTTTCAAGCGCGGTATGCTTACCATGAATTAACAGGCCTTATTCCTTTTAAAATGCTGATTGTTTTAGACATTATTCTCTATGTTCAAACATGTTTCTTAACATATTATTGATGATACTACCTAGAACAGGGCTATTG
Organism: Apotomis capreana; assembly: GCA_947623375.1. NCBI lineage: Eukaryota > Metazoa > Arthropoda > Insecta > Lepidoptera > Tortricidae > Apotomis > Apotomis capreana. The sequence goes on along the minus strand of OX392498.1, from coordinate 61,279,203 downwards.
GGATTTATTGGTATATATTTGAAACCTACAGTTTGAATTTTTCATTGATAATTTTTGTTTCAAATACTACTCGAAATTGAAAAAATACACGCTGAAAATTAGTTTTTACAACTTATTTTCGACTGCACGAAATGAAAGCATGAAATAGCTTTGTTACTACCTAGACCTCCCGAAAAAAGTATTATTCACTTCAAAAAGTTGGTTTAAATTAACAATACATTTGTCATAATATGAAAAAACCGGCCAAGTGCGAGTCGGACTCGCGCACCGAGGGTTCCGTACAAACACTTTCCATCCCTAAGTGGTTAAGTTAAGTTTGCACCTGGTATGTATAGCGCCCCATATAAATTAGGTGCAAAGTTAGGTATTAAAAAAAAAAATATGGTTTTCGTAATTATTCCTTTATCTATGCTATAAGACGTTGCTTCGTACCAAATTTCAAGATTCTGAGTTCACGGGAAGCACCCTGTAGGTTTTGATTCCCTTGCAAGTGTCGAAAATTTGCGGCATAAACGGCTGTATCTTTTGATTGCGTTGGCTTAGAAGTTTGATTTTTCACAGCTTCAAGGGACAGTAGACCTGAGTAATTGATATAAATTTCAGCTTCATACCTCCACGCGTTCCTGAGAAAAAGGGTCTTGACAGACGGACGGACGGACGGACAGACGGACAACAAAGTGATCCTATAAGGGTTCCGTTTTTTCCTTTTGAGGTACGGAACCCTAAAAACAAATTTAAGGGAATAAGGCCTGTGACCGCACTCGCTAGCGACAGTTTAAACGATTTGTATGGAGAATAGTACAGTGTTTACTTTGCAGAACTACAAATATCCATACAAATCTTTTTCACAGTCCACTGTCCGAAGTCACTGTTAATGCATGATAAGGGTACAAACTAGGTTTCAAGGTGTATGAATTCATTCTAAGTTTATTAACCTTTAAAACTGGCACGTACCTACGTGACTAATTACCCCTGTGGTGCGGAGACAATCCCATTAGCGGGTTATACACAACAGGCCAAAACTATGGAAATAAGCTTATATTACTATAGAAACCTGTGATTTCCTTACGGAAAAAATTACAAAATCACAATTATAAAGATTATGAATTTGCGGCACTTGCGGTAGAGACATTAGGACCCTGGTTGGCCGATATGAAGGCATTTATGAGGGCCCTGTCGCCTCCGTTGGTACGTGTCTCAGGAGACCCCAGAGCTGGCGCGTGCCTCTCACAGAGGATCGCTCTTGCGATCCAAAGAGGTAACGCCGCCAGCGTAATGGGAACCATGCCGCAGGCAGACCTTCTGGATGGGTTATTATTTTTATAGAAAATGTACATATTTTATTCTTATTTTTTCTAATTAGTTTTAACAAATTGTACATAATAATTATCCTTTCTTTTATGTTTATCTGTAGTTTTTAGTATTGTAAATATTATATTGTATGTGTTTATTTTAAAATAAACTTTTTGATTATAAGAATGATTAAATATAAACATTTTAAAAGTCAATAACGCAAATTCTGCTTATGAAAATTGCCAGTGCTACTGAAGGCGACCTGGCGGGTATTTACAACCTTTAGTGTCTATTTTAATTTATATTTATATTTTAGTTGTTTATTTAAAGTGGGCACTATGTCGTATCAGGAGACCAAAACACTATCAAGAAATAGGGAAGAGTGGCGATTACTCCACCGACAAGAGCGAAGCTCTTAAATTATGAATGAAAAAATTAGGTATTTAGTTTAAGTAATAAGTAAGTATATATATATATATATATATTTTTAGAGTATGCAGATGTTTTAATAGTGGATGTTCTATTTTTTTGTTCTTTTTGGGGTGGCCTAACGGTTACTAACATTTAAACAAGGGATAATTATTGGAAACTTTAAATATTCAAAGAATAAACTTTATTTCCATACTTTTGGCCTGGGGTGTACTCTCACACAAAGTCCAACTACTGGCAGTGAGGGCTAACCAGCCCTGAAACAGATCAAGTCATGTCTTGAAAAAAAAAACGTGAGTACGACGGAGCGAAATCTGCTTACAACTTGTTGCGTTGTAAATTGTCCCTTCCCTTCAGATGGCATCTATCTATACTAATATTAATAATAATAATAATAATAATAACTTTATTCACCAAAACAACTACATAAAATCACAAAAAGTTGATAACAGACACTTGCCTTACAATTCTAAGTTGTTAGTTACATAAGTTATGCAAACAATGATGTCCTATTACTTCCCGTACTAGTTAAAACTGTATCACGGTGAAGTAAGAGTTGTCGTCGGTCACATTGGTACTTATATATAACATTATTTGTAAGTGAGTGAAGTTAAATGTGTATCAACAAATTAACACAGACAGTATAAAATATAGTGAAAAAACAGAGTATAAAAGTAAGTTAAATTATATTTCCAGTGATTACGCTGTTTAAAACTCGGTTGAGAAGACTAAAGTTTACATGTATAATTATGTTTGTTAGTAACTTATGCCAAAGTGACACCATTTGAGCCCAGTGATCAGACAGAGTATAGTTACTTAGCTTAATGCGTATTCGTAAGTAAGTATTATACAATACAATACAAGTACTCTTTATTGCACACCTCATAAAATAACAGGAGAAATACAATGCAAGAAATTACAATTAGAGAGACATTATAAATGCGAAAGTGTGTCTGTCTGTCTGTCTGTTACCTTTTCACGCTTAATCCGCTGAATCGATTTTGATGAAATTTGGCATGGAGATAGTTTAAGATCCGAGGAAGGACATAGGATAGTTTTCATCCTGGAAATTATCCCTAAAAAGATTGAAAAGTGAGTAAGTAATTTCATGATGACATTGATGACCCTGTAGGAAATGTAATTATTAGACCAAAAGCACAAAAAATACAAATACAAATACAAGTACTCTATTGCACACCTCATAAAACATACAGGAGAAATACAATGCAATTAGACATTACAATTAGAGGTAAACAACAGGCGGTCTTATCGCTAAAAAGCGATCTCTTCCAGACAACCTTTGCTCTTACATTTGCTTAGGCGCTTTTAATAATCCCTTTTTTTAATTAAGGTGATTAGGTGGATATCTATCGTGTTGTACGAGGTTGCTTCCATACTTCCAAGTTCCACGCGGACGTAGTCGCGGGCAAAAGCTAGTATTATTAAAAAAATCTTGATTTGTATGGAAAATCAATTTTCTATGTAAATGTAAATGTATGGTCAAGAATCAAGATTTAAGGAGAAATTTTAATATGTTTCGTCAGCCATTATTATTGAGAACTGACAAATTGACAATTTAAAACAACATTTCGGAAAATCATGGTAAAGAAAAATGTTCGTAGATATAAAAAAAAGCAAAGTTATAAAAAAAAACCCGCCAAGAGCATGTCGGGCCACTCTCAGTAGGTTTCCGTAGTTGCCCATCCTTCACAATAGATGGGCTTAAAACAGCGGTTTTAATGCCGAGGTTTAAATTACGAGAAAGATTTCAAGCTCCATGAAAAGGTCGAAAACGCCAAAGTAACTGTAATTACTTATTACCTTCTGGAAGTTATCGATCATACGCGCCAGATTGAGCGGTATGTTTTAATGCAGTATGGCACTTATCTAATTGTGTAACGTTCGTAAGTATAATGCACGCGCGGCACTCACGTCACTTTAAAGAAAATTATGAAATTTTGCGATGACTCAAAAACGGCTCGACTGATTTTATTTAATATACTTTTCATTGAAAGTATTTATAAAGACTCATTCACATGAATTTTTCCATAATTTTTGACCCGTAGTTGAAAAGTTAGAGGGGGGGGGGGGGGACACTATTTTTTTTATTTTCGGAGCGAATATTTACAAAACTGCTGCTATTGAGTATGAGTATGAATTATATTTTAATGTTAATAACGACTCCATAGTTCTCCCTTAGTCTTACCGTGCGAAAGAAAGTCCGACCTCTGTTCATGAAACATTTGTAATGTCTCATTTATTTTAATGTGGGTACACCACAATTTTTCATTTAAGCCTTTAATACAAAGATAAAAGCTTCAAGAAAAATTTAAAAAGTAGCTACCTGGTAGAAGAGACTGGGAATCGAACCCTCTGGCTTGCCGGTCCAGCGCGTCAACCATTTCTAGAGAAGCATGTTTATATTGTTTATTGATAATAATAATGTGGATAATTCTATAGATTTTGCCGCATCGGTGACTTTTAATTTAACATTTAAGTTAGGTCCTCCACCTGGTCAAACCATCTCTCTCTTTACATATAGAGTAAGACAAGGACAAAGATTATAAACTAGGTCAATAACCACAGCCCATCGTTCACCGGGCCTGCGCGGATACGGCAACGCCCGCTTCCTAGTTCCCGCCCCCCTTGATCCGATGACGTAAAAAAAAACCGGCCAAGTGCGAGTCGAACTCTAGAAAAACATTTTTTTCTGTTTTCTGTATTTGTCGGCAACAGAAATGCATTATCTGTGAAAATTTCAAATGTCTAACTAATAACTATCACGGTTCATGAGATACAGCCTGGTGACATACAGACAGGGGAGTCTTATGGAAAATGTTCCAAGATTTTGTATGAAGAAATATTTTTCCAGCTCGTCACGTTCTTATAAAGATTATATTCATACAAACGTGACGATCTGGAAATGGAAAATCGGGACACTTTTTTTTTTATTAAGGTTCGATTGTAGGTAGGTACATACGATTCTGAGTTAGATGAGCGCAAAAAAACATTTATCTGAAAAAAATCAAGTTTTTTTAGCGTCCACTCACTTTATTATTGGCACAAGACTCAAAATCAGTAGTTTAAACTCAATCATTTTATTTTTATTTTATGCCATTTATTTATTTGTAGATCTAACAGTTCTTTATTGAATGAGCTTCGATTGTAGGTACCAGATGGGCATTAATAGCCTAATTTTTAATCAATTAATCGACAGCCGATTAACGATTAACAAGGCGTCATTTTAATCGATTAAATTTTACGATTAATTTTCGATTAAATTGTTTAAAAACAAGCTCATTTGCGCATTTTACAAAAATACAATATGTCTTATCATGTGTAAACTAAAAAAAAAACATTCTATTGTGCTGTGTGAAATAAACTTGTTACAGTAATATAAGGTGGTTTTATAGTGCAGTACTCTAAGATCTCCTAGGTAGGGACTTAGACTTACAAAAAATATCTTATTTCTTCCTAATATTAATCGAGAGAAAATGAATCTAAGGAATTAATCGATTAAAAATTGTAATCGCTGGATATTAATCTACGATTAACTCAATCGGGAATAAATTAATCGGAACTCGTACAATTACATGTCTTTTTCCTCAATTAACGAATTCTTAAATAATTATATACCTGACGATTAATGATGTTATACTTACCTAGATTGTAACATGTAATAAATATTCTTTGAACTGCGAATGTAATTTAAATTTAAAAATGTTTATTGTATCTCAAAATGTGTAATTTAAAAAAATATTGAATTATTCTAATAGCATGTTAACTTAAGTGATTCAATTTGACGACGCGTTTGGCTCGGTTTGTAGACACCTGCCTACTGAGTCAGCGGTCCCGGGTTCGAATCCCGGCCGGGGCAAATATTTGTGCAAATATTTGTTCTTGGGTCATGTATGTTATCTATATATGTATTTATATATTATGTATATCGTCGTCTAGTACCCATAGTACAAGCTTTGCTTAGTTTGGGACTAGGTCGATTTGTGTATGATTGTCCCTTAATATTTATTTATTAATTTTATTTTTAATATATAAATATTTCAACGCCGTTTTCGGCAGAATAAGCTGAGGTTAACTAATTGTCACAACAATTTTATTGTACCATATTCGAAGAAATAAACGTATTCTTATTCTTATTCTTATTAGATTAACTAATCGTAATGTTTTATCGTTAATCGTGATTAAGTAGGTTAATCTTAATCGTTAATCGATTAACTTTTGCCCATCTCTGGTACGTACCATTCAGATCATGAGCCAAAAAAACTATTATGTGAAAAAAAAATACATATTACTTCATCATTATTTTACTTTTATTATACTTTATTTATTTGGAGATCAAACGGAGATAGATTTACACAAGAAAGTAATTATTATAAATTATGAAAAACATATAATACTTATCTCAACAGTTAAGACATACATTGTTTTATGTATTGCTCTATAGTATTTAATCAACCACATCTACAAAGGCTCCTTATCCGTTAAAAAAATGCTGATTGTTTTAGTATTATAGTCATTTTTCTCTATGTCCAAACATGTTTCTTAACTTAACATATTATCAATGTTATTACCTTAGAACCGGGCTATTGCGATTTGCTGGTACATACATTATTTGAAACCTATAATTTGAAATTTTCTTTGATATACCAGTTGGCATGTATTTGTAATAAAAAAAAAATATATATTTCAGAAACTCAGATTTCATATATATAATGAAGTTATTCCATTGTTACAGGTGCCAGTAAATAGGTCAGGTGGAATTATATGGATTTATAGAGAGAGACGGGGTAACCTGCCGTTTCGCTCGGGTAAAAATAAGTTGATCTGGTCAAACTAGGGTCAATGGCCGATGCTCGCCTGGTTCTAGAATGATCCAGGAAAGTAGGTCAATCAATATGGTCCCAGATTTCAAATAACGAATATGAGTCATTTTCAAAATACATGTACATAGTTAAAGGTTTAATAAAAACAAAATTACGATCGCTTCTTTTGTGTTGCGAAAGTTACTCACACAAAAGATATAGTTAACTATCGTTACACAAAGGAATCTATTAAGTCTTGTTTTAATAATTAAAGGCCTTAACAATGTACATGTATTTTGAAAATGACTCATCTTGTAATAATCATAGAATTGATAACATTTCGTATTTTTAATAACTACTACTTATTTTATAACTTTTCGGTATTCCCGTTAAAAAGAGGACTTCAACAACTGTTTTTATATTTTTCCTGAGATTACTAATAATTTTATTATTAATTTATTAAAATATACTTATTATAAAAAAATCTATCTCTCAAACTACGACACATGTACCTACCTATAGATTACTTTAGTCTGTTTTCGAATGAAAAAAAACACAAATGACGTTGGGCATGACATTGTTACTGACTGCAAATTTTATTTCGCGGATAGGTCGAAGACTAACAACTATATGCAGGCATAGTTGTAGTAGATTTCGGTTATTTTATGTTTTTTCTTATATTTCTTTACATAAAGAGAAATAAATGCATTTTTTAGGGTGTGCAAGGCGCAAAGCTCTTCCGATTTATAATATTAATGTTACCAGCCTGTGAGGCCTTATTCCTTTTAAAATGCTGATTGTTTTAGACATTTTTCTCTATTATCAATCATGTTTCTTAACATATTATTGATGTTTAACTACCTAGAACAGGGCTAATGGGGTTTATTGATATACCGGGTGGAACGAAGCGATGTTCATTCCTGAAACTATAATGCTATGTATTTCATGTAGAATCGACCTGCAATAGTTAAATTCTTTTAATAATAAAAAAACGAAAATCGATTAAAATTGTATTTTTTAATGTATGTACAACCCTAGTTTTTTTAAACTATTATTTGACGTTTGGGAGTATTTACAATTACCTACATTTACATCCGGTGTTCGAAAGTACCGCCGTGGCGTACGATACACGCCGCTGCTCGTGCCCGCGTGTGGCGATGCACCCTCGACAAGATGTTGTGTCGGTTATTTCTTCTGCGAAGACTTTCAAAGGCCACCCTTAGCCTTTCCCTCATCTCTTCAGCCGTCTCACACTCAGTCTTGTAAACGATGTCCTTTACGGTGCCCCACAGAAAAAAATCCAAGGGTGTGAGATCTGGAGACCTAGGAGGCCAACGGTGCGGCCCATATCGGCCGATCCAGCGATCCTCAAACACATTATTCAGTGTTTCACGTACTTCGACTACTGAATGAGCTGGTGCTCCATCTTGTTGGAACCAAGTGCGTCTTCTTTCTGCCAGCGTCAACTCATCCAGATAGTCGTCGAGCTCTATCCTCAACAGAGCCATGTATCCGTGTCTGTTTAAAGTCTGAGGCAGAAATACAGGGCCTATTATTGTATCCCCGTGTATCGCCGCCCAAACATTAACAGACCAACGATACTGGTATCCCGTATAACGGTAGGCAAACGGATTTTCTTCGGCATACACGTGTTCGTTATGCCTGTTCCACATACCGTTCCGTGTGAACAAGCTTTCATCACTCCATATTACGTGTTTGATGAAGTCTCGGTCTTCTAACACCTTTTGCAGTAGCCACCGGCAATAGGCTTCGCGAACGGGGCAATCTCTTGGTAGTAATGCCTGGACTCTTTGTATTTTGTAAGGGTGACGGCCCTCACGTTTTAGTATTCTGAGTATTTTCGTATGAGTCATACGAAAATGTCGGCCCGCTTGTCTTGAACTTGACCTCGGATAATCTTCGAAGTACTGCAGCACTCTCTCTTCCAATCTGACATCATGTTGAATAACGCGTCCTCCGCGCTGGTCATCCTGACCCGTTCGTGGCACAATAGGACGATTGTTACCAACACGGTCAAGAGCGCGTAATATCGTACTAGAGTGTGTTGGGTGAGGAGGAGGATACCTGTTCCGGTATTGGCGCAAAGTCTCTCCAGTATTGTAATCGCACTCCGCGTACAAAAGAAGCAAATTCAAATAGCCTCTAGCGTTTAATTCCGGCATTTTTGCACACAGCATACGATACAAAAAGTCAATGTAACGTCTATCAATCATGTCAACTAAAAAGTCTAAAAACAATCTTAAGGGTATTTTCAAAGGTTTTTAAACCGATAAGAAATGGCTAGGCAATTTGTAAAAAGTTTGTTTACAAAAGTTAACTGTGTTATGAAGAGGTCATTGCACTCTAAAATAGGGTTGTACACACACACTTTTTCGTATGAAAGTTTATATAACTGGAAAACGGTGAGAGATATTAATAAAGTTTATTTGGAGAAAATAATATTCTAAGCCTGTATAATGCCACAGTTAAAGGAAATAACGTCGTTTCGTTCCACCCTGTATATTTGAAACCTACAGTTTGAATTTTTCATTGATAATTTTTGTTTCAAAAACTACTCGTAATTGACAAAATTCACGCGAAAAGTTAGTTTTTTCAGCTTATTTTCGACTGCACGCAATAAAAACATGAAATAGCTACGTTACTACCTAGAACTCGGGGAAAAGTATTATCCTCTTCAAAAAGTTGGTTGAAATTATCAATATATTTGTCATAATATGGAAGACATAAATTTTAAATGAATAAGGCGTCTTAAGAATAAGAATAATCATCTAATCTAATCTAATCTAAGAATATAAAATGTTGTCAATTATGTTAAGTTTTTATCGAAGCGTCTCCGTTTCTATCTATCTATCTAACAGCCACAGACAGTTGAACATAGGCCTCACCCATGACTGGCCACAAAGTGCGATCCCGTGCAGACCGCATCCAAATGATTCCGTGCTACCCACACGAGGTCATCCATCCATCTAGTCGGGGGCTGAGCCACGCGGCGCTTTTCTATACGTGGTTGCCACTCTAGGACTTTGCTGCCCCGACGGCCGTCCGTTCTCCGGACTACATGGCCTGCCCATTACCACTTCAACCATGCAATCCTGTGAGCTATGTCGGTTACTTTGGTTCTTCTGCGGATATCCTCTTTTCTGATTCTATCGCGCAAAGATACTCCGCCACTTCAGCTTAGCCTAAATTATTTCCTGCCAATGTCTGCATTCCGGATGTTCGGATGTCCGTCTGGATGCCTAAAGGTCGCATTTCTCCTGCCGTCATACCCGTAACGCGTGCGTAATCATTACAGGAACAATTTTAAATCATATGTTGACTGTGACTGTGTGTCTGTCGGTGGCATCATAGGTCGAAAACGGATGGACCAATTTGAGAGTGTTTTTATCATCGAACGACTTTTCCGTCTAGATTCTAGATGGTTCTATGTTTGTTGGAAATAGGAACAGTATTTTCCAAGATGTTCAGCTTTAATTGGAACAAGTGTCAGCCAATATTGAAGCTACACCCCAGGCCAAAAGTATGGAAACAAAGTTTTTCTTTTAAAATTTAACGTTTCCGAAAATTATTCATTGTGTAAATGTTAGTAACCATTCGGCCCCCCATAATAGATTAAAACATTAAATAAACGTCCACTGTTAAAACATCATAGGTATTATTGTAAAAAATATATACTTACCTAACTTCGGAAAAAAGTTGCAAGTCGCCTTTTTTATTGTCTTTATACGAAATGTTGAACTGGCGATTTTTATAAGCAGAACTTGGGTAATAACATTTAAAATATTTATTGTAAGTTTTATTGTGTAATTCTGTAATTTATCTCGTAAGGAAATCATAGCTTTCTATTGTAATATCATATAGGCCCTTGCGTCTATTGCAGACGAATTATGGTGTAGTGTTTGGGATACACCGTTTCTGGTGGCTAACTAAACCGATACGAGATCGACACATTTTACCACAGGCCTGACAAGAGAAGACGTAATATAAGACGCCTTATTCCTTTTAAAATGCTGATTGTTTTACACATTTTTCTCTATGATCAAACATGTTTCTTAACATAATATTGATGTTACTACCTAGATCAGGGCTATTGGGATTTATTGGTATTTATTTGAAGCCTACAGTTTGAATTATTCATTGACAATTGTTGTGTCAGAAACTACTCGAAATTGACAAAATTCAGATAGAAAAATAGTTTTTTCGACTTACTGCATGCAATTAAAGCATTAAATAGCTGTGTTACTACCTAGAACTCAGGAAAAAGTATTATTTACTTCAAAAATTTGGTTGAAATTATCAATATATTTGTCATAACATGAAAAAAAATTTTTTAAAAGGAATAAGGCCGCGTAAGCTTGTTTCCATACTTCTGGCCTGGGGAGTTAGAATTCTAAATTTTGTAGTTATGTTCAGTTTAGTAGCATTTTCTATAGCTCGTTGAATGTGGGTCAATGACCCCAAGTTGCACACAGGCTACATAGGCACTTATACTGGGTGTAGTCTGTAATAGGAGCAACAAATTAAAACGTAGATGCTACTCTTCAAACTGAACAACATTTAAACCATTAATACAAAGTTTAAAGCTTAAACAAAAATTTAAAAAGGTAAGATGTGAAAAACTTTCACTTATCCCATCTTAATTGTTCTGATTGAGTTAAGTTTGCACCTGAAATGTATGGCGCCGCATACAAACGAGGTGCAAACTTAACGCAGCCGAAATCTCCAAATATGATGTTTGAAAAGGACTATATTTTTGTATGATTTTATTACGAATGTATAGTTTTCAGATTTTTATAAGTATTTGTAGTATATTGTGTCGATATTACTTGCCAAATTTCATAGTTCTAGGTCATCGGGAAGCACCCTATCATTTTGATTTCCTTGATAGTGTCGAAATGTACGTTTTTTGCGACATAAACGGCCGTATCTTTTTTTCACGTTAAAGTAGATGTTTAATTTTGTGTTAATTTCAACTCGATACATCCACGCTCTCGAGATAAAGGGTCTTGGCAGACAGACATACGGACGGACAACAAAGTGATCCTATAAGGGTTCCGTTTTTCCGATTGAGGTACTGAACCCTAAAAATGAGAGTAAGAGTACGCACCGCTCATAAACGTCAGCCCACGGTTTAGATTCTGTTGTTCTCGACCAAATTTCGTAACATAAATTGCTCGGATGGACGCTGGTCAAACCATAAGCCATAATCGACATAGATATCCTATTGTAGCAAAGCTCGTGACATTATAAGATGAAAATGTCGTAACTGCTATAATACCGCTCGATGTATAAGTTGTTGTGGAAATTATATGACTGGTCCCTTACGTCAATTGATATGTATATAGATATATATTGTTTGTGTTACGTAAGTGGGCATAGGTTACGATCGAAGTAATTTGATTTGGGTGGATGGTAATTTAGTTTTATAACGATTTCACATGACTTTATTGCCTTTGGTTTGGGGATTTGTGGATTTAGTGTGAGTTGCGTGAGTTTTAATTTAATGGCGGATGTTTGAACGATTAATTATTGAATTTTAAATTTTAAGCTTGAGGCTTGGTAAAAAAACACACAATAATAAAATATTCTGCATGAAATTTGCGTAAGTACAACTTAGTTTTTGTAGGGAAATAAGTCATAACCCCTTTTACTGCTAATTGTTAATTAAGTATTTAGATAGGGTAAAATGTCTGTTATAGTACAAGTATATAACCATCTTATTAAGATATACAGAAATTTGTATAACAAAAAATCCAGCAATTTTGCAACAATAACATGAATGAAAGTATGGATATATATATCATATCTTTCGCGTTTTGACGCGTTAACGTGTCACATTATTACAAAAAAAAAAAACAAATAAAAATACAAGCATATTAAAAACATACATTCGCTCTTCAGCAATAAGACCGTGTGTGAAATAAACCTCCACCTTCTTCTAGCCTTTGTCCCTTTTTTGAGAATGAATTTTCAATCGGGGTCGGCTACCTAAAATCCCAAGATGTGGCGTAGGCACAAGTTTTTACGCAAGCGACTGCCATCTGACCTTCCAACCCAGAGGGGAAACTAAGCCTTATTGGGCTTAGGTGGTTTCCTCACGATGTTTTCCTTCACCGAAAAGCGAGCGGTAAATATCAACTGACATTCCGTACATAAGTCATTGTACGTGTGTGAAATAATAATAAAATAAAATTTAATTTATTCTGCAAGTACGCCACAAGGGCACTTTTACATGTCTAAGTCTACCAGCATTTCACAAGAGGAGACCACTGTTGAGAAGAAACGCCGAAAGAAGCTCAAATTATGTTGTTGTGGTCGTTGACCGTGGTCTATCGTTATTCAAATTATTGTATCTGTAATAATCACAGATACTTGCAAAAAAATTTGGTGTGCTATAAGGGTAAGGCCGCGGAAAGTTACCAATGTGACATAGAAGTAACATAAAAAGATTTACGTAATGTTATCATAAAACGTAACATAAGTCGTTATAAAGCTTAGATCATACTGGAAAATATTCCCATTAAATAACGTAGCTAAGAAAAAAAATCAAGTTATAAAATTATTAGTTTTTACTGCCTGTAAACAAAATTTTCATGGCACATTAAAATCAATATAATGAAACACGCGTGTGATGGAACTAATGAAACCCAAACCGCTCTAGTGTTTTAAAGCCTCTCATTTTGTACCAGGTGGCAGTAATTACTATTTGTTCACTGCTGGTACCCAATACTAGTAACAAGACGACCGTATAACAATAAAACAGCTTTAGAATCAATGATTCTACTGTGACTTGAGGTCGAAAATAATTTTTTTTCTTCTTAAAACAGTTTTTTTTATTAAGATGTTGTTTTTATTTATTTTATTATTGTACAGGAGTTTTGTTCGACTTTGTATATTTTCGGGTCAATAAAAATCTAATAAAACTCATTTAAGCTAGTATATTCTGTGTGCACTTCCCTTTACAACATTTATTCGTTATGTTACGTAGAAAATACGTAACATTATGCAAAAATGTAACATATTAACAACGAAAGTGTAACGTATTTTTGAAAAAAAGTGGATTTTCATGGTGAAATAAAGACATTTTTAATACAATAATACGTGTCACTTGCTTGAAAACCGTAACGCTATTGTACAAAAAAAAACTGATTAAATACAATCACTCCTTACCTTTAAAATCACACACGACACTTTGCGGGTACTTTCACGAAACTATGACTGTGTCTACTTTGAATTGCGTTTGTTGACAAACTGACGGATTTGGACTTGCTCATCGGTGTTGCCCTACTAGAATATGAGTTGCCAGTGCACGTAAACGTATTTTCGCCAAAAAATATTTAAAAACAAGCTACATAAAGCGTCACGAAAGTATTCGTAACACAAGTGTGGAATCATGAACCATTAAAGTAAAGTAAGATAAAAAATAAATTTGTATTACCATACTTATTCTGTAATCGGTATTACTATCGCTATGTCATAAATTTTAGTTTAAAACAAAAGTATGACCATGAAAGTTAAAATATCATGAAAATAACAGAGCACTTATGATGCGTGGTCGAAAAAATTAACCAACTTTCGTTACGTTTTGGACGGAAATATATTTTTTGTTTTTTTTTGAAGGGGTTTATATCAATTATCTATCTTGCGACCACGAGATTTCCCATCCCTACATATAATAAAAATATTTTTGAAACTGTAGGGATTACCATTTTTTTTTAATCAGCTGGGTAAATTTAAAACGTCCAAATTGGTAACTTTCCGCGGCCTTACCCATAAAGCATTTTGTGTTGTAACTACGTATTGTATACTACATATATTCTGTGACCTACAAAATGATGTCATTAATTTGCATCTAAAACACAGTCATTTGCAGTAACATTGTGAATATTAGTATACGGAACACTCGGTCAGCAAGTGCAATCGCACTTGACCGAGTAATTTTCTAGGCTTCAAAATCTTCCACGCGTACATCGACCTTTAAGAGTGAATGAGAGGTCAAACGCAAACGTTAGTGAAAGTACGTCGAATCGTAATACTAACGTTATGTAACCATACTTAATCAAGAGTAATACGAAACAAACATATCATATGCGGCCTAAAAGCACACACATTACCAAACTTAGACGTAAGTTGTATCTGAGCGCGCTCAGTTGTGCCATTTGCAGCGGCAAGCTTAAGTTTGCTGTAACGAGCACATTCTTTCACCGTAGTTCCATAATGTCGTATCTCGATCCTTTATTTTGTATTAAAAGCTACTATACAATTCGCACAGTTTGTTCAAAATGGAATAAAATAAGATATCCAAATATGAACTTTAATACACGTGGTTATTTTAAAGTCAAAGGGAATTAAGTTTATATGTATTGTGTTGAATATTGAATATTGAAGCCGTCGAATAGAGTGTATATTTGAATATTTGTTGTATCTTATGATTATCTTGTTATGATCGTATATGTCGAGTACTACGTGACCGCTTTGATGAACGGTCGTTTATATAAAAAAAGTCATATATAAGATACATTGTTTGGATACTTTGGACGTTTTTTTTTTAGCATAGTCGTTTTTTTAGGGTATTTTCCATTTAAAGTATGAATTACATCAGTAGATTGTGTTAGAGTAATATATTTTTGTAACCGATGTTTTTACAAATAGGGATGTCGATTGATGTTAAATTCTACAATCGAGCGCTGATAGCTCAAAAGCAATTATACATCAGGGCAATCTGCGAAGTTGATATTATTACCACATCTTGCAGACCATTGTACAAAGATCTAGTATGCCTAATGACGGTACCATGTATGTACATATACAAAATATGTGTATTTGTAAAAGCGAAGCGAGAACTCTTCAAGACATATCGAGACCTTGTATCAAATTTTAATACAAGGTACCCTGATAGGCTAGTAATACCTTACAAAAGAACAGCTTTGTATGGCAAGAACACTTTCTGTATGAGTATTAAAATATATAATAGGCTAGATCAGGAAATAAAACAATTACCTTTGAAAACTTTTAAAATAAAACTAAAAGCATGGCTCGTGGAAAAGACTTTTTACTCCGTAGCTGAATATTTTACCTCGTTTGATGATAGGCCTTGATTGTTAGTTATAAGTTACAAAATGTTGCATGCCAGATGCTGGTTAAATATGTATTGTGCTATAATATTGTCTGACCAACTTATGTACCATATTTAAAGCAAAATAAAGACATTTGTATTTGTAAACAGTTAGGTATATGAATAAAATAAGCTAAATATGTCATGAAACAAACATTACATTCTTTTTAATATTATAAATTGAAACCTAATTTTGGAATTGTTTTCAGAATCATAATATCGAACTTAAACGCAGTGTTTCACTATGCAAATGGCAAATTACTTATTGTCTCCATACAAATATTGATACCTTACCTAACCCACAAATGTCGTTACGATTAGGTGGCCATTTGTATGGAGCGTTTGTAGCGCTCCGTAGGAATATTGAACTTTGACGGTCATTTCTGACTTTTAGAGTAGTCTAAGAGTAGTTAGTCCCATATAGACATTTGATCCCAATAAAAAATAAAATCGATTGACATCCCCAAAACCAGACGAGAACAAAACCTGGATTTGTGGAAATTGAGCAGTGGTAGGTACTAATCCTCTTAAGAGGCCTTATTCCTTTAAATTTTTTATTTCGTATTATGACAAATATAACTAGGTATAATATCAACCAACTTTTTAAGTGAATAATACTTTTTCCTGAGTTCTAGAAGATATTCCATGCTTTTATGGCGTGCAGTAGAATATAAGTTGAGAATACCGGTTATCTGCGCAAATTTTGTACCAAAATTGTATAGTTTTTGAAACAAAAGTTATCAATGAAAAATTCAAACTGTAGGTTTGAAATATGAACCAATAAAATTATGTTATTCATATTCTTTATTGCATACCATGGTAATTGCAAGAGTTCTTAAAAAATATACATAGGTATGTATCACATGGACCCTGCAAGGGTATTACAAAATCTTAAAACTAAGCCTGCTTAAGCAGACATCTTAGGTCTACAAAAAATCTATTTAAAATTACGAGTACCACAGCCGCTGTTAACTAATCTAATTAAACTTAACTAAAATTACAAAAATTAACAACTTCAAATAAAAAAAAATCTTTTTCTCAAACATGCAATGAAATATTGTCTTTGCGTTCCTTATAATAGGCTCGGAAGTATCGGTTTTTGGGCGCAACAACTCGAGAGGACTGTAAAGGGATTTCATACTGCTTTTCAGGCCTAGGCCTGCAAAGTAACTTTTTTTTTTGTTTCAACAACAAGGTCATTCATACAGCTGGCTGGTTTGACAAAAAGCAGGTTTTGTTTTTAAAGGTTGGTTGTTAGACACTTGTGGAAAAAAAAATTCAAGATGGCGACTTTTTTTTTTCAAAATTTCAAATTGGTGCTAGGCGGCTAAAAAAATAATACCGAGGTATCGGGGGGCTCTCGGGGCTCAAAAATATGAATCTGAAATCTTGTCCGAAAATTCGGTCAAATTCGGAAAATATCGAAAAAAAAAATCGATTTGTATGGAGAAAATTTCAAATTGGTCCTAGGAGGCTGAAATTCGGTATCCGGGGGTTTTTGGGGCTCCTGAGTCAGAATCTGAAATCGGATTTTTAAAATTCGGTCAAATTCGGATTCGGGGGCTCTCGGGGCTCAAAAATATGAATCTGAAATCTTGTCCGAAAATTCGGTCAAATTCGGAAAATGTCGAAAAAAAACGATTTGTATGGAGAAAATTTCAAATTGGTCCTAGGAGGCTGAAATTCGGTATCCGGGGGTTTTTGGGGCTCCTGAGTCAGAATCTGAAATCGGATTTTTTAAATTCGGTCAAATTCGGTATCGGGGGGCTCTCGGGGCTCATAAATATGAATCTGAAATCTTGTCCGAAAATTCGGTCAAATTCGGAAAATGTCGAAAAAAAAACGATTTGTATAGAGAAAATTTCAAATTGGTCCTAGGAGGCTGAAATTCGGTATCCGGGGGTTTTTGGGGCTCCTGAGTCAGAATCTGAAATCGGATTTTTTAAAATCGGTCAAATTCGGTATCAGGGGGCTCTCGGGGCTCAAAAATATGAATCTGAAATCTTGTCCGAAAATTCGGTCAAATTCGGAAAATATCGAAAAAAAAAACGATTTGTATGGAGAAAATTTCAAATTGGTTCTAGGAGGCTGAAATTCGGTATCCGGGGGTTTTTGGGGCTCCTGAGTCAGAATCTGAAATCTGATTTTTAAAATTCGGTCAAATTCGGAAAATATCGGACAAACAATATTAAGTGTTATTCTTTGAAGTATATTTTTTTATTTCATTGTATGTTTGAGAAAAGCACTATACATGCCTCGTCGTGAAAACGGATTCCCGGCCTCGTATCACTATCCGGCCTCGCTCGCACGCTCGCTCGGCCGTATATACCTACTTGGCCGGAAATCCTCATTTTCCCGGCCTCTGATGTAATGTACTATAACGACTGATCTGAAATAGTTCTTGCACTGTGTAATAGTACATTACATCAGAGGCCGGGAAAATGAGGATTTCCGGCCAAGCAGGTATATACGGCCGAGCGAACGTGCGAGCGAGGCCGGATAGTGATACGAGGCCGGGAATCCGTTTTCACGACGAGGCATGTATACTGCTTTTCTCAAACATACAATGAAATAAAAAATATACTTACTTCAAAAAACAACAATTTATTAATTGACAAATAGGACATTTTAGTCTAACAACCAACCTTTAAAAACAAAACCTGCTTTTTGTCAAACCAGCCAGCTGTGTAAATGACCTTGTTGTTGAAATAAAAAAAAAGTTACTTTGCAGGCCTAGGCCTGAAAAGCAGTATGAAATCCCTTTATAGTCCTCTCGAGTTGTTGCGCCCAAAAAGCGATACTTCCGAGCCCATTATAAGGAACGTTAAGACAATATTTAATTGCATGTTTGAGAATAAACATTTTTGTGCTAAGAATTACTTTAACTTTTATGCATATGTTTTCTCACTTGCTTCTTTTTTAATATGGTCCAGGATTTGATTATAATATTTAACGGCTGCATGAGCTACTTCTGAAAAGTTCCATTGCTGGTACGGGTTATGTAAGTTTATATTCGAATCATTTATTTTGCTGTTTTTTGAACGTGTATATTTTTACGCCCAAAAATACATAATTCGTAAATATATAGACATGGTTCATGTTCAGAAATATGTGTGTTTATAGAGAAAAATTTATTAAAACAATCAGCATTTCTGAACGGATTAGGAGCCTTCAATCGTTCTATAAACACTACCTTAACCTACAACTTTCCACAAGATAACGAGCATAAAATTGCGCGTGTTTTTTCAGGCCGTAGAGAGTTCACCTCGCCGTGGGAAAATATGTATGTAACATCTAGTGGATGGATTGAGACCCGGGTCATTACAGTCTGACCAAAAAGAGTAGAAATTAAAAAGTGGCAATACTCTGGTGTCGTTCCTTTCTAATCAATCTAAGAAAACAGGGACGACAGTATTGCCACTTTTTAATTTCTACTCGTTTTGGTCAGGGTCACAGACGTTTGCCGATGCGGTTGGCGCTGTTTGTAGGGCAGCTGCCGATTGAGCCGGCGGTCTTGGGTTCGAATCTCGACAAGAATAAAATTTATTTGTGGGATCACCTCGATCATTTGTTTTTGGGTCAATGGATGTTATCTATATATGTATTTATAATTATTTTTACCTTCCTTTTAGTACATTATAATATATTTATCTGTATAAGTTTGTTTACAATTTCACATAAATTTTAAAAAATGTATGTAATATAAAACCTTACTCTAAATAACCTATAATACAATAATAATAAAATATTGTGTACCTATTTATATAGTTTGTATACAGTCATCTAGTACCTACCCATAGTAAAGCATTTCTTGGTTTGGGACTAGGTCAATTTGTGTAAGATTGTCCCTTATTTTTTTTTTTACGTTGCATCTGGGATTAGATTAAGACAAAAATAGTTTATAGGCGTTGAACAAAAACGTTTTGACCTAAAACATTCCATGTAATGCTATTACAAGCTTTAACTTATTTCAACTTGTTCCTTTTAAGTGTTATAAAAACATAGTAAAAAGTAGGCAGTCTATTGTTCGGTCTAAATGTAATAAAAATGCAATCAATGTTAAAAAAAACCTAACCTATTAAATTATTAAGTTACATTGGATAGTATTAAAATACCAATTGGAATACAATTTGGACCTCATTATACAATTAAAATTATTACATTATTAGATTATAGAAGTATAAAAATTCATTTATATAAGTTAATTATACCAAATTATACTAACAATATAATTATAATTATAGAATCTGAGTTTCTGAAATAAACGATTTTTCTTTTATTGGAGCGGAGCGAGCGAAGCGAGCGAAGCTCCCATGGATCGACTCGAATGGACTTTGTAACAATGCGCAGATCTCAGCGAGTTCTCAACCGATTTTAGAAATTTTTGTTTTAATGCACAAATTAAATTTCGCTAGGTCGTGACGAAGAGAAAATTTCGAAAAAAAAAAAACTCCGCTCCAATCTATGGTGCAAGCTTAGCCGGTGGCTGACTCTGCATCGACCTAGTTTTATTTTTTATTTTATAACACAAACCTAATCTAAGCTTACCTAATCGATAGGTTGGCATTTTCAAGATTTCTGAAAAATGTATAACTACCGGGGAAATAAATATGAAATGAAAATTCTATGAATAAGCATTTTGTCAAGTAGCATACATAGAAGCACCTCCTTTTTTGAAGTCGGTTATGACACATTTACCGCAGGGATCAGCGACCAAATCAATCAAGTTTACACACTGAGCCAACTTAGGCTGGTGGTCGTACTAACTTAACGGAAAAGTAGTTGCAATTAGGACTTTAGTGCACGACTCTATGTGGTTTAAATTTCTTTGGCAAATTAAATGTAGTTAGTACGAGTGTGAATGTGAACTAAAGTATCGATATGGAGAAATCAGAAACTATCAGAAATTGATTCCACCAACCAACCAACTAAATATACTGATAGGTAGGTACGGCCTGTAGTACGGCAAAATTCTATAATACACAATTAAATTTAATTGTTATACAGCGTGTATATTTGATATAACCGCAAATTGAAGCCAGACGGAGATTTTAGTGCTATAATCTGATAATTTTATAAAAAATATAAATTTCGCATTAACTGCCAACGTAATTAATTTTTGAAAATTTTCTGAGCAGCAATGTATGGCGTAGTTATTACTATGTGACAGTTGTGACATCACTATGTTAAGTGTCAACAAACAACAACAAACAAATACATTGCGTGCTGAATTATTTTATATGGGAAAAAAAATGTTTTTTTTTAATAATTTACTGATAAATATATTAATAAGTGCCTATACTAAGACCCCGTAAAGTTTGCGGTTATATCAAATATACACGCTGAATAACCTGAACTAGAGTTTCCCCTGTGTTTCCGGCAAAAGGAAAACCTAATCTTACATTAATGTATCTTATTGCATGTAGACGCCTAAATACTTTATATATATCTGGGAAAATTTATGAAATCATGACCCCTCCTTAAAAATCTAGAATTTTATAATAGTAAAGATGACAGGGGAAACCTTCGTAGGGGTGTTCAAAATCTACTAACATCACCCCTTAACCCTTCGTATGCTTATTCACAGATCTGTGTACATTTGAAGCTTACATCGAAATATCATTTAGTTTCAATTTGATTAGCAAAATGTTTGACATTGCAAAACCCCGTACTTATTTTGGCCCACCCTGTATAGCAAATTAGGTCACTGCAATGGACATTGTTCGATTGAACCCGTTTATCATGGGATGGTACTGGGAATTTGTCTCCCTGTTTTCAATAGGATATTCCCAATATCGCTTTGAATCGTTACACAAAGGACAGTTGACAATATGATGAGTTTGATTTCATTTTAATGCTATATCCAGGCTTAAAAACTGAAGTTTTATTACATTGCTCGTACATGCAACTGCTAAATAATGAGGTCTTAAAATACGAGTGTGGTCTTATGAAACGAGCCGTAGGCGAATTTCATAATAGGATCACACAAGTGTTTTAAGACCTAATTATGTACAGTTGCATACACTACTTTGTCTACACACATAATCGTAATCATTATCATAGGTTTTCTTTTATGAAAATATGAAACACTCAGTCCTGCCAGTCAGTCCGCGTAGCAGAGGAACACATGAGGTGACTCGCGCGGCAATGGGGAGGTCACCATTACAGTATCAATTTTGATCCAAATTGATACTGTAATGGTGACCTCGCGGTGGCTACGGTACTGTTATGAAATTACATCTCTGATTTTGGTCGGTGCCAAGTAATGTAGGTCCTCACCTATAATATCTGAACTTGTTATAGGAATTTAACAAGATGGGTGTAGATAAACGGAATTTGTCGGTATTTAAGAAAAATATTCACAAAAACAGTTGAAATACATTTATAACAAACTAATTGGTGTCCTCACATCTTTGGATGTCCAGCTTTCCTTGTACTGAAATTGGTTAAAATTTGTCCAGCCGTTTCGGCGTGATGCGAGGACATAGGAAATTATAGCCAATAGATGGCGCCAGGCTGGCATGGCGCCGCGCACCCACACAAAGCAAATGACGATCCTGAATCGCGCTATTAAGATTATTCGTGAAATCATGACCCCTCTCCAATGAAAACGGATTGTAAATACAATGTGGAATTTTATAATAGTATAGATATATTATCTAGAAGTCACTGTCAAAATTGTATAGTACACATAGTACGTATTGCAAACCCTGTTATTTTACTAGAGAAGTAACCGGTTATAAGCGGTTTTTCTATGTGGTTTAGCATTCCCTTAGTAGGTACAAGTATTTGTTAGTTTGTGGTCTAGATCCATTTGTGTCATCATCATCATCATAATTTCAGCCACGGGACGTCCACTGCTGAACATAGGTCTCCCCAGCTGAGCATAGGCCTCCCCAGTCCATCTGTGTAATGCACGTTTGTAATTCATTTTTAATTTATATTGAAGAGCAGCACTAGCAGCAGGCCTCATGACGAGTGATAAAAATGCCTTATCCAGTGTCCAGACAGTGTCAGACGCAATGTATCGCTGCAGGGTGCGGTGTTCTCGATAATTCGAACCCAGTTATTTTATTAGAGAAATAACCAGCTATAACCGATTTAGCTATGATTAAATAACCGGTTCAGCATTCCCTAAGTACGTACAAGTGTTTGTTAGTTTGTGGTCTAAATCCATAACTGTGTAATGCACGGTATTAATTCTTCATTTGTAATTTAAATTGAAGAGCGGAAAGCCTCGTGACCATGTCGTGGTTCTCTATCGTTTGCCCGAATTTCATATGCCATATTCGATCACTTACTATAATATTCATTTGCCATAAATAATCTATTTTTCTCTGTAAGCTGAAACTTTTCGGGATTTTCATAAAACAAACCTAACCGAACCTATTGATTTCTCCATATTAAATAAATCCCGAAAAGTTTATGATTTATGAAATAAAAAGTTTATGACAAATGAAATTCGGGAAAATGAAATGCTCCCCCATGACGTGTGATCAAAATGCTTTATCCAGTGTCCAGATAGTGTCAGACGCAATGTACCGCGGGTGCGGGGTTATTTAATAAGTCCCCTTTTGAGTAGACAGCAAATAGATATTGTATTCGCTGCGTGCGTGTGGGAGAATTTGTGCCTAATTGATTGCTGACTGACTGACTGACATATCACCGCACAGCCCAAACTGCTGGTTCTAGAGAGTCTAAATTTAGCACGTGTGTTTCTTATAAAGTAAGGGGTGCACTAAGAAAGGATTTTTCAAAATTCACCCCTTAAGTAGGTGAAATGGGGTCTATAGTTTGAATGGGGAAACCAGATTAGTTAGACTATTTTATTCGAAACTGCACAGGAGTATTCCTAACAATAAATGAGTAAAGGCGCGTTTCAGGTTTTTGGAGGACTCAACCCTTAAAAGGGGGAAATGTGATGACAAAATCTGAAAATAAACAGGGGTATTGTTTCTATGGATAATCGGGTGTGATTTTAAAATCCAACGTAGCGTACATGAAATAGCATCTCCCTTGTTGGGGTGCGATGGGGTTGAAATGTCTAAATATCAATATGGGTATGGTTTTGAACGCACAGCCCAAACCGCTGGTTTTAGTGAGTCCAAATTTAGCACGTAGATTCCTTATAAGGTCTAAGATGCACTAAGAAACGATTTTTTCAAAATTCATCCCCTACAGGGGTGAAATGGGGTCCAAAGTTTGTATGGGAAATCAAGATTAGTTAGACTATTTTATTCGAAACTTCACAGGAGTATTCGGACGTGAAATACCATCTCCCCTGTTGGGGTGCGAGTGGGTTGAAATGTCTAAATATCAAAATGGGTGTCGCTTTGCAACGATTTTTCAAAAGGGGGTGAAATAGGAGTCCAAAATTTGTACAAGAACAGGGCCATTTTGATCTATTAGTATATATTTTAATCCTATAGTTTGGATTTTTTATTGATAATTTTTGTTTCAAAAACTACTCGTAATTGACCAAATTCACGCAAAAAACTGTTTTTTTTTACTTCGACTTTTCAACTGTCTATCACGGTTCATGAGATACCGCCTGGTGACAGACGGACTCCCACGCTTGTGCCCCTATTTGCCACCAGAACCGTGACATACCGAAAGTTCTGTAACACAAGTATCATGACTTGCGCAAGCGCATGTTTTTGAGCACGTAAGAGTTCAAAGTCAATATAAAATTAATGATTCGGGCAGCGAAGTGTTAAGTAACTCATGTAATGGCAGATGTGCACTTTATGGTTACGTAAAGGTGTTCTTTTATATGTTTGTTTACTTCAAGTCGTCGTCGTCGACATGATTAAAATCCGACGATCATCTACATATGTAATATTATAATGATCTTTTTTATACTCGCGTACTCATATGTCAATTTATAATTTCAGATACGAAATCAAAACAACGTATTTTTAAACCTGTACCAATATTCTATACTCTATGATACCCGATACTGAACTTTAATATTCATAAGACATCTCTCTACTCAACTCAAATAAATTTAAAAAGAGAACATTAGCATATTTGATTTAAAAAAAAGAACACGCTACTGTTCCCTGATTGGTTAAAATTACTTGTCAAAAAAATTGAGAAATCACGAAGCACCCGCCATTACCATCGCGATCATGTTTTTTTTAATCGGTTAGATTGAGTTGAACGAAAAGGCATCAAATAAAAATTCATAGTGGGGAATAACGATTAAAGTAAAAAATGTTTAAATCTACGTTTTGCTCGTATAAAAAGTATTGTATGCAATATAGTTACACAATTAGGTCTTAAAGTCTCGTACCTTACATTTGACCACCCGGCAAGCCCTGTGGCCTAAGTGCGTTACTCGACTTTAAGAACCTTGATTATGCCACGATTACATAATAGTACATTACTGCAGAGGCAGGGAAAAGTCAGTTCGTGGATGAGTTTGATTTGCGAACCTGCGAACTGACATTCCCGCCGAGGCTTGAATGTACTATTATCCAATCGTTGCAAATCACCAATCTCCATTTTAAATTTAATATATATCAGTGCCATGAAGTTAATTTGGTAGTTTTTTTGGAATAGGAATATAATTTCAGGTCCGAATCATATGTTTGATTTAAAACAAAATATATTAAAGAGAATTTAAATTATATGGGAACACAATAATAAAAAATATGGACATAATAGGCTAGTTGACTCATGTCAAATTGTCATGAACTAATGTTTATACCGTATAGTATTTAGGAAAGGAAACCTAAATATATATTTTTATTCAATTCATAAAAGTAAAAGGTGGCTGAAAAAATGAATTTGAAAACATCATTTTAAATCTTTATTTTGAAATGCCTAAAACGCTGTCCGCCATTTTCGCTTATGATAGTAACGTCATCGGTCCTATAAAGAAAACTGAAAGTCTACTTTTACTACTTCGAATAATGCAGTCCCTCTCGATCTCCTGTCAAAGTATAATGGAGTGAGCAGAATGGCACTATAGACGGTCGAATTTCGAATATTTACAAGTTATTCTACGTCACGCCACAGATTAGCAAAAGGCAAAAATGGCGGACGGCGTTTTTGACTGTTCATGAAATTTCGAATTTTCAATTGATAAAATTGAGCTTTCTAGCTTTCACAAAAATATAAAACATTTTTTTTAGAGCTAGTAAGATCATTATTACCTAACCATTTCAAATATATTTCAAAACTGGGTCAACTAGCCTATTATCAATGGTTAAATCAAGCACTTCTAAACGCACGATTGTTTTTTAGAAACCATACCATATTTACCATTCGGATCGTAAGTTCAAAATAACTTTTACATATATTGATTTGGACACAATCATTTTTCTGTTTTATTTTTTATTTGTTTACGTTTGGTAAACTTATTAATTTTCAATTCACTCATTAAATACCATCACATTATTTTGTGACTTGTAACTATGCCTTTTCTAAATAAATAAATCAATGATATTATTAAAATTAAAACTTTCGTGAGAAATCTCAAATAAAATAACTAAGAAACATGAAAATAAATTAACCGCATACAAAATTATTATTTAAATTGTTTGACCGTTATCTCGACATTTAAAATACATTGACTGTAGCAGAGCCGAGAAATGTTCAGTGCGAGAACTAAACGCAGAGAACAATTAAAAAGTTTATACTAGTTCTTATTTTTTAAATTCAGTTTAATACTTGGCTATTGGACAATTGGCTGTAATTATCAGTCTTTGAAAAATTCAAAGTAAAAATTATCTTCATCACTTATAATAATGCAGTAACGGGCCAAATTAAGAGTACCCTCATTTGTATGAGACGTCATAAACGGTAGGTGTGTTTTTAGGGTTCCGTAGTCAACTAGGAACTTAAATACGAACAGTAATTTTGTTACAAACCCAAAGCAATAATTTTATAACTTTTTTTTTGTGTAATCTACCACAGATAATGCTAAGAACTGCGCTTAGTTTAGAAACTTAACAGGCTATACTGCCAGATTGTAACGATATTTCAAAATAAATTTAATAAAATTATTGCAAAATACACTTAAATAATTGTAAAACAAACTCGTAAATATAATGCATGAATCCGCATGAGGCTTCATATATTTTGTTATTGGAGAAAATCCAAAAAGCCTTCTTGCGTTTTCTTTACAAGAAGAGATTCGGATATTATCCATTTTTATATCCGACTAAATTTTTATTAGGAGTATTAGGTTTTCATTCGCTTGAAGTTAGGCGTAATAACATCTTACTAAAAAACGTTTGCAAGATCATGCGAGGACAGTCAGACTGCCCAGAATTGATTGGTCAAGTGGTGCGTCTGTTCGTTAAAAATTGTATCTGTAATGCTCAGTGATTTAGTTTTAACTGTTATGCTGTGTTTTATGTGGAAATAAATAAATGCAGTTACATAAACCGTATTAATTCAATAGGTACACAATACAATTTGCTGGTAGGCAAGTTTTGGTGATACAACAAAAAAACCTTGGCTGGATTGAAACCTTCTTAGTCTGAAGTAATCTACGAGTGCGTACTATATTTTTATAACTATAAAACCACAACTCCCTCGGGAGTTATAACAATTTATAACTCCCGCGGGAACTATATAGCACTTTGTCCTTCAGTACACCTGCATGTAATTCCATCTTTTACGAGCAAATGTGATGAAAAATAACAACACTGCGTTCAAATCGCGTAGGTATAGGCTGAGCGGTGCGAGGTACACGCACGCCGGGCGCGACGACGCGAGTGGATAGGATCAGAGAGATAGTTACAGGTACGAATCGCAATCGCGCGCACTTAGTTCTGTTCATAGGCGCATACTTAACTTAATATTTATGGTCGGATGTGCTTCGAAACTCCTTATCGGTCATTCTCCAGATTTGTGTTCTAATTCTAATTAACGCGTCGCTTTTTTTCTACTTACTTTTCAATCATTTTTATCTGAAATATAGTAACATATCGATCATTGAAACTTAAATGTGGATAGGGCACTTTATAATTATTAAAGGTTCATTACTTATAAGCAAATTAAAATTTATATGACGCGTGAATTAGAAAAACGTCGTGTTAATTAGAATTTTGGACTTTTTGTATGACGCGTTAATTAGAAAAGCGACGCGTTAATTATACAAATTCAGTTATATTTTTTTAAATTAAAATAAAAACGTTTTGTATAATAATATATGACTGATACGGTGACAGTTATATGATATAAGCTATGTTTTAAATAATATGAAAGTACCTAAGTACTCAAGAAACAAGCACACCGGCCGTTAGTTACTAGGTAGGTTAGGTATGCAATTACGTATGTAAATTGAATTATTATGATAAGTTATAATAAATAATTTATACATGTACCAGCCCTCGCTACGCTTACTATATTATCTCTTCCTTCTCCTTGATGATGCGGCGCCATCTCTTACTGTCAGTAGCCGTGTGTAGAGCATCGTGTACTGTAGTGCCAAGGGTTGTGAGAATCTGGTCTGTCCAGCGTGTCGTGCTCCTGCCTCTTGGTCGCTTGCCTTCATCTTTTCCAGTGATTGTCGTTTTTCCAGGTTATCACTGTCTTTCCTGGCAATGCGATCAAAGTACTCCAGAACCCTGCGAAGATAGGTCGTCGACAGTTTAGTTCGGATCTTGAGTTGGGCTAGATCGGTGCGATGGCGTGGCGTGCTGTCCATGGTATGCGCAGCATTCTTCTCCAGCAGAAAGCATCAATTCGATCACGGTCCATTTTCTTCAGTGTCCATGTTTCTGAGCCGTATGCAAATAGGGAGAACACCATAGTTCGGACTAAGGTAGTCTTAGTGTTGGCGGAGATGTTCCTGTCCTTCCGTACATTATTAAGCTGCGACATTGCGCCCTTGGCCATCCCAGCGCGAATTCTGCGAACTTCCGTCTTACATGAACCATTATTTCTAATGTTAGAACCCAGGTTTTCCGTGATTTCGAAGTTAAGTGTTTCACTGAGTTCTAGCTTGCCTGTACGATCAATAATCATGAGTTTGGTCTTGTATCTGTTGATTGAGAGTCCGAATTCTTCACTAAAGCGCGCCATCCTGTTCAATAAACTGCCCATCTTATGCTTTCGCTAGCTGCTAGGAGGGTCGTGGCATCGGCGTATCGCAAGACTTTACGTCCCCCAACAGTAATGCTACCATCATAGCCGTCCTTCTTATGATGTATTCGCCGTATATATTGAACAGGATAGGTGAAAGAATGCAACCTTGTCTTACACCCTTTTGGAAACTGAAGGGATTGTATGACGTCTTATCTATTCTCACTGGTCCTGTCCTTATCATTTTTATTACTATGTATTTCTTTGTTATAAGTTTTTCTTGCATTAAATTATTCTCTATAAAAAAAAAAAATCTCACTGGTCCTTGGCTGTTGTAGTAAAGTAGTTGTAGTGTAGTAGTGCAATGAGGAGGAAAGGAACACCCAAATCGGTCAAAATATCCCATAGACAGTCCCAGTCGACAGTCAAAAGCCTTGATATAGTCGACAAAGCACACGATGAAGGTGTATTGAACTCGTACCACTTCTGTACGATTTGCCTCACGTTCAGTATTTTCTCGTTCGTGCCTTTTCCCTTCTCAAAACCCGCTTGTTTTTGCGCGATCTGCCATTCTAGATAGTGACGAAGTCTGTTGTTTATCATGTGGAGCAAAACTGAGTCAGAGCAAGTGTACGGTAGTTGTCGCATTTTTTCGATGAACCTTTTTTGTAACGGGATGATGACGGATTGGGTCCAGACTTTTGGCCATCTGCCATTTTGCCATAAGTGGTGGCAGATCTTGTGCAAAATATGGCTGCTTTTATCACCCAGAGCTTTGAAAACCTCGGAATTAATGTCGTCTAGTCCTGGAGCTGTTTTAATTTTAAGGCGATCGATTGCTGCTATTATCTCTGATTTGAAGATGTTGGGCTTCAGGTTCAGAAGTCCCCAGTGCAGCCGAGTATCGGTGGATGTACAGGGTCTTTTGTACAGCTGCTAATCGTAGCCACGCAAGCGTTCTGCAATTTTGTCAAACCCATGCAGCGGTTCCTCATCATGATTTTCAATGACCCAGAACTTGGATTTGAACTTTCGTCTCAACAGGCGAACTTTCTTGAACAGATCCGGGGTTGTAATTTAAGTGGATGCGACTCGACTTCTTGGCATATGCTCGTTCTTGTCTCTGCGGCGTTCCCTTTGAATTGCTTTAGGTACATAGTTTCGAGTATTCCCTTTTCACCTTGGAGTCTTTACGGGCATTAATTTTAATTTCTTTCCGGCGCTGAATTAGGTTCCACGTTTCCTCAGTGATCCATGTGGACCTTCCACAGTCCCTTCCTCTCTTAGATACGATATCCTCAAAATATTAATTTATTACCTGGACTCAGCATCACCTGTCCGCGGTGGATCTAAATTCATGAGCGTCGCTTCCGTCAGATTCTGGAAATGGGATCGCTCTATTGGATTCTAAGTTCTGGGTTTAGGTCGCACGTTACGGTAAACGGCTTTGAGATGAATGGCGAAGGAGGTAACCAGTAACCGCATTCACCACAAGGGAAGGTTTTCACATTTTTGACAGATGACTTCCAGCGCTTGTCTACCAGTATGTATTCTATCTGATTCCTAAAACGACCCAGGTTCCAGGAGACTTCCAAGTGTAGAGTCATCTTTTGTGATGGTTAAAGAAAGTTAAAGTAATGGTCAGACACAAAACACAGAACTCTGCAAGCCTCTGGCCTCGTTCGTTCCTAGTCTAGACCATATTTTCCAATGGTGTCTAGGATTTCATGGACTTTTTCTGAGCTTCCTGTTTTAGCATTCCATTCTCCCAATACCATTGCGATTTGCCGGCTTGGTATGCCGTCTAGAGTTTCCTCTAGTTGATATCCTCTTCCGTGGACTGTGTTGTAAACTTGCACGATGTTGAGAAGACATAAATTGGTGATCAGCTTCATTGTTATTATTCTATCAGACACAGGGTTATATCCAAGTACGAAATATTGTTCATGCCTGATGGTGCTAATATATGGCAAAACCGCTTCGGCTAGAATTTTCCAGCGCTGAGAAATACAGCTTGCTACCTGATGAGGTTTTAAAATGACCCCATGAAGATGTGGCTATATATTATAGGTACTATTACTATTATATATACAAATCTTCTAGAAAAAAAACCAAACTGATGATTAGAACCACATGGATGGTTAAATTCTAATTAACGCGTTCATTTTTGATGCGTGAATTAGACTTGTGAATTAGGGATTCTTGAAAAATACAAAATAACTTTTTATAGGTACATGTAATAATCTACAGAATCTAGTATCTATTAAATAATGCGGCCTTTAATGTACACTAAAATTCTCTGCGCGATAGAGTTACTGGTTGATTTTTAAAACGTGAACGTGTGAATTAGAAATTTCGTGAGCCAAAACGCGTGAATTAGATACTTACAGTCATAGTCCGCAACCCGTACACAGCTGACACAACCATCCCACACGGGGCTCTGGGCACGACTGACTGCTTCACCGAAATGCGTTAGTGAGCTCCGTACCTTCTTTCAGAGAAGTTGTGTAATCACAACCGACCGCGACGCGTCAATTATTATACGTTTCGAGACAAAGTTACTATAATTGATATCTTTGTGATATATTATTTGTATTGACTAGGTTTTTTTTGTACGATTAAAACATGTATTCTTTTGTTTAATAATCTTGCTTACATTGTTTTTTCTTCATGTATATCACCAGGAGAAATTGGTATGTAAGTAATTTGGGTAGTGGGACGCGACGTGTCAATTAGGAGAATAGGACTAAAAGTTTTTTTTTCTACCCGAAGGGTTTGAAATATGCTCTTGAAAATTCATGTACAGCTCAATACGAATACCTGCTACGATCAAAAAATTAAAGATATAATTAAATCAATAATTTTATATTTTTAAACGGCGAAGACAAGCAAAAATGTACGTCTGGAGAATGACCGTTATTAACCCTACACTGATCCTGAATTTTTTTCTTAATATTTATGGACGGATGTGCTTCGAAACTCCTTATTAACCCTACACTGATCCTGAAATTTGTGATGTTCGCGCAGAAATTTACAATTATTAATTTACTTTATTGCTTGGTAAAACTAGTTGATCCATTAAATAAGTTACCTATGACCCTACGCAAATATCAATTAATTTGTGATTTTGGCTTTGGAATTTTCAATTCAAGTATCTAGTACTTCTGACTTCTTTATCCGTAAATTAAGCTATCGTTTAATATACTTACCTACTAGTTGTCCCGTAAAATAATGTACATTTATTTTGTGATTAAATCCTTTTTATCTGCTTTAAAACTTGGTTTTCATCAGACGAGCGACTCTTATTGAATTTACTTTCAGTTTATGTTTGTGATTAAAATCGCTTGTATGCTTTACTATATGTAACTACTTCTTCTGTCTCTAAGAGTATATTACACCGTGTTAATTTTAAAAGAATTTGGTACTAATCAATAAATTTGCTTGATAAATTTGAATTGACTATTTGAGTGTAATTAGATACTGATCGCTGTTAGAATGTTCTCCTATGTTTTGAATAATAATAATCACATTGAGGACGACGCTGTGCGCGCTTTTCATGATTTGTTAGCCCAGCACACAATATTTCGGCCGAGAGAGTTGTCTCTTTCTCGGCTCGTTAAGATAATATAAATATAGGGGTGAAGTTGGATCTGTAGGACACTGGATTTGCATTTATTACATTAACCCTTAATTGGACAAAAAAAACGAAGGTCGCTAGTTCAAGCCTCGTTAAGGTTGAATAGAGCAAACAATTCTCGTTCGAAAAAAAAATAGAAAAAGATGGTCAAAGAGTGTGTTCATCCTGGCGAACATTGTCAAATTAAGGATACGGTTTTATGATAGTTTATATAATAATTTAAGCACTTCGCAACAGGCATTATTCCCATACTTGGATAGTGACAAATACAATTTCCTAGTGTTCAATGTCAACCTAGTAACAGCATTGAGTGTGGGCTATTTGCAATTTGTTTTGCGACTGCTCTAGCATTGAGGGTAAATCCGTCCTACGTTAATTATATTGCCGAGGATATATATCATTTATTCGACATGTTATCTCGTGGTGTATTAGAACTGTTTCCATCAACTAACGACGCAAGAAAGGTTTCAGGCCGGCTGCCAGCAAATTTATTCCAAAATGTGCCAGCGCTAAAGAAAAAAAGCCAGGAACAGGAGACGAAAAAGAAAAGAATTAAGAGATCTCAAAAGAACAAAAACTTGAAAATCCAATTATTGCCGGAAATTCTCAAAATGTAGAAAGTCCAACATTTACCGAAAATTTTCAGAAAATAGAAAGTCCAACATTAACAGAGGGAAGTCAGGAAATTGAGAATACAACTTTCATACATAGTTCCTGAGGCTAACCCGGCCAAACGTAAAAAACATAATTCAGATTCGATGTCGAGCAACAGCGAGATACTCAGGCTCACCGGACAGCTCGACAAAACCCTGTGATCCGGGATGCCGAACAATACCGTGATACGCAGGCTCACCGCACAGCACGTGAAAACCCTGACTTTCGAGTTGCCGAAAGACGGCGTGATAAGCAGGCTCTCTCAATATTTTACCAGAGCTGATACAGGACATTCCACCGAATAAACCGTAGACTTCAACAAATATTTCACTGTTCTACTTTTTTGCCGGAATTTCTGTAATAGTAGGTAGTTGGAGACTTAAGACAGTTACCACCTGTTGGCGATAATTGGGTTTTTCAAGCAAATTCTCGAAATCCGGTACGCCGCTTTGAAATTTATTTGTTTTGAAAGAACTTCAGGAAATAATACGCCAGAAGGATGATGCTGCCTTTGCAACGGCATTAAATAATATGGCTAGTGGATCGATGACACCTGAAGATGTAAAATTAATAGAAAATCGGTGCTACAGTAATTCATCGCTTTCAAATACCTACTTGTAAGAATGTAGTTAATTTATACAGCAGTAACCGTGAAGTTGATGACCATTATAAAAGAGTTTTGACAATGATGACTACTGAAGGGGCGGTATCTCGAGCTGCGGACATAGTGAGTGGCGAACCTAATATTGCTATGAAGAAAAAAAATCCTTTAGACACAGTGGCCAAGTTACCAACTGCACAAACCTACGGCCTACCTAAAAACATATTTTAAAAATTGGGGCAAAATACATGATGATGGTAAATATTAACACATGCGATGGACTAGTAAATGGAACCACAGGGACATTGACTGCTATAGATTTTGCCGTCAATGCTACTACTGGTGAGAGAAGATCTTTATGATTTGGATATATTTTGCTGACATGGCAGTAGGAAAATTAAAAATGACCCAAAGCTCAACATCACTTGCTCGTTACAAAAGCAGGCTTAATAATAATTGGACTCTGATAGGTCCAGTCACGTAACACTGTGAAAAGGTATAAATCTTCAAATCTACAAGTGCAGCCTAGTCAATTCCCATTAGTTCCAGCCGAAGCTGTTATCATACACAAAAGCCAGGGATCCACGTTAGAGAAAGTAGTCGTACATATAAAGCCCGGTATTTTGAGATCAATGTTATACGTCGCTTGCTCGCGTGCCATTTGCGCTGAAGGTCTGTTTATTGTTACTATAGCCTTTTGGCCTCCACGTCCACCGTCTGACCATGACGCCGTTGTCATGGAAATGAGAAAGCTGAGATTAAATCTTCTAATACCCACATATCGATTTTTGAGAGAGCTCAGCAGTTCATGTCAAATTATGTTCCACAACGACCAATCACTGCGTGAGAAAATTATGCAAACTGAAAACCGAGTAAAACTACTAGGATTCCAGCTGGACTCTGCATTAACATGGAAACATCATATAGATATGCTTTGCAATAAAATGGCAAAGGGAATTTTTGCACTGAGACAGTTGAAACCTATCGTAAATTGTGAAAGTCTAAAAGAAACCTATTATGCGTATGTACATTCAATGTTATCGTATGGTATAATATTATGGGGTTGCTCTGCAGAAAATGAACGTGTCTTAAAAATGCAGAAACGAGCAATAAGGATACTTATGGGAGCAAACTATAGGGAAACCTGTAGGGAGCACTTCAAACATCTTAGAATATTAACATCCATCTCTGTCTATATCATGGAGGTTATTCTATATACTCGACAGAACTTGCACGAATTTACGACACGATTCAAAAGCAATCCCCGCAATATTGAGACATCCTTAAATCTCATTCCAACTGGACATAGGCTTAGACTGACTAAACGTTTACCCAATGGGATGGGTTGTGTTTTGTATAACAAATTACCGTATAGTATTAAGAATATAAAGAGTGAAAGTGTTTTCCGTCAGCACCTAAAAAGACTCCTCCTAGATCGGACATTATACAGCATAAAAGAATACTTTAATAATGACTACTCCAATTTTGACATAAATGATAATTACTAAAAATTATAATTATTTGAACATTGTAATTATTTAAGAAAGTGTTAGCCCATGTTTTTGGATAGGTATTATAATACATATATTAAATGTAGCAGTCAATATTTGAGTTTAGTTGCATAATTTAATGTAAAAACTAATAGTAATAATAAAAAATCTATAGGTAAAAATAATGGCGTAATCCAAAATTGTGTAAATACATACATACATTATGTAATAATAATAATATATAAACGACGAGGCGCGCTCTATTTTGTTTGGCATATATGTGTAAACAAATGTTAAATGTGTATGAGTGTGACAAATAAACTATTCTATTCTATTCTATTCTATTCAAACACCTGCAGGATATAGTGTGCGATCCTCAAGCAACGGCTTCTGATATTTATTTAGCAGTTGAAGCTCAAGAGTCATTCAACGTACTCGGTTTCAAAGAAATCATTCGAACAAATGGCCCTAAACCATCTTCAAATCCCGGATTTGGTGTGTGTGCATGGGCAAAATGTAACGTTGAATATACTAACCCGCAATCTTACAGTGAAATTGTTGGAAGTGAGCACTGTGAAGCAGTGTCTGTTCAAGTGCACAATGTAAAACGCCCCAATAGCGTCGCCGTAGAGTTCATAAATAATATTATGCAAGGGCTATTATATGACAAATCACATAATAGCCCTTGCATAATATTTTAATTAAGACTACCTCAGCAATAAAAACAGTGCAGTATTAAAATTACTCAATGACGCTGGTTATAACTCCCTGTTACCACCGCTTCCACACGGTGGAACTCAAATAGACAACATTTCTTCAAACTTCGCTTGTACTCAGGGATTTTATAACTCATTCTTCAGTTATCATCGTCCTATATGGGCCCGTTTCTAAATAATAAGTCATACACACACACCACGATTTTTATATTAAACCATTGATATAAAGATCAGACCTGGTGGAAGATACCGGCAATTGAACCCGGTACCTCTGAATTGGCTCTTTGAATTTTTCTTTAAGCTTTGATCTTTGCCTTTTCTCTCCTCTTATGCTCATATTAGCCCAGCTTCTGAAGTGTTGCAGACACAAAAGTGAAGCGGACCTGCGATACAGGTTTGAACTCACGTGATTGGTCGATTCCGCTCGTCTCCCTAAACAAAATTGGGCATTGTTTGGCGTTTGCTGCCCACCACGTAAGGGTCAATTTGTCGATCAACGCGAACCATTTTACGATAAGCACCTGCAAGATTCAAAACATAGGTATAGTTCCGCCTGCCGTATATTCGGCCGGATAACGAATATTAGGCCGGTGATCAGGCCGATTACCCGGTATCCGGCCAAACAACTATCCATTGGGGTACACTACAATACTGCGAAGTATCATAAATTTGTCCGAATGCGCCATCATTCCAAATTTTCATAATTCAGAAGACCAAGTGCTTATTATTATCGTATGGCTTTATTTTCAGTCAAAGCATGTACAAGTAAATATAAACACAAAGCAAAGAAACTGAACTCTATACAGTTGAATGTTTAGATTAGATAGCCATTCCCTGGCATCCTCAGCCAGAGCGTGCAGGTCGCCTAGCTCCCCAGTAAAGCGTCTCACAGAGCATTCCTCCACAATATGAGCCTTTTTTTGTTCAGAAGCCTTGTAGCCCCACTTGTGGAGATTGTAGTTGCAACAGCTAACTCCTGTCCTAATTCTATTAAGCGTGACCCAGATCCTTCGTGGTTCATCAAAGCCGGGTAGTTCCTTAGTTGGATCGAGGTCAGGGCTGTTTAAGAGATGTGCATCCCAGCTTCTCCATTAGGTTTTTTTTTCGGATGGCATATAACTCTAACCTAACTTAATTATAGTATAACATATGATCCATGGCGGAATTGACCGTTTCGCGTTTCACTTTCGGAATTTTGACAATTCGGATGGTATGGGTGGTTTCGGATAAATGAAACTTCGTTTTTTTTTAGTGATCCGTTGCATCTCTAGTGGACATCCTATGATGGTGCTCAGGCTGACGTGACCATCGTGAGCCCCTCACTACATCTCAGTCTCGGCAAAGCGATTATCGATAATTTCCTAACTCTTGTGGTAGACCGCCACCGCAGACTAGGGAAAATTACTGACGTAATGACATAGGCATGTAGAAGTGATTTTAATAGCTACTCGACGAGGTTCCGTATTGCAAAAAATTGGCCAAGTGCGAGTCCGACTCGCGCACGAAGGGTTCCGTATCTATAACAAGTTTGTTGTATGGGATACAATATTTAAGGGGGGGCCTTAAATATTTATTTTATTTTAGTTTTAGTATTTATTGTTATAGCGGCAATAGAAATACATCATCTGTGAAAATTTCAACTGTCTAGCTATCACCATCCTTGAGATACAGCCTGGTGACAGACGGACGGACGGACAGACGGACGGACAGCGAAGTCTCAGTAATAGGGTTTTACCCTTTGGGTACGGAACCCTAAAAGGACAAGTGCGAGTGAGAGTCGTGCACCGAGGGTTCCTTACGAACTATATAAGTTCGATTTGTACATATCAATCGTTTAATGTCCTTGTTATGTATATATTTATATATATATATATTGAATGTACAATTTTAAAGTGTTTACATAAATACATACAATAAAAGCAATGCATATTCGTTTAACGAAAAGATGAACTGTACTGGGCGACAAACTAAACCGTTGCTTAACTGGTTTACGTACTATAAATAAACAGTATTTATATTTTTATGTTTTAATTACAAATGTATACATTTATAAGTAGTATAAGACGGTATTAAGTACTTTAAATTTCTTAGTGGGTCAGCGGAAAATACCCCATAAATTTTGATTACCTTGAAAATTTCACTAGTCGTTTCATTTATCATCGGTCCCCTACTATGAGTTTACAGTGACCGTGCTCTCTAGCGACAGCGTAAACGATTTGTATGGAGAATTGTAGTTCTACAAAGTATCCGCTAGGGGCGCTGAACTATTCTCCATACAAATCGTTTACGCTATCGCTAGCGAGTACGTTAAATCTTGGTAGCTCGGCTGGGCAGCGTTCGAGAAGTTGCCTCATATTTTCTCGTCGAAAATTCCACAGTGCCTCAAGACGAAAGTCTTCGTACAGAGCGTGAGTGATGACTTGATTGACGATGAAAGATGGAGTCAGCGAGCGCTACACTGGAGGCCGCGAACGGGTGGCAGAAGCGTTGGAAGACCGCAAGCCAGATGGTCGGACGACATTAAAAAAATAGTGCGTGGAGGCCCTCCGCGCGGAACAAGTGAAACTTTGTAATGTGGAAATGAATATAGGAAGGGGTAGAAATTGTAATTTCAAAAGAGAAAACCTAACAATCAATTGATATTAACAAGAGACGTACCTTGACATAACCTTAAATCCGTCGCATTGTCAGTGGGGTTGTTGCGTTGAACGTTCAATGCAACCTTATTGGAAGTCGCATTAGAAGTTTCACTTCAAAAAGACGGCAGGGCCGACCTGGACTAGGATCGCCGCAACAAGATCAGCTTTGAAATCCATGCAAGAGGCATATTTCCAGCAGTGGACGCATATATGCTGAGAAGAGAAGAGGTAATCGACATAGCTCACAGGACTCCACGGTTGAAGTGGCACTGGGCAGGCCATGTAGCCCGGAGAATGGACGGCCGTTGGGGCAGCAAAGTCCTGGAGTGGCGACCACGTATAGGAAAGCGCAACATGGGTCGACCCCCGACTAGGACGGATGACCTCGTGAGGGTAGCGGGGAATCAATGGATGCGGTCTGCACGGGATCGTACTTTGTGGCGAGTCATGTGGACGTATGTGGCTGACAGATACACCCCACGCCAAAAGTATGGAAACAAAGTTTATTCTTTGGATATTTAAAGTTTCCAATAATTATTCCTTGTGTCAATGTTAGTAACCGTTAGGCGACCCCCAAAAGATAAAAAATAGAACATCCACTATTAAAACCTTTGCATATTGTTAAAATATATATATACTTACCTAACTCCGGGATAAAGTGCATGACGTCGTTTTTAGGGTTCCGTACCCAAAGGCTATTGAGACTTCACTGTCCGTCCGTCCGTCCGTCTGTCACCAGGCTGTATCTCAAGAACGGTGATAGCTAGACAGTTGAAATTATCACAGATGATGTAGGTATTTCTATTGCCGCTATAGTAACAAATACTAAAAATAAAATAAAATAAATATTTAACATGTTCGCGGACAGTAAGACACACCTGTTTGACACTAAAATTTTGTATGGAATATTTGAAACTGTTATAGCAGTTTCGTCATAATTGTAAGACTGAGTACAATTTATATGTGACAGTGAACACTATGCAAGTCGAATGCTATACCAGTTGCGTCAAATATGACACGTTTTTATACTACCTTATGTGACAACAAATGCTATAGCATTATACTTCCATAGCAGTTCTGCCACATGGCTTAGCTAGCTCGTGGAACATTTATGGCATTGAATGTTATAGCAGCTGCCTGCTACGCTTATATGTGATAGCGAAAACGAATATAGGCGTTGATTACAGGACTTATAGTTATCAACGGGTTTGTTACTCACGCCTATTCTATTTGAGTCTCTCTTGTTACTTTCAAACGACGCACCAGACGAGTTTGGCATATAGTCTTCGTAGGAACTTCACTGCCCGCTTTATTGTGAAATGGGTCTTGATCAGATTCACCGGTATCGTTGATTACACTTCTGACGCTTCTCTTGATCATTGGTAGATGTTTTTGAGTCTTCAACGCTAATTTGATCCTCCGATGACTCCTCAGTCACGTCTTCGAACATTTTCAGTAACTTCTCACTATCGTGGGCTAAAAACTCGTATTGGACGAGCCTTTCGTTGATCTAATGATTTTGGTGCAAAGGCAGTGACGGTGAAGTCTGTATAGGTCAGGTGCAGTCTGTATGGCGCCACCGAGTCGGCGGTTGGGCTCGAGCGAAGACCTTCTTTGGAGGCATGTAACTCAAATTAAAAGCATTTTTTACACTGCGATAAAGCTACAATACCCTTCACTATGTTAGCAGTTGAATGGTGAACCAAGAGACGTATAATTCCAAGATATTTGCTGACAATTAAGTTTACTGTGTTTGTGTATAATATAAAATATGTACATAAATCTACGTCTGTATTTTAAATTATAACCACCGTCAAAGCTCATTGAAAACAATAAACATTTAGTAAATATAGCTAATTATTACAACCCACCAAAATATCCAAGAAAATACTTGAATAAATGTTACTTACGATGATAAAAACAATCCTTCGAAATGTTGTCGACTCGCAAAATTCTCAAAATACTGATGGTCAACACAGCGGCGCACTCGCCTGGCGACTGAACTAATTTTCATACAACCGAGAATGCTATAGCATCTGTGTGCGGGAGAGGGGGGTACGATTGTCGGCAACACATGTCAACTTGTCAGTGTGCGAAAAGCAAGTAATGTGACAGTAAGCGTACCCGGATGGCAGAGAAATTGACAGTAAATGTTAATGTACACGTTGTCACTATGGCAAAGCGCATTCTTTAGCATTTGCGCTCAGGAAAGAGGCTCGATTAAAGACTGCTATAGAATGCGCGTCACAAGAGGTACTCAAAATTCGAA
This sequence comes from Apotomis capreana, assembly GCA_947623375.1. NCBI lineage: Eukaryota > Metazoa > Arthropoda > Insecta > Lepidoptera > Tortricidae > Apotomis > Apotomis capreana. Next base: position 61,238,478 of record OX392498.1, on the reverse strand, counting down.
TGCTATAGAATGCCCGTCCGCGAACGTGTTAAGGGGGGCTCCCATACAACAAACTTGTTATAGATTATGGTACGGAACCCTTTATGCGCGAGTCGGACTCGCACTAGCCCAATTTTTTATTGCCATTCTACAAAATATTGCACTGGCAATTTTCTTAAGCAGAATTTCCGTTATTGACTTTTAAAATGTTTATAATCACTTTTATATTGTGATTTTGTAAGTTATGGTTATTCCGTAAGGAAATCACAGGTTTGTATAGTATTATAAGATTGCTTCCATACTTTTGGCCTGCACGTCTAGCGTAACTTTGACACGCGACGCATGTCGCGCGAGATAGCATCATCCGTCACTATCTCATAGTACTGTACAGATAGAGACAGGTAGTATATCCCGCGCGAGAAAGAGTCGCGTATCAAAGTTATGCTAGCCGTGCTGGGGTGTAGATAGATAGATAGAACTCATGGTAAGGGTATGAACACCCAAACAAAACATGTTGTAACTTGTTTAGTCCACGAATCCTATGCAAATATGCAGCGACAAACAATTACCTATTAAATCGGACACCTTCCGTTGTATTTTAATTGTTGTGCTAGTAATATTTCCCAAGCCGAGCCGCGGGCTGTATTATTTCAATTATGTTTAATTGCTACATATCATCGGTTGATGCACAACATATTATTCTCGGCGTAGTTACGTAATAGGTGGCCATGATTTTTTAGATTTTCGGACGAGTCTTTTATAGTCTCAAATGGGTTTTTATCATTTTTAGTTTTTAGATTAGGTTTTTTATGAAAAAGTACGGGCCATGTCTGAGTCGACTTCGCACGCAAAGAGATCCACATCATATTTTTTACTTTTTTTTGGTTTTTTTTTTTTACTTTTTTTACCTTTCTTTACCATTTTTTGGGCTGTATGCAAATTTCAAGCTGGTATATTTTTTTTACTTTTCTTTTGGCTCTATGCTAATTTCAAGTGTCTACCTGTTACTATTCAATAGTTAAAGGCAAAACGATGAAAACCCATAAAACAGTATATTTTTTTGTTCTAGCCGCGTCTATACTAATACACATTTTTCGAAAATTACAAGTCTTTTTTTACGGCTGGTAACTTACCGACGGATACAGAGACACAGCGGACGCTTAGTAAAAGGGTTCCGTTAGCATACTTTGGGTACGGAACCGTAAACATTAAATCATCATTATCACCATCAACCTGATTAATTCACTGCTGAACACAAATCTCTCCTAGAGTGCGCCTGAACTCGATCCTCAGCCCTTCAATTCCAACCGCCACCAGCCACCCTGCTTATATCATCAAGCCACCTTGCCTGATGACGTCTCTTACGCTTCTTTTACCAAGACGCTGTCTCCACTCGAGGTTACCCCATCGGTAGAAATTGATTAAAATACAAATATGTATATACAAAATGTAAATAGAACGTTAACAAATAGAGCCAAATCTATCACAGAAAAATAAACACTTTTTAACCGACGTCTACAAAACGAAGTTATGTTTTATTTTCTTATTTTTTTATTTTATTATTAAAATATATATATCACTTACAGACTAATCCAATACGTGATAGGAACATTATATTATACAGAAAAAATAACCAAATGTAAAGGATTATAATTATAAGTATGTACATATGATTTCAATTTTTAAGACAAATTATTTTACTCGTATCAAACAAAATACCTATATATACTACCTAAATATTATCGGGATATCATAATAATTCATAAGCTACTTTTGTGATATGATAATGTGACCACCTAGAAACTATGCTCTTTAAAATACAAGAATTTTCCAAATCGATCCAACCGTTTTCGAGTCATTAGGGATGATAAATATATGTAGGTAATGGGTCATTGTCACTTCAAAAAACAAAAGTTGTATCTTCGCTGGCCAATAATTAACAGCGTATGTGCATAGAAGTTATGTTTTCAACACGCGAGCCCATAGAAAGGGATACGTCGTTTATGCTAATATAATTTTGATCGGAAAACTAGGCCTAAAGTCCTTAACTTTGTACGTGTCCACCGAAAAGACGTGAACCTAAATCTGACAATGACCCTAGTATAAAAAAAACTCGTCTACGAACTGAAATCCTACTCCTTTTTTGACGTCGGTTGATAGAAAGAACTGCTCTCTAAATCTAGCTACGTATATTGATGTTTTTAGGGTTCCGTACCTCAAAAGGAAAAAACGGAACCCTTATAGGATCACTTTGTTGTCCGTCTGTCCGTCCGTCTGTCAAGACCCTTTTTCTCAGGAACGCGTGAAGGTATGAAGCTGAAATTTATATCAATTACTCAGGTCTACTGTCCCTTGAAGCTGTGAAAAAATCAAACTTCTAAGCCAACGCAATCAAAAGATACAGCCGTTTATGCCGCAAATTTTCGACACTTGCAAGGGAATCAAAACCTACAGGGTGCTTCCCGTGAACTCAGAATCTTGAAATTTGGTACGAAGCAACGTCTTATAGCATAGATAAAGGAATAATTAAGAAAACCATATTTTTTTTTTTTAATACCTAACTTTGCACCTAATTTATATGGGGCGCTATACATACCAGGTGCAAACTTAACTTAACCACTTAGGGATGGAAAGTGTTTGTACGGAACCCTCGGTGCGCGAGTCCGACTTGCACTTGGCCGGTTTTTTTTATTATGGGCACCAAGCTGGATTCCATTGCAGAGCTGAGATATTCCTGTTTGAAATAGGGACATGTGGCGGAAATTGGTAGGTACTAACTAACTCATACTGGACAGTGACCAGTGCGTAGATAGTGGCGCCAGAATTATATTACAACGCTAAATGGGCTTAAAGTAGACGCAAATCAGTTAGTTTATTATATTAATACATGAATATTATATTATGCTATCCAAATCAAAGTTTTAATCCCATTAAAAGCTAATTTTTTAATGGTACTTATGCCCTCTAGTATGGAATAGCAAAACTCGTTATTGTCATTTTTCTTGACAGTTTTTAGGGTTCCGTACCTCAAAAGGAAAAAACGGAACCCTTATAGGATCACTTTGTTGTCCGTCTGTCCGTCCGTCCGTCTGTCAAGACCCTTTTTCTCAGGAACGCGTGGAGGTATGAAGCTGAAATTTATATCAATTACTCAGGTCTACTGTCCCTTGAAGCTGTGAAAAAATCAAACTTCTAAGCCAACGCAATCAAAAGATACAGCCGTTTATGCCGCAAATTTTCGACACTTGCAAGGGAATCAAAACCTACAGGGTGCTTCCCGTGAACTCAGAATCTTGAAATTTGGTACGAAGCAACGTATTATAGCATAGATAAAGGAATAATTACGAAAACCATATTTTTTTTTTTAATACCTAACTTTGCACCTAATTTATATGGGGCGCTATACATACCAGGTGCAAACTTAACTTAACCACTTAGGGATGGAAAGTGTTTGTACGGAACCCTCGGTGCGCGAGTCCGACTCGCACTTGGCCGGTTTTTTTAAGATAAACGGTAATAGTTTTTCCAAATTTTAGTATTGAGCAATAACATTAGTATAGTTAAAACCTGTACATTATGTAAATACTCTCTACCACTTAAGACATTAGGAAAGACGGTTGTTATCTCGAGTAAGCCTGACAAAAGTACGATAAGTTTGTCCTACGATAACCTATGGCCACCCTACGTAGACTCACGGTACGCTTGAAACTTATAATGACCACTGCGTTCCTTTTAGCACCGAGAGTTTTGACCTCCTACACAAAACTGTAGTGACTTGACTAGAATCTTTAGATACAACTTCGTTAAAAGGCCTTATTCCTTTTAAAATGCTGATTGTTTTAGACATTTATCTCTATGATCAAACATGTTTCTCAACATATTATCGATGTTACTACCTAAAACAGGGCTATTGGGATTTATTGTCATATATTTGAAACCTACAGTTCAAATTTTTCATTGATAATTTTTGTTTCAAAAACTACTAGGTACGAAATTGACAAAATTCACGCGGAAAATTTGTTTTTTCAACTTATTTTCGACTGCACGCAATGAAAGCATGAAATAGCTGTTACTACCTGGAACTCGGGGAAAATTATTATTCACTTCAAAAAGTTGGTTGAAATTATCAATTTATTTGTCATAATATGAAAAAAAAATTTTTAAAAAGGAATAAGGCCTCTTAACTTGGAGAAGAAAAAAGTCACAAGAATTAAAAGTGTCACAGAATTTGAAGATGTCCATTTCTTTGCCGCAACCGCAATCTGAGACACCAGCGTGCAGCTCTTCCCCATTGATCGATAGGCGCAACATTTATGTGTCAAATATGCGGCCGCGGCCGTCGCTCTCGTATCGGGTTATCCAGCCATCTTCGTAAGTGCCGCACTTTATTAGATGCTGCTTAACTCATCTGTTATAGTTATAGATGTAAAAGGCCAATGATGATTTGACTGATCTTGCATAGTAAATGATGGGTTGATGATGTAAATGATGGGAAAAACATGCTATTTATAGCATGTTTTTCCACGTAAGCGTAGAATATCGGGTTGTATAATATTTTCAGTAAATATATTTTCATTAAATTTTTCTCTCTTTTATAAAAGTAGTTAGGAAGGCAAATAATTATTTGACGAGCCAGAATATTTGATCCATGTTCAGGATTATTTACACTGTTTTTTTTTTTTTATGAACAGTATCCCAGATGTTAGCTGCTAGTTACATAAATCGGAGGACTGACAAACTGAGGGATATTAGTAACCAAAATAAGTTGTAAAAATTTGCATATTTTAATTACTACTAAGCACATTTTGGCAGTTTCTCAAGAAGTTAAACTAGTTGAGCTATTCAATTTTTTCAGTAAGTATTTATATTTCTTATAAGTTGGTTTATATATCGTTGTCTAGTCCCCAGGCACAAACCTACTAGAGCTTATTTTACGGATTCCTAGTGCGTACCTATTATATATTTTCTCCAATAAGCAATGAAATGTCGTCATAACGTGCGTTATAACAAGCTTCGAAGTATCACGTTTCGGGCGGAACAACTCGAGAGAACTGTAAAGAAATTTCATACAAAATTGAAGGCCTAGGCCGGGAAGTAATTTTTTAAAGCATGGCGTCTGTATTCATGCACAGGCTAAACAGCTGGGATATATTTTTTTGAGTGGTATATTTTTTATTTGTTTGCACATTTTTGAGACATGCCTAGCCATGAAAAGGGTTACTCACCCGGCAAACCCTTTTTAACAGGCGTCTGCAGTAGGTAATGTACCTACTATTATTTGATAACGTAAAAATAAATACACTATTAAATAAAATACCAAAGTGGAATCCACCCAAACTTGCCTTTCACCTTTACCCACCATTTTCCATAAACACTTCTTATCACCAAAGCCATTCCAATTTGAGCTCTATCCCACTGTAACAAAGTGTGTACATTTTTGACACGGCTGTACCGAACTGGCGGACATTTTAAAGATGAGTTAAATCTAAAACTTAACCGACTACAAAACGTCGGGTTATGTTATTGCGCCCAATTACATCAGTATTGTGCCGGTGGATAGTCTAATCATCGAAGAAGTTACAATTGACAATTATTCTCCCCGCTTAAATCTGAATAAACTTAAGTAATAACAAGTTAAATAAAGGCTTTTAAAAAATGGGTACAGTAAGTACTGCAAGTTCGGGTTATTGTGGCTATTCGTTGGGTTACTTTAATGACCAGTGGGCTTACTTTTTTCGCTACTAGGGTTGGGTTACTTTTTGACTACTCGGGTTGGGATACTTTTTGACTACTCGGGTTGGGATACTTTTTGACTACTCAGGTTGGGTTACTTTTTGACTACTCGGGTTGGGTTACTTTTTGACTACTTGGGTTGGGTTACTTTTTAACAATTACAATGTTGACATAGATTTAGTCCATGTGTTACTTAAGTGCAGCTATTTTATTTTATTTGTATTAACCTAAGGCTAATTATAGATTAGTGTAAGTAAGTTTGCATGCCATACTGTGGCGGACCATGCATTTATGTAATTTATTCATTTTATGTAATGTATGTTCAAGCAAATAAATAAATTGAATTGAATTTTTGACTACTTGGGTTGGTTTATAGTTTTTTACTACTAGGGTTGGGTTACTTTTTTACTACTAGGGTTGGGTTACTTTTTGACTACTTGAATTGGGTTACTTTTTGACTACTTGAATTGGGTTACTTTTTGACTACTTGAATTGGGTTACTTTTTGACTACTTGGGTTGGGTTGCTTTTTTACTACTCGGAGTAGGATTCTTTTTGACTACCTGGGTTAGGTTTTTTTCGCTACTCGGGTTGGGTTACTTAATAGGGTGGATCGCTCTTGTATGAAAAAAAAAAACCTTACATATTTAACTTCTAATAGTTCTTAAAAGTTGTAGCATAGTATAAAGATGCGAGACGATTTTTTTTGTATTTTTGAAATAACGTTTTTTGCCTCCGCATCGCTGTAAAAATTTTAAAAAATGTGGAAATAAGTCCAATTTTCAAAAAACACTGATGCGGAATTATGAGCTTAACGATCACAAGATTAAAAAACAGTATTAAGAGGGTATACATTTAGTAAATTAACAATAATAGTTATTCAGAAACTATTATTATAAAACCCATTCATATTACTATTTTGCCTAATTTTGGCATGATTTGTCTTGAGGTTAAATTTGAAAGGAACAGGCCTTCCTTTAAATGAATAACTATGTATTTAATGAGAATAACTATAGTAAACATCATATATATCATTATAAATGCGGTTAGAGTTTTGAAAAATTTGGGTCTAGTATAGGTTTTTATGAAACTTCAACGACCTTGCGGAGGCAAAAAACCTATTCCAATTGCAATCGTGTAGAACTAAATCTTAATCGTAATCAACTAGAGCAAGTTTTTATTCCTATTAGAATATTTAATTCCAAAAAAAAATATTTTGATCCACTCTATTACTTAATGACTACTAGGGTAGAGGACTACTAGGGTCGGGTTACTTTTTGGAATAGTTTGGTATCTTGGAGCTTGAATGTGAAAAGAAGGAACTCCTAAACAGCACAAGATAAGCCCACCGTGTTTGGGCTCATTTAATTGGTCTTGATGAGCATTTAACGTATGTGTAAGAATATAAAGGCTATAAAAGCGTGTCGCGTTAAAACCTGTGTGGTCTGAACTATGTACCTATATACTTTTTAACGGTGGGGTAATAAAATTAGTATATTTGCATCTCTGCTTATTAGAGTATGTTTACTAGAAACATATGTTTTACATAACCGAACAAAACTGCTATGTTTAGCAAAGATGCATTAAGCATAACATAATATCAGCTATTTAGTTATAACTTAGTAACTTATAATTTGCTTTCTTAATACATTTGAGTTTTTAGATTTTATCTCGTAATTTACTTATGGTATGTTCCATTTAAGCCTTTAATACAAAGATCAAAGCTTAAAGATGGACACACAAAGCATAAAGAAAAATTCGTCATGTCTTCCTGAAGCCTGAAGGATCGTAAAATGCAAGCAAAGTCGATTGAAATGACGTATGACAACCATTTGACGACGATACTTTAAAAGAAAAATCCCTCCGTTTACAGACCTTGCTTCATCACATAGTACTAGGTCGATGCAAAGTCAGCCACCGGCTAAGCTTGCACCATAGATTGGAGCGGAGGTTTTTTTTTTTTTTTGAAATTTTCTCTTCGTCACGACCTAGCGAAATTTAATTTGTGCATTTTAAAACAAAAATTTCTAAAATCGATTGAGAACTCGCTGAGATCTGCGCATTGTTACAAAGTCCATTCGAGTCGATCCATGGGAGCTTCGCTCGCTTCGCTCGCTCCGCTCCAACTAGGTCGATGCAGAGTCAGCCACCGGCTAAGCTTGCACCATAGATTAGAGCGGAGTTTTTTTTTTTCGAAATTTTCTCTTCGTCACGACCTAGCGAAATTTAATTTGTGCATTTTAAAACAAAAATTTCTAAAATCGGTTGAGAACTCGCTGAGATCTGCGCATTGTTACAAAGTCCATTCGAGTCGATCCATGGGAGCTTCGCTCCAATAAAACAAAGTCGCTTCCCGCTGTCTGTCTGTCTGTCCCTATGTATGCTTAGATCTTTAAAGCTACGCAACGGATTTTGACTGCGGTTTTTTTAATACATAGAGTGGTTCAAGTATGCATTCATATCAGCATTTCACCCGCACTTAGCCGGAGCGGGTCGCTAATATAAGATAAAGTGATTAAAAGCACCATTTGTATACCTAGGTCAACGGATTGAAGTATGCATTCTGACGGTGAACGAACGAACAAAGAACAGGAAATCATAATGTATACCAACCTTGACTGCTGATAACTCATCTGAATATTGTAGCGAATACAGACAGGTCGCTTGTCCACAGAAGCAGATCGGAGAAAAAAAAGGGACAATTCAATAGAGTATTAAGGTTGTGCTAAGGATTTGCAGCCGAATAACGCACTGGCTGATATATTTTTCGATTCCTTGCGGGTACCGGGTCCAAAGGCCCATCATTGCTTACAAGGTCTTTCCGCCCCCTTCCGCACCGTAGTAGGTGATTGCACTGTTTGCTTCCAATTAGTGTTGTGATTGTTATCGGTTAACGGTAACGGACATATATTTGGAGCGGAGCGAGCGAAGCGAGCGAAGCTCCCAGGATCGACTCGAATGGACTTTGTAACAATGCGCACATCTCAGCGAGTTCTCAACCGATTTTAGAAATTTTTGTTTTAAAATGCACAAATTAAATTTCGCTAGGTCGTGACGAAGAGAAAATTTCGAAAAAAAAAAAACTCCGCTCACAATCTATGGTGCAAGCTTAGCCGGTGGCAGACTCTGCATCGACCTGGTATTTAGACGTTTTATTTTATTTTATATAAAGCTCATATATGTTTTTTTAATAAACGATATTATAAATAATGTGTCGATAAATGATTGCCTATCACTAGCAACAAAAATTATCAATGAAATATTCAAACTGTTTGTTTCAAATATATACCAATAAATCCCAATAACCCTCTTCTAGGTAGTAACATCAATAATATGTGAAGAAACATGTTTCATCGAAGAGAAAAATGTCTAAACAATCAGCATTTTAAAAGGAATAAGGCCTCTTAATATTCATGTGATTATGTAATTAAACCCGGTAGGTAATTCCGAACATATGATTCCGGATTCAAACGACGAATTTGGCCCGTCCTGTGAGCTAGACCTAAGATAGGCGATATCATTGTTCCCAGGCACTGTGTGTCCTCGAGACTTCCGCTCTTCATCGCGTTAAGATTGATGTCTGGAGACAATGTCTTGTAGGTATATTAAACCATTGATACACAGATCAAATCTCAAAGAAAAATTGAAATGCGTAACCTGGCGAAAGAGACCGGGAATCGAACCCGGCACCTTTGGATTACCGGTCCAGTTTAACCCTTCCACCACCCTAACGCCCAGACCACCTTTCGATTTTTTTTAATGCTTTGTATTTGAAAGGCTTTACAGGTTTAGAGTCGCCAGAGTTAAATACACGCACACCATCTATATCTACATCAACGTGTATACTTTCTTAACATCCGCATACTGATACTGAGACTATGTGCTTATACAGTTAAACCAACAAATTAATGTCTAGACTAATCAGCAAAGTGGTTTAACTAGCCATAAAACAGCACCAAGCCTTTTGCATACAAGCATATTGTCTGTTGAGAACCAAAGGTAAGTAACAAATACCTATTTAAAACAAAACTCGTATCTTGGTATCAATCTACAAACTAGATAAGAGTTTTTGAAAAGCAGTTACAGAAATTTTAGTGGGTGTTGGATATATCAGTAGAATAGATTTCAATGAGTCCCAGGGAAGAACATTAAGTCGTAATTTTCATCCCAGAAACCATCTCATAAAGGGGTGAAAAGGGGGATAAAAGTTAAGTACTATTAACCGCTGAACCAGTAAAACAGTGTCCGTGTAGGTACTTATGTACTATGTAGCAACCGCATACTAGTGTTAAATGAAGTAAATGTGAAAAACTTCAACTTTTGATATTAACTTTGATCTCTTAGAGACTGTATACATCTCTAAGAAACAGATCGTACTACTACTTAGAGACTACTTAGAGACTTTGTACATCTCTGAGGAATTCATTAATTTTATTTTATTTTATCGCATGTTGTAACGCCTAGAGACCATATACATCTCTAAGAAATTTAGATTTCATCATTATTTTGTATTGTTCCCTATCCACGCTGACGCCTAGAGACTTTATACATCTCTGTGGAACTAATTTAATTAAGTGTATCTTATTGCATGTCAAGACGTCTAGAGACTTTATACGTCTCTAAGAAAATTATTAGTTTAAATTGAATAAATTTTGTATTATAAATGTACCTAGTTACTTACTTAACATTGATTTGGAGAATCAATACATGTCCTTTACGTGTACTAATGTATTTAGTTATACCATCAATGTAAATGATTGTTTGAAGTATGATTTTCCAAAAATTACTTACTGTTGAGTATTTCGGCCTACTTTGTATAAAAAACCGGTTATATACAACATCCGTCAATATTTATATAAGTGTGCGTTGCTATAGAGCAATATTGACATATCGTTTGTGTTCATCTAACACATTAACACGTGAAAAACGGTTGCAAACAGACAAACAAGAAGGTATTTATGCGTGCTAGGTAAATAACCTTCGCCTATGAGTGGTCAAATATTTATATAGTTTTTAAATGGCTATGTATACCTACTGTATGCTTATTTTTATTTATAGATTATCTAGTGGCTTTGTGAGCTATAGGCATCGCAATTGTTTCTTATTTGCTGAAAATTTTAATTTTTTTCAATTTTTTAAAAAAAAGAACAAAAAACTGAATTGTCGATGAAGTGCTATATGTCGGTCCTGTAACAGGAGCAATAAATTAAAACATAGATTCTACCTCTCAAACTGAACAACATTTGCTAAACAACTTTTAAAAATAACTAATTTATAATACAAACCTGTAAAATAAAGTTTATTCAAAGACGCAATGTATTGCGAAACATTTGATATTTAGTAAAGCGACAGCTATGACAATGCTAAGGCGATGTCAATGTTGGACGGCGTACATTGAAAATGCTTTATACTTTGTTTGAAATAATGAACATATAAAAACAATATTTTTTTCAAGTTTCTGAATAGATGTTGTTCAGTTTCAGTTTGGCGAGTAATATTTATATTTAATTTTTTGCTCCTGTTACAGGACCCACCTGTATAGCCTAAGAAGCGTCGGTCTTGCCCAAAGATAGTGGCGTTAGGTACAGATTATATACCTATAGCTATAATGTGCATACGTTATAATCTCCTAAATCCCATTGAAAAAGACTTGACTTCCATCATTGTGGATAGCTTTGGCTTTATTATACAAAAATTAAGTACCTACCTACTTGAAATTTGCGGCATATTTAGTCCTGTTTCCTCTTTGTTTACATCAGTGACATTCACTGACTTTCAACGTCAGTTACCAAACATTTGTCGATGCCAGTAAAATAAATTAGTACCACTAAAAATCCTGAATATGGCGTGGGCATAACACCCTGTTGGTCTATACTTATAGAACCTACCGTTAAACCACCCAAATATAGTCCAGTCCACTATACTATACTATACTTATAGAATCTACCGTTAAACTACCCAAATATAGTCCAGTCCACTATAGTATACTATACTTACAGAACCTACCGTTAAATTACCCAAATATAGTACAACAGTCCACACAACTATGGTCCAATTCAATCCGGGAATTACTCGTTAATATATGACAATTATACCGAATAAACTCTAAAGTGAACAACATAATGAAACAAACTTAAATAAAAACGTATAAAATCACTGTTAGAATATGGATTTTGATAACGAGTTTTGTTTTGGACCATAGTTGGATGAATCGACTATAGTTGGGTAGTTTTACGGTACTCACAAAATTGCACGAGAATCGGTTGAAAAATACGACCTCTTAACATTAATTTGGGGCCAAGCTGAAATCGAGATCCTTCAATGTCAACTCACTCTAGGCCGTAAGTGTGAATTTCCGCCGGGAGAAAATGTCTCTTCCTAGCCAGGGTAAGACGTAAAACTTTAGACAGATTACGGGCGGTAATTCCTAAAGCCCTAGATCGCATGTTAATGGCCCTTACTTTTGGTTCGAGCCACACAAACACTTGCGTTCTGGGACATTCACGAATTCACGGGCCTTATGTTATATACTATTTATCTTGAGTTGATAAAGTTCTGAGGAAACAACAGGTACTCGAAGACAAAAACAACCTCCTCTTTTTTGAACTCAGTCAAAAAGCAAAATAAAAGTGTGGTGTTTACTTCTGACTATTACCTGTATTACTTAAATATAGCTGGACATGTTAAGAGGCCTCAGATACATTAAATGCTTTTATTTGCACCAGTATTGTAACTCATATATTGAGTTCAAAAAGTATAGAACTATTTATCGATCAGCCACAGACGCCCGCTGCTGAAAACAGGCCTCCCCTATAGCTCGCCACAAGGTGGGATCCTGTGCAGACTGCATCCATCAATTCCCTGCGACCCTACCCTATCGTTCTAGGCATATTTATGCTAAGATTCTATTATTATTAATCCGTATATGGCGACTCGAAGCTTGTGCCAGTATCAGTTTGTTTGGTTTATAACCAATGCATGACTTCCGTGTTAAACGCTAAGATTCTACATAATTAATTTCTTAACTGAATGTTTGAAGAAGAAATACCGTGACAATGACACATAAACAATGATCGTGACAGGAACGGTTTTCAATAGTCAACGTTTGTCAGATAATGTAACGGTCTCGCAACATCGCAATGATAAAGATGATTTACACTGGAGATGTTTTAAAACAAAAACTGCTAATATCTCGAAAACAAAGCCGATTTCGGCTTACTTTATACGACATTTTATTTTCTACACATACTCAGGAATGCGCTCTTGAAATCATTTGGATTCCTCGCGAGCACCCTGTATAACGTAGATCGTCGTCGTCTAGTATGAGTATATACCCATAAAAATAAAAGTACAAGCATTGCTTAGTTTGGAACTTAGGTGGATTTGTAAGTTATATTATTTATTTCATTAATATTTATTATTCAATTTCGTAAAATAAAAGCCTATTTTGAGTAGTTTATAATTTCATCCTTTTGCCAATTATACACGTTGAAATGTTTTGTTTCTTGGTATTTTGTGGTAACGTCAGAATTTACTTCTATTGCAAAATGGCAAGGTCAAACAAAAGTCGAAAATTTAATATTAATAAGACCTATTTTTAAATATTGATTGATTGATTGATAACTTTTCGCAAGTATCATATTTTCACCTATATTCTATGTTAGTAACAAGTCAGTTACACATTATGTATGCACGAAACAAACCTTCGTGTCATTTTAGCCAACATTTTCTAACGTGCAGTTCGATATATCGGCCAAGAATGACCGAGTCAAACCGGTCAGCTATCATACCTTCAGGATACTGTTGGCGCTCCCCGGGTAGTATGTAATACAACAGACGCAGTTTTTTTTGGAGTTTACTCCTTAAGAATCGATTTTCATATATAAGCCCGGGGTATGAAAAATATGGGGTATAAAATCGAACGTATCTGCCGTGCTAATTTAAAAAGTCGTATCTCAGTATACGATCGGAGTAAAAATACGACTTCTTAATTTAGCAGGTTATGCGTTACGCGTTATAGGCTAAGATCCCGATATAAAATGACCTTCACCGAGATGTTTATTTTATGAAATGTATTTTATAATCAATTTAATATGTCAATAAATATATTGCATATGGGTTGCCTAACAAATTTTAGTCCAGGGTATGTTTAATTAATAATAAAAAAAAATGTTTTAAACATTTCACCGGTTTGATTAATATTAGATAAATTCTATACCAATCGAAAGTATGAAGCCCATAGAATATGCAAACGTTAGGTTACCTATTCTTTTCCCGTCACAACTATCGGGTAGCCAGGTATAAACAGGTAAATCTATACCTACTAGCATTTTGCAACGGTCTGATTATTGAATTGAAACTGAATAAAATTAAAGATTATTTAATTATGAATTTATCTAATAATCAAATCGGTGAAATGTTAAGAAAAGGACTAAAAATTGTTAGGCAACCCATATGCAATATATTTATTGACATATTAAACTAAATATAAAATACATTCATCAAATAAACATCTCGGTGAAGGTCGTTTTATATCGGGATCTTAGTCTATAACGCTTAACGCATAACCTGCTAAATTAAGAAGTCGTATTTTTACCCCGATCGTATACTGAGATACGACTTTTTAAACTACCATTATGTTCACATAAACAAACTATAAAATTGTCAATGTCAACTTCATGTCGAGTGTCAACAAAATTTTATAAATAAAATAAAATTTAATCAAATCTACGCTTAACGGGTAAAATGTGCTGCTTTTGAAACAATAGCGCCCGTCACACAATCGGCTAAAAGATACGTGTTCGTTTCAGCTCCCAAACAAACCTAACGAATTTTTGTGATATCCAAGATTACAACTTTTATAACGTGCAATGCAAAGACCGTGTTTTCTTGGTGTTTAAGCCGTGCTTGTATGGTGCTAAGATCGAAGAAGACGTCTTGCTGTAGAGAGAGAGACCGCTTTAATTGTGACTCAGCTTTAAGCTTAGAAATAGAGAAGGCGTGAATACTTTTCCATCACCACTGCTCTCATTTTCCTGCATTCAGCCGCAGAATGGTTTTGATTTCGTGAAACTTTCCAGGATAAATACATACATAAATCAAGGATCCAACACAACCGAGCCATTCATTTTCTAGACGGGAGTCTTGCCGACCGACAAGAAGCTATGAAGTTTAAATCGAAATTGTTATGTTTTTGATGTTGGCTTTTAAATTGTATCTTTTTTTACTATAATTGCTTGTATTTTTACTTTTATTTGTAAGTGTTAGTTATAAATATGAGTGATCCTTCTTCATCCTTGCGCTGTCCCCATTGTCCCAACTCAACTCGAACTTTTACCCCTCATGGACTTAAAGTGCATATAGGGCACATGCATAAACATTTTCCCCAAGTCATCCCCTCCAACCCTAGACTGTCGGTTTCACAGCAAGCTCATGGTAACAACCCCATTCATCTAGATTTTGGTGATCTAGCTACGTTAAAGCAGTCAGTACGTGTGTTATGGCATATCCCCAAAGGGGCGCGAAACTTGGCAGCGGCCAAATTGAGCGACCTCATTGATAAGTGTATCGACTCCAATGGCACTCTCGAATGGTTTAGTTTACTGTCTTTTGCCTATTCTGCACTCAATTCGCCTGAAGCGTCGGCCACGGGCAATTTAACCACGAAAGTTAAGAGAAATATTAACTCTGCTTCTTTTGATATCAGTGGGAACATCGGTGCAGAGACCACGCCTTTGAGATCACACTCCATACTGAAGACAATTGAGCGTAAAGTACATGAAGGGGATCTCAGGTGCAGAGCGAGTGCTTATGTCGGATGAGGGCGTGGCGCCGTCGAGCCCTGAGACTTTAGCTACGCTGCAGTCGAAGCATCCAGCCCCGTCCCGGCCGCTGGTACTTCCACCGGAACCTGACATATCTATTTCTGCCTTAACTGTTAAGCCGGAGGAAGTGGTGCAGGCACTCAGCTCTTTCAACAATAGTTCGGCCGCCGGTTTGGATGGTATCCGCCCTGTTCATCTTAAGGAGCTTACGTCTGCATCTGCGGGAGACGCCGATTTTCGGCTCCTGGAACATCTGGCCAAGCTTTGTAATTTTTTGCTCAGTGGTCAATTAAACCCTGAAGTTTGCTCCTATATTTATGGTGCTTCCTTATGTGCGCTGTCAAAAAAAGACGGTGGTATAAGACCCATTGCCATAGGCAGCGCTTTCCGCCGCTTAACGGTAAAGCTAGGATGCCGTGCAGTGAGAGAAGAAATGGCAGCTTATCTGCAACCTTGCCAATTAGGGTTTGGCACAAGATTGGGCTGCGAGGCTGCAATTGACGCTACGCGGGCTTTTTCGGTAGATAGCAAAAACTTAGAATCCGTTTTAATACGTATAGTTAAGTTCATATCATTGTAATAGTTAAGTACTTATGCTTTCTGAAAAAATGACTGACTGTTGAGTTTCTTTCGGCGTTTCTTCTCAACAGTGGTCTCCTCTTGTGAAATGCCGGTAGACTCAGACATGTAAAAGTGCCCTTGTGGCCTACTTGCAGAATAAAGTTCATTATTTCATTATTATTATTATTAATTAAAATTGATTTAAAAAACGCGTTTAACTCAGTGGAGCGTGATGTTTTACTGTCCGAAGTGAAGGATAAAGTGCCATCACTCTACCCCTTCATTTTCCAAGTATATTCTTCCACTTCTAATCTTTTCTACAATGGTCCTCTTGTTCTTTCCCAAGTTGGTGCACAGCAGGGGGATCCGCTAGGCCCTTTAGTTTTCTGTCTGGCCATACAAAAGGTAATTTCAGAGGTTAAATCCCCATTGAATATCTGGTACCTAGATGACGGTACCCTAGGTGGTAAACCTGAAGAAGTGGAACAAGACTTGCTCATGCTCCTGCCTCGTTTAAAAGCTCTGGGTTTAGATATTAATTTCAGCAAATGCGAATTTTTCTCCTGCAGTACCAACTCACACGATTCTTTCCCCTTATTCAGTGCTCTGCTCCCCGGACTGAAAGTGTTGTCGGCGAGATCTTTCAACCTCTTGGGGTCTCCAATATTCCCAGAAGCCATTCCTGAAGCCTTCGAGGAGAGAAAGCTGCTTCTGCTGATGGCTGCGCAGAGGTTGAATGAACTTTCGGCTCACGTAGCCCTCGTTATGTTGCGAGTTTGCTTTGCCGTGCCTAAGCTGACATATTTCTTGTGCACCGTGCCAGCCTGGCTGCACCCTGTCCAGACAGACTCCTTTGACTTCGTGTTGAAGGAGAGTTTGGAAAAGGTGCTGAACGTCTCCCTTAACCAAGGTCAATGGGACCAGGTTTCTCTGCCGATTCGAACTGGTGATTTGGGCGTGCGTCGCGCGCGAGATGTGAGCCTCCCGGCCTTCCTGGCTTCGGCGTGTGGGGTGGTGGACCTTGTCACTCAAATTTTATCTTTTGATGGTGACAAGGCTATCATTCCTTACGCCTCCGATGCTTTGACGGCCTGGACGGCTCTTAATCCCGGCGTAGCCATACCCGTAGAATTGTTCCGTCAGCGTCTATGGGTTTATTTATATGAGAGTGCGCGCAGCACGATTTTCATAAACCCATAAGTAAGCTTATTTCTGCGACAAAATTATCGCGCGACTAAAAAAAATCGTGGTGCGCGCCTGGCCTGAAGAGTAAACTCCAGTCGTGCGTCGGAGCTGACACACACACTTTTTTTTTTTTTTTAATTTTGTTAATGTCGTGTTAATGCCAAACAGGGTGTTTTTCAGGTCACGCCATATTGCAGATTTTTAGTGGTACCTAATTTATTTTACTGGCCACGACATATATTTGGTAACTGAGTTTGAAAGTCAGTGAATGTCACTGATGTAAATAAAGGAAACAGGACAAAATATTCCGCAAATTTCAAGTAATTTTTGCATGATAAAGCCAAAACTGTCCACAACGATGAAAGTCAAGTTTATTTTATTTTTATTTTTTATTTTATTTATTTGGAACATCAACAGCATTACAGAACATATATAACAATGCTTATAGCTAGAACATAAAGCCAATAACAGATGTCCACAGATATGCAGTTAACGAGGCCTTGAAAAGGTAACGATATCAGATTTCAATTGGTATAAAATTAAGTAAGGTACATATACACTTAAATTAAAACAAAAGAAAGCTAGCAACCACCCCAAGTGTGTGTGTGTGTGTGTGTGTGTACGTGTGTGTGTGTGTGTGTGTAATATATAAGCATGTCTATCGTACGCAACTCCACGCCACGCAAGTTTTTTCAATAGGATTCAGTATTTATTTCGCAAGAAGAACGAAGGATTGAGCAGCATTCCGGTAAAGAATGTTTGGAATTTGGTTGATGACAAATCTTTGACGTAATCCGTTATGCAAATGATATGACGTATGCACATTATTGCCACATGAAAGCATGTAGCACCACTATCCCTCGGCAGAACCGACGCTTGTTAATAGGCTATTATTATTATTATGAGCAGAACTCGGCGTGGGTGAGCTGTTTTCAGCTGTTTGCTAACATGGACATACCTTAGAAATAGAAATGTTGTAATGCCCTTGCCCCACGTGCCCCATAAACGAATGAATTGATTTTATTTAGACTGCCATTCTGCTTCGAGTTTTACATAGCAATAAAATTAGAACCTACGGAACGTGATTAATCTATTTTGTACAGCTTTCCGCTTAAGTGGGAAAACAGTTTTAATGAGTATTAAAGCAAACTTCTTTCGACTATATTATCCATATGGTACTATGAAGGTTAATCAAGTGAATATCAAGGTTCTTTGCTAAACCCCTCCCCCCCCCCCTCCCCCATACTACCTCACGTGTATTTTTTTTCTGCCGGAATTTCGTAAAATAGACTCGCAATTTTGAAGCATTCAACAAGTGAAGATTTATTTATAACGAAGCCGAGATAAAGTATCGATTTTTCTTAGTCTTCGCTCATGGTAGAAAAATACACGTGACCTCTTATACCCCTCCCTCCCAACGTGATCTTTCGTGATTTTTTCGTGACCCCCCTCCCCCCCTATCGGACCTCATGTGATTTGTGCACAAGCCCAAAGGCCTTCTATTTTTTCATCGGTCGTGGTTTTGAGTTGTTAGGCTAAATCATAGAAAATTAGATGAGCTATCAACTTGAAGCCTCTTAACAAGATTCCAGTAGCGTAAACTAACATTAAATATTGACTTGTGATGGCTATCGTTTTAAACAAAAAAAACACCTTATTGCTTAAAGATTTACGTTCAGATTGGATCAGTTGTAAAAGAGCCCAATATTTGCATCCTTTCCTTGGCATAGATGACATTATTACATCAATTTCACAGCTCTAAGGATTTTTATGTTTGAAGTTGTCATAACCTAAATTTTTTCATAGAATCTTTTTATCAATTCTATTTTTTTTTACGTGGAGGTACCACATTTTTTTATTTTTTAAAAATAATGACAAAGGCAAATTAAGAAAGAAAAATTGAATGCGATCTACTACAATCTAAGCAGGATTTGAACCTGCGACCTCTACGTTTCCGGCGTATTGCTCTCCGAACTGAGCTATTAGATGGCTACGTCAATTACACCAAATCTTTCATTCTATAATTCTTACGCTACTGGAGCACCCTCTGCGTCATATGTGTTTGAAATGCTTATGCGCATTAGCCATACCCTAGGATGTCTTTACCTATTTATTAGTACCTTGAAAAGGAGATTTTTTTTATCACTCTTATTTTTTGAAACTATTTAGTTTATTTATATCTAATGTCATTATGGTCGGCTGCTTTTCAATTCGACTGAGAGTAAAAAAAAACTATTAAAAAAGAAAGCAAATTAGTATGTCGCACTGCACTAAACCTCACTTACCTATACCTACTATGACGTAGCGAAAAACGCAGATTGTAAGGTAAAAAATAAAAACATTTTCTTAGTTTTCATATCAGCCGATGAAATTTTGGCCAATCTGATCAAGTTGTTTTTTTGTTTATTATCCGCAGTATAAAATATAATATGATGCAACCGTTCGCTTTGCGAAGCTAAAAATGTCCTACTTAAAACTCCCTTTAGAGCAGATGTGACAAATATATTTACTTCATGTTTATTATGAGAATAAATAATAATCTATACTATTATAAAATTCTAGATTTGTATTTTCATGAAAACTTTTAATAGCTTGATGCAGGATCGTCGCCTAGTACCCAAAACACAAGCCTTCTTGATCTTAATTTGGGAGTAGATTGATTTGAGTGAGGTTGACTGATATAGTATTTATTATATGTTACTCAACAGACGATATCGATACGCATCGTGTACTTCCGATGTGTACCGAAAAAAGTTGACAACTACCGAAGTATTTCACAGACACGCACCTAATCCTGAGTTGTGAAATAATCGATGCATTAGTGCGAACACCAATTGAGAAACAGCTGGTCTGAGAACTCTGAGATCAAACAGGTTTCCTAACATTGGCGGATTTGCGGACACTGTGGACTTGTGCTCTTGGCAGTTCAGACACGCATTAATGTACCTCTACAGTTGGCTAATGAAAACGTCCCACCTACCTATTGGACGCGGTAATAAAAAAACACACAAATAGTTTACAATAGCAGACGTTACTGCTTTCATACACAATTTTACAATCTCTAGACGTTGCGTCGTAATATATATTTTTAATTTTTAATTAAACAGTTTTGAAGTTATTTATGAAAATAGGCGAAAATTCACGATGTCGCCGCACACCCCTTACCTCCTAAAATACAGAGTCTAAAAATATTAAAAATATACAGAAAATAGTTCTATATCTATAGATTACAGGTAAACATACAAGAAGTCTATGGTATTAAAAGTAACACCGTTTAACCAGTACGAATATTGATATTTTGCTCAATGGGCAAATTAATTAAATTTATAAAATAGCATAGCAACAGTAAATGACAGATTGTAGATATAACTTATACCACCTTATACCTTTTTAGAAAGAACATATTCTATTCTTTACTCTTATCTTACATATTTTGGCGGTAAAGTGTAAAGTTTTTGAGAGAACTCACCTTTTAGCAGAAAAAAAAGATTAATTATTAAAAACGTTAGTATATTTGGTAACAGATTGCGATGAATTCATAAGTGATATCGCTTAGCAACAAATTAGAAACCGGCCAAGTGCGAGTCGCACTCGCACACCGAGGGATCAGTACTAACTAGTAAGTTTAAAATTATTAAAAATATTTTTATTAAGTACCTATATGATGTTAACGAAAAAAATTAGCTTCTCGCAATTTTTGCTTTAAGACAAGCTTGTGCTATAAGACGTTGCTTCGTACCAAATTTCAAGATTCTGAATTCACGGAAAGTACCCTGTAGGTTTTGAATCCCTTGAGTGTCGAAAATTTGCAGCATAAACGGCTGTATCTTTTAATTGCGTTGGCTTAGAAGTTTGATATTTTCACAGCTCGAAGGGACAGTAAACCTGAATATTTGATATGCATTTCAGTTTTATACCTCCACGCGTTCCTGAGAAAAAGGGTCTGGACAGACAGACGGACGGTCGATAAAGTGATCCTATAAGGGTTCCGTTTTTTCTTTTTGAGGTACGGAACTCTAAAAAACTAGAAATAAATAATCATACGCTGATTTTTAGATGAGCCTCGATTAGCATACAACAGTATAATTATGTGGCGCCAACAAATGCGAAACGGCGACTTTATGGATAGTTTAACCCACATTTTATTATTCATTCATATTTATCTACATATATTATATTTACGGCTAATAATCATGTGACTGATATTTAAGAGGCCTTATTCCTTTTTTTTTTTTTTATATTATGACAAATATAAAGATAATTTCAACCAACTTTTTGAAGTGAACAATACTTTTTCCGAGTTCTAGGTAGTAACATAGCTACTTCATGCTTTCATTAGTTTCATTGAGTACAGTCGAAAATAAGTTGAAAAAACAACTTTTCCGCCTGAATTTTGTCAATTTCGAGTAGTTTTTGAAACAAAAATTATTAATTAAAAATTCAAACTGTAGGTTTCAAATATATCAATAAATCTTAATAGCCCTATTCTAGGTAGTCACATCAATAACATGTTTGATCATAGAGAAAAATGTCTAAAACAATCAGCATTTTAAAGGAATTAGGCCTTTTAAGAGGAGACTCAGCCGGCGCGCTTGTGTAGTCTGCTAAAATATGAATTAAAATTATCTATACTACCTATTATAAAATACTAGATTTTTACTTAAAATCAGCCTTCTATGGACAGGAGAAATCATTTCACGAAAAATTTTAACATTGTGAGGCACGATCGTCTTTTGTTTTGTATA
Organism: Apotomis capreana; assembly: GCA_947623375.1. Taxonomy (NCBI): domain Eukaryota; kingdom Metazoa; phylum Arthropoda; class Insecta; order Lepidoptera; family Tortricidae; genus Apotomis; species Apotomis capreana. The sequence continues at coordinate 61,216,452 of OX392498.1, read as the reverse complement.
GGCGCCCGGCGCCATGCCAGTCTGTCATGATTGCAGACTAGCTCCAGGCTTGATGTAGTCCTGGGCAAGCCCCAGGCTTAGTCTTGGTAGCGTCAGGATATAGGAATCGGTAGCCGGGATTAGAGGCCCCGGGATAGGTATCGCGGGTCTAGGTTAGGTTTTCCGGCCCCGGGATAGGTTCGGTGGCCCTAGGATTGCTCTTGCAGGCCCCGGGATAGGTCCCTGGAAATCCCATAATGTTTAGTTGAAGTTCGACATGTGACTGCGACACCTTGATTGCTACGCGAGTTTTGTAGGCTAGTTAAGTGAACTCCTAAGTATTTAATAGTCATCAATGATGTGGCAGTCACAAGCAAAATAATGTTAAAACAAAGAAATACATTTAGAAAATAGTTCATATTTAGAGTAGACCAAAGGAAATCAAATTATATTTTTTACATATGAAAAAGTAATATAAGTAGGACATTGTAACCATTTAATTTTATTAAAACGTTAAATAAATTACATCAGCTCTAATAGACAATAGACAGGATATCTAGCGATATCAAGAAACTAAAACTATTTAATATGAATTTTCACAACACTCACCCGTATTGGGGAAAACACAGCAACTCATTTACAAATGTACAGACATAGTAGGAAAACTGTACATAAAAGTATTATTTATACATCGGTAGCAATTTATTTACAAGATATTTATAGATGTATTCAAGAAATACAATTTAATTTCTTAGTATAGTTAATAATTTTAGATCGAACATTACGATGCCAGCGCATGCCGTGTTCCTTTTTTCGCGATCTATTGTTTCCTTACCACGAGTTCTTTTTCGGCCAGTACTTAGTTATTCAGCCAGTGCTGAATAAAGAGGTTTGATTTATTAAAGATGTAAATATTTAATAAGGATAGTGTTTGTAGTTAATAATATTGTAGTTTTAGTTTAATGAGTAGTTATTAAGACTTAATTACCTAGAAGTTTAATATAGAACCGTTACAGCCTTATATGCTGCGATATATCTGATGGCGCCTGTACTAGTCACACAAATTTTATAAAGGCGAAAGTTATAGAGTAATATTATATTGGAGTTCCCTTAAGGGTCTTTTTTCGATATATACCTATTATATATTATACTTCGCATTCCGTTCCCGAAATTGCTTTATAGTTACGTTATAGAGCGGCTTTTATCAAGATCAAAAGAGAGAATTGCCGGTTAAAAATACGCACCAATTTATTTTCCCTTTCATTATGTAGCCTTTCCTCCTAATACTGAAAATGTGTCAGTACAATCCTATTGTACATCCCATCACTAACTGAATGGATTTCAATTAGTTAATCCGGAAAAAAACTGTGACACACCATCCCCGCCAGAGCTCAGTGATAGACAAATGAAATTGTGGAATTGATTTTACAATGTCGATTGATAGACTCTCTAATACGGTATTTTAATATAATGTGTTTCACGCAATATTTGTCTTAATCAGTGATCAGGAGTAGACAAATATGAATATCCAGCTAAAATTTTACTTAATAGTCGAGGTCACACGTAAATTCCTCACTGCTTAATTAATTTAAAGTTATAACACAATTAAAACTAAAACGCACTAGATACATTGTCATCCTACATAAATTATTGAAGTACGATACCTACGTCAAGTGCCCTCGCTTTGGCGGGAAATTTGACGAAATTTTCTAAGACTTTGTGTAATGACAAGTTATTTACTCATAAATTGTCATTGCCATAAAATTATTAAAGAGGTTGTAAGCTCACGGATACAGATTAGTAGGGTGACAAGGAATTTAAGACATAATTGGTTTAAAAATAAAAATTATCATAGAAAAATAAAAGCTTGTTTTCATGTAATTACGACTTCAATTACTGAGTTAGAAAAGTTGGTACCTGATCACCGATTAAAAATCATCGTGTATATGAAGCGGAGAAATAAAAACGAAATGAGTTGCTCTGAAAAGAGATAATTTTATTATACGCAAGCATTTAGCACATTTAACCTTACCTATGTTTAATACAACTAAACTAACAAAGTCACAAGAAGAAACCATATTATATTTCTTTGAGGAAAAGGAAGTCAGACTTGCTACAAGAAGAAAAGATGTTAAAGTTAATATAGTTCCTAGATTAAATATAGTAAAGCATTATTCAACATAAATTTATGAAACATATATGTAATGTCTCATTTTTTTAATGTGGGTAGGTACACCACAATTTCTATTTAAACCATGACTGCACACGGGTGCAAATACATCGAACCAACCACGCGTTATTAACATTTTTTCTGTAAAAACTGTTAAGTGCTTTTCTCTAATACCAGTTTTTCAGAGCTTAACCGTACCCACTCAAAATGCATATTGGAATATTATTAATCTTATGACTACAGGGAGAATTGAAACTGAATATATAACGTGAATATCAGTTGTCTGTAGAGTGGTGTCATGAGTGCAGGAAAAAACTTAATAGCGTGATGCAGGATCGTCTTTTGTTTTAGTATTGGCGCTTTTCGCCATGCCGGTCTGGCGCCATCTGTTGGTCATAATTTCCTTTGTCCTCGCATCACGCGGAAACGGCTGGACAAATTTTAACCAATTTCGGTTCAGGGATAGCTGGACGTCCAAAGATGGTTATAGGATACTTTTTACCCGACTACGATAAAAATTGGGCAAGTGCGAGTCCGACTCGCGCATGAAGCGCATAATCTATAACAAGTTTGTTGTATGGGAGCCCCCCTTAAATATTTATTTTATTTTTAGTATTTTTTGTTATAGCGGCAATAGAAATACATCATCTGTGAAAATTTCAACTCTCTAGCTATCACCGTTCTTGAGATACAACCTGGTGACAGACGGACGGACAGCGAAGTCTCAGTAATAGGTCCCGTTTTTACCCTTTGGGTACGGAACCCTAAAAAATGTTTTACGCTGACGAAGCCATTTATAAGTCTCATATATTTAGTTAAATTTGTTTCATTACAGAAGTTATTTAACAAAAATGACGAAACCAGAATGTCTCACTTTGGGTGATGGGAAACTTGCAAGTGTAAAGATAACAAAGACATACAAACTTACACGAGCAGTTGATGAACTGTCATTACCGAAGAAATGCGTGAGATTTGTGCGTAGATGCGTTAATGCCAGTTTTGGCCGCGCGCAAATGTTAGCTTGTAAATATAGGGTGAGTCATGATGAGTTGCATTTATATAAAAAATTGACACAGAGTATTGAAAGCTGCAGTGTGTACGCATTTTTGGAGTTTACTCCTTAAGAATCGATTTTCATATATAAGCCCGGGGTATGAAAAATATGGGGTGTAAAATCGAACGTATCTGCCGTGCTAATTTAAAAAGTCGTATCTCAGTATACGATCGGGGTAAAAATACGACTTCTTAAATTAGCAGGTTATGCGTTACGTTAAGCGTTATAGACTAAGACCCCGATATAAAATGACCATCACCGAGATGTTTATTTGATGAAATGTATTTTAAATGTACTTAGCAACGGGAAAACATGGCTTCCGTTAGAGAAAATTAATATTAATTGTTCTCTGCCATTTATTTTTTATTTTAAATTACCACAAGAGGCTTAACAAATAACATAGACAAGAAACATATTCATAATTTCTCCGCGGAGACTGCGGCGGCGGCTGGCGGCCTACACGGCGCGTTGCTGCGCAAGTGCGCATCGGGCAGCTTGACTGACAGTTGTCAATCTACAACAGCTGAGAAATGTGTTTTTGTTTTCAAGTTTTTGCTAATATTTTGCGTGAATCTCTATCATGTTACGAGTGTGATTGCTATCAGTGCATGAGTACTATCTAGTTATATGTGCAATTATAAACCACCGCTTCCCCCAGGAACTTTATGGGGCAATTTGTATGCCGAAAATTGGAGAGGTTTTTTAAATACTTTATTTGTTATCGTAGCCGTAAGTTTTTATCTATTGCGTTTTTAATAGTTTACTTGATGAATCCTAATAGCACGGGCTCCTCTCAGAATGTCGCTTCCAGGTCTGTGTCGCTGTCGCTGGAGAATTCCGTACAGTGCCCACATTGCTCCCAGATTCGTTTCTTTAAAGGTCAGAAAGGACTTAATATACACATCAGTAGAACCCATGGCATTCGTGCTGGCGCAATTACGTCGCCACCTGCCTCTTTACAGGCAAACAATTCACAACCAAGTCAGATCAGGCCTTTTTCTTAGAGCAGGCTACAAGGAGATATCCGTTTGCAAAAATATCGGACCTCAATCTGACTTCTGATATATATTGTATAGATCCCAGACATCCTACAAACAAATGTTGCCAACCAGTTTTGTGGTCCCCCTCCCCCCACCCCGGCAATTAAAAATGCCATACAAATTTAAAAAAAAAAGTCATCAAGCCATGCCGTGTGGGATATCAAATGAAAGGGCTTATTGAGTAAATCACGAATATATAGCACACTATAACATTTCTTACACTTTCTCTAAGATTTTTTGAAATTTTACTAAAATGCTCCATTTTCGAGTTAACTTTAAACCACTATAGATTGAAAACTAATGAATATATTTTTATAATTATTATTTTTAATAACTAACAATAGTCAATTGTTTACGCACCAATAGTTCGTACAGTGAAAAAGTTGCACGGGGGAGCGGGGGGCGCAATCAAAGATAGCGAGTTTCGATATTTCAATATATTTCTTAAAATTTAGGACTCTCAACAGTTGTGGTGTACCTGCAAAAAAGCAGCACTGAAATGTATATCCTTGTGTAAATGTGTAAATAAGAATTGTAAAAACTTGTAACAAAATTAAACTGTTGAGAGTCCGAAATTTTAAGAAATACCTATATTGAAATATCGAAACTCGCTATCTTTGATTGGTCCCCCGCTCCCCCGTAAAACTTTTTCACTGTACGAACTATTGGTGCGTAAACAATTGACTATTGTTAGTTATTAAAAATAATAATTATAAAAATATATTCATTAGTTTTCAATCTATAGTGGTTTAAAGTGTCGCAAGATATGGGTTTATATGACAGTGCGCGCACCACGATTTTCATAAACCCATAAGTACGCTTATTTCTGCGACAAAAAAGTGGTGCGCGCCTGGCCTGAAGAGTAAACTCCAGTCGTGCGTCGGAGCTGACACACACAGTTTTTTTAATTAAAGATGACTATACAGTGTGCTGCCGGCATGCGGGTATTTATCTATTAGATATTCTTTGCATTTGTTAGCAAATACTCATTAAAATATTTATTATGAGTCAGAAATAAAACATAGAAAATTGGGATGGAAACACTAAAAACTAAAATAAGATTAATACGTATTTTTTCAAACATGCATTGAAATGTCGCCATAGCGTACCTACGATACAACAGGCTTAGAAGTATCATGTTTCGGGCGGAACAACTCCAAAGAACTGTAAAAGAATTTCAAATAAATTGAAGGCCGAGAAGTATTTTTTTTAACATGGCGTCTGCGTTCATGCATAGGCTAAACAGCTGAGCTATATATATTTTGAGTGTATTTTTTATTTCATTGCATATGATTGAGAAAAGCACTATACATGCCTTAGCCGTGAAAAGGGCTTGCCGGTCGTATCACTATCCAGCCTACCTGCGGTCGGTCTATACCTACTCACCCGGCAAGCCCTTCTTTCCCGGCGTCTTCAGTACTATTTATAAAACTAAGACCCCTCGGTAAGGTGCCTATGACCCAGGCGGCATTCTCACACTGTATGTCTATGGAAAGCTTTTGCGAAAACTGCCCGCGCGTGGGTCCCCCGTTGTCTCCCTCAGGCGCTTAGTAAATCATAATTAAGTGAACGACTGTACAATAACATTTCAGAAATAGGTAAATGTAGACAACCTAAATTGGCATGTAGACATTCTTCTTATGTCAGTTGATTCTATTTTTTATTAGGATCAAATGTCTATATGGGACTAACTACACTTAACTGCTCTAAAAGTCAGAAATTACCGTCAAAGTTCAACATTCCTACGGAGCGCTATAAACGCTCCATGCAAATGGCCACCTACGGGCGTCGTTATATGTGTCAATATGTCAGATTTCCTAAATTTGCGTAATGGGTTGCAGAAATGCCAGGAGGCAGTGGTAATCTCAACTACCCACTAACATAAGGGTTGAGATTACTAGGTAGGTACTACTTATAATTAACACAAATGATAACGGGTCTAACGCCACATCTGAGACCACGGCGTGTGCAACCCCGCCGAAACGTTAGATTATGAAGGTAAATAAGAAATATCGCGTTAGACCCGTTATTATTTGTGTTAATTATGTGTACAAACCGCGAGAGTATAAAGTGTCATAGGTAGGTACAGATAAAATAGCATTTAATGAACTTAACATTTACATAAAGTAAGCTAAAGTTAAATACCTTTCAGAAATACCACGACCACGTATGAGCGAAATTTAATTTCTCTTTTCGTGTTCAGCAAATAAACAATGTGGTGTTAATTAAATAACCCACATTGGAAAACCATTTCGAAAATGATTGTTTCGAAATAAAGTATTTATTTAAAGAGTCATAAGTGCAATAAACATCTGATCAACCTTGTATTGATTGTTTGGTTTCTTAAGGGGACATATTATGCGAAAATAGCGTCACTTTTTATTCTTTTATCTTCAAAACCAGATTACTTTTTAGCACATGCTAAATTCGATTTCTGTAAATAGAGTTTTCCTAGTTCCTGGCACTGGGAAAAAACAATATAAATTAAATCACCGTATACAACCATTGAAATGCGTAACCTGGCAGAAGAGACTGGAAATCGAACCCGGTACCACTGAATTACCGGTCGCGCCTGATACCGGTAATCCAGAGGTACCGGGTTCGATTCCCGATCTCGTCCGCCAGGTTACAAAATTCAACTTTTCTTTTTGATCTTTGTATAAATGGTTCAATAAAAACATTGTGGCGTATCCACATTAAAAATAATAAGACATTACCTTTCACGAATTCACTGTATGCAAATTGTCGTTCTACAGTTGCCCCCAAAAACTTGTCCAAAACTACAGCCAATTTAGTATTGCATTTACTGAAAATTTGTCTGCTTTAGATGATATAAGGTAAGGTGGGTAAAGACTAACTGACTATTTTGGCTCAGTGACCCGAACAGGATCTTAGCCTCCGAAACGAGAACACGTCACTTGTCCCAATCCTGCACAGTTTCTGGCCAGTTTTCGACTGAAGAAGACGGCCCAGTCCAAACGAAAGTCAAGCAGGTACACAAAGTGTAAACCGATACCTTAGCATGTGCCAGACCACACTCTACATAAGTTTCTGTCAAAAAATCATTTTTGTGACAAGCTTTTATAGCCGACTGTACTTTTCTTTGAACATCCATCAATTGCTCACAGAGACGATTCTAAAGAGCCCAAACTCGATATGATTGCATTATTAATACGGAGTTCCTATGGCCAACTTCCAGCTCCATCATCAGATCTACTCCACGTCATCATAATATTGCATTGTTACGCTATTTGCACATTTGTGCAAAATCTCAGCTCAATCGGAAACAGGAAAGTGGGTCAAATTTAACATGCAAAATTCCATTACAACGGGACAGGTGAAAGTAAATAAAAGCTTGTAAAAAGGTGGGGGAGGTTTTAGTCCGTAGGCTGCTGGGTGTGACCCACTCGCAAAGAGTGGTTGCCCCACCCCGTAGAGTCGAGCATGCTGTCAGGTCCGGCCTGGCAGTATCCTATAAGGATTTCCTCCCTCCACGAAAAAAACTCCGCCACATAAAGGTAAAGCTTTCTCCAACTCCATTACAGATAGCAAAGTTCCGTTTTTTGCAAACTGTAAGCCCAACTCAATACCCCGAGTGTTTTTTTTTATTTTTTCGATATCGCTTTTCGTTTTTGAGATATTGCCGATTCAAGTTGAGAAGTCGCAAAATAATCACGTAATTTTTCGACATTTTTGCACTTTTTCGAAAAAGTTTTTGACTTTTTTTCTTACACCATCTTGTAGATCTCGTCAAGACACGTCTTTTGATACCCCATTGACCCGCGTAGCCCCAAAATTGACGACGCCAGAGCGATGTCGCACTTTCGCTGAAAACGGTCCCCTACCAACGCGATCGAAAAAACATTTCCAATGTTAAAAAAACTAACTGATAGTTACTCTTACCCTATTCGACAATAGACTATGTTAATCCTACTCCACCTTACATTGAGAACAAGTTAGCCTTAAATCAGATGCTAATTAAGCGTGACGGCCATATTGGAATGCGCACATTCATCATAATTTACGTGTGTATCTGGGCGTATTGAAAGTCAGACAAAGTGCTTGATGAAGTGGACAGGATATTAAACGAACCGATGGATGCTGTGGGCGCTCATGACATAAAAGTGTAATATGACTGCACTTAAACGTGGTCGCTCACAATGTGTCTCATAAGAAGACTCAACACTGGCTGCGTAAACACGTATACAGTTTATCTATCCAAATATCATAACATAAACCCCCCATGATGCGTTCAAGAACCGCACATTATGACCACCATAAAAATAGACCGTTTTGTTAGAACAAATTTCTAATCTTAATCTGTATAAATGTTATTATTGCTAAACAATAACATTGATTTCAATACTATTATTTATTCAGATTTCGAACATCTCTGACAAACAAAGAAATTTGATTTGACCTCTATTCCGATATCAGTCGAGATGACGTTTAGTTCGAAATGAATTGTCAATTTGCAATCAAATTGACAAATGTCGCACGTAAGTAAGATATAGAACGATATGATAGTTGGGGCTGACTCTAGTTTGTCTCTGAATTAAAAAAAAAAACTATGACAGCTGCTAGAAGACTTCATTACCGCCATTACCGGTTACAATTTGTTTTGTTGCATAAAATTGTTCGATTTGTTGAATTTCAACCATAAAATGAGCAATCAAGATGATATAGATATTTTGGCGACGCCTCCTGATATCTGATATGATATATGAAATTTGTTCTAACAAAAAAGTCTATTTCTATGGTGGTCATAATGTGCTGCTCCTGAATGCATCACGGAAGCTTATGATATGTGGGTAGATAAAGTAGTGTATGGTAACTGTACATAATTAGGCATTAAAACACTCGTGTGATGTTATAATGAAACTCGCCTTCGGCTCGTTTCATAAACCCACACTCTTCATTATGTACAGTCACATAAACTCCTATTATACAGCTAAATTAGAGTTATAATGGCTTTATGAGCTCTCATACAGCCTGTTTGCATGCTACCCTGGAAAGTTACTCAAAGGGCAATGAACCTATGCTCGGAGTTTCCTTGCGGGATCCGAAATGACATACGCAAGAGAACCAAGGTTGTAGATATAGCTCAGACAGTCGCCAAACTTAAGTGGCAGTGGGCGGGGCACATTGCTCGCAGAACCGATGGCCGTTGGGGCAGAAAGGTTCTTGAGTGGCGACCGCGGACCGGAAGACGCAGCGTGGGAGGCCCCCAACAAGGTGGACTTATGTCCTCGTTAGGATTGCGGGCAGAAATTGGATGAGGGCGGCGGTAGATCGATCGTTGTGGAGAACTTTGGGTGAGGCATTTGTCCAGCAGTGGACCCGGCTCATATGGTGATAATGTAATGTAATATTCGGCATTTGATAATCAGGAGGTTTCCTTTAGTAGGATGAACCTTTTGAACCCTAAGCACATTTGGCGTATAATTAATAAAAAAAAATATTCAGCCGTTTATTACCAGCAAGAGCCCAAACTTGGTATGTTTCGATAATCTGTTTAAGTAGCAGTAACATAATAATGCAGTATATAAAATTGGGCAAGTGCGAGTCCGACTTACGCATGAAGGGTTCCGTACCATAATCTATAACAAGTATGTTGTATGGGAGCCCCCCTTAATTATTTTTTTTTAGTATTTGTTGTTATAGCGGCAATAGAAATACATCATCTGTGAAAATTTCAAGTGTCTAGCTATCACCGTTCTTGAGATACAGCCTGGTGACAGACGGACGGACGGACGGACGGACGGACAGCGAAGTCTCACCCTATTACGGGTCCCGTTTTTACCCTTTGGGTACAGAACCCTAAAAAACATTGTAATAAAGATCAAAGCAAAAAGAAAAAAATGTGGTATTTATGAGACATTACATCAGAATCAGAATCGGTCTTACATTTAATAAAAACAGTATCACCATGTCTAGCCGTTAGGCATACAAATATTTCAAGTCAAGATGGAGCATGCAGTATATTACTTAAAGTCGTTATCTATATAGGTAAATAAAATTACAATTCAAATTACATGTTTCATAAATGTATAAATAACAGCGCCCTCTCTCGTTTACTCGTTCACTGCTGTAAAGTAGTGCGGTAAGATGTGAATATTAACGTATTCACATAGAGGTCGCTAGGGTGTAAAGCGTTGCAAATAAACAATGCAAACCTCGACACACAAAGCATAAGGAAAAAATCGAAAAGTTAATCTGGGCGTTAGAGTGGTGGAGAGGTTACCACGCTGGACCGGTAATCAAGAGTTACCGGGTTCGATTCCCGGTTTTTTTGACCAGCTTACGCATTTCAATTTTTATTTGAGCTTTGATCTTTATATCAATGGTTTATTAGAAACTAGCTTTTGCCCGCGACTACGTCCGCGTGGAACTTGGAAGTATGGAAGCAACCTCGTACAACACGATAGATGTCACCTAATCACCTTAATTAATAAAAGGGATTCTTAAAAGCGCCTAAGCAAATGTAAGAGCAATTGTGCTTTTGGTCTAATCATTACATTTCCTACAGGGTCATCAATGTCATCATGATTACTTACTCACTTTTCAATCTTTTTAGGGATAATTTCCAGGATGAAAACTATCCTATGTCCTTCCTCGGATCTTAAGCTATCTCCATGCCAAATTTAATCAAAATCGATTCAGCGGTTTAAGCGTGAAGAGGTAACTGACAGACAGACACACTTTCGCATTTATAATATTAGTATGAATAGTGGTGTGTACCCACATTAAAAAAAATGACACATTAAATGTTTCATAAATTTAAAGCAGTATATATTTGAAATCAGTTCTTGCCCCTTTCATTGGATACCCCGCATGATATGATTCAGAATTCAGTCAAAATACCTTACACAAAAAATAGATGACGGCATAACTGCTTCCTACACTTAAATTCAATATAGCTCTCCTTCATAAAGTGTTCTTAGGGGTTAAAAGGTTGGTCTGATTATAAAACTGCAATATATGTTATGCAAACACCGCCCACTACACATGAAATCAATAGTTTATATACGTCTCAGTACCAACCCACACAGGATTCTTATTCATTAAAATTGGCATTGGCGAAGTCTCAGTAATAGGGTCCCGTTTTTACCCTTTGGGTACGGAACCCTAAAGATGACGATTAGTTAATCTAATCGTACGAGCCGATTAATTCGCGATTAACATTAGGAACAAATAAGATATTTTTCTCAAACATCCAAGGAAATGTCGATAATCACGAAGATAATTTCGTGATTATAGAACGCGAAGTAAGTCTTTGTATATCACTTATTGAAGATAGAGAAGATATTTTTTCTTTCTTAGTCCCTAACTAGGAGATCCTAGAATACTGCACTGTAAAAACCACCTTGTATTACTGTAACAAGTTTATTTCACACAGCACACTAGAATGTTTTTTCTAGTTTACACATGACAAGACATATTGTATTTTTGTAAAATTCACTAATGAGCGTGTTCCAACTTTTAATCGAGAATTAATCGTGAAATTTAACCGATTAAAATGATTAAGTTAATCGTTAATCGACTGTCTATTAATTTTATCGTGATTAAATTAATCGCGATTAATTTTGACGATATCTTTTTTATCGATTCTGCGTCAGTCTCATTTTGTTATATCCGCTCGATGCTCACCGCTCGCGTCATCTCCCTAATAATGACCCACCTGGTGTCCACATCTTTTATAGAAAAACAATCCACCGAATGTTTCAGCTTCATTTCATAGACAACGTGATTAGCTCAGTTTGTAAGCACTTGCCTACTGAGCTGGTGGTCCTGGGTTCGAATCCGGGCCAGGGCAAATATTTGTGTGATGAACTCGAATATTTGTGCTTGGGTCATGGATGTTATCTATATTATGTACATCGTCGTCTAGTTCCCATAGTGCAAGCTTTGCTTTGATTGTCCCTTAATATTTATTTTATTTAATTATAGACAAATTTTTCCTCCAAATTCATAAATTTTTCAGAAATCTTGAAAATGTAAACCTATAGATCAGGTTAAGTTTGTGTTATAACTTATAAGATTCCAAAGTATTTTATGGTGTCAGAAAAAAAAGCGCATTCAATGAAATGAAATTTCTATGAATAGAAAATTCGATGAAAACGTTTCACTTTAAAACAAGGGTGACACCTGACATACCTACCTCTGACTCGTGCGTACTCTGTGCACACTTGTAATGGAAAGGTGCGTTACGGCCACTAGTACATGCCCAATCATCCATATTCATTTCGTCTGACTGCGAAACGGCCTTGAGTTCAAACTGGGAACTTTCATGGAAACCATGATAAATAAGTTTCTGTTAAAAATTTACGTTTTTGTGACAAGCTTTTATAGCTGACTGTACTTTTCCTTGAACATCCATCAATTGCTTACTGATACGATTCTAAAAGGCCCAAACTCGGTAGATATGCGCTATTACAGGCTTCCGTTCCTAGAGCCACCTTCCGGGTCCATCATCAGACCCTGAAAACTATCTGAAGACAAAGTACTCATCAAAACGAATCAAACGAGCCCAAACTCGATGGGGTTATGAGGTTCTATTAAGGAGTTCCTATGGCCACCTTCCAGCTCCATCATCAGATCACCTCCACGTCATCATAATATTGCATAGTCACGCGATTTGCATATTCGTGCAAAATTTCAGCTTAATTGGAAACCGGAAAGTGGGTCAAATTTAACTTGCAAAATTCCATTTCAAACAACGGGACAGGTGAAAGTAAATAAAAGCTTGTAAAATATATATCCATTTAACATTATTTCCATGAAAGGTCCCACTGCATCTATTCCCATACTATCTGTTTGTGATGTCAGATACAAATGAGGCCCAAACTTAACGTAACTGATCGAAGTTTCGTTCTCGTATTTCCTCCTATAATACTTAACCTATCTCTACAAAGTTTTAGTTACTAAATGGAAAGAAAATTTTCTGTGTCGAACCGTTTCTATTTTCGTGTTTAATTTGTGTACTAAGCGTCCGTTTTCGTTGGAATTTTGGACAAAACATACGTGAAAGTACGTTAAACGTTAAAGTTTGGCGAGAAATTACTTTTCAAAGATTCAAAGATTCAAAGATTCAAAGATTTTTATTTGCTTCGAACACAGTAAAATGTGATATATATATTATACATAAAAGTTCAGTGCGTTCAACCATGAAATAGGCATGCAAATAGTTGAGAGGGGCGACGAAATTATTTCAAATTATTATTAACTAATTTAGAAAATGTCAGAAAGAGCATAATAAAGATTAGAAAATGTCAGAAAAAAAAGAAAACAGTCATGATAATTGTTGAGAACGCCAGCAACCACGCCGACAGCGAACCCAATGTAACGCCGTGACGTCACTTATGTACTAGGTTAAGTTAGAATAAGACTGATTAATATATTGTAAAAGATGCTATAAGAACCCCAAGGTAAATCATCCAATCCTACCGGTAAATCAGTCACACCCACGGTCCATAAGGTACTGGTTAAATAAGGCATAACGAAACCCTTATTAAACCACAGGTAAATGGGCCGGGGACGCAGCACCCCGTCGTAAAACACCCGGGGCGGTAAAAGAGCTTATGTAACTCGACCACGTGAACCGTAACAGAGCTTAACGTAAAACGTAAAAGTTTTACAATCCGGTTACATAAGGCCACCTACCGCCTCAAATACATAAGGGACAATCGAACCCTTGGTATATAAGAGTAGACCCGAACCCCCTGTAACGAAAGTACATAATATGAACCCCTACCGTAAGCAAATGTAAGTAGGAATCGACAGGAACAATCCTGCAAGATTCCTATTCACAAAAGTTGCCCACTATACACGACGTATAGTTGAACCCTGTTACCTGAACCCTAAGGTTCAGATAGAACCTAAGAGCCCTTACTGAGCCCCGTCGAACGGGATATGTGTAATGTTAATCGGACTATAATTAGCCGAGATATGTTAATTAATAAGCAATTTTGATAAGCCAAAAAACGGCCGTTATTGTCCAGAGCCTGAAACTGAAGAACCAATCAGAGCGAGGAGCAGGTTTTGGAACATTTAGAATTAAAACTGAACACTCTTGACCGAAAGGGGCGTTCCCGAGGGGAAATTAACGCTCCCTCGACTCTGATTGGTTCCCAATAAGATTATTCCGCTTACGGGAGTTATGTCTGGCGAACTGAGCCTCGAATTTTATATAATAAGTGAACAAGAAATAAATGTATGCACTACCGAAGAACCAGTTTTATTACTCTCTACTCTACAAGATCCTGCCTACAGTTTTCAAGAGCTCCAGCCTGCACGTCGGTCCAAGCGATTCGTTGAGGTCCTGTCCGTCAGTCGAGCTCCGAATCCTTGGACGCGTCCATCGTTACGTCGTACTACGATTCACGTCGCGTCTACGTCAAGTTTACGTTACGTCACATCGAGTCACGTCGAGACTACGGCAGATCTACGTTGCGGTCTACGTCGCGCCCCGTGCATCACGCGTCCGTACCCCGCGTCCGAACCTCGTCGCGTTTACGTATACACTACGTCGCTTACGTGTGTACTACGTCGCGGCCCGATCTACGTCGCGTCTACGTGTCCTTACGTTTGGACTACGTCGCGGCCCGTTTTCAGCGAAAACAGAACCGAACCGAACCTGAACCTTCAAGCTGATCCAGAACTGAACAGAACCGAACAGAACCGAACCGAACCCGAACCGAACAAGCTGTTACAGGAAGATCCACGAACGATCAAAGTATACAGTCCACTGCGAGCTGAGCCGAAGAAGCCGCCCTGTTGAGACCTGTACTCAACAGCGTTGGTCCTTCGAGCCGGATTTTCGAGCCAGAACATCCGAACCACCATGGTGCAGACAAGGAACCAGACGAGTGAAGCAACTTCGCACGACGACCCGCCGACCGAACCGACCCGAACCTCCGGCGAGACGTCTGCAGAGCTGCTGGGAGCACGTCCGCGAACGAGCGAGACACGCGCCCCGGGCATGCAGCCCGAGAAGAGGACATCGCCAGAGTAACCGCCACAGATGGACGACACGCTCCAATGGCGGGCAAAGCTGGACGAACACCTGCGCAAAACCAGTCTGAACCAAAAAGAACCCGAAGAACCCACAGCCGTCGGATACTCGACACCGACCGGCGAACATTTAGCGTCCCGTCTGACGCACGCGCCGCGTACCGCCGATACACGCGAGCCCCGCGCGGCTATGACGTCACTCGCGTACGCGGCCTTTGACCCCGCGATCCGCGCACCGATCCCGCGACCCGCGACACCCGTACCGCGCGAACCCCGCACGTTCGATAGAGACCGAGCTCTCGAACAAGTGCGATTCCAAATCGACGAACGCCGCGCGCCGTCGATTACATCGAGAACCAGCAGCACTACGGAGGCGCGGAAAAAAGAAGCGGAACTACAGGCAGCAGAGCGGCTTGCTGAAATCAAGCGGCAACAACTGCGACTGGAAGAAGAGCTTGTCAAGAAGAGGCTGGACACCGAACTGCATCGCATCGAAGCGGAGGGCTCACAGGCCGGCGGCTCGCAGTCCGGACGTCCGGCGGCAGAGACAGCGGAGGAATCGAAGCGGAGGATAAATGCGTGGCTTACACACCACGAGGTAAGTGACACTGCTTACCGCGATGACCCGACGCCAGGGAGGCGTCGCACCGTCACGCCCGAGCGAGCCGAACGCGAGACCCGCACCTCCCGAGAACGATCCTCCAGCCGATCTCAGGCGATAGATCGGTTAGCCGACCATCTACAGACGATGGCCCGCCCTCCGCCGAGACAAGTGTACGAGTTGCCTGCGTACTCCGGACACCCCGTTGAGTGGTTGACCTTTTACCACAGTTTTGCAGAGTCAACAAAAAGGTACAAGTTCACGGAGTACGAGAACGTCGCCCGTCTACGAGCTGCGCTGAAAGGCGAGGCGCGAGAGTGCGTGCAGCACATGCTCGCGTCGACGTCGAACCCCGATCTAATAATTAGAGTCCTGAAAAAGAATTTCGGCAGAACCGACCTGCTAGTCGACCGAGCTCTAGAGGAGCTTAAACGCCTGCCGTCACTCGGACCGAGCGCCACCGACCTGAACACCTTTGCAATAAAGGTAATGAACATTGTATCGACATTGGTCGATCTAGACCGTCGAAACTACGGCGGCAACCCGTTACTGATACGGGAGATAACCGACAGGTTAAGCCCGCATCTACGGTCGAGGTGGTGCTCCTTCGCAAAAGACAACGTAAAAGGCGGTGAGTGCGAAATAATATTGCTAGCCGAATTCTTAATGGACGAGAGTGACGCGGAGTTATTATACTCGCACGCGAGAGCGCCGTCACGCAGACCCGCGCATAACGCGCCCACGCAACCGCAACCTCCCCGACGAACGACATACCCGAACCGGGGAACGAGCGGCGCGATACAGCGAGCACAACCGACACGAGCCCAAACATTCGCCACGGAACGAGTGGAAGCGTGCTATTGCTGCGGCAATAGTCACCGAACGAACGAGTGCCGCAAACTGTTAAGTATGCCCATACGAGCGAGATGGGAATGGGCACGGGTAAATCACGTTTGTTTTAAGTGCATGAACCAGAAGCATCGTCGTGATACGTGCACTGCAAAAGGCTGCAGTGTACCGGGCTGTCCACACTCACATCATGCAATACTGCACGAACCGAACCGAACTACGTCAAATGTGAGTACAGACAGCGCCGACAGTAACGCCCGCCCGCCGCAGTCGCGCGCGCCCGCCCGCGCGAGCGCGCCCTACACTGCGCCGCCCAGTGAACCGAACACAACGCCGGCACACCGCCGCGCAGAGCCCACACAAGAGCGAGAGACGATCGCTATGACGTCACACAATGAACCAAACAAGGTGATGTTGAAAATCATGCCCGTAATACTGCGTGGTCCCAAGAAGGAGGTACTGTGTTACGGGATGGTCGACGAGGGATCGACAATCTCTATCGTCGATCAGGAGCTAGCGAGCGAAGTGGGTCTAGAGGGACCTCAAGCGCCGCTACTTATACAAGGCGTAGGAGCGCTATGCCTGAACCAGCCGAGCCAACGAGTCGAAGCAACTGTACGAGGCGCCGACGGAGGCCCGTCGTACAGTATGCAGCTCAGAACCGTGCCGCGCTTAGGCATTAGGGAACAGACAATGCCGCGCGACAGTATAGTGCGCCTGCCACACTTGGCCGATCTAGCCGAAGCGTGCTATACTAATGTGATACCTAAAATTTTAATAGGAGCAGATCATTGGCATCTAACACTGCCGTTAGAGGCCCGAACGGGGAAGATGAGTGAGCCGCTAGCCGTACGCAGCCGTCTAGGATGGTGCATTTACGGCTCAGCACCGAGAACGGTAAGGGCCGGTGAAGTAGTCATGCATATGACGGAGCCGGACAATGAGCTGAACGCGATGATGAGGCGATATTTTGACATCGACGCGTTAGGGGTGAAACTGATAGATAAAGCGAGCCCCCTAGACGAACGAGCAACAAAGCTGTTTAACGAAACGGTAAGACGCATCGAAGGACCCCGGTACGAAGTAGGACAGCTGTGGAGGACCGACGAACCGAACCTGCCTCCCAGCTACAACATGGCGTACAAAAGGTTACGCAACTTGGAGCAGCGTATGGACCGGGATCCCGACTTCGCGCACGAATATACAGCACAGGTAAATAACCTAATTGAAAAAGGTTATGCAGAGCCGCACTTAGGTGACCTAACGAGCCCTAAGGCATGGTTTTTGCCGCACTTTGCGGTAAGAAACCCGAACAAGCCCGATCGCGTCCGTCTAGTATTCGACGCGCACGCGTCATCGATGGGAACCAGCTTGAACGACGAGCTGCTAGAAGGACCCGACTTACTACAGTCATTGACGGGAATACTGCTGCGTTTTCGTGAGGGTACGTACGCCGCTACGGCGGATATACAGGAGATGTTCCTGCGAATAAAGCTGAGACCCGAGGACCAAGTATCGCAGTTATTCCTGTGGCGGGGATCGGACCGCCAACAGCCGCCGAAGGTATATAAAACAACGAGCGTGTTGTTTGGAACGAAATCTTCGCCATTTCTAGCACATAGTCCGCAACCGGAACGCGGAGGACAACGCGGACACTTACCCAGCAGCCGTGTACGATATTACACATAATACGTACATGGATGACCTCGTGACCTCTTACGACGATGAAGACGCGGCGGCCGAGACCGCGGTGCAAATCATCGCGTCGCACGCCCACGCCGGCTTCAACTTGCGCGGCTGGACGTCGAACTCTAAAAAGATATTAGAGCGGATACCTGTAGCGCAGAGATCCGACGAACCAAAGAACCTGGGATCTAAAGAGCAGAAAGTATTAGGTATGTTTTGGAACGCCGAAACCGACGAGTTAGGTTTCAACACGGCAATGGTACGAGTCCCGGCCGACGTGCGGAACCTGAACCGAGGGCCAACAAAAAGGGAGGCCTTGAGCGCGGTAATGTCCGTCTTCGACCCATTGGGGCAAATAGCGCAATACACTGTTACCACAAAAATACAAATGCAGCGAATTTGTATTTTAAAATTAGGTTGGGACGAGCCATTGCCGGACGACGAGAAGGAGCTATTTTTACAATGGCTCAGTAACATAGAATATGTTACGGCGCTGCGGCTACCACGGCGATGCTTGTACACGGGGGGAGGTAAGAGACACCAATTACATATATTTGTAGATGCCTCCGAGCAAGCATACGCAGCCGCAGCCTACTGGAGAACCGAGGGAGGACCTCACGAGCCGGTACGTGTGCAGTTGATCACGGCGAAGGCAAAGGTCACGCCCATTCGCCCGATATCGATACCGAGAGCCGAACTACAAGCTGCGCTTATAGGTGCGCGACTGGCGCAAACACTGCGCGAAGCGCATCGAGTAGCTGCCGAACAGATTGTGCTGTGGACAGACAGTCGAACGGTACTGCAATGGGTGCGAGACAATGCACGCCGGTACAGTACATTTGTATCACACCGACTCGGCGAGATCGCCGAGTTAACAGAGATCGAGCAATGGAGGTGGGTCCCGACCCGCCTCAACCCGTCCGACGACGCGACACGCGCGGACCCGCAGCGTATCGTAAGAAACACCGACCGCTGGTACACAGGTCCGGATTTCTTACGACTGCCGGAGGCGCAATGGCCGCAAGAGCAGCGAGATACGACAGAGATACCGCACGAAATAATCGAGGTATGTAATGTGGCACAGGTCGTCGACCCGCCACTACCGAAAATAGAGCGATTTTCGAACTTCGACCGACTGATTGGAGCTACAGCGCGAACTCTGCAGTTCATCGAACGACTAAAAAGAAAGGTGAGAGTCCCATTAGAGGTACGACACCTCAATTCAGCGGAGCACCTGTGGATGCAATGGGCGCAGAGGAGGGACTTCGCTGACGAACTACGGGCTCTCTCACGAGGGGAGCCGCTAGCCCGCAGTAGCAGGCTATACGAACTCGATCCGCAACTGCACGACGACGGATTAATGCGCATGCGGACGCGCATAAACGCAGCGCCGCCATCCGTCAACAAGCAGCCCGTCATACTAGACGGCCGCAACCCGTACGTGAGACTACTGATCCTGCGCGCTCATAAGCGAGCGCACCATGCATTTAACGAAACTGTTGTTAATGATCTCAGGCAGCAGTTTTGGATCTTGCACTTGCGACCATCGGTGCGGAGCGTGGCCCGGACATGCATGCATTGCGTGTTGCGGCGCGCGCGCCCGCGCGACCCGCCGCTGGGCGACTTGCCCGCGGCCCGCCTACAGCCGTTCACCCGCGCATTCCACTATTGCGCGGTGGACCTATTCGGCCCGCTAGCCGTCACTATCGGCAGGCGGACCGAAAAGCGATGGGTGGCACTGTTTACGTGCCTCACTACCCGCGCCGTGCACCTCGAGGTGGTGCATACGCTGTCAACCGACAGCGCCGTGATGGCGCTGCGCCGGCTGGGAGCCAGGCGCGGATGGCCCGCTGTCATGTACTCGGACAACGGGACGAACCTGAGAGGCTGCGACTCCGAGCTGCGAGCCGCCTACGTCGAATGGCTGCCCGCCCTGCAGGAGCACGGGCAGCTACACCGCATGGACTGGAGGTTCATCGCGCCGAGAGCGCCGCGCCAAGGCGGCGCCTGGGAGCGGATGGTGCGGACCGTCAAAACCGCGCTGTCCGCCACACTGAACACAAGATCGCCCAAGGAGGAGATATTCAAGACGCTGCTCGCCGAGGTCGAGCACTGCGTGAACTCTCGACCTCTCACCCACGTGAGCGTCGAACCCGATGACCCCGAGGCGCTCACACCGAACCACTTCATACTGGGAGGACCGTCGGGGGTCCCTACCACTGGCCCCTGCGAAGAAAATGAAAGAAAAGCTTGGCGCGCCAGCCAGGCACTCGCCGACTCTTTCTGGCGAAGATGGCTACGCGAGTACATCCCATTGCTCGCACCCCGGGGCTCCTCAAACCCCCGGGAGACCGCCATAGCGGTCGGCGACTATGTCTTGATCGCCGACCCGAACCTGCCAAGAAACACATGGCCAAGAGGCATCGTCGAAGCAGTCTACCCGGGACCCGATGGCATCACACGCAACGTGGACGTCCGAACGAGAGGAGGCGTGTTCCGGAGGCCGACGACGAAGCTGGCTGTTCTATCCGTCAACAGGATGTCGCCGCCATGCAGCGACCGAGGGGAGGATGTTGAGAACGCCAGCAACCACGCCGACAGCGAACCCAATGTAACGCCGTGACGTCACTTATGTACTAGGTTAAGTTAGAATAAGACTGATTAATATATTGTAAAAGATGCTATAAGAACCCCAAGGTAAATCATCCAATCCTACCGGTAAATCAGTCACACCCACGGTCCATAAGGTACTGGTTAAATAAGGCATAACGAAACCCTTATTAAACCACAGGTAAATGGGCCGGGGACGCAGCACCCCGTCGTGAAACACCCGGGGCGGTAAAAGAGCTTATGTAACTCGACCACGTGAACCGTAACAGAGCTTAACGTAAAACGTAAAAGTTTTACAATCCGGTTACATAAGGCCACCTACCGCCTCAAATACATAAGGGACAATCGAACCCTTGGTATATAAGAGTAGACCCGAACCCCCTGTAACGAAAGTACATAATATGAACCCCTACCGTAAGCAAATGTAAGTAGGAATCGACAGGAACAATCCTGCAAGATTCCTATTCACAAAAGTTGCCCACTATACACGACGTATAGTTGAACCCTGTTACCTGAACCCTAAGGTTCAGATAGAACCTAAGAGCCCTTACTGAGCCCCGTCGAACGGGATATGTGTAATGTTAATCGGACTATAATTAGCCGAGATATGTTAATTAATAAGCAATTTTGATAAGCCAAAAAACGGCCGTTATTGTCCAGAGCCTGAAACTGAAGAACCAATCAGAGCGAGGAGCAGGTTTTGGAACATTTAGAATTAAAACTGAACACTCTTGACCGAAAGGGGCGTTCCCGAGGGGAAATTAACGCTCCCTCGACTCTGATTGGTTCCCAATAAGATTATTCCGCTTACGGGACTTATGTCTGGCGAACTGAGCCTCGAATTTTATATAATAAGTGAACAAGAAATAAATGTATGCACTACCGAAGAACCAGTTTTATTACTCTCTACTCTACAAGATCCTGCCTACAGTTTTCAAGAGCTCCAGCCTGCACGTCGGTCCAAGCGATTCGTTGAGGTCCTGTCCGTCAGTCGAGCTCCGAATCCTTGGACGCGTCCATCGTTACGTCGTACTACGATTCACGTCGCGTCTACGTCAAGTTTACGTTACGTCACATCGAGTCACGTCGAGACTACGGCAGATCTACGTTGCGGTCTACGTCGCGCCCCGTGCATCACGCGTCCGTGTGTACTACGTCGCGGCCCGATCTACGTCGCGTCTACGTGTCCTTACGTTTGGACTACGTCGCGGCCCGTTTTCAGCGAAAACAGAACCGAACCGAACCTGAACCTTCAAGCTGATCCAGAACTGAACAGAACCGAACAGAACCGAACCGAACCCGAACCGAACAAGCTGTTACAGGAAGATCCACGAACGATCAAAGTATACAGTCCACTGCGAGCTGAGCCGAAGAAGCCGCCCTGTTGAGACCTGTACTCAACAATAATTAAAACAGGAAAATAACATACTATATAATAATAATAACCAAATAATCAATGTCAGTCACATGTGTGATCCAAGTAATCCTTAACCTTATAAAAGCATTTTTCTAAGAGCCATGCAGTCAAATTATTCTTAAAACTAGTTCCATTAAGCAATTTTATGTCAGCAGGTAATCTATTATATATTGCAATACACATGTTATACACATTCTTCCCATACATCATCTTATTTACACGTGGTTTGTACAGTAAATTCATTATATTCTGCCGTGTCGGTCTGTTCATTATATCACCTCGTGTTTTAAATAAAGATTGATGAGACTTAACAAACATGCATATTTCTCTTACGTATAAACATGGTAAAGGGAGTATGTGCATTTTTTTCGGTTTAAAGATCTTTATTTCTCATAAGAATTACAATTATTCACTTACATGAGAAAGAAACAAGTGTTTGGTATAATTATTAACAATAAACTAGTGAGCGAATATAAAAAGTAAATATTTTAACAATCATCACTATCATCAGTTATAATAATATTAGGAGGTAGATTTGAAAATGCGTGCAAAATAAGTTGCCGGCCGGAGAGCGCGGTGCACGTCTCGGCTTGAGCGTAGCTGATTAACAGGTAAACACAGATCTAATTCGTTCGGAAGTGTCAACAAATGTATGAGCGCACTATTCCCGATAGTAGTCAGTAACCAACGAATTTATTTACATATTTTTGTGCATAAATGGCTTGTTATTTATTTATTATTTTTATTAATTTTGTTCGTTTATTTTTTAAATAATATGAATATGCTGAGGAGGTTGAGGTATTATTTTAGGGAACTTTTATAAACTCGATACTATAGATTTGTTTTTTATTAATTTATAGCAAATGTTGAATATTTTAGGTAGGTTATAATAACATTAGGTAGGTTTTTACAATAGATATGTATGAGAAGCAAAATACATATTAAACATATATTATTTAAAATATATATATATATAAATATATATAAGTAGTTAGTTATATATATCTATATATAACTAACTACTTATAGATTTCACAAAGTAATTTTTTGTATGTATTTAGCCCATATTTGTATATATAAATATATAATATATATAGTTAATGACGAGATAATAAATATTTTTTTAGGCATGTTTTAAAAGTATAAAGTGATTTAGCGTCTTTTATGTCTTTAGGAAGATTGTTAAATAGTTTTGCTCCTTCATAGAGAATGGTTTTTTTGCCGTAACTAGTACGGGGCGAACGGAGTACGAGATTATTAGCGTTTCTAAGTCTAATTTTCTGGAATTGTTGTTTTTTTGTAAAAGTTATTTTTATATGCAGGTCTTTAAGCAATATTTTTCTTATCAGTATACACGTATGGTAAATGTAGGTATCCTTGATGTTCAAAATTTTCGTCTCTTTGTAAATTTTAGCAGAAGAGGTTAGAAAGTCGTACTTAAATAAGACTTTAACGAGTTTATTTTGCGCTCTTTGCAGGCTGCTTAAGTTTGTGGGCGCTGCGGCGCCCCAAATTTCTATCAGGTAATCTATATGCGGTTTTACAAGTGTGTTGTAAATTGTGTAGCAGACCCATTTTGGAAGGCAACGTACTATTCTTCTTGTTGATCCGGTTAGAGTAGTTATTTTTGCCCTAAGTTTGTCTAAATGGGGTTGCCATGTTAACTTTGTATCTAATATGAGGCCCAAGTATTTCTCTTGGTCAACTTTATTTATTTGATGGTTATTAATAGTCAATGGCTGATAGGCTGGTAGTTTTTTGTTTTTTGGCAAGAATATAATGTAGTTGGTTTTGCTAGTATTTATCGTTAAGAGGTTGCTCTGTAGCCATCTATTTAGTAGATTTAAGTCGCTCTGCGCGTCAGCTATTATGTCGTGGATTGAGTGGCCGTAGTAGAAGAGGCATGTGTCATCTGCGTACAGAGTGACATCTCCTTTTAAGCCTATTTTGCTAATATTGTTTATATACACCAAGAAGAGTAATGGGCCTAATATAGAACCTTGCGGAACACCAAAAGTAAGATTCTGTGGGCCACTCTGATGCTGGCCTATTTTGACAATCTGCTTTCGGTTTTTGAGGTAAGAAACAAACATTTTTAGGACTGGACCCTCGAGGCCAACGTCTTTCAACTTTTGTAAAAGTATATCGTGACTAACCGTATCAAATGCCTTCTTTAAGTCGATGAAGACCCCCAGTGCCAGCATTTTTTGATCAATACTAACTTTGATTTTGGTTACTAGGTCTACAGTAGCAGACAAAGTATTTGATTTCGGCCTAAAACCATACTGCTTTTCGTAGAGGAATTCAATCGTCTCAAGATGACCTGCAAGACGCCGATGGAGTAAAGTTTCTAATACCTTTGAGAGGACGGGTAGCACCGAAATGGGTCGGTAGTTTCCAGGGTCAGTCTGTGTTGAAGATTTGTAAATAGGAGTTACTTTTGCAAGTTTTAGGCTATCGGGAAAGTTACCAGTCATTAAGCAATTGTTGAGGCACTCTGTTAGTTTTTTTACTATAAGTACATGTATGCATTTAATTGACTTTACTGTTATCCCGTCTAGTCCCGAGCTGGTGTTAGAGTCAAAACTATTGATGATTTTTGTGATTTCTTCAACTGTTGCCGGGGTGAATTCTGTTAATGGGGTTATATGTGACGTCGTGCTGCTTACTGTGTCATTGGGCTTTGTCACTGGAGGAATTTTGCTGGCTAGCGTTGCACCTATCTTTGCAAAGTATATGTTGAAGCATTCGCAGATCCTCGATGGGTCTGTTATACTCTCCGACTCGGTGTTTAGTTTGGAAGGACATGAGGAACGTATCACTTCCGCCTTGTTCCTTGCCAGATTGTTTATAAGTTTCCACATCTTCCCTGGGTTGGATTTGCAATCAGTAAATGCTTTTTTGTAGTAATTGTTTTTTGTTTTTTGTATGTGTTCAGTGACGTGGTTCCGTTCTTTTACAAATCTAGCTTTCTTTGCTTCATCCGATGGGTTCTTTTTATGTTCACGCCACAGGATGTTCCGCTTATTTATTCCCTCAATAATTTCTTTGTTGATCCAGTCTTGCCTAGGTGGGTTCAGAATTTTAACCTTTGATACTTTGCTGCGTTGTATACATGAGACTATTCTTTCTTCCAGTTGATTATATTCCGAGTCTTTTTCGGTGTCCATGGTTTCCACTAACTCATAGAGTTTCTTGTAATCGACTGCTTCATATGTTGTTTTTTCTCTTAAATTTGGCTGATATTTTGGTAGTTCTAAATAAATTTGCTTGTGGTCTGACATTGCTGATTCCATTAATGCAAGGTGAAAAGAGTTTTCAGTGATGTTTGTATGGACCTGATCTATTATTGTCTTTGTACTGGCAGTTTCTCTAGTTGCGTAGGTTTCGAGTAGTGGATTTAAAATCTTATATCCATTTTCTTCTACCGTCTGTTTATAATTGTTTGTTATTCGGTCGTTCGTCAGGATATTGATGTTAAAATCCCCGAATATGATAGCCCTGGACGATTTGTTTAATTGTTCTGAGTAGGTATCCAAGAATGAATTTAAGTGCTTGTCTTCGGGTTTCCTGTAAATTGCACCTATGTCTAACGCATATTTCTCGAGGTGCACCCAAAGGTAGTGATTTCCATTTTCATTTAAACTTGTAGTTTTACTATGCTGAAGATTATTGTGGGCTAGAATTGAAACACCTCTTCTTTTTAAATAAGGGAACACAGGAATCATCGAACTTTGCGTTACATAGGATACGGATACACTTTTTTTGAATTTTAAAGACTCTTTCGACATCAACAGAGTTACCCCACATTATTAGGCCGTAGCGAAGTACTGAAGATACGTATCCATGGTAAGACATCAGCGCTGCTTCCACAGACACAGTGTCTCTGAGTCTACGGAGAGCAAATACAAATCTATTAAGCTTACTACAGATGTGCTCAATGTGGGTTTTAAATAAATTTGTAAAATAAATTTGTAATTCTTAAATTTGTATTTTATGTATGTTTTTGTTGGTAAATCAATTAATAAATAAAATAAAAAAAATCCATGGCTATCATCGTCTAGTATCCATAACACAAGCCGATTATAGCTTCATCATCATCATTAGCCTTTTACATCTATAACAGATGAGTTAAGCAGCGTCTAATAAACTGCGGCACTTTCGAAGATGGCTGGAAAGCCCGATACGAGAGCGACAACCGCGGCCGCATAATTGACAAATAAATGTTGCGCCTTTCGATGAAGGGGGAAAAGCTGCACGCTGGTGTCTCATGTCGCGCTTGTGAGAAAGAGAAGCAAACCATACTTCATCATGCGCAACCACACCATCGCACAAAGTCTTCCTCCAAAGGTCACGATCTTCAGACATAACCTCCCAGTGTTGGTTGTTAATTTTGAAGGTTAACATGTCACGCTTTACGCTGTCCTTAAAGCGTAACATAGGTCGTCCAATGGGTCGCTTAGCATCAGCAATCTCACTCAAGAGAGCTATACGTGGCAAACGAGATGGTTCCATCCTTTGCACGTGCCCAAGCCAACGCAGGCGTCTTTGTTTTAAGATGGCTGCGATGCTGGGCAAGCGTGCGATACTGAGCACCTTCTCGTTTGTGACTCGATCTTTCCAAGAGATACCCAAAATACGACGCAGGCAACGCATATGGAAACTGTTTAATTTACGCTCCTGCTTAGCATACGACGTCCAAGTTTCAGCACCGTACAAGAGTATGGACAAAATGCATGTTTGATAAACGATCATTTTGGTATGTACGGTGAGGTGTCTGTTTTCCCATACTCTTGCACTAAGCTTCCCAAACATCGTTGATGCTTTGCCGATACGGGTGTTGATCTCAACATCAAGTGAGAGGTTACTTGATACCGTAGATCCAAGATAACAGAAGCTGTCCACAACCTCCAGAGGTGAGTCATTAAGCGTTACTGAGGGGTCTTCATATACGCCTTGGGCCATTATAACTGTTTTCTTGGCATTGATGGACATCGAAAACAATTTACACGCCGCATCATATTATAGCTTAATGATGTGTTATTTCGATTTGTGTGAGGCTGTCCGATATTTATTTAATATTTTAAGAACCAGTCGGTTTATACTTACACTGTTTATTAGAATAAATCCGACTATAAACCAAAACTCGTGCCATCTTTCGTATCCACGGGCTTTCTAGGCATTATTTGTCACGATATAACTCTAGAACAGTAACAAACATACACATCGGCATCGGTTACACGTTCATTTTTGCATCTGTAATTTTTCTTTCATTAGGGTTCCGATTAGCATTTTCTATATCACTCACTAAATGAAGGTCTCATGATGACCAGCTAGTTATGAACGGATTTCAGTCAGTCATTAAGGCCAATAATCAACTTTCTTTGTGAGCTAAAAACGTTTAAAGCTTTTTAGCCTAATTAAATTATAATTTTTTAACTAGATTTAAGAATTAAATTATCAACGTGGTAAATCAGACATTTTGCCTATTTAACTGGGTTGCTTGTGCTAGTCTGTTCTGCCACTGATTTTGGCTTGATGCTCGAGGTTCACAGACTTAGAAAGGCATATAAATACATATTTCCTAAAGAAATACCAAAACAATTTCGATAAATCCATGCCAATTTATTTATTGGCGAAGAATGAGCTATTTTAGTAGATATTATTAATTGAAATGAAAATGAAATGAAATGAAATAATTTTATTCCAGAACTCGAGATTCCATAATAATAATAATTATAGTATTTATTATAGTACTACCTACATTGAAGTCTTGGCAACTTTTTAAGGTTTAAATTTTTTCTGCTCTGACTTAAAAGAACTGTGAGATCTTTTAGACGATTGCTTAAACCACAGATTATCTCATACATACTTAATTCAGTTTCAATTTATCCTACACCCAATCCATCCTATTGTAACACAAATCTGGCAGTGGTGTGAAAAAGTAATATTACTTTTTCTTCTTCATATATAAAATCTGAACAAAATAATATCGCTGACTAAGAATCTAGAAGGAATCATTCAGAAATTGAATGTGTTAGCTACATAATAAATATTTTAAAATATTAAATTGACTTAATGACAAGTGATTGCACTAATAATATGAGTGTTATATGTCATGTAAAAAGTGACCATAATTGATTTCTCAGACTCCTTCACATATTGAACTATTGATACAAACATCCTTCACATAAATATATTTATTACACAATATATACCTATGTATATTATATTTATTGAATTAAATTCCGGATTTAATTAAGACATCCAGGCAGGTTTCGAACAAGCCTCTACTCTCGCTGCCCTTCTTTAGAAATAAACCTGAAGTTGGTCCAATAAAAGCCCTGTTGTCATATGAATAACGATATACATAAACATCATATGTAAACCATGAATACAAAGATCAAAGCTTAAAGAAAAATTGAAAAAGGAGCTACCTGGTGGAAGGGACCGGGAATCGAACCCGGTACCTCTGGATTACCGGTCCAGCGCGTTAGCCACTTCGCTACCCTCGCTCCACGTAGACCTGACGAATTTTTCCTTATGCTTTGTGTGTCACTCTTTGCATTGTTTATTTGAAAGGTTTTTACACCTTAGCGACCTCTATGTGAATACGTTAATATTCACATCTTACCGCACCACTTTACAGCGGTGAACGAGCAAGGGAGAGATGTTTTCATGGTTTAAATAAAAATTGTGGTGTACCCACATTAAAAAATGAGACATTACATGTTTCATAAAATTATCATTATGTAATTTTATTTTTATTATTCTTTTAAATAATAACTTAAAAGGAGATAACTTCTCAAATGCTTAGCTGGCGGATTGACAAGACAAGTCACAAGTCACATAAACAAGAGCGGTATAGATACTTCTATATTCACTCGACTCGGCCTGCCCGGGTCTTTGCTGTGACTTGGCTAGCTTTTAATATTGATGTTATAAGGAAGACTGCAGGTTTGAATGAAACTTTCAAATCATAGCTCAATTTTATGAGAGGCCACTAGTGCAGCCTGAAGTATTCCCAGTACCAAAACCGAAACAGCATAACAGAATTAGTAGACGCTTAATTTTCATACGTAATACTGTAGAAATAGATCATAAAATAGAGTGATCTCTGTTTCAACGACACACGAGTCCGGGAAACGAGCGTCACTTTGAACTTAAATTTTGATGCAAAATAAACAAACATTTTTTTTGTTTGTTTTGGTTCGTCGTTGCAGTTGAGTGTAATTGATTACTTTCTTTTCAAATTTAATTTTAATTAACGTTTAAATGTTACGTTGCTTTGTTATTGTGTAAATATACTTAATTAGTGTGGTGTGGACTGTAAATTTATATATATAAGTACCTAAATAAGTTTTGTGTAAATATAGTAAAGTGTAAATAAAAAACTTGTAAAAATGTCTAGATCGAATTCTAGTGGCTTGTGGGAGTTTTTCTAAAAAGTAAATAATGAAAAAAAAGCAAAATGTATCAGCTGTGGAGAAATGTATAGCTTCAAAACTTCAACAGCAAATTTGAAGACGCATTTGAAGCGAAAGCACCTTCAGGCGTATACGAGCATATGTACCGCGCAATCAACATCAAGGACTCCAGAAGAAAGGCGTAAGCAGGAACCCCCAGGCGATGTTCAAGACCAACCTCAGCCCTTGCCTTGGTTCGTTGCCCAGGTTCGTTGCTGCGTCAGCTACTACGTCCACTGCTGCGTCAGCTACTACATCCACTGCTGCGTCAGCTACTACGTCCACTGCTGCAAGTACCATACCCATATATCATCCTGCGCAACAGTGCATTGAAAGCTACGTAATTGGCAAAAAAGTTACGCAAGCAAAAAAAGACAAATAGATAATGACCTTGCCGATTTGTTTATAGATAGTTACCATCCTTTCTCGTTAGTGGAAGAACGGGCTTTTAAAATATTTGCCCGACACATACCTGGGTACGAGTTACCATCGCGAAAAACTGTGTCTAACATTCTCATTCCCTCATTGTATGAACAAACCGTTTTGCGAAAAAAATAAGAAATAAACGACATTGAATTTTTATCGCTAACAACAGTCTTATGGACGTCGCGGGTCTTTGATTCATACATTGCTATTACGGGACACTATATAACTAAAGATCTGGAGCTCAAAACGTTTCTGTTAAAATGTGCAGAGTTTAAAGATACGCATAGCAGTGCAAATATTCAAGCTTCGTTGCTCGAAGCCACCAACGAGTGGAATGTCACAAATAAGATAAATTTTATTGTTAGTGACAATGCAGCCAATGTAAAAAAAGCCATAGCTGACATAGGATGGAAGCATTAGGTACGGATGCTATGGCCATACTTTAAACTTAATAGTGCAAGATGCCCTGAATTTAGTCCAAGCTTCATTAGACAAAGTTAAAACTATCGTGAGACACTTTAAGACCAGCACAGTAGCGCTAGAAAAATTATTAAAAGCGCAATCACAGGACAATCCCGATGTGATACCAAAGCGCTTAATACAGGAAGTGCCAACCAGGTGGAACTCTACGTTGGCTATGTTACAGCGATTTGTTGATTTAGAAAATCAAAAATGTGCTACTGTTGCGATTTAAAAAAAAAAATTGCCAATTTTAACTGTCGAGGAGTGGACAATGTTAGAATAGAATAGAATAGAACATTTATTGCATATCACATTACAGACATAGGTGGATTTATAAATAAGTCAAGGGATACATGTGACGCCCTGCAAGGGCACAAGCAACATCAGTAGGCTAATTTTAATAAAACTACAATTACTTAAGATTAACATACTCAGCTGAATACACATTAATTCAACAAGGCCAATAAATTTATATTACATACTTTCGTTGTCCTTAAAGAACTCGTCTAAACTGTAAAAGCATCTCGTAATTAAGAACGATTTTAACTGTTTGTTAAACAATCTTGGGTTATCTATGTTTTTCAAGGAGTTTGGGATATGATTATAAATTTTAATGGTCATGTAATGGGGGCTGCGTGTGACGAGTTTTAATTTTGAGAAGGGCATTTTAAGTTGGTTGAGATGGCGATCATTTCTTTTAGGTTTAGTCGTTGGTTTAGGTGAGTATAAATTAAAATGTTTTCTAATAAATTTACATGATTCAAAAATGTACATGGAAGTTACGGTTAATATTTGGTGTTTAATGAAATAAGGTTTACATGACTCCATTCGATCTATGTTAACTAAGATTCGAATACATTTCTTTTGTAAGATGAAAATTTTATTAATATCACTGCAGTTTCCCCATAGGACTAAACCGTATGATATTCTCGAGTAAGCATACGAGTAGTATGCTGCTAGAGCTGTTTTAAAATCAGTTTCGCGCTTAAGGTGCTGGAGGGCACGAACTGTGCAAAGTTTAGTGAAGATTACATGACAGCCGGTACCATCATAGTCATGACGCGTTGTCTCAAAGAATCGTGCGACCAACTGCTCCTGGAAGGCTTTGCTACAGTAACAAATAATGTAATTACGGCACTCCGGACTGGCCTCGATAAGAGACTACAAGGTATTGAGAGAAGTGGCACATTCTCAATATGTACAATTTTGGACCCTAGGTACAAAACTACTGTGTTTTCTGACTCGAATGAGGCAGCAAAAGCCAAGAAAATGCTGCAAGAGATGCTTGCAGCTGAAATCAGACAGCGACGATATGGAGATAACCAATCACAACCATCATCTTCAACTTTAAGCGCAGTTGACTCCATACCAGTACGAGATACATTTTCACCTTGGTCCATTATAAGCAACATTGTCGGGACGCAGCAGCAGCAAGTAGGCACACCTTTGTCGGGGCCATAAAAGAAGTAGACTTACTTAAAAGATAACATACTACCCATGTTTAAGGACAGTGGGAAATTTAACTGTTCCTTGAAATGGTGGCAGCTTAACCGCCACATTTATCCTAACCTTGCCATACTTCTACGTAAATATGGCAACATAATGGCAACTTCAGTTCCATGCGAGAGAATATTTAGCAAGACAGGTCTCACGATTAATAATCGCCGCACACAATTGAAGACGCATAAAGTTGCCCAGTTGACATATTTAAATGTCAATTTAGACCCAAAAAGATTTTCATGGAAGTAGTCTAACAAAATAACTGTACAGTGTAAATAAACGTGTAAACACAAATGACAATGAAAACTTAAAAAAAAAGTGTAAATAAACTGTAAATATAAGTAATCATTGTATATACAATCAAATTAACTTTTAAATACGCCTGCATTAATAATCATAGTTAGTTTCATCAATCATATAAAATAATATACCTGTACCTAAATAAATACAAATCATATTTATAATGTCCTAAGCCTGAATAAAGTATGAAGGGAAGTTAATTTATTGTATAGCTTTATCTGTGTAACTAACTACAAGCAGAAACACTTAATACCTAGTTATTTTATTTGTTTCCGTTTCGTGTGTAATTGTTGTATAGGTATGTATAGCTGGTGTTGGTAGAGCTATTTTTGCAAACAATCACAGTAGCAGAATAAAAATAACCCACCGCCAAACAGCAATGTTCGCATTGTTGTGTTCCGGTGTGGGGGTAAGATAGCCGGTGAAATTACTAGCATAGAGGCATTCTATCTTCGTCCTCCGGGTAGGCAAGCACTTGTGACTCCTCTGGTGTTGCAGGTGTTTATGGGCGACGGTAATCGCTTTCCATCAGGCGATACGTTTGCTCGTTTGCCCCCTATGACATAAAAAAAAAAAAAAAAAAAAACCAGTTACAAAAATCACTAGTTATGAAACAGGTGACGGCGACCTAGTCACTGGTTTCGTTACGTTTCTTGAAAACGACGTAACGACCCACGTCTAATTCCCAATACCTCTAATATATCACAAATTAGTCAATTATGTAATGTCATGACAAGTTAGTTACATGCGAAGCTGGAAATAAACTTTTCTCAAACATGCTCGGAAATGTTTCACTTCCCATTTGAAAATAGAATACGCAGAGAGTCTCATTTTTACTAAAGAAATAAAAAAAAGAATATTCGCTCCCTCGGGGAAAAATAAATGTATGAAAACCACAGACGACTTAAAGTGGTCTGTGATGAAAACCCAATTTTACCCGCTTCCATAACTTTTTTAAATTTCATAGGTACTGTACATAAATTTAAATTGACGTAGGACAAATCTCATACAGCCATGACAACCACACGTTTGACATTAAGTAGCATTTACACATTCGCAAACTTTGCCGAGCTGATCCGATTGGCCTTCGTTTCTAATTGACGCCCGACAACATCCAACGCCATTCAATAGTCAGCTGATGGAATCGGTAACGTGTAAAGTATGTTTAACAGTTCATGCAAGTTTTTTTTGGAGTTTATTGGAGTTTATTGGAGTTTATTGGAGTTTACTCCTTAAGAATCGATTTTCATATATAAGCCCGGGGTATGAAAAATATGGGGTATAAAATCGAACGTATCTGCCGTGCTAATTTAAAAAGTCGTATCTCAGTATACGATCGGAGTAAAAATACGACTTCTTAATTTAGCGGGTTATGCGTTACGCGTTATAGGCTAAGATCCCGATATAAAATGACCTTCACCGAGATGTTTATTTTATGAAATGTATTTTATAATCAATTTAATATGTCAATAAATATATTGCATATGGGTTGCCTAACAAATTTTAGTCCAGGGTATGTTTAATTAATAATAAAAAAAAATGTTTTAAACATTTCACCGGTTTGATTAATATTAGATAAATTCTATACCAATCGAAAGTATGAAGCCCATAGAATATGCAAACGTTAGGTTACCTATTCTTTTCCCGTCACAACTATCGGGTAGCCAGGTATAAACAGGTAAATCTATACCTACTAGCATTTTGCAAAGGTCTGATTATTGAATTGAAACTGAATAAAATTAAAGATTATTTAATTATGAATTTATCTAATAATCAAATCGGTGAAATGTTAAAAAAATATATATTTTTATTTTTTACTAAACATACCCTGGACTAAAAATTGTTAGGCAACCCATATGCAATATATTTATTGACATATTAAACTAAATATAAAATACATTCATCAAATAAACATCTCGGTGAAGGTCGTTTTATATCGGGATCTTAGTCTATAACGCTTAACGCATAACCTGCTAAATTAAGAAGTCGTATTTTTACCCCGATCATATACTGAGATACGACTTTTTAAACTACCATTATGTTCACATAAACAAACTATAAAATTGTCAATGTCAACTTCATGTCGAGTGTCAACAAAATTTTATAAATAAAATAAAATTTAATCAAATCTACGCTTAACGGGTAAAATGTGCTGCTTTTGAAACAATAGCGCCCGTCACACAATCGGCTAAAAGATACGTGTTCGTTTCAGCTCCCAAACAAACCTAACGAATTTTTGTGATATCCAAGATTACAACTTTTATAACGTGCAATGCAAAGACCGTGTTTTCTTGGTGTTTAAGCCGTGCTTGTATGGTGCTAAGATCGAAGAAGACGTCTTGCTGTAGAGAGAGAGACCGCTTTAATTGTGACTCAGCTTTAAGCTTAGAAATAGAGAAGGCGTGAATACTTTTCCATCACCACTGCTCTCATTTTCCTGCATTCAGCCGCAGAATGGTTTTGATTTCGTGAAACTTTCCAGGATAAATACATACATAAATCAAGGATCCAACACAACCGAGCCATTCATTTTCTAGACGGGAGTCTTGCCGACCGACAAGAGGCTATGAAGTTTAAATCGAAATTGTTATGTTTTTGATGTTGGCTTTTAAATTGTATCTTTTTTTATTATAATTGCTTGTATTTTTACTTTTATTTCAAAGTGTTAGTTATAAATATGAGTGATCCTTCTTCATCCTTGCGCTGTCCCCATTGTCCCAACTCAACTCGAACTTTTACCCCTCATGGACTTAAAGTGCATATAGGGCACATGCATAAACATTTTCCCCAAGTCATCCCCTCCAACCCTAGACTGTCGGTTTCACAGCAAGCTCATGGTAACAACCCCATTCATCTAGATTTTGGTGATCTAGCTACGTTAAAGCAGTCAGTACGTGTGTTACGGCATATCCCCAAAGGGGCGCGAAACTTGGCAGCGGCCAAATTGAGCGACCTCATTGATAAGTGTATCGACTCCAATGGCACTCTCGAATGGTTTAGTTAACTGTCTTTTGCCTATTCCGCACTCAAATCGCCTGAAGCGTCGGCCACGGGCAATTTAACCACGAAAGTTAAGAGAAATATTAACTCTGCTTCTTTTGATATCAGTGGGAACATCGGTGCAGAGACCACGCCTTTGAGATCACACTCCATACTGAAGACAATTGAGCGTAAAGTACATGAAGGGGATCTCAGGTGCAGAGCGAGTGCTTATGTCGGATGAGGGCGTGGCGCCGTCGAGCCCTGAGACTTTAATTAATTTTATTTAATTGCTATTGAGCGTATGCGCGTAAATGATTTTCGAGTAAATAAATAATATAATGCTACCTACTAAATTAAGAGATAAATACAATCAAGTGTACGACCAATTTATGTTATGGAAAGAAAGCAAACATGCAAATTCGTTTTCTAAACGAACCTTCTGACAACATTTTCAAAAAGACAATCCGGTTGTTATAAAAGCAAGAAATTTAAGGTTTTGAATGGAGAAAATGTTGTCATTTTTTTAAAAGAAGCACCAGACGCTACTTTGCTGTTAAGGTAAAAGTTTTATCATAAAATGTACCTATTTTGAACTGGTTATTTTTGTTTTAGTTACGTATGTGCTTTACTGTAATTCAATATATTTTCTTCACAGGTTGCCCTTATCATGGGACTAAACGGAGCGAGCCGCAGTTTACAATTTACAAATATTACCATGGAAGACATCAAAAGCCACGACCAATCTATGATTGTCAAATTGTGCGACACTAAAACAAAAATTGACCGTGTATGTGTCATCTGCGATGAATACCTCAATATCGTTCGAAAATATACATAGAACTTCGTACCCCAAACACTAATAGATAAATCAATTTTTCTTAAATTATAAGGAAGGAAAGTGTATGCGGCAGCCTATTGGAAAGAATAAAACAAACATACCTCTACTTAATTTGTGTACTTAACTGATTGTTGTTCGTTTTTCTTGTTAATCCTATTAAATTTCTTGTTATTTTGCAAGTGTATTTTTATTATTTCCTCACATTGTTTCAGAAAAGCAATATATAAACCTCGGCGAAAACAGGGATTGCCTGACTCGCATCTTTTACAAGCCTCGCGATGCTCGGCTTGCAAACCACCTCGTCAGGCAATCCCCTACTTTCCGGGCCTCGGCAATAATGTACCTACTATTGATTTGACTCTGAACATCTACATGAGTTATTATCATTGAAGAGACTGTGCAGCGAAATACAATTAAAATAGAACTTCACTTCAAGTAAGTTCATTTAATTCTAATATTATATGCAGTGCAGCTTATGATTTCACTGCACAGTGTGTGTGTGACCCTAAACCACTATCACTTAAAAATCATTATGAAACACCAAATAAAAGTTACTTGCACAAAAATAAGATGCTTGTACCTATTTTAGTCACGACTGCACGTGTGTGTGTGTTTGTTTGTGTGTGTGTGTGTGTGTGTGTGTGTGTGTGTGTGTGTGTGTGTGTGTGTGTGTGTGTGTGTGTGTGTGTGTGTGTGTGTGTGTGTGTTAGTGTGTGTGTGTGTGTGTGTGTGTGTGTGTGTGTGTGTGTGTGAGTGCGTGCGTGCGTGCGTGCGTGCGTGCGTGCGTGCGTGCGTGCGTGCGTGCGTGCGTGCGTGCGTGCGTGCGTGCGTCCGTGCGGGCGTGCGTGCGTGCGCGCGTGTGTGTGTGTGTGGGAGAGTATGTGTATATGAGCGTGAGTATAAATGTAAGAATAATTAGTGCAAGAGATTCAACAAGTCCGTTTCTTTATGATTTTATATTTTTGTACTTATTTTATTATTCATTTTGTTGACTATTAATTCCCTACTTAATGTATATCCTAACTTAACAAATACCTATGCTACTTTTTAGTCCCAAAATAAAACATGGTTCCATTGGAGGTTGTCTGGAAGAGATCGCTCTTTACCAATAAGACCGCCTGTTGTTTAGCTCTCTTTGTATATCTCCTGTATGTTATGTGAGGTGTGCGATAAAGAGTACCTACTTATATTGTATCGTTCCTGTCGGATAGTGCATGTAATTTCATAACGAGCGAAGCCACGGGCAAAAGCTATTAATACTCTTATACACATCTTAGTTGTACATAAGTAACCTAATATTTACCTATTAATTTAATATAATTTCGCTATATCATCATAATTTATATACAATCAAACTTCTATTAACATAATATTATACAAATGTTCGTTTAAACTAATCACCTAATTTACATATTTATAGATTGCCGAAGAAATATTTTGATAAATAACGTTTCTAATTAACAAGGATTCTCTTGAGACCCAATAAATCTATAGTATAATAAACTTGAGGAGAAATGTCTGTAACTCGTATCATTTTGAATAAAATGCCTGAGGTACGTTAAGCATGGTAAAATAAATAACTTTTAATGAGTTTGAGTTTTAGGTTTATTTGCTCAAAAAACATGTTCAATGCGCTAATTCAAGTGCGCTTTGAGATATCATAAGCAATATCACAAGTATATCTTCTTTTAGTTGCATTAAAAAGCGAAGTTAGAGATTTGAGTTGCATAAAACCGTAGTTGCCCATCCTTCACAATAGACGGGCTTAAAACAGCGGTTAAAATTACGAGAAAGGTTTCAAGCTCTATAAAAAGGTCGTAAACGCCAAAGTAATTGTAATTACTTATTACCTTCTGGAAGTTATACGCTCCAGATTGAGCGGAATGTTTTAATGCAGTATGGCACTTAACTAATATGGGTAACGTTCGAAGTATAAGGACACCGCGCGGCACTTACGTCATTTTAAAGAAAATTATGAAATTTTACGATAACTCAAAAACGGCTCGACCGATTTTATCCAATATAGTTTTCATTCCTAGTTGACTACGGAACCCCAAAAAGGATCCACACCAGTAGCGGTGTTAGGGTAGGGCGCCAGGCGCCGGTCGCAATGAGCGAGAGTATAAAGGGGCGCCTGGGCATTGATCGAGGCGTTGTTAGGGCCAAAACACAATTACAAGATACGACATCGTATCGTGGTAAGGGCAATACTGTGATGTAGTCCCCGTTTTCTTAGATTGAATAAAAAGAGATGACACTACAGTATTGCCACTTTTTAATTTCTACTCTTTTTGGTCAGACTGTATAATAAACGCA
The DNA here is from genome assembly GCA_947623375.1 of Apotomis capreana. Lineage (NCBI taxonomy): Eukaryota > Metazoa > Arthropoda > Insecta > Lepidoptera > Tortricidae > Apotomis > Apotomis capreana. Next base: position 61,177,743 of record OX392498.1, on the reverse strand, counting down.
TCAGAAAGGGATGAAATTAGTACACCCATTTTTAATCGACTTATACGACCCACCCAAAAATTGTCGGTTTAAAACACATATAGCCATATGCGAGGCACGTTTGGTTTTGCTTGGTTCTCTATTGTGGTCTGCACAACACCATGTACAGCATGTAGGGTTACCGCCATTGAGTTTTTATTATAATTAAATAAATAAATAAAATAAATATCAGACAACATCACACAAATCGATCTAGTCCCAAATTAAGCTCAAGAAGGCTTGTGTTATGGGACTTATGGGTACTATACGACGATATACATACTTATATATATAAATATGTATATACTTAAATACATAGAGAAACCATGACCCCATAATCGGCAAATATTCGAGTTCATCGGGACCGCCTCCATATGTTTGATTCAACATTCACAGACTCAATACAACAAAAAGTACAATAAAATCTGGCTCTATTGTTATTTTTTTTTTAGGTTCACAAAACTGAGCGTTACACAGGCAAGCTTAAATGGTAATATAATAGAGAATATCAATAGTGTACGCCCTACTTGATGTGAACACAACATGCATAAAAATAACTACTCAACAAAATAAATTGCTACCAATTTTGCATTCGAAGTGAACAATTTAACAGTAGAAGAAATAAATACATTAATAATACACAAAAAATTTAAAATGTATGCAAAGACTGCAAACGTGCCTTTGCTGAGACCACAGAACCATGAAACATATCAAACTTAGCTCTCATATCATTGCATCGGGAGCATATTCTGTCCAACGGAGAGTGCCTGCCAGCTACTGTTCTTCTGAGAGGTAAGGCAAATGTCTTGCGATTATGTAGTCGGCTGCTCTGGCCATTGGCCATCTGGTCTCTGGCATTGTGTTTGAGAGCGGTGTTAAAATAGACACTTAGAACGCGATGCTTTTATAATTTTCATCAACATATTACACACATTTTCGTGTCAAATTGACTTACTTATCTCAAGTTGTTGTACTAACACACTACATAGTAAATTTCATCCTTTCTTTCAACCCATGTGATAAAAACTATCCTTTCTTCGTCCCCGGGATTAACACTAACTTCACACTAGATTTAAGCGTTAAGCGTGAATATACTGAAGAGGTAACAAATAGACAGGCGACATTTTTATCGATATCGACATTCTAAATGTATGATAAATGCGCTTAGAATTTAGGATACAAATATAATATGCGGCGTAACTTCGCGGTTAAGACAGAGCTATTCTTGATAATTAAAGGTTCTGGGTTCGATCCACTACAAACGACCGCGTGATTTTTTGTATATATTTAACCTGTGTATCAATTTGCCTTTTTAAGTATTGCCTCAATTGGGAGAGCACTCGCCCCAGCCTGGCATATCGGTTTATGTTTGACAAAGTGGTACATTTTTCAATATTCTTATTGTATCGAAACTGTATCAATATTTAAAAAAAACTTTTGCTGTTTGCCTTGGACCATAGAAGGTGAATAACAATACTGATCGTAACCGATATTTGGTCTACTTCTTAATTGAATAGTAGTGAGTGAGTTACAGTCCGACCAAAAAGAGTAGATATTAAAAAGTGGCAATACTGTAGTGTCCTCCATTTCTAATCAATATAAGACGGGGACGACACTACAGTATCCGTAAGTCACTATAAGTCCGTAATAATGATCATAGGTTATGTGCCTTGGACCATACTAGCGGCTTTTGTGGCAGCCCTAGCGACATTTTTCCCGCACACTGCGACAAAATACACCAATCAAGTTGATTTGCATCCGCGATAAGGTCATGGAAACACCTACGCGGATTTTACGGAAATACGCTATTTTTGCTTATGTAATAAAATTCAGAGGCAGACCGAAAAGAAGATGGCGGGATGACCTGGATGCATTTATTTACGAGTGGAGGAAGCATGCAGCAAATAGAGACGAGTGGTGCAAGAGAGGGGACGCCTTTGCCCAGCAGTGGGACACAATTATAGGCTAGTAAAAAAAAAACATACTATCACTGTAAATATAAAAGCTACTTATTACAAGCTTTTATTTACTTTCACCTGTCCCGTTGTAATGGAATTTTGCAAGTTAAATTTCACCCACTTTCCGGTTTCCGATTGAGCTGAAATTTTGCACGAATATGCAAATTGCGTGACAATGCAATATTATGATGACGTGGAGCTGATCTGATGATGGAGCTAGAAGGTGGCCATAGGAACCGTGATAAGTAAAGCAATCATTTCGAGTTTGGGCTCTTTAGAATCATTTCTGTGAGCAATTGATGGATGTTCTAAGAAAAGTACAGTCGGCTATAAAAACTTGTCACAAAAATTAAATTTTTGACAGAAACTTTTTATACAATTGCATGCTGTATGAAGACAGCTGAAAAGGGTGGAACAAGTTTAACATAATATTAAGACATGTATGTATAGCCTAGCAGGCGTCGGTCCGGCCCAGGGATAGTGGCGCTACAAACAGCTTTCATATGGCAATAACGTGCATACGTCATATATTTGCATTATTAAACGTCAATAGCGATTTGTCAAGGATTTATCACCAATCAAATTCAACATTGTTTACCTGAATGCTACTCAATCCTTCATTCTCCTAGCGAAATAAAAACTGAATCCTATTGAAAAAAACTTGACTTTCGTCACTGTGGATAGTGTTGGCTTTATTATGCAAAACATACTTGAAAATTGCGGAATAGGTATTAGTCCTGTTTCCTCTTTGTTTACATCAGTGACATTCACCGACTTTCAACGTCAGTTACCAAAAATTTGTCATTACCAGTTAAATAAATTAGTACCACTAAATGTCCTCAATATGGCGTGGGTTGAAAAACCCCATGTCAGGCTTATAAGTAACTCTTTTTCTGTAAGAAACATTATCTTAAAATCTTATCCGAACAGCGTCCCTGTAACAGGAGCAATAAATTAAAACATAGATTCTACCCCTCAAACTGAGCAACATTTATTAAACAACTTTTAAAAATAACTCATTTATAATGTAAACCTGTAAAATAAAGTTTATTCAAAGTAGTTCAGCTATATTAATGCTAAGGCGATGTCAATGTTAGACGGCGTACATTGAAAGTTTGAAATAATGAACATAAGAAAACAGTTTTAAAAAAAAAGGTTTTGAACAGATGTTGTTCAGTTTGACGAGTAAAATCTATGTTTTCATTTATTTGCTCCTGTTACAGATTCGATTCCAACTTACATATATAAATACTTCATTATTATTACATAAATACTTCAATGGATTACGTAATTTACTTCCAGATTTGATAACATTATTTGTTACTCGAACAAACTTACATCCAAGTGAAGTTAATATCAAAGGTGTGTTACGAACTTCTTTAGCTATAAGTTTTTATTCTCAATCGTGTCATAGTCGCGTATAAACTGAACTAAACTTGTAAGTTTCTAACACCGGCAACACATTTCTAAAGCCGATTCCAACATCTCTGATATCATGGAGAGATCTTGAAAGAGGCGATATACCTAGTATATACGAACCCGGTTGCGTTAAGATTGCGACTCATTTATATGCGACGCCATAGATATCAGGCGCTTATATTAACTTGACCGCATAAAGATAGTTTTTTCCGCTTCTGTAACTATGCATAAGGTGCATGCTAAAAACAGCATACGCTGAGCCTGAGCCTGACTAGACGGAGCATGTAAGGCGACCCGCGCGCACCATCAATATGGTACGGCAGAACATTAAAGTATAACACGGCGGCCACCGTTTAGTTGCGTCCATGTTTATGAGGTCTCTCTACACTTCTTAACACTACAATTTACCATGTTATTTATTTAATTTCTTTTTTCGTTGACGTACGCATGGATCATAAACAAGGACGCAACTAAACGGTGGCCGGCGTGTTGATACTTTAATGTTCTGCCGTACCATATCGTTGGTGCGCGCGGGTCGCCTTACATGCTCCGTCTAGTGGGAGTTGTCTGTGGCCTGTTGACACTGAAATGTATGTAGCATAATTCTGTAGTGTAGGCACTATTGTATTACTGCTGCTTGTATTCTTGTTTTTGCGGCAATATTTTTTTTTAGTAACGTAAAATGTAGTTTATGCAGACTTCATACTAGAACAATATTAGTTTTAATGACAGTTAAAGGCGATATGCCTGGGATATACCTCAGACATTGCTTTCCCGCGATATCTCAAAGAACACTTGAATTAGCACCCTGATACTCGTAACATTTTTATAAAGTCTGCTTATTACTACGACTGCTGTTACTTTGCAAACTAACTAACTTAAAAATACACTTTCTTATTGAAGTGAGTTTGCAGAAAACGTATCGATGATGAAAACTTCGCCTATCGGATTTTTAATAAGGACCAATATGTAAAAATACATACCCAGGAAAAAATAGAGAGAGGAAATAGAGTTCATCCCACAAATATTTGCCCTGGCCGGGATTCGAACCCAGGACCGCCGGCTATGCGGTTGTGGGTGGCGCTCTCGTATCAGCTAACGAGCCCTTTATTAGACCATGCCTAACTCATCTGTTATAGATGTAAAAGGCAAATGATGATAAATAAATAAATATCGGACAATCTCACACATCAATCTAGTCCCAAATTAAGCTCAAGAAGGCTTGTGTTATGGGTACTAGACGACGATATACGTACTTATATAGATAAATATATACTAAACTAGCTGTGCCCCGCGGTGTTACCCGCTCATCCCACGGGAACACTAAATTTATTCGGGATGAAAAGTATCCTATGTCCTTTCCCGGGTCTCAAACTATCTCCATACCAAATTTCATCTAAGTCGGTTCAGCGGTATAAGCGTGAAGAGGTAACAGACAGACAGACACACTTTGGCATTTATAATATTAGTATGGATAAACATAGAACATTTCCTCATTTATATCTTAAAATACACTTTTAATATGTTTTCTTCGAGAACTACGTATACCTAGTAAAGTTCGTAGTTACTGTAATAGTTAAGTACTTATCCTTTCTGAAATGACTAACTGTTGAGTTTCTTTCGGCGTTTCTTCTCAACAGTGGTCTCCTCTTGTGAAATGCCGGTAGACTCAGACATGTAAAAGTGCCCTTGTGGCCTACTTGCAGAATAAAGTTCATTGTTTCATTATCATTACATCCATGACCAAAGCACAAATATTCGAATTCATCACACAAATATTTGCCCAGGCCGGGATTTGAACCCGGGGCCGCCAACTCAGTAGGCAGGTGTCTACAAACTGCGCCAAACGCGTCATCAGATGATGACAAAGATATTAAAAAAATATATTTTATTGTACAAAAGAAATAACAACGTTACAATAACAATTTCAAAATATTGTGTTTGCACATGAGATCTTTGTATGTCACCTGCAGAAAGTTTTATATGGCTTGGTACCTTATAGATTTTAGGTCCGATAACTCCAAGTGACCTTTGAATCGGCATAATGCAACCATCCCATTAATAGTACATTACGGCAGAGACCAGTAAGTAAGCCATACTGGCCGAGTAGGAATTAGACGGATATAATACGAGGCCAGGATGGCTCTTACGGTCGAAGCAAGTATAGTGCTTTTCTCAAAAATTAAACAAGAAAATTAGATTAAAATTATATTTTGTAGGTGACATTCATATTCGGCCATTTTCTAATGAATCCCATTTTTATTATTACACATTGTGATATTCGTCGTCGCAGGCACCATTAACTCCCATGATAAAAACCTATAACAAAAATAATTATGAGTTTATACTTGGATAAAAGATATAGTTATATCGTTATCAAATAGCGGCAGCATTTATTTACCTCCATCGCCAAAATGTTTATCATCTAGAACTTGATTTAAGAACTTTTCTATATTTTGCTGCTGAATATTTGTGATTTGTAGCCATCCGATTGTCTCAGAAAGATTGTTGAAATATTCTGACCTTATCACACATTATCTGACCAATTATTAACTTGATTTTCTTCCTTCCATTTAATGAATCTCTTGTATTTTTTTATATCTCCTTGGATTTAGTCGGAAGTAAATTATTTTAGCTAACTCTGCCTCCGCTTTTAAGTATGGAGGAGTGCCGTCTATTCGGAATCAGACTCGTCTGAACTCATTTTTGCATGAATGAATGAATTAATGTAATAGATCACACAAACAAATTTGAAATTTTTGTCTTTTAATTTAAATCCCACCTTAATTTCTTTTTTTATAAATACTGCGTTTAATTATTTGCACTGTCTTACAAATCTAAGTCTTAAAGATAAAATTTAATTATTGTTATACATTGTTGTATTTTCTAACTAAGTAATTTTCATATCATAAAGCTTACCTTCAATTTTAACTCCGAGTTTTTTTCTAAACGACACAAAAACGGAAGGAATTCCGAAATATCATTGTCATTTTACACAGCACAATTATGAACTAAACGCTGCATACAAACTTCCGCACTAAACCTTGTCCCTACTTTTTTTTTAAAATTTTCATCTTGAGTTACGTTTATACTGCCAATAGTGCTAACCTCTTTTTTATTTTACATTTGCTCTTAGTGTAAATTGCAAGTGTATACTGCAATGTCGTCTCTTTCTATTTAATCTATGAAAAATGGACGCCACTTTTTAATTTCTACAATTTGCTGTCGCACTGTACTTATAATTAAAACAATTTGTGGAATGCATCCTTTTTACATTTATATACGACCTCATCGCCTTCACATCCTTAGTTTTTTTATAGGTCGGTGACGATGTAAATCGTGTTTCGATATTCAAATATCTTGATACGTAATAGGAATTACATACTTACTTACTGGACAAATATTGATTCCAAATTTAAAATCTCGCTGTTTACTGGACACTTCTAAAAAGTCTTCGGTATGTTCCATTTACTGTAGTCTATCTAGCGATGGTAAGGCAACATTACATGCAATTTTTGAGAAAATAAATAAACATTGTTACGACCTCGAATATAAAGGGGCCAAGCCAAGCTGAAAATCAGCGCTGGTTGTCCAATGGCCAGCATAAGCTGAGCTTGGCACCCATGGCCAACATAATTGTTGTTTTTTGTAATTAGTATTGTAAACACATAGATTATAAACCTCTTTATTCTTACACTTTTTTTTCTGTATGTATACTTATATTGTTAAAATTCTGTTCCAATAAATTTATGAAACAATTAATGTCTCATTTTTTTTATGTGGGTAGACACCACACTTTTTATATTAAACATTGATACAAAAATCAAAGCTTATGAGTTACCTGGTGGAAGAGACCGGGAATCGAACCCGGTACCTCTGGATTGCCGGTCCAGCCCGTTAACCATTTCGCCACCCTAACTCCCAAGTAACCTATCGTATTTTTCCTTATGCTTTGTGTGTCGATCTTTGCAATAAGAATAAGAATAAGAATAAGAATGATTTATTGCAAAACTGTGTACATAGTTAGGTCGACAAAAAAAAATACATTTGTTCCAACAGTTACCTGTTTCAGGCATGCAATACTTAGTTATTTATAAATTAGTACAGCTACAATCGATTTACCAGCAATTACCAGGTTCATTTAATTTTTTCTTTAAGCTTTGATCTTTGTATCTGTTCCAATCTTAAATTGTTTTCCTATGTTGTGTCAATGAAGCTAATTTGAATTTTAATTTGAACCTTCGCGAATCGTCGTTTAGGACCTAACAATAAGAGATGTCTTCGGTTACTATTTTTAGTTGTTTGCATCAGTTTACAATATTGGATCTTACATAATATATTGGCAAGCGATCTGTATACCGGGCGATATATCCAAATGGGTCCGTAGGGGGTTAAGTCACAAACTATAAGAGACAGGGAAATCTGTTCTTAGAAACCGTGGCGTCGATTACTATAGATTTAATAAAAACTGCATTTCGTTTATAAATCTCATACATAATTTCATACCTAACCCGGTCAAAATCGCTGAAGAGAATGTTATAATACGAGATGCGATACCAGGTTCGATTCCCGGTTATATATGATAATATTTATAATAAAAAGAAAACAGTTTCTATTAAATCTTAAGAGGTCTTATTCCTTTTAAAATGCTGATTGTTTCAGACATTTTTCTCTATGATCAAATATGTTTCTTAACATAATATTGATGTGACTTAATACCTAGAACAGGGCTATTGGGATTTATTGCTATATATTGACGCAATTGGTATACGCAATGAAAGCATGAAATACCTAGAAATCGGGTAATCACTTCAAAAAGTTAGTTGAAATTTTCAATATATTTGTCATAATACGTAAATAATTTTTTTAAGGTATAAGGCCTTCTTAAATCGACGCCATGGTTCCTTAGAACAGATTTCCCTATCCCTTATCGTTTTCGTTTTCGCCCTACTGACCCATTTGGATTGATCACCTGTACACCGATGGCAGTGCAAGTATCTTATATTTTGTGGCTTTCGGTCAATTATTCGTATTGCCCGTTTTGATTTTTATGCCCTTTCGCGGTTGGCGGCAGTGCCTCAGAAGGGCAATAATAATAATGGAATTAAAGTACCCATAATAAGCCTTTTTTAAATTGATGAGATTAATTTGTGTCTACTGTCATTACTGCGTATTTTTTTCTGCGTACAAGGGTTTGACCGAGCGGGCGGAGCAAAGCGATGCTCCTTATTGCCATACTAGTTTTTACCCGCGGCTTTGCACGCGTAGTAAGTGTATTTTTTGCAATAATTGTTGAATTGTAACGCCTTAACGGCCTACTACTACAGTGTGCGACCAAAAATAGTAGAAATTAAAAATTGGCAATACTGTAGTGTAGTCCGCGTTTTCTTATATTGATTAGAAAGGGAGGACACTACAGTATAGTCACTTTTTAATTTCTACTCTTTTGGTCGAACTGTATTTACTTCCCCTATGGATAACCCTTGTCAAAACCCGTTAAACCTTAATTTGGCAATGAACACCAGGATGATGATGATGATGTACTTACAAACTTTTCGAGCATCTTTTTCTATTTTTAGGGTTCCGTACCTCAATCGGAGAAAACGGAACCCTTATAGGATCACTTTGTTGTCCGTCCGTCTGTCTTTCAAGACCCTTTATCTCAAGAACGCGTGGAGGTATCGAGTCGAAATTTAAACCATATGCTTAAATCTACGGTTCCTTGAAGCTGTGAAAAAATCAAACTTCTACGTTAACGTGAAAAAAAGATACGACCGTTTATGTCGCAATAAACGTACATTTCGACACTCTCAAGGGAATCAAAATGATAGGGTACTTCTAAAGGGTAATGATAGAGTATTCCCGATGACCTAAAACTATGAAATTTGGCAAGTAATATCGTCACATACTACAAATACTTATAAAAATCTGAAAGCTATGCATTTTTTCGAACGAGAATTGTTAGCTCTATACAACCTTAACGAGACTTGAACATACTTCGTTTTTTTTGTCAATTTAAGGGTTAAGAGGCATTATACATTTTACAATGTATTTTTTTCATATATCATAAATATATTGATAATTTCAAACAACTTTTTAAAGTAATACTTTATAATTATTATCATTTTTATTATCATAAATATATTGATAATTTCAACCAACTTTTTAAAGTAATACTTTTCCCTGAGTTCTAGATAGCAACATAACTATTTCATGCTTTCATTGCGTACAGTCGGAAATAAGATGAATAAACAGTCGTCTGCGTGAATTTTGCCAATTTCGAGTAGTTTTTGAAACAAAAATTATTAATAAAAAATTTAACTTTAGGTTTCAAATATATACCAATAAATCGCAATAGCCCTGTTCTAAAGTAGTAACATTGATACTATGTTAAGAAACATGTTTGATCATAGAGAAAAATACCTAAAACAATCAGCATTTTTGAACGTTAAAGACGAAATTCAAGCAACCATTTAAATACGAATTTTCGATATTTCTCGCGCGCTCATCGCTTTGGTAAACTCGGTCTGGTGATGACTGTTTGTAGTGCTACTATCGCAGAGCAAAACCGCCATTTGTTATGCTGCATTCGAAAAAACGTTTTTCTGTAAAAAACGGGGATTTGCGATCAAATCCAACAAATAAAAACCGGCCAAGTGTGAGTCGGACTCGCGCGCCGATGGTTACATACAAACACTTCCCATCTTAACTGGCCAGGTTAAGTCAAGTTTTCACCGGGTATGTATGCCGGATACAATTAAATGAGGTGCATAGTTAACGCAACCGATCAAGTTTGTTATATGGGAGGCCCGCTTAAATATTTATTACATTCTGTTTTTAGTATTTGTTGTTATAGCGGCAACAGAAATACATCATCTGTGAAAATTTCAACTCTCTAGCTATTACGGTTTATGAGATACAGCCTGGTGACAAGCGGACAGACAGACGGACAGTGGAGGCTTAGTAACAGGGTCCCGTTTTTTACCCTATGGGTACGGAACCCTAAAAACGTTTGTCTGTAAAATAAATAAATAATAAATAAATAAATTAATATCAGACAACCTCACACAAATCGATCTAGTCCCAAATTAAACTCAAGAAGGCTTGTGTTATGGGTACTAGACGACGATATATACGTACTTATATTGATAAATATATACTTAAATAAATAGAACAACCATGACCCAAGCACAAATATTCGAGTTCATCACACAAATATTTGCCCTGGCCGGGATTCGAACCCGGGACCGCCGGCTCAGTAGTCTGTCTACAAACCGAGCCAAACGCGTCGCGCAAAATAAGGGGATACCATGCGATCAAATCCAACAAATAAAATGATAGAACACTACAAAGCCGAACGTGGACTAATAATTTCCTATTTTAATCCGCGCCTATCTGTATTATTATCTGATGGTTTTTGTCTAAGTCAAAAACACTAATTGAGCGTTGGAAATCATTTTACTCAATATGCAGAGATATGACATTATTTTTAGTTTGAATTATTTATTTTATTTCATCATCATCATCATCATCATTTCAGCCATAGGACGCCCACTGCTGGACCAAGTTTAGGTCACGAGGCTTGCCGAGTGGCCTAAGTAAGGTACGAGATTTTAAGACTTAAAATTGTGTAACTATTGCATACATTACTTTTTATACGAGCAAAATACAGAAAAAACATTTTTTACTTTAATCGTCATTCCCCAGTCCCCACTATGAATTTTATTTTTGATATACTAACCTTTTTCGTTCAATTAAAACTGACCTATTAAAAAAAACATGATCGCGATGGTCATGGCGGGTGGCTCGTGATTGGTTATTTTTTTTTTAAAGTAATTTCAACCAATCAGTACGCTACTGCAGTACTGATTGCTTTTTTTAAATCAAATTTTCAGATGTTCTCTTTTTGAATTTATTAGAGTTAAGTAGATAGATGTCTTATGATAATGAATATGAAAATAGGCTATCGAGAATAAAAGCGTCTAGATAATGCACTATCAGGGAAAACAGATATTGGAAATATTAGTGCTAACGAAAATAGGCTATCGAGAATAAATACGCTTAGGAAATACACGATTGGTAAAAAATGCGACAAAGAATATAAGCGATTATGACTATAACGTACAAAAAAATACGATACAAAATGTAAAACTGAATGGGAAAATACGCTACAGGAATATTTATTACAATTAAATATCGATTTTAGGAATACGATTTAACAAATCTTAAAATAAATCACAGTATTAGTGGTAAATCCGATTTCTAGAAACAGTTCTAGGTAAAAAATAAATAAATATCACTGTCGTTTGTCGTTTCATGTCTATTAAAGCTATTATATAGAAAATATTCCAAAGTGTTTCACATTCCCATGTGTTTCTATTACCCAACCTGACCATATAAAGCCTGACCAGAAATATATGAGGATGCGCCATATTGCGGAATTTCACTGAAACTAATTTCTTACACTGGCAACGATTTTATGATAGTTTGTCAACAATATCAATGTTATTCCTGATGGTCTCTTTAAAAGACAAATATTTAAAAATATCCAAAGAAAATATCGAAAACTATACACAGCCGTGAACGTAATTATTATAAATAAAGTGTACACGTGTTTACTACATCAAAAACAGTCAGGAAAAGAGTGCATTCCATTAAATGATAATTACGAGGCTACCATAGGAACTGACAGGTATTTAAACTAATGACATTACAGTGCGGTTGCGATTGGTTGCAAAATTGTTGCCATATAAATCTTATAAATAGCGCCCGATTACTTGTCATCGTCATGGCATTCGGCCCTTTGACAGTTCCGTCTTCCCTTGACCTTGTCAACCGAAATGTCGCGTCATAAATGGTGGTCATCGTCTTTATTACTGCCCGGTGGTAATTACGACGAATCCAAGATGGCCATACGCGGTTGTGACCTATAGGACGGTTAAAAAGTCCGGTCAAGTGCGAATCGGAGTCGCGCATGGAGTTCCGTACTATCAAATAAGATTTTTTTTATTTCATACTAGTTGCGGCGCGGTGTTGGCAGCAAAGTCCTAGAGTGGCGACCAACGTATAGGAAAGCGCAGCGTGGGTCGGCCCCCGACTAGATAGACGGATGACCTCGTGAGGGTAGCGGGGAACTATTGGATGCGGTCTGCACAGGATCGCACTTTGTGGCGAGTCATGGTGGAGGCCTATGTTCAGCAGTGGACGTCTGTGGCTGATAGATAGATACATAGATAGATAGTTGCCCGCTCATCCCAAGGGAACACTACATTTTCGGGATAAAAAGTAGCCTATGTATTAATCCAGGGTGTCAGCTAACTTCATACCAAAATTTATCAAAATTGGTCCAGCCGTTTGAGCGTGAAGAAGTAACAAACATAAACATAAACACACTCATTAACTGTCGCCTTTATATTAGTGTGATTTGTTTATAGTTACTATAACTTTCATTGGGTATATGTGTTAATATACCCCCTCACAGCCGGTGGTCCTGGGTTCAAATCCCGGCGAGGGCAAATATTTGTGCGATGAACTCGAATATTTGTTTTTATCTATATAATTATGTATTTATATATGAATTATCATATAATATATCGTCGTATACTATAGTATACGACGATATATTATATAGTGAAGGCATTACTTTGTTTGGGACTAGGTCGATTTGTCTAAGATTGTCCCTTAACATTAATTTTATTATTATTTATTTATTTAGTAATAGGATCACGTTAGCACCCTTTGGATACGGAACCCCAAAAAACGCTTACCATTTTTTCCTTTTGATAATTTAACGTTACGAAGAGATTCTTAATTTTAATTATTATTTTCGTGTTCAGTCTTCATATTATTTACATCCTTCAACGGCAAAATAACCTGTTTAAATAATTACCTACTTATTTATCGAAAGAAGTAAGTAGCTGAGGACTCCGATGTTTGAAATTCCACCGTCGTATAGTGCCGTCCCAGTCAACCAAATATAGTTTGACAGGAGATCGATCGAGACGGCACTATACGACGGTCGTATTTCAAACATCGTAGTAGGCATTCTGGGCCTCTTTTCGACGTTTGACACTGACATTTTATCCCACATAAGGGCTTTAAAAGGAAATACCACGACTTATTTGTCCGGGTTCCGGTCCGTGACTCAAGATGGCCGCATGCGTTTAAGTTTCGTTGTTTGTTATTTATTCATGTTTGTTGTTCAATGTGTAGTATTGATAGCGTATTGTGCAGTGATCTAACGAATGAGTGAATAGCTAATGAAGAATTCAACTTGAAGCGTACATAGCCCTTCCTAGGTCAAGGCCCGATAGCCCGTGTGTTTTTTTGTGAATCGCTATCACTTTACTAAAAGCTCGATTTTCTCAACTCACCGTACAACGTGGTATCCCCTATTTTGTCGCCGTGTGCGATTGGCAACGAGACATTGGCAGTAATGGTCGCTTAACTGTGACCGGTTGGCATTTTTATAAAAAATAGAATAGAATAGACTTATTTGTCCATACAAATCGAGGCTTCTGTCTCATCTGTTTCCTCGTCAAAACTTAACCCTATACGAAACTGAATGGAAAGAAAAATAGTCTATGTCGGACTGATCCGATTATTGCGCTTTTTATTATAAACTTTGTGAGGCATCTGTTTTAGAGCAAAAATCCGCCGAAATTGGATATATGATTTTTATTCTGTATTTTGAAATGCTTAAAACGCTGTTCACTACATTTCATTTCCGACTGAGCTCGAATTGCAATAACTTTTTAATAAAACAACAGATTTTAACCAAAATTAGGATTAATTTAAGTTTGATACCGCGATAGTCGAGGTGTTTCTGAGATAAAGGCCTACGGACAGATGGACAACAAATTGATCCTATAAGCTTATTAAAACTTTCGTGAAACATATACGTATTAATTTAAGTGGTTAACACTCAAATCTCTCTCTCAAAAAATCAGGAACGGCCCGAGATGTTTCATGGCCCTGAAGAAGAGCTCTATACGAGTTCGAAACATGTCGGGCCGTTCCTGACAATTTCACGTGAGTATAAACCGCTTAATACAATAATTGAGGCTATAAGGGTTCCGTTTTCGCCGATTGGGGTACGGAACCCCTCATAGGGTCTATATCTGAATCCCTAACGTTTTTTAACCTATTTTTGCATTCCCTAACGTTTTATTTCATAATGATCACTTGTTCTAACACTCATGTGCCCTAATTTTAGTTTAAGTCGCAGTTTTAACCTAACCTAACCCGTTAAACTACTTTACTGGTAGCAGTTCAGTGGTTGCAAAAGGGGCGGGGACTTAAAAAAACGAAAATTGATTTTAGGGATTGCGAGGAATATGGCTAAAATATTAGGGATATTGATGTTTCCGACAAATGAGTTTTAGGACAACCATTACGTTATGGAAAATGATCGTTATGGCAATTAATCATTAGGGGTAATGCCCATTAGGACAAAACAGTTCGGGCAAGTGATTTTACGACAAATTAACGATGTTAGGGATCCCGAGGGAGACCCCCCTCATAAAATCCCGATGAACTACCCTCGTAGCGCAAAGTTTGCACAAGTTCTTATACAGACTTTATACGACTTATTTCAGTTGTGGATTTACCCCCTCATACTATTCTAGGACACGAAAAAACGTCACTGATTTTTTTTATTTTGTTTTTAATTCAGTTTGAAGGGTCGCTTCCGGCAAATATAAAATATGGAAAAAAAAAATGAAAAAAGATTTTATTTTCTTTGTATCTTAATACTAACAGAGCGTACATACTTGTATACAAAACTATTGGAAATAAATATCTACTTCAATATGAACTACCTAGATTTTTTTTCTAATACACAGAATAATTCAGTTGATATAAGTAGATGGATACGGTGTACTTCCTTTTCGCCGAATTATGTTTCGCAAACGTTTCATTTCGCAAAAGTTTCATTTCGCCAAAAGCATTTTTCACTGAAACTGTAAACTATTTCAGATTGTTGTAAATATCATCCTTTAGATTAGGTTAGGTTAGGTTAGGTTTGTTTTATAACAATTCGAAATAGTTTACAGTTTCAGTGAAAAATGCTTTTGGCGAAATGAAACTTTTGCGAAATGAAACGTTTGACGAAACGTAATTCGGCGAAAAGGCACAGAACCGATGATTACATTATGTAATTAAAATAATATCACTGCTGAAAACTTTAAAAAGAAAACTATTTGAACCGAGTTTTATTAACATTTATCTCGGATTTTTAATGTGCGGTAGCGACCCCTACAACTAAAATAAAAAAAAAATCGCAGACGTTTTACGGGTTCTGGGACAAAATCAGGGGGTGACCGGAAAAAAAATAAAAAAAATCGTCAGAATGAGCAAGACCCTAGTGTATAAGGTCTTATACAGTATGTGTGCTACAAGTAGTACCTTTTTTTTTATCCGTGAAAAATGAATATAAAACGGAAAAATTGGTGTGATAAATTTATGATTATGAAACATGTAATTATCTGGGTACATGACATTTTTTTATATTGTCCCAGTGATACAAAGAGAAATTAAGCTAAGGCTTTCAAATAAACAATGCATAAATCGACACACAAAGCATAAGGAAAATTTCGAAAGGTTATTTGGCGTTAGGGTAGTGAAAAGGTTAACACGTTGGACCAGTAATCCAGAGGTACCGGCCTCATCAGCCAGGTTACGCCTTTTTTTTCTTTTTGCTTTGTCTTATATCAATTGGTGCGACAAAAAGACATATCACAACAGCTTTATCAAATTACTGCCCTGGTTTCCGTAACGACAGCTCCCTTCCTAGTTTTGACTAAAAATGATAACCTTCGATCTTCATTGTTAAATTTTTTGCTCAGTTTTCTTTTTATTTAGTTAATCGCTGTTTAAGTCGTATTTAATCATCGGCTCTGACACTATTGTTAAACTTTCTAGGACCGGTTGTATAGCTTGATTTAAACCGGAGTTTAAGATTATGACATTCGAAAATATCAAATTTATAATTTTCACTCTTCCACCAGGTTACGCATTCAAAATTTTCTTTGAGCTTTGATCTTTGTATCAATGGTCCAATTGTTATCGTACTATTAATTCGATATAAAGATCGAAGCACAAAAAAAAGATTGCATAGCGTACCCTTATTATGTATATTGTCGTATAGTACCCATAACACAAGCCTTCTTGAGATTAATTTGGGACTAGATAGATTTGTGTGAGGTTATCTGATATATTTATATTTATTTATATTTATGTTGTAACTTGTGTATAGCTGACATAGTTACCACGTTTTTACGTTAGCTTCTAGAGACTGTAGACTAGAGTATCTTCTTTTAATTTCAACTCAATACCTCCACGCGTTCCCGAGATAAGCGGCCCCGACAGACAGACAGATTGACGGACGGACTACAAATTGATCTTAATAAGCGTTTTTTTCCTTTTGAGGCACAGAAATGAAATGAAATAATTTATTCAGTAAGTAGGCCACAAGGGCACTTTCACAAGTCAGATTGTGAATCTACCGGCATATCCCAAGAGAAGACCGCTGTTGAGAAGTAAGCCAAAAGAAACTCAACAGTAAGTATTTATTCTTAAATAATACTTAAAACAATCAATTACACTTTTGTTATAACTAATTACATTGGTATACGTAAAGGTGATGTATAAATTGAGACCTAAGGATGAGCAGCTAAAAATCAGCGCTACTTCGTGCTGCTGTCCGTGGCGCCACCTATGGTCCCACCCAGAGATATCTGTCTGTGGTCCCACTGGAAGATTAGCGCTGGCTCTCGAGCTACCATCATCCTGAGGCGAGACCTTTTCGTACCACAGCCATAATATTATAGTTGCCTATTGTTATATATTTTTTTATCATCTCTGTCACACCCTTTGTAGTTATGTTTTATGGTCACGTCACGTACAAATGTATTTCATTCCTTTTTTCAGTGTTTAATCTTAACTGTAGTTTATAACTATCGGTGAAACTGGGCGTTAATCCTCGGAAACCGCGGACTCCAAGCTTCCTGATCCACGTTCCCATCATTATACAGTGAGATCAAAGATCACTCATGACTGTGTGTGCGCAAAGATCACTTACACATAAAGGGTACATGATACAAAGTGAAAATGGATCAATCAACTATTTTCTGCCACTCGTTGTATGGTGATGTCCCCTGGGTCACTTTTCAAAACTACGATTTTCCGTGGTTATATTTAGCAAAAGCTTTGTAATTTAAGCAGTTATAAGCCAAAGTGAACTTGTTTCAACAGTTTCCCGACTTCGGGCATACAATAGTGATACTTATTAGAACCTAACTAATAAGTACCTAGCTAAGATGCGAAATATCCACCAAGACTATAAAAGAACACTGAAGCAGCCAATTTTTTAAATTAGTTTTAAATGCATTCCTTTGGTTCGGACGGTAACTTATTGAATAAGAAACAATAAGTAATTTGCCATTTTCACCGTTAAAAAGTGCGTTTAAGTTCATGGCCATCATACAATTATTGATTTGTTAAATAATGAGGATTCGGAAAACAATTTCAAAATTTATTTTGGATAAAAAAAAACAAAAATAACCCTTGAAGTCACATATTTAAAAAAATATTTGTATTTTTTTTTTCTTTGTGCCATGACAAATTGAGCTTGTTTTATTCATATAACTACTCGTACACTATGTTGTATAATTCAACACCAGTCGAATCCCCTATTGAATAATCCGAAATGATGAGATACGCAAGAGAACCATGGTTGTAGCATACAGCTCTAACAGTCGACAAACTTAAGTGGCAGTGGGCGGGGCAGAAATGTTCTTGAGTGGCGATCGCGGACCGGACGACGCAGCGTGGGAAGGCCCCTATCAAAGTGGACCGACGACCTGATTAGGATCGAGGATATAAATTGAATAAGCGATCTTTAAAATCCTAAACCACGTAATCTCGTAAACAAAAATTTCTGAAAAACATAGTTAAATATTAGTTATTTTTGTAAAGCAATAGGGCTCGTTAAATAAGTAAAAGCTAAATGTCGCCTCCGTCCAATCAAAACTACTCTTTGCACTTTTATCACGGACTTGAACTTACTATCCTAACAATACTGTGAACCAACCTCGTCGCCACTTCGGAAAGATCGCAATTAACTTCATATAAAGCCATAATATTCAACCTTCAGAGGAAAAATCACTGCTCATTTTTCAATACAAATGTTTTCTCCTCCAAAAAGTTTAACCAAGCTTTACGAAATTTTAGGAACTGAATGCAAAGGAAATGTTCGGACCATTTCGATTATTGCGCAATAAATGTAGATTATAGAATTTGTGTACTTAGCTTGTATATCTGGGCATGTAAAGATGGTTATTTACCAGATCTGTGGGTCGTCTCATTGACTTCATTGTAATTATTAATGGGAGCCAACGGCGAGGATACAAGGGCAATTAAACATCTTTTTATCAATCACAATATATATTTTGCAAAATATTTACACACATTATTTTATTGTTTTTGACACGTTTGTCAATTATTGTATTAAGCGGTTTACACTCACGTGAAATTGTCAGGAACGGCCCGACATATTCGAGTCGAAAAATAGTCGAGAAATAGTCGAGTTCATCACACAAATATTTGTCCTGGCCGGGATTCCAACCCGGGACCGCCGGCTCAGTAGGCAGGTGTCTACAAACCGAGCCAAACGCGTCGTCATTTATAATGTAAACCTGTAAAATTAAATGTATGTAAACGCTTTATTGTACACAACAACTGGTTATAAATACATTGATAACAAATGAAATATGTACAAAGGCGAACTTATCCCTATTAGGGATCTCTTCCAGTTAACCTTTGAGCAATTGAAGGAATGGGTATTCGAAGAAAATAGGCAAACTACACTGCGTATACAACCAAGATATCTATATTATACTTAATAAAACTATAATAAGTACATAAACTAAGTAAGTAATAATACACATATATTTATACTATTTATAAGATATATATTATATATATATCTACATATAATACATATAAATGCGTAAATAAATATAGTATTCAATGAATTCACACGTCATCGGACAGCCACAATTTCTTCAAGTTAATCTTAAGTGATGCAACAGATGGAGACTTCCTAAGGGACAAAGGCAACTCATTCCACAACTTCACTGCGCTTACCGTGAAAGACTTGCTATAGGTACGCGTCTTATTAGACGGTACAGCCAGAGTGAGATTGGCGCTAGACCGCAAGCGGTGACCACTGCCATCAGCCATATACGAAAATCTTTCACTAAGGTAAGGAGGAGAAGTAGGATTAAACAGGACATTAAAGAGCAATGAAAGGACATGCACGTCTCTACGCCGACGAATCGGTAGCCAACCCAGCTGCGCTCGAAAGGAAGAGATGTGGTCATATTTTCGCAATCCAAATATATACCTGATACACACATTTTGTAGGCGTTCAAGCTTGTCAAGTAGTTCCTCCTTAAGATCCAGTAGAGCAATATCACCATAGTCTAGTAGAGGGAGCAAGAGAGATCTGGCAAGAGTGATCTTGGTGGAAATTGGCAGAAAGTTCTGCAGGCGCCTTAAAGAGTGGAGAGATGCAAAGAGCTTCTGGCTAACTTGCGCTATGTGCGGTGCCCACGAAAGCGTCTGGTCCATGGTGATACCCAAATTTCTAACTGTAGAGGAAAGGGGGATAGGATAGGACATTAAATTGATTCAAAGAAGCAATGTATTGCGAAACATTTGATATTTAGTAGTGACAGCTATATCAATACTAAGGCGATGTCAATGTTGGACGGCGTACATTGAAAATGCTATTTACTTTGTTTCAAATAATGAACATAATATATGAAAACAGTATTTTTTTTAAAGTTTCTGAACGAAGATGTTAAGTTTGACGAGTAAAATCTATGTTTTAATTTTTTGCTCCTGTTACAGGACCCACATGGTATATTTATATACTGTGACTGAACGGTACCATTACCATGAGTTGACGTGACCGTACTCGATAGCGACTGCGTAAACGACTTGTATGGAGAATAGTGCAGCGTCCCCAGCGGTCACTTTCTAGAACTACAATGCTGTATACAAATCGTTTACGCAGGCGCTAGCTGTAAACTCGTGGTAAAGTACTGCTTTGAATTTGACATACGTCCGTGCTCCGAGAGCGCGGAGCGCGGACTGATCAAACGCCTGATGGATTTCTATTTATAGGCAGGTGGGGTGGGTGTGGCCGCCGCGGTCATTGACCTGATCGAAGGCTATTATATTTGAGACTATTATACGATAAAATCACAAAGTAATCAGGGATGTAGAAAAAATCTAATTCTGATGATGTCGTTTATTGCGCAATATATATATACAAATGAATTAAATGATGGAATAGATAATTTTCATATTCATGCCCATGTTGTTCAGTGTGCTTTATGTATCACACAATAACCGCGACCATTTTAGGTCCTCTGCTCGCAATTCTCTTCATCTACCTATACTGTTATAACATTCTAGATTTGTTGAAAATCCGTTTTATATGGAGAGTTAATATCGTGATGCAGGGTCATATTTTGTTTTGTATGGGCACGCGTCGTCATGCCAGTCTGACGCCATCTGTTGGTCATAATTTCAATTGTCCTCGCATCACGCCGAAACGGCTGTACAAATTTTGACCAATTTCGGTACAGGTTAGCTGCACATCCAAAACCAGGATGTTTTTTAAGCGGCTACGGTATAAAAAAATGACGCGTACGAAGTTAACCGTGGTGGTTAACCTTCTAGTAAATTATAAGCGCGGTAAACTCCTGATGTAACAAAATACGTCCTCAGTCTGTGAGCGCTCGGCAAGGAGTGATCGATGAAAGGTAAGTGTGTAAGGGTGGGGCGTCGCGGAGGGTGGGGACGTCGCGGTCATTGACCTGATCGAGAGGTATTCCTATTGATAAACTACTAATATTTGTGTGATGAACTCGCATAATCTCTTCCTGGGTCAGGGATGTTTTATATGTATTTGTCTTTACACGATGATTTTTAATCGGTTATCAGGTACCAACTTTTACAACTCGGTAATTGATGGCGGTCACGTTGAAGTCGTAATTACATGAAAACAAACTTTTATTTTCTATGATAATTTTTAATTTGAAACCAATTTCGTCTTACATTCCTTGACATTACCCTACTAATCTGTATCTGTGAGCTTACAACCTCTTTAATTATTTAATGGCAATAACAATTTATGAGTAATAACTTGTCATTGTCATTACATAAACAAAGTCGCAGAAAATTCTGTTAAATTTCCCGCCAAAGCGTATCGTGATTCAATAATTTATGTAGGATGACCACGTATCTAGTGGTTATTAGTTTTAATTAATTAAACAGTGCGGTAATTTATATCGTTTACCTTAGGACTGTATCGATTTGTGTGAGATAGTCTGATATTTATTTTCTTCCCTTCATAAAATATATGGACGGTAAACTCCCGATGAAACGAAGTACGTCCTTCCTCTGTGAGCGCTAGGCGCGAACTGAACGAACGCCCGATGAATTTCTATTTATAGACAGGTAGGTGGGTGGGGCAGGCGCGGTCATTGACCTGATCGAACCGACTCGCATTATCTCTTCCTGGGTCAGGATTGTTTTCTATGTATTTATCTATGTAAGTATGTGTATATGGGCATGTAATGAACACAAGTTTAAGTAGTCTGTTTTTTTTAAGACATGTTGAACTGTATCAGCGCTGGTTAGCCCTCACTACCAGTAGTCGAGCTTTGTGTGGGAGTATAACCCGCTCATGGGATTATCTACGAGCCACAGGAGTAATTTTGTGGGAGTGACGCGGGCGCACTGGGCGCATGGACTGCGTCGTGAATAGACTGAACCGAATCAGTCTGACTTAGAGCGGGAGGAGAGGGGAAAGATAATCGGGCTATAACAGAAAAAAAAAACCGGCCAAGTGCGAGTCGGACTCGCGCACCGAGGGTTCCGTACAAACACTTTCCATCCCTAAGTGTTTAAGTTAAGTTTGCACCTGGTATGTATAGCGCCCCATATAAATTAGGTGCAAACTTGCAAAGTTAGGTATTAAAAAAAAACTACTTACTAGATCTCGTTCAAAACAATTTTCGTTGGTAGTTTTTATAGTAATGTACATCATATGTTTTTTTTAGATTTTTCATTTTCTTATTTTAGAAGTTAGAGGGGGGGGGACCAACTTTTTTCCACTTTGGAAGCGTCTGTCACGCAAACTATTCGGTTTAGAAAAAAAATGTTTTAGAAACCTCGATATCATTTTTGAAGACCTATCCATAGATACCCCACACGTATGTGTTTGATGAAAAAAAAAAATTTTGAGTTTCAGTTCTAAGTATGGGGAGCCCCCAATATTTATTATTATTTTTTTATTTTTGCATCAAAATCTTAATGCGGTTCACAGAATACATCTACCTACCAAGTTTCAACAGTATAGCTCTTATGGTTTCGGAAAAAAATGGCTGTGACATACGGACGGACAGACGGACAGACAGACAGACAGACAGACAGACATGACGAATCTATAAGGGTTCCGTTTTTTGCCATTTGGCTACGGAACCCTAAAAACGCGAACTACGTAGCGGTAGTACCCCACCGGCGGCGATTACGCAGAGGCACCGTTCGAAGACTTTGTGGCGACCATCGCTTGGATGGTTTCCGTGATCTCATCGTCCGGGTCAGATAGTATGTATATTTTAATTCCCTTCATAAAATATATGCACAGTAAACTCCCAATGCAACGAAGTACGTCCTTACTCTGTGAGCGCTCGGCGCGTAGTGATCGAACACCCGATGAATTCCTATTTAAAGACTGGTAGGTGGGTGGGGCCGGCGCGGTCATTGACCTGATCGAAGGCTATTCCCATTGATAAACATCGGAATCACGATCTGGAGTTTTAATCATAGCTTTCAAAATCACAGGGCAATTTGGCGTGTCGTACAAAACTCCTGCTAATAAATCCCTCGAAGCTGATGAGGTCATTGTCCTAAGGGATCTAATACACAACACTAATTTGCCCATGCATCGTACGGTAACCTAACATAACCGAGGAGATAATTTTTCCAACTTGGCAAAGTTGCTGCTGTACTCCTAGATACCTATTCAGATATTTATTATGTAATTAAAAGCGGTAGGAAAAACAGGATCATATATTTTTTTTTAAGGCACAGCAATATCTGTAATTTTTTGCTAGGTATGAAGGCAGTTATTCCTTCCTTTAAATACATTTTCAAGTTTCAAGGATCGTGTCGCGTCGTCGTAACTCGTGGAGGATGCTCGGGAAGCGTACCTATTTACAAAGGCTATACTGATAGGGTTCACATGCGAACTGAACCAGACTAGCTTTTGTTTGGATAAAACTTAACAAAACCCTAATCTGGTATAGTACAGAAATTAACTGAAATCGTATAGACTTTATTAACTAAATTCATACGGATATTGCTCCGTACTAGTCTGTTGCGATCTAAAACTTGAATAATATTTTAGTAACGACCCCGATTGTATTAAATACATTACCGTTCATGCAAATTTCTTTAACAATGCCTAAGCTTTTTTTACTTTTAGAATTATTTATTATTTCTTATTAGGGCACATTTAGTGTTAAATTGTGATAAAATAGTAAAATTTATAAAAGGAGGAGCGCTGTTGTGGTCGCAGTTCTAACCAAACCTACTTTACTGGTAGCAGATCGGTTCTGCCGCTTCGCCGACCGCTGCCGCGGTACGCTCGCTTCGCTCGCTCGGCTCGCGCGCTTACGTGGTCGTAGTTCTAACATAACCTAACCCATTAATCTAGTTTACTGGTAGCAGTTTGGTTCTGACGCTTCGCCATCCGCTACCGCTGCACTGCACGCTTGCTTGATATAGATGTTACCGAACTCGACTAGGTTTAGTCGTGAATAATACTTGAAAAAATGTAAGCAACATACATACAGTACATTCGAGTGACATATTAAAATACTTAAACGGGTTTACTCACGTCGTAGAAGTCGAATAACGCTCGACATGTTTCGAATCGGTACGCGATTCATCATCAGGAGAGACGATCAGCCGCGGCGGCGGCCAAACGAACACTCACAATGAATAGTCACTCATTTGAGTGACTATTTTTTTACCGTAACGGTATAGATATTGTTAACTAATATGCATAAACAAAACCTCACCGATTAGAATCTGAATCGTGACTGAAATAGTATAGTTTTTTTTTATTCGCGCTCGGCGTAACTCGGTGATAACCGACGGCATCCGCAAATACATATAATGATAATGATTAATAATTAAAATTGTATGTACATAATATATACCTTGCTTGTCACCCCGTGACAAAGCATGACATGTGATGCTGATATTATTTAACCGAAGACCTTGGTAGACACCTCCCTACTGAGTCGGCGGTCCCGGGTTCGAATCCCGGCCGGGGCAAATATTTGTGCAAAATATTTGTTCTTGGGTCATGGATGTTATCTATATATGTATTTATATATTATGTATATCGTCGTCTAGTACCCATAGTACAAGCTTTGCTTAGTTTGGGACTAGGTCGATTTGTGTATGATTGTCCCTTAATATTTATTTATTTATTTATTTATTTACCTCTCCGGCTAGCCCTTAACCCTTCGACTTCCCGGTCGGCATGTCACGACATCGGAAAAGTGTGCCGCTGACGCCAACGTCGTTTATTCACGACAAAATGATGATGATCGAAAGCATTGGAAATTAAACCGCTAGAAGTGTTTATCAAATCTGTGAAACCCCGTGACTTCGCCTGGGATACCTATCATCGCCTACTTTTATAAGTTGAAATTCCCGCCTAGTTTTAAAGTTAACCACAGTTGATGTGAGAATATCGAAAGTCTAAAAACTAGACGGACATTTCAAGTTTGTTTAAAATGGAACATTCTTATTGATACTTGGAGCATTTCTATATATTTTTGCTGTAGCGTCAGGGCTTTATCGCTTGGTGTTCAAGCACTATCACTATCATTTATTTTGCTAATCAAATATTTTCAAATATTTGTATATTTTAATAATTTCACACGTACAATTCCGTTTCAATTTCGTACGTACTTATCTGTTATGCTGTGTAATTAAGTTAAATAAAAAGATCATACAAAATTGTTGCCAGCAATGTTCTATCATCTTATTCTTCTAGAGATTAGTGGGCAAATTAAATACCCAGGAGAAATCAGATGAATGTCGGATATGTGTATGTATACACAGGAGGGCTACCGCGACTTTCGACAATCGATCGTAAGCTCGATAACGAAATTTCGTAAGTGAAGCTACTCCGAACTTTTTTCGACGTCTTAAATTTTCTATCGATACCATAAACAATCATCGAATTGATCATCGTGAATGAAAAGAATGAATGGGTCATAAAACGGCGTTTGCATTCCGGTAAAAAAACGGTAAATGGATTATTTGCTTGAAATTAATGTGAAAATTATTTAAGAAAATTTATATTTCGTACATGTATTATTTAGATAGTTCATAATTTCGAATAAAAGTGGTAATTTACAAATTTTAATACTCAAATATCCAAAATGTCGTGTATGACAGATTTAAATAGTCCGATTATACGTCATCTACATAACGTCTTGTCTTGTCAAATCAAAACAAACTCCCGCCTGTAGTGTATCAGATAGATTGTTCTTGATTTGATATTTACAATAATTAATATTTCCCAGCAAGAAGTGAAAGCCACACAGAAAAAATAATTAAGTACAGTAAAATATTGTAGGTAAGTAACTAGATATACGTATATGCAGCGGGACCCCATGTAATTATGGTTTAGGTCCTAAATAATCGAGTTGGTATATATTTCTACCTACATGACCCCAGGTAATTTTAAAAAACAGCCGTTTATTTCTACTTACTGAATCAATTGTTACCAACTTGCTAGTTAAAGGTTTAGTGATAATATGATACAATAATATGTTTTATATATTTTTTTCTTGAAAACCTGTCACTAGCAAGTTGGTAATAATTGATTCAGTAAGTAGAAATAACCGGCTGTTTTTTAAAATTACCTGGGGTCATGTAAGTCACTAAATACCAAAGGGCCCTGCTAGAAGGACAAAATCTTCGAACGCGTATTTCTCAAAAACTATTTATATCTAGGGTGTAGTGAAAAGTTATTTGGAAGGTAGAAATAAGAGGCTCCATGAATAGTAATTCATTTAGTCTGTAAACTTACAATTAACATAGGGCCCCGCAGGCACAGAACAATTTTTTTTTCATTAATTTGCAAAGGTAGAAATTTTAAAGTACATAAATCAACAGGTAGAAATATGTACCAACTCGATAGAAATATGTACCAACTCGATTATTTAGGACCTAAACTATAATTACATGGGGTCCCGCTGCATATACGTATATAGTAACTAGTCATTCAAATTTAGCTATTATTTACTTTTATAATTAAGTACTTAAATTTCAGTTGAGTTAAATGCAATAAATTATTTCTCCAATGCGTTATGTATCCATTGCATATGCAGTTAAATTACTGAATTTTGTTCTTTTGACTGTACTAGTAAAAATCCCATGTTATTAATAAGAAAACAGAAGGTTAAATATTTTTACCAATATGCAGCAAGTTTTGTATTATTTTAAGTTATGAATTTATTTTATTTTAGTGTTCCAGAAAAAATGCCGCCAACACGACGCACTGCATCCGGCTCATGCACGGCTACCTCCGAGCAAATCGAGGTTCTCATGGAGTTCCTTAACGAACATGCCGATTTGGCTCGGGGGTACCTACGTGGGCCGGATGCCAGAACTACAAAAAATAGCCTCTGGGAACAAATAACCCAGAGGCTGAATAGTCTTGGCGGTGCAGTGAAAACCACAGCACAGTGGAAGAAGGTAATACTGCATAACTAACAATGTATTTGAGCTTGTTTTTGACAAGTTTTTATACCTATACTCTTACAGTCTCACCAATAAAATCTTGCAAATTCGATTTGACCCTCTTTCCGGGCACTTATTAAGTTGAAATTTAGTATTGTCGCTTAACTTTAATAATAATACATTGATATGGTGGTATGAAACTGATCTGATAATGCAGCTGGCTTTTATTTACTTTCACCTGTACCATTTTCTGTTCGTAGTCACTGTTGGAAGTTAAATTTGTCCCACTTTCTGTGTGCCAATTGAACTAAAATTTTGTATACTTATGTAACTTTTAGTAGGGGGGAGTAAATGGGTAGAAAATGCATGTGGAGGGAAGTGGAGGGGGCCTTTACTCAGTAGAGAGGTCCTTAATGATAAAAGAGAAACGTTTTTGCATGAACATAATCGAATGAAATAAGTCACAATTAATAATTCAACATAATTAACTTATAATTTATACTATGAAAATAATATATATTTTCAAAATAATTTATTTCTAATTTATTAGGTTTCAAATAAATAGGATTTCATATATCTGAAATGTAACGTTTTTATTATTAAGGAATAAATGAAGCTTATTATTTTATAACTTTAATGACAATACAATAGTATGGTATGATGGAGCTGGTCTGATGATGCAGCCTGATGGTGGTCATAGAGCCTTTGTAATGAAATGAGGAAAACTTACTGAGTTAGGGCTTTTAGAATCATGAATTTAGGCCAGTAGTCGATGAATGTAAAAAAAATGCAAAGCATTCAAAACTTGTCACACTAATGAAAGTTTTGACGGAAACGAAACATAAAATTTGGTTTCCTTTTTTTCGATAGGTTTGGTCTGACAAAAAATATGCCACCAAAAGGAGTGCGGCCGAGAGGCACCAAGCCGCCTCTCGAACTGGAGGTGGCCCGCCCATCGGCCCAGCATTAACTGACACAGATATGCGTGTTTTGGCCGTAATGGGCGATGGGTTTGGGTTGCCTCAGACGTCTGTCAGGACCCCTGTCTTCTTGGTATGTAAGACCGCTCCTTTAATTATATGTATACTAGCGACCCGCCCCGGCTTCGCACGGGTGCAATGCTGATAAATTATGCATGTATTATACATATAAACCTTCCTCTTGAATCACTATCTATCAAAAAACCGCATCAAAATCCGTTGCGTAGTTTTAAAGATTTAAGCATACAAAGGGACATAGGGACAGAGAACGCGACTTTGTTTTATACTATGCAGTGATTATGTGTGATAGCAAAATTATATGTCATGCATAGTTGTACATTCATTAAATATCCCACATGATACGATTCAGAACGTGTAAATTCAAAATCCCATGTAAATAATTGATGACTTCATAGCTCCCGCACTAAAAATCAAGATTCATGGTTCAGAAAGTGCATACTTCCGAAGGGGAACCCCATCATTAAACGCCGTATATTATACTTTTATGTTGTGCACACCGTCCGCTAAGGGCATTCAATGATTGTTAACGTCAGAGGAAGATACTCTTTGCCACTAAAAGAGATTTGTACCACTAAAAATCTGCAACCTGGCAGATTTTACGTGTATATATGTATACTATATTTTTTTTCAGAACAATGAGAACCGAGAGTTTCTGGAAACAGAGGAGGATGTGGTCTATGAGTGGAGCGGTGACGAGGAAGACAGCCAGTTACCTTCACTCCTAGGCCACGACCACCACTACTTCAGCGACACGCCTCACTGCCCTCCAAGTAAGAAGGTTTCTTACATATTGGATAATAAAATTTAACAACAAAACCCAGATTATGATATTATCATTTATATTCCAATTATCTGAGGATTATGTTTTGTAAGCAATATCTATAGGTACTCATCATCATCATCATCATTATCAGCGTCTTTTGTTTTGTATGGGCGCCCGGCGCCATGCCAATCTGGCCCCATCTGGTGCTTATAATGTCCATTCTCCTTTCATCACGTCGAAAACGGCTGGACAAATTCCAACCACTTTTGCCACGGAATAGCTGGACATCCACAGAAGTTTATAGGAAACTTTTTACCCGACTTAAACGAAAAAATACGCGTACTAAGTTGCGGGCACCTCCTAGTGTTGAATATTTTGCTCAAGTTGCACTTAAGAAATTAGTTTAGTTTATTCAAAAGGCATATTCATTTTAGACCATTTCTTGTATGGTAGGCTCTAACAGCATGTCGCACAGCCACACGGCTCCAGCGGCGAGCGGCACGCCGGCTGTCCGTCCGTCAAGTAAGATTTTTCCTCATATATATACATATTATAAGTCAGCATTAATACCTACCCGAATAAGGTATGAGAGTTATTCTATACTAAGATAAGACTTTTCCCTAGTTAAAATAGGAAAAAGACATAAATTACAATTGATAAGATCATATTTTCATCGCGTTTTGATAATACACGAACAACATAATATGTAACAAGCCCTTACAGAGTAGGTAATAGTAGTTTATGCAACTGCTATGCCACATAATGAGAGGTCTTGAAACACGAGTGTGGTTCTCAGATTCACCTGTAAGTATGTTCGTATGTTTGTCCGCGATTATTTTATTGATTAAGTACTAGAACTTATTTACTATTCATAATGCGATGTATATATTTTTAAAGGAATCTTTATGTTAAAACCTATGTTATTGTATAACAGAGGGTTTGTGCATGGTAGCTTGTCGGTGAGTCACACGCGACCAGCAGCGAGTGGCGTGCCGGCTGTCCGTCCGCCAAGTAAGAATTCCCTATCGAACAATACAAGTATGTATCAATTGCTGAATCTGACAAAGTAAGGATGATATTTATGTTTTTCATTGATTCATAAAACGCATATAAATATTCCGAGTTTTACACTATTAATTATTATGCGATGTATGTTTTTTAAAGGAATATTTAAGTAAAACCACTGTTATTGTTTGACATGGTCCTCGACTGCGTATAGCAGCGGGTCGCACAGCCACACGCTTCCAGCGGCGAGTACCACGCCGACTGTCCGTCGGTTATGTAAGATTCTTCCACTTAACTCAGCACTGGACAAGATGACAGTTATTCCATATAATTTTTCTCTATTCACACGTAGGTTCTCTGTCCATTTCCAGGATTGTACAAACGCACAATAGGTATGTTTCGCCGCCGGAAGCACGGGCTTCCATGCTGGTGGTAAAGCCCCACCGCCGTCTCTATTAAAATTCGGGCGCCGTCCGATTTCTATAGCTTCGTGTACCTTACGTTGTATACAACATTTCTCACGTACCAACACTCTTGCATTATCGATACGGACAAAATGAGACGCACCGGCTTCGACGACACGTTCAGCGACCGCGGAATTATTCGTTTCCGGCTTCCGTACACTGCGTATGTGCTCAGACAACCTTACAGGCACCTTACGTCCCCTCTCTCCAATGTACGCCTTGCCCTTGCCACACTCACACACGGCTCTTTATCTTTAGGTGACTGCAACAAGTGCGTTACCTTAGTCAATGAGCGGAACCAGGTTGGCTTGTGAATATATTTTGGCAACTCGTAAATTTTGGGGGTCGTCGGGTTTATCTGGCGTAACGGTTTAGATTCCTGACAATAGTGTAAACCGCTTAAGACAATAATTAGGTACATATAACTCGCGAAAGTTTTAATAAGATTACCTATTAGAAATTTCGTAAAATACCTATTAAAAAAAATGAAGGAGTTTCTATGTTCCTCTATCCCTATGTATTTTTTTTTAAATGTTAATATATTCAATTGCTCACGCATTTCTCTGTAAATTTTAAAGATTAATTTTTATTGGGTATTCTATACTCGTCGAAGGCCCCATCGTCACCAAGTCGATCAAATGGAAGGAGCATTTGATAGGCACGTATACTGCCGTGTTACGGTAAAAGGTCTTATCTTTGTACGGATGTCATAGTAAGATACGTCCTTTTGCCGTAGCATGGCAGTATTGCCTGTTTCGTATATTTTCTAAAGCTATTCATCATCTCATGTTAATGAATGGTGATGCAATTAAAGGTACAACTTGTTAACGATTGGGTTAGGAGTTGGAGGCGAATTCTTTAAATATTATAGTACTACTCTATATCTTTATCTATTATGTGTACTTATTTTTAAGCCATATTTATGTTTAACTATTGTTATTGTATGACAGGGTCTCCAACCTCAGATTTGTCGCCAATCCACACGGCTCCAGAGGCGAGCGGCACTCTAGCTGACCAACCACCAAGTAAGACTTTACATACAGACACGAGCACTAGAGTAAATGTACCGAGCTCTGATAACAACAATAAGCCTTAGATAGAGTAAGGCTTCGTTGTTAATTGGTATGGATATTCACCAGTTAGTACCAGAGAGAGATTATATATTAAGTTAGTGTTTATAATGGAATGTAAGTTTTTATTTCTTGACAAAGCCCTCATGTTAAACTATTTTCTATTGTGTGTAAGTACTATGTGATAGTTCCACCACGATCGACTGCGGCATCGATATATATGTCATACACCCAACCACTCAATTGCTTCGAATTTTGAGTTGGGCTCTATTTATATAATAAAATAAGAGCGGTGACAGGTAGCCGTAGTTACCAAAAGCAATCTAGTGGTTAAGCGACCACAACGCACAGCTTCTTACATTATCGGTGGAACAAATGCAACGCGAAAAGTTGAAACTCTTTAGTTGAGCGTAGGCTTATTAACGACGAATCGATTTGTTCTTTTTAGGGTTTCGTTCCCAAAGGGTAAAAACGGGGCCCTAATATATGTATTACTAAGCCGCCGCTGTTCGTCTGTCCTTAGGCTGTATCACATGAACCGTGATAGCTAGACTGTTGACATTTTCACAAATGATGTATTTTTGTTGCCGCTATAGCAACAAATACTATTCATGATAAAACAATAATAATTAAGGGGGCTCCCATACAAAAATAGGGCTTTTTGCATGATATTTCGTTCAACGGCCATTTTCTAATGAACCGTTATAGGTAGACAGTTGAAATTTTCACAGAATGTATATTTTTGTTACCGCTATAACAACAAATAATAAAAATAAAAAATAAGTAAAAATTAAAGGAGGACCCCATACCAAAAACGTGTTTTTTGTTCAATATTGGTACGGAACCCTTCGTGCGCGAGTCTGACTCGCACTTAATGCAAACTGACATATGTTTTATATTTGCAAGAACAATATTGTTGATATAGATTAAATTATTCTAGGGTCGACGACAGCGCAAAACCGTACACCGACAGCGGCGAGTAGTGCGCCCGTCTGTCCGCCAAGTAAGATTATTTCCCTTGTATACTAGAGTCTGAC
This sequence comes from Apotomis capreana, assembly GCA_947623375.1. Classification (NCBI taxonomy): domain Eukaryota; kingdom Metazoa; phylum Arthropoda; class Insecta; order Lepidoptera; family Tortricidae; genus Apotomis; species Apotomis capreana. Next base: position 61,145,161 of record OX392498.1, on the reverse strand, counting down.
AGCAAGTGTAGAGAAATTAATATATGAATACGACGACGCGTTTGGCTCGTAGATACCTATCTACAAACCGAGCCAAACGCGTCGTACTGAGCCGGCGGTCCCGAGTTCGAATCCCGGCCAGGGCAAATATTTGTGTGATGAACTCGAATATTTGTGCTTGGGTCATGGTTGTTCTATGTATTTAAGTAGGTATATATTTATCTATATAAGTACGTATATCGTCGTCTAGTACCCATAACACAAGCCTTCGTGAGCTTAACTTGGGACTAGATCGATTTGTGTGAGGTTGTCCGATATTTATTTATAAAATAAATAATATGTTCCATAGAAATCAAAAGTTGTCAGGTGTAACTTACTAGGTTGCCCTCGTTTTCGAAGACATGTAGCTTAATTTGGTGATTAATATAATTTAAACAAGCAGTAAGTATAACGCAATGCGATTATAGATTTCTTGGAACAAAGGTGAAGTAGAAAAATACGAATTAACACTATGTGGTGCCTGGTTATAAAAACATTGATATGGTTCGTTTCATTCTCCATGTACATTTATATCGTAAATGTATTATTGTCGTTCAGGGGGCAGAGGCCGGCGGAGGCGGTGGCACACGCAGAGCCGGCAGGTGGACGTGCGCGCGCGCCTGCTGGACGGCGGCGAGCGCGGCAAGCTGGCGGCGCTCAACCGCATCCAGGAGGGGGGGCAGAGGCCGGCGGAGGCGGTGGCACACGCAGAGCCGGCAGGTGGACGTGCGCGCGCGCCTGCTGGACGGCGGCGAGCGCGGCAAGCTGGCGGCGCTCAACCGCATCCAGGAGGGGGGGCAGAGGCCGGCGGAGGCGGTGGCACACGCAGAGCCGGCAGGTGGACGTGCGCGCGCGCCTGCTGGACGGCGGCGAGCGCGGCAAGCTGGCGGCGCTCAACCGCATCCAGGAGGGGGGGCAGAGGCCGGCGGAGGCGGTGGCACACGCAGAGCCGGCAGGTGGACGTGCGCGCGCGCCTGCTGGACGGCGGCGAGCGCGGCAAGCTGGCGGCGCTCAACCGCATCCAGGAGGGGGGGCAGAGGCCGGCGGAGGCGGTGGCACACGCAGAGCCGGCAGGTGGACGTGCGCGCGCGCCTGCTGGACGGCGGCGAGCGCGGCAAGCTGGCGGCGCTCAACCGCATCCAGGAGGGGGGGCAGAGGCCGGCGGAGGCGGTGGCACACGCAGAGCCGGCAGGTGGACGTGCGCGCGCGCCTGCTGGACGGCGGCGAGCGCGGCAAGCTGGCGGCGCTCAACCGCATCCAGGAGGGGGGGCAGAGGCCGGCGGAGGCGGTGGCACACGCAGAGCCGGCAGGTGGACGTGCGCGCGCGCCTGCTGGACGGCGGCGAGCGCGGCAAGCTGGCGGCGCTCAACCGCATCCAGGAGGGGGGGCAGAGGCCGGCGGAGGCGGTGGCACACGCAGAGCCGGCAGGTGGACGTGCGCGCGCGCCTGCTGGACGGCGGCGAGCGCGGCAAGCTGGCGGCGCTCAACCGCATCCAGGAGGGGGGGCAGAGGCCGGCGGAGGCGGTGGCACACGCAGAGCCGGCAGGTGGACGTGCGCGCGCGCCTGCTGGACGGCGGCGAGCGCGGCAAGCTGGCGGCGCTCAACCGCATCCAGGAGGGGGGGCAGAGGCCGGCGGAGGCGGTGGCACACGCAGAGCCGGCAGGTGGACGTGCGCGCGCGCCTGCTGGACGGCGGCGAGCGCGGCAAGCTGGCGGCGCTCAACCGCATCCAGGAGGGGGGGCAGAGGCCGGCGGAGGCGGTGGCACACGCAGAGCCGGCAGGTGGACGTGCGCGCGCGCCTGCTGGACGGCGGCGAGCGCGGCAAGCTGGCGGCGCTCAACCGCATCCAGGAGGAGATGGCGGGCGGCGGGCGTGCGCGTCAGCATCGACAGCCTCAGAGAGGTCATCGCGGAGATGGTAGCCGAAATGAAAAGAAGAAGATAGTTCGAGGCGCGGTCACGTCTCGAACTAACTTCTTCTTTTTATTTTACAATGAATGTGATCGAAAAAACCGGCCAAGTGCGAGTCGGACTCGCGCACCGAGGGTTCCGTACAAACACTTTCCTTCCCTAAGTGGTTAAGTTTGCACCTGGTATGTATAGCGCCCCATATAAATTAGGTGCAAAGTTAGGTATTAAAAAAAACTACTTACTAGATCTCGTTCAAAACAATTTTCGTTGGTAGTTTTTATAGTAATGTACATCATATGTTTTTTTTTGATTTTTCATTTTCTTATTTTAGAAAGGGTTTAGGGTTCGCTCCCGGTCTCGTCCACCAGGTCACGCATCTCAAATTTTGTGACTTTGATATTTGTATCGGTCTGTTCACACTAGCAAGGGCCAAATTAGTTGTGTAGTAACTGCTTTCCAGTGTTTAATGAACTGACGTGAGAGACTTCATCCTGTACTCGATTGAAGCTATTTTTTACTTAGAGACTGTATACATCTCTAATAAACTTAGTGTACTGTACAATGACGCTCAGTACATCTCTGAGGAATTTAACTATTATCATATATTTATTATTTATATTTTTTATTTTGTAAACTGTGACGCCTAGAGACCATACATCTCTAAGAAATTTAGTTTAATTATTTATTTATTTTTTCTTTTGTATAGTTAGTTTCTTATTCAGTCCTTAACTTTTCTAAGGATTTAAATTAATTTATTTTGTTTTGCATGTTGTGACGCCTAGAGACCATGTACAAAGAAATTTAAATTAAGTACTTAATTATTTTGTTGCATCAGTTATTGATTTTGACCCCTTGAGACCTTATACATCTCAACGGAATTGAATTATTTCATTAATTAAATATACCAATCTATATTGCGTGTCGTGACGCCTAGAGACCTTCTACATCTCTGAAAAAAAATCACTTTATTTTATATAATTTTTAGTGTAAACATTGATTTGGAGAAACTTGTACATCTCCTCTAACATATATGTTTCAATTACCTAGTTATAATATAATTGTATTAGTTTTTAAGTATAATTTACGAAAAAATGACTTACTGTTGAGTTTCTTTCGGCTTTCTTCTCAACAGCGGTCTCCTCTTGAGAAATGCCGGTAGACTCACAATCTGACTTGTAAAAGTGCCCTTGTAGCCTACTTACTGAATAAATTACTGAATACTGTATGATTATTACTGTTTATTCCTGCCTCCAAAACCTGCTAAATATCTTTAAAGTATGGCTGGGACCGGGTCTGACTGTCTCAATATGGCCAAATACGCCAGTAAGTAGAGGTTTAAAGCAGTATGTATTGGAAAAGGTGATGTCGTAGATTTTACTTTTAGCTACACGGTGCACGCAATTTCGTTCACGTATTTTTACGGTAGTCGGGTAATCGTACTAGTAACAACTATCCTATAGCTATCTGTGGAAAAAGTATAATTATAGCCCTTCAGGCGACTAATGTCTATAAGGAAAAAATACCGAGGTATAAAAATGTCAAGAAAGCTTTATAAAAATGTGAAAGTAGAAGATAGGTATTATAAGGTCAAGGAATAAAAATGTCGAAATAGAATTGGTAAGATTTAAAATGACTCATTTCCCTTTTGCTTTAAAGTTGACGGAGCTCCGCTTCGCGGGGCTCCTATTTCTGTGCTGTTTTTCCCTTCGGGCATCTGAAGATAACTGACGAACCTAACCTACCTAGACCTGGGGCCGTTGTACAGCCCTATATTTTTTTACTGTTATTTATGTATGTATGTATGTAAACACTTTATTGTACATAAAAACAAGAAAAACACATTATAAAAGAATAAGCATGTACAAAGGCGAACTTATCCCTTTAAGGGATCTCTTCCAGTTAACCTTTGAGCAAATGAGTGCTAAACAAATGTAAATGGTAGACAAACCAAGCAACATGTACAATACAAAGGAGTAGGAGTAGTAAGGATTTATTTATTATTATTTAATTAAAACAGACAATGCAACTATAAACTAAGAACTTAACTAACTAAAATAAAAGGCTAAAACAGATTAAATTCATCCCTACATTAGGTGTTTTTCAGAATTACAAGTCTCGACATTTTTTTTTATTTTTATACCATTATAGTCCTTATTACATCTCGTCAGTTTTATACTTTCGGTAATTTTTTTTCTTGACAATAATTCTTTTCCAAGGTAACTAAAGCCTTGCCAGCGTCAACACATGTAGCATAAGGGCCTCCATCTTTGGATTGCGTGGACTTAGAATTATGATTTATTCATAGCTCTAAGGGCTAGCAAACCTGCGAGAAAAGGAGGTAGACTGACCGACAGACAGACAGACAGACAGACGGGCAACGTATAAAGATTTTCTTTTCCGATTAAGGTACGGTACCCTAAAAAATAAATTATGTAGGTATATAAATATTTAAAAAAAACTAGGGTGCCTCTCATAGCAGGGCAACCTTCAGCCAACTAGTAAGATTCTCTTGAGTTGTTTGTCGAGAGCATATATGTTTCGAAAATAATTTTTAGAATAATAAAACTATAGACGATAATTGAAATAAATAATAATAATAATAAATTCTTTATTTCGGACAATTTACATCCATAGTTTGTTAGTAAGGCTTACCCGCTACGTTAGTAAACTTAACACTAGATTCAAGTTTTAAATAACATATTGTGCTACACTATTAATCTGCACTATCCAGAATCTAAATAAATGACAGTCATTCCTCTCCTCTAACGCTTTGAGGATGCCGTTGGTGCTTTGCCTGATGCGAGCCATCAGCGAGGTGATTCTTTTGCGGATTACAGCCTGAAAACAGTCAACGCGGGCCTCCGCAAACATACTCGACGCGCTGCACCATCTCGGCATCCCCAGCAGCATCCTCAATGCGTTATTATACTGCACTCGTAGGGCGCTATAAGCTCGTTTCGTATAATTAACCCACAGGCTGCTCGAGTAGAAAGATTGCGTGTATGCTTTAAATAAAGTGAGCTTTACTTCAGTTGAGCATCGAGCAAACCTGCGGGCCAGCATATTACTCCGAGCTGATAGCGCCCTACGCTCCCTTTCCATGTCACAGTCATCCTTCATAGTACTAGTCAAAATGTGACCTAGGTACTTCACCCTATCGACTACATGTAAGGCAGCACCATTCAGCACAATGGGAGGTATAAAATATGGTTTTATCTTACCCGCTTTAAACACCATGACCTCACTTTTGGTGCCATTGTACATTGTCCATGAGTGGAAGCATACGTCTCACATACTTCCAGCAACTGTTCAAGTGCACTGATTGACGGACTGAGAAGCACCATATCGTCGGCGTAACTAATGTTATTGACGCACGTACCGCCAACATACTACTCAGTCTACCAATCAGCTCGTTGATGTAAAGATTAAACATCAGCTTAGGCGACGTTATGCCCCCCTGCCTCACTCCACATTCCAATTTAAACTCTTTGGATAAAGCATTGTCCCACCTAACCTGATTTACCTGATTGCGGTACCAGTATTCAAAAATGTTTACATACTCTATAGGTATACCTGTTTCCCTCAGTTTTGGCCAGAGTATGTCATAGTCAACGCGATCAAACGCTTTAGATAGGTCGAGGAAACAGGCATACACAGGAGTTTTTCTATCCGTATAATACCCGACAGTATGCTTCAGACAGAAAATAGCGCTTTCAGTCGATAGTCCGGCCCGAAAGCCGAACTGAGCGTCGTGTAACTTTATATACTTTTCAAGTACAGAGTCCAGCATACTGTCGAGTATTTTCGCCACCGTGGTAGCCAGGGATATTGGCCGATAATTGGTTTTATCAGCCAGGTCCCCAGTTTTGTTTTTAACTACTAGTACCACAATCGTTCTCATAAGAGCCTCAGGTAAGTGGGAATGACACATACACAAGTTAAACAGCAATGACAGAACACGTGGCAAATGAGGTCCCGCATATTTAAAGATCTTTATTATTTCTTGATAAATAATGATCTTTATTCTACAAGTAGGCCACAAGGGCACTTTTACATGTCTGAGTCTACCGGCATTTCACAAGATGAAACCACTGCTGAGAAGAAACGCCAAAAGAAACTCAACAGTCAGTCATTTTTTCGGAAAGGATAAGTACTTAACTATTACAGTAATATGAACTTAACTATACGTAGTTCTCGAATAAAACATATTAAAAGTGTATTCTAAGATATAAATTACTTAGGAAAAGTGTAAGAGTAAAATAGAAACTACAAGAAATTATGACGGATTATCACAATTTATGTACGCTTGATATGCTTTCTTATTAGAACTGTGTCCCTTAATATAGCAATTTTATTTTTATTTCTAGTGTTAAAATTGTGGACATCGATTTTTTTGTAAATGTGTCTAGGTTCTTAATAACATACATAATACTCTCATAAATATATTGGGACGCTACAGTTAAGATGTTTATATCTCTAAAAATGTCTCTTAAGGAGTCACGAGAATTCAGGTAATATATAGAACGAATGGCTCTTTTTGTAGCACAAAATATAGTCTGAATGTCAGCTGATTTGCCTCAAACCAGAATACACTATGAAAATGACTATGCTAAGCGAGCTGTATCAACATTACTCAATTGTTTAATTTTCCTAACAGCGTATGCCGCTGAACTTAATTTACCTGCAAGCACTGCTATATGTGGACTCCATTGCAAATTACTGTCCAATGTTATACTTAAAAATAATGCCTTATTCACTATTTAAGCGTTTAATTCCTATACAAGAGTTGTATAAGTCGGTTGCGGGCCTGGCGTCCGCGTTGCAGAGCCTCGGCCGCCGACAGCGCGCCGGCGCCCCGCGGGCGGCGCGGGCGCAGCACGGCGGGCTGCAGGCGGAGCTCCTCCTCCAGCTCCTCCTCCGTGAGCTCGACGGGCTCGAGGCGCGACGTGACGCACATGTTGTGCAGCACGGCGGGCTGCAGGCGGAGCTCCTCCTCCAGCTCCTCCTCCGTGAGCTCGACGGGCTCGAGGCGCGACGTGACGCACATGTTGTGCAGCACGGCGGGCTGCAGGCGGAGCTCCTCCTCCAGCTCCTCCTCCGTGAGCTCGACGGGCTCGAGGCGCGACGTGACGCACATGTTGTGCAGCACGGCGGGCTGCAGGCGGAGCTCCTCCTCCAGCTCCTCCTCCGTGAGCTCGACGGGCTCGAGGCGCGACGTGACGCACATGTTGTGCAGCACGGCGGGCTGCAGGCGGAGCTCCTCCTCCAGCTCCTCCTCCGTGAGCTCGACGGGCTCGAGGCGCGACGTGACGCACATGTTGTGCAGCACGGCGGGCTGCAGGCGGAGCTCCTCCTCCAGCTCCTCCTCCGTGAGCTCGACGGGCTCGAGGCGCGACGTGACGCACATGTTGTGCAGCACGGCGGGCTGCAGGCGGAGCTCCTCCTCCAGCTCCTCCTCCGTGAGCTCGACGGGCTCGAGGCGCGACGTGACGCACATGTTGTGCAGCACGGCGGGCTGCAGGCGGAGCTCCTCCTCCAGCTCCTCCTCCGTGAGCTCGACGGGCTCGAGGCGCGACGTGACGCACATGTTGTGCAGCACGGCGGGCTGCAGGCGGAGCTCCTCCTCCAGCTCCTCCTCCGTGAGCTCGACGGGCTCGAGGCGCGACGTCACGCACATGTTGTGCAGCACGGCGGGCTGCAGGCGGAGCTCCTCCTCCAGCTCCTCCTCCGTGAGCTCGACGGGCTCGAGGCGCGACGTGACGCACATGTTGTGCAGCACGGCGGGCTGCAGGCGGAGCTCCTCCTCCAGCTCCTCCTCCGTGAGCTCGACGGGCTCGAGGCGCGACGTGACGCACATGTTGTGCAGCACGGCGGGCTGCAGGCGGAGCTCCTCCTCCAGCTCCTCCTCCGTGAGCTCGACGGGCTCGAGGCGCGACGTGACGCACATGTTGTGCAGCACGGCGGGCTGCAGGCGGAGCTCCTCCTCCAGCTCCTCCTCCGTGAGCTCGACGGGCTCGAGGCGCGACGTGACGCACATGTTGTGCAGCACGGCGGGCTGCAGGCGGAGCTCCTCCTCCAGCTCCTCCTCCGTGAGCTCGACGGGCTCGAGGCGCGACGTGACGCACATGTTGTGCAGCACGGCGGGCTGCAGGCGGAGCTCCTCCGCCAGCTCCTCCTCCGTGAGCTCGACGGGCTCGAGGCGCGACGTGACGCACATGTTGTGCAGCACGGCGGGCTGCAGGCGGAGCTCCTCCTCCAGCTCCTCCTCCGTGAGCTCGACGGGCTCGAGGCGCGACGTGACGCACATGTTGTGCAGCACGGCGGGCTGCAGGCGGAGCTCCTCCTCCAGCTCCTCCTCCGTGAGCTCGACGGGCTCGAGGCGCGACGTGACGCACATGTTGTGCAGCACGGCGGGCTGCAGGCGGAGCTCCTCCTCCAGCTCCTCCTCCGTGAGCTCGACGGGCTCGAGGCGCGACGTGACGCACATGTTGTGCAGCACGGCGGGCTGCAGGCGGAGCTCCTCCTCCAGCTCCTCCTCCGTGAGCTCGACGGGCTCGAGGCGCGACGTGACGCACATGTTGTGCAGCACGGCGGGCTGCAGGCGGAGCTCCTCCTCCAGCTCCTCCTCCGTGAGCTCGACGGGCTCGAGGCGCGACGTGACGCACATGTTGTGCAGCACGGCGGGCTGCAGGCGGAGCTCCTCCTCCAGCTCCTCCTCCGTGAGCTCGACGGGCTCGAGGCGCGACGTGACGCACATGTTGTGCAGCACGCTGCAGGCTTTCAGAAAAAATGACTGACTGTTGAGTTTCTTTTGGCGTTTCTTCTCAGCAGTGGTTTCATCTTGTGAAATTTCGGTAGACTCAGACATGTAAAAGTGCCCTTGTGGCCTACTTGTAGAATAAAGATCATTATTTATCAAGAAATAATAAAGATCTTTAAATATGCGGGACCTCATTTGCCACGTGTTCTGTCATTGCCGTTTAACTTGTGTATGTGTCATTCCCACTTACCTGAGGCTCTTATGAGAACGATTGTGGTACTAGTAGTTAAAAACAAAACTGGGGACCTGGCTGATAAAACCAATTATCGGCCAATATCCCTGGCTACCACGGTGGCGAAAATACTCGACAGTATGCTGGACTCTGTACTTGAAAAGTATATAAAGTTACACGACGCTCAGTTCGGCTTTCGGGCCGGACTATCGACTGAAAGCGCTATTTTCTGTCTGAAGCATACTGTCGGGTATTATACGGATAGAAAAACTCCTGTGTATGCCTGTTTCCTCGACCTATCTAAAGCGTTTGATCGCGTTGACTATGACATACTCTGGCCAAAACTGAGGGAAACAGAACAAAACTGAGGGAAACACCGCAGCGCACACCGTTCCGGCCAGCTCCAGGCGCAAGCCCCTGCCTGCCCGGATCCAGGCACTCATCGCGCAGAAGCGTCGCACACGGATGGAGTGGCAAAGAACGAGATGCCCAACCTTGAAAGCTGCTCTGAACGCTCTGGTGGACAGAGTGAAGGAGGAGCTTCGCAAGCACGCAGCCGAGTCGTGGGAAGAGCACCTGGCGTCAGTGGACGGTGATATGCCCTCTATTCACCGTCTCTGCCGAAGCCTCGGCATGACGTCCACAAACACCGCTCACCCACTTCTCGATAAGAACGGACACCAAAAATATCGCGCGGAAGACAGGGCGGAGATCTTCGCCGATAGCTTGGAGGAACAGTTCAAGCCGAACCCGACGGATAACGTGGAGCACGTCCTAGCAGTTGAGAGGCACCTTCGAGAGTACTTCGCAGCACCGATCGTGGCGGAAGAGGACCCCGTCTTCTTCACACCCGGCCAGGTGAAACGAGCTCTCCAGAGGACCAAGCCAAAGAAGGCACCGGGCGCTGATGCGATCCCGAACAAGGCGCTCCACCACCTGCCGCCGCGCGCAATCGCGGCGGTGGTGCGCCTGTTCAATGGGATCCTGCGCTCGGGACACTTCCCCACACCGTGGAAGCTTGGCCGGGTCATCCTTCTTCACAAGCCTGGGAAGAACATGAAGAAGCCGGAGAGTTACCGCCCGATCACTCTCCTCAGCACCATCTCGAAGGTGTTTGAAAGACTCCTGCTAGACCAACTTCAGCACCACATCGAACCTCGGCCTGAACAGTTCGGCTTCCGCGCAGGTCACAGCACGACACTGCAGCTATCGAGGGTACTGCACCACATGACGGTCGCCATGAATAAAAAGGCGGTCACGGTTGCAGTATTCCTCGATATGGAAAAGGCGTTTGACAGGGTGTGGCACGAGGGCCTCATCCACAAGCTGTCAACGTCCTCCGCTCCTCGTCGCATTGTGCGAGTCATCGCGTCTTTCCTTCGCGACAGAAGATTTCTGGTGGCGGTGGAAGACGCCACCTCTACAGAACGCCCGATCCTGGCCGGCGTTCCCCAAGGAAGCTGCTTATCTCCGGCCTGCTATGCCCGCTACACCGACGACATACCGGTGGAGGGCGACGTCAAGCTGGGGCTATATGCGGACGATGCGGCGTTCTTCGGGACGTCCATTAACCCCACACACGCAGCCAAGAAACTCCAGCGGCAGCTTGACGTCCTTCCCGACTGGCTCTCCAAATGGCGACTGTCGGTGAACGTGGGCAAGACGCAGGCCATCGTCACTGGAAGAGGAAAGCAGCCTCCACCACTTCGAATGCAGGGCCAGGAGATTCAGTGGTCACACACGGCCAAATACCTTGGTGTGACCATCGACCGGGGGCTCACCATGGCGAAGCACGTGGACGAGACGGTACGGCGAACAAGAGTAGCAGCGACTCGACTACGCCCAGTCCTTGCCAGCAGCCTTCCCTTGCGCACCAAGCTTGGGATATACAAGACCTACCTGCGGCCCCGCTTGACCTATGCGGCCCCCGCATGGTACGGTCTTGTATCAGAATCCAACAAGAAAAGGCTGCGTGCGCAGGAGTCCCAGTCCCTGCGCACCATCGTCTCAGCGCCGCGCTACATGCGCAATGAGACGATCTTTCGCGACCTGAATTGGCAAGGGCTGGATACCTTCATCGGGATCCTGGCAGGAGCCATGTTTCGCCGTGCCGACAACTCGGGAAATCCACACCTCGAGGGGATCGCACCACTGCACGCACGTCCACCAGACGGAAGGGGCCGGGCTCTGCCGAGAGAGCTCGTGCCCCCCGACTGAGCCCCCTGGTCTAGTCCACCAGGTCACACCAAAAGCCGCTGAAAGGCCAACAAATCCACATGCCGCTGAAAGGCCAACGCGTCTCCACCGCCTGAAGAGGAGATGGATACCACAAGAACCCGAAGACTCCGAACGAACGGACTCCAGCTAGAGATCCCGTCCGTTGTTGCGGACGGAGAAAGATGCCGCCACAGAGAGCAATGCCCTGAAATGGCTTCCCCACACGCCCGCGAGGGCGAGTGTGAGCGTCCACGAGGCAAGCTACAAGTTACGAAGAAGAAATCCCTGCCCGACTCTCTCCCCGGTGTGAAGATCAGCAAGAAGTTTTTATTACTAAAATCCCTGCCCGTCAGTATAGCGTTGTTCGTCAATCCAACGTTGTACTGTACCCGTCAATCCAACGTAAACAAACCAGTCATAGGTGCGTCAGGCACAGTAGATATAATTGTTTTTAAATTTTAATTAAATTTGTTTTGAAGTATAATATTTACATGATGTAGTTTAATTTCCTCGCAATCGAAGTGAAAAGTAGAGTGTGCAACTCGTCCATAAAACGCATTTTACACTCGACTTTATTTTCATATATACTTACGGATAAACGTCTTGTATAAAATGGTGCGTTTTATGCAGTTGTTGTACAATCTACTATTTTTCAATTGCATAGAAATTTGTATGGGATTATATAATTCTAAATATACCTATATATATTTTTTTTTGCAGCTTTAGGTCCACAGGGCACAGCCGCCGCCGCACCGTGCCCATAAACGAGGATTCTAGGAAAAGGCGGCGAAGGCGCGCGCGGCAGTGCCCTGCTAAAAGAAAAAGAGTCAAGGATGCGAACACACGCGCCATGCGTAAACGGCGCAAAAATTCCAAGTAAACTGTAAGTCCTGCTGCAAAACGCTACTACATATCACTTAATTTGTTAAATAAATAAGGCGTAGCTTTCACGTTAAAATTTTATTTTCATAAAGAGCCGAATTTGTTTAAATTAGATGACAAAAAATTAACTAACACCGATAATAACATGCTCGGATGGATAAACGTCTCGTATAAAATGGTGCGTTTTATGCAGTTGTTGTACAATCTACTATTTTTCAATTGCATAGAAATTTGTATGGGATTATATAATTCTAAATATACCTATATATATATTTTTTTCCAGCTCTAAAAAGACAAAGGAAGCTGAGCTAAAGCAGCGGTCGCGGCGGCGGCAGTGCCCCGCCAAAAAAGAGCAAGAGAGAGAGGCGAACACTCGCGCGATGAGGTCGAAGCGCAAACGCCTAAAAAAAAACGGTAACTCCTTACTATAAAGTGCGCACCCCAGTATGGTCTAGTGCCCACTCAACTTGTCAACTCGTCCATAAAACGCATTTTACACTCGACTTTATTTTCATCCTCGCTCGCAAGCTCGCTCGGATGGATAAACGTCTCGTATAAAATGGTGCGTTTTATGCAGTTGTTGTACAATCTACTATTTTTCAATTGCATAGAAATTTGTATGGGATTATATAATTCTAAATATACCTATATATATATTTTTTTCCAGCTCTAAAAAGACAAAGGAAGCTGAGCTAAAGCAGCGGTCGCGGCGGCGGCAGTGCCCCGCCAAAAAAGAGCAAGAGAGAGAGGCGAACACTCGCGCGATGAGGTCGAAGCGCAAACGCCTAAAAAAAAACGGTAACTCCTTACTATAAAGTGCGCACCCCAGTATGGTCTAGTGCCCACTCAACTTGTCAACTCGTCCATAAAACGCATTTTACACTCGACTTTATTTTCATCCTCGCTCGCAAGCTCGCTCGGATGGATAAACGTCTCGTATAAAATGGTGCGTTTTATGCAGTTGTTGTACAATCTACTATTTTTCAATTGCATAGAAATTTGTATGGGATTATATAATTCTAAATATACCTATATATATTTTTTTTTGCAGCTTTAGGTCCACAGGGCACAGCCGCCGCCGCACCGTGCCCATAAACGAGGATTCTAGGAAAAGGCGGCGAAGGCGCGCGCGGCAGTGCCCTGCTAAAAGAAAAAGAGTCAAGGATGCGAACACACGCGCCATGCGTAAACGGCGCAAAAATTCCAAGTAAACTGTAAGTCCTGCTGCAAAACGCTACTACATATCACTTAATTTGTTAAATAAATAAGGCGTAGCTTTCACGTTAAAATTTTATTTTCATAAAGAGCCGAATTTGTTTAAATTAGATGACAAAAAATTAACTAACACCGATAATAACATGCTCGGATGGATAAACGTCTCGTATAAAATGGTGCGTTTTATGCAGTTGTTGTACAATCTACTATTTTTCAATTGCATAGAAATTTGTATGGGATTATATAATTCTAAATATACCTATATATATATTTTTTTCCAGCTCTAAAAAGACAAAGGAAGCTGAGCTAAAGCAGCGGTCGCGGCGGCGGCAGTGCCCCGCCAAAAAAGAGCAAGAGAGAGAGGCGAACACTCGTACGATGAGGTCGAAGCGCAAACGCCTAAAAAAAAACGGTAACTCCTTACTATAAAGTGCGCACCCCAGTATGGTCTAGTGCCCACTCAACTTGTCAACTCGTCCATAAAACGCATTTTACACTCGACTTTATTTTCATCCTCGCTCGCAAGCTCGCTCGGATGGATAAACGTCTCGTATAAAATGGTGCGTTTTATGCAGTTGTTGTACAATCTACTATTTTTCAATTGCATAGAAATTTGTATGGGATTATATAATTCTAAATATACCTATATATATATTTTTTTCCAGCTCTAAAAAGAAAGGAAGCTGAGCTAAAGCAGCGGTCGCGGCGGCGGCAGTGCCCCGCCAAAAAAGAGCAAGAGAGAGAGGCGAACACTCGCGCGATGAGGTCGAAGCGCAAACGCCTAAAAAAAAACGGTAACTCCTTACTATAAAGTGCGCACCCCAGTATGGTCTAGTGCCCACTCAACTTGTCAACTCGTCCATAAAACGCATTTTACACTCGACTTTATTTTCATCCTCGCTCGCAAGCTCGCTCGGATGGATAAACGTCTCGTATAAAATGGTGCGTTTTATGCAGTTGTTGTACAATCTACTATTTTTCAATTGCATAGAAATTTGTATGGGATTATATAATTCTAAATATACCTATATATATATTTTTTTCCAGCTCTAAAAAGACAAAGGAAGCTGAGCTAAAGCAGCGGTCGCGGCGGCGGCAGTGCCCCGCCAAAAAAGAGCAAGAGAGAGAGGCGAACACTCGCGCGATGAGGTCGAAGCGCAAACGCCTAAAAAAAAACGGTAACTCCTTACTATAAAGTGCGCACCCCAGTATGGTCTAGTGCCCACTCAACTTGTCAACTCGTCCATAAAACGCATTTTACACTCGACTTTATTTTCATCCTCGCTCGCAAGCTCGCTCGGATGGATAAACGTCTCGTATAAAATGGTGCGTTTTATGCAGTTGTTGTACAATCTACTATTTTTCAATTGCATAGAAATTTGTATGGGATTATATAATTCTAAATATACCTATATATATATATTTTTCCAGCTCTAAAAAGACAAAGGAAGCTGAGCTAAAGCAGCGGTCGCGGCGGCGGCAGTGCCCCGCCAAAAAAGAGCAAGAGAGAGAGGCGAACACTCGCGCGATGAGGTCGAAGCGCAAACGCCTAAAAAAAAACGGTAACTCCTTACTATAAAGTGCGCACCCCAGTATGGTCTAGTGCCCACTCAACTTGTCAACTCGTCCATAAAACGCATTTTACACTCGACTTTATTTTCATCCTCGCTCGCAAGCTCGCTCGGATGGATAAACGTCTCGTATAAAATGGTGCGTTTTATGCAGTTGTTGTACAATCTACTATTTTTCAATTGCATAGAAATTTGTATGGGATTATATAATTCTAAATATACCTATATATATTTTTTTTTCCAGCTCTAAAAAGACAAAGGAAGCTGAGCTAAAGCAGCGGTCGCGGCGGCGGCAGTGCCCCGCCAAAAAAGAGCAAGAGAGAGAGAGGCGAACACTCGCGCGATGAGGTCGAAGCGCAAACGCCTAAAAAAAAAACGGTAACTCCTTACTATAAAGTGCGCACCCCAGTATGGTCTAGTGCCCACTCAACTTGTCAACTCGTCCATAAAACGCATTTTACACTCGACTTTATTTTCATCCTCGCTCGCAAGCTCGCTCGGATGGATAAACGTCTCGTATAAAATGGTGCGTTTTATGCAGTTGTTGTACAATCTACTATTTTTCAATTGCATAGAAATTTGTATGGGATTATATAATTCTAAATATACCTATATATATATTTTTTTCCAGCTCTAAAAAGAAAGGAAGCTGAGCTAAAGCAGCGGTCGCGGCGGCGGCAGTGCCCCGCCAAAAAAGAGCAAGAGAGAGAGGCGAACACTCGCGCGATGAGGTCGAAGCGCAAACGCCTAAAAAAAAACGGTAACTCCTTACTATAAAGTGCGCACCCCAGTATGGTCTAGTGCCCACTCAACTTGTCAACTCGTCCATAAAACGCATTTTACACTCGACTTTATTTTCATCCTCGCTCGCAAGCTCGCTCGGATGGATAAACGTCTCGTATAAAATGGTGCGTTTTATGCAGTTGTTGTACAATCTACTATTTTTCAATTGCATAGAAATTTGTATGGGATTATATAATTCTAAATATACCTATATATATTTTTTTTTGCAGCTTTAGGTCCACAGGGCACAGCCGCCGCCGCACCGTGCCCATAAACGAGGATTCTAGGAAAAGGCGGCGAAGGCGCGCGCGGCAGTGCCCTGCTAAAAGAAAAAGAGTCAAGGATGCGAACACACGCGCCATGCGTAAACGGCGCAAAAATTCCAAGTAAACTGTAAGTCCTGCTGCAAAACGCTACTACATATCACTTAATTTGTTAAATAAATAAGGCGTAGCTTTCACGTTAAAATTTTATTTTCATAAAGAGCCGAATTTGTTTAAATTAGATGACAAAAAATTAACTAACACCGATAATAACATGCTCGGATGGATAAACGTCTCGTATGAAATGGTGCGTTTTATGCAGTTGTTGTACAATCTACTATTTTTCAATTGCATAGAAATTTGTATGGGATTATATAATTCTAAATATACCTATATATATATTTTTTTTCAGCTCTAAAAAGAAAGGAAGCTGAGCTAAAGCAGCGGTCGCGGCGGCGGCAGTGCCCCGCCAAAAAAGAGCAAGAGAGAGAGGCGAACACTCGCGCGATGAGGTCGAAGCGCAAACGCCTAAAAAAAAACGGTAACTCCTTACTATAAAGTGCGCACCCCAGTATGGTCTAGTGCCCACTCAACTTGTCAACTCGTCCATAAAACGCATTTTACACTCGACTTTATTTTCATCCTCGCTCGCAAGCTCGCTCGGATGGATAAACGTCTCGTATAAAATGGTGCGTTTTATGCAGTTGTTGTACAATCTACTATTTTTCAATTGCATAGAAATTTGTATGGGATTATATAATTCTAAATATACCTATATATATATTTTTTTCCAGCTCTAAAAAGACAAAGGAAGCTGAGCTAAAGCAGCGGTCGCGGCGGCGGCAGTGCCCCGCCAAAAAAGAGCAAGAGAGAGAGGCGAACACTCGCGCGATGAGGTCGAAGCGCAAACGCCTAAAAAAAAACGGTAACTCCTTACTATAAAGTGCGCACCCCAGTATGGTCTAGTGCCCACTCAACTTGTCAACTCGTCCATAAAACGCATTTTACACTCGACTTTATTTTCATCCTCGCTCGCAAGCTCGCTCGGATGGATAAACGTCTCGTATAAAATGGTGCGTTTTATGCAGTTGTTGTACAATCTACTATTTTTCAATTGCATAGAAATTTGTATGGGATTATATAATTCTAAATATACCTATATATATTTTTTTTTGCAGCTTTAGGTCCACAGGGCACAGCCGCCGCCGCACCGTGCCCATAAACGAGGATTCTAGGAAAAGGCGGCGAAGGCGCGCGCGGCAGTGCCCTGCTAAAAGAAAAAGAGTCAAGGATGCGAACACACGCGCCATGCGTAAACGGCGCAAAAATTCCAAGTAAACTGTAAGTCCTGCTGCAAAACGCTACTACATATCACTTAATTTGTTAAATAAATAAGGCGTAGCTTTCACGTTAAAATTTTATTTTCATAAAGAGCCGAATTTGTTTAAATTAGATGACAAAAAATTAACTAACACCGATAATAACATGCTCGGATGGATAAACGTCTCGTATAAAATGGTGCGTTTTATGCAGTTGTTGTACAATCTACTATTTTTCAATTGCATAGAAATTTGTATGGGATTATATAATTCTAAATATACCTATATATATATTTTTTTCCAGCTCTAAAAAGACAAAGGAAGCTGAGCTAAAGCAGCGGTCGCGGCGGCGGCAGTGCCCCGCCAAAAAAGAGCAAGAGAGAGAGGCGAACACTCGTGCGATGAGGTCGAAGCGCAAACGCCTAAAAAAAAACGGTAACTCCTTACTATAAAGTGCGCACCCCAGTATGGTCTAGTGCCCACTCAACTTGTCAACTCGTCCATAAAACGCATTTTACACTCGACTTTATTTTCATCCTCGCTCGCAAGCTCGCTCGGATGGATAAACGTCTCGTATAAAATGGTGCGTTTTATGCAGTTGTTGTACAATCTACTATTTTTCAATTGCATAGAAATTTGTATGGGATTATATAATTCTAAATATACCTATATATATATTTTTTTCCAGCTCTAAAAAGAAAGGAAGCTGAGCTAAAGCAGCGGTCGCGGCGGCGGCAGTGCCCCGCCAAAAAAGAGCAAGAGAGAGAGGCGAACACTCGTGCGATGAGGTCGAAGCGCAAACGCCTAAAAAAAAACGGTAACTCCTTACTATAAAGTGCGCACCCCAGTATGGTCTAGTGCCCACTCAACTTGTCAACTCGTCCATAAAACGCATTTTACACTCGACTTTATTTTCATCCTCGCTCGCAAGCTCGCTCGGATGGATAAACGTCTCGTATAAAATGGTGCGTTTTATGCAGTTGTTGTACAATCTACTATTTTTCAATTGCATAGAAATTTGTATGGGATTATATAATTCTAAATATACCTATATATATATTTTTTTCCAGCTCTAAAAAGACAAAGGAAGCTGAGCTAAAGCAGCGGTCGCGGCGGCGGCAGTGCCCCGCCAAAAAAGAGCAAGAGAGAGAGGCGAACACTCGCGCGATGAGGTCGAAGCGCAAACGCCTAAAAAAAAACGGTAACTCCTTACTATAAAGTGCGCACCCCAGTATGGTCTAGTGCCCACTCAACTTGTCAACTCGTCCATAAAACGCATTTTACACTCGACTTTATTTTCATCCTCGCTCGCAAGCTCGCTCGGATGGATAAACGTCTCGTATAAAATGGTGCGTTTTATGCAGTTGTTGTACAATCTACTATTTTTCAATTGCATAGAAATTTGTATGGGATTATATAATTCTAAATATACCTATATATATTTTTTTTTGCAGCTTTAGGTCCACAGGGCACAGCCGCCGCCGCACCGTGCCCATAAACGAGGATTCTAGGAAAAGGCGGCGAAGGCGCGCGCGGCAGTGCCCTGCTAAAAGAAAAAGAGTCAAGGATGCGAACACACGCGCCATGCGTAAACGGCGCAAAAATTCCAAGTAAACTGTAAGTCCTGCTGCAAAACGCTACTACATATCACTTAATTTGTTAAATAAATAAGGCGTAGCTTTCACGTTAAAATTTTATTTTCATAAAGAGCCGAATTTGTTTAAATTAGATGACAAAAAATTAACTAACACCGATAATAACATGCTCGGATGGATAAACGTCTCGTATAAAATGGTGCGTTTTATGCAGTTGTTGTACAATCTACTATTTTTCAATTGCATAGAAATTTGTATGGGATTATATAATTCTAAATATACCTATATATATATTTTTTTCCAGCTCTAAAAAGACAAAGGAAGCTGAGCTAAAGCAGCGGTCGCGGCGGCGGCAGTGCCCCGCCAAAAAAGAGCAAGAGAGAGAGGCGAACACTCGTGCGATGAGGTCGAAGCGCAAACGCCTAAAAAAAAACGGTAACTCCTTACTATAAAGTGCGCACCCCAGTATGGTCTAGTGCCCACTCAACTTGTCAACTCGTCCATAAAACGCATTTTACACTCGACTTTATTTTCATCCTCGCTCGCAAGCTCGCTCGGATGGATAAACGTCTCGTATAAAATGGTGCGTTTTATGCAGTTGTTGTACAATCTACTATTTTTCAATTGCATAGAAATTTGTATGGGATTATATAATTCTAAATATACCTATATATATATTTTTTTCCAGCTCTAAAAAGAAAGGAAGCTGAGCTAAAGCAGCGGTCGCGGCGGCGGCAGTGCCCCGCCAAAAAAGAGCAAGAGAGAGAGGCGAACACTCGCGCGATGAGGTCGAAGCGCAAACGCCTAAAAAAAAACGGTAACTCCTTACTATAAAGTGCGCACCCCAGTATGGTCTAGTGCCCACTCAACTTGTCAACTCGTCCATAAAACGCATTTTACACTCGACTTTATTTTCATCCTCGCTCGCAAGCTCGCTCGGATGGATAAACGTCTCGTATGAAATGGTGCGTTTTATGCAGTTGTTGTACAATCTACTATTTTTCAATTGCATAGAAATTTGTATGGGATTATATAATTCTAAATATACCTATATATATATTTTTTTTCAGCTCTAAAAAGAAAGGAAGCTGAGCTAAAGCAGCGGTCGCGGCGGCGGCAGTGCCCCGCCAAAAAAGAGCAAGAGAGAGAGGCGAACACTCGCGCGATGAGGTCGAAGCGCAAACGCCTAAAAAAAAACGGTAACTCCTTACTATAAAGTGCGCACCCCAGTATGGTCTAGTGCCCACTCAACTTGTCAACTCGTCCATAAAACGCATTTTACACTCGACTTTATTTTCATCCTCGCTCGCAAGCTCGCTCGGATGGATAAACGTCTCGTATAAAATGGTGCGTTTTATGCAGTTGTTGTACAATCTACTATTTTTCAATTGCATAGAAATTTGTATGGGATTATATAATTCTAAATATACCTATATATATATTTTTTTCCAGCTCTAAAAAGACAAAGGAAGCTGAGCTAAAGCAGCGGTCGCGGCGGCGGCAGTGCCCCGCCAAAAAAGAGCAAGAGAGAGAGGCGAACACTCGCGCGATGAGGTCGAAGCGCAAACGCCTAAAAAAAAACGGTAACTCCTTACTATAAAGTGCGCACCCCAGTATGGTCTAGTGCCCACTCAACTTGTCAACTCGTCCATAAAACGCATTTTACACTCGACTTTATTTTCATCCTCGCTCGCAAGCTCGCTCGGATGGATAAACGTCTCGTATAAAATGGTGCGTTTTATGCAGTTGTTGTACAATCTACTATTTTTCAATTGCATAGAAATTTGTATGGGATTATATAATTCTAAATATACCTATATATATTTTTTTTTGCAGCTTTAGGTCCACAGGGCACAGCCGCCGCCGCACCGTGCCCATAAACGAGGATTCTAGGAAAAGGCGGCGAAGGCGCGCGCGGCAGTGCCCTGCTAAAAGAAAAAGAGTCAAGGATGCGAACACACGCGCCATGCGTAAACGGCGCAAAAATTCCAAGTAAACTGTAAGTCCTGCTGCAAAACGCTACTACATATCACTTAATTTGTTAAATAAATAAGGCGTAGCTTTCACGTTAAAATTTTATTTTCATAAAGAGCCGAATTTGTTTAAATTAGATGACAAAAAATTAACTAACACCGATAATAACATGCTCGGATGGATAAACGTCTCGTATAAAATGGTGCGTTTTATGCAGTTGTTGTACAATCTACTATTTTTCAATTGCATAGAAATTTGTATGGGATTATATAATTCTAAATATACCTATATATATATTTTTTTCCAGCTCTAAAAAGACAAAGGAAGCTGAGCTAAAGCAGCGGTCGCGGCGGCGGCAGTGCCCCGCCAAAAAAGAGCAAGAGAGAGAGGCGAACACTCGTGCGATGAGGTCGAAGCGCAAACGCCTAAAAAAAAACGGTAACTCCTTACTATAAAGTGCGCACCCCAGTATGGTCTAGTGCCCACTCAACTTGTCAACTCGTCCATAAAACGCATTTTACACTCGACTTTATTTTCATCCTCGCTCGCAAGCTCGCTCGGATGGATAAACGTCTCGTATAAAATGGTGCGTTTTATGCAGTTGTTGTACAATCTACTATTTTTCAATTGCATAGAAATTTGTATGGGATTATATAATTCTAAATATACCTATATATATATATTTTTCCAGCTCTAAAAAGAAAGGAAGCTGAGCTAAAGCAGCGGTCGCGGCGGCGGCAGTGCCCCGCCAAAAAAGAGCAAGAGAGAGAGGCGAACACTCGTGCGATGAGGTCGAAGCGCAAACGCCTAAAAAAAAACGGTAACTCCTTACTATAAAGTGCGCACCCCAGTATGGTCTAGTGCCCACTCAACTTGTCAACTCGTCCATAAAACGCATTTTACACTCGACTTTATTTTCATCCTCGCTCGCAAGCTCGCTCGGATGGATAAACGTCTCGTATAAAATGGTGCGTTTTATGCAGTTGTTGTACAATCTACTATTTTTCAATTGCATAGAAATTTGTATGGGATTATATAATTCTAAATATACCTATATATATATTTTTTTCCAGCTCTAAAAAGACAAAGGAAGCTGAACTAAAGCAGCGGTCGCGGCGGCGGCAGTGCCCCGCCAAAAAAGAGCAAGAGAGAGAGGCGAACACTCGCGCGATGAGGTCGAAGCGCAAACGCCTAAAAAACACGCACGCAGAACGTGAGGCTCTACTCAGTGAGGAGTCTTCAACGTGTAAGTACCATCAAAATATTGTCTTCTTTCATGAAACACATGGCAGAAGCCATTTCAGACCGCTGGCACCGATCTCTAAGTACCGTGCTGGGCTGGCTTAGAGCACGGGTAAGCGTTGCCGTCATACGTGCAACTAGCTTGTGCATTCGTGGCACACGTTACAGTTATCATTTATCATTTATTTATCATTTATCATTTCCCCAAAAAAGCTAAAAGCGGGATAAACGTCTCGTATGAAATGGTGCGTTTTATGCAGTTGTTGTACAATCTACTATTTTTCAATTGCATAGAAATTTGTATGGGATTATATAATTCTAAATATACCTATATATATATTTTTTTTCAGCTCTAAAAAGAAAGGAAGCTGAGCTAAAGCAGCGGTCGCGGCGGCGGCAGTGCCCCGCCAAAAAAGAGCAAGAGAGAGAGGCGAACACTCGCGCGATGAGGTCGAAGCGCAAACGCCTAAAAAAAAACGGTAACTCCTTACTATAAAGTGCGCACCCCAGTATGGTCTAGTGCCCACTCAACTTGTCAACTCGTCCATAAAACGCATTTTACACTCGACTTTATTTTCATCCTCGCTCGCAAGCTCGCTCGGATGGATAAACGTCTCGTATAAAATGGTGCGTTTTATGCAGTTGTTGTACAATCTACTATTTTTCAATTGCATAGAAATTTGTATGGGATTATATAATTCTAAATATACCTATATATATATTTTTTTCCAGCTCTAAAAAGACAAAGGAAGCTGAGCTAAAGCAGCGGTCGCGGCGGCGGCAGTGCCCCGCCAAAAAAGAGCAAGAGAGAGAGGCGAACACTCGCGCGATGAGGTCGAAGCGCAAACGCCTAAAAAAAAACGGTAACTCCTTACTATAAAGTGCGCACCCCAGTATGGTCTAGTGCCCACTCAACTTGTCAACTCGTCCATAAAACGCATTTTACACTCGACTTTATTTTCATCCTCGCTCGCAAGCTCGCTCGGATGGATAAACGTCTCGTATAAAATGGTGCGTTTTATGCAGTTGTTGTACAATCTACTATTTTTCAATTGCATAGAAATTTGTATGGGATTATATAATTCTAAA
Source organism: Apotomis capreana (assembly GCA_947623375.1). Taxonomy (NCBI): domain Eukaryota; kingdom Metazoa; phylum Arthropoda; class Insecta; order Lepidoptera; family Tortricidae; genus Apotomis; species Apotomis capreana. The sequence goes on along the minus strand of OX392498.1, from coordinate 61,122,090 downwards.
TATACCTATATATATTTTTTTTTGCAGCTTTAGGTCCACAGGGCACAGCCGCCGCCGCACCGTGCCCATAAACGAGGATTCTAGGAAAAGGCGGCGAAGGCGCGCGCGGCAGTGCCCTGCTAAAAGAAAAAGAGTCAAGGATGCGAACACACGCGCCATGCGTAAACGGCGCAAAAATTCCAAGTAAACTGTAAGTCCTGCTGCAAAACGCTACTACATATCACTTAATTTGTTAAATAAATAAGGCGTAGCTTTCACGTTAAAATTTTATTTTCATAAAGAGCCGAATTTGTTTAAATTAGATGACAAAACATTAACTAACACCGATAATAACATGCTCGGATGGATAAACGTCTCGTATAAAATGGTGCGTTTTATGCAGTTGTTGTACAATCTACTATTTTTCAATTGCATAGAAATTTGTATGGGATTATATAATTCTAAATATACCTATATATATATTTTTTTCCAGCTCTAAAAAGACAAAGGAAGCTGAGCTAAAGCAGCGGTCGCGGCGGCGGCAGTGCCCCGCCAAAAAAGAGCAAGAGAGAGAGGCGAACACTCGTGCGATGAGGTCGAAGCGCAAACGCCTAAAAAAAACGGTAACTCCTTACTATAAAGTGCGCACCCCAGTATGGTCTAGTGCCCACTCAACTTGTCAACTCGTCCATAAAACGCATTTTACACTCGACTTTATTTTCATCCTCGCTCGCAAGCTCGCTCGGATGGATAAACGTCTCGTATAAAATGGTGCGTTTTATGCAGTTGTTGTACAATCTACTATTTTTCAATTGCATAGAAATTTGTATGGGATTATATAATTCTAAATATACCTATATATATATTTTTTTCCAGCTCTAAAAAGACAAAGGAAGCTGAGCTAAAGCAGCGGTCGCGGCGGCGGCAGTGCCCCGCCAAAAAAGAGCAAGAGAGAGAGGCGAACACTCGCGCGATGAGGTCGAAGCGCAAACGCCTAAAAAAAAACGGTAACTCCTTACTATAAAGTGCGCACCCCAGTATGGTCTAGTGCCCACTCAACTTGTCAACTCGTCCATAAAACGCATTTTACACTCGACTTTATTTTCATCCTCGCTCGCAAGCTCGCTCGGATGGATAAACGTCTCGTATAAAATGGTGCGTTTTATGCAGTTGTTGTACAATCTACTATTTTTCAATTGCATAGAAATTTGTATGGGATTATATAATTCTAAATATACCTATATATATTTTTTTTTCCAGCTCTAAAAAGACAAAGGAAGCTGAGCTAAAGCAGCGGTCGCGGCGGCGGCAGTGCCCCGCCAAAAAAGAGCAAGAGAGAGAGAGGCGAACACTCGCGCGATGAGGTCGAAGCGCAAACGCCTAAAAAAAAAACGGTAACTCCTTACTATAAAGTGCGCACCCCAGTATGGTCTAGTGCCCACTCAACTTGTCAACTCGTCCATAAAACGCATTTTACACTCGACTTTATTTTCATCCTCGCTCGCAAGCTCGCTCGGATGGATAAACGTCTCGTATAAAATGGTGCGTTTTATGCAGTTGTTGTACAATCTACTATTTTTCAATTGCATAGAAATTTGTATGGGATTATATAATTCTAAATATACCTATATATATATTTTTTTCCAGCTCTAAAAAGACAAAGGAAGCTGAGCTAAAGCAGCGGTCGCGGCGGCGGCAGTGCCCCGCCAAAAAAGAGCAAGAGAGAGAGGCGAACACTCGCGCGATGAGGTCGAAGCGCAAACGCCTAAAAAAAAACGGTAACTCCTTACTATAAAGTGCGCACCCCAGTATGGTCTAGTGCCCACTCAACTTGTCAACTCGTCCATAAAACGCATTTTACACTCGACTTTATTTTCATCCTCGCTCGCAAGCTCGCTCGGATGGATAAACGTCTCGTATAAAATGGTGCGTTTTATGCAGTTGTTGTACAATCTACTATTTTTCAATTGCATAGAAATTTGTATGGGATTATATAATTCTAAATATACCTATATATATATTTTTTTCCAGCTCTAAAAAGACAAAGGAAGCTGAGCTAAAGCAGCGGTCGCGGCGGCGGCAGTGCCCCGCCAAAAAAGAGCAAGAGAGAGAGGCGAACACTCGCGCGATGAGGTCGAAGCGCAAACGCCTAAAAAAAAACGGTAACTCCTTACTATAAAGTGCGCACCCCAGTATGGTCTAGTGCCCACTCAACTTGTCAACTCGTCCATAAAACGCATTTTACACTCGACTTTATTTTCATCCTCGCTCGCAAGCTCGCTCGGATGGATAAACGTCTCGTATAAAATGGTGCGTTTTATGCAGTTGTTGTACAATCTACTATTTTTCAATTGCATAGAAATTTGTATGGGATTATATAATTCTAAATATACCTATATATATATTTTTTTCCAGCTCTAAAAAGACAAAGGAAGCTGAGCTAAAGCAGCGGTCGCGGCGGCGGCAGTGCCCCGCCAAAAAAGAGCAAGAGAGAGAGGCGAACACTCGCGCGATGAGGTCGAAGCGCAAACGCCTAAAAAAAAACGGTAACTCCTTACTATAAAGTGCGCACCCCAGTATGGTCTAGTGCCCACTCAACTTGTCAACTCGTCCATAAAACGCATTTTACACTCGACTTTATTTTCATCCTCGCTCGCAAGCTCGCTCGGATGGATAAACGTCTCGTATAAAATGGTGCGTTTTATGCAGTTGTTGTACAATCTACTATTTTTAAATTGCATAGAAATTTGTATGGGATTATATAATTCTAAATATACCTATATATATATTTTTTTCCAGCTCTAAAAAGACAAAGGAAGCTGAACTAAAGCAGCGGTCGCGGCGGCGGCAGTGCCCCGCCAAAAAAGAGCAAGAGAGAGAGGCGAACACTCGCGCGATGAGGTCGAAGCGCAAACGCCTAAAAAACACGCACGCAGAACGTGAGGCTCTACTCAGTGAGGAGTCTTCAACGTGTAAGTACCATCAAAATATTGTCTTCTTTCATGAAACACATGGCAGAAGCCATTTCAGACCGCTGGCACCGATCTCTAAGTACCGTGCTGGGCTGGCTTAGAGCACGGGTAAGCGTTGCCGTCATACGTGCAACTAGCTTGTGCATTCGTGGCACACGTTACAGTTATCATTTATCATTTATTTATCATTTATCATTTCCCCAAAAAAGCTAAAAGCGGGATAAACGTCTCGTATGAAATGGTGCGTTTTATGCAGTTGTTGTACAATCTACTATTTTTCAATTGCATAGAAATTTGTATGGGATTATATAATTCTAAATATACCTATATATATATTTTTTTTCAGCTCTAAAAAGAAAGGAAGCTGAGCTAAAGCAGCGGTCGCGGCGGCGGCAGTGCCCCGCCAAAAAAGAGCAAGAGAGAGAGGCGAACACTCGCGCGATGAGGTCGAAGCGCAAACGCCTAAAAAAAAACGGTAACTCCTTACTATAAAGTGCGCACCCCAGTATGGTCTAGTGCCCACTCAACTTGTCAACTCGTCCATAAAACGCATTTTACACTCGACTTTATTTTCATCCTCGCTCGCAAGCTCGCTCGGATGGATAAACGTCTCGTATAAAATGGTGCGTTTTATGCAGTTGTTGTACAATCTACTATTTTTCAATTGCATAGAAATTTGTATGGGATTATATAATTCTAAATATACCTATATATATATATTTTTTCCAGAAATCAGGACGCCAAGCGAAAAAGGAGGTCGCGGCAGCGGCAGGGCCCAGCAAAGAAACAAAAAGTGCGGGAGGCCAATGCGAAAGCAATGAAGTCGAAGAGGAAAAGGTAAAAAAAAAACGGTAACTCCTAAAGTGCGCACCCCAGTATGGTCTAGTGCCCACCCCAGGATTTTAGGCCCACCCCCAGACCCCCAATACAATACTTTGGTACCATGCAGCTGAAGATGGCCGTAGGGACTCCTTAACAGCACAGAATAAACCCTATACCTCTAGATTGCCGGTCCAACGTTAACCACTTCGCTACCCTAACTCCCAAGCAACTTAGCGAATTTAGCAGTTTTGGAATAAGATGGCTTTCGGTAAAATGAAAATTAGTCTAAACGTTAGAGGTGGGAAACAAAAATTAGTGTTTCAGATAGATAACCCTGTATCAGCCCCAGCTGTAGGGTCAAAGTAGGTACGCCGACCTTACGGTACCTATTTTTATTATATTCCAATTGTTTCAGATGCGGGTAAATTTGAAAAAACAGCAACAAAACAGGCTACCAAAATTTGAAAAATAAATAAATAAATGAAAAATATAAAATAATAATTTAACACATAGTTCGAAGTGCTAAATATATAGTTTAGAAATGAGTTAAACAACCTAGTGTTGACGTTATCTACTTAACGGCAACTGCCTATTTTTTCACATTTCGCTCGGCCACCTCGGCGCAGTCTTAAACTCAATGCATCCATGTTGTTCATAGATAAGTTTTAGTTTTCATTACTGTTGCTTAGTTGGTGTATGTTAGACTTGCTCGAAATAACGCTACAGTAAGATATGTCAGCTCGTTAAGTATGATCTAGCTGGGATGAATTCCGACATATGCTTACAAGTAGTAAGCTATTAAATTTCTTACGTGATATACACATGCCAAAGAAAACTGGCATGTAGCGCGGCGCTGAGACGATGGTGCGCAGGGACTGGAACTCCTGCGCACGCAGCCTTTTCTTGTTGGATTCTGATACAAGACCGTACCATGCGGGGGCCGCATAGGTCAAGCGGGGCCGCAGGTAGGTCTTGTATATCCCAAGCTTGGTGCGCAAGGGAAGGCTGCTGGCAAGGACTGGGCGTAGTCGAGTCGCTGCTACTCTTGTTCGCCGTACCGTCTCGTCCACGTGCTTCGCCATGGTGAGCCCCCGGTCGATGGTCACACCAAGGTATTTGGCCGTGTGTGACCACTGAATCTCCTGGCCCTGCATTCGAAGTGGTGGAGGCTGCTTTCCTCTTCCAGTGACGATGGCCTGCGTCTTGCCCACGTTCACCGACAGTCGCCATTTGGAGAGCCAGTCGGGAAGGACGTCAAGCTGCCGCTGGAGTTTCTTGGCTGCGTGTGTGGGGTTAATGGACGTCCCGAAGAACGCCGCATCGTCCGCATATAGCCCCAGCTTGACGTCGCCCTCCACCGGTATGTCGTCGGTGTAGCGGGCATAGCAGGCCGGAGATAAGCAGCTTCCTTGGGGAACGCCGGCCAGGATCGGGCGTTCTGTAGAGGTGGCGTCTTCCACCGCCACCAGAAATCTTCTGTCGCGAAGGAAAGACGCGATGACTCGCACAATGCGACGAGGAGCGGAGGACGTTGACAGCTTGTGGATGAGGCCCTCGTGCCACACCCTGTCAAACGCCTTTTCCATATCGAGGAATACTGCAACCGTGACCGCCTTTTTATTCATGGCGACCGTCATGTGGTGCAGTACCCTCGATAGCTGCAGTGTCGTGCTGTGACCTGCGCGGAAGCCGAACTGTTCAGGCCGAGGTTCGATGTGGTGCTGAAGTTGGTCTAGCAGGAGTCTTTCAAACACCTTCGAGATGGTGCTGAGGAGAGTGATCGGGCGGTAACTCTCCGGCTTCTTCATGTTCTTCCCAGGCTTGTGAAGAAGGATGACCCGGCCAAGCTTCCACGGTGTGGGGAAGTGTCCCGAGCGCAGGATCCCATTGAACAGGCGCACCACCGCCGCGATTGCGCGCGGCGGCAGGTGGTGGAGCGCCTTGTTCGGGATCGCATCAGCGCCCGGTGCCTTCTTTGGCTTGGTCCTCTGGAGAGCTCGTTTCACCTGGCCGGGTGTGAAGAAGACGGGGTCCTCTTCCGCCACGATCGGTGCTGCGAAGTACTCTCGAAGGTGCCTCTCAACTGCTAGGACGTGCTCCACGTTATCCGTCGGGTTCGGCTTGAACTGTTCCTCCAAGCTATCGGCGAAGATCTCCGCCCTGTCTTCCGCGCGATATTTTTGGTGTCCGTTCTTATCGAGAAGTGGGTGAGCGGTGTTTGTGGACGTCATGCCGAGGCTTCGGCAGAGACGGTGAATAGAGGGCATATCACCGTCCACTGACGCCAGGTGCTCTTCCCACGACTCGGCTGCGTGCTTGCGAAGCTCCTCCTTCACTCTGTCCACCAGAGCGTTCAGAGCAGCTTTCAAGGTTGGGCATCTCGTTCTTTGCCACTCCATCCGTGTGCGACGCTTCTGCGCGATGAGTGCCTGGATCCGGGCAGGCAGGGGCTTGCGCCTGGAGCTGGCCGGAACGGTGTGCGCTGCGGTGTTCATCGCTTGTTGGATGGAGTGGGTGAGGCGGCTGGCTGCTTCTTCTACTTCGTCTGCTGTGGAGACTGCCATGGTGTGGGATTTCTCCTCCATGGCCGCCGAGAAGGTCTCCCAGCAGATGCGTCTCTTCGGAGCCGGGAATGGCGTCGTTACTGGCAGGTCCCGTATGGTCAGGAGGACCGGGCGGTGGTCCGACGGGAGGTCTGCCAGGGCTTCATGCGTCATGGCCGCGTTGACGCCTTTATGGATGGCGAAGTCGATGATGTCTGCTGAGTCGTAATTGTCCGCATAGTGAGTTGGTTGTTCGGGACCAGACACCTCGAAGTCGCCATCTTCAGCAGCTTTTTGCAGTTTGTGACCCGTCCAGTCCGTGGTGGATGAGTGCCAGGTGGTGTTCTTGGCGTTGAAGTCCCCCGCCAGGATCGTCGGCATGGGGGCTTGCAGAAGGGCACGGACGTTGGGCACTACATCCCCCGGTGGACCTACGGGTCTATAAACCGCATACAGGCGCAGCTCGTGGCCGGTCACTTGGATATCGACCCCCAGGGCGGTGATCGCTGCGTACTCCTTCCAGGTGACCAGCTGATGGATGATATTCCGCCTCACGGCGACTAGCAATCCACGGAATGGGCGACCAGCGGCTACGCTGTACTCATCGTGCCTATACACGATGTAGCCGCTGATCTTCAGTGGGGCTCCCTCCCGGAGCCATGTCTCGCTGACCAGCAGTACGTCAATTCGTTGCTCGTGTAAGAAGTGGCGGAGCAGGCCGAGTTTGCCGGTCAGCGATTGGGCATTCCAATATGCCACACGTAATTCCTCAGTGAATGTTGCGGCTGATTGTGGAGGCGGCTGTTGCAACTTTCTTGATAGTCGCTGCGTCTGTCGTCACGGCGATGTTTAGAAGTTGGGTGATCAGCTGCAGCATGGCGTCTGCAGCTGACGGGTTTTCTGTAGTTGCGGCTGTGTCATCCTTCCTCTTCCCCTTCCCCGTAGAAGCGGCCTTCGGGGGGGGAGCAGGCTTGGTTGGTGCGGCTGCAGGCTTCTTATTTGCAGCAGTCTTCTTTTTCGACGTGGCGGGCTTCTTGGTGGCCTGCGCGGTTTGTAGCGAACCCCTTTGTTGGGGGTTGTTGGCCGGCGCCATCAGGGATGACGGCGCCGTCTCCTCCACCGTGGGCACGTTTAGCGCCGCACGGGTCTCCGGGCCCGCCCTCAAAGGCTTCGTCAGTGCGTGCAACTCCTGGATAAAACGGAATTAGATTGTGATTTAAATATGATCGATAGAGGTATGTGTAAGGATTATACTGTATAGAGAACTTTATCTAATACAGCTTTATGCTTGAGATAAAAATTAAAAACGAAAAACGACAAAAATGGTAATATTTCGTAACCTATCCACATTAGAAAAACCAAAATAGGTGTAATTATTCCTTATTATGTGTGTAAACATTACAATAAATCAAATCTCAATTAGGTAGTCCAGTTTATTTTTTATAATGGTTTTCGTGATTCTAGTGCCCGGTTATCCGGCCGACTTTGCTTCCTGTTTTCTCAAAAACTAAAGTAGTAGAGTTGTTAGTCCGCTGTTTTCTAACATAATTGTGCGCATCGGGTTACAAGCATGAAATTTCTACCACAGATAGAGTGTTCCACGGTGATTATTTTCAGATGTGGAGGGAAGTCAGATTCGTCCCCTGTGAGGCGGGAGAGCGGAGTGAATACGGCCAAGTATCCCTCTTTTCTTTCTTTATTGCTGGTCAGTTAAGTCTACCAGGACGTGTTTGGTATCGTTTCCGTGTAAAACAAATATCAGAAATTCATTTTTTATGTTATTTTTGTATAGTTCTATATAAAAATATGGGTGTAATGGCCGAAATGGTAAAAATCACAACAAGTTTTTTTATTCAGTGAGGTAAATTAGTTAAATTTCGTGAACATTTTCAAATTATTATTATTATTTCAAAAAGCTCATTTAATCTGGTTTCTAAACATATATGCATGTTGGGCACTTCTCATACAAACAGTAGCTTAAAATATATCTTTACGTCGGCGTAACCAACGTAAATCTCCGAACGCATCCCATTTCGCTTCATTAAATACATTTGTTCCGTCGCGGAACAGATTAGTTCATTTTACTTTCTTAATTTTTCATATTATTTTTAATGGGTATTTTTCTTACATACAAGTCAACACAATATGGAAAGAATACATTTTCCTTGTATCAGTATTTTTGAGATGGCAAGCTTGTACCGGATCTCAAAGCACTTCCTACGCGCTCGCAGCGCCACCTAGTCGAGAAGACTCTCTCGTACCGTTGAGATCGAACTGCACGCAACGCCGCTGTGCTTGGTGCTGAAATAATTACATTTAGCTATTATCCGTCGCGACAAACTTACTCAAAACACGACTGGTGAAACAGTCCTAAACCTGTGCCTATGGTGAAATGTGGGTGTCAGTTTGAGCGCTGATGATCGTCCAAAACTCCAGCGAAACCTACCACGTGGATTGCCTCTGGATTCGACGTAAGTGAGCCTCTCAAATTACTGCCCCTACATAATTTATTGATCCGTTCGAACCGGGTCTTTCTTCACTTTGTTGTGTTGTCTTGGTATTTGCGGTATTACGTACCCATTTTAGTTACATTCGTAATTCAATTTCGCATTGTCATTTCGGCCATCTTTGTTACGCAAAATGGTTCCTAATCCAAGTGACGGCAATCCCGAGATTGATACGTCGTGTATTACACAAGACATATTTGAACGCGATCTAATTCTCGACGAATTAAAAAGAACATTGCAATTCGCCGCGACAAATATCGAACAATTCCGTTCCCGAACAATCGATTTAACGGTACATCAGCGAAAATTTACTAAGATTCAAACCAAGATCGAAAAGGCGTTAATTAAGTCGCAAAACTTCAATAAAGAAGCAAACATTAAGATTCGTAACGATTTCAATGATTTGTATTACGCGATAATTACGCATTTAAATAATTTAAAGCAGTCAGATGTTGAAAATCGGCGCGCGAGTCGCGCTCCTACCCTCCATGACACGATTATCAATGATCGTCGTAATTTACCAAAATTATCGCTGCCGGAGTACCACGGCGAACCAACTGGTTGGCTTGCATTTTTCGATTTATTTCAATCGTTAGTTCACAGCAACAATGCCTACACGGATGCGGAGAAAGTTAGATACTTACTTCTTTCGGTTAAAAACGAGCCACACAGTTTGATTAAATCAATTCCCATAACGGAAGACAACTATTCAGTTGCGCTCGATATTCTAAAATCTAGATATGATAATAAACGCATAATTGCATCACAACATCTGGATAAATTGTTTGACATTGAAACTTGTTCTAATCGATCAGCTGTTTCCATGCGAAATCTATTGAATGTTTATCACGAAAACATCAAGGCACTAGAAGTTATGAACTTTCCGGTTAAAGAATGGGACTTTATGTTGTTGAATTTATTATTACGTAAAATTCCCGTTAATACGAGAAAAGAATATGAACGGTCTTTAACCAATCCCGGCGAAATACCTAAGGTAAATACATTAATTACGTTTTTAGAACGCGAACTTTCGGCGGAACAGATAATTACGATTTCCAATACACAATCCATTAAAAACAATTCCTTAAATAGTAAATCTCATACAAATACAAATATAGGTCAATTCACGCCCAAGCGGGTTTTTGCTGCGACTACGGCTCCAGCCCAAAGTCGATCTTACGAAGATACGAATAAGGTCCGATCTTGCGTAATGTGTAAAGGCGGACATAGTCTCGCTCGTTGTTTACAGTTTTTAGATTTATCCGCGCAAGATCGATTTACATTTGTGAAATCAAATAATGTCTGTTATAATTGTCTATGTCCTGGACACGACTTGAGGAGTTGTAAGTCGAATTTTAAATGTCGAAAGTGTAATAAGAAACACCATACATTGATTCATTTAGAAACAAATAATTCGATACCCGTCATTAGCGAAGTTTCGGAAGTAGCGGCCGTTTCGCTCGCTCCTACGGAGCAGTGCGGTCCGAGCGGGATAGTTCATAATCATAACCCTTCCGCGGTTAACGGAGTCCGGAACGAAAAAATGTTAGGTATTCGCGCGCGCACGGTTTTATTGTCAACAGCCTTAATTGATATTTATTTCGAAGGAAGTAAGAGGGCTACTATTCGCTGTATGTTTGACAGCGGGTCACAAGCGACACTTATAACGGAAGAGTGTATGCAACGGTTAAATTTGCCGCGATGTCGCTATAGTGAGCCATTAGTAGGTATCAGCGACTTACCGCTTGAACCAAGGGGTACATTTTTGTGCTCAATTACGCCTAAGGGCAAACAACAGCCAGTTATTCCGATTGAGGCTACTATCCTTTCGAAGTTAACCCGTCAAATGCCTAGTGTACCACTAGCACCGCTTGCTGACTGGCCTCATTTGCAGGGACTCACATTAGCGGACCCTGAATTTCACAAACCACAACCTGTTGACATGATACTCGGTGGGGACATTCTCGCAGATATTTTGCTGGATGGCCTTATCAGGGGTGAACCGGGAACACCCACCGCAGTAAACAGTTCGTTCGGTTATTTACTATGCGGTAAATTGAATTTTACTGCTAGCGTTGCGACTCCACTCCACGCGTGTTTTACGTCGTTCGACAACGACAACCTTCAAAGGTTTTGGGAGCTGGAGTCAGTTCCAGAGATACGGAGTTACACTCCTGAAGAGCAGCTATGCGAATCCTTTTTTCAAAAGACGCATACGCGCGATGAGACAGGGCGATACGTGGTCGCTCTGCCGTTCAAGCCCGATGCACCGCCCCTCGGCGAATCTCGGCAAATTGCTCTAGCACGATTCCATAAATTGGAATACCGTCTAGAACGAAACCCCCAGCTCAAGGCGGATTATCACGCTTGCCTCCAAGAGTACGTGGATCTCAACCACATGGAGCTCGCGGACGATAAACCACCCGCTGGCGCGAGTTATTACATACCACATCATGCGGTGGTCAAAACTTCAAGTGAGACGACTCGTACTAGAGTTGTCTATGATGCTGGATGTCGCTCGACGAGTGGTCACTCATTAAACGACATTCTGTTGACGGGTCCTAAGTTACACTTAGACATCGTTGACGTTCTACTTAAATTTCGAATGCATAAAATTGCATTTTGCTCCGACATCAAACAGATGTATCGTAACATACTAGTTCGTGAGAGCTATAGGGATTTTCAGCGCATCCTTTGGCGACAGTCGCCCGAGGAGCCTCTGCGTGATTACAGGCTTCAGACAGTCTCTTTCGGCGTCAGCAGCGCCCCCTATTTAGCCTTGCGAACGATGAAACAACTGGCTCACGACGAAGCTGAGCATTTCCCGCTTGCATCTCCAGTATTATTAAATGACGTTTTTGTCGACGACGTAGTTACCGGCGCAGATACAACCGCCGAAGCGCTCGCTCTGCAGCAGGAGCTGATAGGTATTTGTGCCACAGCCGGTTTCGAGTTACGCAAATGGCAAAGCAACTCGCCAGCGATCCTCGCTGCTGTGCGACCGCCAGATGTTCATGGTGAGCGGCGTGAAAATATTCACTTCGCCGAAATGGATAGTGACCAAGGGGTCAAGGTCCTTGGACTTCAATGGAATCCAGGATCCGATGCATTCAGTTTCAAAGTACAAAGTACTTCTAAGGTCTGTACGAAACGGGCTATATTATCGGAAATTGCGAAAATATACGATCCAATCGGGATCATCTCGCCCGTCTCTTTATTCGCTAAACACTTGATTCAATTACTGTGGTTAGCTAAGGTTCCGTGGGACTCAGAACCCCCTATCGACATAGTTAACTCATGGACAAATTTCGTTAACGAGCTACCGCTCTTATCACAGATATCGTTTCCGCGTCATATTTTTAACACCAATGATTACGAGTCAATCGAAATTCACGGATTTTCAGACGCAAGCCAAATTGCATATGCAGGATGTGTTTACATACGTCTTACGGACAAAACCGGTAAGGTTCAAACCTACCTGGTTATGGGGAAGACTCGCGTAGCTCCTCTACGTGTGTGTCTAACGATCCCAAAATTAGAGTTAATGGGATGTGTAATACTATCAAAATTGATAGAACGAGTAATGCACATTTACGGTGATCGCATTCGCCCCGATCAGGTATACGCATGGTCGGACAGTTCCATCGTGCTAGCGTGGCTTAAGTCACCCCCGCACGAGTGGAAAACATTCGTCTCTAACCGCACCAGTGAGATACTGTCCCGTGTCCCGGCAAGCTGCTGGCGTCACGTCCCGTCGGCTGATAACAGCGCCGACCCGGCGTCACGCAGTCTCCTGCCCTCCGCACTGGTACAAAGCGACTTGTGGTTCCATGGTCCCCCATGGCTCCAACAAGGTCGAGACTCCTGGCCTACACAAAACCCGGTAATAAACACACTGGAGGAAAAACGCAATAAAACCGAATCTGTAAACAAAAGTTGCGCATGTGTGTCCACATCGCCTCCTACCCCGGACGACGACAGTCTTTTTACGCGATTTTCGTCGCTAGGCAAATTAGTTCGCGTCACGGCACTAATATTTCGTTTTTACAACAAATGTAGAAAACATAAACAATCGTTCCCAGATTACGTCACTGTACCCGAATATCGCTTTGCATTAAATCGACTCATATTGATTACACAACGAAAGGTTTTCGAGGAAGACATTAAACAGATTTCGTCTAATAAATTACCTTCCTTACGCTTACGGCGTCTCTCGCCAATTGTAGATAATGACGGTTTGTTACGCGTCGGAGGACGCATTCATAAATCATTTTTACCGTATGAGTCAAAACATCAATTGATTTTACCTAAACGACATCCGCTTACTTATCTTATCATAGACGATGCTCACATAAAAGAATTGCATGCCGGCCCGCAGTGTGTGCAAAACGCACTGTTACAGCGGTATTGGATAATATCGGGCCGTGATATAGTACGTCTACGTATACATCGCTGCATCCCGTGTTTTCGTGCGCGTCCCACGCGCGTGCAACCGAGGATGGGAATGTTGCCCGCGGTTCGCTTGCGACCAGTGCGCGTTTTTATCAAAACCTCATGCGATTTCTGTGGGCCATTCTACGTTCGCGCAAACAAGGTGCGCAATGCAAAAATAATAAAATGTTATGTTGCGGTTTTTGTATGTATGAGCGTTAAAGCCGTACATCTTGAAGTAGTTTCCGAACTTTCAACTGAAGGGTTTTTAGCTGCGTTGCGACGTTTCACGTCCCGCCGTGGATACTGTACGGACATATACACGGATTGTGGACGTAACTTTGTTGGTTGCAATAATTATCTTAAAGAGTTGTACGCGTTCTTGCGCAATGATTCCGTTATGAGCGCTCTCAACCAACAAACCCTAAAGCAAGGACTAACTTGGCATTTTCAGCCCCCTTATGCTAGTCATTTCGGTGGACTCTTTGAAGCGGCCGTTAAAAGTTTCAAAACACATTTATATCGCGTCGTAGGTACTCGGACGCAAACCTATGATGAAATGCATACGATCACGTGTCAAATTGAAGCGGTTTTGAATTCCCGTCCGCTCTGCGTACTAAGTTCGGATTCTTCGGATCCACTTCCTCTTACACCGGCCCATTTTTTGATCGGAGAGCCTCTAACGGCCCTACCCGATGTTTCCTTGACAGACGAAAATCCTAGCCGTCTTACTCGCTGGCGCTGGATACAGCAATCTGTTCAGCATTTCTGGAATAGATGGAGTCGAGAATATCTTCATCACCTCCAGCAAAGTACAAAATGGCTTCAAGATCGCGGTCCCGCAATCCGTGAAGGCACTGTCGTTGTGGTCTACGATGACCACTTACCGCCGTTACAGTGGAAACTCGCGCGTATTCACGCTGTGCACCCGGGCGCCGATCAAGTCATTCGCGTCGTAACTTTGAAAAGTGGGGACACATTGTACAAACGACCCGTAGTTAAGGTCTGTCCCTTACCTCTAGAATAATCAATAAAAATTCGTTACGACTCTTAGTGTAGGTTAGGCTTAATTTCAATATAGTTGGTAAGCTTTCGCATGTTCTGTTAAAAGACACTATGTGCTTTTAAGGTGAGCGGCATGTTCCGTCGCGGAACAGATTAGTTCATTTTACTTTCTTAATTTTTCATATTATTTTTAATGGGTATTTTTCTTACATACAAGACAACACAATATGGAAAGAATACATTTTCCTTGTATCAGTATTTTTGAGATGGCAAGCTTGTACCGGATCTCAAAGCACTTCCTACGCGCTCGCAGCGCCACCTAGTCGAGAAGACTCTCTCGTACCGTTGAGATCGAACTGCACGCAACGCCGCTGTGCTTGGTGCTGAAATAATTACATTTAGCTATTATCCGTCGCGACAAACTTACTCAAAACACGACTGGTGAAACAGTCCTAAACCTGTGCCTATGGTGAAATGTGGGTGTCAGTTTGAGCGCTGATGATCGTCCAAAACTCCAGCGAAACCTACCACGTGGATTGCCTCTGGATTCGACGTAAGTGAGCCTCTCAAATTACTGCCCCTACAACATTCAATAATGATTATTAACATGCTTTTTCATATAATATTTACTATATACGTCCTAGAAAAACGAAATAATGTAATTAAAACAAAATATTTTTTTGCTAATGTATCACGAGTACACGGGCTAATCTCAACATCAACAATTTATTTAATTTACTGTTTGTATGAAGAGTGCCCAATATGTTTATATTTTTAGAAACTAGATTAAATTTGCTTTGTTGCAGTATTTTTTTTAGTTGTAAATATTAAGGAAATATAACTAATTTATCTCGGTGAATAAAAAAAACTTGTTGTGATTTTTACAATTTCGGAAATACAACCATATTTTTATATGGTACTATGAATAAATAACATGAAAAATGAATTCCTGATATCTGTTTTACACGAAAACGACACCACACAAGTCCTTGTAGCATTATCTGATCAGTAATATAAAAAGAAAAAGAGGACCCCTTCGTCCTATTCACCCCGCTTTCCCACCGCACAGGGGATGAATCTGACTTTCCTCCACATCTGAAAATAATTACCGCAGCGCAGAATACTCTATCTGTGGTAGAAATTTCGTGGTTGTACACAATTTCGCGACTTAGCAAAATGTACTAGAACACGCAGGCTAAGCTTAACATCAACATTTTTTTCAAGGTACTTTTTGTATCAGATGTGCCCAATATGTATACATTTTTATAAACAAGATTAAATTCGCTGTTTAATAATATTTTTTTAAATTGTAAATATTAAGGATAGATAACTAATTTATCGTTCTGAATAAAAAAAACTTGTTGTGATTTTTACCTTTTCGGCAATAAACCCAAATTTTTATATGATTACTATTCTTAAATAACATGAAAAATTAATAGCTGATATCTATTTTACACGAAAACGATGTCGCAGAAGCCCTAATAGCCTTAACTGATCAGTAATAAAAAAAATAAAAAGCTCCTCTTCACCCCGCTCTCCCACCACACAGGGGACGAATTTGACTTCCCTCCACATCTGAAAATGATCACCGTGGAACGTTCTATGTGTGGTAGAAATTTCATGCTTGTAACCCGATGCGCACAATTTCGCGGCTTAGCAACTCTACTAAAGCTCGGATCGATCGCGGAGTTTCAGTCTAGTACTTCAAATGATTCAAATTATCAATTTTTACAATAAAAAACAGATGAAACAAAATCGGGGTTCATAAAAGACTGTGTAATGGCTTGAACCTGTAACGTGTGCCACGAATGCACATGCTAGTTGCACGTATGACGGCAACGCTTACCCGTGCTCTAAGCCAGCCCAGCACGGTACTTAGAGATCGGTGCCAGCGGTCTGAAATGGCTTCTGCCATGTGTTTCATGAAAGAAGACATAATATTTTATTTTACATTTTGATGGTACTTACACGAGGACTCCTCACTCTGCAGACCAGCCTCACGTTCTACGGTGACTCTGAAGCTGGCTGGTGGCGCCATGAACACCAGTGGAGAGCTCTCCCCTATGCCCACCATGAATACCTTCATGCCTTTGTCGAATTGAGCGTTGTTCTGTAAACGTACAATCCTTAAAAACTTGCTACTGCTACGTAGTATTTCTTATTATATTCACAATTTCATGTAATTCAGTTGAATGTAAATAGTAAACACTTAAACAGAGACTAATCCCAGAATCCAAAAAATAAATAAATGAGTATTAAGGGACAATCATACACAAATCTACCTAGACCTAAACTAAGCAAAGCTTGTACTATGGGTACTAGACGACGATATAAATACATATACAGATATCATGACCCAGGAACAAATATTCGAGTTCACACAAATATTTGCCCCGGCCGGGCTTCGAACCCAGGACCGCCGGCTCAGTAGTCCGTAGGCAGGCGTCTACAAACCGAGTCAACCGCGTCGTAATCATGGTGTTTATATGACTTCAAGAAAATACTCTCAGTCCATGTCTCTTAAAATCCGCGCCCAATCGATTATTAAACCTTCTGTCCGCCATTTCTGTTTCTCAGACAGATTGGGGGGTAGTTATTGCTAGAGACGAATCTGAAGAGTCGAGAATTTTATTCAATTCTTACCTTCCATTGATAGAAGCAGCTGTTGATGAACTCCGTACGGTTGTCTCTGATGCGGTTCAGGATTTGGCGATGGAAACATTCCTCGCAGAACACTTGGCCAAAGAAGAACTTAATCACGTCTTTTGGCACTTGGTGGCAGGAGCCTGCAGATTAAAACATATGGTTTTTTGTCAAAACTCAAGAGGATTAAGATACTGCCGTTATGGAAACATCGGCTACGTACAGGGTTCGGAAATTCGGATAAATATTTACCTACACTTTGGCGGCGGCTTTGTTGTTCTGAACAACTTGTTCAGTTGTAGGTATAGGCGGCTATGAGGCATGAGTGAGATAGCAATAGGATTTTGTTAACAATGTAAATATATACCCGAATTTCCGAGCCCTGGTTATGTATGATACAATG
The DNA here is from genome assembly GCA_947623375.1 of Apotomis capreana. Taxonomy (NCBI): domain Eukaryota; kingdom Metazoa; phylum Arthropoda; class Insecta; order Lepidoptera; family Tortricidae; genus Apotomis; species Apotomis capreana. The sequence goes on along the minus strand of OX392498.1, from coordinate 61,104,785 downwards.
ATGATACTCAAACTGAGTCAAGTACCAAGATCAGGTTTCTAAATGTTATAGAAGTGATACTCTTTTCGATTGCCATTGTCGTAGCTATTATCCCTTCAAGTGGCAGAAACCGGGAGCCGGACCCCACGTCAAGTGGCAGGCATCCGGGAGCCGGACCTGACAAAACAAGCCGTTGAGTGGCAAGGTTTCTGATTGCATGACAGGAGAAGTGGCACAGCCATCTTGGCAAAATATGCCGTTAAGTGGCGGGCCTCCCACGGGTGGTCAACGCGAATTTCCGCATGTTACAAAAAATATCTTTTCTCAAAAAAAAATTACAGATGTTGTATATAAACTATATATCGTTGGATTCATCATAAAATGCCATATTTATTGTATAGAAATTAATGCCATTCCATTTATAGAAATTTTGCTAGTCTTGATCAATCGTCGAATGACTAAATTTTAACCACTTTATGTATAAAAATAACTATAATTAGGGAAAAAAACAGTGATCCGTAGAAAAAACTAATTTAATGGCAAATCTATATATTTATTTACACCTATAACCCTTTTTATTACACCTCACTATACAATATTTTCTAACCACAAGGTTTTTAAAATGCTCACGGCTTGGCGGTCGACGCGTAATGGTCAGTGTGGTCGATGAGACGACGCAATTTCTAACGAACTTTGCTTTGCGCGGCAATTCGACCGTTAGTGAATGCCGTCCTTGTTTAGTGACGAATGCATCTTGAAAGTGTGAGCAAGCAAGATATAGTTTTAACGGTTTTATTTCGGTTGCGAAATAAGACATCGCACAGGGTCCGGGAGCCGGATCCTGCCACCCAACGGCTTGTTTTGTCCGATCCGGCTCCCGGATCTCTGCCACTTGACGTTGGGTCCGGCTCCCGGTTCCTGCCACTTAACGGTAAATTTTGTAAAATAGACGCGCCACTTCTCCCGCCATGCAACTGGTGGCGCTGCCACCTGAAGGGTTATATAAATTGTATGCAGACGATTTGGATCGAGAATAAGTGAGATGGACGGTATGTATGTGGATGTCGTCACTGAGCCCAGAAACGACCACCAACTTCTCTTCCAGCTCCCACAAGCAGGGCAATATTAATGGATGGATGAATGTATTGAGTGTGATAAATGAGGATGCATATAATATATATATAGAGCAAGGGTTCCAATTGTTCACTCGAGGTCGGACCCCTAAAAATGTATTTCTATAAATTTACGTGATATCTACATCCATATATACGTGACGTAGGTAGGTTGTTGGAATCGTGATATTTTTAAAGAATACTTACAGCATGTCCCACACATCTTTTCTAAAGTGCTTCTGTGCAAGATGCTTTCTTCCCATAGACGAAAATGAAGAAGTTGAGAAATTGATGGACAAAACTTTCATCTAACGAAAAAATTTTGTTGCTATAAGCTGAAGTTCTTGGTGTGCCGGTTGAATAAAAGAAATGTCAAACAATGTCAAATGCGACTGATGACTGATAGAAGTTCGAGAAGCAAATTTAATGAAAAAAAAAAAAAATGTTTTGTGCCAATGCCAATACTTCGTATAATCTTCTTATCAAAAAGGTTTCTCGTATTTTACGTTTTTGTTTCTTGTTCATAAACCATAGTGCCTTGTTATATTGGTAGCGATATTTTACATGGTATTTTGTCAAGTATGTCAGTCTGGCGAAACTCCTATAGAAAAAATCGAATGTATGGTGGCCGAGAAGGTATTCTGCCAACCTACAAGACAGATTTTTTTTTTGGTAGCAACACTTCTGTGCTGTCTAATAATGACACTTTGTGGAAATGGTAAATATTTTTACTTTAAATTCCAACGTCTTGTTGTCGTCATGGTATTCGTCCTGTACTTGTTTGTTATGTGCTGTTATCATGTTTTTATCAAAAACTGTTGTTTGTGAACTTATCTTAAGTTGATTCTACTCATATTTAGTGGTAAAGGCATTTCACTATCTTATCTAGTATAGTTTGTATGATTAGGAATTCGTATATAAGTGTTATTGGAGGTTATAAGTAACGCATTTGGCTGTCTTGATGAGATCATGTTTTCTAGTTTTTATGATGGAATACCAATAAATAGAGACTTCCTAAGACCTTCCATTTAGAGTTATCTAATACTAGCGTATAACTTATAACTTTTTATAACTTTTAAACGGTATATTACGAAATTATGGCAGAAATAAAATAGTTTATAACTAAAGGTGGATTCCCCTTGAAACTGCTATTTTGACCATAGTATCTCTTTATTTGGTATTTTGCAACAGCCAACGCAGTTAGTCAGCTAGAAATCATCAATGCCTTGTGACTAGAGTTGCTAATTGGCATGACAATTTTTCTAATGCACTTCTAAATAACATGCAGTTGTGAAAATTCTTGTCTAACTAATGATTAGAAACACTATACTGAAGTTACGTTTCCTTTATCTCAATACTAATACAGCATGAAAACGGAAAAACCTACTACTACTGAAGAATGTACATTATACAGAAACACATTTTAACAAAACTGCTGTATCTGTGTCAAGATATTTTACTGACAGTACATTTTTGAAATAAATAATAATATGTCAAATTTAATAGAGTATCAAATTTAATTTTGTAGAATATACACATGACATGTCCTGTGGATCTTCAAAAGTCTATAACAATTGTGTGCAGATAGCATCCCAGTGAAATAAATATAAAAATAAATTATTTAAAAAGAAAACATCATATACCCAGAACTTGTTTCAATATGTTGTTGTTCCTACGGTACGGATCTCCAAGTACTGTACACGAAGTTGTTTGACTTCAGATCTAATTCTGTATGGTTATTTCCAATTGACTGTATACATCTTGTATATTGCGAATACAAAGATTGAAACTGATAAAAATTTAGTCCCTGAACCCCCCCACAACTGTCACACATTTAAAGAGATTATATTCCATCTGGCACATATGTACACTTTGACTTTTAATTCATGGATTCAATTAGACGGAGAAAAATGTTGTTTTTGCTCAATCAACCTTTGACAATGGTAACTGGAAAGCTTGTAGCTTCGGTAGCTTTAAGCTACCGAAACGTCAGGGAGGCTAAAATAATTAATATACGCGATATAATCCGTATTAATTGATTTATTTAAATTCAATTTGTATGTTCACTATGGGAACAACTCTGCATTGTTTAGTTCCTCTTGTGGTGCCGCGGGTGATGGGTTCTTGTATAGCTCTGAGTAGAAGGCTGTTGCACATTTAATTATGTCCTCTCTGTTTTTGACTTCACTATGTAATTACCATGTTTTATGCAAATAAATAATTTAGGATTTATGATCCGTTGCGTAGTTGATTACAAACGATACGGCGCGGCGTCACTCGGCCATATGAAATAATTTCTAATGTTGTTTTCTCCTTAATTCATTATATCCTGTGTTCGGATTGTGAGTGCAATTTGGGGTGACTGACCTTAAATGGTATACTTAATATGGATATGCCAGGGGGATTCCCGGAAAATCCCTTTTTTGGTGAAATATTTGTGACTTTTTAGGTGACATCGTTTAGCAGTGCGTTCTTAGGCAATACCTATAGACTATAGATTTTTACGAGACTTTTGTAAAGTATAACATTATCTTTATTAGAGTTGGTGACTATATAAATGACAGATAAAAGTACAGTAGTAGAAAAACAATAAATTATTGATGCCTGTATAATAATATAAATATCTACCTTTTTTAATAACTGAGTAATATGATTCGAAACAAATATTTTATTTTAGCTTTATGACTATAATCCCGGAGTTAAGTTTTATCCATATTAATAATTTTACATTAAGAAGTCCTGGGTAATGGACATCCTAATCCGAACACTACTGACCCAAAAGTTCCTAGATATATCACCCGTTACGCACCCAATTTTGAGCACTTGGTGTGCATATGTAGCAACACTGCGAGCGAAGTGAGCGCCCGAACGTGCCCCCACCCTCCCCGTGGGGTGGGGAGGGCAGCGCCCTTTGTGGGGTCAGCAGTACAGCGGAAAACTGGCGGAAAAGCCGCCCACAGATAGCCGACTAATTGGGATGAACTTTATTTGATAAAAAAAAATAGAACAAATTGGAGTGGGTTCGCACTGCGAGGGCTACTATATACGCAATATAACACAGTCTTACCTATGAATTCCGTAGATTGCTTATTAACTGGGATGATTGCGGGTCCAGCGCGTTAACCATTCCGCCACCCTAACTTCCAAACAACCATTCCAATTTTTCCTTATGCTTTGTGTGTCGATCTTTGCATGCATGTTATGCACGCTTCTAAATTCAATATCTTGTACTTATTTGTTGTTTTTTGTGCACTAAAGAATCATTTTATCTTCTCTTATCTCATCTCATCTCATCTCATCTCATCTCATGTTATTTTATCTTTTCTATCTATCTTTCTATGAATTCCATAGATCGCCAATTAATTGAGATGAACTAACTTTGTGCGGTTTATTAGATAAAATAAAACAGCGAGTGTCTATCTCGCGCGCCAAGAGTTCCGTATCTCTACTATGTAAAAGCAGCAGGCATTCGTGAATGTAAGTAACTAAACTAAAGCTTAGGAGGAAATTAACTACTCCAAAAATTAAATGGCTCGAGCATTATTTCGGTGGTCTAACGCCTGCGTTGGCCCCGTTGGAGACGTGGGTTGGAACTCCGTCAGAAGCATTTGATTTTTCTATTTCATATCAATATAAATATTTAGTTTACGCCAGTAAAGCTAGAAACTAAATTGTGCACAATTTCTTTTAGACTTTAATACATTTCTGCAGATGCCAGGACAGAAGGGCTTGCCGGTTGAATAGGATAGTGATACGAAGCCGGCAAGCCCTTTTCACGGCTAAGGCATATATAGTGCTTTTCTCAAATATATGCAATAAAATAAAAAATACACCAATCAAAAATAAACAATTTAGCTGTTTAGCCTGCTCATGAAGACAGATGCCATGTTTAAAAAAATTACTTCCCGGCCTAGGCCTTCAATTTTGTGTGAAATTCCATTAGAAGTTCTCTCGAGTCGTTCCGCCAGAAACGTGACACGATGCCTGTTATAACGCACGTTATGACGACATTTCATTGCATGCTTGAGAAAAAAGTATTTTTTCACGACGTCACTGGTCGCGCGACATAGTTATCACCTATCGTGCTCGCACCGTATTGTAGGGAAAGAGACCACGCATTGGTCGCATGACAATGAGCTGCGTGTGTCATGACATGACCTTAACAAACAAACACAATCTTATCAATACTTACATAAACACTTATCGATAACAGTACTTATCATGTAGCCATTTATTTATAGAGTAAGATATCAACAAATGACACAGAAGTGCGTTAAAGTTTGTCCAATATGCCGTGTTTAAAAATTCTAACTAATGTGCCTAACAGCAAAATCCCTAAGGATTTTGTGTCTAAAATTATTCCTGTATTGGCGAAGACAGTGCGCAAACCAGAAGATGTAAGTCAAGTGAAGAAGAGTGTGTTTTGAACAGTGTTCGGATTAGGGTGTGCAATTTCCCGGGACTCTGTAACGTAATATGAATATGGATATGACTTAATTCCGGGATATAATCGTAAAGTTTAAAAATAACCGTTTCATTTCAAAATATTACTCGGTCATAAAAAAGGTAGATACTTTTTATTCTACAGGCAAGAATGAAATTGATTTTCTACTCTTGTACTTTTATCTGTCATTTATATTTTTATATATTCACACTAATAAATTGAAGGTGCTAACAAATTAGATGCCAATACTTTCAGAGCTGATAGTACTCGCCTTTGGGAGTAGGTATACTTAAGTTTAAAACTATTTAAACACGTACGTGTTATTTTTTAGAGAAAACTAACGGGAAATAACTTCGGTACGTAAAGACCCTTTGATAATGGGTTGTTCAATATTCTGTAAGTAAAGCCAACCTGGCCAATTCACTTAAACAAAAGCAAGATGTCATTTTTAAAAAGATCTTGTAAATAAGCGTGAAGCTTTAATAAAAGTGATTTCTATAACTATTGTGTTAAATTTTTAACTTGTTAATACTTATTTTTAACTAGCTTTTGCCCGCGACTACGTCCGCGTGGAACTTGGAAGTATGGAAGCAACCTCGTACAACACGATAGATATCCACCTAATCACCTTAATTAATACAAGGGATTATTAAAAGTGCCTAAGCAAATGTAAGAGCAATTGTGCTTTTGGTCTAATCATTACATTTCCTACAGGGTCATCAACGTCATCATGAATTACTTACTCACTTTTCAATCTTTTTAGGGATAATTTCCAGATGAAAACTATCCTATGTCCTTCCTCGGATCTTAACCTATCTCAATGCCAAATTTCATCAAACTCGATTAAGCGGTTTAAGCGTGAAGGGGTAACAGACAGACAGACACACTTTCACATTTATAATATTAGTATGGATTTTTAAATTATTTTTAATTAACAAAGGTCAGTTGTTGATTTACACTTACAGTTTTTCCACCATTTTATGGCATTCAACGATTTTCACCTGATAAAAAACGATATCCACCATAGCACTCATTGCGCATTTAGATCAGGATGATTATGTTTGGGCAGAATTTTAATTTGTTCGGAAACATTTTTTTTTTTAAAGTTATCTTAATTCCTATTTAAAGTAAATTATTTTGATGTAAATTAACATCTCTTAAGTATTGGCATATAATTTGTTAGATTTAGATTTAGATTTATTTATTTCATAATATAAAATGTCAATATAAATTACACGAAGTCAATTTACATGCACTTATACTATGATCGTCATATATTAATATTAACAGATAAAATGTGATGAAATTGATAGTAAAAACAGCGGAATACAGTTAGGACATTATGTATGTATACCTACATTATCTTGCATTGTAAAAGCCTATACCTATTGCCTACAAACACACAGCTGAACAATGTAATAATGTCGCCAAAAAACGGGCTTTCCGGGATTCCCGGGGCATATCCATATTAAGTATAATAGGTCATTCTCCCAAAATTTCACAGCCTAATCCAAACACTGGTTATATTATACAGGGTCGCCCATTTAGATCGGTCAGTATGGGAAAGTCTGAAACTATAAGATATACGAAGATCTGTTCTTAGGAACCATGTCATCGATTTTAATAACAAGAAAAACTGCATTCATACATTTAGAAAAAAACCTTTACTCAGCTCGGGAATCGAACCCGGACGTTTTGAAGTGACACTAACATTATTTTTATACTTAGATATCAAACGTGTAGGTAAATTAAAGAATGTGAAAACAATGCATTTTATTAATTTTAAACATCATGTTTCATATTAAAATCGTCCGGCTTCGATTCCCGAGCTGAATACAGGTTTTTTTTTAATGTTTTCTTCTTATTAAAATCGATGACATGGTTCCTATGAACGGATCTTCGTATGTATTATAGTTTCACTTTCCGATACAGACCGATCTAAATCACCATGTATAGCATCGATTTCTTAAAGCGCGGTAGGACATTAGGGAACTATGGAGCCGATGTTAACATTAAATTGTTAATATTTATAATTATTCATAATCATACGGGTTCCGGTTGTTTTTCGTTTGAGATACCTACGGAACTCTAAAAAGGATCAGTTCTATATTGTACAGAATATAAGACTATATCTAAATAAACAAATTGTAGGTGTCATTTTCAAAAAACATGTTAGTTTAAAGACTTAATAAAAACAAAATTACGATCGCTTATTTTGTGTTGCGAAAGTTACTCATACAAAAGATATGGGTAACTATCGTTACACAAAGGAATCAATTAAGTTTTGTTTTAATTAAAGCCCTTAACTATGTACATGTATTTTAAAAATGACTCACGTACAAAAGCGACAGGTTATCCAGCTTGTTGATCTTAGTACTTACATACAAATCGTAATAATGGATGCAATTATCCATGGTTAGAAAAAGGTTTCAAGTGCCCACTACGTCAGTGATTACTGATGAGTGTGGACAAAGCTTTAAGGCTACCTATCCGTTGAAAAGCTGATTGTTTTAAACATTTTTCTCTACGATTAAACATAGATAATTATTATATTTCTTAACATATTATCAATGTTACTATTTAGAACAAGGCGATTGCGATTTATTGGTATATATTTGCTTCCTACAGTTTTTTCAAATTATTTTCGACTGCACGCAATGAAAGCATAAAATAGCTATGTTACTATCTAGAACTCAGGAAACAGTGTTCACTTTAAGAAGTTTGTTAAAATTTACTACTACTTACTTTATTTTAAAATGTAACAAGGCCTCTTAAGCGTAAACCAAATGTTTACAGTAAAGCAAAAAACTTTGTTTCAGGCGTGGTTCGGCCTCGGCCAAAACCTCCTACCTATTGGACTACTGAACCGATGCGTTTTAAAGGAATAAGGCCTCTTCATTTTAGAAAGTTGTTCTAGAAATTTGTCTGCGTGATATCTGGCGACTGCCACGTGTCCTTCGGCGACGACTCGACGTCCCCTGGTGCTGCAGCTACCCTGGAATCGATCGGGAACGTTGCTCCGGAGGACAATAAAGTCATCGGCGCAGAGCTGTCCGCGTTCATACATAAGGAGTTGGGAGTGCATCCTGAGAGGTACCATCATGATTACGTTTTTATTTTTTTGTGTCAGGGGGCAAACGAACAAACGGATCGCCTGCTGTAGCGATTACCGTCGCATATAGACACCTGCAACATCAGAGGAGTCACAAGTGCGTTGACGGCCTTTCAGGTAGACTACGCTCTTTTCTTGAAGGTTTGAAGGTCGTATCGGCCCCGAAATACCACAAGCGACATATAATTGGTCAATATAAACGTTATATCAAAAGTCTTTCAAACAAATTGAAATAAAGCCCAATGCGAAAAACATTGCAGTGGGCCGGGAGTCGCGTAGCAGCACCGATAGCTGTCCCTGATGAACTTTACGAGTTCGAAACATGTCGGGCCGTTCCTGACAATGTTTCTGAAAGTTTTTATAATATTGCTTACGGTATCCTATCACAGTTCCGAAAAAATGTTTTCCATCTGTAACGATTCGCCAAATTTTCACTTGTCCGAAATTATTTTTTTCCTGAAACCCATAATAATATTTTTAAGAATGTATATACCTAGAAGAACCCATTAGGTTTATAAATTATTCTGAAAATGAATTCGGACAAATGAAAATTTGGCAAAAAATTACAGGTGGGAAACAAAAATTAGTGCTTCAGGTAGGTAACCGTTGTTTACGTTTTATTTTTTGTTTCAGATTTTTTATGAGCATCTACGACATTAAAGGCGTCAACATCGTGAAGGGACACTGAAATAAACTTACTTATTTAAAAATCAATATCGTTTATTATTTGCAGGCGTTCTTAATGGAGAATCAATGTTTTATTTAAGAATTTGAATTTTCGTTTAGAATATTGATAAAAAAACTTTTCCTTGTAAACAGTTACAGTTTTTTAAAGGAAGTTTGAAAATATAAAAAAAATTTTTTTTTGTTTTTTACGAGGTCCAAGCCCTGCCCAAGTATGTTATTTTGGACCAGGATTCGTTTAAAATCCTATTTTAACATCTTTTTAATTAGTCCTCATTGACATATGAGCCACTGTTCCGATTCGGCGACATTTCAATCTTGTCCACATTCCAATATGGCCACAGTGCTAAATCGACAACTTTAGTATACCGACAGTCATCTAGATCAGATTACAACAAGGTACAAGTGGTACAAGTTACTAGAATGTAAAACAACAAAATCCTATACATCGATACCTTAGTTCACAATCGTGCTCACTTTTCGGAAAAAGTTATAGTAATTTGGACGGTAGTGCACAACTCTATGTGGTTTAAATTTCACTGGCAAAAAAAATGTAATTAGTACGAGTGTGAACTGAGGTATCGACATAATAAAACTTAATTAAGGAATCCCCTAGTACTCGAGCCGTCTGAGGCATCGTCCCAAGCACGCTCGCCGCGTTCCCCCTTTGAATCGCGAGGCTCAGTCTTTGAGCGATAAAGGAGCCCGCTCTGATATTACCTGATATTCCGATAAATTTTTGTGATATTTCTTTTATAACTTTTTTTGCATTTTATTTTTTTATTTTTTCAGTTACTAGAATCTATAAGTAAATTCTGATAAATCTGGACGAGTTGGGACTGTGAACCAAATAGCACTGCAAACCACATAGGAATGTAATCAAAATGGGATATTGTCTCAGCGAGAAAGATAGATGTTCAAACAAAAGTGACAGACCGGTCATGCTTTTCAAGCTTTGTCACAAAAATTATTTTTTTGACCGAAACATGTTTTATTTTTATGAAAAGGAATAAAATTTAAAAATGTTGTCCATTCCCCATTCCTGTCCTTGAGTATAAATAATCTAACGTAAAAAGAGTGCATTATAAACGACTACTGCGCAACGAGTTTGACTAATCTCACATAAAAAGAACGGTTCTTTTTATGTGAGATTAGGTCTACTATTAAGTATTCTATAAAAAAACATTCAAATTCCTAAGTTATTTTCCTCAGAAGCGTTCTTCCTCTGTCTTGTATATCTCTTGTTATTTTTAAGTTTTTTTAATGTCTGCTGGCGTCCCGTCTCATATACCTACAAGTGGCGATTGCTAATTTAAAAGGTTGGGATCAAGAGAATTACAATCCATGTTTTCTTTTCAATTTGTAAAGACGCCTTACAGTTTTATTATAGCAAAGACATTTCATTGTTATTTGCTATTTGTAATGATGTCTTACTTACGGAATTATCTTTCTATTAATTAATAAATTATACTCTAGTTCCTACATAAATAATATACATTTGACTTTATTCCTAATTTTTGCCTTATAATAAGAAGATTATTTGTCATTATTATCTGAATCTGTTTAAATTTTGAACTGTAATTATTTTAGTTGTAAGTTAAACAATAGTTTTTATTATTGACATAAGAAAACAACATTAGCACATCTAGATTTTATTAAAGTTACTTATAACATATAACAAATCAATTTCATAAAGGAGTCCTTCGGGATTCCATAAGAATTCGTTGACATAGTGTATTGGCAAACAATAAATTCCATAACATTTTGCTAACATACATATAAATTATTGATGAACCTATTATATTCAGTATGTGGTCGGTTAGTTGATTACCCTACACATCAATAAGTAGCTTAACTAATTAAACACGGTGGGAATGAGTAACCCGACAGAATTTCACAGCACATTACTGAGGTCATTGCCTCATCGTAAACTAAACATCGGTTGACTGTAAAGTCCGTTTAGGGATGATAATTTTACGTGATAACGTATGACCGGCCGATGGAGTGGAAGAGAGACAGAAGTGTCACAAGCCGAACGCTTAGGCCAGTCGTGCCTCTCTATCGCTTGTTCCGCGCTCTCGCTTTCACGCTCGGCTCAGGTGGAACGTGATAATGAGTCATGCTTTTTCGTGCGTGCTGCCGTCGTTCATCGATTTATTTATAAGACGTTATCACGTAAAAAAAAATCAAGATTATCATAATGAATACGACGTTAATAATCGTAAAGTTAAAGATTTTTTAATGAGTGCAGCTCAATTTTCTGGCTGACATCTGTCATTTTGGGATCCGTCAGTGACTACGCCCACTTGAGAACAAAGTGGCAACGTAGTTATCGACTTCCGGTTCGTGACTTAAGATGGCCGCATGCGTTTAAGTTTCGTTGTTCATTATTTATTCATTTTCGTTGTTCAATGTGTAGTATTGATAGCGTATTGTGCAGTGATCTAACGTAGGAGTGAATAGCTAATGAAGAATTCAACTTGAAGCGTTCATAGCCCTTCCTGGGTCAAGGCCCGATAGTCCGCGTGGTTTTTTGTAAATCGCTATCACTTTACAAAAAGCAAAACCTCACCGAACAACGGCATGCTCTACGAGCAAACTTGAAATTGGCGAAATCATCATTAACTATGATGGAAGCCATATTTTAAAATTAGAATTAGAACGTAGTTATCGAAAGTACTTTAAATTCTTTTTGTCTCTCTCTGATGTTTTGTAACTGTTTTCTGTGCATGTAATTCTTAGTATAAGTTGTCGTGGCAATAAATAATTTTCTGATTCCTTTCTAATTCAGATTATGCACTGTGTTAAACATATGTAACTATTCATTTAAAAAAGTTAATATCTCGGAAACTAAGCCCAATCCAGCTAACTTTATATAACATTTTTACCTTTAAATAAGGTCGGGAATACGGTCTTAAAATCTGTCGGATGTTTCACCAGCCACCGTGTATAACACTCAGTACATTTTTCCGATTATAGGTTATAAAAGGTACTGAGATGACAGGTGTCATAGGACTCATCGTTCGCCGCGCGTGGTATAGTGAAAGAGAACAATCACTACAAATCTAACAACTAATACATTCATAGCAGACGACCATTAACAACATTTATATTTTTTATATCAAAATTTTTAACGATATTATTAAAGGATATCCCAATTTGTGATTGAAAAATTCCTCAATCTAAAAGCGCAAGCGACATTTAAAGCGCAGAAAATCATACAGTCGGACTAATATAGTATGGAAATTGTTTGTTTTGCGTGTAGCGACTGTCAAATTTTTATAGGACTCCGGGTCCCAGGCCTCTGCTAAGCAACTGCGGCCGCGTCGCCGTGTCCTCTTCGCTGACCCACCATCTAGGACCCGCGCACTAGCCTCGTCCCCTCTGCATCAAGCTCTGCAGGCATTAAGGCTAAATAAATGTTCAACAATCTTAATTGACTACATTTCAACTGGACATATTCTTTAGCCCAGAATCAAAGTTTTTGACCGCTTCGTATCGGTACTTGGAAAATATTTTTACGACTAGCTCCATAACAGTCTAAGTGTTAGCTCCATAAGCATCTAAGTGTTCTGTTATTGTTATTATCTTTTTATACTGACATCTCTGTCATAATTTTAGCTTTTTTAAATTTTGACTATGTTCTATGTTACTTGCAATAATCTTGTAATAGCTTGACATTCCAATAATAATTAGGTATTAATATTATCCAATGTATACATTCATTTATCGCATGTTAAAATTAATTTGACAGTTAGCATGTAAGGTATAGCTGTTAGTGCTAACATTAATGGTATTAAATAAATAAATAAATACATTTTTCACAAGGTGTCATGTAGACGGCCGATTCTTAGATACCGCAGCTTTCACATTTTTTTACATTTTAAAAACTAGTCGGTACAATCAAATAAAAATAACAGTTTTGGGTTCTTTGGTAATCATTAATGGAATCAGTTTAAACTGAACGCTATTTGAAATGTAGTCAATTAAGATTTTTGAACATTTATTTAGCCTTAATTACAATCTGACTATCAGTTTGTGTGTCAATGTCTGACGGGCAAATTTTAATACATCTCGTCCACATTTCAATGTTTACAAGCTTGTTATTTTTAATATACACTTTTTAAACGCCATAAAGTCCAGCTTTGTTTTAAGAATTAGTAAATTACTATCTATAATTCCTTAATAAAATACAAATTAGTTATGAGTCCTTTCTTTAAGTACCTATATGTTACCACTATTAAAACACTAAGTTAACCAAACTAGGTCCATTCCATTACTTAATTAATGCGGTAATGTCTCTTCAATGCTTATGTCACTTTTTTTACGGTCTATTCATAGTTTAGTAACACTTTCTTACTATCAATGGCAAAGCTAAAAAGGAAAAGGAAAAGAAAAAAGAAAAAACCTGGAGAAAAGCCTGCCTAATACGAGCACGTTCAATACAAAATCCCCTGTATCGCTATTTTTCAATGTGACATCTTTCAAGTTTATCCTCACACGTCAAAATTCAAAGGTTTTATATTTGACTACAAATTCACTTTCAAATTTTCAAATAGTGTTAAGTTATTTCATAATACCAACTTAAATAATTTAAAAAATCGCCCAAAGAAAAAGCGTCGTCTAAGAATCGGCACTTAAAGACGTGATAGGGTTGACAAACATCATCCTCCTAGCCTTTGTCCCATATCTTTGTAGAGAGTGAATTCTCAATCGGGGTCGGCTACCTAAATTCCAAGATGTGGCGTAGGCACTAGTTTTTACGCAAGCGACTGCCATCAGACCTTCCAACCCAGAGGGGAAACTAGGCCTTATTGGGCTTAGGTGGTTTCCTCACGATGTTTTCCTTCACCGAAAAGCGAGTGGTAGATACCAAATGACATTCCATACATAAGTTGCGAAAAACTCATTGGTATGGGCCGGGTTCGAACCCGCGACCTCCGGATTGAAAGTCGCATGTCCTAACCACTAGGCTACCACCGCTCAATAGGGTTGACAAATAATGCGCAAAAAAAAAAAACCAGTCAAGCGCATGTCGGGCCACGCTCAGTGTAGGGTTCCGTAGTTGCCCATCCTTCACCATAGATGGGCTAAAAACAGCGGTTTTGAGCCCGTTTTAAATTACGAATAAGATTTCAAGCTTTATAAATAGGTCGTAAACGCCAAAGTAACTGGTAATTACTTATTACCTTCTGGAAGTTATCGATTATACGCGCCAGATTGAGCGGAATGATTTAATGCAGTATGACACTTAACTAATATTGTGTAACGTTCGAAGTATAAGGACACCGCGCGGCACTTTCGTCATTATAAGAAAATACTATTATTTTTAAAAGACCTATTCTACGACACCCCACACACTAGTGTTGGAACAAAAAAATTCACCCCCACTTTAGGTGTACGAGAAAATGTTTTTTTTTAGTTCTTGTTTTACCGTTTTGTCGGCGTGATACATACACATACTCATGCCAAATTTCAGACGCCGCCGCGGACGGACGGACAGACGGACAGACGGACATGGCGAAACTATAAGGGTTCCTAGTTGACTACGGAACCCTAAAAAATAGTAGTCATCATTTAATTTTTTTATCCTTTATTTAATTTTATCGAAACATTTAATTGTTGTAATTTTTTTTAAATATTACTTTGTATTTCAGTTTTATTTGAAGAGTCTAGGTATAATGTATAATATGCAGGAATCGTCGAAAAATGTAATGTAATGGGTAATTGTATTGAAAGTGTTCGTAATACTTCAGCGGGTACTACTTTATTATCTTCGAACACGTCGAGACTAAAGTAGTACTCACTGACTGCATACGCGTATACGGTATTGTAGAAGAAGATATCGAATAACAATTTATTGACTCTTATTCTTCTCCTCAATAGCTGAAGCTCTGGCCTTCCAGATCTCTAGGTTCTCTTTAGTCATATTTAGCATAGGTTCAGTGGTTGGAAACAACTTTTGCAGGACCGAATAGCAAGGAAGGCAGATCTGGCTAAGGAACCCAACCTGGAAAGAGAAATCTGTTAAGAACGGGCATACATAACATTTTTAATGATATGATAAGTCAGGATATAGACAAATTGTAGTCTTTTAACCATGAAATAACATGCTCAGCAGAATAATTCAAAATTCAAACTGATGCACCCAGAAATGAGTATGGTGCTGTGTTACATGGAGTCTAACCTGGCAGGCCGGCAGTTCCTCTGGCCGAGATCTGTCCATCATTGGTATAGGAGTGCGGCCAGCAAGCCGCTCGAGGTCACCCTGAAGATAAAACTCAGCAGTAATAATCTCCGCCGTTACCAGCTGGACCTCAAACGGTTTGGCGGCCGCGCACAGGTCCGCGCACCGCATACTGAAGCTCCTAACGAGGGCGCTGAAGAAGGAAAAATGTATTAGTCTACATATATTGACAAATATCAAAGGCATCGCAAGCTCGCATCGAAGGTACTAAAATGATTAGTGGCAAAATTTACAGATGGATGATTATTTGAGCGATTATTGATTAATGTGTCCGCAATATTAACGAACTCCGTATGATCTGAGGCGCAAGTTTCGGTAATCTTTTAGATGCCGTGGATTTATACAATTCTTATCAAAATGATGTCCATTACCTTTGTGAACTGGCAATAGCCGACACATTAATAAGACGGTTGAACGCTAAATTAATCGCCCACGTAGCACGGACTAGCATGGTCTCTTTTGAGACACATTCGCATTAGTACTCGTTTGTGACTGAACATAGTAACAATTAATGTTATTCGCTCTATCAGATAGTGTCAAATAAGACGAATTCTAAAGAACTATTTCATCGCAATGCGCAACAAATATACAATAATATTGTATGAAATATTTTACATGCACTGCTCTGGGTATACGAAAAGGCGTAATTTGAATGATTACAACATTTTAATTTTGATTAAATAATACTAACGTCGCACTGCATTTTGTTTTAACTAACTGCGACAATTCCCTGTTGCATTACTATTGGAATCTAATTTAATAAGCATGACATTTTTAATTATTTAGTTGAAAATTATACAAGTAAATTCAGAGTTTCAACAATAGTTAAGTCACTAAAATCAAAGTAGTTGAAACGCAAGTGATAATGTAATGAAACAAATAGAAAAAATACGTGCCTAAAATATAAAGATTAAAATTACAACAGAAGTAGCTAACGTTATTATATTAAGACAATTTTTATCGTTTATATCGCTTTGCAGCAAAGTGTTTCAAGTTCGCACTTTGCAGTTTCCTTTACCTATGATTGACATCGTTCCAATTGAACTGCGTGGATTCAAGCATCAGTTCATTTATCTCCTTTAAGTTAGGAAAGAATGTAGCGAGATCTGTTGCCAGAATGCATTGTCGAATTGAGTCCAACATGTCTTTGTATCCCGCGCTTGACAAGTGATTGAAAATATTGTGACCGTCCTGGGAAACAGATATGGAAATTTGAGTATGGAAATGTTGGAATAAGCAAAGATACGATACGAAGCAAAAGCAAATGTCAAATAAATAAGCAAGACGGAATGGAACTGTTAAGATTTAAAATGTACGGTGCTATTTCAGGATTATTTCAATTGTTTCTAGGGAACATGAACAAGATGAGAACGACGAACGAAAAGATGCCAGAAATATAAATCATAATTAAGTTTTTGAAGACTTTTCTGTTTTTCTGAATCATCTTAGTATTTAATTGTCTTAATACTTAGATTGTAATGTGCAGTCTAGGATGTACAGCAAGCAATTTTGTAACTGTGTGGGAAACCAAATCCACGAACCTGCTGCAGAATAGTTACGGTCATATTGAAATGATGATGTTCTAACGTCGATGTCGTGTATATGGTGGCCAGGGGTGACGCTATTTCGCTCATGAACTTGTTTGTGTATCCCCTGTGATCTAAATCATGGCACAAGCAAGCTACGAACAATGCCAACCTCTGAAAAGATTAGCTAAAATATTCATTCTTGAATAAAAAAAATAAGATGGCATATTTCAGAAACGATACAGTTGTCTTTGATTATTGGGTTTAGGTTTAGACTAACTATACATACATTGTTATAATCGTATCGGTTCTCTGTATCGTGTTTCAACATCACATACATGGCATTGGCAACTGCCCAACCATGGTCAAAATTGTGGTAAGGCACTTTTCTGTAATTCTTTTTTACAGTCAAGACGAATCTGGCTAAGACTATTTCATCAAACTTCGTTAAGTCAAAAAGATCATCAAACATTGTTAGTATCCCTTTGCATTTCTCGACATCGTCTACTTCGAAAGGATTTAATGCAAAGTCATTGTAATTTATATTTTCTAGTTTCTTTCTCTCGTCAAGTAAATTCACTACGTCTTCTTCCGCGCATGTGTTATGATAACCCAGGACCTCTAGTGCCACTTTATGTTTCTGTTCTTTTCTCTTAATCTTGTCGTATAATTTTGCGTGATGCAAAGCCAGACCGAAAAATGTAGAGAATATTTGAAAAGCAGCCTCGTCATCGTTTCCAAACGCCTCTTTGTCCCTTTTATTAACCATTTGTACGACAGCTATGACTTTTCCTCTCACTTTTATTGGCATACATAATATACTGACAGTACGATAGCCAGTAGCTTCATCAACAGCTCTGAAATTTTTCAAAATTAGTCACAAATTTTGGTTCGCAAAAATATGCAAGTATAATAATACTGATTCAACTGACCAAAAGCTGGTTAGCCCTTTCTTTTTATTGGCTATGAATAAATCCATAAACGAGAATGTATGTCACCCCACGACATTAAAGGTGTGCTGTAGTGCTATAGTGCTTTTATAACAGGAACAACTCATGTGTCGTAACAAACAGTGATTTCTTTGTGAAATATAATTTTACTTCACTACTTACTTATTGAATCTCTCATCAGAATACGCATCAGGAATGTTCATTGTTTCTCCCGACATAGCTACATGTCCGGCAATTCCTTTGTTTATTGGCATCCTTATCTCTTTTTTCGAGAAGTCAGTGTCATTTTTCGATTCGTAACGTAGATCGAAAACAGTAGAAACTAGTTCAAAGTTCCTGTGGTCGACGAGAAACAGCGACGCTCTGTCGGCGCTGACAAGGTGCTGCGCGACTTCTAAAATCTTCTTGATAAGCTGATCGAGGGATACTAGTTCTTCAAATATTGCCCTGGAAGGTTCCAGAATGATATATCCCATGGTTGATTGCATCATACTATAGGTTGGGTACTATTCTCTTTTTACATTTTAACGTCTGTAGTCTACTGTCTTCTACTATATCTACTTACGATTGTTAGTTTAAAAGAGATGTATAGTAGAAGCAGCTTAATGATATTTTGCCCAAAAATTGTGAGTAGAGTTTAAATATATGATAAGTGTAGAATTAAAATAATTATGTAATAATATGCAAACGACCTGTAGTTATGGTCATGTGACTATATAAGCAAATGGAAAACAGCGTGGTTCAAATCAGTGTAAGTGCATCATTGTAGTGCCATGTTCAATTGATCACAAATCGCACCGGTTCATATACACAGAGCAGAACATTAAACATATCACTTACCTCTTATCCCATTGTTTATCTAAAATATATACTTTTAGTAATTTACTAACACTTATACGTTTAGACATAAATATCAACAATAACGAATGTAGAGCAGTCTTAATACCGCTGGTCTAAAATTACAAGGTTCGATGCTACATTTTCAGAGTTGTTGATAAAAGACACTGAACATTTCCGTTCAAATTTCGATTGATCAAAAGTAAGACTAAGAACCCTGTTATATTGAGCAGCAATATTACTGTCTTACCTCTAGGTGATGCAAGCGGGTGCAACGGTTGTGAATAAGCTATACGCAGTGTATTCACGCAAGTGATAGTCACTAAATAATCTCCGAAATAAAATCCCTTCTAAGACTAAATTCAAGCGGACTGAGAAGAGATGGAACTAGAAATTAAGTCAAAATTTTATTCATCTTTAAAACCGCAACGGTGAAGCTTGAGAGTAATAAAGTGACCAACGTCTCCTTAAAGTACACTACCTTTAGCGGTGTGACGATATGGCATAGAAATGTTAAATTTAAAACTTTATTTCCTGCTGGTCGAAGGAAACATTAGTAGTGCAACGCCAGTACCGTTTCTACTTGGCAAGGGGAAATACTGATACTACTATTCATATTCATTTATTTATAATATTTTCAATATTACACGTCAATACATAAAAATCATTTATAACTTAATATGTATACAAATATTATTAACATTAACTCGTATGGAGCAAATCCGTATATAAGTATTATTATTTTATAATTTAACATTCAAAAATTCATTAAAGCTATAAAATGTGTGCTCGAGAAGCCAACTTTTTACTACTACTTACTACTACTGATTACTGATATATGAATCACTTATTTTTTACGTTGAAAGATCACAATTTTGTTGCAGTTCTTTTCACGTTGGACCGGTTATCCGGAAAGTTTGAATCACGATCTCTTCCACCAGTTTACGCATTTAATTTCTTTGTGCTTTGATATTCGCATTATAAACATACATAATCCCGCAAAACCAATTAAAGTCGTATCAAACCGTCCCTTCAGCACGAAACAAGCTCAATCATGCACCGTACTCACTGAGCCACCTGTAGTAGGAACTCCGACATCTGAGTCTCCTGTAATAGAGATTGGTACATGCGTTGGTACTTAAGTGTGTCACTGACGAGTTCAGGTGGCTTGCGGAGAAGCAGAAGCTCCTCCTGACGACGCCCCAGACGCCCGGTTTCCTGCGACAAGAAAGAAGTCTGGGTCTTCTGTGGAGCCTAGGTTAGAACAGCAGTAACAAAGCGCGAAGATTGTGTCTGCAGTTTCTGTATACGGGTCAATCAAGTTTTTTGTCGCTCGTTGTCATGGAGATGTCCTCTGGGTCACTCTTTAAAACTACGATTTTCGTCGGTCGTATTTTTCAAAAACTGTGCGCCTGATTTTGAATTATACAACATAGTGTGGTTGAATAAAATATTTTTTAAAGTATATGACTTCAAAGGTACAAACTTTTTATGTATGTTTTTAATCACTATGGTCCCCTGGGTTACGGGACAGAACAACGAGTAAAAATTGATCTACCCATAGGTAATTAACTAACTATAGTAGTGCGATTATCGAAAGTGGATTCTTGCGACGGTTCGACTCAGACACTACACTAATTTCGCTATTTTGAGCCAGTGCTTTCCAGATAATGGTAGGATAATTTCAACTAAATGACCAATCTATCCATACTAATATTATAAATGCGAAAGTGTGTCTGTATGTCTGTTACCTCTTCACGCTTAAACTGTTGAACCGACTTAGATGAAATTTGGTATGGAGATAGTTTGAGACCCGGGAAAGGACATAGGATACTTTTCATCCCGAATAAATTTAGTGTTCCCGTGGGATGAGCGGGTAACACCGCGGGGCACAGCTAGTAATATATGTCGTCGCGCCGCGCTACTAGCGCCACTTCGGGCAGCGAGATACTTCTCGTAGCGCTTTTAGCGCCACGCGGCAACTTTATGAACTACAACGGGAAGCGTCAAGTGGTTAACTTGGGTGAGGTCGGCACGAGGCTAGCAACACTAATGTTGCGTTGGTAGACCTGACAGTCAGGTTAGCCAACCGAATATTTTAAGCGGCAGGGATGCACTCCGGCGCACCGCCATTATCGATTTGACCGCGCTTGCGTACCGACGTTAGCCTCGTGCTGAATTCGCCACGTTTCCTGAAGGCTTATCCTGAAGGCTTATAAGCATAGTAAAATCAAATCCGTTTACATCGTTCGATTGTGAAGTGATTTTAGTTGATTTCAATTTGTAATTAATCAAATACATCCTTACGATTATTTATCAAGTTTTATTTTAATAAATTACATTATGGAAGAGCTCGCACCTGACGATTATCCTGAGAAGCCCCCGTCATCAGAATTGGGATCTCCACGTGTTGCCCAACGTGACTTCTCTGCAAATAAGGACGACGCAAGATGGCGGATGCTATTGGAACAACAGAATAGCAACTTTTTTGCGCTTGTGAAAGCTATGCGAGCTCCGTCAACATCCAGTGAAATTAGATTACCGGACTTTGACCCCAGCAAGAAGGACATCGACGCACGTGCTTGGATTTCAACGGCTGACATGTGCATCAGTGACCAGCAAAAACAAGGCGCACCTTTGATGATCGCGCTAAGCAGAGCCTTGAAAGGACATGCATCTACTTGGCTGTCGACGGTATCTTTTCCCGGCATGACATGGAGCGATTTTAAGGAGCTTTTTAAATCAAGGTACGATTGTCCGGAAACTGCAGCTTCCTTTTTAATAAACTTGAACGGATCAAAGCCAAAAGATACCGAATGCCTTGCTGCTTATGCTGCTTCGCTTATGACTTCGATCATGTCAAGATGGAACGGGCTTACTACAGAACAAATCGCTGTTGCAACTGTATTGGCGCATATTTCACAATACGAGCCACGTGTTCAGAGGTTATCATTTACGACCGACATCAAGAACCGCAATCAATTGCAGCAAGAATTAAAGGCGGTGTCATTTTTGAAACGCAAAGCACCATCCAGCGTCGAAAGTAGCGGCCCTGATGCTAAGAGAAGCCGACCTGGATTGAGCATCACTGTCAAGTGCTACAACTGCGGAAGAAGAGGACATACATCACTACAATGTCGATCGAAGAGGAATCCGAACATGAAGAATCAAGAGGATCGCCCCAACCACCAACAACACGACAGCATCAAGAAACCTACCAACGGGAAGTCCTTGGTTACCTGCTTCAGCTGCCATGAACAAGGCCACTACGCGTCATCGTGTCCACTTCGAGGCAAGGAAGGGAAAGCAGCCACGACTACTCAAGCCAAGGGGAAGAGGGCGGACACGTGCAGCGTCGCTGCACCTTCTGGAACACTTCGACACTCCGGTGAGCAATTCATATTTCACTATGATTCTGGAGCAGAGTGCTCCCTTGCTAAAGAGTCTATCTTGTCAAAATTTTGTGGTAAACAATTTAATAATAGTGTGACCTTGACTGGCACAGGCCAGACTTCAATTATTTCCACTTTACAAGTTCTGACAACGGTTGAAATTGATGGTGTTTCCTTAGAGATTCTACTACATGCATTGCCTGATTATTGTTTGAATCATAATATTATGCTTGGACGTGATATATTGTCGCAGGGCTTTTCTGTTCACATGACTTCAAATTTGCTGACTTTTAAGAGAAATTCTGTGGTTCAGTCATGTGAAGTTGACAAAGCCCCTACCTTGATCGATTTTGAGCGTATCAATACTGATATTCCAATTCAACAAAAGCCCGAGCTGATCAGAATATTAGAGCCTTTCAGAAACGCGTTTATTGATGGTATTCCCTCTTCACCTGCTGATACAGATCCAATGCAAATTCGTCTGAAGGATCCTCATAAGACTGTCAATCGTCGCCCTTATAGGCTTAGTCCCCAAGAACGCCAAATCGTACGCGATCGGGTTAATGAACTGCTTAAGGCTAACGTTATCCGCCCCAGTACATCTCCGTTTGCCAGTCCCATTCTTCTCGTGAAAGAAAAGGATGGCTCAGATCGAATGGTTGTCGATTATAGGGAGTTAAATGACAATACTGACGTAGATATGATTGAAGTTGATGACGATGTAACCAAAGTGAATGATCTTTAAACCTGTTAAAGATTAATTTTGTTGATTTTGTAACGCTCAGTTCTTAGTTGATTGCCAATATGCCCAAGCCATTCGTAGACGTAGGCGTAAAATACCGGACGTGGTTTTTTTTTTCTTTTCCGTTGCTGTGCGGCCACACTTGTGTGGCGTGCGTTTGGCTTGCGTGCAGTAACGTCGGATAGAGATGTGGTTGGCTGTTGCCGGATGGAGGCGATAACACTGTTAGCTGTTGCCGGATGGAGGCGATAGCACCGTACCTGTTGCCGGATGGAGGTGACAATGTTGTTAGCTGTTACCGGATGTAGGTGACAGACTGACATATGTTCGGCTACCGGATGGAGGTGGTTCGAACTGTTTGCTATGTGTAACATTTAATGTTAGATCCGTGATGACTGGATGGAGGTCATTTACAATATGCTGAGCCTTATAAACTGAACGAGATTTGATTTAATATTGTCAAATTTATATCTTGTAGTTAATTTGTCAAATGTTTGATAGTGTTATTTTCTTATCTAGCGAATATTTACTTAGAATACATTTTCCCAATTGTGTCCTAGTCTTTCATTTACCTGGCCCGATCAGATATCGGCTCAGGTTGGCCGAGCTAAAGAATGTTTACTGTGCACATACTTTTTCACTTACAGGTGGCCCACACGAGGGCGTGTGAACGTCGTGATGGCCGTGTCGTCGCGCCGCGCTACTAGCGCCACTTCGGGCAGCGAGATACTTCTCGTAGCGCTTTTAGCGCCACGCGGCAACTTTATGAACTACAACGGGAAGCGTCAAGTGGTTAACTTGGGTGAGGTCGGCACGAGGCTAGCAACACTAATGTTGCGTTGGTAGACCTGACAGTCAGGTTAGCCAACCGAATATTTTAAGCGGCAGGGATGCACTCCGGCGCACCGCCATTATCGATTTGACCGCGCTTGCGTACCGACGTTAGCCTCGTGCTGAATTCGCCACGTTTCCTGAAGGCTTATCCTGAAGGCTTATAAGCATAGTAAAATCAAATCCGTTTACATCGTTCGATTGTGAAGTGATTTTAGTTGATTTCAATTTGTAATTAATCAAATACATCCTTACGATTATTTATCAAGTTTTATTTTAATAAATTACATTATGGAAGAGCTCGCACCTGACGATTATCCTGAGAAGCCCCCGTCATATATATACATAACCTTAAACAAACTATACCAAATCTTCAAATACGTTATCTCAGAGTTTGAGGGGATGTATGTATGTTAGATTGTTTATTACTCGATAGCTTTGTAAACCGTTTTGAGCGGATTTAGATGAAATTTGCCACGCAGATACATCAGGTCACAGACTAATAAAACATCTGATGCCTGGTAAATTGTGGATACTATAATTAGAATAGATACGACATAAAACCAATAAACATAAGACACCATGATATAATGACATGTTGCATTAAATACTTACGCCAATCTTTGATTTAAACGTATTGTGGTACGGGGGCACCTTGGATCCACCTTGAGGATATGAATCCGGACCCATTGGGTTGATCTGCGCAAAAAAATCCTGATTAAGTCCAAGGAATAATTTACCAAGATGACACTCTTATGGCTAGAGTGATTGTCACTTGTAACCAACTAACTGTCATCGGAAACTACGACAAAAATAAATATAAAACATAGAATCCTTAAATAGGTACCGGTTTCTGCCTCAGCTAGCTAATACTGATAAATTAAAGATATCTGTGGAGAAAATTGTGTGAGCAGACGACATAGGGAAGATACAATGAGAATTATACTCTTGAAATTAAGTTTAAGTTTAGATCGTCATAATTTTTACAAAACTGGTAAAGACAATGATGATGACGTGATATCAAAATGTTTGTCAATCAAATTAGATTGAAACATAAATGTTATTTTAACGTAAGGTTGAAATAATCTGTACAGATCCGTGTCAAAGCGTACGACGAGTTAATTTGCTTTATTTATGATTATGACATAATGATGATGATGGTAATGATGACGATGTCCTCCTTGAAGTATCCGTCAACGGCGGCACCCTGTCAAGTGTTTCTGGCGTGTGCGCGCACGTGGCTCCTGAATCCCAGCTTGTTCACGATCACAATAGGGAGAGTACAGAGACAGTAGATTATGATATCGCATGATAAGGGCGGGTTTCCATTGAAGCGGAGCCAGGCAAAAAAGCCCGGTGTCAGTGGAATCGCACGTCTAAGCCAGAGCACGCCTGTCTCTCTAGCACAAGTGAGTAACGCGATTCTCCTTCACTCGATTAAATCTACCTATCTCTTGCTATCCAGTACTGTGTGAGACTGACGGGTGATGCTACGTCATGCGGTGCGACAGACGCAGTCGCTGCTAGTTGTGCTGAGCTGATGCATTCACGTAGACTTTCGCGTGGTGGATAGGCATCTGGTGTGCTCTGGGTCCTATTTCACAATCGCGGCTATCGTCATGTGACAATCTAAAGTTCATGGCATTATTCTAGTTCCATTCGTCTTCGAATTCAGACCTTGGTGACAGTGTAGGTACTTGGAATTGTCGTGATCTGACATTTGTTGAGGGGGCCTCAGTGGATGACTATGATACTTACGGGGCCTGGGCAGCGTTGGCAGGACGCGACGACGCGGCATCCCATACTGTGGGTGGGGTTTGAGTTGTAGTGTTATCGATAAAATTGTCAGAAGCATCTGAATGGCCAAATACATCGTAACGATTTTATGTAAACAATACGACATGGGGTTTTTTCCATTACAAAAAAATGCTCCATTACTGGATGGGTTTTTTCGTAATAAGGAGTTGGGCGTGCATTTGGGTGAAGGGAATGTCACGTTGGGTGTTGACTAAGTATACTACAAGAAAGAATGAGCTAACCCGCTGTGCCGCGCGGTGTTACCCGCAGTTAATCCAGTGTCAGCTACCTTCATGCCAAAATTTGTCAAAATTGGTCCAGCCATTTGAGCGTGAAGAAGTAACAAACATACAAACACATAAGCACACAAACACACTCATAAACTTTCGCTAGTGTGATAAAGTGATTTCATACTGTCTATGAAACATTGAAAAAATTATCAGTAGATGGGCGACTTTCATAAAAGTTTACAATGTGTTTTCTAAGAATATCGTTTTTTTTTAGGGTTTGGTTTCTAAAAATCATTTAAACATTTTAACCTTATAAAAGAATTAGTTTTTAAATGATTAGTTCATGCAAAAAGATATTTTACTATATTTGATACTCTCTTTATGTTATATTAAGAATGCTCACCATCATCTATTGATACTGCTTTTCTTGTAAACTCCATACACAAAAACACACGACGAAGAGTGTGACGATATGTATTCTACCATCCGAATGTTCTTGGCCGGGAGTCTTCCTCCCAATACAAGTTCCGCGGTCTCTTTTAAATACGAGGGTAGTATTCTCACTAGCCACACATCACGACGTGGAGCAAAACGTGACTAGTATTGTATTCAAGTTATCCAATTGATTAAAAATTGCGCGCATACTACACGGCACAGCTCAACCGCGCAGATTTTTTCATTCAGGTTCACTTCGTTCACAATCCCTTTATCATTTAAATAATTCATATTGAAGTCTCTATGATAGGGCGTCTGCTAAGACATGACTTTTCCTCAAAAATATCATAGAAGGAAAAATCAAGGGGAGTAAGGCCAAGACGAAATTACTTTGAGCAAATATAAGAAAAGGTTAAAGTCATTCGTCTTACCAAGAAGTGGATAAAGCCCAAGAAAGAAACGGCTGGCGATTGCAACACCGACAAGAGCGCAGCGTTTAAATCTGAAGAAGCTTACAACGTCTCCATATTCTCATGTCCTCCACATTCCTATCTACTACATCGCCAACTCGTCCTAAGTGAATCTAAAAGGAATTAGTTTTCATAGCAATACCACGATGTGTGAGAAAAGTCAGGTCTAGGCAGAAGAGTTTCGTCACCAGCCGAGCTGAACCCGCGCCGTACTGGACCGCAGTTTAACAACCCTTTATTCCTGGTTGTACTTACTTGGATATGGCTAGCAACAATAGGTTTGTTGGGTCTATATACCGGAGTCGGGAGGCGCCTGTGGACCGGAACACTTCCTCCAAAGCCATAGTTCTGTTGGAAGAATAAACCATCCCTTAAAACTTTCGTGAGACACATCTCATTACTTTGTGAAGTTGGAACGGCCCGACATGTTTCGAATTCGTACGGAGCCCTTCATCAGGGAATGCTATCCGTACTGTTGCGCAGCAACTTTGTCACTGATATAGATTTTGACCGACGCTCTCCGGGCAAAAGCTAGTAACTAATAGATTTCTTCAAAAAACTATCCAGAATGCAATACTTTCAATGAGGAACTTTTTAAGGGTCGCGAAATTTGACACTCGTGCGATTTAGATTCGTCTCAAGTCTCAAGTGACACATCATGGTACGAAAAGCACTTGAAATGAGTGAACGAAATAGTTGACTCGCTCTTACTGAACTACATCTGAACTGATTCGTAAATACAATGTTGTGGTATGAAACAGTGATACAGTTCAGTTTAGGGCCTAAAGTGAGTTGCATTAAAAGATCGTGGTAAGGTCCCTGATGGCCCTGATAGCGCGCACCGACAGCGCGGGGACGGGGTGCTTGCATGCTTAAGTCGCCAGTACACAATGGCGTATGCTGGCTCACTTTAGGCCATCGCCATTGTGTACAAGGGGTATATGGTATATAGAGGCGGACAATTGTCAATCGTGGCGTGAAAATGAAAATGAAAATGAAAATGAAAAATGTTTATTTCTGTTAAATATACAGGTTACAATAGTAACAAGGGTTGGGTTCTCCTAGTAAGTATAGTAAATACCTGTGTCAGGAGACCCCGCTCTTCCAAATAATGCACTAAATTACTTAACAAAAATAATCATATTATTATAATTAATTCTGCCGTCATATCGAAATAGGGCGCTTCTACATAAACTTGAAAACGGAGAAAAAAAATATTTTGTAAATTTGAAATTAAAAAATTCGCTGCGTGAAAGAATATAAAAAATGTGATACTTTTTTAATGCAAAAACGTGTAGAAGCATTTGAGCTATAGGGATTGATATGCAAAATCCAATTTGGATAACATTTAATAATAAATAAATGATATTTTATCTTTTCTCTTAGTTAAAAAAATTCAAATAAATACTTTTATACTACAGTAAAAAGACGTGTCTGGCTAGAAACGTCTTTTCAGCGTAGTAATTTATGAAAACTTCTTTTTTACTTAGTAATAATACGCATAGCGCATTTTAGTTAACGAAATAAAAAGGACGCATATAGCCATTAACTGCTTTTTAACGTAGGTTGTAAGTAAAACATCGACCTACTTAAAAAGAAAAAAGCAGATACGTCTGTAACGCATTTTGATTTTTGATTTTTGACCAGCCCTAATACTTGGTACATTCATCATCATCATCATCATTATTGCATCCGGCCGATTTCGGCCACGGTGACTGAACGCTGGCTAATGAGAGCGTCTCTCATGAGCTCTCAGGTGACTGACGAAGCCAATTTTTGCAGCAAATGTGCGACCACATTCGCTGCATGTCAGCACCCCACCGACAAAATTATACTGGATGGCCGCTGTTGGTCGGGCCTTGAGCTCCTCGCGCTTAGCGTCGAGCTCACTCCTTCTTTTTTCTTCGAAGGCTTGCACGCTTACCGCCACTGTTTGCCTCCACTTAGGCCGATCTTGTGCCAAGTTCTCCCAATGCGATGGGTCAATGTCACCTTTCCGCATATGGCGATTCAGTGCATCTTTGTATCGCAGGAATTGGCCGCCCTGTTTCCGCTTGCCGTCCTGCAGTACTTGGTACATTATTGTTGAAGTGAAGGAAGTAGGCAATTGCTTTTTTTTTGGTTGCGTTACCTACAAATAAGTTTTAGTTTTACTGCTTTATAAATGTCAAAACGGAATTCTTGCATTGACGACTTTTTATTTGTTTTAATAAAAAGTACAAAAGTGTATATTTTTTCCGAAAACGTCAAAAGCTATTTGAAGTAACTGATTTTAGCTTATGTATGCCTTTTCTATATGGCCGGTTTTTTTTAATAATTGTACCTGTCTCCTTTGAAGAAAATGTATATTTTAATACGACAACCCTTTAAATTTAAAGCAAAGCAAACTAATAGGTATATTTATGTATATTTATTACAGTAGACTCAAAATATGCACCAGACATCAAAGCAAGAATAGGTTTAGCAAACGTGGCTGTTAAAAATAAAAATAATTTAATGACCGCAAATACATCCCAGAAAATAAAAAAATAACAAACAATTTTTTTTATGGGGTGCATAGTTTCCTATGGGTGTGAAAATCGATCATGACGCAAAGGTAAGGGACGGTACGGAAAACCTTCGAAATGTGGTGTTGGTGAAGCATTTAACAGTAAATGGTTGAACACCATAAGTCCGGTCCGGTCCAGGGATAGTGGCGTTACAAACAGCTTTCATATGGCAATAATGTGCATACGCTATATTATTAAACGTCAGTAGCGATTTATCACAGACCAAACTGAAAACATTTTTTACCGGAATGCTGCTCAATCCTTCGTTCTTCTTGCGAAATAATTACTGAATTCTATTGAAAAAACTTGACTTTTATCACTGTGAACAGTTTTGGCTTTATTATGAAAAAAATACTAAAATGGACTATCTAAAAAGTCCTGTTTCCTCTTTGTTTACTTACATCAGTGACATTCACTGACTTTCAACGATAGTCACCAAAAATGTGTCGTTGTCAGTAAAGTAGTACCTCTAAAGAACCGCATTATGGCGTGGGTTGAAAAACACCCTGTTAGAGTATAGGTACATACTATATCAGCTACACCGACAGGAGTTTGAGTCTTAAATTTATGATGATAATTTAAAGAAAACCTTAAAATTTCCTTCAACTGCCTGGACGCATCTGATTGAATTGATATCCAACCGCGAGCCCCCTTTGCCCCGCACGCTTAACTTTACTACGTAAAAAAGACGGTACTGACACTTGCGCCTGACTTATTGTGACTTAAATGGTGATTTCACTAAGATGAAAAGGCGCAACTACGCAGAACCGTCTTTTCTTCATATTATCGTGTAGAAGCGCCATTTATTTTTATGAAAATGTCCATATTTTTCTAAAATAATAAAACGCTTTTGCTTAGATGGGTCTTTTTATTTTAGCATACATCAGAAATGCCTTTTCTCATTCGTTGTATACGTGGTATCCCGCAGATACGTCCTTTTTGATTGTAGGTTTCACAGGGTTCTGTTCATGTTTAGTCAAATTTAAAAATACTGGTAGATCCGTCTTTTTTTGCTGATTCCGAATATGTATAGAACTCATTTTTGACAAAAATGTTAGATGCGCCCTTTTTCTATATGACGGCAGAATTTTAAAACTATAATGTTAGATCCATTGTTTAAAATGTGTGTGTGTGTGTGTGTGTGTGTGTGTGTGTGTGTGTGTGTGTGTGTGCGTGCGTGCGTGCGTGCGTGCGTGCGTGCGTGCGTGCGTGCGTGCGTGCGTGCGTGCGTGCGTGCGTGCGTGCGTGCGTGCGTGCGTGCGTGCGTGCGTGCGTGCGTGCGTGCGTGCGTGCGTGCGTGCGTGCGTGCGTGCGTGCGTGCGTGCGTGCGTGCGTGCGTGCGTGCGTGCGTGCGTGCGTGCGTGCGTGCGTGCGTGCGTGCGTGCGTGCGTGCGTGCGTGCGTGCGTGCGTGCGTGCGTGCGTGCGTGCGTGCGTGCGTGCGTGCGTGCGTGCGTGCGTGCGTGCGTGCGTGCGTGCGTGCGTGCGTGCGTGCGTGCGTGCGTGCGTGCGTGCGTGCGTGCGTGCGTGCGTGCGTGCGTGCGTGCGTGCGTGCGTGCGTGCGTGCGTGCGTGCGTGCGTGCGTGCGTGCGTGCGTGCGTGCGTGCGTGCGTGCGTGCGTGCGTGCGTGCGTGCGTGCGTGCGTGCGTGCGTGCGTGCGTGCGTGCGTGCGTGCGTGCGTGCGTGCGTGCGTGCGTGCGTGCGTGCGTGCGTGCGTGCGTGCGTGCGTGCGTGCGTGCGTGCGTGCGTGCGTGCGTGCGTGCGTGCGTGCGTGCGTGCGTGCGTGCGTGCGTGCGTGCGTGCGTGCGTGCGTGCGTGCGTGCGTGCGTGCGTGCGTGCGTGCGTGCGTGCGTGCGTGCGTGCGTGCGTGCGTGCGTGCGTGCGTGCGTGCGTGCGTGAGTGTGTGTGTGTGTGTGTGTGTGTGTGTGTGTGACTATGAAGTTCAGGTTTTTTAAGTTGGCCCATACAGAAGTGCTTCGACATCGTCGTATCTTAGAGATTTTAACCCATTCGTGTATGGTTTGTTTACATTTATACATATAGTGTCCTATTGATTTTATTGTACAGTCGAGCCGATATTGAGTAAAATTGGAACTTTGCAAACCGAGATTTGCTGGAAGGTACCTTAGCAACATTATACTTTTTTCTTCCACGGAGTACGAGTGGGTCATATCGTAAGGTCTTATGTACTTTAAGTGCCGTCAATAATATAAATAATTTTCTCACTGAAAGAAGATTTGATTCCATATACAGTTTATCTGTTGGATATCTGTACGGTTTAAAATACATAACCTTGATTAAACAGCGCTGACCTCTCTCTATTTCAAGGAATTTGGTTTTTGAAGCCCCCCCCCCCCCCAAACAGTAATACAGTATCCTAAAATTGACTGTGCTAATGTAATGTATATTTGATTTAATAGTTTTTTTGACGCAATATGTCTTAAATTTTTAAATATCCAAATGATTTTCCTAATTCTGCTGTTTACGTATTCTATATGCGAATGCCACGAAAGGTGTTGGTCTATCATAACTCCGAGATATTTGGTAGAATTAAGTTTTTCTATCCCGGTACAGCTACAATTGGTCAGAGTATTTCGACTACAGGCATGTATTTTTAAGTTTTGATTAGTCGGTGGCTGGGTACTTTTATTTTTAGTAAAGCAAATATAGTGGGTTTTTGATGTGTTTAGCGTGAGTAGGTTACATTGAAGCCATTCATTTACTTTACGTAGACCAGTTTCAGCCTTCTCATAAACGCTATCCCAGGAATTTCCATTGAAAACTATCACCGTATCATCTGCGTAAGACAAAACCCGTCCGTGATTAATGTGCATGTTAGTCAAGTGCAAGTGCAAGCGTGAAATCGGGATGTTGTCGGTTTTTTTGGGCACACTTCAAAGGAATCGTGGCGTAGCGTGGCCTGTGGTGTTCACACAATTGCCCATTGTTTAGTTCGTCACCGACCGGTGACCGGGATAGTTCATTTTTTGTTGCGTGCTAGTACTTCAATTTGATCGCCCAAAATGTCAGTATCGTGGACCAATGAAGAGACTTTCAACCTGAATCTCACTTTTATCATCCATAGACATCACGCAAACTAGACATGTCGGGCCATTCCTGACAATTTCACGTGAGTGAATAAAATTGTTTGGTGTGGTTTGTTGTATACAAAATAAGAGCCTGATAATTTTTGGATCGTTCCTGAGACAACCTGGCCTCGACTAGAAGAGACTCGAGGCAGCGCAGGATACACAACAGTGGACCCTTCTAAGAGTCCTATGTCCCTGATGAGGAATAACAGGATACCCATCATCATCTTGAGACAAATCATAGTTTTCCAGAGTATTCTATAGCACTTACGATGGGATCTACGTTTACGTAGATATGTGGTGAGCTTTGTCTGATTGGCAGGACTGGGAGCCGCCGTCCAGGTGATAACCGTGCACTACCCGGATTCTGTTGGGAACAATGATGATATTTAGTATAATAATCTAAATTAAAAATTAATGGTTAATTTTTATCGTTTGCTAAGTTAATGTTGAAATGTCCACTCAAAATCATTGGCAAATCATCAAACCTTTTACTCCTAATATCAAGAACCAATGAGTCACGCGCGGATTGCTTTAATTTATTATATTAAAAAAGAAACGATTTTCCTCAAATATGTCGCTAAAATTTGTCGCGCGTATATATAGGTTAACGCTATAAAGTATCAATATATTACAAATACTAGCTTTGCACCGCGGTGTTACCCGCTGTTAAAAAATAGCGTATGTGTTAATCCAGGGTGTCAGCTACCTCCATACCGAATTTCATGAAACTTGGTGGAACCGTTTGAGCGCAAAGAAGTAACAAACATACACTCACACACACTCACAAACTTTTGCCATTATTATATTAGTGAGATAATTAAAACCTGTTTTTTCACCGCCTACAACTTATCTGCTTTGTTCAAAGGTTGACTGGTATTGATGCCCAATGGCATTAAGTCCGCCTTGTGTGCGTTTTTTATCAATTGTGCAATAAAGATTAAATAAATAAATAAAACATATGATAAGTTTCTCCCTTCCCTATAGCACTTTTGGTCCATAATTTTAAAACTTTGATAATATTAGAAGTATTTTTCCTCACTGAATTTATTAGGCCCTTTACACACTGCGACTTTTAGCAGCGATGCAGTCGCGCGTTTTCGAAACGCGCGACAGCATCGCGACACCAGCAATTTTTGCATCGATGCTGTCGCGCGTTAGTATCGATACAGTTGCGCGTTAGCATCGATACACACGCGCGACAGCATCGATGCAGACGCGCGTTAGCATCGATGCAGAATTGCAGACGCGGGGTAGTGGGGTCATTGCCATCATCACTGACGACGCGGTTGGCGCAGTGGTTAAGCAACCGCCTACTGAGCCGACGGTCCCGGGTTCGAATCCCGGCAAGGGCAAATATTTGTGTGATGAACACGAATATTTGTGCCTGGGTCATGGATGTTCTATGTATTTAAGTATTTATTTATCTATATAAGTATGTATATCGTCGCCTAGTACCCATAACACAAGCCTTCTTGAGCTTAATTTGGGATTAGGTTGATTTGTGTGAGGTTGTCTGATATTTATTATTTATTATTATTTATTATCACTCACGTCACCAAAGAGCATATAATCACTACGTTTTAAGAGTCGGCACTTTCATACAAGCCGCTAATCGGAATTATGAAAGCCTTTTGTACCTAGCAACTTAAAACAGTAGTACCATCATAGTAAAAGCCAATTTTACTACGAGTATATTGGTATCACTGTTGTTAGGGCATGACAAATACGAATTATACTTTTCTATACGTAACGGGTGCGTAACGATGGCTATAACAACTTTTGATATAATTTCAGTCGCTATAACGCTCATGTGATATAATTTTTGAATGATATAACAACACTTAATATATCAACATTTGATATAATTATTGTTTAGAATAAGAATAAGAATAAGAATATTTTTATTGAATAACTGTGTACATAAGATGGAAAAGTGAATTTGTTACAACAGTTTCCCGACTTCGGGCATACAATAGTTATACTTAAAACCTAACTTATAGCTAAGATGCGAAATATTCACCAAGACTATAGAACACTCTTTGAAGCAGCCAATTTTTTAAATTAGTTTTAAATGCAGTTCCTTCTAAGACCTTTAGTTCGGACGGTAACTTATTAAATACTTTTTCATATACTGATCATTTTATCGAATAACATTTAATATAACAATTTATGGTATAACGTTTATTTTATCTAACGTTCAAATGGCATAACATATAGGGTATAGAGAAATAGGGGAGCGGGGGGCGGAGCCCCCACAAGGAAGCCCCCCCGCATTAAAAAAAAACTTAAACCAAAAGTTCAATTAGAAACGTAGGTTAGGTTAGGTTTGGTTAGAAAAAAAAAGGCTTTGGGTTAGGTAAATAAAACGCAATTCGCGCACAAAAATTAATACATTTTTCATTAAGCATAAGTATACCTAATGTTGTTATATCAAATGTATACTATATTAATTGAAATTATACTATTTGAAATTATACCATATGAAATTATACCAAATGTTGTTATTCCATATGATGGTTATAGGAAATAAGTGTTATACCAAATGATAAATATACGATATAAAAATAGATATTTTAAAATTATACCAAACGTTTATTATATCAAATGAGTCATTATACCCTTTGAAATTATATCAAATGTTGTTATATCAAACATACTTATACCATTTATTTTTATATCGATCATTACACACCCCTTTTCTATAGATATCGATAAATATTCGATATTCGTAGTTGCATAGGTTTGAAAGCAAACAGTTTTTTTTGTAATGCAAAAAACGACCAACATCATTAATGAATTAAAATACAAGTCACTTTGACAAATAAATATGCTGGTCGCTTCCTGCGGTCAATTTTAGTGCTGGTTGTACGAAAATAATTATACGCCTTAAAAATTGTTTATTTATTTGACATAACCTATATGTACGGTTTATCATTGGTTTTTTTTTTCAAGCAACATATTAGTAAACATAAAGTCGGTTGACCTAGGACCTGAAAAAGAAACGAAAATAAAAGAATTTATTGTCATTTAACTTTCTAATCGGTAAATACGCCAAGTCCTCATTGCCTGTTATATAACTTCACCCATAAAACAACAAAGTTTATCGAGAAATTGTTCACATCACTAGGTAGTTTGCTTAAAGTATGATTTTTGAGAATATACATTATTTTACGTATTTACCTGATATCTACTACAAATCTGAGTAAAACAGCTAACAAATACAATATATGTAAAGTTCCTACTGAAATACACCAAGTTTTACCTGTTCGGGTCAAGTGGAAATCTTGCTAAAAATATGCCAGAATCTTTTTTTTTTATCAAAATACGTTTCGCGTCGTGGCTCACGTTAGCATCGATACAGTCGCGATGCTAACGCGATACAGCATCGATGCTGCATCGCGATTGCATCGATGCTGCATCGATGTTGCATCGCGATTGCATCGATACTGCATCACTACAGTTCAATGGCCAGCTTCTGCATCGCGACAGCATCGCTACTGTATCGCGACAGCATCGCGACTGTATCGATGCTTAAAGTAGCGCAAGTGTGTAAAGGTGGACCATTTGCGACTGCATCGATGCTGTATCGTGACAGTATCGCGACTGCATCGCTGCTAAAAGTCGCAGTGTGTAAAGGGCCTTAAGGTTAAGTCCGAACTATCCGATTTTATTATATCTCAAAGACACTTGATTTCTATTTTAATCTCTATTTCTTACTAATGTAAGTTTATGATTACGCTTCACCATCTGTCACTTACAACATTTTGTTGTTCGAAGGCCCCCTTTCTTTTAAACAGACTCGGTTGCTAGGTTACCAATTGTTTATACGTCTGACGATCTGACGCGCGGATCTGACGCGAGTTTAACATTTTTTACCCATCTAAAAAGTGCCAAGTGCCGCTAAAGAAGTTTTCACTTCAAAAATTTAAACAAGACACAAGCTGGTCATCATGAGAGCCTCATTCAATGAGTGATATATAAAATGCTACTAGAACTGTATTAGGTGAGATTTAGATTTCAAAATAAATTCCTCGTGTTTACCTATACACTAACATTCAGAGAGATATGTTATCTTTTTATTTTACATTGCGAAGTAGGTGATTCTGATTAGGTACTTAGGAATTATTTCAATTAATTTCCCGTAAACTTCGACTGACTCATGTAAATAACAACGAATGACAGATATGACAGTTAGCTATTGAATTTCGGGTAACCATTAGATAATCAGACCTTGGGACTTTAATTATTTGTTTTGTCGGAAAATGACTGATTGTTAAAACTAGCGAAGTGACGTGGAGTGACGAAGCCCTCGAAGCCTATCAGCCCTCGGATTACCCGGCTGGTGTGAAGTGGCGCAGAACAGGGAAAAGTGGCGTTCCCTCGTGTCGGAGGCCAAGATCCTCTTAGGGTCAACAAGCCAGCTTAGAAAGCTGGCTAATTTGACTTAACTTAATATATTATTACGAGTATTATTTATCTGAGCCGCAATCAAGAGTTTTGTATAACCAATTTGAATTCGCCCTATATATTATTATATTTCCATAATTTTGACGACGCGGCTGGCTCAGTTTGTAAGCACTTGCCTACTGAGCCGGCGGTCCTGGGTGCGAATCCCGGCCAGGGCAAATATTTGTGCTTGGGTCATGGATGTTATCTATATATGTATTTATATATTATGTATATCGTCGTTTAGTACCCATAGTACAAGCATTGCTTAGTTTGGGACTAGGTTGATTTGTGTATTTAAACTTTATTGCACAAAATACAGCAGTAAAAGTACAAATGGCGGACTTAATGCCATGAGGCTTTCTCTACCAGTCAGAGACATTATTGGTATTATTGGTGCGGGAAGG
This sequence comes from Apotomis capreana, assembly GCA_947623375.1. Taxonomy (NCBI): domain Eukaryota; kingdom Metazoa; phylum Arthropoda; class Insecta; order Lepidoptera; family Tortricidae; genus Apotomis; species Apotomis capreana. The sequence continues at coordinate 61,067,505 of OX392498.1, read as the reverse complement.
GTGTACAAAAATACGACACAACAATATATATATTTTTTTTTTTAATATGGGACAACCTCACACAAATCGATCGATTTACTTATTTATACTAACACTCATACTTACCAACATCGGTGGTGAGAGAACTGCGTCCTCCTGTACGTCGGGCACCGGTAGCCGCCGGGGTAGTGGAATCAAAGGCTCCACAGACGACTGCACAAAATAATGACATTAAATAAATAAATATTAAATAAATATCGGACAACTTCACACAAAACGATCTAGTCCCAGACTCAAATTAAGCTCAAGAAGGCTTGTGTTATGGGCACTAGACGACGAACTACGTACTTACATAGATAAATATATACTGAAATACATAGAACAACCATGACCCAAGCACAAATATTCGAGTTCATCACACAAATATTTGCCCTGACCGGGATTCGAACCCGAGACCGCCGGCTCAGTAGGCAGGTGTCTACAAACCGAGCCAAACGCGTCGTCAATATTGGTCAATATAACGATAAAGTGATATAATAAACGAATAATATAATAACATATGTTATATATAATCTCATATGGTATAGTGATCGTTTAAAGGCTCAATACACTCAAACTGCTCAAACAAAAAAAGAAAAACTACTAGTCATGGTTAGCGTACGACGTACTAGACAACGAGCGAAGCGAGGAGGAGTGTTAGATTACACTGCGAATATAAACGTCATTCAAAATGTATTTTATACTAATTTATTGTTGTTATATGAACTCAATCAAGGAGTAAGTTCTGTTATTTTGGTAGTGGTTTGTTATATTTATTTGCGTATTTATTTTTCTTATCGTGGTGGGAGGGTGGGACCATTAAATGCATTGTATGCATGAAAAAATACGCAAATAAGTATAACGGGTTAGCATAAATTTAACTGGCACAATATTATATCGCGGAATAGCAAAGCAATATTATTATTTTCATTAACTGACAAGAAACCCGTTGTCATCCGTGTCAGTTTGTGTCAGAGGAGCAAAATCTTCATATATCCAAAAGTGTCCGCCACAGACTGTTGTAATAAGACTTTATTATGGGTGTCTCTGTAATACTTAAAGGAACTATGTAAGTTGGAATTACTCTGGTTACCTAAAATATTAAATATTTCCATTACACTGTGGTTCGATCCGTGGGTTTTAGGGTTCCGTACCCAAAGGGTAAAAACGGGACCCTATTACTGAGACTGAGACTTCGCTGTCCGTCCGTCCGTCTGTCACCGGGCTGTATCTCAAGAACGGTGATAGCTAGACAGTTGAAATTTTCACATGCTCCCATACAAAAATAGGGCTTTTTGAATGATATTTGTTCAAACGGGCATTTTCTCATGAACCGTTATAGGTAGACAGTTGAAATTTTTTACAGAATGTATATTTTTGTTACCGCTATAAAAAATTAAATAAAAAAAATAAGTAAAAATTAAAGGAGGACCCAATATAAAAACCGTGTTTTTGTTCAATATTGGTACGGAACGCACTTGGCCGGTTTTTTCATACTTTCTTGCTACTCTAGCGCTTTTGCGGAGGGCATTGTTGATATTATTTACTGCCTAAGGTTGGACACTATTTCTCCCTTGAACGATGTCACTTTGCCTTCTACTCTCCATAATTTCATTAGTGGCTGTTAATTGATTGACAAACGTAGTGGGATATTGTCACAGCGTAATCTATATTTTCGGTATATTTTACCTAGTTTAGGGGACGGAAGTTTGACCATTTATTAATGACCTATCTTGTACAAACTGTCTATAGCTTTACTACCTTTACATTGTAACATGCTTATGTACAATAAAGATTATTATTATTATTATTATTATTATTATTATCTCGAGTGTAGCCGGCACTCGAGATAGCGCGGAATGTCCAAGGGCTAGGCCGCTATTCCACATTTAGAAGCGATCCTGCCCGTCTAGCACAACTACGCTTCGCGACTCTTGTCGCGTGACATAGCATCGCCCGTCACTTTCTCACAGTACAGCGAAGAAAGAGATAGGTAATATTTCTCGCGCGAGAAGAGTCACGTGTTACAGTTGTTAAATATTTTTTCTTTATTTTGTAGCTTTATTTCCACACAAATCAACTTAGTTTCAAAGTAAACTCTAGTAGGCCAATGTTATGGACACTAGACATAAGGTACGGTGGAGTAAGATTAACATGGTTTGTCTAATGACTATGGCAGTCTTTTTTCGGTGATAGTTATACCCCACCTTATCTTACTTGTATACATAAATAGTAAATACATACGAAAAAGAAAACATTCATGACCCAGGAACAGAATACTTGTCACACAAGTACTTATCTTGCCGGGATTCGAACCCGGGGCTGCTGGTTCAGTGTAGGCAAGGCACTACTACTATAGCGCCAATCGCCGCAACATAAATTAGTACGATGCTATTATCATTAGTTTAAGGATGCGTTTTTTTTGACTCGGAGCAGAATGGACTGTGATTTGACCAAGCAATTGTTTCGCCACCTAAAAGGCCGCTAAAGACAGAAGTGCTATAAATGTATACTGACTGACTTACTATGTAATGAACATAAGATAAGATAAGATAAGATATTTATTGAATAATAACTTATTATACAGTAATAATAACTATAGCCTAAGACATTCTATGTGCAAAAAATTACATGCGCCTGAACTAGGATTCCCTGTGTTTCAGGCATATAGAGGACTAACTTATTAACAATTTCTTAAATAAATAATCATAAACACATGAAACAATAATTTAGTTCTTATTAAATAGTTTGATAAATTATAGATCGGATACAAAAATATTAAATTAGAATGAATACATGAAAATCAACTTAGAACAATCAGTAACTTCTCTGTATCTTCGTATGACATATTTTGTAGCGCTTCTTGGAGTGTTTTCTTACATTTCGCGTAGCTGAGCGGATATATATCCAGCTTCGTATTAAGCCTACTGTACAGAAGAGGACCCAGCGAAACAAAAAATCTAAAACAGAAGTGACTTCTTTGAATAGTTTTAGAGCAAACAATATCCTTTCGCCGTTTATTAGTATAATCAGTGCTATAAGGGATTGCAGCGTGCTGTTTCAGGACCGTGCTTAGTATAAATAGTTGCCGAACGGTTAGTACTTCACAAGACTTATAAAGAAGATTAGTAGGGTAGAGGAAAGGACGGGAAGTGGATACCTTTAGAATTGCTCTTTGAGCTCTTTCTAAGTTTATTAATGTAGTTTTGCCCAGCCCGCCCCATGAGGAAATGCAGTACGTTAATATCGATTGACATAGGGCAAAATAGACTTGTTTGATTAAATGTGAGTCCGCAAATGAACGCAGGTTTTTGAACACAAATATCAACTTACGTACTCTATTGCATAAAGCTGCGATGTGATATTTAAAAGAGAGAGTATCATCAATTATGATTCCTAAATACTTAACTTGGGTAACTGCGGCTATATCTGGACATTTGCATTGTGTTTTATTGGGGTCCTTACAGTTGTGCGAGTAGAGTTTGGGGTTATTTGGTGTTAAATTAGATTTGCGCATGGAAAACTTTATGTAGTTCGTTTTGTCCGAATTAAGTGTAAGTAGATGTTGTTGAAGCCAGTTATTAACAGTGTTTAAGCCTCGTTGCGCATACGTATAAACTTCCTCTATTGTTTTTGCAGAAAAAAGTAGAACAGTGTCATCCGCGTAGGAAATAATTTTGCCGCTATCCACTTTTAAATCACAGAGATCATTGATATAAATTAAAAACAGTGTAGGGCCTAGTATACTTCCTTAGGGAACCCCAAAACAAGTGTTTTTCAGGTCAGAGCTGACAACATTGTCTATTTTTATGCATTGAGTGCGCTCATCGAGATAGTTTGCGAATAGTTTGAGTTGGGTGCCTCTTACGCCTATTGCTTCAAGCTTGTGTAGTAGAATGGAAACAGAGACGGTATCAAAAGCTTTAGCAAGGTCTAGAAATTACTGTATTGTTAATAAATGAAACTAAACTAAACTATTTTGAGTAATGAGCAAAAATGCGCGATACCCCTATCGCAATTAACCAGTGTGCTAAGGCTACATGACTTTTGACTCGCTTCCTTTTTCAATTCCTTCTGACTGTATTGTCTACAACTTATAATGCAAGGCACAAGTAAAAAGTCATGTAAGCGTGATTCATCTCGGATTAGATTTTATACAGCAAACAATAACTCAGCACAACTTTGCCAATGTCGAATGAAGTATTCGTTCAAGTGACTTTTGGAACGACGCCCATTTTCAATGTTCGTTTAGCACATACTGATCGACTCTACACACATGAAATCTTAGGTACTTTGACATGAATAGGTAAGCAGCATATCACCTCTATGGAAAAAAACGATTAGAGGGGAATAATTCGAGCGTTTCAAACGCTTCACTTTCGTAAATACGTGTTTGACAAAATATATGTCGATATTTGTGTCTTTTCTAGCTATTCTTGTCTAGTCTTCTAGGCAATGAAATCAAAAACGGAGATGTTTTATAGTAATCGGTTCAATCGGAATGTTCTTATATTTTTGCTTTTTTATGTACCTATGTACCGCGATTACACGAAGATCCGGAAAAAAATTTTATTGTTCGGATGGTACTTTCTAGGTTCTCTTTTTAGGTTCCGTACCCAACAGTGTACAAACGGGACCCTATATACCTCGGGGTCTGTCACCAGGTTGTATCTTATGAACCGTGAAAGACAGTCTAAATTTTCACAGATTATATATTTCTATTGCCGCTATAAGAACAAATACTAAAAACTGAATTAAAAACAATATTTAAGTGGGGCTCCCATACAACAAACGTGATCGGTTGCGTTAACTTTGCACCTTATTTGTATCCGGTGCCATACATACCAGGTGGAAAGTGAACTTAATCCGGCGAGTAGTATGGAGCCGCAATGAGAAATCCTTGGTCCATTTCACACAGAGGCCACGCAGTCTTCGTCAATCGTCTCAGGCTCCGCATAGTAGAACAGTTTAAAGCCAGTCTAATAAGAAGAAGTTTTCTCACATTCCCGTAGGAGCTGTAATCGCTTTCCAGCTCCGTCGTTGTGGTCAACGGCTCATGCTGATCTGACTCCGTGGTGGACAACAGACTTCGCTCAGACTCGGACTGAAACAAGCAAGTGGGTTAGCTTCCTCATCATCATTTCAGCCGTAGGACGTCCACTGCTGGACGCAGACCTCCTCAATAGACTTCCACGTGGGCCGGATAGCAGCGACCCGCATCCAGCGAGTCCCCGCATCTCTAACCAGGTCGTCCGACCACCTGCGCATGGTCTCCACTCAAGAACCTTTCTGCCCCAACGGCTATCGGTTTTTTGACCTACGTGCCCCTATTGCCACTTCAGCTTGCAATAATATTACAATAATATTGTATCTAAATGTAATCTTAACTTAAGCCGATGTCGCTGTGGCGATTTTTTGTTGTACACCCCACTTTTTTAGGTTTTGGGTATTTTAAGTATTTAATACGCATCACGAGCTCTATTGGATAAAAACTTGTCTTAATATTTTTTCGTTCCATTCCGTTAACATTTCCATATAACGGAATAGAAAAACAAAAAAATATATGAAAATTGTGGGACATGCACTTTGCGTTCAGATTCATTACATTGTCAATAAAGTCAACATTCCCGACCTTGTTTGAGAAAATTATTATTTTACTTACCCAAACACTGGTTCCACTTGACGATGGGGCCGTGAGGTAACATTTCACAGATGAACCATTCTCGTCACACTCCGACAGGTTTTCGTTATTACCCTTTTTGAACTGAAACAAACAACATAATCTATTAAATTTCAATGGATCTATGTGTCGAGTCGGACTCGCGCAACGAGGGTTCCGTACACACTATGAAACCGCAGACCTCCACCTGTCCGCCGGGATACTCCTGATGAGGAGTATGAAGTACTTATCAGTAGGGTTGGGGTGCTCTGTGACGAACAACAAGGGTTCGGACCTGGCAGGCATCTCAGCAATGCTGCAAATGGTCAATGATATGTAGGACGCAGTGGACCATACTGGCCAATAACTCTGTATCACAACAGAGTTTTAAGAAGCTCTCCAGGCGCTGGATATTAAACGTCAAGAGCGCAAGGCGCGTCATAAGCTTACACCTACAATGACCGTGGTGAGCTCCACTGCGCGCTGTGATCGGATATTTACCAAAAACTGGGTTTTGCGAGTCATATCCGCGCCCATCGTCGTAGGAGTCCTACGGGCCCTACTACTTGAAGTCGCTGTCATCGGACCCGATGAAGAGGACATCATCATCACAACAGAACCACTGAAGAAACTAGTAGTAGTCCCAGTGCAGACAGTTGAATGGTGGTAGCAGCTATACCATAATGCAAGTAAATGTTCCACAGTATACCAATGGAACAAAGAGTTCCAGTAATATGTTTGAAAGTCGAAACAAACGAAACGAAATCAAATTGGGCAAACAGGTCTTCCAATGGAAAAGTAAATACCGTGTGACCTAACAATCATACATAATTGAAGCCTAATTTACTTAGTAATGGACTTCCAAAACGTACAATTGATAAATGAGAAACTAAAGATATTTGCTCCTAGCAAACTCACAGTTGAAGAAAAGGAAATAAAGGACGGACTTCCGAAGCACACAATTGATACATCGGAAACTAAAGATATGTTTCTTCCTAGCAAACTCACAGTTGAAATAAAGGAAGTACAGTCAATACATCGGAAACTAAAGATGTATTCCTAGCAAACTCACAAGTGAAGGCTAGGAAATAAAGGATGGACTTCCAAAACGTACAATTGAAAAATCCGAAACTGAAGATATATTTTCTCCTTGCAAACTTACAGTTAAAGGAAAGCAATAAAGGATGGACTTTTGAAACGTACAATTGATACATCGGAAACAAAAGATATGTCTTATGAGCTAGATAGATGAGAATGTTCATGAAAAGGTAATAAAAGATGAAATTCCAAAAAAACTATTGATACATTGAAAACTAAAGATATGTTTTTCCCTATCAAACTCACTGTTGAAGGAAAGGAAATAAAGGATGAAATTTCAAAACGTACAATTGATATGTGGCAAACTAATGATATGATTTCTACTAGCAAAACCACATATAAATGAAAGGAAATAAAGGAAATCCAAGAGAAAATTAAGTCCACTATCATAGGCGTCATCTAATGACAATTCACTCCAAAAAAAACTGCAAAAAAATTAGCTATTGCTATTTTTCTAAGATGGGCGCCATATCTTCAGCGGTTGAAGAGAATCCGATCAAATTGATTAAACCAGATTACTTCGAAAACCCCAAAAGAGGACCATATCATTTCTTCAACCTCGAGCAGTGAAATGAAATAAATTGGGCAAACAGCTCTGCCAATGATAAAGTAAATACAGTGTAACCTTACAATCATACACAATTGAAGCCTAATTTACTTAGTAATGGACTTCCAAAACGTACAATTGATAAATGGGAAACTAAAGATATGTTTGCTCCTAGCAAACTCACAATTGAAGTAAAGGAAATAAAGGACGGACTTCCGAAGCATACAATTGATACATCGGAAACTAAAGATATGTTTCTTCCTAGCAAACTCACAGTTGAAAGAAAGGAAATACAGTTAATACATCGGAAACTAAACATATATTCCTAGCAAACTCACAGGTGAAGAAAGGAAGTAGAGGATGGACTTTCGAAACGTACAATTGAAAAATCGAAAACTGAAGATATGTTTTCTCCTAGCAAAGTAACAGTTGAAGGAAAGCAATAAATGACGGACTTCCGAAACGTAAAATTGATAAATTGAAAACTAAAGATATGTTTTCCCTTATCAAACTCACTGTTGAAGGAAAGGAAATAAAGGATGAAATTTCAAAACATACAATTGATACATCGCAAACTAATGATATGTTTTATGCTAGCAAACCCACAGATAAAGGAAAGGAAATAAAGAAAATCCAAGAGAGAATTAAGTCCACTATCATAACGTCATCTAATGACAATTCACTCCAAAAAAACGGCAAAAAAAAATATAGCTATTGCTATTATTCTTAAGATGGGCGCCATATCTTCAGCGGTTGAAGAGAAACCGGTCAAATTGATTAAACCAGATTACTTCGAAAACCCCAGAAGAAGACCATATCATTTCTTCAACCTCGAGCAGTGAAATGGATCTGAATGACGTAGATCTAGAGTCGATTTCAAAAGTAACCGGCTGGTTTAATAACATAGGAAGTCCTAAAGCAAAACCACAGCCACTGATACAAAAGCCTTTAGTTCTTTAGGAAGCCGTTACTTTTAAAAATAAGGGTAGTTCAAATGCATCGTCACACTTCAGCGAAGCAACCAAGGAAAAGAAGGAACCTACTAAAGAACCGAAAGAGGTTAACACTGCTTTCGAACCTTCTTCGCATTATTGAAGAAATACGAAAATAGCAACAAACGTGTAGTTTCGGGGAGGACTTGGAGACCATGCTCAAATGACAGCTGTCGGACAGAGACAAAGTGGTGAGACAGAAAATGTTGGCCAGACATATTTAACGCTGCTGAAACCATAATTTAAGGTTACTTTTAAAGTTTACATTTCAAACATTGACATTGATGACTTGATGAAATGGGAATAAAAGATGAAATTCCAAAAAACAATTGATACATTGAAAACTAAAGATATGTTTTCCCCTATCAAACTCACTGTTGAAGGAAAGGAAATAAAGGATGAAATTTTTAAACATACAATTGATATGTCGCAAAGTAATGATATGTTTTCTGCTAGCAAAACCACAGATAAAGGAAAGGAAATAAAGGAAATCCAAGAGCAAATTAAGTCCACTATCATAGCGTCTTCTAATGACAATTCACTCCAAAAAGCGGCAAAAATTTTAGGTATTGCTATTCTTCTTAAGATGGGCGCCATATCTTCAGCGGTTGAAGAGAAACCGGTCAAATTGATTAAACCAGATTACTTCGAAAACCCCAGAAGAGGACCATATCATTTCTTCAACCTCGAGCAGTGAAATGGATCTGAATGACGTAGATCTAGACTCGATTTCAAAAGTAACCGGCTGGTTTAATAACATAGGAAGTCCTAAAGCAAAACCACAGCCACTGATATAAAAGCCTTTAGTTCTTAAGGAAGCCGTTACTTTTAAAAAGAAGGGTAGTTCAAATGCATCGTCACACTTCAGCGAAGTAACCAAGGAAAAAAAGGAACCTACTAAAGAACCGAAAGAGGTTAGTACTGCTTTCGAACCTTCTTCGTATTGTTGAAGAAATACGAAAATAGCAACAAACGTGTAGTTTCGGGGAGGACTTGGAGACCATGCTCAAATGACAGCTGTCGGACAGAGACAAAGTGGTGAGACAGAAAATGTTGGCCAGACATAACGTTGCTGGAACCATAATTTAAGGTTACTTTTAAAGTTTACATTTTAAACATTGACATTGATGACTTGCACAGGTGGTGACAAAGCACACATTGAGAAGTATTATGTTGTCCATAACGCTCATTGCCGTGTGGTGTCTTACAATTTCACCACCCCTTCTCCTCCCGCGGGTGTCGTATGAGGTGACTAAGGGAAGATCCGTACCGTGACATGCCACCAAAACACGCGTATCGTAACGTATGTTTGGCGATAGTAAGATATATGTACCAAATGTAAGCTATGCATGAGATAAATAAAAAAAAAAAAAAAAAAAAAACAAAAAAAAAAAAAAACGCGTTTTCTTGAACGTCGGTAAGTCACTGCATTCTTTACCTCCATCAATCGTATCGGGCACCCGATCCATTGATTCCAGGAGGTTGAGAACGAGAGAGTGGAGTTACAGTAGGCGCACCTGTTCATTCACTTTAATCTTATCACGCGCAGATGACCCTTGCAATTCGTAATGGACTCTGAGACCAAAATCCGGTGATGGAGTGTTAGCGGTGAGGTTCTGAACTTGATGTATCCGGGCCTTAGTGGACACTGCACTTAAGAGGCCTTATTCCTTTGAAAATGCTGATTGTTTTTGACATTTTTCTCTATGATCAAACATTTTTTTTAACTTATTATTGAGATTTATTGGTATATATTTCAAACCTACAGTTTGAATTTTTCATTGATAATTTTTGTTTCAAAAACTACTCGAAATTGACAAAATTCACGCGGTAATTTAGTTTTTTCGACTTATTTTCGGCTGCACGCAATAAAAGCATGAAATAGCTACGTTACTACCTAGAACTCGGGGGAAAGTATTATTCACTTCAAAAAGTTGGTTGAAATTATCAATAGGTATATTTGTCATAATATGAAACAAAAAAATTAAAATGAATGAGGCCTCTTAAGCGGTCAGACGAGAGTGTTCGCTCCTTGAACTCGATTGAGGTGGGAGGAGACTTGTAATTAATAAACTCCATAAGGAAAAAGGATAGATCTCCGACTGCAGTTCCTATAGAGGCATCTCCCTTCTATCTACCGCTGGGAAAATCTTAGCACATATACTCAACGCTCGTCTGAGTCGCGTTGCAGAAGAGATACTGCCGGAAAGTCAGTGTGGTTTTCAACCTTCTAGGGGAACTGTAGATGCTATAATTCTTGTTAAACAAAATACAGCAGAAGAGCTTAGAACAGGAACGTCTCCTATATTATGGGCTTTGTGGACCTTGAAAAGGCTTTCGATCGTTTACCACGCGAAGCTCTAGCGTATCCTGAAGAGAATTGGTTGTCCAGAGAAATTAGTGAACTTTTGGTGAGGCAGTTCGAAGAAAATATGATGGCCAAAGTTCAGCATGAAAACGAATTCTCCTAACAGTTTCCAGTAACCAGTGGTGTGAAACAAGGGTACGTTATGGCTCGTACTCTCTTTAACTTGTATTTCTCAGCAGTTCTGGAAGATTCGCTTTAATACTTATTTTTTTATTTGGATTTATTTTGTAGCATTTGTATTGTATTATATTTTATTACTAAGCACATATGTTAAAATCGGAAAGTGTAGGGGGAAAAACTGACAATATCCCTTTTTTTTATTCATGTCATTCTATGGCTCTAAATATCGCAATACACAATATAGGATTTTTTTTTGACATCATTATGCTCGGTTATCATTATCTTTACTAGCAAGACTATAACCAGCGATTGACCAGTTTAAGTTGACCTCAACTACGCTGACACTAAAAAAAGCCTGCCAAGTACGAATCACACTCGAGCACAGAGGGTACCGTATAAACGATGAAAGTATATTGCTCTAAAAAAATGATAAACTGTACCAAGAGACAAACTTAACTTTGGCGTTGCAAAACTGTTGTCCCCATACACACCACACCATAACCACCACCATCATCATCATCACTACCAACATCACCACCAGTCACCACCATCATCATTACCATCACCAACACCACTTACCATCACTACGTATACCTATTGCTATGTCACGAGTTAATGCTCACATTAATGTACAGTACACAACTATTTCAAAATTATCTACGCAGCCAACACGATTCCAACTCGATGCCCTTGCGGGGTGAGGTAACTCGATTCGGTGCGGGGGTGTGCGTGTCCATTCTGTATGTAGTACTATAAAATATTCTGTGGATCAAGTCAGTGCCATTCGATTGTTACCGATGCCCGATCCGGGACCCCGATCCACTGCTTAGTATGGATTACTATAAACGCTGACGGAAATGCCATGACTTTGCGCGGCAGCGGTGAGCGGTACTTGTGTCTCGCTCACTTAGCCGACGCACTCGGATCTGTCGCTCAACCCCTCGCCTAGCCGCTGGTCATGCGGAGGCACCACACTAATATTATAAAGGCGAAAGTTTGTGCGTGTTTGTGTGTATGTTTGTTACTTCTTCACGCTCAAACGGCTGAACCAATTCTGACACATTTTGGTATGAAGGTAGCTGACGCTCTGGATTAACGCATAGGCTACTTTTTACCCGAAAAAAATAGGGTTCCCATGGGATGAGCGGGTAGCAGCGCGTGGTGCAGCTAGTAATCCTTTCAACAGAGGGTTGTGGTCGCCCGTCGCGGTCGTGTGTCACGTATGCCACCTACCTGTCTTTCATGGCGAGGATTCAACTTAGCCGGCGCCTCGTTGCGCTGCAAGATCTGTACCAACACCCCACGTTCCGAGCGTGACAAGAAATGTAGGACATACTCCACCAAGAGATCCGTTCTGCCGTTAAGGAATTTGTACAGAGACCAGAGCTCGTCCGTCGAGCCTGAAAGTATCCAATTTTTTTTGACAACATTTCAAAAAAAGCTTTTAGATGTCAATTCATTCATTCGATTAGGCTAGGTCTTTTTACAATAAATAAATAAATAAATATTAAGGGACAATCATACACAAATCGACCTAGTCCCAAACTAAGCAAAGCTTGTACTATGGGTACTAGACGACGATATACATAATATATAAATACATATATAGATAACATCCATGACCCAAGTACAAATATTTTGCACAAATATTTGCCCCGGCCGGGATTCGAACCCGGGACCGCCGACTCAGTAGGCAGGTGTCTACCAACCGAGCCAAACGCGTCGTCGTCGCGATGTAAAAGCCTTTCAAATAAACAATGCGAAGATCGACATACAAAGCATAGGACAAATTCGAATTTAGGGTGGCGGAAAGGTTGACGCGCTGGACCGGTAATCCAGAGGTGTCGGTTCAATTCCCGGTCTCGTCCACTAGGTTACGCATTTCAATTTTTCTTTGAACTTTGATTTTCGAATGATATCATATTGAAATCTATTTTTTTATTACCGAAGAACTCAAGCCGAAAGAAAGCTGCAAGCAACAGTTACAGATATTCGGAAAAGATCGTTTAAAAAATTAACGTGAACTTTTTTCTAAAAATTGATTTCTTAGGCTAGTTTTACTTCGAATCGCTTGCAAATTCGATCGTCATACAAAAAAGGGTCCCAAAATGCTGTGTGAGAAAATACTTTTCCATCGCGTCACATTCATAGAAATTAAAAAAACACCTTTTTTCTTGCAAGAGGTTTGAATATACTATCAATTTTGAGTGAGGTTAGCCGTAAATAACTGTGAAAGAAGCAAATCGTGGTATCAATGAAATCAAATGGTGAAATTATCACAGTCAACGTTCACAATGTGACTTTTGTAATGGATTTTTGATGTTAAATAGGTGTGAAAAAATGGGTTTCATCCTCTATTGATTTTAATGAAAACAACTTGTTTGAAAAATGAAATGTTGTCAAATCGATGTTCTGTTTTTAAAGACTATGGATGTTTGGTAAATTTGTAGAGATTACATGTTATCGTGCACGCATTCCTACACACTGCACAAAATGTGCAAGTGCCAATTTTTATTTTTATTGACACAAAGGTAAATTATGAAATAAAAGTGTGATCCACTGCAATGTAAGCATGACTCGAACCTGCGACCTTACGTCTCTGGCATAGCGCTCTCTCAACTGAGCCATCAGCATCAGTTTCATTTGATTTGGTGTAAGATAACTGTTCAAGTTGGGGTTAAGGGATAAACAATTTCCAAAATAATATTATATATATGTCACGTCGTTGTGTGCACGTACCTTATATGAGCTCCAGGAGAATTCCCGCGGGATAACGGCACGGCACAGGTTTCCAGGATTCACATTTTAAATAGGCACCTCACTCGCGTGCTAATAGGAGTGCACATCAAATCAGTCTGTCCATGTCATCATAAGAGGGAACAAGGGCGCGGGGTGGCGCGGGTGGGGGGGTCAACGAATACTATAATGAACATACCCCCGCCCTAAACATTACTATGTTTACGATAAACAAGAGAAAATAAGTTAATTTGAGCAGTCATCACAAGGGAGGCGAATTATCCTATTCGTAGGTCTAGTTAGAACACCCGTAGCGGTCTTAACTTGTACAACACGCACGACGCCGTCATTCCCGGGAAGTACGGACACGATGCGGCCGCGCCGCCATTCTAAGGGAGGAACATTATCTTCTCTAAGAAGAACTAGATCGCCTACTTCGGGAGGTTGCGAGGAATGGGATGCCCATTTGGGCCTTGTTTGCAATGTCGATAAGTATTCTGTGTGCCACCGTGACCAAAAGTGTTGTAACATTTGCTGCACTAATTGAAAACGTGTGAGCCGATTAGTTTTAACTTCCTGCAAAGGATACTCGGGGATCGCAGTCAAAGGTTCTCCTATGATAAAGTGCCCGGGCGTAAGTACTTCAAGGTCGTTAGGATCCGGCGACAAGGGACACAAAGGACGCGAATTAAGGACCGCCTCAATTTTGGTAAACACTGTTGTCAGCTCTTCGTAGGTGAGTGGTGTGTCACCAACAAATTCCGCAAGGAAACAACCCGCAGGTACCACAAAAAAAAACAATAAATTCCGCAAGGATAAAAATACAACAAGGAAACAACAAATTCCGCAAGGATACAACCCGCAGGTGCCGCAAAAATACAACAAGGAAACAACCCGCAGGTGCCGCAAAAATACAATAAGGAAACAACATATTCCGCAAGGATACAACCCGCAGGTGCCGCAAAAATACAACAAGGAAACAACAAATTCCGCAAGGATACAACCCGCAGGTGTCGCAAAAATACAACAAGGAAACAACCCGCAGGTGCCGCAAAAATACAATAAGGAAACAACAAATTCCGCAAGGATAAGGATACAACCCGCAGGTGCCGCAAGGAAACAACCCGCAGGTGCCGCAATATACAACCAACAAATTCCGCAAGGATAAGGATACAACCCGCAGGCGTCACAAGGATACAACCAACAAATTTCGCAAGGATAAGGATACAACCCGCAGGCGTCGTAAGGATACAACCAACAAATTCCGCAAGGATAAGGATACAACCCGCAGGCGTCACAAGGATACAACCAACAAATTCCGCAAGGATAAGGATACAACCCGCAGGCGTCACAAGGATACAACCAACAAATTCCGCAAGGATAAGGATACAACCCGCAGGCGTCACAAGGATACAACCAACAAATTCCGCAAGGATAAGGATACAAACCGCAGGCGTCACAAGGATACAACCAACCAATTCCGCAAGGATAAGGATACAACCCACAGGCGTCACAAGGATACAACCAACAAATTCCGCAAGGATAAGGATACAACCCGCAGGCGTCACAAGGATACAACCAACAAATTCCGCAAGGATAAGGATACAACCCGCAGGTGCCGCAATATACAACCAACAAATTCCGCAAGGATAAGGATACAACCCGCAGGCGTCACAAGGATACAACCAACAAATTCCGCAAGGATAAGGATACAACCCGCAGGTGCCGCAATATACAACCAACAAATTCCGCAAGGATAAGGATACAACCCGCAGGCGTCACAAGGATACAACCAACAAATTCCGCAAGGATAAGGATACCACCCGCAGGCGTCACAAGGATACAACCAACAAATTCCGCAAGGATAAGGATACAACCCGCAGGCGTCACAAGGATACAACCAACAAATTCCGCAAGGATAAGGATACCACCCGCAGGCGTCACAAGGATACAACCAACAAATTCCGCAAGGATAAGGATACAACCCGCAGGCGTCACAAGGATACAACCAACAAATTCCGCAAGGATAAGGATACAACCCGCAGGCGTCACAAGAATACAACCAACCAATTCCGCAAGGATAAGGATACAACCCGCAGGTGCCGCAAGGAAACAACCCGCAGGTGCCGCAAAATACAACCAACAAATTCCGCAAGGAGAAGGATACAACCCGCAGGCGTCACAAGGATACAACCAACAAATTCCGCAAGGAAATAACCCGCAGGTGCCGCAAAAATACAAACAACAAATTTCGCAAGGGGATAGTCCAGTTATTGCTGATTCTCAGGATGAGAACAATTATAAGGCACTGGCCGCGAGAGATAGGGTGATGCTGCACGTCTATCTCTACTAGTGGTAGGGGTAGGTGAGCGTTCATTCCGATGGGGAGGAGGTGAGGTATACCTAGTAGGCGAACGGTTAGGGGGGCGATACCATGTCAGAGTTGAAGACGGTGGAGGCGTGGTGAGGCTGGAGGAGACGGTCGGGGAGAAGCGCGAGTCGCAGTGTAACAGCGTGAAACCCCCGCCCGTGCGAGAATGGGGGGAGCCAGGGCGCATCAGTTCCGGCGAATGGCGGAGGGAAACCGCACGAGCCGCTGGAGAGGAAGAAGCATAGGGCGCATAGGGCGTGCGACAGGTCGGGCTCCAGAATGGGAAGGTGGGGTGTCAACAACCGCAGTGCCTCCGACGTTGTCATGGAGACGACATTTTTATTTTATATTTATATGGTAACAAACGTGCAAAAGGAATTTAGATTGACGAATTTCCAAAATTTTAATGGTACCTACTTTCATTTATCGATAAGGTTCGCTAAACAATTTTAAAGATTGGTTGTACAGGGTAAACAAATTAACGCCACGGTAATACTACGATTAAAAGGTTATGTCCGCAATAATGTGAAAAATTAACATTTACTATTTTACTTCTTATATACTTTTACTTTTACTATTAACCAACACCTAATAACGAATATTCAAATAATATTCGGCTAACACTAAACTAAAGGGAAAATCTTATTATAAAAGATCAATTATTGACAAAGTTACAATTACATTTACCGAAGATCACAGCAGTTAAACACTTAGAGTTAGGATCAAACTTATGTCGTTACAAACAAGGCACAGTTTCCCGCACACAGTAATGGTTCAAGTTAACGACCGAGTCACAGGTAAATAGGTAATCAGCGAAGGGGAGATAACGGTTGAGACCGCGTGTTCGATGAAATTGATGCAATTTTACTAGTTAAAACTTTAGGTAAATATCTACGAATCGCTCAAAATTTTAGAAACAAGGGATATTTACACTATGGGGGGGTTTTTATTCGTTATTATGCACTATAAGAAGTGAATCTAACCACGCTCTGCTACCAAAAATGTTCAAGTTGGGGTTAAGGGATAAACAATTTCCAAAATAATATTATATATATGTCACGTCGTTGTGTGCACGTACCTTATATGAGCTCCAGGAGAATTCCCGCGGGATAACGGCACGGCACAGGTTTCCAGGATTCACATTTTAAATAGGCACCTCACTCGCGTGCTAATAGGAGTGCACATCAAATCAGTCTGTCCATGTCATCATAAGAGGGAACAAGGGCGCGGGGTGGCGCGGGTGGGGGGGTCAACGAATACTATAATGAACAATAACAAATATACTAAATACGTATTTCTTTCAGTACAGTTGCAATATAGTGTACTTCCAAATAGTACTGAATGAGAAATTACAGATCGAGTATTTTTTTAAATACTATGATTTATAATTATAAATTAGACGTATAATTAACTAAAATCGAGATAGCAGGTCAGTATTTTGTTCTACAACCTTTAGCGATTGCAGAGCCTAACAAGGGTCGGTCCGGCCCATGGATAGTGGCGCTAAAAACAGCTTTCATTTGGCATTAATGAGCATATTTGCAATTTCTCAAGGTTTCGTCATCAACCAAGTTCAAAACTTATTTTAACAGAATGCTGCTCAATCCTTCGTTCTTTTTGCGAAATAAATACTGAATCCTATTGAAAAAAAAAACTAGACTTTCATCACTCTGGATTTGGCTTTATTATGCAAGAAATACTTGAGCATTCAGTCCTGTTTCCTCTTTGTTTACATCAGTGACATTCACCGACTTTCAACGTCGGTTACCGAAGATTCGTCTTTACCAGTAAAATAAATTAGTATTACTAAGAATCCTCAATCTTCAAAAACATCCTGAGGGGCTATACATTTTGGTAATGGGATCTATGAAAGTTAGTAGGCTAAGCGAGTGACTGGGGTGCTTTTACAGCATCGTCAGAAAGTACCGTTTTCAGTGCTCTTTTCATATGTACTGCGTTCCGTTAGTAAACTTCAGAGGGAGACAAAAAGATAATTCTTCAGCAGTGGTGGGCGTGGCTTGGCAGCCGCAAGCCTCCGACCGCCGCGGTCGAAAGAACTTATGTCGACTTGACTTGTATAGAATGTTAGACTTTAACTTGTGTGTATAATTGTCATTGTTGCGAAACTATCGGGTACATAAACGTGTTATTGTTTTGTTTATGGATAGGTATAGATGTTGGCAACGGAGTTTAGGTGAATGACCAACAGTTACGCACATAGGTACAGTCGAAGGGAATTGAGAAACCTTTTTCGCTCCTGGCACAATGACAATAAAGGTCAAAAGGTTTACCGTACGTAGTCTAAGATAAGATATATAAGGACGATCTTCCCTCATCTGTTGATTTTAACAATGTTCAAACGTTTATTCATAATTTACAATAAGTAATATAATATAATAATAATAATAAATTTATTTGTTCAATAAAACCTTAGCATATTACAGTTTATCTTATATTCTAGTTACACTTGCAAGTTACAGATTTAATATTTGAGTCTTAGGTACTATTATATTCTTACAGGCTAAGGTTGAATGAGATCTGAGTGCCCCGACCTCCACACTAGGATTCCCTGTGCTGTGGAGATCAGGCTCCTCCTCTGGTTGACATGCTAATCTGGTTACTCATGCAAAAAATAAATAAATAAAAAATATTCTATGTAAAAAGAAACAGGACAAATGATGTATACTAACTTCATAGTCCAGTTTACTAAGTTTAACATTTTATTCATTGATTAAGAAAGTATCAAGCAGTAACTTCTAGTAATTGTTCCGTATTATTATAATTATTTGTAAAAAGCCAGTTACAAAGTTTTAGCTTGCAGTTGTAGGTGTTTAGGTTTACTAGGTTTAGGATTCTGTTTAATTTGGTGTAAATGAGAGGGGAAAGAAAGTTACTAAACCTGCGCGCAAATTTTGTTTTGATCTTAGGTGTGTTCCACCTTTGAACTCGTTTTGTGTGGTTTTGGCAGAGACTTTTTGATGTTTTGTGGAATTTGAGAGCTATGACCTTTATGAATAATTGCCTTACTGTCAAAATTTTGTTTTCCGCGAACAGTTTTCCAGTGGGGTGAAGAAAATGAAGCCGGAACATAAACTTTAGTACAGATCTTTGCGCTCTCTCTAGCTTTATAAGATGTGTCTTGGCAGCACCTCCCCAAGCGCTTATACAATAACTTAATACTGATTGACCAAGAGCTAAATAGACATGTTTGAGGAGCTGGTGGTTGGCAACTCTCCGTAGTTGTTTAAAAGTGTACGTAAGTTTTCTCACTTTTTGGGTTAGATTATTTATGTGTTTGTCCCATTTTAGATGTTCATCTAACGTAATGCCTAAATACTTGATGTCTCGGCATCTCTCGATTTCTTGACAGGCGCAGTTATTATTAACAGGGTTACAGTTATGAATGATGATATTACGGTTTACCTTGGGAAGTGACTTTGTGGTTATCCCAAAACAAATATACTTAGTTTTGCTCACATTCAGCGTAAGGACGTTATGTTGAAGCCAATTGGACACAGTTTGGAGACCAGCTTCCGTGGCTGCAAGTGCATTTTCCCAGGACTTGCCATGAAATATAATTGCTGTATCGTCTGCATAAGTGACGATGTTAGCGTTGGGTAACTTGATATTGCACAGGTCATTTAAATATACGAGGAAGAGTGTAGGTCCCAGTACGCTTCCTTGGGGGACGCCGTAACTTATATTTAAGAAGTCACTGAGGTGCTGCCCAACTCTGATACACTGGTTTCTGTTGGTTAGGTAGTCACGGAACCATTCATAAGCAATGCCCCTAATACCAATAAGTTCAAGCTTTCTTAAGAGTAGCGGTATAGAGACCGTATCGAATGCTTTTGCCAGGTCCAGGAAAACGCCTACACACCTTTGACCTGTATCTAGGAATTTTGTGACATGGTTAACCAACAGTGTGACGGCATCTTCCGTGGACCTGGACGGTCTAAAACCATACTGATTGTCGGATAGAAGTTTATTATTTTCCAGATAGTTTAGAAGCCTGGCATTTACAATTTTTTCTAGCATTTTCCCCAGAATACTCAGCAGCGATATTGGCCTATAATTACTTTTTTCCTTAGTACAACCTGCTTTGTGGATTGGACATACTTGAGCTGTTTTAAAATGTTCAGGAACTATTCCAGTCTGGATACTTAAATTGAATATGTATGTTAATGGTTTCGTGATTTCATTAACTGTTTCTTTTAGAGTTTTGCCGTTTATAGAATCCAAACCTGGTGATTTGTCGTCTTTTAGTTTCAGGATTAACTTTTTCACCTCCAGTTCGTTAGTGGGTGATAGAAATATCGACTCAGGTGAAGAATTGCTTGAAGCTACAAGCATCGATGCCAGCTGATTTTCTGATTTACCTAATGAAGTCAGATTTTTTGTCGCTAATTCTTCGCCTATGGATGTAAAATATTTATTCACTTCGTTAAGGGCCTGTCGTGGGCAAGATTTTTGAAGTAGTAGATCTTTATTTTTCTGGTCATTTGCTTTAAAATAGCATATTCTTTTTATAGTAGTCCAAAGTTTTTTCATGTCTCCTCTGCATTTTTCGATGTTTTCTCTTTCAAATTGGTCTTTTATGTTCTGTAGTATGTTGTTACAGTAATTTCGGTACGATTTATATTGATTTTTAATTAGCTCATCATCCTTATTTTTTCTGTATTGCTGGTGCAGCTTGTCTCTTTTTCTTATGCAGCGCAATAGGCCCGGTGTAATCCAGGACTTCTTAGTGTATTGTTTATGTGGAATCTGTGTTACTCTCGTGTGTTTACTAATAATTTTGTTTAGTGTGTTCATAAAGATTCTCATTGCTGTGTTCACATCTGAGCAACTGTACAAGTCCGACCAAGGCATGATTGTTAAGTCTTTGCGCACATTTTCGTAGTCAATGACTGATTTGGTAGACTCTTTGGATTCAAGTACTTTAGGATCTTGACTTAGCGATACGATGACTGTATCGTGATCGGTGATATCAGTTACGCAGACAATGGCTGTTACCTCTGCTTTGGTGTTGACAAGCGCGTGGTCTAAGCAATTTTTGTCACGTGTGGGAAACGTGTGCGCCGGGCAAAAACCATGCAGTGCCATGATATCCATGTAACTATCAGAATGTCTATCGTTGTTGTCGTATTTGATATCTATGTTCATATCTCCGACCACTACTACATTTGTGTTGGTATATTTGGCCAGAATACGATCCAGGGTTTTCAGAAATTTATCTGGGTTGCTAAAAGATGGTGGTCTATATATAGCAATAATAGTAAGGTCAGTGCTTACCTGAACGATTAGACAATTTGCATCATCCACATATGGTTCTTGTACTTGAATATCCAGTCCCACTCGTGAAAAAACAATAATTCCTGAGTTTTGGTTGATGACTTTCTCTGTATTGGCGGAGTTATATCCTGGTAAACTACCATATGTACAATTAAGGGTTAGCCAGCATTCGGTTAGTACGATAACGTCCGGTTGGAATCCTAACCTTGATAGAAAGATTTCAAGAATATTTTTATTATGGTTGAAGCTACGTATATTTTGGGATACTATAGTTGTTTTATTGTTGGAATCATTAATAATAGTTTTGCATAGATCTGGGTTATCCACATAGAAGTTTTTAACAAGTTCAAGATTTTCTAAATCTTCAATTACGTCCCTTAGTTCCATTTAACACAAAAATTAAAGGAAAAAGGGATATTTTGAACGTAGTTTTTATATATTATATTTATGTGTTTGTGTTTTGATAGGTTCGGTTTTCGTGTAGTGTAGCAAAGGTAGATAGTTTGATTTTTGGCGTTTTTATTTTTAGAGTGAGATAAGGTTTTGGTATTTTGGGTTAGACTTGTTCTGTTGGTTAGTTGTGGGCGAGTAATGGCTATTAAAAATTTGATTTGTAGAGACTTACAGAATAGGGGCTCGTTTAGTATTTTTGTAATTTCGGGGAGGGTTTTGTGTCCTAATCTTAACACATTTAAAATTAGCATGCTACATGATACAGTGCTAAAATACAATCTTGCAAATAACATACAAAAAGAAGTGATGAGAATATTTTCTTCAATACAGGTTTCCAGCAGTACTAATAGTAGTCATCTTTTCAGGACTTGCAGCTGAGCCTCAGATGTAATAAGTAAAGCGGCAGAACCTGCTTCTTTGCGCAGGAACACCTGGCCGCCCTCTGTCCAGCAGTAGGTGTAGTTGCAGGTCTTTTTCACGTCTCGTGCTACAAAGTGTAACCTGTTGCCTTTGGGCGTCAGGTGCTCCGACACATAAACAGGATTCGAGGGCCCAGGAATCTCCAGAAGAGTTGTGTTTATTTCATTACCTTTGTGACTCAAATTGTAAGACTTTACTGCCAGAAGAAGTTTCTTTTTATTTATACAGCTCGTCAGGTTTACTACTATGGGACATATTCGGTTGTCATCTTTCTTTCCCGGGAGACGGTAAATGTCCCTTATATGGCTTTCATCGATATTAGTGTTTACGACTGAACATAGGTTTGTGAGTAATTTAATTAGATCCTCCTTTGTTTCTTTACCTTTAAGGGGCACGTTTCTTATTTCCACGCAGGACATCCGCGATTTTCTTTCCAGGTCCTCGATTTTGGTTTCCAGTGCCTGGATGTGTAGCGCTTGCTCATTTTGCTCTTTTTCAATGCCGTGAATTTTTGTTGTTAGTTCCTCAATTCCTTGGTTCATATAAGACATTGACTTGTCGATCTCTTGGTTAAAGTTTAAAATATCTCCCACTTGATTTTTTAGTTCATTTATATTCGTAACTATTTTCGAGAGGATTGCATCTTGGCCGGCTTTCCATGACGTCAACATCTCTCGCATCTCATCCTTGAATTTATTTAGTTCACCTGTTGTGTCAGCGAACTCTGGGGGGCATGGTCTCTTGCGGCGCTTGGCTTTATCGCTGCCCATGGCCGTCAGGTCGGTATCTGAGAGCGAGTTTTGAAGCCCTGTAGCCTCGGAGGACTGGGGTTGCGTCCCTAATTGCTTCGACATAGTGCTGAGTATTTGTGCAAGAGGGTAGAAAATAAATAAATCTAGTATGGCAGAGTGCCCAAAGAGACACAATTACAAATAATATTGAGCCAATATAATTAGGTTCATAATATGCACCCGCGATGACTAAGACTCACACGTAGCACACGTAGCTTCTCGTAGTCCGTGTTCGTAGACGCTGATGACGTATATAGGCGATCCAACTTCGTAGCGCGTAGCACACATGCGGTGAAGCACATAGGTTGTCCCTTTCTTTCGCTGGATTGCGTCCGAATGATGCCGCGGTGTACCAGGACAACAGAGCGCGATGGAGATAGACGCGGCGCGTGCGCGTGACTTGCCTTGTGTGTCAGCGTTGTAACGAGGCTTCGAAGTACCAGGCGCGCAGAACTCGCGCAGCGGTGTTGATGCACTTCGTGACGGCGCGGCGAGGGCCGCGCGCTTTTATGCACTCCTATTATCGCACGTGAATTAAAAACGGTAAATATTAATAAATAATGCAAATAAAACTAGCGCGGATCTTTTAGGCACGTCTTCACCTTGCGGTGGTCCGAGGGGAGGAGGATAAGTCCATCTGTTTTTGTCCTCTCATCACGCTGAAATGGCTGGACAACTTTGGTACAGGGATAGCTGAACATCCAAAGATTGGTTATATGTCATATTAAGTTAACACAAAAACCTAGAATGAAAAGCACAGCATAATTCACCGTTTAAGTAACATCAAGATAGAGAGCAAAAAAAAACAGGAGGCTCGACGGACAGAGCCTCCAACATTAAAAATAAAACACAAAATCGTAAAAGGAAACAAGACGGTAAGTCTGATAATTTTTTAAGTTACCTTATGTAATAGATAGTGATTAAAACCGGGGGCTAGAGCCCGCAATAAAAAGACCACAAAATTAAAAAACAGAACTAATGCTAAGACTGTTAAAACTTTAAAGTAGGTACACCGATGAGATGGCACCGTAAAAGACGGGGATCTGGGGGCAAAGGCCCCCCATATAAAAAAGAAAACAAATACGTAGATGGGAAACAAGAAGCAAAGGCTTGTATTAAAAAAGAAACACAAACATGATAGAATTCTTGCCAGTAATTAATATGTATGTTAGTATGCATACTAATTACTCAGATTTGCAGTAAATAACACGATTTAGGCCAATATCTGTGGAGTCATGTTTGGACATGTTTCTACAAAACTCGCGACACTCGCTGTAAAAGGTGGATGACCGACCCTCGGCTAAATGCCTCCCTAGACCTACTCCACAGTCGTGCCCACCCTGTCATACAAAAGGGGGTAGCTTGCCCCCCCGAGTTACTGGCACCCTGCCAGCTAACCGCAAAGCATCAGCAAAGGGGTTGAAGCGCCAATGAACTTCCTAGCAGTTGGGACCTACTGGATACAAAGCCGAACGCTGTGGTATCCCGCTGACCTATGCAAATGAGACCTAGATTAAGGATTCATTTATGATGAAACTGAAAGTGAAAGCAAAGGTCTAGGTCAAGGTCAACAAAAATATAAAACAAAAAAAGCCCCAACAGGCGCCGTTTTCGCAAAATTTGGGTTTTTTGGGATTTTTTGCGAAAACTGCGTCTGTCGGGGATTTTTTTTTTTTTTTTTTTTATTTATATTTCCACATCTACAATAGTCATAACAGGATAAACCCAATGCGACAATGTAGCAAAAGATAACTTAATTAAAGTAACATATTTTATACAAGGCTAACTTAGTAAATTCATTTATATGACAATAAAATATGTCTAAATCGGTGGCAATGAGGTTCAAAGTGCGAAGTGCTCGCGTCAGCGGTGCCTCCCGCCACAGCCTCGTGCGCGCGCGCGGCACCGCCAGCAGCGCCGGCCGCCGGCTCGGCCGCACCCCGCCCCGGCGAGGGACGACTACTCCCACCATGCTCAATATATCGGGATTAAAAAGTTTTCCTCGAATTAATTTAAAGATATATGTCACAAGTGATAAATCCCTCCTGACTTTTAGCTGATAATATCCGACCATGCCTAAAATAAACAATGTTGGATACATTAACGGGTAAAAAGGGTAGACTCCGTATTGCCTCTTGTACATATATCTAATAAACTTATTTTGAATTCGTTCTAACATGACATTGTACTTTGCTTCGTGCGGTGCCCAGATTTCCGAGTTACATTCTAACTGGCTTCTCACTAATGCATTATACAATGCCTGAATAGCCTTCATATTTGTGAAGCTGTTAGCCATCCTGAGTACAAAGCCTAGATTCCGAAATGCTTTTTTACATATGTGAGTGACATGATTGCGAAACGTTAGCTCAGTGGTAAAATAGACTCCCAGGTCTCTCACCTCCGTGACCCTCCCAATCGGCATTCCGTCCACCATATAATTATACTGTATGGGAGTGCGTGACCGTGAAAATGAAATAACCATACATTTTGAAACAGTGGCATCAGCGTGATACTTAGCAGTTGAAGTAGCCAATAGCGGAACAGTACCCTTACCACGAGTTTACAGTAAAAGTACTCGCTGGCGACTCCATACACGATTTGTATGAAGAATTGTAGTTCTACAAAGTAACCGGTCACTCGTAAGGATGTGTTACGATATAATTGTTTTCAAAATGTTGCATCTCGAAATATTATTCCAGTGCATCACGATCGTAAAATAAATACAGATTCGTACAAAAACGGTATGGAAATTTTGGGAGATGCGACGACAATCACGTAAAACTGATAGTGGTGGGAAACACCGAAGACTAAGTATCGCGCGGTCGCTCGCCAACAAGATGGGCCTAGCAGTGAAAGATTCGTCGTCTAAAAGGGGAATGGATGAATAAAAAATAACGTATTTTTTGTTTATGTTATCTATTATTTCATTAGGTATTTTAAAATGAGTTTTATCCAAGTTCATTTACGCTATTTCTCGTACGCTTGAACTATATCGACTGAAAACTCAATATTATGGTTTTTGGCTGGAAAACCGGTTTTACAGCCGGTTTTTCCGCTACGTTCCTTAGACATCAACGTGCGAACGAAAGCCAGGCTCGCACTTCGTCCCGAATCGATCGTTGCCTAATC
The DNA here is from genome assembly GCA_947623375.1 of Apotomis capreana. Classification (NCBI taxonomy): domain Eukaryota; kingdom Metazoa; phylum Arthropoda; class Insecta; order Lepidoptera; family Tortricidae; genus Apotomis; species Apotomis capreana. The sequence goes on along the minus strand of OX392498.1, from coordinate 61,041,508 downwards.
AAAGTTTGAGAAGCTCAGAGTGAGTAGAATGGATTAATAGATTCCGTACTAACTATAACATAGTCACATTGACATGTACACTGGACTCTGAGCTTAAAAATGTAATTGGAATCGATTTGAAGACGATTCTAATTGAAACTCAGCAAATATTTCATCGTCTGAATTTTTATAAAAAATCTTTAAAACAGGACATATTTTTATTTTTTTCGCCTGGTAAACATGAACGTGATGTTACTTATTAATTTGTGTTGTACGAAAACACAGCAAGGACACGTAAAGTATAAAATATATAAAGGTAGTTTAAGACGGTTGTGCATTATGCACTGCATAGTCGCTTAAATAATATACTCGATCAAAAATGCCGATTTTTGTAGACATCAAACATGTTGCTTGAAACAGGGCCATTGCGATTTATTGGCATATATTTGAAACCTACAGTTTGAATTTTTATTGATAATTTTTGTTTCAAAAACTACTCCAAATTGACAAAATTCACGCAAAAATCTGTTTTTTTTTTAACTAATTTGCGACTGCACGCAATGAAAGCATGAAATAGCTATGTTACTTTCTGGAACTCAGGGAAAAGTATTATTCACTTTAAAACCCTGCCTGAACCGTTAAATATTTCAATTTCTTGCTTCACTGTAAACATTTAGTTTACGCTAGCAGACGTTACTGCTTTAATAAAAAAAAGAACTGTAATCTATGAATTAATCATTTAATGAGAAGGTCCCCTTTAGCTTCTCCGCGAAAGCTCAAAATACGTATCTATGGGATGATTATAGACTCGTGTGGGATTGTGCTGATCACCAAGAGGTGGCTCACATCACTGTCTGATTGAGAACAAGGAAACAGGCATAAAGATGAGGCATTTATATGTAAATGAATTGTACCTTTAGCCGGGCCCAACGATTGAGAAAAACGCAGCACAACCGTCTAAATATATTATTTTTCCTGCGAATTTTCTGAAAAATGCTTATGATATTAAATGTCCTCAAAATTTGACCTCGAGAAGATATTGCTTACACTAAGATGAAAAACCTTCTTAAATCTCTCGACCTCAAAAACCTCTAATTAGAAAATCAGTGTAAGGCTTCAATAGTAAAAAAATACTCGTTTTTCGTTCCGCAAGTCAATTCCGGAATTCCCAATCTCGAAGTTACGCGGGTCACTCCATAAATACTTAGCCTCACCGTACCATGGCGCTGCTGTTACAAAAGAATTATATCATTGTGCAGTAAATTTTTTTTGGAACGTACTGTCAAAAATTTCAGTCAATTACCTTCATTTGTTTTGTTCTCGAGCGTGTCGGTCCATTTTACAAAAATGGAAAAAGAGCAATATCGTTCTGAGATTCAATTCTTGTTTTTGGAAGGGATACGCGCACCAAAATCAAAGACCGCTTGGATGCTGTGTACGGAGACTCTTCTCCTTCGATGGCGACCGCCAAGAATTGGTTTAGTTAGCATGACATTGAAACTCATGTCTTTCGCTTATAGTAATTTATTATTTGGAGTTATTTTAGCAATTGCTGAAGTAAAATATTGTACGCCATCTCTGGCTGATTGCGACGGACATAGACTTTTAATGTAACACCTTATTGTAACCACTCACTTTCTGACAATAAAACATTCTATTCTATTCTATGGAACAAATGCTCTAGGACCGTTTAAATTATTGCACGGATGATTATAGAATTTGTGTAGGTGTCAGTTTGCGGCGGAATTTAAAGCAGAAACGAACGCATAGAACACAGATTTTATAATAAAAAATGAAAAACCAATCCGGTCCTACACAGAATATGTCATTCCTATTCAATTTCTAAAATTTCTAAACCGACGGGAACATAACCTCAATTTGTAGAAGCCAGTCACGTTAAGTTTGGACCTCATTTGTATCCGACGCCATTACCAGTTGCAAACTTAACGTAGTTTCGAAAAACGAGCTGTGATGTACCCTCTTAAACTAAGCTCCCATTTGAGCCCACGCGCCACGGATTAACTGTCTCGCCGCCAAAATCAATGAAGTCTAGCAATTTGTTTATACTGTATAAGTAATATTTAATTTTGTTTTTCCAAATGGGTATGTGTAACTAAATATTTTATCAGAACATGGTTTTTGGGATTATGAAAATTCGGAATGATGATGCATTCGGAAAAATCAAACTTCGGAGTATTGTAGTGTACCATTCACGGGAGGCCTTTGCTTCCAAGAAACTAATTTCGCCGAAAAATAATTTCGCAGAATTTTTATTCCTCTGTCGTCATACATTTTTCATAATTCTTGCAAATATCATGCTATTGATTAGGCTAGGTCAGATTTGTTTTAAAACAGTCTCAAATAACGGTTGCAAATAAAAATGCTTTCTATGGAATGATTTTTCGGTGAAAAATATATCTAGTAGTCGATATAGAGAGCAATACTCACGCAAACAAATTGAAGACTTGCACGTAGACACTCCATTTTTTCTTCTCTCTTTTTACAAAACTAAAGTTCAAAAGTTCGTGGTCTTATTTTAAAAGCAGCAATGTTACTGGCCGTCTCTGTTGAAAATCTTCCTAACCAATCTGGTCAGTCGTGCGCTCTTGTTAATTTTTATTTGTTTTAGGAAAAAAGAAATCATAATATACAATTGCCAAATAAAGAATGATAACAAAAATAGCGAACAAAATATTCGCTATTGCCTTATTTCGGGTACGCAGATTTATATACCATTCGTAAGCCATCGTAACTAATTTTCTTAAAGTATGATATTGATTAATAAGTTTTTAATTTATTATTATACACTTAATTTATTTGAACACTATTTAATATAAGTTTATTGTTTTTATTAATTAACACCAAAAATACTTAAAAGTTTGTTTCGCTGCTAGTCGCACGTTCGCACGTAGTTCGCACTTCAAAAATGTACACTCGTACGTGCGTCCGGCTCACTCGGCGTCCTGTGAAGTATTGCATCGGGACTGCATCGGGGAGCTAGGTAGCCTGGGGGTGGTAAACTAGGACACCTAGAATCCTCTGGGGATGGGGCGCCGGGCACAGTCGACAGTGACGGCGCAGTAAGGCAATGGTTTTTTAGGGTTCCGTAGTCAACTAGGAACCCTTATAGTTTCGCCATGTCCGTCTGTCCGTCCGTCCGCGGCTTAGCTTAGGGGGGCCCTCTAACTTTTCAACCACTGGTTAAAAAATTATGGAAAAATTCATGAAAATGAGGCCTTTATCGGTCGAGTCGTTTTTGAGTTATCGCAAAATTTCATAATTTGTTTTAACATTATATAAGTGCCGCGCGGTGTCCTTATACATCGAACGTTACACATATTAGTTAAGTGCCATACTGCATTAAAACATTCCACCCAATCTGGTGCGTATAATCGATATTTTCCAGAAGGTAATAAGTAATTACAGTTACTTTGGCGTTTACGACATTTTTATAGAGCTTGAAATCTTTCTCGAACTTTAAACCTCGGGCTTAAAACCATAAATATCTCTTGGTATATTGTGAAGGATGGGCAACTACGGAACCCTACACTGAGCGCGTGGCCCGACATGCTCTTGGCCGGATTTTTTTCTTTTAACGATACAACATAGTGGCTCCCCTTCGCCTAATGGTACTCAAAAAGGGGAGCCAAGCAATGACAACTGACAAGAAACCAACGGTGCCATGTCAGTTGACACTTCCATGCTGGCCCGAGAGATGCTTCTTCACGCTTCGTTTGGACCACAGACCATAAGAATACTATAGACTGGGTATTGGGCGGGGCACGCGTAACCGAGCTTATGCCCAAATACCCAAAGATATGTCAACGTGATGTCAACAGTCACTTAGTTACCTTTCGAACGTGCTTGAGTAATTATGTGCCAAAAAATTAGAAATATGCCGAATTGTGCCATTATAATCGTCACAGGCGAGATCTGCATACTCAAAAAGATACCTGATACCGTTTAATTTCACTGGAAAGTAATAAAATTCGGTATTTTGTAATATTTCGTAAAATATTGCAGTGCATTATGACAATTATACATTACTAGCTTGACATGGCAACTATTCACGCAACATCTTTAGGAGCACGCAATGTATACGTCCGTCTGACAATTTAGTGCGGGGGAACAAGTCTAAACCATAAATTGTCGATATTCTGTATGGAGGTTTTAATGTGAGCCGCTCGTGTTTCATACTAACTTGTCCATTTTAATAATATAATTTACACTTTATCACCTTGTTTTTTAGGGTTCCATAACTCTATCGGAAAAACGGAAATCTTATGGGATCACTTTGTTTCCCGTCCGTCCGTCTGTCTGTCTGTCTGTCAAGACCCTTTATCTCGAGAACGCGTGGAGGTATCGAGTTGAAATTAACACTATATGTATATATACTCAGGTCTAGGGTCCCTTAAAGCTGTGAAAAAAAATAAAGCTTCTATGTTAACGTGAAAAAAGATACGGCCGTTTCTGTCGCCAAAAACGCACTCGTCACTCAAGGGAATCAAGGTGATAGAGTACTTCCCGATGACCTAGAACTATGAAATTTGGCAAGTACTACAAATACTTATAAAAATCTGAAATCGTCACATACTTACTACAAATACTAATAAAAATCTTAAAAAATATAGTCCTTTTCAAACATCAAATCCACCTTTTGTACGATACGTTTTCTTTTGTGCAATAAAGATTAATTAAATAAATAAATAGGTAAATCATATTTGGAGAACTTGGTTGCGTTAAGTTTGATTCAAATTCAAATTCGTTTATTGCAAGAACATAGTAATAAATTAGGTGATACTGGTATATACAGTGTTGCTTATGTTCTACCAAAAAGGCATACAAACCAAATAAAACAATATTCAAATACTTAATTGTTACATATTTCAATTTGTTACTTATGTCAAAAATAATTACTAAAACTCAGAATTTGCAGATTAAATTACATTAATTATTACATTATTTTTATAAGTATTTGCACCTGGTTTGTTTGCGGCGCCATACATTTCAGATGCAAACTTAACTCAACCAGGCCAATTAAGATGGGATAAGTGAAATTTTGTACGGAACCCTCGGTGCGCGAGTCAGAATCGCACCTGGCCGGTTTTTTTTTTATTCAGACAAGTAATTTTATTACAGCGAAATCAATAGCAGTGGGTGACTAAATCATTAGATTAAAACAGTATTATTGTTTTGCTAATCCACAATGTAATACGTGCTAGTCAGTTGACGACGAGGTTGGCGCAGTTTTAATGCATCTGCCTACTGAGCCGGCGGTCCTGGGTTCGAATCTCGGCAAGGGCAAATATTTGTGTGATGAACTCGAATATTTGTTCCTGGGTCATGGATGTTATCTATATATATTGTTTATATCGTCGTCTGCTATTGGTTAGTATAGGGCCAGGTCGAGTTGTGTACGATTGTCCCTTAATTATTTTGTTTACATTTTATATGATGAAATAAATAAATCTACTCCGTTTATAATTTACCCACTACCTGTTCCAAATGTTGTAAGGTGATGTTTTTATTATTCATATATCACTATATGTAAAGTAAATATTCTGAACGATAGAAAGATTGAGATGGACGCTTCCATTTGATTTCGTCGCCAGAAATTAAAAGGTCTGATCATTTAATTTACGACGTTTACGACCATACAAAATAAATATTTTCAACATGCATTATACATATTATAAGCCTATACATATTATTATTTTATCGATATCGACTATTTTGATTTGATCACGCCCTTAACCTTTAGAATCATTAGATGCATACCGCTGGCAGAGCTTACATTACATTTTCTGGGTCGTTAAAATTAGACCCCGTGTTACAAGGATAGGGTTCAATTTTAAATGTTTTAAAATTGTAACATAAAACCTTGCGATATTTAGCCAGCGTTAATATCAAAAGTGACACTACTGAATTGACGGAAGTAGAAATCAATTTCTTGTCAATTCGAGGCTTTGTCGTACTGAATCACAAGGTCTCATTTGCCTTTTATTTTATTTCTATTTAAGTTATAATAAAAATAAAGACATTGTCTGATATGCGTATAAGGACTAAAATTCTCGATACATTGATCGTAGTAGTGTATGACCACGTAATACGCACACATTAGCTCAGCCAATGTCAACTCACTTCTGTTTGTTGTAAAACCTTATTTTTATACGAATATAATTGTGTGCGTGTAAAAGTCGGCTACAGCGGTGCTAGAACAAACTGCGCTGAATGCCATCTCCATATACTCCGTGGTTTGGACCCTTGTAGAGGAGGACATAAATGAACCAGCAGAGTTCCATTTTTAATAGTTCGGCAGATGAAGGAATTGCCAAACTTCTTGGTTAGCTATTTATGTATATGGTTATTTTATGTTTACGGTTGTGTTATGTGTATTATGTTAATTGATGTAGCTGACAATATTACTACTGCCATATCGTCGGGGATAGTTTAATACCGCGTAAGTAACAAGTGCAGATACGAACCAATATTCAAACAAATGCCAAGTATTTTATTGAAATGAGAACTTTATTGTCAGCTGTTACTTACGCGGTATTGCATTATCCCCGACGATAATGTCAGATGCGTTAAAATTGTCAGGTATAGGCATGACGAAATCATTTTTTTGAGGTTGAGATTCGATTTAATTTTTTATTGGGATCAATTGTCTACATGGGACTTATTACACTTAGATTGCTCTAAAAGTCAGAAATTCTCTTCACAGTTTAAAATTTCGTAAGGAGCGCAAAGTACCGCGCGTAAGCTCTTTAAGCTCCTAAACGAAGATATACGCAAAAATCTTAAAAAATCTGTTTAAATTGCCGGTTTTTAGGTTGTGCATTTTGCATTTTAAACACGCACTAAACATCCTAGACAACATATCAAATAGAAATGCGCAGAATGTGTCACTAAAGTGAAAAGAGTGATAGTGTCTTTAGCTCACCGAGAAATGTATCACTCATTTAGCTCATTTAGCTCAGTAGATCTTTAGACTATATCGTTCACGAGTGAGAAGAGAACTAGAGATGTCGATGAATTAGATTCACGGCAGCATGGCAACATTCATTTCATGAGCGAGAGGGAGCGAGTAATACTGAGATGATAGATGATATACTGAGCTACTTGAATCTTCAGGGAGCGAAAGAGCTAGTGAGCTAAACCAAATGATATAGCTCGTTTGAATCACTCCATCTCTAATATCAAATATTTAGAACTACCGGACCGTTTCTGTAAGGTCACCCCCAGTTGTTTAGTCTCTATTCGCCGAATAAAGTAGGGTAAAATGAGGTAGGGTTTCATGCAGTGGGCCACCGGACTAGAACTAATACTATCAATACTTACTGTTTGAATCGTGCCTTTGGCAAATGCAGTGGAAGCTGGTCAGAAAATTCAAACACAACAAGGAAGTTCCGGTAGCCTCGTGGTTATCGTGCACGGTTCCCAAGAAACAAACTCGTGTTCAAACCCGTCAGCGCGATTTTCTTTTTGCTTTTTCTAATATAATTTGTGCTACCACGAAAATTTTGTTCTGTCCAGATAAAAACAAAGCGATAATCATAATGTGCAAAATGTTATGTGAATAAATTTTAGCACAAAAAAATAGAAAATTCTTTGTTTTTTATAAATCTTGCCCGCAACTTCGGCCGTGTAACATTTTCTTTACCGTAGTTGGGTAAAAAGTATTATATCAATTCTATTGACCATCTTTGGATGTCCAGCTACAAAATTGATAAAAATCCCAGTCGTTTCAGTGATATTGATAACATACAAATATACATTTTTACCAACAGATGCCGCTGTGTGGCTGGCGATGGCGTCATAATGACCCCTCTCCACAGAAAAATTATATATAGGTACCGCGTGTATATTTGATATAACCGCAAATTGAAGCCGGGCGGAGATTTTAGTGCTATAATCTAATATTTATAACTATTATTAATTTAGCGTTAACTGATATAGCGTAATAATTTTTTGTAAATTTCCTGAGCAGCAATGTATGGCGTAATTATTACTAGTGACAGTTGTCACATCACGATGTTAAGTGTCAACAAACAACAACAAACAAATACATTACGTGCTGAATTACTTTATATGGAAAAAAAAACGATTTTTTTAATAATTTACGGTGCAATATATTTATGAATGCCTACACTATTAGACCCCGTAAAGTTTGCAAATATAGGTACACGCTGTATATATTTTATGGTGATTGTATATTTTCATTGTAGGTATTTCAAAATATCGATTCTATTGCTCCTTATTTTCTTTATGTCTCGGTGAGGTGACCTGGGAAGATTGAATGAGTTTTTGAAAATTTTTAGGTTTCCGAATCCGTACACGATTTTTCCGTTTAGATTTTTTTCAAACATTTGAGAATTCATTCTCAAAAAAAATGGGACAAAGGCTAGGAGGATGATACAATAACATGTCGTCATAAAGAGCGTTATAACAGGTTCCGAAGTATCACGTTTTGGTCGGCACAACTCGAGAGAACTGTAATAGTACATTACTGCAGACGCCGGGAAATAAGGGCTTGCCAGCTGAGTAGGTATAGACGGCCGACCGTAGGGAGGCCGGATAGTGAGTGATACGAAGACGGCAAGCCCCTTTCACGGCTAAGGCATGTATAGTGCTTTTCTCAAACATATGCAACGAAATAAAAAAATACACCACTCAAAAAAACACTCCATGTTTAAAAAAAATACTTCCCGGCCTTAAATTTTGTATGAAATTCCTTTACAGTTCTCTCGAATTCTTCGAAGCCTGTTTTAACGCACGTTATGAAGATATTTCATTGCATGTTTGAGAAAAGGAATTTTATACAAAATTGAAGGCCTAAGCTGGGCAGTAACAATATCTAGTTCTTCTCCTCCTCCTCTTGCCTTCTTCTAAGTTAAGCAAAAATCTGCAGAAATTGCCGGTTTTTTCAATATGGCGACGGCCGCGGAGGAGGGGGAATTGTGCATTTTGCATTTTAAACACTCCCTAACCAAACTAGATAACATATCAAAAATTCAAAATTACCGGACCGTTTGTAAGGTCAAACCCCTTTATTCATTGGATCAATAGTGATACAAAGCCGGCAAACCCTTTTCACGGCTAGGCATGTAGGTATAGTGCTTTTCTCAAACATATGCAATGAAATAAAAAAAAACACCACCTACACTGGTGACGTCAATCTGTGGGTTGGGTACCAATATTTGTATGGAGACAATAAGTGATTTGTACCGTCAAAGAGTGCGTTTAAGTTCATGGCTGTCGTACAATTCATGTTTTGTTAAATTATGAGGATTCTAAAACTATTTCAGTTTCTTTTGAATTAGAAAAAATCATAAAATGTGCCGTACCTTTAAGTCACATATTTAATTTTTTTATTTTTATTTTTGGTCATGATCATGACATATGAAGGAAATTTTATCCATAACTATAACTACAGTAGTAATTCAACAACAGTCTACACCCCTAATTATCTTCGATCGTTACTCTGAACTGAACCCACAAAGGAACGACTTCAACGCATTCACATGCATTCATCACGTAGGTACGTGTATTGCAAATATTCCCGAGAAAAATAAAAAATAAATGTGCAGAAAGATTACCTACCTACTTGGTAATGCAATTGTTACATCCATACAACAATCAAAGGAGATCAGCAAATGGAAATTAAGAAAAAGTACATTTATGGATATTGAAGGAAATTTTGAGCTGATATAATATTATTTGGACATTCGACATATCAAAATAGAATAAGATAATTGATGAAATATATGAAACGAAAAACTACAGGGTGTTCTACAGTTATGTACCTAAACGTCATTAAACTACAAAGGAAACCGCGGTGTTATTTCTTTACATTTCCTCAAAATAATCCCAAAACACTTCTATTTACCAAGAATCTATGTACTGCTTCTCTGTGTCCCGTTGTTAACTACTGAAGCAGAGAAACATATAGCCGTCTCTTTTACTCAAATTTGTATCCCCCACCGCCCATTTACCAGTACATAAAATCCATACAGGTCTCACAAAGGGCCTTGGATGAGAACTGTGTATCGGTGAAGGTCAATGTTAATAGGTTTAAAATATGGGTAGTGACCCCTCCCTCCTCGACCCACTGGGTGTACTGACCACCAATCCACGAGGGTGGGGAAAAGTGGGCCTGAATTCGATTACACCCCATCAAAGCTATATCGGCCTTAGATTTTTTGTTATATCGGTACAACATAGTGGCTCCACCGCACCTGATGGTAAGCAAAAAGGGGAGCCCAAGACGATGACAAAATGATGTTCCTACAGTTAGATGATATGATATGATGATATTATGCCGAAGGCATAAAACGAAATAAGTACAGTGGTCTTGGTGCTGAGTACAATTTCATACCTTTTGGCGTCGAGACATTATATTAATCTGTGCCCTGGGTCCGTGGGGCCCCAGCGCATAAAGTCTCTTCAAAGATACTTTTCAAAGATATCTCGAAGAGGCTTATTGATGTTACTGGTGACCGGAGAGCTGGCGGTTTCCTCGCTCAAAGAATCAGTTTGGCGATTCATCGAGGAAATGCCGCCAGCATCTTTCGCACTATGCCGCAGGGGCCATTTTAAATTTAGTTTAACTTTATTATGTTCCCGTTTAGTTTAATTTTTAGGTTTAGTTTTATTTTAAGTATTTTAAACATGGTTAGGGTCATTGTCATATTTAGGTTCACGTCTTTTCGGTGGACACGTTTATACGTTATGTTACGTTGAGTTATGTACTTTTAGGCCTAGTTTTTCCGATCAAAATTATATTAGCATAAACGACGTTTCCCTTTCTATGGGCTTGCGTGTTAAAAACACAACTACTCTGCACATACGCTGTTAACCTTATGGTCTGAGCTGTTAACTATTGGTCACCGAAGAGACAACTTTTGTTTTTGAACTGACAATGACCCGTTTACCGCAGTGCTGTTCAATCCTTCGGTCTTCTTCTGAAATAAATACTAAATCGTAAAACATGACTCATCGCAGTGGATAGTATTTCCTTTTTAAGCAAAAATTACTTGATAATTTACGAATATTTAGACCTGTTTCCTCTTTGTTTGCATCAGTGACATTCCCTTTTCAACCACAGTTACAAAATGTGTAGGTAGTTGTCAGTAAAATAAATTACTACCTAGCGCTCGACTGTACTACTTAGCGTTCATTTTTACGCTGCGCTGGCTCATCAATAAACAATAGGTGAAACGGGAGCCTGTAACACAATGCGAGCAATGATTGTCACAATTCAATTTGCTCGCGTAATTTTGCTCACACAGGTTCACGCAACATCATCATACGTTTGACGTGAGTTTTTAAGTCAAGCGAAAATAAACAATTAATTATTGGGGCCCCAGCGCATTTAGTTTGTAAGCACCTGCCTAATGTGCCGGTGGTCCCGGGTTCGAATCCCAGCCAGGGCAAATATGTGTGTGATGAACTCGAATATTTGTCTCTAAAAGTACACATATAGATATGAATGATGGCTCTCCTTATTCTAATAATAAAATTAACATAGTTACTTATAAATTTATGAAACATGTACCTCATGTCTCATTTTATATGTGGGTACACACCACAATTTTTATATTAAACATACAAAGATCAAAGCTCTCTGGATTGCCGGTCCAGCATGTTTAACCATTCCGCCACCCTAACTCCCAAGCAACCTTTCGAATTTTTCCTTATGCTTTGTGTGTCGATCTTTGCATTGTTTATTTGAAAGGCTTTACACCTTAGCGACCTCTATGTGATAAACAAACTTACCTCTTAATGATGTCGTCGTTTTCTTTGTATTATTTTGCTGATGATTATCTGAAAATATTAATAGTTAAATTTTAACTAGAACCTTTCTGCACCGATACAATGAGTCTAAAGTTCCCATGAATTATCAGTAGATTAACACTTTTACAACCGAAGTTCATACTGAAATTTGATAAGAAGCAATGCAATGTAGTATAAGTAAAGAAAATCTTCCGGAAATCGTAACTTTGTTATTTTAATACAAAATAATTATTTTATGCGATTATTGACTCATTAACAGTTGGTAAACCGTGTGCTGTCTCGATGTACGGGGTCAAAAGATTTCCAACGGCAAAGTTAAGTTTGTGCCTAAATCTAACTTAGAGCAATATTCTTCCATAGTTTGTACGGAGCCCCCGGTGCGTGAGTCCGACTCTCACTTGACCAGATTTTCTTTTCATTTTAGCTATTACTTGTAACATCGATGATAGAGAGGAGGATATCGAGGGTATCGGTTTAGCCCAATGGTTGACTGGTAGAGAATGCCATTTGGCATTGAGCCCGCCATTTGTAATAACTTTTTGTTTTGTGTAATATAGTTTATATAATAAATTTATGTCAAAAAAATCATTATTGCGACATACTTTTATAGCTTTTTATATTTTTCTTTGCACATCCATCAATTGACAACATTTCATATTTTTAAGACTATCATTTTATTACTTTTCTGAATTCTGCTTAAAAAAATGAAGTGATCTCTGTATTTATTTATTTTCTGAGATGATTATTTATTTTATTATTAATTTATAAAAACATACTCATTTTAAAATGTGGCAACACCAAAACCAGAACTTAATGGAACGGTTACTTTAGTCGGTTTTCTTATTAAAAAAAACTTAATAAAACTCGGTATGCATCTGTCATCTGTCAACGTCAAATAAAAAATATATATTTTTTCGCTTTTTGGTTTAGACAACAACCCTATTCAGCCCGTATTGTCTTAGATTGCAGTTATTTGATGTATTTTCTTATATTTCTTTAAATACAGAATAATAAATTCAAAGATTTTTTTTTAAGGTACACGACATAAAGCCCTGTCGATCTCTATATTAATTTCCACCTGTTATAAATATGAAATGTTGTCAATTGCGGGCTGATACCGTGTCAGTACTTAATCACGAAAAACTTTTTCACGAAAACTTGTGATTAAGATTTTTCGTGATAAACGTTTATGAAAACGAAACATACATAAAGGTACATTGCAAGATAGGTAAAAAAACGGAGAATAAATACGCTTAGAAACCTAGTCAGCGAAGCAAGTTTTGGTAAGCCACGGCCCGTCACGGGCTTAGTTTGGTCCGTGTGCGCATCTGTCACAACGTCAATGTCACAAGCAACACGTCTCTATGATTGGTTCGTAGACACGCACACATAGAACCAAAAACGGCTTCATCTTTCACAAATCTGTTATGTGAAGACCGTTCAGTAGTAAAATACTTACACCGGCTCAGAGGCTTCAAGTTCTTAGAGTGTTGTCTGTGATTCGACGACCTTGCAGCTGATGATGGGGGCGGTATCAGTTGGGGAGCTGAAAACAGATATCATGTGATAATACCAGTTTCCCACGAGGGCAGAACAATGGGCAGTTCAGTGCTGCTGCTGTTTGAACGCACACAACAGTACTGTCGTGACAGTTACCAAGGCAGAGCAGTCAGTTTGCCGGTCAATTTTTTCGGGGCAATTTGCTCCACCACATTCTTCGCTCATTCGTCTTGTGGTTGGACTCGCGTGAAAGTGCAGTGCAAAGATCCAACTATGTGGGGAATATAATCAAAATCATCCCATAAAGCCGTTTCATTAGATACCACACATGATAGGATACAGGACACAAAATGTCAAATTCCATACCAAAAATAGATGACGTCGTAACTCCTTCCTGCACTAAATTTCAAGATGGCTCCTTCTTAAATGTTCTTAGGCCTCAGAGAGTTCAGGCCCAAGGAAACCTTCTGATCTTCAAATGCCGTATAACTATTTAAGCTAGCAACGCCCACTATAACGAATGTACGGCAGCTTTAGGGAAGTTGATGCTGGCTCCTGAAGGGTGTTTCTTGAACCAGATCTAAGGCGCCAGGGTGCCATATAATACCATGGGGCACCACCCGGGGCGCTCGTATGGCTAAGACTATTCCAGGGTCCATTTTATTATGAAGTAAGGCAAATTAAAATGTGATACATCGCTGGAACTTACATTTACTACGAGGTCTTGGGGTCTGATTGCAGTTCCTGTGGTACCACGACCAGGGTGCTGGCGTCGGTGGCGGAGGCGGGGGCTGGCTAACTGGAAGTTTACATTTATTTTCCTATTAACGCGTCGATGCCTTGATCCTTTTAAAATACTGATTGTTTTAGACATTTTTCTCTATGATCAAACATGGTTCTTAACATATTATTGATGTTGCTACCTAGAACAGGGCTTCTGGAATTTATAGGTACCTATATATTTGACAGTTTTAATTTTTCATTGATAATTTTTGTTTCAAAATCTCGAAATTTACAAAATTCACGCGGAAAATTAGTTTTTCAACTTATTTTCGACTGCATGCAATGAAAGTATTAGCTATGTTACTACCTTGAACTCGGGAATAAGTATTATTCACATCAAAATGTCGGTTAAAATTATTAATAGGTTGAATAAGGCCTCTTAAGTTTGCGTTTCCACAAGAGATGTAGGAGGATGCGTACCGAGAGATGTGTTTATTAAGAACCAATGAAATAAGTAGCTTCATTTACTTTTCGTTGCTCAGCGCCGTTGATTCTATTGGTTAACAAAAAAACATCCCTCGCTACGCATACTCACACATCTCTTGTGAAAACGCAGTCTAAGACGAAGGTTTTAACTAATGTGTGATGGCATACGGTACTGTTAACGTGGACGCTTACAATGAGCCTCATGAGAAGGCACAAAGTTATTCAAAGGGCAGTCGAGCTAGCTATGCTCGGTTCCTTGCGGGATTGAATCCGAAAAGATGAGATACGCAAGAAAACCAAGGTAGATATAGTTCAGACAGTCGCCACACTTAAGTGGCAGTGGACGGCGCACATTGCTCTTAGATCCGTTATGGCAGACAGGTCTTTGAGTGGCGACCGTGGACCGACGACCTGCTTAGGATCGTGGGCAGAAATTAGATGTTTATCGGCGCAAGTAAGGGGCTATATACGTACCAGGCTTTGGTCCTTCGATCCCGATCGGTGTTAACCGTCGTGGCATCAGTTTCTTGGTCAACGGAGGCGGCATATTGGAGCCCGTCACTTTCGAATGGAGGCCGTTGGAAGAAGAGAACCCGTCCATAGCTATGCTATAAATGAATATAGGCATTTGAAAATTTACTGACTACATTTTTTTTTGGCCAGGCCTTTTTCCGATATAATTAAATAAAGGATAAAATAATGTAATATAATATTTGCGTTTTCGAAAATATCTCAATTTTTTTCATGAAACAGTCATTTGAAAAGTTTTTAATTCTAATATAATTATATTATAAATTTTCGATTTATTGTTTTTTTTTCTTCCAGTGGCATCATTTTACCAGTAATAAATATTAGTTTCAAAATTCGAAAATAAACGCACTGAAATACAAAACACGTTATAGTAACAACGGTTGGCGCGAAAATGAAAGGCTTTTATATGTAAATAATCAAAAACTTTTCAAATGAATGTTTAATGAAATAAATAGAGATATTTTTTTTCATTAAACATTCATTTGAAAAGTTTTTGATTCTAATACTTATTTATATTATAAATTTTCGATTTATTGTTTTTTTTCTTCCAGTGGCATCATTTTACCTGTAATAAATATTAGTTTCAAAATTCGAAAATAAACGCACTGAAATACAAAACACGTTATAGTAACAACGGTTGGCGCGAAAGTGAAAGGCTTTTATATGTAAATAATGTTTCGGCTTTAACCGAAATAAGCAACCATTATTAAGTTGTTGGTTTAACCCTTCGGGCAATCAACTGAAGTAATTAATAGCTTCATTGATGCTGTAAAATAAAAAGCAATCAATCATGTGTGTACGACGAAGTGTGTATGGGTGATTCTTTAGAATTAAATTACTTATTTCAATTCACGTGTTTCATTCTAGATAGATATATTAGATATACTTAGCTTACCTGTAGGATGACCTCACTGGGTAAGTCAAAACGGCAAAATGATGAATTATTTCTCTTTTTGTAGATACATTATCAATTTCCGCTGATCAATGCTGGCTAAGTGACAAACTTCCGGTGATGCTTAGGGCCAACGTGCGTTTCCCATACGATAAATAATAGTTTATGCCACTGTTACATAATTAGAGGTTTTAATACACTCGTGTGATCCCATACTTATTTATAGTATCTTGGACTGTGGCTTTTAATTATGTATTGCATACACTACTTTATTTACATTCACATATTCATGATCATATAATAGATTTGAAACGTACAGTTTGGATTTTCCTTTATAATTTTTGTTTAATAAACTACTCGAAATTAACAACATCCAAGCAGAAAACTGTTGTTTTTTTTTCAACTTATTTTTTACTGCACGCAATAAAAGCATGAAATAACTATATACCTAGGTTAACTGGAAGAAATCCCTTATAGGGAGTTGGCCCTTGTACAGATGTATTGTTTTTGAGTTTTAGTCAATATCGTTTTATGTGCAATAAAGTGTTTACATACATACATTCTATCTAGAACTCAGGGAAAAGATTAACTTTAAATACTATCACTTTAATATTTAAAAAAGTATTATTCACTTTAAAAAGTATCACTTTAGTGTAAAAAAAAAAAACCTTTTATAATGCATTTACTCGTCGTAGTTCAAGTAAAGGCTCATTTTTAACCGACTTCAAAAAAAGGAGGGGGTTCTCAGTTCGGTTGTATGTTTTTTTTTTTTTTTTTTTTTTTTTTTTTTTAATGTTTGTTACCTCATAACTCCGTCATTTATAAGTCGATTTGGAAAATTCTTTTTAGGTTCATGAATAGACATCTCAAGGTTGGTCCCATAAAATTTTGGTGAAGATCGGATGACGAGATCCATAAGGAATCGAAGGAATTACTGAAATTTTATAGGCACTCATAATAATTTTCATGTATTTTCTAAAATTATTTAAGTATTTGCATATGGTAGTCATCATCTTCTCATGCTGAACTGATGATGGAAAGTACAACTCCTTAACAGTTAGGAGTTAGGAGATAATTCAAACGAGATGCATGCCTTCAAGACCTCCCTGATCACCCCGCCATAAGTATTTTATATGAATCACTAAAAAGCGAAAAAAAAAAATTTTTAACAAAAAAAAGAACCGACTTCAGTAAAACTAAAAAGCCGAAAATAACCCGTTCAAGTACAGATTACATTTGAGTCACCCTTTGAAGTCGGTGCCAAACCTCACGTAAACTTTAATATATAAATGTAATAACTGAGTGGTTTGGGATCGATTTCAAAGGGTGACTCAAATGTAATCTGTACTTGAACGGGTTATTTTCGGCTTTTTAGTTTTACTGAAGTCGGTTCTTTTTTTTGTTAAAATTTTTTTTTCTGTTTACATACAGCAGCTTATAACTTAAACCACTGTCAGTAATTAATTACATTGCGCCCATAAGTGCAATCGCAGTTAATAAACGAAAACTGATATGAGAGCAATAGGGAGATACCATTGTTTGATTGTTTGCAATAACATACGCAGCCAACCCCACGATTACTCAATTTCACATTTTTTTGTATATGCCCCTTTAATTTATAATTATTCTAAGGTACGGAACCCTACCTAAATTGGAAAAAAAAGAACCCTTATAGGATCACTTTGTTGTCCGTCCGTCTATCTATCTGTCAATACCCTTTATCTCGAGAACGCGTGGAGGTATCGAGTTTAAATTAAACACCATATACTCAGGTCTATCGTCCCTTGAAGCTGTGAAAAATTCAAACTTCTCCACTAACGTGAAAAAAAGATACGGCCGTTTATGTCGCAAAAAACGTACATTTCGACACTCTCAAGGGAATCAAAAATGATAGGGTACTTCCCGATGACCTAGAACTATGAGGCCAGTACATAGTAATATCGTCACATACTACAATTAATACTTATAAAAATCTGAAAACTATACATTTGTAGGTAATAAAATCATAAAAAATATAGTCATTTCCAACATCATATTTTGAGAACACAGTTGCGTTAAGTTTGCACCTCGTTTGTATGCGGCACAATACATTTCAGGTGCAAACTTAACTCAACCAGGCCAATTAAAATGGGATACTTAAGTGGAAGTTTGTACGGAGCCCTCAGTGCGCGAGTCAGACTCGCACTGTGCCGGTTTTTATTTATTTTTATTATTTGTTGTTATAGCGGTAGCAGAAATAGGTATACATTCTGTGAAAATTTCAACTGTCTACCTTTCCGTCCGGGTTACCCGATTTGTCCTAGTTTGGCCGTTTTCAAAAGGTGTCCGGAAAAGCCCGGACACTTTTCATGTGAGGAAACACGTTATTGAATTAATTTTAGTAAAGTAGTTAAAAACCGTATATAAATAATACAAAGCGCAATGAAGGCACTGGCTTGATTCAGCGTAACACGTTAACAGCGTAAAGCTCGCGTAAAGCGATTGTTTTTGAGAAAGAAAGAAAGAAAGACATTTATTCGGGGACAAACACAATTACGCAGATAAATAGTGACAAAAAAGAAAAAATAATAAAAATCTATAAACTAAGTATACTTATGCTAAATTATGCTTGCCTCGAAATGGTCCCACCTCAGCGTAATGCTAGCTCCCGAGAGAGCCAGCGCTGATCTTCCGGTGGGACCATAGGTGGCGCCACGGCACGGCACACACGAAATACTGATCACGTTTTTGATAATATGTTGTTACTGTTGTATTAATATAATAGCTATGTATTCAATGACGATGCAAAGTGGTTCCAGTGAATCCCAATTGATTAAACAATTCGCACCTTTAGAATTATAGTGACCTAATTCAAAATCGGCCACACTTCCATTTTCAATTATATATTTAGAATTAAAGAGACCTAATTCTAAAACGCCGAGATTTTGAATTACGTCACTATAATTCTAAAGGTGGCGAATTGTTATCCATTCCCCATCCCCATTGACAAAATTGGCTTGATAGTTTCATGGGTGTTACAAAAACGAAGTTACTATTAGGCCTTATTCACTTTAAACATTTTTTTTTTCATATTATGGCAAATATAATATTGATAATTTCAACCAACGTTTTGAAGTGTATAATACTTTTTCCCGAATTCGGGGTATATATAGCTATATGATGCTTTCATTGCGTGCAGTCGAAAATTAGTAAGAATTTTGTCAATTACGAGTAGTTTTTGAAATTAAAGTTATCAATGAAAATTTCAAATTGTAGGTTTCAAATATATACCATAATACCAACATATTCCAATAGCCCTGTTCTAGGTAGTAACATCAATAATATATTATGTTATGAAACATGTTTGATCATACAGAAAAAGGTCTAAAACAATCAGCATTTCTTACATACTCTTTGCTTTTATAATGTCAACAACTTATTTATTGAGTTGACAGTGACGCTAGTCGTAAATCGCTAGGTCGCTAGTGTCAACATCTTCTGACAAACATAAGTCACTAAGTAACAAATAAGGTGCACTCGGGTAATTCCGAATGCTTTTTGCACTAGTTGGTAAGGTGTAAGTGTCTCCATGAACCAGTCAGTATAGCAAGGTTTTAAGACGGAAATAGTGAATAACTTACTTACTAGATGATATAGCCTAACAATCGATTACAGAATTTTTCATAAGTAATGTAAGTTTTTTAAAATACAAGCATTTCAAATCTAGTTTTTTTTTTCGTTGCCAACGGGCAATTCCGAATTGGTTCGGGTAAATCCGAATACACTTGAAAATGAGTTTTATGCGCTTCTTGCATAAGGGACATATTCCTTTTTTGATTGGAATTACCCTCCCTGCTCTTTTTACTCGATTAGGCTTATAGAAGTACATATACGTGTGTTTGTCAAGCTTTTATTTCGGAATTACCCGATCAGGAATCTGCGGTACTCAAACTTTAACCCTTAATGTCTGGATGTATAGCCCCCTGTTTACATATCTTGACCATCTTTTTGCATTTTATTGATTTTTTTATTATTTTTTCAGGGTTGTCACCTAGGTTTGAACCCTGTTATTTTTTTATTTTTCGTCTTTAAGGGTACCTAAAGACACCTGCAAAAAGGACAAAAAAATCCGGCTTGCAACGCCATGAATCCAGGAAAACATTCCCATACAATATGTGTGAAAATAATGATAATGTACTTAATAAAAATCCACATACCGAAAAAAACATTTTCCATACATGTGGAGCAGAATTTACTACGAGAGAAAAAAAATAGCGATTAAAAAATAATAGTTTTCATTTTCACACAAATATGTGAAAATTTTTCTTCGATTAGTGGCTTTTCTAGCCGGTTTTTTTTTTGGCCCATATAAGTTTTGGATTGGCATAAAAAATAGTACATTACTGCAGACGCCGGGAAAATAAGGGCTTGCCGGCTGAGTAGGTAAAAGTTTTTTCTCAAACATGCAATGAAATATTGTCTTTGCGTTCCTTATAATAGGCTCGGAAAAATCGGTTTTTGGGCGCAACAACTCGAGAGGACTGTAAAGGGATTTCATACTGCTTTTCAGGCCTAGGCCTGCAAAGTAACTTTTTTTTTGTTTCAACAACAAGGTCATTCACACAGCTGGCTGGTTTGACAAAAAGCAGGTTTTGTTTTTAAAGGTTGGTTGTTAGACACTTGTGGAAAAAAAAAATCAAGATGGCGACTTTTTTTTTTCAAAATTTCAAATTGGTGCTAGGCGGCTAAAACTCGGTATTGGGGGGCTCTCGGGGCTCAAAAATATGAATCTGAAATCTTGTCCGAAAATTCGGTCAAATTCGGAAAATATCGAAAAAAAACGATTTGTATGGAGAAAATTTCAAATTGGTCCTAGGAGGCTGAAATTCGGTATCCGGGGGTTTTTGGGGCTCCTGAGTCAGAATCTGAAATCGGATTTTTTAAATTCAGTCAAATTCGGTATCGGGGGGCTCTCGGGGCTCAAAAATATGAATCTGAAATCTTGTCCGAAAATTCGGTCAAATTCGGAAAATATCGAAAAAAAAAACCGATTTGTATGGAGAAAATTTCAAATTGGTCCTAGGGGGCTGAAATTCGGTATCCAGGGGTTTTTGGGGCTCCTGAGTCAGAATCTGAAATCGGATTTTTAAAATTCGGTCAAATTCGGATTCGGGGGCTCTCGGGGCTCAAAAATATGAATCTGAAATCTTGTCCGAAAATTCGGTCAAATTCGGAAAATGTCATAAAAAAACGATTTGTATGGAGAAAATTTCAAATTGGTCCTAGGAGGCTGAAATTCGGTATCCGGGGGTTTTTGGGGCTCCTGAGTCAGAATGTGAAATCGGATTTTTTAAATTCGGTCAAATTCGGTATCGGGGGGCTCTCGGGGCTCAAAAATATGAATCTGAAATCTTGTCCGAAAATTCGGTCAAATTCGGAAAATATCGAAAAAAAAAACGATTTGTATGGAGAAAATTTCAAATTGGTCCTAGGAGGCTGAAATTCGGTATCCGAGGGTTTTTGGGGCTCCTGAGTCAGAATCTGAAATCGGATTTTTAAAATTCGGTCAAATTCGGAAAATATCGACAAACAATATTAAGTGTTATTCTTTGAAGTATATTTTTTTATTTCATTGTATGTTTGAGAAAAGCACTATACATGCCTCGTCGTGAAAACGGATTCCCGGCCTCGTATCACTATCCGTATATACCTACTTGGCCGGAAATCCTCATTTTCCCGGCCTCTGATGTAATGTACTATTATAGACGGCCGACCGTAGCGATACCTACGAAGCCTGCAAGCCCTTTTCACGGCTTTCAAGCCAAACGGAACGTTGGGGTTGTGTAATAACGGTGAAAATGAATTGGCTCACTTGTCGCATCGACGCTAGCGAGGGTTATCAACGATTAAATAAAATAATAATGTATTGACCATTTATTTGTTGCATTCAATATAGAGAGCAAATTATATTATTTATACATTATATACAGGATGATCAATCATAATGGGTCAGTAGGGAGAAAACGAAAACTATAAGAGATTGGGAAATCTGCTCTTAGGAACCATGATGGCGTCGATTTTAGATTTATTAAAAACTGCATTCAATTTTTTTTCGTATATCTCATGCATAACTGGGAATCGAACGGGGTTAAAATTGAAGAGGATAAAAAGAAAAAAAAAGATGTCAATCGATCCTATTTTTTATTAGCAACAAATATCTGTATAAGTGTACATACATTTAGAGTGCTCTAAGAGTCAGAAATTGCTGTTAAAGCTGAAAACGCTACATAAAAATATGCGTGCTGTCTAGGTATGGAAAAATAACTTTTTCCATTTTGACCATAATAATTCCCGTTTATGTTTATAGTTGTCATACAATAATTGTTTTGTTGAATTATGAGGATATTGGAAACAATTTCATATTTGCTTTTCGATAAAAAAAAAAGTCAAATGTTCGTACCTTATAGGAATGTCACTCTTTAACAGCAATTTCTGATTCTTAGAGCACTCTAAATGTATGTAAACCCCTACAGACATTTGTTCTCAATAAAAAATAGGATCGATTGACATCTTAATTATTATTATTTTCTCTACTCAATTTCGACCGGGTTCGATTCCGGGTTATGCATGAGATATACGAAAAAAAATTGAATGCAGTTTTTGATAAATCTAAAATCGAAGCCATGGTTCCTAAGAACAGATTTCCCTATCTCTTATAGTTTTCGTTTTCTCCCTACTGACTCATTTGGATTGATCACCCGGTATATTATTTCACTATTTAACTGTAAAATGATACATTTCTAAATTTACACAAATTGAATACACCACCATGCCACATTTTATTGGCATTGCTGCGAACCACTGCAATACAAAATCTTTTTTTTTTTTTAACAATACAATACGTATTTAAAAGAATGCAACGTTACAAATACAAAAATAGCGATAGTACGGCGTGGTGGAGCGATAGAGTAATAAAAATAAATACTGATTTCGTTTACAAAGGACGATAAGTAATAAATTAATAAGTTAATAACGCGCTATAATATAGTTATAAGTACATGACACATTACAAATGGTTAAAATTGGTGGCTGTTAAATATAATAGTGGTATATGGTAATTCGAGCAAATTCCTGCATCCCGCTACGATGCAAATGTTTTTAGCTATCTTTTTATTCATTTCACTACTAGTATAAAAAGACAAATGCGGCACGTTCACTTGCGACGTAAATCGGTAGAGCGTGGGCGCTAGTATCGTGTACGTGTACGTGCGTTCCGAGGCAGAGCGTGGCAGCCACTGAATATGCCACACTGGTCTGGGGACCGGCATGTACTTGTAGCGGGAAACGTTAATCGCGGAGTGCGCCCCGCCTGGTTATACTTACACATCGCGTCAATAACTTAATTTTGATTGTTTGAGAACCACTGGCTGTCACTTTGAAAAACAAGGTCGGATAATTCCGGCCACGGAATTCCCCACTTCGGGTAAATCTGAAAATTTAATAAAATACAAGCTACAATAGATTAACTCTATTTAAAATGGCTAAAAAACGAAAATCTCTTAAACACAAAAGCAGTCAATTCATTTACTCACCAAATTACAGAGTTAGCGATGGTCGTCTAATTCCGAATGTCAAAAAGGCGGGAATTTTTCACTCGCTCACTAATCTGATGCGCCACGCGCGTAGTTTTGTCGCTAGCGTCTCAAGCTAACTGACGCGGCAAGGGAGATACTTGAACTTCATAGGGAGTGTAGCCAGAGCAAATAATGTAGCCGCGTTTAGTAGATAATGGTCATTTTCGGAATAGCCCGATTTTCGGAATTAGCCGAGTGCACCTTACTTTCTATAAACCTCGTATCTTCGTTTCGTTGTAGTTCGGTACAGAGATACGCGGTTTTGAAAGCAGTGCATTATTTAACGAATTTATGGCCGGGATTCACGAGGTTAGTTTCTCAAGCTCAAGTCATATAGGACAGTAAGCTAATAGGGATGAATTTATAGTTTTATGAATAAATTAAGTTCAATATATCACAAAAATTTAAAGGGACTTTGAAATATGAGATTTCTATGATACGGCTCCATTCTGGCCGAGTGACAGCCTACAGGCTACCGCAGCGAGGGCTGTATATGCTGCACCTCATATACCCAACAGTAAAAAAGGGGTGTTTTACACGTGTGTATCTGTGTGTCTGTCTGTGGCATTGTAGCTCTCAAACGGATAGACCGAGACGAAAGCAGTTTTTTTAATCGAAAGTCTTGTCTGACGTAGGTAGGTAATGGTTCTTAGCTATGTTTAGTAAAAGTACATGCAACCGTTTCCAAGATATTAAACTTTGCTTTGAACAAGTGACAGGATTTCAGCCAATATGCACGCTATGAATTCCAAATTTTGTTGTTATGTTCAAGTTTAGTAGCATTTTTATCCTAAATGTGGGTGTCGATGGCCAACTACTTGTATCGGTTTTTTTTTTTATTTAGATTATTTTCAAAGCGTCTTTCGCGCATCCTTGCCCTTATTTCTATTTACTATTATGAAGTAATTTTAGTAACGTGACGTGGGTATTAGGCGTTTTTTTTTATAATCTTATTAAAGCAGTTTCGTCAGAAATGATGATGCCATCCCCATCGTTACACACTTACAAATTCATCTTCTATTAATACCTATGGGTATTAGGATTACAGCGTCATATTATTATTATTATTAATCAGTTTATGGTGGCTCAAAGCTTGTGCCGGTATCAGTTTTTTTTTGTTTTATAACCAATGCATGACTTCCGTGTTAAATAAGACTTATCAAAAAAATAAAACATGAGATGAAATAAACATGAACACAGATGGCCGATGAATCTATGCCGTCAAATTGTTTTTTTTTGCACCAGAAGTTTCCTCCTCTCTATAGGTACTTAGCTTGAAAACTATTCTCATGTATTCCGGCCATTAAATAAAAAAGTGTATTTTATTCGCCATTTGCCATAGAGATTGTCATTGTTGGCGGTAATCTGCCAAATGGCAGTCAAATGTCAGTAATTCACAATCAAAATTATCATGTTCATGTAACTTCAAAATGTCTGCTGGGCAAACCAGTGATGCAGTGGAAATTGTGAGATGGTTGTTGGTTACCAGGAGTCGGAGGGTCTTACTACCAATCAGAAATTAATAGCGGGAGTCATCTCTGGCATGACAACGAGGTACTTATGGATCACTTTCATTGGTCGATAACTCGGTCGATATACGGCATGCGGGGACTCCCCGCAGACGGTATAACGACCAGTGAAACTCATAATGGCATGCGTTATGGAAATCTACCGCACCGCACTCCGCATGCGGACCCTATCGACCAATGAAAACAATTCCCCGCATGCGGCCCCTATGGCGTGCGTTCTGGAAATCTACCGCACCCCGCATGCGGGCCCTATCGACCAATGAAACTGAGCCATTAAAGAACCCTTCAAGCTGCGATTTCACCAGTGTAGCGAGGGATGTGTTTTTGTTAACCAATGGAATATAGTACATTACTGCAGGCAGCGAGCGGGAAAGAAGGTCTTGTCGGGTGAGTAGGCATAGATACGAAGCCGGCAAGCACATATGCAATGAAATAAAAAATACACCACTCAAAAAATATATCATTCAGCTGTTTAGCCTATGTATGAACACAGAGGCCACGTTTAAAAAAAATTACTTCCCTGCCTAACCCTTCAATTTTGTAAGAAATTCCTTTAC
Source organism: Apotomis capreana (assembly GCA_947623375.1). Lineage (NCBI taxonomy): Eukaryota > Metazoa > Arthropoda > Insecta > Lepidoptera > Tortricidae > Apotomis > Apotomis capreana. The sequence continues at coordinate 61,015,902 of OX392498.1, read as the reverse complement.
AGTTCTCTGGAGTTGTTTCGCCCGAAACGTGATACTTCAAAGCCTGTGATAACGCACGTTATGAAGACATTTCATTGCATGTTTAAGAAAACTTTATTTACTTATCCTCGCTCAGCGCAGGTGATTCTAATTGGTCAACAAAAACACGTCCCTCGCTACACATCTCTGGTGGAAATGCAGCCTTATTCCATCCAGTCCTGCTAGTAGTTCGATAGTCGAACTGTTTTGACTTTTTTTTCCAAATACTCCGGCAGATCTGACTATCTGGAAGCACGTATTTCATTCCAAATAGAACTGTTTCCTGAAAACTGAGATTGCAAATAGTAGAACATCGCCTTATTTTGTGAGATTATTATTTTCATACCATAGGTACGTTTAGTGCAGGTGACCACAAAATTGCTCCATCTATGAAAAGAAAGATTGTATTCATCTCAACATTTCTAAACAGGTGCCCTACAGAGATGTCACCATTTATATGCTTCATTTAGGTATTTTGAACATACTGATCCCTCAAAATGCTATAACAGAGCTCACAGACTCTTAATTTCTAACAAGCATCAATCTAGCTCTGAACTAGGTACGACACGGTTGGCGCGGCGGTAGTGCAACTGCCTACCGAGCCGGCAAATCCCGGCAAGGGCAGATATTTGTGTAATGAACTCGAATATTTGCTCCTGGGTCATAGATGTATATATTTTGTTTATCCTCGTCTAGTACCCATAGTACGAGCATTGCTTATTTTGGGACTAAGTCGATTTGTTTAAGATGCTGGCATCGCATCGCATTACAAACGTTGCAATAAGGTTTATATTAGGTTTAGGTTTCGGTTATCTTATCAGTGTCTTCGATAATAGTACTAGTAATCTGTCTTTTTTAAACGACTTCAAAAAGGAGGGCGTTCTCAATTCGACTGTTTTTTTATGTTTGTTACCTCAGAACTGGGTGAACCGATTTTGATGATAATTATTGTTTGAAAGCTGGTGCTTCCCGTGTGGTCCAGTTCTATCAAAAACATCCATAAGAAAACCATCTGAGTCTTATTGTATGTTCCATTTCGCTCATTTAAACCGGTTATTTTAATTTAAAAAGTGATTATTCTGATATACAGGGCGAACGATATATGAGTGTTACCAATTTCAAAAGGCTACGATTTTTTTGGTTGTAACAATGTTTATTTATTATTACGAATATAATTAGAAATTTTTTTTTTATTTTTATTAATACCTATATTTTAACTCAATATGACCACCTGCCTTGACTATGGCCTTCAGATGGTCGAAAAATGAGTTGCACGCTACGCTGCACGAATGTGGTTTTGCGGTATGTTGTGCAAATTACGTATGATCGCTTTCTTCAGTGTATCTATACTGGCATGCTTTCTTATCCTCACGTTGCTCTCCAAATTTGCCCAGATAGAAGGGCCATTTTTTCTAAAGTTGTACACCCCACTTTTTTTTTAATTTTCGATATTTGAATCACGAGCTCTTTCTATCTAATTAGGAGAAAAAAACTGTCCTGGCCCAGAAATGAATTGACAAAAAAAACAAATGCAATTTTTTTTACTAAGATTTTTGTTAGATATGGCCATGTGTGAATTTGGTAACACTTCATATCGTTCGCCCTATATAAACGAACACAATAATTTCGGCAGGTTCATATCCCAGCCTCTGGACATTATCAAGGTCAGGACGCAGCTGCAATCGAGAAGCGCAGGAAAGAGGCGAACGTGGCTCAGTCTGTCCCTGCACATGCTCAAGGAAGAGGGCTTCCTTGCATTCTGGCACGGTCACTGTCTTGGCCAGGTACGTCATCATCAGCTCAAAGCGAGGGCCATGGCCAGGCCCCCACCCAGGCCCCATTTGAAAAATATGCTACTGGCGAGGTCCTAAAGAGAGGTTGTAGGTCGGTCTGTCTTATCACTTGCTCAAGGAGGAGGCATCCCTTGCATTCTGGCACGGTCATTGTTTTGGCCAGATACTGTACATCATTAGCTCCAAGCGAGGACCTAGCGAGAGGACGTGGGTCGTCCTGTCCTTGGATATGCTCAAGGATGAGGGATTCCTTGCCTTCTGGCACGGTCACTGTCTTGGCCAGGTACGTCATCATCAGCTCAAAGCGAGGGCCATGGCCAAGCCCCCACCCAGGCCCCATCTGAAATATATGCTACTGGCGAGGTCCTAAAGAGAGAGGTCGATCTGTCTTATCACTTGCTCAAGGAGGAGGCATCCCTTGCATTCTGGCACGGTCATTGTTTTGGCCAGATACTGTACATCATTAGCTCCAAGCGAGGACCTAGCGAGAGGACGTGGGTCGTCCTGTCCTTGGATATGCTCAAGGATGAGGGATTCCTTGCCTTCTGGCACGGTCATTGTCTTGGCCAGGTACGTCATCATCAGCTCCAAGCGAGAGAACCTAGCGAGTGGACATGAGTAGGTCTGTTCTGGCACATGCTCAATAATGAAGGTTCTTTTGCATTTCGGCATGGATAATGTCTTAACTCCAAGTGAGGAGCTAAGGAGAAGATCTTATTCCTATGTATACTATTAAGTATTTTTAGCCTGCGTTTCCACCAGAGATGTGTAGCGAGGGATGTGTTTTTGTTACCAATAGAATCAGCTGCGCTGAGCGATAAGTAAATGAAGTTATTCCAATTGGTTAACAAAAACACATCACTCGCTACATATCTTTGGTGGAAACGCAGCCTTATACTCGTTTTGTATTACACTTATGGCAATTTTCATAAGGATCCTTTTCATCATAAGATGTATAGAGATTTTGCCGCAGCTGTATATGTGTGGGATAGATAACGCACGCTTGATTGATAGATGACTCATGGCATAATCTTCATCGACGTATCATTTAGAATGACATTCAGAGAGATCGCTCTTTAGCGATAAGACTACCTGTTGTCTACCGCTATTAAAATTTTTGTTCCTGTATTGAATTTGTAAACTTTTTTGGTGTGCAATAAAGCATTTTGTAATTTTTTTTATAATGTATGGCTTCGGGATAACTTTGTCAATTGTTTTTTCTGATGTGAAGTTTATTTGTTTATGTAATTAAATACTTATAATGGAAATGCAATGAATGTTTCAGATGCATTCTATCGTGTCGGTGAGCGCCCAGTTTCATGTTTACGAGCTGACGACGAGGTTCGTCGAGAAGCACTATACAGATCCACAATACAGGTATATCAATCAATTAATAAATAAATCAAACAAACAATCAATTAATCAATTTATTTTCATCACACTTGCTCGTAAACAAGGGTTCACATGCTACAAAAGCGGGTGGTAAGTCGTAAATTACGTCCTAGGCCGGTAAGTAATTTTTATCACACAAGAATAGTTTACATGCTAGAAAACCGGGCGGTAAATCGTATATTACGCCCTAGGGCGGTAAGTAATTTTGGTATTGACTACTTTTGTTTTATTTCCTCCAAAGTGTGATGAAAAACGTCGTACGTGACTCTGGTGGTAAAGGAATTCCAAACTCGTGTCATTACCTCGCCTTTGGCTTCGGGCTTCTAATAGACACTTGTTTGTAATTCCTCGTTTACCACCCTTGCTACGTAATTTAGTATTATTTGTTGCACGGTCATGAGTTATAGAGTATATCCCTCGCACACGTAAACACGATTCTGCATAGCTACTATGACTAGTCTTCTATAATAACACTATGCGATACACAACATGACAAGTTAATTGATAATTTCAATAATTTTATGACGTGAATAATACTTTTCCCTGAGTTGTAGATAGTAACATAGCTATTTCTGCTTACATTGCGTGCAGTCGAAAATAAGTTTTAAAATAAACAGTTTTCTGCGGGAATTTTGTGAATTTCGAGTAGTTTATGAAACAAAATTTAAAAATTCAAACTTTAGGTTTCAAATATATACCAATAGCGCAATAACTAGCCTTGTAACTATTAACATTGATAAAATGTATAAAACAATCAGCATTTTTGAACGGATAAGGAGCTTAAGCCCTCAGATCAAACGACTTCTCTGTAATTTAAGATACCAAAAATTCAATATTATAGACAATAATCTTTCAATTCGTCGTGCAACTTGTTTACGCAAATAATCCATAAAGTATTTATACGACGTAGATTCTTCGATCAAAGTCATTGCTCTAAGCTTTTGTACAATGCGTTGGGATTGGAAATCATAATAGCCCAGCAATTTGTGATTTAGTGGGATAGTGGCGCTACAAACAGCTTTCATATGGCAATAATGTGCTTACTTCATATCATGTACAGACTTATAAAATGTCACTAGCGGTTTGGCAACAATAAAAATAGTAGATTGTTCAACAAGGGACTAAAACAAGCCATAATGACACGAGATGTTTTAGCCACCCGAGCTAAGCGAGGGTGGCTAATAGTTCGAGTGTCATTTATGGTTGTTTAGTCTCGCGTTAAACACTCTACTTTTCACTTTGAATGCGAGGAAAATAAACGAATTTCAACATAAAATTACGATATTTATTATAACAAAGTTTCTTACAATTACGTAGTACAGCCGTTAATCTAACCTCAGAAAAATTTAAAGGGCAATTTGTACAATTCTTTACATTTAAATGTATGGTTTTCCCCTGTAAACTAAGCTGGGTCGGCGTGGTTTGTAATTGAGAAGTATGTTCAATATTTTCACTCGAAGTCGAAGTAAAAGTAGGAGAGAATGGAGAGTAGGTATAGTAGAGACGTAGACCTTTTCTCAAAAAGGTTGCCGATGGTCATTTCATTAGGCTCATTCTCAACCCGCGATGTTGATGGGCGTGGGTCAAATGTTGGTTGTCACTTGGTTGTGATTTTTGCTTTGAGGATATTTTAATTCCTTCAATATAGTATAGCCTTCGATAGATACTGTGTTTATTTTGGATTGACTCCTCTATATAGCCTTCAGCTTTATTCTTCTTCATTGGAAGATGATGATTACCTACATATTTTGTCCGTAATTTATAAAGTGACACAGTTAATTGGTCTAATTGGTGATTAGTTGATTACAATTCAAGCTAAATACAAGTAATGGACATCTACTCATTCCATTCAAAATTCTAATAGAAAAAAGAAATGTTCCGTGGTTTTTTCTTTTTTTTGTAAAGTGACGCTTGCATATTTAGCCAACAGATTCAAACTTGAAAACTATTTTATTTAAGACTAATATGGACTCATGGACATGCATGATAAAATTACATTCGTATTCGTAATAATTAATCGTGTTTCATTAAATAAAATCTTGAATTTTTGAGCGGTTGTAATTTTGAGGTTATTTTCACGCACCAAAAAGTTTGTATACCTATCACTGAAAATGGCTATAAACCTCCATTCACAAACGCCGTGATTGGCTGTTTAGGGGTTTTTCAAAGTCAATTAAAACAATTTTACTTTTTTTGAGCATTTGTAATCTTGAGGTTATTTTCACGCACCAAAAAGTTTGTATACCTATCACTGAAAATGGCTATAAACCTCCATTCACAAACGCCGTGATTGGCTGTTTAGGGGTTTTTCAAAGTCAATTAAAACAATTTTACTTTTTTTGAGCATTTGTAATCTTGAGGTTATTTTCACGCACCAAAAAGTTTGTATACCTATCACTGAAAATGGCTATAAACCTCCATTCACAAACGTCGTCGTGATTGGCTGTTTAGGGGTTTTTCAAAGTAAATTAAAACAATTTTACTTAAGTCCCTAGAGATTAATAAGGAGCTTTAGTCCCGATATGCAGAGACTAAAGTAACATTTTAAGAGCATGAGAAGTGAAAACAAAATTATGTTTAGGTACCGAAAACTGTTCAATCCTTCGTTCTTTTTTATCTATACTATTATAAAAATCTCTAGATTTGGATTAAAAATCAGTTTTATATGGGGAGGAGTCATGGTTTCAGGAAAAAGCTTAATAGCGGGATGCAGAATCGTCATTTGTTTAATATGAGCGCGGGCCATGGCTGTCTGGCGCCACCAGTTGAGCATAATTTTCTTTGTCCTCTCAACACGCCGAAACGACTGGAGAAATAATCAATTTTGGTAACAGGGATAGCTGGACATCCAAAGGTTATATAGGATACTATTTACCTGACTATTACGTTATAAAAATTACGCGTACGAAATTGCGGACTCAGTCCAGCTTTGAAATAATAATATTGTATCGTATTGAAAACAAGTGTTCTTGCATCGCTAGTTCTGACTTAATTATGCGAGAATTATTTGAAATTCGCCAAAAATCTACTTATTGAGCTATACAAAATAAAACGCAAGCTGATTGTTTTAGACATTTTCTCTATGTTTACAATGAAGCGAAAAATTGAAAAATTTAATGGTTCAGACAGGATTCGAACCTGCGTTTCCAACGGCTTTTGCAAATGCCGGAGGCGTCCTACCAACTGGACACAAACATTTGGTTTACGTCAGCATTACGTTACTGCTTTAATAAAAATAATTTTCTGTATGATCAAACATGTTAAATTGATGTTACTACCTAGAACAGGGCTATTGGGATTTATTGGTATATATTTGAAACCTACAGTTTGAAATTATTCATTGACAATTCTTGTTTCAAAAACTACACCAAATTGACAAAATTCCCGCGGAAAATTAGTTTTTTCAACTTATTTTCGACTGCACGCAATGAAAGCATGAAATAGCTATGTTACTACCCAGAACTTGGGGAAAAGTATTATTCACTTCAAAAAGTTGGTTGAAATTATCTCGCCAAGGGTATGCCTAAGGTTGGTCCTGTAGGTGTGATTGTGAACCGAATCGGGGTCTGCAGTTAGGCTACAGGTTCATGCCATTTCAGACAGTTCTTCCTGTTCCTGTGCGGCATCTTCGCTGGATGCGTGAGCGCCGCGCTCGTGTCTCCTCTGGAGGTGATCCGAGTTCGCCAGATGCTGGTGAAGGCGCAGTATGGCGGCGTGTGGCAGGGCGCCGTGACCGTCTACCGACATGGAGGTCTACCCGCCTTCTACGAGGGCTTGACTGCATCGCTGGCACAGGTATACTATACTATTCTTTAAAAAATGCCAACCACACAGGTACCTATACTACACTAGATAACTGGAGAAAAGGCTCAATAAATATAGCCGGGAGGGTTAGGGAGACATCGGCTATATGAAAAAATTGGATATTTTAGAATAGGAGACGCAAAACGTCTTCCAGCAATGAGTAAAGACTGACATACGTGTCGCTCTGGCACCTTCATTCTTCTTATTCTGATTCAAAAGAAAGAAAGAAAACAGATTTATTGCAACGAAAAAGACGCACCACTAAAACAAAGAACTACCATGAGAAAAATACAAACCTCTGTCATTCCTCACCAGCCAGCCATCAGTCCCAGTCCCACATAAATCCTAGTTTTATCCAAAGATCACAATATTTTGCATACTTTAATATCAGCGGGGATCAAGCCAGTCGATTATTTTAAGATTAAATCTTTCTTTGCAGCCAACCCTATTAATATAATGTATTATGGGCTCACACATTTTTGTCCTAAAAACCCTTCCTGTTCGGGCCCCCCTTACCTATACTCTACCCAAAGTAATTAAATCGTGTTCCAGATGGGACCGCAAGTTGGTATCACGTTCTCAGTGTTCCGGTTATCCCATCCATACATACTCCAGTACGTGGTCTCCAAGAAAGGGGACGACGACGGGGAGATAGACCAGAACCAGCTAACCAGCAAGTAAATCGACCATTATTCAGGGGAACAGGGTTCCGTAACCAAAGGGTAAAAACGGGACCCTATTACTAAGCCTCCGCTGTCCGTTTGTCTGTCTGTCCGTCCGTCTGTCACCAGGCTGTTTCTCATGAACTGTGGTAGCTAGACAGTTGAAATTTTCACAGATGATGAGATGATGTCTGAAGCCACTATAACAACAAATACTAAAAAACAGAATAAAATTAAAGCCTGACCAGAAATATATGAGGATTGTCAAGAGGGCGCAATTTATAAGATTTACATGGCAACAATTTTGCAACCAATCACAACCCACTATAATGACATTGCTTTTAAATACCTGTCAGTTCTACTATGTTAACCTCGTAATATCATTTAATGGAATGCACTCCTTTTCTAGTTGTTTTTCGTGTAGTAATCACATGCATGTACACTTTATTTATATACCTTACGTTCACAATTGTGAATGGTTTTCGGCATTTTCTTTGGATAGGTAATTATAAATATTTGTGTTTTAAAGAAATCACCACGAATGACATTGACATTTTTGACAAACCATCATAAAATCATTGCCAGTGTAAGAAATTAGTTCCAGTGAAATTCCGCAATATGGCGCATCCTCATATATTTCTGGTCAGGCTTTAAAATATTTAACGAGGCTCCCATACAACAATCGTCATCGGTTGCGTTAACTTTGAACCTCATTTGTGTCCAGCGCCATACATACCAGGTGCAAACTTAACCCGACCAAAAAAGATGGGATACATATTTGTATGGAACCCTCGGTGCGCGAGTCAGACTCGCACTTGGCCGGTTTTTTATAGTTTTATTGATCTAGGCCCACGTTCGAGTCATCAATTACTTTCTCATAATAGTGAAAATTTAATAGAGAAAATACTATCTGTATTTTGTATGTTTGTATGTATGTGTCTTTGTGCTGTCATCGCGCCTAAACGGCTGAGCTGATTTCCACTATTTATGGTACCTGGCTAGCTGGGCATTCACAGATTTATAGGATACTTTTTACCCTACCGAGAGAAGCAAAAAGGAGGCTTATGACTTTTCCTCTACGCCTACAAATTAAGTTAAGCAAGTTCTTGAGAAGACGTTTCTGCTATTAAAAAAAACGATTATCACCCCTTACAATAGATACGCCTAGAAATCTAGTTAAGTTAGCCAAGTTAGCGCTTGAAAGTGAAGCAAGTTTCGGTTTGCCACGGGCTAAGTTTCGTCCGTGTGCGCATCTGTCACAACGTCAATGTCACAAGCAACACGTCTTTGTGATTGGTTCGTGGATACGCACACATACAACCAAAAGCGGCTTCACCTTTCGCATATATGTTGTATGAAGACTAGACCTAGAGATTTTCCTGGCAAGAACAACGAGTACCCTCATTTGTATGGGACGTCATAAACGGAAGGCGTGTTTTTTACTTAATCGTCTTATTTAAATAATACTTATTTCCCGGCCGAGACCAATTATATTTTTTTTAATTTGTATTAACGCCTTATAAAAACAACGAACGGTTTTGCGGTCCAGTTTACTACATTAATGGGAACATATCCAAGCAAGTTGGAGAAAAGAATGTTACAACACGACATGCGAATACCATGGGTGTTAACCAGGTTCAATTTCCGGTTATGTATGAGATCTGTAACAAAAAATAGTGCAGTTTCTATAAATCCATGGTTCCTAAGAATAGTTTTCTCTATCTCTTATAGTTTTCGTTTTCTCCCTACTGACCCATATGGATTGATCACCGTGAACATCCCGTGATATAAACGAAACCAACATAGGCCCCCAGGAATAAATCACTAACGTTGAATCGTTCGTGCCAAGAAAATCTCTAGGTCTAATGAAGACTCGTACTTATTCAAATAATCACCCTTTTATTTGTTGTACGTGACAGGGAAATTTTAATCACGACGACAATAGCTGGATCCCTGGCGGGGTTTGTCTCCAAAACGCTGACGTACCCCTTCGACCTGGCGAAGCGACGGCTCCAGATAGCAGTAGGTAATCTTTATTGATGGTAAGACCCGGTTTCAGACGTGCAATTTGGTGGCTGGACGGTTAGGGATGGGAAATTGTACATTGTTGTAGAGGCTGCAAAGTAAGCAATAGATCGACGAGTCAATCTTGCCCAACCCGCAGGGCTCTCATGAACTTGTGAGTAGGTTCGATAGTTATATATATTTCTTTCGTCAATTCAGTTTTTAGGGTTCCGTACCCAAAGACCGTCTGTCTGTTCGTCTGTCACCAGGCTGTATCTCATGATTCATGAACCGTGATAGCTAGACAGTTGGAATTTTCACAGATGATGTATTAGTATAAAAATACTAAGAAGTTAAGAACAGAGTCTGGCTTCCATACTAAAAACGTGATCGTTAGGAATTGGACGATCGAAAGCAAATGACATAAGGAACAAGACTTATTTCATAATGGAGTAGCTATCAGTGTATTTTATATTGTTGATAAATATGTCGATTTGTCGTAGATAATATTTCGACGTAATAATTTAAAGACGTAAAAAGTCTTGTCCCTTATGTCATTAGCACTCGATCCTCCGATCCCTAGTGATCGTGATTATCTTTGCACTTCATTCGAATACAAATGCTCCATACATACCAGGTGCAAACTTAACCAGGCCAGTTAAGAATTTAAGATGGGATAAGTGTTTGTACGGAACCCTCGGTGCGTGTCCGACACGCACTTGGCCGGTTCCAAGTTTATATGACTCCTAGTTACATGCCCACGCGAGTACGATCACAAAATGACAATAATTTGTCGTCCAACTACATGTCATACAGTTTCCGTCGATGCGTAACCGCTTACGCAAAGCGCAGTTATGTGTTCCGCCTTTTCTACTTGGTAATTGTATTCGTATTAAATCTAAGTATCCGGATATGTGTTAGTAATATGCCAAGATTGTTAAGGCGCCGGTAATGCCAAACAAGCGCCACTTCCAATTTTTAGGGTCCGTATCCAAAGGGTTAAACCGGGACCCTATTACTGAGACTTCGCTATCCGTCCGTCCGTCCTTACGTCTGTCACCAGGCTGTATCTCAAGAACGGTGATAGCTAGACAGTTGAAATTATCACAGATGTTGTATTTATATTGCCGCTGTAACAACAAATACTAAAAATAAAATAAAATAAATATTTAAGGGGGGCTCCCATACAACAAACTTACAGATAATGGTACGGAACCCTTCGTGCGCGAGTCCCACTTGCACTTGGCCGATATTTTTATTAATTTCTACTCTTTTAAATGTGCGGAAAAAAATCTATCATATTGGTGTATTTTGTACGAAAGTTGCCTAACTTTTACAATTGCAAACGTTGATATAACATAGTACTGACCTGAGATTTCTTTTTTAACCAATAAAATATCTTTTTTTCTATACGAATTGTTATTTAAAAAGCGTTGTCGACATTCTGCGTCTTATTAAAAAAAAAGACTGACTTACACTAATTTGCCGTTCAGTTAATATTTGCAACTATACTAATAAAATACATATGTTGTTATTAAGTAGTAAATTGATTGATTATATCGAAAAACAACACCAAACGTAAACAACCTACTTCACCCGAAAATGTCACTGCATCAAACGATGAGATAAAAACACAAATAAATAAAAAGAATAAGACACAACAACCCAGTACATCGCTGGAAAGATCGAACAGTATATCCGAAGGAGTCATAAAACCGGGAATACTAAACTTTTTTAGTCCAAAAAATACACCTAATAAAGACAATAACCAAAATATCGAAGCATAGCAACCAAGCCCCTCCTCCTACACAGATTCTGTAAAAAAACTTACAAAAATAAGAAACGTCCAACATCTTCCAACCCGGCTGGTCCCCGTGGAAGATTACGACCGAAACCCTCCAATCTCCGCCTCAAAACGGTTAATATATAAAAACTCCAATTTGAAAATTGCTACATATAACGTCAGATCGCTCTCAACTATAGAAAAATACACAGAATTAATGCACGCTATCCGAAACATAAACATAGATATACTTGGCCTAGCGGAAGTAAGAAGAATGGGATGCAAAATAGAAGAACATAACGACTACATATTCTGCTATATGGGCGAAACACCCGGTGCGTATGGCGTAGGATTTCTCATTAAAAAAGAGTACAAGGAAAACATCATACATTTCCACGGACTGTCGGAAAGAGTAGCTTTACTCCAACTTAAATTTCACGACTCTATCTTGTCTATTATTCAAGTATACGCCCCGACAAGTGACTGCAAAGAGGAAGACATTAAAACGTTTTATCTAACACTACAAAAAGCTCACAATATATTGGGAAACTGCAAAAATATTATGGTAATAGGAGATTTTAATGCCAAAATAGGACAACCGAAGGACAATGAACGCCTCATCATGGGAAAACATGGATACGGGAGAAGAAACCAAAGAGGAGAAACATTGGTCCAATACGCCCTTGAACATAAGCTATCCATCATGAATACATACTTCAAAAAGAAAAACCAACAAAGATGGACCTGGATATCGCCAAATGGGAAAATAAAAAACGAAATCGACTTTGTCATGTCCAACTTACCCAAGAATATCACGAACATAGAAGTTTTAAACAATGTAGAGTTCCCTTCAGACCACCGTATAGTACGAGCTACAATACTTCTAAAATACCCCAAAAAAAATAGGAAAAACTTTGAAAATTCAACGACCACTTTGAAAAAAGAGAAAGAAATTGAAAAATATATTTCTAATTTGGAAACTAGCATCGCCGACTTATCAAATTCAGGAAGTGAGGAGATACAAGTATTCTATGATAAACTCGAACATTGCATAAAAAACAGCCTCAAGCAGGATACAGGGATTAAGAACATAGATCACAGCTGCTATTTTTTCAGCAACCCGACCAAGTACCTAATTAAAAGAAGAACTGAACTCATAAAAACTAAAAACAAAACAAAAGAACAGAAAAAAGAATTATCAGAACTATTTAAAAAAACTAACAAATCAATTAGGACGGACTACAAGGCACATAGGAAAAAAATTATAGAGTCAAACCTTACAAATTATAGAAGTGCGAAGAGGGCATCGAAACAATTGAATACTCACACTGATTGGATCAAGAGCTTAAAGGATGGATCAAAAGAAACCAAATCAAGAAGTGACCTGATTTCCTGCGCTACGAACTTCTACAAAACTCTATATGCCAAAAATAAGCCGCAACACCCGTCATCTGTCAACGAAATAAGCTTGCTTGACACAAACACTACAATTATTATAAACGAAGAAGAAGTTACGAAGAGCATTAAGAAGTTGAAGCGGGAAAAGAGCTCTGGCCCTGACGGAATAAAGAACGAGGCGCTTATAACAGGAGCAAAACTACTTACCAAGCCGCTGACATACATATTTAATAAGGTACTAAATACAGGAAAAATACCACAACAGTGGCATAAGTCAGACATTATACTACTGTATAAAAAAGGAGATCCACTCGACATTTCCAACTACCGCCCGATAAGCCTGCTTTCAAGCGTGTACAAACTCTTCACCTCTATAATACACGATAAGATCAGTTCTCAAATAGACAGTATGCAACCGATAGAGCAAGCGGGCTTTCGTTCCAGTTTTTCAACCATGGACCACATCCACACGCTTGAACAAGTCATAGAAAAGTACAAAGAATATGATAAAGAACTCTACATAGGCTTCATCGACTACACAAAAGCGTTTGACAGTCTCTATCATGACTCTATATGGCAAACTCTAAGCAGCTGCAATATAAACCCAATAATTACGAGAACCATAAAAAATATTTACCTAAATAATGTGAGCAGAGTCAAATTAGAAACTCGAGGCGATGACATCAAAATAGGTAGAGGCGTCAGACAGGGGGACCCTCTGTCTCCGAAACTATTTATAGCAGTACTGCAATCTGTATTTAACAAGTTAAATTGGGCCTCTGAGGGTATTCCAATCAATAACTCATATCTCAGCCATCTAAGATTTGCAGATGACATTGCTGTCTTTGCCGAAACCTATCAGAAGTTAGAAAAAATGATACAGCAACTTAACATAGAGAGTAAACAGGTCGGCTTACATATGAACTTAAGCAAAACAAAGGTAATGACAAATGGAATAAAAGGAAAAATCACACTAGACTGCGAGGAACTAGAGTATGTAGAACAGTACGTATATTTAGGAAAACAAGTATCCTTTTGCAAAACAAATAATGAAGACGAGGTCAACAGAAGAATCGCATCAAGCTGGAGCAAATATTGGGCACATAAAGAAATATTAAAAGGGAATTACGACCTAGACCTGAAAAAGACTGTTATGGACACCAGCATTCTACCTTGCTTAACCTACGGCTCCCAAACCTGGACCTTCACAAAAAAAATAAAAGATAAGATAACAACTTGCCAAAGGGCCATGGAAAGAAGCATCTTAGGCATAAGAAAGATCAATAAAGTAAGAAGCCAAGAAATCAGAAAAAATACCAAATTGACAGATGCTTTACATCATGCATTAAAGCTAAAATGGAATTGGGCTGGCCATGTAGCAAGATATACAGATCAGAGATGGACTATTAAGAGTACAAAATGGATCGGACCATACGGAAAAAGGAATGTTGGACGACCACAAAAACGATGGACGGACGATATAAGGGCGGTTGTGGGAAGGAACTGGATGAGAACAGCACAAGATCGAGAAAAATGGAAGCAATTGGAGGAGGCCCATACCCTATCAAGGGATTCCTGTAAATAAATTAATGTCACTAGGATCTAAGAAAAATGTGTTGTAAATATGGATTATGGGAAATAAAAGGTTTTATTATTATTATTATTATTATTATGTTGTTATTCGTTACATACTTACTATACTACAAGTTACTTATTAATCTTATTATTATTACGCTACTGGCAATATACATTTCGATCTTATCCTTGGATCTAATTCGACTTAAAGTTGAAATATTTCAATATGATCGATTTTTTTCCGCTACTGTAAGTAGACTAATCAATTTAGTAGGTACTATTGGTGGGTTAAAGTAAACAATTTATGAATCAAACCAAAAGCGTACATTATGCAATGAGAAAAGGACGTGGGTATTATGGATGTAAATTGACAATATTTTAGATTTGGAAATAGAGACAAATTTAAACTAATTTTATTATAAAATTACCACGGAACCGTCAACCACTAGTTTTATTTTATTATACTTAACTATTAGTATTGAATATATTCAAATGAGAAAGAAGCGTCGCCCAAAGTTCATTACCAAAAATGGCGTCACTTTGTGGAAAAGTTGACAGTCACAACGCACAAGGAGAAACAGCAGTACAATGTCCATAGTAAATCCACATTGTTAATAATTTTACTGTATGATTTTCTGCGCTGTGACGATTTACTTGTCATCTACGCTGTTTTAGGAAGAGGACCTTTTGAAATGGATATTATATTCTGAAATTGGAATATTTTCTAAGATGTAAAAATGTGGTTATTATAAATACTTCCATCCCTAATTTTATTATTATGTCGGCAAAAGTCGGGTAAAAATAATGGTGTCAATTTATGCAGTTGGTACTCCCGATGTTATCATATTGTCGTTTTCATTTCTATCTTAACAATCAAACTGTTGCAGACTCATCGGCAGGATCCGAAGGTGAAAACGCCGACCATGTCTCGTAATCCCATAAAATGCCAGACCCTGATTGGATGTATCCGTGATATGGTCCAAAAGGTAAATGAAAAAGTCACAATACCACACAGAGCACAACACCTCGGATCTCCAAAGTCACTCCCAGAAGTCGTCGGCAACATCAAGGGACGCTAGGTTTTCTGGTGGAGCTGGGTTGGCAAGAGTGCCAGCAACTCTTCACGCAAAATAGGCGCATTGCGAGTTGCGGAAAACCAACCCGTGATAACCTACCTAATAAATATCTACCGGGTGTCCCAAAACTATGGGACATCAAGAGAAAGTACCTTAAATATCGTAGATAGGATATTTTGCTGAAAGAACACTTTCTGTTCTTTTTAAAAGTAAGTAATTCTGCATTTAAATATAAATATCATAAAAGTAATTCTTAGAAAATATTGAAATGCAGAATTACCAACTTTTAAAAAGAACATAGTCTTATTTCAGCAAAACATCCTATCTACGATATTTAAGGTACTTTCCCTTGATGTCCCATAGTTTTGGGACGCTCTGTATACCCTATAAAAATGCGGTGTGTACTCACATTCAAAAATAATAGCGCGGGAAGCATGGCTTGCGTTCGGAAATTTGGCACGATTTTTGAATCGGAAGCTTAAACTCCGAATGTTGTGGTCAAAGGCTGTATAACTGCGTACATGAGTTATTATCATTGAAGAGACTGTGCAGCGAAATACAATGAGACATTACATGTTTGATAAAAATACATTCTTTCCAGGACGGTCTTCCCGGCCTGTTCAGGGGCTGGGCCGTCACCATCTACAAGGCGCAGTGGAACAGCGTGATTGCTTTCACCACTTACGAGATGATGTGCCACGCTATGCGCGAGAGCAACTTGCAGCCTTAGAGACAACCCTGACATATAGTTTTCGAGTGCCACCCAGAATCTAAACGTTGGGTGTAAAATTGCTAGACGCACGTTTCCTGTGACCGTTTCAAGAAGCGTTTATGTATAACGTAGTGTATTACATTAATATATTATGTGTGTTTGAAATGTGACGTGACTTTGATTATTTTAAGAGGCCTTATTCCTTTTAAAATGGTGATTGTTTTGACATTTTTCTCTATGATCAAACATGTTTCCTAACATATTATTGATGTTACTACCTAGAACAGGGCTATTGGGATTTATTGGTATATATTTGAAACCTACAGTTTGAATTTTTCATTGATAATTTTTGTTTCAAAAACTACTCGAAATTGACAAAATTCACGCGGAAAATTAGTTTTTTCAACTTATTTTCGACTGTACGCAATGAAAGCGTGAAATAGCTACCTATGTTACTACCTAGAACTCGGGGAAAAGAATTATTCACTTCAAAAAGTTGGTTGAAATTATTAATATGTTTGTCATAATATGTTAAAAGGAATAAGGCCTCTTAATGTTTTGTATTTGACTTTTATTAACCTTTGACGAAAAAAGAGCAATGTTATAAGTTTAGAATTAGTATCTGTGTGTCTGTGGCATCGTTTCTCCGAAACGAATGGACCGATTAGAAAGCGTTTTTTTGTCGAAAGCCTTTTTTTTCGAGTGGGTTTTTAGCTGTTTAGTATAAATAACTGGAACTGTTTCAGCTTTGATTGGAACAAGTGACAGGATCTCGGCCAATATCGAAGCTAAAGAATCCCAACTTTTGTTGGTGTGTTCAGATTTAATAGCATTTTTCCCACTAATGATAGCCAATCTTACTGGAATTCATTATAAACAAAAGCAGGGGCACAATTTGACGTAATAATTTCGTATAAATTCACAGTGCGTTGAGTCGTGACCATATCCCGGGGTTTTCGATGCACGGTTGATTTTGATACGCTCCCAAAACCCGGTATGGTTAGGGTTGCCGGATCGAATAACCCTATTATCGGAAGACGAACATTATTTTCTGGTTTTTGTAATTTTGGTTTGATATTAAAAACAATGCCGTTCACTGCCGATAGAAATGTCTACATAAATAAATACTTACAAAAAAACATGGCTTTCTCATTATTATAATTTTATCTTTAATCTACAAAAATGTTATAAGGTAATTTATTTATAGTAGTTATAGAAAAATTTGCTATTGTTTTTACTTTTAATATTATAGTTTTACAAAATGAGCTTGTTTTCGGGAGATGTTTTCACTTTGTCGGGAGTCGGGAGGACATACAGAAATTCGAGAGAATCCCGCCAAATCCCGACCATCTGGCAACCCTAATTACGACCAACTTTTTTCGTGAACTTCAGGGTGTCGCCACAATCTTCGCACACAGCACTCGGACAAAGGGCCGGATACGCTTTGATAGAGGGATAGCCTTATTGCAAGGGCCTGACACGCTTTGATAGAGAGATATAGCCTTATTGCGAGGGCCTGACACGCTTTGATAGAGAGATAGCCTTATTGCAAGGGCCTGACACGCTTTGATAGAGAGATAGCCTTATTGCAAAGACCTGACACGCTTTGAAAGATAGATAGCCTTATTGCAAGGGCCTGACACGCTTTGATAGAGAGATAGCCTTATTGCAAGGGCCTGACACGCTTTGATAGAGAGATATAGCCTTATTGCAAGGGCCTGACACGCTTTGATAGAGAGATAGCCTTATTGCAAGGGCCTGACACGCTTTGATAGAGAGATATAGCCTTATTGCAAGGGCCTGACACGCTTTGATAGAGAGATAGCCTTATTGCAAGGGCCTGACACGCTTTGATAGAGAGATAGCCTTATTGCAAAGACCTGACACGCTTTGAAAGATAGATAGCCTTATTGCAAGGGCCTGACACGCTTTGATAGAGAGATAGCCTTATTGCAAGGGCCTGACACGCTTTGATAGAGAGATAGCCTTATTGCAAGGGCCTGACACGCTTTGATAGAGAGATAGCCTTATTGCAAGGGCCTGACACGCTTTGATAGAGAGATATAGCCTTATTGGAAGGGCCTGACATGCTTTGAAAGATAGATAGCCTTAGCCTTATTGCAAGGGCCTGACACGCTTTGATTAGAGAGATATAGCCTTATTGCAAGGGCCTGACATGCTTTGAAAGAGAGATAGCCTTAGCCTTATTGCAAGGGCCTGACACGCTTTGATAGAGAGATAGCCTTAGCCTTATTGCAAGGCCCTGACACGCTTTGATAGAGAGATAGCCTTAGCCTTATTGCAAGGGCCTGACACGCTTTGATAGAGAGATATAGCCTTATTGCAAGGGCCTGACACGCTTTGAAAGAGAGATAGCTTTTTGCAAGGGCCTGACACGCTTTGATCGAGAGATACCCTTATTGCAAGGGCCTGACACGCTTTGATAGAGAGATAGCCTTATTGCAAGGCCCTGACACGCTTTGATAGAGAGATACCCTTATTGCAAGGGCCTGACACGCTTTGATAGAGAGATAACCTTATTGCAAGGGCCTGACACGCTTTGATAGAGAGATAGCCTTATTGCAAGGGCCTGACACGCTTTGATAGAGAGATACCCTTATTGCAAGGGCCTGACACGCTTTGATAGAGAGATAGTCTTATTGAAAGGCCCTGACACGCTTTGTTAGAGAGATAGCCTTATTGCAAGGGCCTGTCGCGCTTTGATAGAGAGATAGCCTTATTGCAAGGGCCTGACACGCTTTGATAGAGAGATAGCCTTATTGCGATTCCTATAAGAGGAAATAGAAAGAAGTGTAACATTTTGTCCCTGTCACCGACTGAGCCTTTTGTCACGGTCGGATTATGCACACTTCAAGTAAGCAAAACAATTAGGTGGTGTTTTCAATAGTGCCGAACAAATAAAGTTTTGTGGAGTAATAAATTAATACCACATAACCGACAAATTAATCGATCTGTAGTGTTTGTGTGTAGCCCAAAAAATGCCTTACTACTTGTACTATATAGTCTATATCATATTCTATTAATATTAAGCCGAGAATGGCAGCTCGAGGCTTTTGCCAGTGTCAGTGATGTGAGTACTGACTGTAATAGTGACGCGTTATAATTCTGCTCGATGTCATGTTTTGAAAAAGCAAGAATACTAATTTATGTAAGTAAACAAAACGGCCAATAGGTAAACAAATCAGAATACTGTTAGACGCAATGAATTATTAAGGCTTATTATTTTCGCGGCGACAGAAAAATTAAAGAGCAGCAAACTATTTGCAACTAAAATAATAACTTGTCAGCGATTAAATATTTTGGCAATCATTTATATTAAATGAGCTTTAAACTAAGGATATTTTAAAATTCAAATAATGGCAGCTACTTTCAGGTAGCAGAAATAATAAACAAGATTACTGTGAAATCATAGGCGAGGTACTATAAATAATGACTTGGCGACTAATATCCCTTCATCCACGTTCATAACCAAGATTTCATAACCAGTTATGAATATGGATTTTTTTTCACTGTTTCATAACCAGTTATCAAACAAAACTTTTTTTTCCATTTTTACAACCAGAACCTCCTATACATGTCTGGTCTCCTGGTACTTTTCTGAATAATAAGAGTTTACTCAAACATGCAATTGGGTATGAGATTCAGTTAAGTCTTAAAATACAAATTTAATAGTTAAAAACACATAACTATGAACACGAAAATAGTTATTTTGTCATTTTTTTTTTTCCGACACTAGTTTCGTACAAGGGTAGGAGGAATAGTCAGAAACAAACTCTTAATGAATATAATAGAAACTTAAATCTTCAATATTCTATGGTGTATGTGAATTTTACTTCATTGTTTTCTTTTGAAATAAATAAAATACTGCTAAATGCTCGTAACTGTTATTAACCGAAGGGAAATTTAATAGTAAAAAAACACTTATATGAACACGTAAAACTTAATCTTGTCAACTTGAACATACAAAACGGCTGCTTCTTCTGAGCAATGTTTGTGAACTTAAAACATAAAAGGTGCAATTATTTCTAAGCAGTGTCCTACATTTATTTCTTTTGCCATTAATTCTTCTATTGTTTGATTAATTTCTTTGTCGATTTCGACGTAGTTATCATTTTTTCGTTTGGTTTTTCTGTTCCTCATTTTAAATTCTTTTTCTAAAATATCCAAAATTTTAGCTATGGAGGGCCTTTTCTGCCCAACAAAGCGGTTTATTCGTGAATGCCATCCTTCTAGATGATTAGTATTTCTTATTTCTTCTCCTTGACAACACCACGTTTTAATAAATTGCACATCCTTTAACCAAAATCGATTGAAATAATCATTGAACTTTGCTACCTCCTTATTTTTTGGAGATTTTTTCATTATGTAGTTATAGCCCGCAGTAATGTATTTTAAGGGTAAACGTGCCAGGCCAGCACATCGTGCAACATGTCTCCTCTGCACTCTTGATTTGATTCCTAACTGTTTGGATTTTTTAAAGAGACTGCGACAAAAATGATAAAAACAGCCCTTTAATGTCGCATCTGGAAATACTTTTCGAAGAGCATTCATAGCAGCTTTCTCATAATCCAACAATATCTTTGATGGATTCCAGTTTGGAAATCTTGTTTTGATTATATCAAACAATGTTTGGTAGGTTTTGGTTGTTTTTCCTTGGAGAAAGGCAAAAAACAACGGAATCACTTTTTTTGTGTCAGTATTGTAACCGTGGATACTATATATTTGTTTGAATGGTTGCGGGCAAGATTTGAAAGTACCATCGAGTAAATAAACTTCAAAGTTTTGTAAAATGCTTTCAGTATCCGGAGAACAGAAAACTAGAATTCGGATCTCATCATTATAATCACCTATTAGGTATTTCTCGAACTTCTCCGGCACTATCACTTCCTTGGGCAGCTTATGTTGAAGTTTGGGAACTTTCAATACATTATTTCGTGCATTGTACATACCACTTTTGACACTTTCATATGTCGGCAGCTCCGCAATCATATCCAAACCATCATCCTTTAGTTCGCATATTGCCGCTTCAAATTGTTTTTGAATAGGATCATAATTTTCGCAAATTTTGCTCTTTAACTGAACCATCTTACGAGATATTATATATTTAGCCATATTTGGAACACAGTCTGGGATGTGGGGATTATCTTTTATCACGATGTTTTCGGGACTAAGCGTTAAATTTCCTTTACATTTCTTGGTATGATTGCAATGCCAAAATTTATTACCCTCAACATATGTTTTTCGGAGATGGTATTCACGGCCGTTAAAAATTAATTTTGTACCTCCTCGTTTAGTAGGAATAAACTCCATCGTTATTTACACAAAGAAGAAAATACAATCAATTCTTCAGGATGACTTTCCACAACAATAAACATTTGACACTTGAAACTAATATGATAATCTATCACTTATATACATCAGTTATCTATGAGTGTAAGCTAGCCAGTTTTTTACCATACAGTTCCTATTATACAATACCTATATTTAACAAACAAGTTTAAGTTTTACTATTTATCAAAATGACAAAATAACAATTTTCGTGTTCATAGTTATAAGTGTTTTTAACTATTAAATTTGTATTTTAAGACTTAACTGAATCTCATACCCAATTGCATGTTTGAGTAAACTCTTATTATTCAGAAAAGTACCAGGAGACCAGACATGTATAGGAGATTCTGGTTGTAAAAATGGAAAAAAAAGTTTTGTTTGATAACTGGTTATGAAACAGTGAAAAAAAAACCATATTCATAACTGGTTATGAAATCTTGGTTATGAACGTGGATGAAGGGACTAATATTAGCTGAAGATCCGACTCGGCCGGGTTAGGTTAGGTTGGTTTTTTTTTTTTATATCCCTAAAAAGCGCTCCTTTTATTTTTTTTATGACCTTGATTTATTTTATATGCAATCTCCATTCAACAATTAGAGTAGGCCATTTTCAACTTTTTATCCGCTGTCATGTTTCCGCTTAATTAGTTAATTCAGTCGCCAAACTCGATGCTAGTTTATATTGAAACAAAGCCGAAAATTGATTACTTAGCTGCTACTTTTTACTTTATACTAGTCTCCGCAATTAGTCGCCAACTTATCATTTTTGCTACCCCCTTTAATTTTGTATAAATCCCTAAATCAGATTAATTTGTCGCCGCGTTAAATACATGCCAATTATTAATGATATAAAGGATAAATGAGAAAAAGGGAAACTAAAGATGAATACAATTATTTTTCATAAAGTCACTTAAAATGGAGAAAAAAGGTGTGAAAACTAAACGAAGAAGAGACTTGAAATTTACAGGGCGAGGGATCAATGGAGGAAGAATCATTATTCTATGTCATTTCTATGTATAACGCAATAGACAATAGTATGACATTGACATTTCAGCAGGAGCATGACAGTCGTTCACCTTTGAGTATTTATGCTCTAAGCGTTTCACAGAAAATTTGGTAGCACTATACCGTTAACCGTTAACCTTTTTACTTTCAAATTATGTCAGCCCAAATTCCCGAATGTCAATCAAAATTGAAAATGACAAAGAGAATATAACACTACGGAAAATGATTAATCAGACACCGTAAGATTTACAGTGGAAACTTCGTGAACATTCTGGTCAACCCCAGAACGGCAAACAAATGAAACGCCTAAAGAACCAGTGAACTATCACTAGGATCCGCCATGTGTAAATTGTAAGTAAACAGTAGGTAAAAACTATTAGGGCTCGCGGTCGTGTCCGTGTTTTGTGTACCGTAGCCGAATCTCTGTTGCCGTGTAACACGTGATCTTAGGACCGCGGATCCGTAGCTCCGTATTCTTAGCACGGGCTAAGAATACGGAACTACGGATCCGCGTGTAACACGGATATCAGAAGTCCTAGTAAAAACTGATACTGTGCCAATGGCACGTTGGCTTTTCAAAGAATGCAACCCGTGACTTCAGCGCTAGCATTTGTTATGTGGCTTAATGGCACTTTCATTTTCACATGACTTGAACTGTATCATGGCTGTTTAGCCCTCACTACCAGTAGTCGGACACTATGTGGGAGTATAACCACTATAACCCGCTACGTGCCCGCTACCCACTAAATGTAGGTACTGGATGGCAATGCTGATTCGCTGGGCAAAATATTGACAAGTACTCTCAGGGCTTCCTCTGAGGGCTGAGGGCGGCCAACCTTCTGGCCACACTTCCGAGCGACAGCGATTTGTGCAATTGTTTTATTTGTAGTTTCTTATTAATGTTTATAGGTCTAAATTTAAGTAAATACTCAAATCTGAATGAGAATTTATAATGTCACTCCTTTTGAAGTATACGGTACCGTAATACGTGAAATGTCGTCATATCGTACGTTACAACAGGCTTCGAAGTATCACGTTTCGGGCGGAACAACTCGAGAGGACTGCACCTCTCGCACAACTGTCGTGCGCGACTCTTTCTAGCGCGGGATATTTACCTATCAGGCTATCATTTTCTGTACAGTACTGTGAGAGAGTGACGAGTGACGCTAAGTCGCGCGACAAGTCGCGAAGCATAGTTGTGCTAGACGGCCTGTAAAGGAATTTCATCCAAAATTGAAGGTCTAAGTCGGGACGTATTTTTTTTAACATGGCGTCTGTGTTCGTCAACAGGCTAAAAACTAGGGCTTCTGATATACGTGTTACACGCGGAACCGTAGCTCCGTGTTCTTAGCACTGGCGGTCCTCAGATCCCGCACTACACGGACACGTCAAAGATACGTAGCCGTGTCTGCGTTCGGCTACGGATCGGCGGATCTCGGCTCCGCTCGGGTATTGAATGAAAGCTTGTCGAACCGACAACGTCACGGACGGATCAGATCCGCGTGTAATTAAGAAACTTAAGAAACGCATCTCCCTGTAACACGGAGCTACGTATCTTAATTACCCGGAGCCTAATTACACGTGCCGAACGGTCCGGATCTCCGTTGCCTTGTTACCCGGCAACGAGGATCCGGCTACGGGTACACGAAACACGGCCACGACCGCGAGCCCCACTAAAAACTGAATTATATATTTTATAATGGTGTATTTTTTAATTCATAGCCGTGAAAAGGTTGCCGTTTCGGTTGACTCACCCGGCAAGCCGTTCATTGCAATAATGTATTATGAAAACTCCTTAATAATTTTCCGTTCTGAGGATAATAATTTGGATGATTCTCAGATGTCAATTCTGCGGTGGATATGAGGAGTGCCCCTTGAGACGGTATGTATTATTTTATATTTGAAATATTTAATTATTATATCCCTAAGGTTATTTAAGTGGTAGTGGGTCACATATCTCGTAGAACCGATGGCCGTTGGGGCAGAAAGGTTCTAGAGCGGCCGCGACCGGAAGACTCAAGAAGAGGGCCCTACCAAGGTGGACCGACGACCTGTTTAGGATCGCGGATAGGAATTGGACGAGGGCGGCGCAAGACCGATCGTTGTGGAGAATTTACACCTGAAAAACGCAATGTTCCCAATTGACGTTTTTTAACTCCAAAAATAATATTATAATCAGGGAGCGAAACTATGGTGCCGATGACAGACGGATGGCGTCAAGCTACATACAGGTGTTTTTATTTAGATTATAGATAGGTACCTAATCAAATGGCAACTTATTGGCATATTTCATAACTGGCTAGAGGCTCGAGGGTTATATATTGCCCTGGATGTATGCATAGTTTAGTTTAAATGTAACTCTTCATGTCATCTCCCCTCGCATTAGTGTGGACAAGGAGGGTTTCACAACGGTGTCAAGAAAGCGTAAGACACGCAAGAGTCAGTCTGCAGAACCGGTGGCGGTTGGTTGTGGTCTGCGGGTCTCCACACCGAGCAAGGCGCTGTACGTGTCGCGCCTGCATCACACTGCCACCGCTGAAGAAGTAACGCAGTATGTTCGCCAGAAAACCGGCTACTCGCTGAGGGTGTTCCAGTTGCAGTCGCGCCACTACGTGCATTTCAGCTCGTTTGTAGTGCGCGTGCCGCGGCCGCTCCAGGAGACTATCGCGTGTGCTGATTTCTGGCCGAAAGGTGTCGTGTTTCGTCGGTTCCGGGGCAACCTACCAAATCCAACACCTGAGATGTCAGAACAACGGGGCCACGCCGTTTCGCCGTCGTAATAAACATTGTTCGGTTCATGACATGACGCATTGGTGTAAACTGTAATGTCATGTAACCGGTTTTTCAATAAATAAATAAATGTCAATTTCAAGCCGACTTAATCATAAGATTACCTATGATTAACTCGAATTAAAAAAGACAATCACGGATTGGACTACAGTATATACTCGTAGTGTTCAAACTCTTCCAAATAGTCCAATGTATTACCTCTAAAGGCTCGTACATCTTTATTCCTACATGTAAATAAGAAAGAAGATCCGATTATTATGTTTGAACTTTAAGCGTTCTGCATACTTCGTCATCTGACGAAGCATTTGTTGTCTTGTTTCATTTACTTGAGGAAAAGCTTATGTCAATTTCAAGCCGACTTAATCATAAGATGTATGATTAACTCGAATTAAAAAAGACAATCACGGATTGGACTACAGTATATACTCGTAGTGTTCAAACTCTTCCAAATAGTCCCCTGTATTACCTCTAAAGGCTCGTACATCTTTATTCCTACATGTAAATAAGAAAGAAGATCCGATTATTATGTTTGAACTTTAAGCGTTCTGCATACTTCGTCATCTGACGAAGCATTTGTTGTGTTGTTTCATTTACTTGAGGAAAAGCTTTTTTATGTTAGAATTTCATTATCCAGTAAAAAATGTTATTCGTTTCGTTTTTTAGTATAATATACATTATTTTTTGTATAGATACCAAATATTTTTATAAATAAACAATACTAATATTTTTACTACCTTTATACCTAACATTATAGAGAATCACCGAGGTGTAACAATTTTGTTAAAAAAAAAACCTAAGTATATGCGATTTGGCGTCATAATGACGTCACCGGCACCAAAGTTTCGCTCCCTGATTATAATATTCATTATCCATGAAAAAAATATATATTATCCACTTTTTACATTTTCGAAAATATCCCAATTTAAAAAGTCTCATTGTAAAAGAGCGTAGGCGACAATTAATTGGTCACAGCGCAGTGAATCATACTGTCGAAGTATTACTAAGATGGATTTAGTATGGAAATTGTACCACTGTTCTCTTTGTAGTTTGCGACTGTCATTTTTCCTCAAGGTTACGTCATTTAAGTACTGATTCTAAAACGCTTTTGCTTTCACCTCTTTTTATTATTTTCAAAACTAGTCCGTATAATCATAAAAATACAATATTTTTGTCTGTGATAATAAATAAAGTAATGAAATTAGTTTCAACTTAACACTATAATTGGAGTGTTTGAAATATTGTCAGTTGTAATTTGTAAACAAACCACGGCTAGACGGCGGCAAAAATGTACCGGTCCTAGTAATTAATCAAATAATATAGATTAAATTTATCGACATCGATAAAATGCAATTTTGAATCAGTAGGTATTATCACAACTTATAGCTAAGTTGGAATTCCTTTTAATTATGAGAAAACCTCATTTCAATCGCAACTATAACCAACTGATATCTGACATTGACTCTAGACTAAAATCACTTTGACTACTTTTGAGTCTGAAAATTATATATATATAATAATTACATTATTAACGTCAACGTAATAACTAACCTAATTACAATAGTCAAACCCGCTCGTTATCGTTTCCGGTGCGAAAGTGCCCATAATGCTCACGTCTGAAAATGTAGAAAAAATGTTGATTGTATATTACGATAATTATAATTAAATATCAATTAAGATCATTCCTCAAAAAAAAATATTTTGTGTATATGATTATATAAGTTCCTAGAACTACACAACAGTTTGTACGTGATTTTTATCGATATCAACCAATAAAGTTAGTTTCATTTTTCGTCGCACTAATTAAACGTCAGTACAATTTACCCCCGTCTATCCGTGGTTTGTTTGTAAATTATATTAATAAGCAAACAATGTTTATATTAAACTAGAGGGCGCCCGCAACTTCGTGCGCGTAATTTTTTGTACCGTAGTCGGGTAAAAAGTATCCTATAACCATCTTTGGATGTCCTGCTATCCCTGTACCAAAATTAGTTAAAATCCGTCCAGCCGTTTCGGCGTCTCATCACGCCGACGCGACAAAGGAAATTATAAAAACAGATGGCGCCAGACTGGCACGGCGCCGCATACAAAACAAAAAACGATCAAATGCATTACGCTATTGAGATTTTCCCTGTAATCATGACCCCTCTCCATAAAAAACTGATTTGCAATAGAAATCTAGAGTTTTATAATAGTATAGATGTTAATCTAACAGGAAATCAAATAGTCGGCGGAGGAAAAAACGAGCCGGCACACAACAAAGGGTGCAAAAGAAACCTAAAACTCGCCTACAGACTCGGGCCGTTAAGAAGAAAATTCGAAAAATACATGGTGAGTTATTATTAGTCTTAGTTCTCTTTCTTTCCTATCTTAAACAGTTTAATTAACTGGAAGTAATCCCTTAAATCTGTGTTTTTCAAACTGTGGGTCTTGACCCCCAGGGGGTATCTATTTATTTTATCTTTGTTACAAAACAGTAAACTACCTTCTGAATTTCTTATAAGTACAGGTAGGTTGCGTCACAGAATAGATAATAGTACAAGTATATACAATTATAATTATTTTATAAATATATTGATAATTACATCCAACTTTTAATTGTGAACAATTCAGTTCTAGGAAGTAACATAGCTATTTCATGCTTTCATTGCGTGCAGTTGAAAATAAGTTGGAAATACCAGTTATTTGCTCGAATTTTGCAAATTTCGAGTAGTTTTTGAAACAAAAATTATCAAGGAAACATTTAAACCGTTGGTTTTAAATATGTACAAATAAATCGCAATGGCCCTGTTCTAAGTAGTGATATTGATAATTATGTTAAGAAACTTGTTTGAGTATCGAGAATAATCTCTAAAACAATCAGCATTTTTGAAAGGATAAGGAGTCTTTAATAGATAATTTATTTTGTAATGTGACCACAGCTAGCACCCAATCGAACGAGGCCCCTCGGAAGTCGATGTCCCCTCTGTGCGTCGGCATCAGCCATCCGCACCGAGCCAAGAAGAGCCAGCTTACGGAACACAGTCAGGTACCTAATAGTAATAATAATAATAATAATAAAGCTTTATTTTTCCATGCAAAAAACAATTTACAATATTAATATAATTATAAAACAATTGATTTAACATAATTCACATAAATTTCATTCGAGTTGACTAAATAAATATTTACTTAAAATATTATTTTTGTATGGACCCCCTCTGGGTAAAAGCCTCCTCCAAGGTATACCACTTCGCTCTGTCTTTGGCGGTAGTTAGCCAGTTTCGGCCTGCTATTGCCGCTATTTCATCCGCCCATCTGGCGTGTGGGCGGCCTCTCGCTCTTTTTCCCGAAGGTCCAGACCATTCTACTGATCTCCGAGTCCATCGGTTATCTTCGTACCTAGCGATATGACCTGCCCACTTCCATTTACTCTTTAGCACGACTGATAAGGCGTCCGTAACTTTAGTTTTATTACGGATCTCTTCATTTTTCACCTTATCTCTGAGTCTCAGTCCCATGATGCTTCTTTCCATTCGTCTTTGATTGGTCTGTATTTTGTTTTTAGTTACTGTGTCTATTAACCAAGTTTGACACCCGTAAGTTAGACATGGTAGTATAGCCGTATCCATAACAATTTTTTTAGCTGTTAGTGGCAATTGTGACTTAAAAATATCTTTATGCGCCCAATATTTCTTCCAGGTGATTGCCACTCTCCGCTCTACCTCTTCCAGGTTTCTGTCTTTTTGAAACGATATTTGCTAATAGTACAGTCAACCAATTTGATTCCTAGGCCATTTCGTACCTTGTCACAGTGAACGTCAATATGAAAGCCGCTTGAAATCTCATATCATTGTCATTGTGACAAGGTTCTATAGTGGCTTTGAAATCAAATTGGTTGAATGTACCTACACTTATAATTAGGCAGCGGACATCGGGTAGCACGGTAAGACTTTATAGAGCTATGGAGCCGATATTATATTAAAATAAAATTCATACTCATACTCATATTCATACTCATTCACCTATTGCATTCCAAACTGCCTGTATGGTTATTGTGGTTAACGTTCCCATGCATTTAATGACTAAGATTATAAATTCAATAAAATTTATACAATATCACAAGCTCCTGTATTTAACTTTATTACTTAATTGTCAATTTCATGCATTTTCTAGTTATAACTGGATATGCGATTAATATAGAACCCAATTTAGTCCAGGGAACATGGAAAAAGTCGCAAATATTTACATACGAGTATTTTTTTTATTTTTTTTTTTCGTCATGACGAAAAAACAATTCCTATACAAATCAAGTCTTTTACTTTGTCTCTGTTCTTCTGACTGACTATCAAATTAAAATTGCGAATGTAATTCACTATTGAGTATGAGTATGAGTGTGAGTTGTATTTGAATGTTAATACCGGCTCCATAGCTCTATAAGGTCTTACCGTGCTGTCAGTAGTCCGAGGCCTACTTATTATAATGATACTTGGGCGTTTCACAAAAAAAACCGAGCCTGTTTCTACCAGAACTTGACGTTTCCGGGTTCACCTTACTCAGAATCGATAGCATTTGTGTCCTAAATTTGTTTGTTCCATTACGTCACTTTTGAATGTGAACTTTTTATTTGCACGAGCGTTACGTAGTGGAAATTAAAATTCCCATAAAAAATTTGGAACACTTTTTTTTATTCATCACATTGAAAATGCTATATTCTGAATAAGATGAATGAAAATACGTCAAGTTTTGAAAGAAGCACGGATTCGGGTTTTTTTTGAAAACGCTCACTTACAATATAATATATGTACCTACAACACAATAAAAAAAAGTTTTAACTAAGGTAAAAATCAAATATTTATATACTTTAAATAAATTTAAAAAGTTTGTTAAATACTGTGCCCGCGGCATGAACCCGAAGACGCTGGCAGCATTTCCTCGCTGAATCGCAATGCTGATGCGTTGTGCGAGGAAGCTGCCAGCTCTTCGGTCCCCAGTAGTTTTTATTTATCTTTTGATAAGACTTATAATTATTCTTAAACCATAAACCATAATAAAAAAAGCGTTTTGTACAAAAACTGTAAACAAAGCAATTGTACGGTTATTTTGTACAAGCTTTTATTTAGCTTGCAATGTATGTTTGTTCGGGTGGGATCTTGCTGCAGCTACTCAATTTTGAAGCGAATATCTTCAACCGATTGAGCGTGTCACAAAAATTAAATTTTTGACAGACTTATTTTAGACGTATACCCAATTTGATTTAGTTTCTTTATACGGTAGCAGCAGAAATCTATCAAGTCTCTGTATTTTTTCAACCCAGTGCAATTTTTGTGAGGGTCGGTAATTCAAAATTCACGTTTGTGCCGAGATTGCAACTTTAAGTGTCGGCACAAATGTAAATTTAGAATTCTTATGTCGTGGGTTTTCCGACTGATAAACTAGCGACCTTCACAAACGATGGAAGTTTACCCGAAAGTTGTTATGTTCCGGCATTTCCGCGGACGGCTCTTACAAGTGAGCTTCTTGATCAGTTATTTTTTGTATTTATAAATACATAATGTATTATATGTATATTAAGTCTGTAAGGGCCTATTTAAGTCTTTATGGGACATGTAGCCTGAAATAAAGATTTTCGATTTCAATTTCAGCTACAATTTCTATTTCAATTTGTTTGGTAGAAAGGTGGCTGACCTATATTGTCAATTCCAATTATAATTTCAATTTATCTTGGAGAGAGGTGCCTGATCTATAATAATTATAAATTATAAAAACAGTTTTAAATTCACGTAGAAATTGTCACGAACGGCCCTGATCCATGTTTTCAGTTTCAATTTCGATTTCAATTTGTCTGGTAGAGAGGTGCCTAATTTATGTTTCCAGTTCCAATTTCGATTTCGATTTCAATTTGTCTTAGAGAGAGGTGCCTGATCAAATGTTGACTGACTGAAATGACTGATGTTATCAATGTTTTTCTTCGATTTCAGATAACGCCTGAAATTATTTACCAGACCTTGAAACAGCTGTCCCTGTGGCGGAACTCTGTGGAGTTTAATACCATCTTGAAGTACATCCTGGTATACGCGCCAATTTCTTTGTACTAAACGTAATTGGTCGTCGTGACGTGGGGATAAACCATACCAATTAGCCCCGTTGTACGAAATGTGCCACGATATCATAATTTCTCACGTTGCGTCATTGTATAGTAAAGCACAACGTACGTTTCTAGAACTACACAATGTGCTGTTTGTGTTTGGACCAAAAATATCAATTTTACCATAAAAAATTATATCATTCATCACTCGTTTAAAACGATTTTTGATTATTGCTTTGGAAACTTTAGATTTTTTTATATACTACGTACAGTCAGCGGCAGTTTGTGAATAGCAGTAGCCGAATAGCTGATTCCAGTACTTTTATTATCACAGAACCCAAATATTACATAATTTTTATTTGATTATACGGACTAGTTTTAAAAATATAAAAAGGGTGACAGCAGAGTCGGCTAAGAAACATTTGACATTGTGACGTCACCTTGAGGAAAATTGACAGTCGCAACATACAAAGAGAACAGTGGTACAATTTCCATACTAAATCCGTCTTAGTCCGTCCGACTGTATGATTTACTGTGACCAATTACAGGTCGTCTACGCTCATTTAGAATGAGGAACTTTTTAAATGGATTTTTTAATCATAAAAATACCAAGGATAACTCGGGGCACGTTCTAGGGATAGGATATCGATAAAAAAGATGTCGATATAATTAAATTAATATATGTGCTCATTGAACATTCTCTATTACTATAAAGAGGTTCGATGTCATATCTGATATCGAGCCTCTTAAATTAAGGTCATTAATAAAAGTATGAGGATATATGTCATTTCAATCAAAATGACAATTTACGTATATTATGAAAATAATTTTAAAATAAACATGTAAATACACATATTTGTATAGAATCTTTTTATCGATTCTATATTTTTTATGTGGTAATACCACTTATTTATAAAAATGTAAATACACGTTTTAATATGTTTATTTGAATATGTGGAGACATAAGTAATATTTATTTATGTCGATGACATTTAGATGTTGACAGTAACATCGATATATTTTTTTGTCGACAAAATATTTTGCTACGTCACTTTCGTATAGGTGCCCCGAGTTATCCTACGACAAAATATTTTGCTACGTCACTTTTGTATAGGTGCCCGAGTTATCCTAGGTATCATTTCTAAATTATCGAAAATATCTCAATTTATGAATCATTTAAATTGAGATATTTTCGAAAATTTAGAAATGACTATATTTATATTTTATCCTCTATTTGATTATGTCGGTAAAAGGCCTGGTTAAAACCAGGAAAAAACTTCGCGTTAATTACACAAATATTTGCCCCGGCCGGGATTCGAACCCAGGATCGCCGGCTCAGAAGGCACGTGCACTACACACCACACGCGCCAACTGCGTCACAATAAGTAATTAAACTAATTAACAATTTTGGCGAGTGTAATTATGTAATGTGTTTTCAGGACCATTATCCTGTAAATAGAAACAGGAGGCATCTAAGAGAAGAACTGAATCACAAGCTACAAGTGGCCCAGCTCGTAGGTAAGTATGGCTTTTTTTCATATTAATCAAATAATCTATATTATTATAAAATTCTAGATTTGTATTGTAAATCAGTTTTCTATCAATAAATCAATCAATATGGAGAGGGGTCATAAATCATAATTCTAGGAAAATCTTGATAGCGTGATGCAGGATCGTCTTTTATTTTATATGAGCGCGCGGCGCCATGCCAGTCCGGCGCCATCTTTGACGACGCGGTTGGCTCAGTTTGTAAGCACCTGCCTACTGAGTCGGCGGTCCCGGGTTCGAATCCCAGCCAAGGCGAATATTTGTGTGATAAACTCGAATATTTGTACTTGGGTCATGGTTGGTCTATGTATTTAAGTATATATATATTTATCTATATAAGTATGTATATCGTCGTCTAGTACCCATAACATAAGGCTTCTTGAGCTTTATTTAGGACTAGATCGATTTGTGTGAGGTTGTCCGACATTTATTTATTACTCGTGTGATCCTATTACACAAACACATGAGGTGACTCGCGCGGCGGGGGCGAGGTCACCATTACTGTATCAATTTTGATCAAAATTGATACAGTAATGGTGACCTCGCGGTGGCTTCGGTACTGTTATGAAATAAAATCCCTGATTTTGGTCGCTGCTGTTATAGGAATTTAACAAGATGGGTGTAGATACAAAAAAATGCATTTCAAAATGTATAAGGCCTAATAAGAATCATACATAACGCCCTGCCGTGCCATGAAAATTCCGAAGCCTGGTGATAAGACTAAGGATGGACGCTTTCTCATGCAGGTATGGTCTGCACAGACCAGAACGGCCGCTGGCTCCTCCACAATTCCCTGGAAGGTCTGCGACAGATACCGAAGGCTCTCGTCACCCTGTTCTGGGAGATGAACTGCAACACCATGGATCCCCTTCAAATACAGGTATACCGAAAATTCTGCTGCTAGTAGCTGTGACAGCATAATTGGTAATGCACCCGTCTGCCTCGGGAAGCCGTGGGGACGGGACGTGCTCAAATCCCGCTCAAAGCATAAAATTTTATCAAAGTTGTTCTGAAGTTTCGATATAAGTCGAAATCTGAAGAAAGTGCCGGTTTTTTCAACATATATGTTGTCTGGGATGGTTAGTGCGTGTTTAAAATGCAAAATGCACAATTCCGACCTCCGCGCCCGCCGCCATATTAAAAAAAAAAATCTTCTGATTTTTGCTTATATCGTTGTTTAGGAGCATTTTAACTAGAAAAAAAGTTTAGCTCCGTAACTATCCGTCCTAAAATCAATATTTAAAATGAAGGAAATTTCAATTTTCTACAACATTGCGGAAGCAAATTTTTAGTTAAACTGCAGCTAAAGGAAGATATAAGCAAAAATCTAAAGAAATTGACGACCTATTCAATATGGCGGCGGGCACGGGGGGCGGAATTGTGCATCTTAAGGGCACGGGTAATGCGAAACTAGCGCCACTTTCGAATTTTATTATATTATCTTCCAAACCAGATAAATTTTCAGTAATTGCAAGATATTAGGAGCTGGAAAAACACCTTTAGTGTTTATTAAATCATTCATTATACACAATTTCTTGTACTTTAGTTGTCTCTAAAAACTTGCCCAAAACTATTGTGGCCGCTTTTGACGTGAACAAGTTTTGTAAGGTAAACTACAGTGAACAAATTGTAGGTATATAGTGATTGAATAAATATTAAAGGTGTTTTGCTAGCTCCTAGACTTCAGCTATTTCTAAAAAAATATCAGATTATGAAGGTATAAGAAAAAAACGAAAGTGGCGCTAGTTTCGCATTACCCGTCGCCTTAAGATTTTTCCTAAAATCGAGGGGTCTATAAAAATCTGATTTACATTTATTACAAATCTAGAATTTTATAATAGTAAAGATTTAATTCGAAACCACGTTTGAAATAAATAATTGTTCGTCATTTCTATTAGATAAACTAAACTGTGCCCGTGAAATTATCTAGGTACAAAGGGCACTGTTGTAAACATCCGTTGAGCACGTACACCGGATTTATATTGTAGATAAATATTAGCTAGGATTAGATCCCAATGAAATAATTAGTGTTGCAAGTTTGGAAATATATCTGGTCTCTGTGGTACAGTCAGCGTTAATCCAGTGAATAAAGGGGTTTTGCCTTACAAACGCGAGCCAAACGACTTTTTCACAAAAAAAATACAGAATACTATGACCGAAATGGATAAATATTTAGTTTTTTGTTGATTTCCTTAAAAAGCGCTTAATATGTTTTATATAAAAATATGAGACTACTTCTGATGTATGATATACTTACCCAACAAAAAATAATCAAAATCTAATGTTTACAACAATGAAGTGAAAAATTGAAAGATTAATGGTTCTGACAGGATTCGAACCTGCGTTTCCAACGGCTTTCCGGGCCAACATGGGCGTCCTACCACCTGGAACACGAACCAGATGTCAGAGCTATTGAATCTTTCAACCAGTTGCTTCAACATTTGGTTTACGCTAGCATACGTTACTGCTTTAATAAAAAATAAATAATCAAAATCGTTTCATAATTGGCGGAATGATCGCGTAACACATATTTTTTAAATCGGTTATTTAAAAACCCTAAAAAGGCCTAGTTTCCCCTCTGGGTTGGAAGGTCAGATGGCAGTCGCTTGCGTAAAAACTAGTGCCTACGCCACATCTTGGGCTTTAGGTAGCCGACCCCAATTGAGAATTCATTCTCAAAAAAAAATGGGACAAAGGCTAGGAGGATGATGGTTATTAAAAAACCCTAAGAGGGCATCTTAAGTAGCTCTTCTCTTTAAGTAGCTTAATAAGCTAGGTGGTTGAGGATGCGGAAGGAGAAACCACTTGAATATGTCCTAATTGTTTTAGTGGGCCTCATAGCTGTCGCATTTTTTTATAATATTTCTTTAAGGAAACTGCCGCATTCATTTGGCACATTATTATTTAACTTTCGTCCCTTTGTACAGTAAGGCAAAAAAATGTCTACCACTCTTCAACTCTATTTTATCAGTATTAAGGTCCAAAAGTGATAAACCACTTCCTTGGTTGACTGTTCAATAGAATCATCATACAAATTTTAATTCACTGAGTTAAGTAAGACACTAAACAAATAGGTACAGAAATCAATCTACATACAAGCGCGCTCGAGGAAACGCACACATAGACATTGCTCACGGACACGATATCTCGGACTAGTTCGGACCAGTGCGAGCGTGAGTGCCATCCGCTTGACGTGACCGTGAGCAATGTCTATGTGTGCGTTTGCTCGAGCGCGCTTGTATGTAGATTGATTTCTACACCTGCCTGTTTTGTGCTTAAGATGGCAAACATTTTAGTCTTCACCGGTAATAGTGCGAGCGAGCTACATCCTCGACCCCATAGTCACTTACCATCAGGTACTCATGGTTAAGAGAATAAGGTATGCCACTCCGGAATGACAGGCGAGCCTATTGACGTTATCACGCTATGATTGGTTGGTTATTTCTGTCAACCCGTTACTGTGTTGTCAGCGGTGTATTATAATACTCCCCGATTCCCTTGTTACCTGTATGAATCTCATAAAACCATTAGGTGTGAACCAGTGTTTTAAAATAATGATTAATACAAAAATATAAAACTTAGGGCCGATTGTTCAATCACCAGATAAATTTATCTGCCAGTTAAAATTACTGCTATCCTTTTCTCCCGTCATATAAAACAAAAGTGACAGCCAACATTCATCTGACAGATATGTTTTATCTGGTGATTTGAACAATCGGCCTGAGTCAAAGAACAAGACAATTGTAATGGATAAATGCATAATAATTATTTTGTGTACGACTGGTGGCAAACATTTTTTCTTCATAATTATTTTGTTACCATAAAGTGGCAAAAAATCAGTGACGTAAAAAGTGTGATTGGCCGCAGTGCCATACCTTATTTTATTTTCATATAGTATACCATGGTGACTGAGATTACCGGTCAGTTTGTGAATAAACAAATGCCTTGTAAGTGCCTCCTAGCAAGTCTCTTAATAAGCATATTTATTATCTTTCAGCCTCAGAAAACCATCCCCATATTTAAGGATGTAGAACATAAAGACAGCGATTCTGACTCATTGCCGTCGGTGGAAAACTTCGATACAACGGTATAACTACTGTATAGAAAATACTCGCACATTTACGTCAATACACAAATTATTTCACGTAATTCTATGTCACAAGCAAATCTGGTATCGACTTATATACGTGCATGGAAAAGTCTGTATTATATCACGTCATTCTATGTAAAAGGCAAATCTAGTATCGACACGCATGAGAAAGTCTGCTATTCTATTATAAAAAGGTGACTTGTTATTTCGTAAAACAGGCTAGAACATACCGCATCTGTTATCTTATCTGATCTATGACAAGTATATCAAATATTTTAACTATTTTTAAACATTTTGGATATTGTTAATTATGTATATATTAGCCGTGTACCCAAGACATTTTTTACTACTATGCCAGTTAATAATAATGTCTTCTTTGATATTTATGTAACAGATTTTGTTGGCGCGACCTATTCCAACAGCCATTAGTTTTTAACGTTAACGACTGTGGCAAGAAACATTCAAAATTGCCATCTCGATTATCAGGTCATTCGTTCTATGGAACAGGTAAGTATCAAAAACAGGCAAAAGTTTCTTACGTTAAAGTAAGCCTATAGAAGCAAGAGGACAGGTATACCCAAACTGTCATATACCATACCAATGTCAATGTTAGAGGATCTCTAGACACAAAACATCATATATCCATAATGTTTTTGGCGATAGCCATTATTTTGACAGTATATAAAATGACAGCATTTATCTATAACTACTTAGTTTATGAACTTTGACCAAAGTTACTACATAATTTACATTTCAGATTAATATTGGAGATATTGTATATCTGAGTAGGACTGAGTTACATAGCAACATATGAAATTTTCAGAAAAAAAAATGTTAATTATGTTACTACTTTTCAAAATCTCATATATCGGCATTGGATCTATAAGTTATTGAAACATTAGCTTTGTTTTTGGTATATTTTTGATATCTTGAATTTTGATTCTCAAAAAACGGTATATGATGTACCTATAGTACATTCGTAGTTGCTTTTATTATAAACATATGTTCGATTTTGTTTCGTATGAAAATGATTTTTATTCCTAAAAAACATTAGAAATATTGGGCGTATGTTCAAAATTAAAGAAGATATTCTCGTATAAAACTCCTTTTATTTCTTTGGTTCTTAAAACTAAAATTATGACAACTTTACACGGCAATTAGAATGGTAACTATAAACTTAGTGAAATAAACAAGAACATTGAAATTACATGATACTTAAGAGAAGTGACCGATCAAATAGGTGTTATTTCTCATGGCACAGTAATTCAGAATCGATTTTAAGATTTACTATGTTAAATGTTATAAAAAAGTTGTCTGCACTATAAAAATCAACAAAGACAGTTGCTACATAGAAAGTCACTCAAAAACATCTGCACAAACATCCTTTTCTTGACAATTGAGTCGTGTACAGATCATTTTGAGCACTAGGTTCACATAGCTGCTGACCGGATATTCATGATACCTCATGGTCAAATCAAACGAGATCAAAATCTGCCGGCGGTTATGTCTTTCATTATCCTATTCGTTTAGAAGAAAATATTAAAATGGCGTAACATACAGCAGGTTTAAGGTTTCCTTTAATTTGGCCTTTCTTCTTGATATTCCACTAAGTGTATGTTGTCACGTGGGCCTCTTTGACGCATATTTTAATACCTGAGAACAAAAAAACACACAGTCAGAAACGGAAAAAGATATTCCTGTAGAAGTGTGGATACAAGAAAGTTTTTGATCGCAGCCTGTAAATTTGTATTCCTATACCCTTTCGGCCCCAGCTAATTTAACTTTACAACTAGTAGCAGCAGAATCCAAGACTCTATAAGCAGGAAGAAAATTAAATCTCGATCCATTTATATTATTAAGGCTTCTGGTTTCCGAGTCGTTTTTATTATCGGTAGGTCACTTGATTTCCCGAACATCTTAACATTTTTCTTACTCATTCAAATAGGTATCATACTTTAGACTTTTGAATACGCTTCCATCTGGTATACTTTTATCTGGTGCGTCCATTAAATAAGCAATCCTCTTGTACAAATAAGGAAAAGATAAGAAAACTTACCTATTTCTACTAATACACATGCAATCTCGATCAATTCCAGCCGTGGGAGTGCGACTCGCTCTCCCAGCCCTTATGTTCTTCATGCACGTGCACGGGCACAATCTTCTCCACCACGACCTTCTTCTCCACTGGATAAGGCACGTGCTTCACCACTGGGACATGGATTTCCTTGTACACGGGAACTTCCTTGACCACCTGGACTTCCTTGTATACCGGGACGTGGACTTTGGAGACGTGGTGGTGGTGGATCGTGTGGACTTTGTAGGGGACGTGGATGGTGACGTGCTTGCTGTGGGCAAAATAAGATTTGTTAAATAAAAGGTCATAAAGCAGAGCTCAATTCAAGTGGTAGATGATACGTTAAATGCCTAAGTCTATGTCGTTTGCGAAAACGGCATATAGCGCGTTGGAGAAATAGCAAAATAAAAAAATTACTGCCCCTGGTCTCGGCACCAGTGGTACTCTGTGTATTACCTACTACTAAAGTAGCTCTTTACAAACTACCATAACGGCAAAGTTAAGGAAACTCAATCAATCTAAGAAAAATAAGATTCACGGTAGAGCTAAAGTAAACCCTGATTGGTTTCAATGTCTTTTTAATATCAGGGGCTAATATTTTCCAAGTCGTAAACAAATTACTTAAATCGGTAAACAAGTCCATTTCGCATCGATTTCTATTTTAATGGTACTGATGAGCTATTGAATGCCCTTCGATAGGATAACTTTAGATTTTATTCCATTGGCATTGACATAATTAGTTATCTGTGAGACATATCAGCTTTATCACGGATGTATGGTCTAAATATTTCGATTGTTGCAATTCGCGATTACTAAAAAGTCGTTGCTAAACCTTTTGCAATCCTCATTAACCAACTCACGGATTGAAAAGATGTAAAATAACTGTATCACTTGCGTAACAAAACCCCGTATACTAAGAGAATGCGCGTAATTATGTTTGTCATTTTGATTGCATACTTGTTTTGGTTACGTTCTTCGAAAACATTTTATTCAGATTAAGAAGAGATTATTTCGTAACACATAACAATGTACATTATAAGATTCATGATAAATGGTTCTTTAAAATAATGTAAATAATTATAATATTCAACGAAGCAAATAAATTAAAACGTAAGAGAGTGTATAGGTCCTTACTAGAGTATACAATGTCTAGCTTTTCGCTTGGAATTTTCGAGGTGGAATTGAATAGTTATCAAATTATTTCTATACTTAATCAGAATTCTATAGAACTTTGATTACGGGGAAAGTAGTAATTCGAAGTCACTGCACGGACAGCTATTTAGCTGTCCGTGCAGTGACTTTAAACAAAGGAACTAGTTACAGTAACGCAATAAGATTCTTCTAGATCTACACGCACATAATGCGTTCTTCTTTTGAAATACCAATTGGACTAAAGGAATCAGCATACGATTGAAAACGACTAAAGTATTTGTTGAACAAACAAAGATTCGACTTTGTGTCTCTAAAACTTAGGTTAGCAATTGCAAATCACTAACTCGTAAAACTGCAATAGACTTGTCTATTGCAGTTTTACGAGTTAGTGATTTGCAATTGTGACACAATCTTAACCGAGTTTCCTAATAAGTGGAAAGTGAATTCATATAAAACAAAGCACGTTCTATACATGGAGTGTTCTTCGTTTTACTATGTAAATGTTGGTCCGCGATATATCCACTGACAGCGGAGCTGACGTCAAAAAGTAGATAGGATGACGAGATCGCTTTTAAGGATCAAGAATCGAAAATGTTGCGATAATGGCACAAACTTCTCTATTCGCTTAGTAAAAGCTAGATTTTCGAAACCCACGCTATTTCTTGACATGAATACACAACAGGGACAGATTGACAAGAGCTACAAATTTAAAACACCCTTGTTTATCGGGGAAGGGGTTGAAGGGAGGGTAATAAAGACCAGTGGGCGACCGGTGGTGGCTATTTTTAAGGTTCCGTAACCAAAGAATTACAATCCTTAACCATCGCGTAGGTGAAACGAGGATTATGTTACTAAGGCTTCTCAGAGGAGTTTAGATTTATAACTTATTTTCTCCATTTATCCTTTCCTGAGCGCTATTGGTACAGCCCAACACAAAAGAGTAGAAAACGGATGAAAAAGGTACTAAAAATTTTCATACAAAATTGTTACCATATTCAAGCACTTTACGTCAAAAATGTGACAGTTGCGAAGGAAGTGGCGCCCTCATTTATTTTCTACTCTTTTGTGTCGCACTGTATATAGCGCTCAGGAAAGGCTAGCTTTCAAATATCATCGCTCTTAACTTAACATGGTAAGTACAGATGTTATACTACTAACGCCTTCTCACAACATACATCTATAGTAAGTTGGCAAAGGTCAG
Organism: Apotomis capreana; assembly: GCA_947623375.1. Lineage (NCBI taxonomy): Eukaryota > Metazoa > Arthropoda > Insecta > Lepidoptera > Tortricidae > Apotomis > Apotomis capreana. The sequence goes on along the minus strand of OX392498.1, from coordinate 60,974,413 downwards.
ATGGCGTTTTAGTTGTAGGTACATATAACATCTGTACTTTTCGATATTTAGGTGCTTTTGCCGGCTGGCGCACTTTTTCTGGTCCTGACTGACCTTAAACATTAGTTTAGAGTCAATGATGCGAGGACTGTAAAGACGATCGACGAAGGTCATAGTCTATCCGTCTCTCGCAGAGCAGCATATTTTAAACCATATCTTTGGGTATAGTGCGGATCCCACTATTTTCAAAATTGACTCGTACACGTCGGGCTCACTTAAAACATGCTGGAATTACCATATTGTCGGATGGATTCGAAAAGTTACAAGCTTCTGTAAATCTCACAGTATTAAAGTCCTTTTGGAAGTATGCGGAGGAGTAGCGAAAAACAATAGTTAGTTGCCCAAATGGGCACGACAATGACAATGTTGTCAATGATACGTATGGACAGAATATCAAATATGGCTGCCCACGTCTGTCCTTCCACTAAGTAGGTAATTATTGTGGATTAAGATAAACTAAACGGGAATCAAGTTACGATCCAAACTACAAGGTGCCAGAAACGTGAAGCCTGAAGCAACATTGTTTTGGGTCTTTAGTATATCGTCTAGTGACGACCAAAACTCACAAAAATTTCTGTCACTACTCTTCAAAACCGAGACATGAGCATTTTTTTTAAGTAGGTAGGTATACAGACGATATGGAGTGGCTGGTTAGGCAGGGCTGGGTAAACGGTACTAGATCAGCCCGTTCGCCAATGCGATGGACTGACCATCACTGCACTGATGATGTCTAACTATATACTGTATATCAAGGCACTAAACGAGTCCACCCCTTAAGGAGACCCAGGAAGAGATCCGGTTGTGCGACACTCAAGTGACTTGAAAGGGCATATCCCTAGGAAGAATAAAATCTTTAGATTATTGAAGTACTTTGCTGTAGGCTCCTGATACCTGTCGTCTGCCTTCCATATCATAAAGACTAAAAAAATACTAACATGAAATGAAAGTTTTGGTCTTTTGTACAAGTAATACTTGTATAAATACCTAACTGTTTTGCCATAGTATGGCTTACACGCGTACAGTATCAATAAAAACAATAAAACTGTTTAAACGTGTAACCCCCTTTTAAAGAAGAGACTCCCTCTATATCATCCTCCATCATAGATCTCAACAAACAACACTATATCTGTAATAAGATTATTAGTTAGGGAGAGGAGAGCACTAACAGAATTTTCTAGATCCAGTTCTACTCAAATTGTTCGATCCCTATGGGTAGCAGGGGCCATAGAACGACATAAGTGGCTGTAGATGCCAGGCAAGGCGGCAAAACGCCATTTTGGAGAAGTTCTTTGAACATAAGACTGTCCACAGGAAACTCGAAAAATTATCAACCTGAAGAAACATTTCAAGTCAGTAAAGGCTAAGAATGTCGAATACGTAAGTATGAAGACTTCAAGAACGCTTCTTCTTTAGGTAAGGTTGGTCCAAATAATAAGAAAACTTGGTGAGTTATCAAGGAATGTCAAAAGATTGCATCAGGTTGGCTTACTTTCTTGTCTTCAAGCTGGGATAGAACATATCCGAACCAAATGTTTTTGTAATCTACCTCCATTGTCTCCAGAAACTTTTGAGAACCGCTGCTCACAATTCTAGTGGAGGCTTGTTGAGGCTAAATGAAGGGGATGGGGGGGACCTCCCCCCTAACCCCTTCAATGCTCCCCTAGAATTAGCATTCGTAACCTTGAACTTCTATACTACTGACAATAATCCATGGCAACCCAGAACTAAACGGCAGTAGTTGTGGTTGTTCGAATTTAATATGATTCCTTTCGGATTTGAAAACAGTGCTGCAAACATTTCAAAGGTTGTGAGGAATCTGTACTGCATGGATAAAAGAAGTATTGTTGTTTGGCGTGAATGATTAGTGATTTGGTGATTTTTGTTACAATCGGGAGGCTTAACGAGATTGACTCTAAAATACAAAGCGTCAAACATTTTTAGTTTTTTAATGCGGCGCGTTATTGATATTAAAACGATGACATATAAATGATATTGTTGTGGATTACTTTTGACTGAGTCATTGCCATTCTTTAGTTATTATACCCGTTCTTATATTACGTCACGGAATTTGACTAATTTTGGCACAAAGATGCAAATGGGTTAAATAATACTGCCGCAAAGAAAACAGATGACAGGTGGCTTTGCTTCATGGACAAAGTCTAAGTTATACGCAGATCAGAAGTCTATTTTATTGGTTGACCTTGTCTAAAGATTTAATATTACATTATTGCAAGACTCGATGCAATACTTTTCGGAAATATAGCTCGCCTAAGGGCTAAAGCCACCAAAGCCAGACAATATTCATTATTAATATTCCGTGTAGCTTCCGGACTATTGTGTTTAAACACTGTAATACATCTTAGATTTCAGCGGTGCCACTCTTAAACATGTTGTAATTACAAGATTGACAAGCCTAAGTGCCCGAAGGCTTCCTTTTTTATGTCATAGAGAGCAAACGGATCGCCTGATGGTCCGCGATTGCCGTCGCCCATAGACACCTGCAATACCAGAGGAGTCACAAGTGCGTTGCCGGCCTTTCAGGTGAGAGTGCGCTCTTTAATCATATTCTAAGCACAAAACCCATTAATTACGTAGATATTTATGAATAAATAGAAAACGACAGTGTACCTTATTTATGCTGCCGCACGCGCTCCCTATGATTTCCTGATAGCCACAAATCGAGTACATTGACATCAGAGCCTTACCAGCCTGTATTTTCGATTGATTACGAAATATCAGAACACTGGCCCCTTCACAAAATGTTAGTTGGCTGTTTACAATTAACAAGGTATAGGGAAATAGCGTGCAAAATTAAATTGGAGGGCCAATGTGAAGCAAAAACTGTCAAATAAATTGTGTATATTTTTGTTAGTATAAATAAAATTTTCAGTTTCCTAAGAAAACTGAGATATCGTGTGTTAAATACTCGATTTAGATTATATCCTTAGATTTGTCGTGAATGGCACTACTTATGTATTTATTTGAATATTTGTGCTTGGGTCAATGGATGTTCAATGTATTGAATTATTTATTAGTATGTATGTATATCGGCGCCTAGTACCCATAACACAAACCTTCTTGAGCTTAATTTGGGACTAGGTTGATTCTGAAGTTGTCTGATATTTATTTATTTGTCAATTATGCGGCCGTAACTGTCGCTCTCGTATCGGGCTATCTATCCAGCCATCTTGGTAAGTGCCGCACTTTATTAGACGCTGCTTAACTCATCTGTCATCAATGATGATGATGATGATGATGATGATATATAGTAAGATTACGAGTGCACTTACTGTAATATAATTTAACTAAGTTTTTTAGTGCAAAAGAAAGTAATTAACAGTATTCGGTACACAACTAAACAACTCTAAATTAAAATTTTAATAATTCTGACGTTCGAAAGTGAAATTTATCTTCAATGTTTATTCATATTCATATTTGCGCGGGACAAGTGATTTGCTTATCTTTTGGTAATTATGCATCTACAGGTGATTCCTCACAGAGACGCAAACAAACACATACAATGAAACAATAAATGATATGAAATTTTAATTTGTTGTTTTGGTACATTTACATTAAGTACAGCCGTATTTCTCACGTTGAGGTAGCACCTTAAGTGAGACAGCGCCCATCGGTAGGTAAGTGTAATCATTTTATGTTTTCTTCTTTTATTAAATTTGTATTCCATCGAATCTTCACGTTCGCAATTAAGGTGTCTATATATGTCTGATGTCTCGTATTTTAATGAGTTATTGTTAATCTGTTGTGTTGTGAACTTAAGTTATTTTCAAACCCCTGTCACAATCAAGGCGTTTAATAAATCGTGGCACTAGTTATGTTAGCGGCTATGATATACAAAAATGGGCAATATTTTCAAACATAATTTCTGTATCAATTTTGATTTGTGTCCGTGTGTCTGCTGCTAGCATAACACCCTGAATATTGATACGATTTCAAAAGTGTTACATTACTAAATACATTATTACATATTAGATTCATTTTGTAACATATAATCGGATTAACCTGAGATACCGGCCTTGACAGTTTACGCAAGCTGTCGATAGATGGCCCGATTTCGAGCCAGCTATCGGTACAGTTTGTTTTTGAAAGTTCACTGCCATTTCTTTCTAGAATCGACGGTAGGTGATTTCGATAACGTACCCTACCATGAGTTTACAGTTACAGTACGCGATCGCGAATTTGTATGGCGAATTGTAGTTCTACAAAGTAACCGCTAGGGCGCTGTACTCCTCCATACAAGTCGTTTACGCTTTCGCTAGCGAGCACGGTCACGTTCACTCGTGTTAAGGGTACTGGATTCATTATGAATGTTATGATTGGTGAATTCGTATTTAAAGATCAGATTGACTTTAACTAACTTCATTATTTTATGTATTATCACAGAACACAAAACTATTTTTATTTGGTTATACGGACTCGTTTTGAAAATATTAAGAAGGGGAAAGCAGCGTCTTTTAAGAATCAGACCTCAAATGACGTCCAAGTGGAAAATTTACAGTCGCAACCTACAGAAAAACAGTGGCACAATTTCCATACAAAATCCGCCTTCTCATTAAAACGATAAACAATGTTAGTCCTACCCCACCTTACATTTGTACTTTATTGTTAATTATTACGAATTTTATTCCTGTTGATGCCCCAAATAAAATAAAACATGACATAAACACGGAACTAATTTGCAAAGAGGTATACCAAAATCGTTATCTCTCTTCGCGTCCGCAGTCGGGCAATTGGCTAGACGTCGACTTAGCTCTAAGTAACTCAACGATTATTTTTGCAACCACTATCGCAACTTAATGTACAGGTATCATTTCTCGCAACTAAATAATGATGATGTGGTGTTATTACTCATTAAAGTGGTCGTTTATTTCATGCTGCACTTTAGTTTTTTTTTTTTTTTTTTTTAATTTATTTATTACACAGAAAAAACAATACAAATAAATAGTTAATATTGGTTTTGAAATTTAATGTGTCCATTTATTGGAGCAGTTTGTAAACTTATCTTAACTATTATGTGGGGTTTTTAGTTATTAAAACGACGATTGGTGCAGTTAGTAAGGCACATTATAGGCATGAGCCGGCGGTCCTTGGTTCGAATCCCGACCGGGGCGAATATTTGTGTGATGAACTCGAATATTTGTTCCTGGGTAATGGATGTTATCTATGTTTTTTATATTATGTATATCGTAGTCTAGTACCTGTAGTACAAACTATGCTTAGTTTTTGACTAGGTCGATTTGCGTAAGATTGTCCTTTGATATTTACATATTTGTAAACAAATGGTTGGTTGTGGTGGCTGACTAGCCTGTTCATGAACACAGACGCCATGTTGAAAAAAATATATTTCCCGAACTAGACCTTAAATTTTGTATGAAATCCCTTTACAGTTCTCTCGAGTTGTTCCGCCCGAAACATGACACTTCGAAGCCTGTTATAATTATAACGCACGTTATGACGATATTTCATTGCATGTTTGAGAAAAGTGTATTTCCAGTTTTAGCACGGACCCTTTCACGAGGGGGCGTAGTTTTTGATCACTTTTTGCCTCTTAAACGAATATGGTAAAGTAAATATCTAATAAAATAAAGAGCACGTGACCTTGTGGTGTCATTCAACTGAATTATATTAACTCAATAGCGTTATAGCACTCGCGACTTAATCCTCATAAGTTTTACTTTCTTTCCGTGTTACGGTTAAAGGTCGTATCTTTATACGGATGTCATAATAAGATACGTCCTTTTGCCGTTGCATGGCAGGTTTTTGATCATACTTTTTGTACGATTACCTATTTTTACACTGACGATTTGCGAGCGAATTTTGTATGAAGGTGATCACAACGAGTTATCTAGCATAACCGTGACACGCGATTCTTTGTCGCGCGACAAAACTACCTGTCCTTCCTTTCAATACCGTGCGAGCAGGACAGGTGATGATGAGACGCGCGACAAGTCGCGGCAGCTATCCGTCCGGGTTTCCCCGGATCTGTCCTAGTTTGGAGGCTGTCCGGGGGCCGTCCGGCGGGTTTTCAAAAAATATCCGCGAAAAACCCGAAACTTTTTTATGTGAATGAAAAATAAAGCGATTGTTTTTTTCATAATATTGTTTTCTAGCACGTCCGTCCGGGGGAAATATGAGATTTACTTCAATTGTCCGGGTTTTTTAAGATGATGAGCAGAGATAGCAGCCCTTCGCGAGTCGAGTAGCAGCACGGATAGCTGCCCCTAATGAAGAGCTCCAAATGAGTTCGAAACATCGGGCCGTTCCTGACAAATTATACGTGAGTTTGAACCGTTTTTGTAATTATTGATGAGAAAGTACTTACTGGTGACCGCCGTGACCGCCGGGGGTGGGCGACGCCACAGCGACGGCGAACACAAGGGCTACGAGCTGAAAACAACAACGATTTAAAAAGGGAATTAAAAAAAACTTAGAATAATTACACCTACAATGAGTTTACAGTGACAGTACTCGCGCGACTGCGTAAAGACTAAGGGCGCTGTATTACTCTCCATACAAATCATTTGGGTGAAGACCAAAACGTTTGCAACGTTAACTCACCCTTAACTCACTCAATAATAACTCAACAATATTTGTGTCAAAGTCTCCATTGTGCGACGACAGTTAACCTTTCGATAACGTACCTTAATGTTCTATTTTAAGGTTCCTTATTGTATCGTTATTTTTTGTCGCACAACAAAACTTTCTCAATTGTTTTTAAGTCCTCGCTAACTACGACTTAATTTCATCCAACTTTTGGGTCCTGACCCGTTTACGCTGTCGCTAGCGAATGCGGTCACTGCAAACTCATGGTAAGGGTACAGATACGCGAAGATGCCGCTTTTCTTTTTATGTGTGCGTGTCTACGAACCGATCGTAGGTTTTGCTTGTGACATTGACATTGTGACGTGACAGATGCGTACACGGACGGAACTAAGCCAGTGAGAGACCGAGGCTCACTAAAACTGGCTTCACTTTCAAGCGTTAGGTTTCTAGACGTTTATTAAGATAAAAATAGGCTCCGTATTCCCCAAAAACAACCCCTACGAAAAAAAAAACAATATAAATATAATTTTTGACAAAAAATATACATGATACATATATAGGTATATTGTTTAAGTTATGAAACACCCGACACCGATATAAAAGTGATGAGTAAAATCGATATAAAAAACTGATGTCATTGGCATTGTAATTGACATTTTAGGATGGTAATTGTTTACAATTTTATCATCCTAAATATACAAAATTTGCAGTCGCCCAAATGTTTTATTTTTGTTAGTAAATACGTAGGAATATACACATAATAAATGATAAAACATTATACAATCGCAATGAACAATAAATGTTAATGATTTTAATTTTGTCATGTTGAATCATCCCTTGCAGAAATGACAAGTGATGATAAAAATTATGGAGCAGTAAAAACAATTTTACAAATAAAAAACGCACAGCAAAAGAACAAGTCCGTTCAAGTTTAACGAACGTAATTGTGTGTTTAAAAATAATCCTTTTTTAAGTAGCCAATGATTTCGTAAGTTAGTTAAGTGATTGGAGAGTCATTAGGAAGATGACTTATCATTTTTGTAAGCACTCGTACACATCAAAGCCAATTGAATCTATTCCTAAAATTTAGTACCGGATTTCGACTCATTGCAATACGACATTTCATATTGTTATTCAAAACATAAACTTAAGCATATTAATGCACCAACACGCACTAAATTTAATGTATCACGCACTTATGATTTAAACATCTCAACGGGCGCGGCGTACATCACTGATTACATTTTCATTTGATTCAGAAATTCGAAATACGAATGTTTAATTTTTTAATATGTTCACTTTTTATGCCAACTGACTTAAGATGTGTGCTTGTCAATATCCACGATGGTGCTGGCTGATAATGCGATATCAAACTTTTTTTCGCCGATTCAGCTTCACTATTTAAAACACTTTAAACACCGAATAAAAAAACTTACGGCGAGTTTCGCGTACATCTTGCTTGGTGCTGGAATGATTCCGTGTTTGCACTGAAAATTTAGATGTAGGTATGCTTCTTGGACGGACGGACGGAGCATATATACATTGCTTTACGTAACCCATCCCTTCTTTGCTGTACTGACCGCTCTCGAGTGGGTTTCTGTTTTCGTATGAGTTGTGGTGCGCGCGATACAATTGACAAGATTGAATTTAAATTTGGAATCTTTTTTTTATTGGACTTGGGATATGCGTGTTTGAAGATGAGGTAATTATAATCATATAAAGAACAATTCTTGAATAAAATGAATTGCTAAGCTTTTTTCGAATTCGGACATTTCGGCAGTTTTTGTTTACTTTCTAATTGTATGAATTGAGCAAAGTGTAACTATTTGTATGAATTTAATTCTTGTCTTACATTTTTGAAGACAATGTACGTATCGCTGGTAGGTATGTTGTCCGCTCTGGTTTTCCTTTTATGTCTTTCAATTGTTGTCGGAACTAAAAACGTTCTCAAAAAGCATGGATGAACAAAGCAATCAAAACGTATGTTTTGTCTCTGAAATTATTATGTTTAATTAAAACTTTCTTAATTCTGAGAGTAATTTTTCGCCAAACCGATATTTTTTGGTGGAATTGGAATATTACACATTATAATAAAGTTAGGTTAGTGTTGTATGGTATGCAAATATCTATAAGTACAAGGTTTTTTATCAACGAATATTAAGGAAGCATTATTTAGGTCAAATAAAGTTAATTTATCTAAGACGCTTGTATTCTAACTCATTATATATTCAAATATATTCAATAATTCATTTATCAGTTGTGACCAATTCATTAATCTAAAAGGTCCTTAATATAAATAAATTTGCTTTTTTAATGAGATACTTATCTGACAACAATTTTCTTCAGCTGTGCGAATGTGTGCGGATGTCATCATCATCACTACATAGTATATAAAACAAAGTCGCTTCCTGCTGTTTGTCTGTCTGTCCCTTTTTATGCTTAGATCTATAAACTACGCCACGGATTTTGATGCGTTTTTTAATAGATAGAGTGATTCAAAAGGAAGGTTTATATGTATATTATATGCATGTGGCATAATATAAAAAAAAAACATTTATTTCAGACAAATTAATACATATAGCATTGCACCCATATGAAGCCGGTGCGGGTCGCTAGTTTAAACATAATTGGCATAAATTTTTGGTTACTTATAAATCTTATAATTATAAAGAGGTTCTGACGTTCTTAACTTAAGAGGCCTTATTCCTTTTAAAATGCTGATTTTTTAGACATTTTTATGTCTATGATCAAACATGTTTCTTAACATATTATTGATGTTACTACCTACCTAGAACAGGGCTATTGGGATTTGTTGGTATATATTTGAAACCTACAGTTTGAATTTTTCATTGATAATTTTTGTTTCAAAAACTAGGTACTCGAAATTGACAAAATTCACGCGGAAGTTTAGTTTTTTCAACTTATTTTAGACTGTACGCAATGAAAGCATTGATATAGCTATGTTAATACCTAGAACTCGGGGAAAAGTATTATTTCACTTCAAAAAGTTGGTTGATATTATCAGTATATTTGTCATAATATGAAAAAACTAATTTTAAAAGGAGTAAGGCCTCTTAATGGGTTATTTATTGGTTTATAAACACACAGATAACTATTAACATTGTCTAGTCTTAACCTTTTAACCCCACAACAACTTGTTCCCTAGGTTTCAACATCGATCCTGCCATTATGCTATGGAAGACACTGATAGTGATAACTGTACATTTGTAAGCTAATATAAACCTTAGTACAACGTGTTAAGGAAAAAATGTGTACAGTTAACTGTCTTTGTTTGTACAGCCAACCAATTTGATTTCTAGGCCACTATAGAACCTTGTCACAATGACAATGATATGGGATTATTGGGATTTCAAGCGGCTTTCATATTGACGTTCACTGTGACAAGGTACGAAATGGCCTAGGAATCTAATTGGTTGACTTGTACGGTGGGCTACAATTTGCTGCAAAGGGCACATTGTAAGTCAAAAATCAAAAATCAAAAAATTTTTGCTATGAGACACTTTTCCTGGTAGACGTCCGGCTGTCTCAAACAATAGCCCAGTAGTTAGTCCATCGCATTTCATGTTATTACAGGCTATTGCCTAGTACCATGTTTAGACTCCATACAACCACAATAGTTCTTACATCTAGCGGGTGCTGTCTCTGTGTGCGTCCCATGACACAGGCAGAGGGAGCACCCGCATGGTGTACCCCTTACATTTCATTAAATTTTCGAAAGGGCCTCTGCTCGTTGGCTTCGGCTCCGTGCACGCCTAGCTCCCAAAGGTCCGGGACACCACTGTCCCGTGAAAGGGTGCGAAATACAAATAATAATAAATACTAAAAACTAAGGGACACAATCTTGCACAAATCAACCTAGTTCGGTGGTTAGTACCAAAAAAAATGTGATTGCAACAGTTATAAGCCCATTCTTATAAAGACTATCTCTTGACATTACCAGTAATATAAATTATCAACACTTTTCTAAGAAGTTTAATCGCTATTGTCCCCTGGGCCACGTAACAGAATAACCACAAGAAAAAAGTTGATCCACCCGTTCAGTGGTTTCTAAGTTACAATTTATTTTTCTCAAACATGGCATGAAATATCGCCATACTCATCCGCAAGTCTCAACCGAAGCCCTCTTACACTTACACTTACGACCCTGCTGGACAACTTCATTGCGTACCTTGTAATCGCATCTTCAAGACGAAGTTTGGTTTTGCGAGTCCCATCAGAGCCTTTCATAACCCGGACAAGAATAATTGACAGAGTCGCTGTCGCCGGACACGGCGAGGACTGTAATATAACAGGCTTCGTTCGAAGTATCACGTTTCGGGCGTAACAACTCGAGAGAACTGTAAAGGAATTTCATGCAAAATTGTACCTTCATTCTATCATGGCGTCTGCGTTCATTGCTAAACAGCTGAATTATATTTTTTTTGAGTGGTGTATCTTTTATTTCATTGCATATGTTTGAGAAAAGCACTACCACAATATGCATGCCTAGCCGCGAAAACGGCTTGCCATCTTCGTATCACTATTCGCGTCCTATCTATACCTACTCACCCGACGAGCTCTTTCTCGGCGTCTACAGTACTGTAGTCAAACCGTATTCCCGTCTGCAGTACTATAGTCAAACCGTATTCCCCATTCGTAAAGAAACATCCGTCTCCTTTAGACCATAACTCGTTGACGTAATAGCTCTCCATTTCCGGAAGTGAATAGTAATCTTATAAATGCCTATTGTTTTGTGGCGATTTATGGTCTATTTCACATAGTAATGTGCCTGTAATATCTGTCATCTCAATAAATTTAAATCGAATTAAGAATGAATTAACATAACAAAATGTACTGGGATGACAGCTAGATGTCCCCACTAAGTAAGCTATAGCCCGTTTTTCAGCCCACGCCATAAAGCGGATTTTTAGTTTTACTTATTTATTTTACTGGCAACGACACGTTTTTGGTAAGTGACGTTCATAGAAAGTCGGTGAATGGCAATTTTGTAAACAAAGACAAAACAGGACAAGACTGCAGGTCGCTCCCCTAAATTAATAATAATAATAATAATAATAATAACGTTTATTCAATACAAAACCTTATCACTAATGTTCATCCTCTGCCAAACCACAAGGCGGTTTATTGGCAGTTGAGGCTCCATATATTTAACTATTAAGTACATACTTGCTAACTACACTACTCTTCTATACTTAAACTAAATTAAACAGCAGCACAACAGCAACGCACCCAACTGACCACCGGTGGACCCAATCACATTGTGATATGGTTCACAATGGTAAGTTAGCCGCGTTGGCGATGGCACAATGTGACCGGTTGCCACAAATCGACGAAATAAGACTAAATATTCCGAAAATTTCAAGTAAGTTTTGCATATTATAGCCAAAACTATCCACAGTGATGAGAATCAAGTGTTTTTTCAATAGGATTAAGTATTTATTTCGCAAGAAGAACGAAGGATTGAGCAGCATTCCGGTAAACAATGTTTTGAATTTGTTTAAAGACAAATCCTAGACAAATCAGTTGACGTTTAATAATTCAAATATATGACGTATGCACATTATTGCCATATGAAAGATGTTTACGGCGCCACTATCCCGGGGCCGGACCGACGCTTGCTAGGCTATAATGTGCGTTTAATATCTGTCGTTTCATTTCGGGCGGAACAACTCGAGAGAACTGTAAAGCAACTTCATACAAAATTGAAGGCTGGGAAGTATTTTTTCTCAAACATGCACATGCAGGCTCGGAAGTATCGCTTTTTGGGCGCAACAACTCGAGAGGACTGTAAAGGGATTTCATACTGCTTTTCAGGCCTAAGGCCTGCAAAGTAACTTTTTTTGGTTTCAACAACAAGGTCATTCGCACAGCTGGCTGGTTTGACAAAAAGCAAGTTTTGTTTTTAAAGGTTGGTTGTTAGACTAAAATGTCCTATTTGTCAATTAATAAAATGTTGTTCTTTGAAGTATATTTTTTTATTTCATTGTATGTTTGAGAAAAGCACTATACATACTCGTACATGCCTCGTCGTGAAAACGGATTCCCGGCCTCGTATCACTATCTGGCCTCGCTCGCACGCTCGCTCGGCCGTATATACCTACTTGGCCGGAAATCCTCATTTTCCCGGCCTCTGATGTAATGTACTATTTTTTAAACATGGCATCTGTTTTCATGAACAACCTAAACAGCTGAATTTTATTTTATGAGTGGTGTATTTTTTATTTCATTGCATATGTTCGAGAAAAGCAACGAGTAGGTGATGCAAAAATAAAGTGTTTCACAAAAGTACTTAATGCTGGCCCCATTTCCATGTAAATAACTGTATTAAGTAATAGCACGTCGGGTTCTAGACGCTTCTGCGGTACCGGTCGAGCGTGCAAGAGGTCGGAGGTTGGGTGCATTCTCCACGGAACCCTATATTAGGCAGCTAGATTGACCAAGGCACTAATAGGCAACAAATTATTGGATGACTATGAAAAATAAAACTTTTTAGGGTTCCGTACCCAAAGGGTAAAAACGAGACCCTATTAGATAGTTGACATTTTCACAGATGATGTATTTCTATTGCCGCTATAACAACAAATACTAAAAATGAAATAAAATTAATATTTAAGGGGAGCCCATACAACAGACTTGTTATAGATTATGGTACGGAACCCTTCATGCGCGAGTCAGACTCGCACTTGCCCAATTTTTAGGGTTCCGTACCCAAAGGGTAAAAATAGGACCCTATTACTGAGACTTCGCTGTCCGTCCGTCCGTCCGTCCGTCTGTCTGTCACCAGGCTGTATCTCAAGAACGGTGATAGCTAGACAGTTGAAATTTTCACAGATGATGTATTTCTATTGCCGCTATAACAACACATACAAAAAATAAAATAAAATAAATATTGAAGGGGGGCCCATACAACAAACTTGTTATAGATTATGGTACGGAACCCTTCATGCACGAGTCGAACTCGCACTTTCCCATTTTTTTTTTAATAGGCTCGGTAAAATTTTTGAACAGTAATAAGTATGGAAAAAAAAACGATAGTTTTTGCTGCAAGAAACTACCAAGTTGCAGATCAATCTCATCGTCGATCGGAAATTTTGACACACGTCAGTGTCAAACCATTCCAATTCTGACACAAGTTGGGGCCCAACCGTTGAAATTTCGAAATTGATAAGTCTCATCCACTAATTCTAATACTTAGATGAAACATACCCGCGACTTCCGGTTCGTGTCTCAAGATGGCCGCATGCGTTTAAGTTTCGTTGTTCATTATTTATTCATTTTAGTTGTTCAATGTGTAGTATTGATAGCGTATTGTGCAGTGATCTAACGTATGAGTGAATAGCTAATGAAGAATTCAACTTGAAGCGTTCATAGCCCTTCCTGGGTCAAGGCCCGATAGTCCGCGTGGTTTTTTGTAAATCGCTATCACTTTACAAAAAGCACGATTTTTTCAACTCACCGTACAACGTGGTATCAATCCTCTATCTAGTCGCCTAGTGCGATTGGCAACGAGACATTGGCAGTAATGGTCGCTTAACTGTGACCGGTTGCCATTTAAAAAAAAAATAGAATAGAATAGAAACATACCCGCCCCGGCTTCGCACGGCTGCAATTCTGATAAATTAATAATTATGCATGTATTAATAATAATATAAACCTTCCTCATGAATCACTCTATTTATTAAAAAAACCGCGTATTTTTAAATATCTAAGCATACCTACATAGGGACAGACAGACAGTATACAGCAGGAAGTGACGTCGTCGTTTTATGCTATGTAGTGATTACGAATCTGACTGTACCATGTGTTATCTTATCAACCATACAATACTGTGACATTGTTATGTCAAATTAGTAAACACGACAAAGTACCAAAATGACCGCCCAATTTGCCACGAAAGTATAGCGCAATCACCAATCACATTCATGTATGACTTTTATGACATAAACAGTGCAATAGGAACGCAATGCGAAATTGTACAAAGCGAGTTATTATAGTTATTATGTTGGCTGTTATTCTATAATGACCTTACCTCGGGGTTTTTGGTGCAAGATTGATTTGACACTAGGCCAGTGTTGCCAGGTCTCAGGAAACCAGAATAGCTCCTGAAAAATCTGGATTTTTCAGGAGTTATTCTGGTTTTTGACTATGTCTACTACTGAATTTGCAAACGAATCTACTGAATTTTATCAGTCTTTGAACCTAATAATGATTACCGTATTTGATTATTTTCCATTGGTTTTAATGACATGCATATTGAGAGTCAAAGTATTGTACGCCAAATTCTGGCTGATTGTGATGTAACCAAATACTAACCCTACCACCATTAAAATTTTATAACCATTCACATTCAAACAATAAATAATTTTGTATTTGTATTTGTATCAATAGTTTAATATAAAAATTGTGGCGTGTACCCACATTAAAAAATGAGTCGTGTTTCATAAAATACAATCCGATTATATTTTTTTTATAGCGTGGTATAAATACCGTAAACGATGCAAATACTAATTATGAAGATTACTATGAGCACATTTTGGCAATCCAAATGCATTTGTAAGAACAGGTAGCGTTATTAACTGGGCAGTCGGTTAAGTTGCGTAATGTGTTGCAAGAGACTGGTTTAAATCAGAAATGATAGTAAATCGCTCGATAAACAATAATTAACCTCCTTTTAGTTTGCAACGCGTTAGGAGCTTGAGGCTTATCCGTTAAAAATACTGATTGTTTTAGACATTTTTAGGGTTCCGTACCCAAAGGGTAAAACGGGACCCTATTACTGAGACTTTGCTGTCCGTCCGTCCATCCGTCCGTCCGTCCGTCCTTCCGTCCATCCGTCCGTCCGTCCGTCCGTCTGTCACCAGGCTGTATCTCAAGAACAATAAGAGAATAGCTAGACAGTTGAAATTTTCACAAATGATGTATTTCCGTTGCCGCTATAACATCATCATCATCATCACAGGCCTTTACATCTTTATCAGATGATTTTATGCAGGGTTTTTGTGGCAGTGTTTGAAATTACTATACTGTCCGATGCGGGAGCGACAGTGACGTCCGCAAGATTGACATCTCATTAGGGGGTCGTTTGATGATTGAGTTGGTGAAGTGACCCTCCTCTCATGTTGGTAAATAAAATAAAATAAATATTTAAGGGGGGCCCCCATACAACAAACTCACAGATAATGGTACGGAACCCTTCGTGCGCGAGTCCCACTCGCACTTGGTGTATTTTTAGGGTTCCGTACCTCAAAAGGAAAAAACGGAACCCTTATAGGATCACTTTGTTGTCCGTCTGTCCGTCCGTCCGTCTGTCAAGACCCTTTTTCTCAGGAACGCGTGGACGTATGAAGCTGAAATTTATATCAATTACTCAGGTCTACTGTCCCTTGAAGCTGTGAAAAAATCAAACTTCTAAGCCAACGCTATCAAAAGATACAGCCGTTTATGCCGCAAATTTTCGACACTTGCAAGGGAATCAAAACCTACAGGGTGCTTCCCGTGAACTCAGAATCTTGAAATTTGGTACGAAGCAACGTCTTATAGCATAGATAAAGGAATAATTACAAAAACCATAAAAAAATTTTTTAATACCTAACTTTGCACCTAATTTGCAAATTTTCGACACTTGCAAGGGAATCAAAACCTACAGGGTGCTTCCCGTGAACTCAGAATCTTGAAATTTGGTACGAAGCAACGTCTTATAGCATAGATAAAGGAATAATTACGAAAACCATAATTTTTTTTTTTAATACCTAACTTTGCACCTAATTTATATGGGGCGCTATACATACCAGGTGCAAACTTAACTTAACCACTTAGGGATGGAAAGTGTTTGTACGGAACCCTCGGTGCGCGAGTCCGACTCGCACTTGGCCGGTTTTTTCTCTATGATCACACATGTTTCTAACATATTATCAATGTTGCTATTTAGAATAGAACAGGGCTATTGCGATTTATTGGTATAGGTATATTTGAAACCTACAGTTTGAATTTTTCATTGATAATTTTTGCTTCAAAACTACTCGAAATTGACTAAATACACGCAGAAAACTGTTTTTTCTTTTTACCTCTTTTTTGACTGTTCGAAAATAAAAGCATTACCTAAATAGCTATTAGTAGGAGATCCGAACCTACATACATCGACCTTCACCGAGCTGATAATAGATTGAAACATATTTTATAATGAATTTAGTATATTAGAAAACATATTAAAAATGGGTTTGCTAAAAATATACTGGGCAGGCTATTACTCTTGCGTGAGAAAGCTCGGGAACCGTTCGAAGCCGAACCCGAAGGCGACCAACAAGCTGAAGCTACGCAGCGGAGTGCGGGTGACCTCCGCGCGTCCGTAATTACAAAAACACTCTAGGGTGCTCTGTGTCGGCACGCGTCCTAACCAGCGAGAGCCCTAGATTCGGACTTTCGCAGGCTAAAGTCTGTTCTATTATGCATACTTACAATTATATGAAAAGTATATATATTTTATTATATATATATATATACATATATATTAAGTACATCGTCGTCTAGTACCTATGCTTGGTTTGGGATTAGGTCGATTTGCGTATGATTTTCCCATAGTATTTATTCATTTTATTTATTTATTTATTGTACGAAAAGTATATTATACTTATAGTCCATTTTATTCAACGTCAATTCTATGAAATGATCGTTATAATAAATTACTTGCAATCAATTGTGCTTCTACGAAATAACGATTGTATGAAAGAAACATTCTAAGATACGATGTTATACAATTTGAAAATTCTATCAAACGGTCATATGAAAATATGACAAATTTAATGTTTTTATGAAATGAAACCGCGCACTAAAAATTCACATATCACATAGCTATGAATCACTAAGACGGCTGCAACCAAGTCGACTAACAAAGCTGTCTAGAGCATTTCATACACATACCAACCTGCATACACTCGAAAAACATAACTCCTTATGATGACGTTGGGTAAATATTTTTATAAATGGCTGCCAACATTGAGGCCACATAAACATATGAAAAGTACATGACTAAGCACCTTTACTTCATTTAAGAGGCCTTATTCCTTTTAAAATGCTGATTGTTATAGACATTTTTCTGTATGATCAAACGTGTTTCTTAAATTATTGATATTACAACCTAGAACAGGGCTATTGGGATATATTTGAAACCTACAGTTTGAATTTTTCATTGATAATTTTTGTTTCAAAAACTACTCATAATTGACAAAATTCACGCGGAAAATTAGTTTTTTCAACTTATCTTCGACTGCACGCAATGAAAGCATGAAATAGCTATGTTACTACCTAGAACTCGGGGAATGTATTATTCCCTTCAAAAAGTTGGTTGAAATTATCAATATATTTGTCATAATATGAAAAAAATAAATTTGGAAAGGAATAAGGCCTCTTAATTATGAATTATCTTCTGTTGACAAGCAAGACTCACTAAGTAACAAATATCTACTTAAAACAGGCTCGTATCTCAGCATCACTCTACAAACTAGATACGAGGTTTTGAGGAGCAACAACAGAAGATTTAGTGATTTTTGGTTCGCACCAGTCGATATGTTTTCTATGAATCAAACTAATCAATACATGTTTTTATAGTACAGTTAGTGGCTTTATATAACATAGTTAACACATCTAATCTCATTTTCAACAGACTTCAAGAAAGTGAGGGTCAGAACGGCAGGTGTACCTTTACAAATCTTATAAAACAGCACACAAAAAAATTGGGCAAGTGCGAGTCCGACTCGCGCATGAAGGGTTCCGTACCATAATCTATAACAAGTTTGTTGTATGGGAGCCTCCCTTAAATATTTGTTTTATTTTATTTTTAGTATTTGTTGTTATAGCGGCAATAGAAATACATCATCTGTGAAAATTTCAACTGTCTATCACCGTTCTTGAGAGACAGCCTGGTGACAGACGGACGGACGGACAGCGAAGTCTCAGTAATAGGGTCCCGTTTTTACCCTTTGGGTACGGAACCCTAAAAAAAGTACATATCACCATGTGGAGGTACCTATAACCTAACAAGCATCGGCCCAGGGATAGTGGCGCTACAAACAGCTTTTATATGGCATGCGTTATAATATTTGCATTATTACACGTCAGTAGCGATTTGTCAAGGATTTGACATTAACCTAATTCAAAACATTGTTTACCGGAATGCTGCTCGGTTCTTCGTTTTACTTGCGAAATAAATACTGAATCCTATTGAAAAAACTTGGTTTTCATCACTGTGGATAGTTTTGGCTTTATTATGCAAAAATTACTTGAATTTTGCGGAATATTTAGTCCTGTTTCGTCTTTGTTTACATCAGTGACATTCACCGACTTTCAACGTCAGTTACCATAAGTGTGTCGTTGCCATAAATGAATACCACTAAAAATCCGCAAAATGGCTGCGGCCCAAGACTTTTTTGTTGTGAAGATCCCAACTAGGATATCTATATATTTTTAACAAGATGCTCTAATCTAATGTCTACACGAATAGAATGCCCCGAATTAATCTAGTGCATCGTAATGTATGTACCTACACTCGAGTTCATTTACTTCTACACACTTACGAGAACACACACACACTTACTTTTTTGTCCTCGTAAGTGTGTAGATGTAAATGAACTCGACTGTACATACTCCAGGCGTTTACGCATGCATATAGCACAAACTGTCTGGGTCCGAGTCATGAGTGGTACATTGTGAGGTACATTAGGCCATACTTAAGACTTAATAGATAGAAATCCCTTTCGAAATGCTCATAGTTTTAGACATTTCTCTGAACGATAAAACATGTTTTTTAACATATTTTTTCTATGTTACTACCTAGAACATGGCCAGGAATTGGTATATATTTGAAACCAATTTGAAACCAACAGTTTGATTTTTCATTGATAATTATTGTTCCAAAAACTACTTGGATTTGACAAAATTCATGCAGAAAACGGTTTCTTTTAATCTTATTTTCGTTATCATGAAATAGTTAATTTCTAGAATTCAGGGAAAAGTATTAATCACTTCAAAAATTTGGTTGAAATTATTTATAATATGAAAAAAAAAAGGAATATGGCCACTTAAATATTCTCAATGGACGATGCGGTCTCTTTTCTCTTTCCGCGTGTATCAGGGTAGAACGGGATGCAAGCGTTGTGTTGTTACATAACGAGGGTCAGGCTGTAAAAGGAAGTGCCCCAGTTACATTGCCCTTACCACGTGTTAACAGTGACCATACTCGCTCGACATCGAATACGTTTTTCCGAAGCATGTACAGTCGCCAGAAGCGGTGGCAGCCTAGTGGTTAGGGCATGCGACTTTCAATCCGGAGGTCGCGGGTTCGAGCCCGGCCCGTACCAATGAGCTTTTCGGAACTTATGTACGGAATGTCATTTGATATTTACCACTCGCTTTTCGGTGAAGGAAAAACATCGTGAGGAAACCACCTAAGCCCAATAAGGCCTAGTTTCCCCTCTGGGTTGGAAGGTCAGATGGCAGGCGCTTGCGTAAAAACTAGTGCCTACGCCACATCTTGGGATTTAGATAGCCGACCCCCAATTGAGAATTCATTCTCTACAAAGATATGGGACAAAGGCTAGGAGGATGATGGAACTGTTATTGACTGGGCGTTACAGTACATGTTCATATATTTATGAACGCCTTATATGCTGCGATATGTCTGATGGCGACTGTACTATCTGACCTGGACGATGAGATCACGGAAACCATCCAAGCGATGGTCGCCGCGAACTCTCCGAACGGCGCCTCAGCGTAATCCCCGCCGGCGGGGTACTACCGCTACGTAGTTCGCGTTTTTAGGGTTCCGTAGTCAACTAGGAACCCTTATAGTTTCGCTATGTCCGTCTGTCCGTCTGTCCGTCCGCGGCTTAGCTTCGTGATCATTAGTACTAGAAAGCTGAAATTTGGTATGAGTATGTGTTTGTATCACGCCGACAAAACGGTACAATAAAAACTAAAAAAACATTTTTTTTTGGGTACCTACCTCTCCAACACCTAAATTGGGGGTAAATATTTTTTTTCGTTTTATCACTAGTGTGTGGCAAGTCGTTGAATAGGTTTTTCAAAAATAATAGGGGTTTCCTAACATTACTTTTTGATAAAGTCAGCAGTTTCGTAAATATTCGCGCCGAAAATAAAAAAATAGCGTCCCCCCCCTCTAACTTTTCAACTACGGGTCAAAAAATTATGGAAAAATTCATGAAAATGAGGCCGTATACGTACTTTCAGTGATAACTATATCGAACAAAATCGGTTGAGCCGTTTTTGAGTTATCGCAAAATTTCATAATTTTCTTAAAAGGACGTAAGTTGACTTCCGGAAGGTAATAAGTAACTACAGTTACTTTGGCGTTTACGACCTTTTTATAGAGCTTGAAATCTTTCTCATACATAACTGAAGTCTATTTTGAAGGATGAGCAACTACGGAACCCTACACTGAGCGTGGCCCGACATGCTCTTGGCCGGTCTTTCTTTATAATAACCCGATTATCTTTCCCCTCTCCCCCTGCCCTAAGTCAGACTGATTCGGTTCAGTCTATTCACGACGCAGTCCATGAGCCCGCGTCACCTCTACCTAAATTACCCCCGTGGCGCGGAGATAATCCCATTAGCGGGTTATACTTTAAACCTGAAATTGTTTCTTTTTAACTTTGTTTTCTTTAATAGTAGGTACCTAACTATCTTATTTATTTCTGTATAAATCTAGTTTTTCTTATTCTAAATTGTAGTGCACATGCTGAACTTAACATTTTACCTTAAAGAAGAGCGGGGCCTCCCGACACAGGCAATAACACGCTTAATGGGAGGCTCCATCCCTTGTATTATATGACCATGTGTTTTTATTAAATAAAGAAATTTGAAAGAAATTTGAAATTTGAATTTGATACTCCCACACAAAGTCCGACGGGCGGACCAGACCTGATACAGTTCAAGTTATATCTTAAAAAAAAGCAAACCATTTTTATGGAGAATTGTAGTTCTACAAAGTAATGGCTAGATGCGATGTACTACTATTCTCCATACAAATCGTTTACGCTCTGTCGCTAGCGAGTGCGGTCACGTTAAGTCATAGTAAGGGTAAGTGTAAGTACTGAGCGCATCAGAAGCGATCCAAAATCGGATGAAACTGGGTTTCGAGACTCAAGATTGTCGCAGAATTCATTTGCATTGAACTAAAAAAAGCCGGTCAAGTGCGAGTCCGAGTACAAATAAGGTGCAAAGTTAACGCAACCGGGTTCTCCAAATACGGTTTTTGAAAAGAACTATATTTTTCTTAAATATTTATTTTATTATGTTTTTAGTATTTGTTGTTATAGCGGCAATGGAAATACATTTTATGTGTGAAAATTTCAACTGTCTAGCTATCACGGTTCATGAGATACAGCCTGGTGACAGACGGACTGACAGACAGACAGACGGACGGACAGCCAATATCAAGTCATGAGATACAGTCTGTACCATTATTGAGCAAAGAAACGGCAAAACGTTTGTTTTATAGGAGCCCCACTTAAAATATTTTAAATGTTAATATATGTACCTAATAATAATAGAATAGAATAGTATGGCGTAGGGATGTGCCGACCGTGCCGACCCCATCGCCCGCTGGTTTTACCAGCGCAATCAGTCACCGCAGGGCAGCTTATGGCGAGCTGTTGGGGGGTAGCGACCCCACGTACCTGAGCGCTCCTGGGGGATCCTGACGGGGGGTGATGGATCGGGGCCTTCGCCTCTGTCTTGCCTTAACCGGCCGGGCAGAGTGGAGTCGTGAGAGTTTCGGCTCGGGGGTGGATGTGGATACGTAAGGGGTTAGTTGGCTTCGGTTTAAAGCCCAGTATTACACCTCCCCGCCCTTAGCCTTCCGCACCGGTGTTGCCCTTAAGGCCACTTTATGTTTCGCTATTTTGTGGGGGCCCATCTAGCGGGAGGTGAGTTATCGTCTACCAGTCCCATTTTTGCTATGAGACACTTTTGCTGGTAGACGCCCGATAGTCTCAACCCATAGCCCAATTAGCCAGTCCTCCATTTCATCCCCATAGCCTAATTTGTATTTAGATTCCATGTCTCCATCAATAGTTCTTGCACCTAGCGGGCGCTGTCTCTGTGTGCGTCCCATGACACGGATAGGGACAGCATCCGCTCGATGTACACCTTGCATTTCATGAAATTGTCGAAAGGGCCTCTTCGCGTTGGCTTCGGCTCCGTGCACGCCTCCCAAAGGTCCGCGACACTATTGTCCCGTGAGCGGGTGCGACATACAGAATAGAATAGAATAGAATAGAATATTCTTTATTTCACACCTCAACAGGAAAGGAAATAATTACAAACAAATTGTGATTGAACGTAACATACAATAGAGGCAAACAACAGGCGGTCTTATCGCTAAAGAGCGATCTCTTTCAGGCAACCTTTGGGTAGCGAAATTAAATAAAAACGTCAGAAATGAGTAGGCGATGCAAAAGTAATCATGAACTCTCTAGAAAAAAAACTACTAAAATAATACACAAATAAACGTACATAAAATACCAAAAAAATCAATATATATGCACAAATAAACCTACTTAAACATACATAACATAATACAAATAATATATGTGACATAAAATTTGCAGAAAATTTTATAAATAAATGAGTATGTTATTGTACAGTCAGCGTCAGATAGTAGCAGTCAAAATGGCAAAATACTTATATCTTAAAAGATCTGTTCCGATATATTTGGCCACTTAGACTGCTACTAACTATCTGACGCTGACTGTACGACTCGCGGCAAACATATTTTCCTTATAAGTAATTATTTTGTTACCATAACGCGGCAGCTAATAAGTGACGTAGTCTCACTAGCTGAGGTGCCATAAATAAATAATATATAAATAAATATCAGACAACCTCACACAAATCGATCTAGTCCCAAATTGAGCTCAAGAAGGCTTGTGTTATGGGTACTAGACGACGATATACATACTTATATAGATAAATATATACTTAAATACATAGAACAACCATGACCCAAGCACAAATATGCGAGTTCATCACAAAAATATTTGCCCTGGCCGGGATTCGAACCCGGGACCGCCGCTCAGTAGGCAGGTGCTTGCAAACTGAGCCAACCGCGTCGTCAAACATAGTCATAGCTATTTTCTTAAACCATATTACGTAACAAGGGCCAGGCTAAAGGAAGTGCCAGAGTTACCGAGCGCATCGGTCCAAAATGAAATGCAAACTGGTTCACTTTGAGACTGTTTACTGGTTTTGTTTTTGTTTGGGTTCACGTGAAAGTTGGGGTTCCGCGTTGTATCGAGCGCGAGAACTTTTTACAAAAAATAACTTACTTTGATGAGGGGAAATTGTTTCCGGGAAAAATAGACGAGTTACATTAAAAAAATCCCTAAATGAATTGCGATTCAATGTATACTTTGTTTTTAGGGTTCCGTACCCAAAGAGTAAAACCGGCCAAGAGCATATCGGGCCACGCTCAGTGTAGGGTTCCGTAGTTGCCCATCCTTCACAATAGACGGGTTTAAAACAACGGTTTTAAATCCGAGGTTTAAATTACGAGAAAGATTTCAAGCTTTAAATAAAAGGTCGTAAACGCCAAAGTACTTACGGCACTTACGTCATTTTAAAGAAAATTATGAAATTTGGCGATAACTCAAAAACGGCTTGACCGAATTTATTGAATATAGTTTTCATTGAAAGTACTTATAAGGCCTCATTTACGTGAATTTTTCAATAATTTTTTGACTCATGGTTGAAAAGTTAGAGGGGGGGGGGACACTATTTTTTTTATTTTCGGATCGAATATTTACAAAACTGCTGACTTTATCAAATAATAATATTTGGAGACCCCTTTTATTTTTAAAAGACCTATTCAATGACATCCCACACACTAGTGTCGGCTCGGAACGAAAAAAAATTCACCCCCACTTTAGGTGTTCGGGAGGTACCCGAAAAAAAATATATTTTTAGTTTTTATTGTACCGTTTTATCGGCGTGATACAAACACATACTCATACCAAATTTCAGCTTTCTAGTACTAATGATCACGGAGCTAAGCCGCGGACGGACAGACGGACATGGCGAAGCGTATAAGGGGTCCTAGTTGACTACGGAACCCTAAAAACGGTACCCTATTACTGAGACTTCGCTGTCCGTCCGTCCGTCAGTCCGTCCGTCTATCACCAGGCTGTATCTCAAGAACGGTGATAGCTAGACGGTTGAAAATTTAACAGATTATGTATTTCTATTGCCGCTATAACAACAAATACTATAAATAAAAAATATTTAAGGGGGGCTCCCATACAACAAACTTACAGATAATGGTACGGAACCCTTCGTGCGCGAGTCCCACTCGCACTTGGCCGATATTTTTAGCTACCCGCATTAGGCTGGTTACAAACATGAAACATTTTTTTTTACTCATCTTTTGTTGTAACACAATTGCATTTATCTGATCGGATAGAAAATAAAGAATAATGCCTTTAATCGGCGAAATACTTTAACCATGTAATCAAAAATACATAACATTCGTGCAAGATCAACTCGCACTTGACTGTCACTTACGACTTATTAAGTTAATGAGTAATGACATATTGGAGTACGTAATTATCAATGTTACGATTTACGTAATCTCAGCTGATGTTGATTTAAAAGTTGTCTCGCAAAGGTACTCTTACTTTTACTCAATACGGCCAGCTTCAAAAGGAGCTTTATGTTACTACCTACTGATTTATGTCAATTAGGCATGACGAATTTGTTTTTGAGGATTTTTTATATGTTTTAATTTTGAATGGGATTAAATGACCATATGGGACTAAGGGCGCTTAGATGGCTCTAAAAGTCAGTAATGACCGTCAAAGTTCAATATTCCTACGGAACGCTAAAAACGTTCCATACAAATGACCACCCAATCGTGATGCCATTATTTATTTATTTATTTAGGATTATATGTTAAGAGTTCGAATGTTCGAATATTCGTATGGAGACAAGTCATTTGCCATTTTCACGGTGGAAAAGTGCATTTAAGTTCATGCCTATTGTTTCTTAAATTATGAGGATTCTGAAAACAATTTAAACATTTATTTTCGGTAAATAAAAATAAACTATCATTTTTGCGTTCCTATGTAGTGTTGCGTACCAAGACATTTGCGTTGCTTTAGGAGAATTTGGGGCTACTTTGATAGATTTAAAATGGTTATAAAAACGCAAATATTCATAGTTCGATTGGTCAAATGAAGTAACAGTTAGGTCATTTTTAAAGGCCATTGCCACAGGTCTGCAAACTGCGCTAAACGCGTCGTCAAAGTTAATAATATAAAGTACCTAATAATTAAAAATAGTTAGAAAGATTAAAGAGCTATAATCCTCTGTTCAATGAGGAACTAGCTACATGATTATTACCGAGAAATTATGTATCCCCCATTTTATACAGTCAGAATGATAAGAGCTATACACATTAACTCGCCATGCATTCGCCATTTTGAAAAATGTCAACGAATTTAATCGAAATCGCTGAATGTATTTGATGTAAACAATGAGGAAACACGACTGAATATTCCGCAAATCTCAAGAATTTTTTGCATAATAAAACCAAAACTATCCACAGCGATGAAAGTTAAGTTTTTTTAAATAACATTCAGTATTAATTTCGCAAGAAGAACGAAGGATTGAGCAGCATTCCAGTAAACAATGTTTTTGGAATTTGGATAATGACAAATCCTTGCCAAAAAGCTATAGATGTTTAATAATGCAAATATATGACGTATGCACATTATTGCCATATGAAAGCTGTTGGAAGCGGCACTATCCCTGGGCCGAACCCAGACGGCTATAACATTATCAGTTATCGTAAAACCGCGTGTTGTGAAATGAATCAGTTGGGGAAAATGGCGAAATAAAAGGAAGCAGTCTAAGATTCAAATTAACTGATTTATATTCCACAACAGCTGACAAGGCGTCCTTGATTTCTTTAAATTACGTGTAACTTTAAAATGCGAGCGCGTTACGTAAGCCTAGTGCGGTGTACTCAGGCAGCGTAGATATTCCCAAGTAGCACCGCGCCAAAAGCACTTAAACAGCCTTTATACTGTTTATCAATCCAAATATCATAAACCCTCTATGATGCGTTCAAGAACCGCACATTATGACCACCATAAAAATAGATTGTTTTGTTAGCACAAATTTCTTATCTGCAAAAATGTTATTATTGCTAAATAATAACATCGATTTCGATAGTATTATTTATTCAAATTTCGAACATCTCTGACAAAGAAAATGACAAAAAAACAAATGAAAATGTCGCACGTAAGTAAGATATCGAACGATATGATAATTGAATTCGATTCTAGTTTGTCTGAATAAAAAAAACTTCATTACCGCCATTACCGGGTAGGTAATATTTGTTATAGTTATAATTTGTGACTACCTAGAACAGGGCTATTGGGATTTATTGGTATATTATTTGAAACCTACAGTTTGAATTTTTCATTGATACCTAATTTTTATTTCAAAAACTACTCGAAATTGACAAAAGTCACGCGGAAAATTTGTTTTTTCAACTTTCTTCGACTGCACGCAATAAAAGCATGAAATAGCTATGTTACTAAATCTTACTGAACCGGGTCTATCGCGATATTTTGATTTACCTCCATTGCCTGACGTCTCAACACGGTTTCACGTGCCGTGGTTTCAATGAAGGTAAATCAAAATATCGCGATAGACCCGGTTCAATAAGTTTTAATTATGTGTTCAAACCGTGAGAGTATAAAGTGTTATAATAGCTATGTTACTCCCTAGAACACAGAGACAAGTATTATTTACAAAATGTTGGTTGAAATTATCAATTTGTCATAATATGTAAATAATAAATTTTAAAAGGAATAAGGCCTCTTAAGGTTAAGAAAAAAATACGCGGACGATGTTCCTTCTAGAAACTAATACAAACACTTCATTCCAGTGAACAGCTGTGTGTTACAAAAGAGGAAGACATTATCATTTACGACACACACGCCTATTTATCACATTTTAGTTCTGGGTAGATCTTCGTATCTCGTGGGATCTCAGTAGAACGACGTAATAACTAGTTACGCGCAATAACCCGTGGATACAGTGTTGTGTTGAGTCGATGTGTATCACAATGTTGCACATTGTTAAACATACATTATAGTAATTTACAAATCCCACCAAAAACATTCTGTAAAAAACTAGCCAAGTCTCGATGGAGCTGCTTGTTTATCTCTAAAAAGTAATGAAATCTAGACAAAGTCATACCAAGTCTAAGGTTCCTTACTGCGATTTCTTTATTATTATAGTTAATGTTGTGTGACTAGGCCGTTGAAGGGTACACCAGTATGGGCTATTATCTCGCTTAACAAACATAGGTAGTTACAACAGATATAACATTACGTGTAAACAAAATTGACTTATAGCGGTTCTGGCCACAGATTGGTGCAATGGTGTCATGGAGCACCTGGTTTTGTACCCTTGTGTACCCTTCAACGGCCAAGTCACACAACATTAACTATAATAATAAAGAAATCGCAGTAAGGAACCTTAGACTTGGTATGACTTTGTCTAGATTTCATTACTTTTTAGAGATAAACAAGCAGCTCCATCGAGACTTGGCTAGTTTTTTACAGAATGTTTTTGGTGGGATTTCACTTCTTTTTGTAGAAACGTGGGCATATTGTTTTATAACAACCTGCTAATTCACTTTAGCAAACCTCACGAAATAATAAGCGAAATCAACGAAATGCAAATAATCCCTCCTAATCCCTAGCTAACGTTTCCAAGCGCAGTAGAAGAATGTCGTAAACGACTGTAACGCGGCCGGTTGCCACTTCGCCATATAAGATTATCGGAAAAACAAACGACGGCGCGTTTTAAAATACAGTCAGCGCCATCTAGCGACGTGTGCGGCGGGTATCACCGCCACTCTTAGTCCAATGCATTATATTTTGACCAAATTTTGAGCGAAATTAATATTTTCGTGTAATTTGTTTATTTAATTTGTGTAATGTTCGAGTAGAATAAAGTTAATCGTTCGACTATTTCTTCTTGTAAACTTGTAAGTATAAGTATAAAATCCAGTCTAGTCTTGTCCAGAGTTTTCCTTTAATTTTATTTATATTATGCGTATTAAAAGCAGAAGGGGAGGCATTCGCCCAGCGGGTACGTATTACAATGCCGAAGTTCAAAATACCGAATATCATAAGACCTATATGGACGGAAGGCCGAAAATTAAAATGACGAATGTTTATTTGACCGAAAGTTTAAAATCCCGAAAGAACGTTTGATCGAAAGGATGAAATACCGAATATTATAATCCCGAAGACTGTAAACCCGAAGAATGTAATCCCGAAGACTGTAATCCCGAAGACTATGATCCTGCCTAAAGGTTGTAATCCAGAATATTATTTAAACTCTCGAGAATTATCTCGTATTTCTGTAGTCTTACAGATTCTAATGTTTATTTTATACAAAGAATATTAACCTAAATTACGACCTACTTGCCTACTACCACACCTCGGACAGTGGCGATCAAATGTATGAAAGAAACCCGTTGCTACGCACACAGTCTAAGCTCGTGTAGGTGAACGCGTACCATGCTTGTGTGAGTGAGATAAGACATGCTAGGGTTGCCGCCATTTTGAACGCACGAGTCGGGAACACAATGTGCAGTAATATGAGATGACCTTGTAATAGCGGCGTCGAATTAATTTTGTGTGCACTGCTTATAATTAAACTAATGTTAAACTACGATTTCTAATTCCGCCCGCGTTCAAATTCGATAACCTCAATGACTAAAAACTCATTGCGCGAATTAGGAAGAAATAAGGATCATACATATTAAGCTGTAAGGTGGGTATCGAAGCTCGATTTATACAAATAGTTTCCTATTTTGAATCAGTATAAAGGAAGTAACTAAATTTTTGTAAGGAAATTCAGGCCGCCAAAATATTACGTAAGTTGAAAACATGATTTTTTGTTCATATATATATTGTGTTGTTTTCAGTGTGATCTGATAGGTTTAGGTCGAAAACGGATAGGGCAAAAAAAATACTAAACATAAGTACCTATTGTAAGTGTATTGTAAGTTGGTTTTCTACTAAAACATAAAACACTTTGAAAATAACTGGGTATGTACTTGTCTTGATTCATCCAATGGGAATCTGTAGAACTTTCTTTTATTTTTGTTGTTTATAGAGCTTAAACAACCGTACACAGCACAACACACGCCCATTACAAAAGCATTTGTTTAATATTTGAATATTATACGTGGCCTCCGCTCTGCGCACCGCGTAGTCGCGTCCTTGCCAGCCGGTAACTGCGAGGTAACCGAGCGCGGGTGGGCGGCACTTTCGGTGGGAGGCAGGGAGTGTCCATACTGTACGTTAGTACTCTTTATTATACTGTGCTACTACTATACTTACTATTTATAAGTGAACTCTTCTGTGGAACCGATCTGCTCCGGCGCTGTGGGATGTGCAGCCCCTCCGCCCTAGTACGTTAGTACTCTTTATTATACTGTGGCCCTAGCGTAAGAAAGTGCGGGCATCAAGCGAGTCACGGCGGCTGAGGCTGGTCGCCCAAGGTGACTAAAAAGCCGAAGCTGCGGAGGCGAGCGTTGACAGCTTCGGTTCCAGACAAGTTCGGTTCGGTTGGCAGTCCATGACAGAATATTTTATAATATCGAATATTTAGTGTCATACTTAATTTCCCACTTTCCCGGACTCTTTCCTTTTCTTAATCGACTTGCCACAGAACCGAAGCTGTCAACCCCGATTCCACGTGGTCTTGTCTGTCCTAACCCTAGAGTGTATATAAAAGCCCGGAGGCGCGGAGGGAGGGCAGCCCCCGGCCGCCGTAAGAAAGTGCGGGCATCAAGCGAGGCGCAGCGGCTGAGGCTGGTTGCCGAAGGTGACCAAAAAGCCGAAGCTGCGGAGGCGAGCGTAGGTGCCGCACTTTCTTACGCTAGGGCGGAGGGGCTGAACATCCCGCAGCACCGGAGCAGATCGGTTCCACGGAAAAGTCAGATTAGTTTAGTGTCCTGACACTTTTAAAGTGCTCATTGACTTTCGGGATTATAAAATTTAGAGATTTTAAAAATTTCGTGATTATGAAATTTCGACATTTTCAACTTTCGATTTTCTGAAAATAGGTAATTTGAGCTTCGGTTTATCGAATATCGGCTTTTTGAACTTTCTGTATTTTGACCATCGGTATTTCAACTGTAGGTATTATGAACTTTCGGGATTTTAATACGTAACCCGCCCAGCTGTGGGACGCTATAGGCTAGATTAAAATAGATGTATCCCACTACGCTGGATTTTTGCAATTACAGTCGATTTTTTTATGTACCAATAGTAGAAGGGGGCATTACCATATCTCTAATACAGCTGAGACCAGCTGAGGGTTCTTCATCAAATAAATAATAAATAAATATCGGACAACCTCACACAAATCGATCTAGTCCCAAATTAAGCTCTAGAAGGCTTGTGTTATGGGTACTAGACGACGATATACATACTTATATAGATAAATATATACTTAAATACATAGAACAACCATGACCCAAGCACAAATATTCGAGTTCATCACACAAATATTTGCCCTGGCCGGGACTCGAACCCGGCACCGCCGGCTCAGTAGGCAGGTGTTTACAAACCGAGCCAAACGCGTCGTCAAAATACTTCAGACCTTGGATTTTTGACATCAAATGAAGCGGCCCACCAAGTTGAATATTAAAATACTTAAACGGGTTTACTCACGTCGTAGAAATCGAATAACGCTCGACATGTTTCGAATCGGTACGCGATCCATCATCAGGAGAGACGATCAGTCGCGACGGCGGCCAACCGAACACAACAAGTTGAATATTTTTTGTAAAGGCGGTATGTCGATCTCACGTCGATCTCTAATAGTTTGGTTGGGCTCTTGTGTTTTCTAATCAGAGTACTATCTTCGATTATCCTAGTTTTTAGGGTTCCGTACCCAAAGGGTAAAAACGAGACCCTATTACTGAGACTTCGCTGTCCGTCCGTCCGTCCGTCCGTCTGTCACCAGGCTGTATATCAAGAACGGTGATAGCTAGACAGTTGAAATTTTCACAGATGATCTATTTCTATTGCCGCTATAACAACAAATACTAAAAATAAAATAAAATAAACATTTAAGGGCTCCCATACAACAAACTTGTTTTATGGTACGGAACCCTTCATGCGCGAGTCGGACTCGCACTTGGCCAATTTTTATAGTTTTCGCTTTATGTGGCCATTAAACCCTAACTCTGTCTAGACATGTGCGCCGGTCGCAGAATGCTCGGCGGCGGCGTCTGTCAAAAAATCGGCGGCGGCGGCGTGAAATCGGCGTGAAATCGGCGTCAGGGTTAGGTGAATGAAAAAACATATTGATGGGTATGTTTTATTGGATTTGAGAGAAAATCAGTTAAATACGTGGTATAAAAACATTTTAAAAATCAAATCAAAGTCAGAATAATAATGTTGTATGTAAGATCAATAACTTCTAAGTAACAAAATTAAATATTCCCTTAAATATCAACGTTCTAAATATTAAATTACACGTGAAACATCACATCAAAATATATAACATTTTTTTTTCTAAAATAGTGTCAGACCACGCTAACTCAAACCATACAAAGTGAGTCAGTTTGTATGGTTTGACAGTTCATTTGCTGTGCAGAGTTAGCGTGGTCTGACTATAATCAAATCACAGTTTACGTTATATCAACAATTTGTATATAATCAACAATTAGTTTAAATCGAAGTATTTTTGGTAAAATCGTAAAGTTATTATAATAATAAATACCATAAAATGGGACGATTTTATGCAAAAGGGTTCACTTTGTTGATAAGGACGCACTGTCAGGATTTTTTTTATTATTATTTGTATAAAGATGGACTCTAGTAATAAATGACAAAGTGGACGTTATTCTTTTGGTTGAAAACGTCAGAAATAAGTTTTTGTTTTGCTTAACTTCTGAAAAACTTTATTAAATTGCGTCTTTCTGCTAAAATGAGATTGTCCAATGAGTTATTATTTAACCAAGCGTGGTAATAAATGCAGTAATGATTTCATAGTTAATACCATGTTAGTGTTATAATTTCTTACTAAACTGAGTTAGTTGCTCATAGACCTATTAATTCTAATACTATGTGTAATAAACAGAGTTTTAATAGAGGTAAAATAAATATTACATGGTAATCTACTTTTGTACTTTACTTACCGTCCAAAATAGCTGTCCGGGTCTTCTTTTTGTGCATTTGCCAAACAGGGTATGCAAAACACCTGCTTAGGAGACACACTCCGTCTCTTCCCATCTTGTTCTACCATAAGATTCCCGAAATGCTTCCAGCAGTAGCTTGGTTTGGCTTTACAATGCAAATGGTTTATTTTTAAACATTTTACTTTTAATTTATGAATGTCTGATGATCCGTCGTCACTTTGTTCCTCGCTCATAATGAATTTAAAATAAACGTCACATACACCAGAAACTAAAACTGTAATCTACCGCGCACACGCAACACAAACTGACTAATGAGTTACCCCGCTTAATAATATTTTTTCTAGTGTTTAAGGGATTACACCTGACCTGAGTGAGCGGTGGGGGTAAGGATGTGGGCATGCAGCACAACAGTGCCACAATAAAAATAACCCTTATTGTTTTCCGACTTTTACAGATAACAAGTATTAAAAAAAACATGAACACCACGATTTTGAGGGGCAATGCAACTCCATTTTACAATTACCTACCGAGATTTTTAATCGTACATACACAAAAACCCGTAACATCGGACATTTGGCGTAAATCGCTTTTTTTTCTTAAATTATTAAAAAAAAACACGCTTTATTTTCTATTCACATAAAAAGTGTCCCGAACACTTGTTGAAAACCCCCCCGGACGTCCTCCAGATGGCCTTCAAACTAGAACTATTCTGGGAAAAACCGGCAGCCCTACTCGTACAGAAAATAAATATCATATCATCTATTTATAAAGTACAGGACAGGTTACATTATTTAAATCCGCATAAATACAAATTACTGAAGGTCACGCCGATTTCACGCCGATCATTCATCGGCGGCGGCGGCGTGTCAAAAACGGCGGCGGCGGCGCCGCGCCGCGGCGGCGCACATGTCTACTCTGTACCAAATTTCAGCTCTCTGAATTTATGGGAAGTACTACTTCTTTACTGATGATCATGAGTGAGTGAGTGTCGTAAATGCGAAACTTTGCTTTCGCTTAACTTCGGAACTAAATGACCTACAGACTTGAAATTTTGGATTTTAAGTATGTGATTATAGCTTACTGGATGAAGAAAATTTCTGCGTTCTGGTCTTATCCAGAGGTGCTCAAATAGGGGCCTGCAAATGCGGCGAAATGGTTCCAGTAAAGGATGGTACGGCAGTGTTTGCTTCGCGCTCGACTTGGCGGGGGCACTGCCGTGCCCCCCGATTACAGTCTGTTGGTATTCAAATGATACTAAAATTAAAAACGGTTTACTCACGCCGTAGAAGTCGAATATCGCTCGACATGTTGCAAAGATTATCCCATCGCTGGTAGTTAGGGCTAAATAGACATGGTACAGTTCAAGTCCTTTGTGTTTGACATAGGTATGAGCCAGCCCTCTGCTTGTCACCCGTAGCATCGACTAGTCTCTTATAAGTGTATATGAACGACTGTACATAATATGCCATAGGAATAAATAAATAATGGATTTAATAGCACGATAAATTTCTCCGTGATTCTACATTGATGTGAGTGGATCCTGTGATACTTGCATCTCTTAATATGCTCCACCAGATCGAACAGGATTCAGGGAGTTTGGTAAGATTCACCACTGGTTTTAGTGAAATCTAGGTCACACTGTGGTATATACTGGGTAATGCTGGCGAGAGACGATGATTGAAACGCAAGTATTTCGAGACTGGCATTTATTGTCTGCACGGTAGGCTTCAGCACAAATACAACGTACCCACATGTATATAAATAAAATATACATGACAATGATGACACTGGAATCTAGGTAAGCTATGATAAATAATGGCGGTATTCATAAACATCTTCAAAGCCATTGAAAATCCTTTGTCTTTTTTCGCTTCTTTGACATTTGTGGTTGTTAGAAAGAGGTAGAACTTGACACTTGACAGAGGCTAGCTAAGTTTTACGAATAAGGGGGTAACAATTCATCCCAGGTACCTGCAGGATGAATTGTTAGAGGCACCAAATAATCGCCAGGACTTCAACAAAGTATTAATGTGAGAAGCTATTCTGTCAATACATTCTAAAGTGTCATCTGTAATTCTGTACTTGCGAGTTGTGAGCGTGTTTTCTATACAATATCAGCCGCAGCGAACCCGCTGCGTAATCGCCTTCATGCAAAAATAGCTCGTAACTCGCAAGTGATGAAGTCCTAAGTATAGTCTATATTTTTAGGTATTTAAAAAAATTTAAACAAACATTAAAAGGGTTGTTTATAAGATAACGTTTGGTTCCTGTTAATTTTTTTATATTATAAAATAAAATTGAGTTCATACTGCAGTCCGTTTCATTTAAATTACATGTTATCGCTTAATTTTACCGAATATATACAAATTCACGAATACAAACATATTTTTATCTAAATAAATATATGTATTTTTCTCAGTAAATCGTCAGTAAAAATTACCCAAATTTGCACAAAAGGCTGCATCATACTGGAAGTAACACGACTAAAATAGAAAGACAGGTTTAAAGTAGCAACACCTACCTTACGCGATTTTTAACTTTGTCGGTTGGACATTCGCCATCGCCATTGCTTGTTGTCAATTTGACAGCTCCGGTTTGTTTACATTTTTATAAATACCTAAAAGTACAGACTGTAGGAGAGAAAAGCCGGAAAGAATTTGGCATCCAAACAACCAGACATACGAGTACTTAACAATTTTGGCCAAGCTGTAATGGAATGAAATGGACTCGCTATTAAAGTGACACTTTCGACTTTAATTAGAATAACATCGTTATATGACCATGCGAGGAACCAGAGTGTGACCAGTTAATGCAGAAAACTCATACAATTGTTTCTGCTGTCATAATTACTTGTATAATTCATGTTTACGGTTTCACGTTTTTATATGTAGGTACAGATATTTATGATGGTTATGGTTTAGCACCTTACATACAGTCCGACCAAAAAAGTAGAAATTAAAAAGTGGCAATACTGTAGTGTCCTCCCTTTCTAATCAATATAAGAAAACGGGGACGACACTACAGTATTGCCACTTTTTAATTTATTACTCTTTTTGGTCGCACTGTAGAAGTGTCAGGGAAAAGCAATTTTGATATATCCATAGCCTAGTATCTATAGCCTAGCAAATGTCAGTCCGGCCCAGGGACAGCGGCGCTGCAATAATGTGCAATACGTCATATAGTTGCATTATTAAACGTCATTAGCGATTTGACAAATAACATTGTTTACCGGAATGCTGCTCAATCCTTTGTTCTTCTTACGAAATAACCACTGAAACCTATTGAAGAAAACTTGACTTTCATCACTGTGGAGAGTTTTGGCTTTATTATTCGAAAATTACTTGAAATTTGCCGTATATTCAGTCCTGTTTCCTCATTGTTTACATCAGTAACATTCACACTTTCAACGTCCTTACCAAAAATGTGTCTTTGCCAGTAAAATAAATTAATATACCTGCCACTAAAATCCGCAATATGGCGTCGAAACAACCTGTTGCGTTACACAATAATCCGAAATAGATTACAGTTTCAGAAAAAAAACGCTTTCTTCGGCAAGAAAACATTCGACAAGAAAAGGCAGAACCATTATCTAACCCACTACTCTACGTTATAATGTCAAAGTGAAATTTAATCTCATACGCTCTACTAAGTAAGTCTGTCCTCTTGAGAACGTATCAAAATATACCACATTATATTTTACCATAGGCTACAAAGCTGAACTAAATGACAGTTAGATTACTTCATAAGAGATTGGATGACATGTACTTAATACGTTTTTTTCAATCCACGCATTATTTTTAGTGATACAAAATTATTTTACTAACAACGATATTTTTAGGTTTCCGTACCCAAAGGGTAAAAACGGGACCCTATTACTGAGACTTCGCTGTCCGACCGTCCGTCTGTCACCAGGCTGTACCTAAAGAACGGTGATAGCTAGACAGTTGAAATTTTCACAGATGATGTATTTCTATTGCCGCTATAACTACAAATACTAAAAATAAAATAAAATAAATATTTAAGGGGGGCTCTCATACAGTTTTATGACACGGAACCCTTCATGCGCGAATCGGACTCGCACTTGCCCAATTTTATTGTTTTGGTAACTGACGTTGAAAGTCAGTAATGTA
Organism: Apotomis capreana; assembly: GCA_947623375.1. Lineage (NCBI taxonomy): Eukaryota > Metazoa > Arthropoda > Insecta > Lepidoptera > Tortricidae > Apotomis > Apotomis capreana. The sequence goes on along the minus strand of OX392498.1, from coordinate 60,937,411 downwards.
AACAAAGAGGAAACAGGACTAAATCTTCCGCAAATTTTAAATATGTTTTACATAATAAGGCCAAAACTTATCATAGTGATAAAAGTCAAGCCTTTTTTCAATAGGATTCAGTATTTATTTCGCAAGAAGAACGAAGGATTGAGCAGCATTCCGGTAAATAATGTTTTGAATATGGTTAATGACAAATCCTTGACAAATCACTACTGAAGCAAATATAGGTATGACGTATGCGCCGCTATCTCTGGGCCGGGCCGAGACTTGTCAAGCTATATACACGATGATTCTTAATCGGTGATCAGGAGTAGAAAAATATTAATATATTTAGCTAAAACTAAACTTAATACGCGAGATCTCGCGCAATTACCTCACTATTAAAATTAATTAAAAGTTAAAACATAATTAAAACTAATAACCACTAGATACATGGTCATCCTACATAAATTATTGAAGTACGATACCTACGTCAAGTGTCATCGCTTTGGCGGGAAATTTTACGTTTTCTACGACTTTGTTTATGTAATGACAATGACAATGACAAGTTATTACTCATAAATTGAGGAGGAGATTGAGTGACGTTGTTAAGCTCACCGATACCTACAGATTAGTACGGTGACAAGGAATTTGAGATAAAATTGGTTTCAAAATAAAATATATCATAGAAAAATAAAAGTTTGTTTTCATGTAATTACGACTTCAACGTGACCGCCATCAATTACCTACTCAGTTAGAAAAGTTGGTACCTGATCACCGATTAAAAATCATCGTGTATATAGACATATAACTGGCCAAATATATATGTAGCTATTACCTATCTCATCCTAAGAACTCAAATCGACTATTCTTAATATCTATTGATACGAGGGAATCACACATACATATAGTACCCATCAAGGAGCGCCATCTGTGAGCGATAAACAGTAGTTTTCCCCCGTATTGTTTTGCCGAATTTGTCAATGTGTTAAAGGTTATAATGGGTTGGAACAGTAACCAGTATATGACCATGAACTCAAACTCATAATCATAACGCTATTTTACGTGTCTAGTTAATCAATTCAGGTGAGCCGAGGCAATTGCGGGGTAAGCGCAACAATCTGATATTGCGATGTTTGGACCCAAAACAATGCCAATTTCCACGAATATAAATAGTGTTTCCGAGAACTGAACGAGTTAATAAACAAAGAAATGGTCATAGATGTGCCTATAAAATTAAAATTTCCTTTGATTCGTCGATTTTTTTATGGGACAAAAAAATATCCAAATCGGATCATAAACATACTTGTTCAGTGCACAAAATGATTTGACGCCGGCCTAGTGCTGAATCATCCGTGCTCCATAAACTCCGAGGTCATGAGGCAACAAACATAAAACCGGTCAAGTGCGAGTCGGATTCGCGCACCGAGGGTTCCGTACAAACACTTTTCATCCTTAAGTGGTTAAGTTAAGTTTGCACCTGGTATGTATAGCGCCCGAAAATGAGGTGCAAAGTTAACGCAACCAACCCGTTTGTTGTATGGGAGCCCCCCTTAAATATTTATTTTATTTTTAGTATTTGTTGTTATAGCGGCAATAGAAATACATCATCTGTGAAAATTTCAACTATCACCGTTCTTGAGATACAGCCTGGTGACAGACGGACGGACGGACGGACAGCGAAGTCTCAGTAATAGGGTCCCGTTTATACCCTTTGGGTACGGACCCCTAAAAACGAACTGAATTGAGACGCTTCCTTCTTGAAGTTGGTTATGCACTACATCCCAGAATGTGTGAAAACAGGATGTTTCATTATGATTATGAGTAAGTTATCATAATCGTAATCATAACGACGTGACAGCTATACACATATGAAATCGCCCGCGGCAGTGTTACCCACATTACATCAGACAACGTATGGTGTAAACAAACAAGTCAAGCGAGACTAAATAACAGTAATTTGAGATCATGTGGCTACTCACGACACGCCTATACCACCAACTTACAATGCAGTTGAGTAATGGTATTAATAAAGCCATAATAGCACTATCACTACACCAGTATGATACATTTTGCGACGAAAAAACTCTAGTTAAGCTATTGTGAGATGAAATGCTTCGTGAATTAGTTTGTCAATTAAAAGTAGTTCAATTTTAATTTGTTAAATTGTCCAGCGTGTTAACTATACTATTTTTTTTGTCTTATGTAACTATGGACGGTTTAATTTATGTAAAAAACGTACTCGCGCAACGAGAATGTATCCATGAGGTAAGTCGGGAAAAACGCGCCTACCATAAAAATATTAATAAGTCCTACTCCTAATCAAACCTACTGCTACTGATACTGATACCTATGTTAATAGGTACAAGCATGTACAAGTACCTTAGTTGCACCATACTTTATTTACTATTCTATTTCATTTGCTGAAAACCGTTTCGAGATAAGGAAAGGGGGCCCAAATGCCAAGTTCCTAAAAACCCAAACCCTATAAGTCCGGGCCCGAACAGATGATAATAAAATACACCCACGCGCGTTATAAACCCAATTTTTTTACAATTCTGTTATCCACAGGTTATTTCGATTGCGTTTTTTGCACCGTTGACTTTCTAATCTTGTCAATGACACATTAATAACATCATCTCGTCTCGACAGCTGCCATATTGAATTAAAATCACGGACGATACAGGGTGACCCAAAAGGTTATGTTAAGTAGAGAGTATAAGGTGTTTTTGGTACAGAATCAAACTGAGCTTCAACGGACCAGACGGGTTGACTACGCGCTGCGAACTACGCTAACAGCTGACGTGCCAGCGCGCACCAAGGTGCGGAGCAAATTAACCAATCAGACTGCGTCTTTGTGAAGTCCAAAGAATTGCAATTTTAATCTGAGGAGTGTGATTAGTTCATTTTACATACCTCTGTTCTGCTTCGCTGCATTGGACAGGCACCCTTAATGCCGCAACAACACGTCAAACAATTAGTATTATGGCAAAATGGATTATCGAAGCGCCTACTAGGCAATTGCAACTATGGGGCAAAGGTGTCTTTTGATGATGTCATAGAAGGGGAACATTTTGAAAAAGAGATCGGTGGTAGTTAGTGTTTTATTTCTATGATATCATCAATAGACGCATTTGCCCCATAGTTGCAATTGCCTCCGGTAACCTTACAAATAGGGTCGAGATATTAAACAAGGTAAGAAATACCCCTCTATCACGTATGTGTGCGAATAAACGTTCGATATATAAATTGTGTGGTTCCTTTTTCACACCCTGTATATAAATCCATCTATTCGGTGTTGCCTATGCCTTTTTGGAAACGGACATGCCATGTGTAATGTGCAAAAACACATAGCGTAAACTGACGTTTGGATTTAAGAATGAAATTATGTCAACCATCAATTATCATGCATTAAAGGGTTATGTCAACAGCTATTAGGTAAGTGCTCGTATTGCCGAATAAGAAGAAGAAGAAGAAGAAGAAAGAAGACTGTCCACAGTGTCCACTGTTAGAAATAGGAATTAAGAGAATATATCACGCCTGTGTTTCCTTCGGCATTTCTTATTTATTTAAACTTCACTGCACAAAACAATAGTCAGTACAAATGGCGAACTTGATGCCTAATGGCATTCTCAACCAGTCAGCTATAGGGCCAAACAGAGATGATGCTTCTAGTGGGTGCAAAGTAGTTAGAAAATTAATCCTTCGGAGAGCATCCAAGATAAAAGTGAATACATAACTTAACTACTATAAATACAATACAATGATACATATACCGGGTGGAACGAAGCGATGTTCATTCCTGAAACTATAATGCTATGTATTTCATGTAGAATCGACCTGCAATAGTTAAATTCTTTTAATAATAAAAAAACGAAAATCGATTAAAATTGTATTTTTTAATGTATGTACAACCCTAGTTTTTTTAAACTATTATTTGACGTTTGGGAGTATTTACAATTACCTACATTTACATCCGGTGTTCGAAAGTACCGCCGTGGCGTACGATACACGCCGCTGCTCGTGCCCGCGTGTGGCGATGCACCCTCGACAAGATGTTGTGTCGGTTATTTCTTCTGCGAAGACTTTCAAAGGCCACCCTTAGCCTTTCCCTCATCTCTTCAGCCGTCTCACACTCAGTCTTGTAAACGATGTCCTTTACGGTGCCCCACAGAAAAAAATCCAAGGGTGTGAGATCTGGAGACCTAGGAGGCCAACGGTGCGGCCCATATCGGCCGATCCAGCGATCCTCAAACACATTATTCAGTGTTTCACGTACTTCGACTACTGAATGAGCTGGTGCTCCATCTTGTTGGAACCAAGTGCGTCTTCTTTCTGCCAGCGTCAACTCATCCAGATAGTCGTCGAGCTCTATCCTCAACAGAGCCATGTATCCGTGTCTGTTTAAAGTCTGAGGCAGAAATACAGGGCCTATTATTGTATCCCCGTGTATCGCCGCCCAAACATTAACAGACCAACGATACTGGTGTCCCGTATAACGGTAGGCAAACGGATTTTCTTCGGCATACACGTGTTCGTTATGCCTGTTCCACATACCGTTCCGTGTGAACAAGCTTTCATCACTCCATATTACGTGTTTGATGAAGTCTCGGTCTTCTAACACCTTTTGCAGTAGCCACCGGCAATAGGCTTCGCGAACGGGGCAATCTCTTGGTAGTAATGCCTGGACTCTTTGTATTTTGTAAGGGTGACGGCCCTCACGTTTTAGTATTCTGAGTATTTTCGTATGAGTCATACGAAAATGTCGGCCCGCTTGTCTTGAACTTGACCTCGGATAATCTTCGAAGTACTGCAGCACTCTCTCTTCCAATCTGACATCATGTTGAATAACGCGTCCTCCGCGCTGGTCATCCTGACCCGTTCGTGGCACAATAGGACGATTGTTACCAACACGGTCAAGAGCGCGTAATATCGTACTAGAGTGTGTTGGGTGAGGAGGAGGATACCTGTTCCGGTATTGGCGTAAAGTCTCTCCAGTATTGTAATCGCACTCCGCGTACAAAAGAAGCAAATTCAAATAGCCTCTAGCGTTTAATTCCGGCATTTTTGCACACAGCATACGATACAAAAAGTCAATGTAACGTCTATCAATCATGTCAACTAAAAAGTCTAAAAACAATCTTAAGGGTATTTTCAAAGGTTTTTAAACCGATAAGAAATGGCTAGGCAATTTGTAAAAAGTTTGTTTACAAAAGTTAACTGTGTTATGAAGAGGTCATTGCACTCTAAAATAGGGTTGTACACACACACTTTTTCGTATGAAAGTTTAACATGCTATAACTGGAAAACCGTGAGAGATATTAATAAAGTTTATTTGGAGAAAATAATATTCTAAGCCTGTATAATGCCACAGTTAAAGGAAATAACGTCGTTTCGTTCCACCCTGTATTTACACACTATAAGATGTATATATAAATACGATGAAATGTCTACTGCATAGGATGATGGACACTATTCTTACTAGGATTATATTATTTCTTCTCACTAGCGGTCTCCTCATGTGAAGTGCCGTTAGACTCAGAGATGGCAAAGTGCCCTAGTGGCCTACTTGCAGAATAAACTTCATTATTTCATTTAATTATTTAATAAGGATATGGAATGAATCAAACTCGCGGACAGCTTTTGCTTTCATTCCGCCTGGTTTGCCATCCCAACGCGTCTCTAGTAAGTGAAAACAAAACTAGTATTAGGTGTAAAGCGAACTTATAACATAGTTAGCAAGTTTGTTTGGAAACAGTAGTTCTTTTTACCGGTTCCGTACCTAAAGGGTAAAAACGGGACCCTTTTCCTGAGACTTCGCTGTCCGTCCGTCCGTCCGTCTGTCACCAGGCTGTATCTCAAGACCGGTGATAGCTAGACAGTTGGAATTTTCACAGATGATGTAGGTATATTTCTATTGCCGCTATAACAACAAATACTAAAAACAAAATATAATAAATATTTAAGGGTCTAAGTCTAGAGATGGGCCGAATTCTCGGTATATTCGGTATTATTCGGCATATTCGACAAGTTTTTCATGTTCGTATTCGGCCGAATAGTTCGGTTACATTGCCGAATATTTACCGAATGAAGTAAATAACGAGCGTACTTAGGTTGTTTCGTATTTCTTAGGATTGTGATCCTATTTCAGCATTCTAAGCAACTGTCGAAAAGATATAAATATGCGTCAAAATATATATAAACATTTAGTTTGCAAAAAACTGTAGCTTAAGTAAAAAAAAAACAGATTTGTTTTAATGAACGCTAACGTAAACAAAAACGACAAGTGTAATGGCGCAAGCGCGAGAGGACCGAAATACGTGTGGTGTGGAGCGCTGAGCGCAGTCATGCTTCTCTAGCATAACTGTCACACGCGACTAAATCTCGCGCGAGATAATTACACGTCTCTTTTTGTACAGTAATGTGAGAGAGTGACGGTTAGCGCTATGTCACGCGACAAGATTCGCGAAGCATAGTTGTGCTAGACGGGCTGTCTAAACCGGTTTCTAGCGATTCGGCGCAACCGAATATTCGGTTCGGTAAGAGTTGAACCGAATGTTCGGCCAAATATTCGTAGTCGGCCCGTCTCTAACTCAAGCTCTCGCACAGTTTTTGCTTTCATTACGCCTGGTTTGCTCTCCGCGCGCGTCTACAAGTGAAAACCCAGTGTTAGGTGTAAGGCGCACGACAGGGGCATACTAAGTGACAACGTGAGAAAAATAAATAACCGGCCAAGTGCGAGTGGGACTCGCGCACGAAGGGTTCCGTACCATTATCTGTAAGTTGGTAGCATGGGAGCCCCCTTAAATGTTTATTTTATTTTATTTTTAGTATTTGTTGTTATAGCGGCAGTAGAGATACATCATCTGTGAATATTTCAACTGTCTAGCTATCACCGTTCTTGAGATACATGCAGCCTGGTGACAGTGGTGACAGACGGACGGACGGACAGCGAAGTCTCAGTAATAGGGTCCCGTTTTTACCCTTTGGGTACGGTACCCTACCAAATGGCCGAACCCTTACCATGAGTTTACAGTGACCGTGCTCGCTAAACGATTTGGAGAATTGTAGTTCTACAAAGTATTCGCTAGGGGCGTTGCACTATTCTCCATACGAATCGTTTACGCAGTCGCTGGCGAGTGCGGTCACGTCAACTCATGGTAAACCAAGTCACTGGTCACGCTGGGCGTCAGCTGTGCTGTGGGTTATGCACGTGTTCGGATTAGGGTGTGCGATTTCCTGAGACTTCGTAACGTAAATATGAATAACGAAATATTGCTTTGTCCATTCAGTTTTTTGAACTTTTCAAATATATTATATAGAATGAAGCAATGTTCGGAATTGACAATATTTTATTTTATAAACAGGCTTTTTCATCGTTATCACTACATACAGGTGTATACCTAGTTCAGACTCCAGTCTCTCACAAAGGTTACTTGTAAATAAATTTGAAAATTTAGTTTGTAAAATTGTCCTCTGTGAGGTGAAAATAAACACATTTTTTTTTATTTATTATACATAATATAAAACAAAGTCACTTCGTGTCTGTCTGTCCCTATGTATGCTTAGATCTTTAAAACTACGCAACGGATTTTGATGCGGTTTTTTTATTAGATCGAGTGATTCAAGAGGAAGCTTTACATGTAGGTATAATACATGCATAATTATCAGCATAGCACCCGTGCGAAGTCGGGCGGGTCGCTAGGTATAGTTATTAGATAAAGGATAACAAATGAAATATTATCACATTTTTACATAATTTCGTCAATATCCCAATTTGTGATTGAAAAATTCATTTGAAAAGTTGCTCGTTCTAAAAGATCGTATGAGACAAGCAATGGTCACAGCGCAGAAAATCATACAGCCGGACTATTACCTTACTAAGGCGGAATTATTATGGAATGTGTAGCACTGTTATTTTTGTGTGTTGCAATTGTCAAAATTTCCACACACACGCTGCTTTCATATTTTTTTTATATTTTACAAACTAGTGATTCCCATTTGTTCCATGGAACTGTGACGTCATGGTATAAAATAGGATTTATTTTGCCAAATTGTTCCATAGAACTACATACTAGCTTTTCACCCCGGTTTACTTGCCAGTGACGCACTGGAACAAAATAATACTACTCTTTTCCCATGCTGTTCCATTATGAAACAAAATAGTAATTAGTTTTCCCAAGTTGTTCTATAGAACTTCATACTAGTATATTACCCGACTTCACTACTATGCAGGCGACCTTATCACACCTCAGGCGAAGTAATAATTTTACTTATCTAATCTGTTTTACAATAAATTTTGTAACTTCAAAAAATAAAAGTTTTGTTCGTAGAAATATTTTTGTAAAGCCTGCCAAGTTCCTATTTAGAACTAATTTATTTTAATGGTAATGATTTTTTTGACATTTTTTAATAGATTTTAATGAAAGATTAGTCTACTTTATTATGTGTTTTACTATCATATTTAAAATAAAAAGGAAACTAAGACATCATTTCATTGATTATATGAAAATAAATGTTGGGTCCTTGCTTTGAGTATCTACTACAGTCTGGAGTCTACACAGACTTGTCATGACTCAGAATGGTATTTATGACTTCACACCAAAATGTTTGCGGGGGGATGCTCATCAACAATTTATGTAAATGTAGTGGCTCTGTTAAATAAGAACAAGCTTCCCAAGGTTCTGTCCTGCAAAAAAATACGTTTTCATAATTACTACAGCTTTTCTCTAACCCACACAACAAATCATCATCATCATCATCATCTCAGCCATAGGACGTCCACTGCTGAACATAGGCCTCCCCTTTGGAATTCCATATATACCGGTTGGAAGCGACCTGCATCCAGCGCCTTCCGGCGACCTTTATAAGGTCATCTGTCCATCTTGTAGGTGGACGTCCTACGCTGCGCTTGCTGGTCCGAGGTCTCCACTCGAGCACTTTTCGGCCCCATCGGCCATCTGCTCTGCGTGCTATATGGCCTGCCCATTGCCACTTCAATTTACTAATCCGGTGAGCTATATCGGTCACTTTAGTTCGTCTACGGATTTCCTCATTTCTGATTCGATCACGTAGTGACACCCCGAGCATAGCCCTCTCCATTGCTCGTTGAGCGACTTTGAGCTTTGAGATGAGGCCAATAGTGAAATACCACGTTTCGGTGCCGTAAGTCATCACTGGTAACACACATTAGTTGAAGACTTTCGTCTTGAGGCACTGAGGTATGTCGGACGAAAAGACATTGCGTAGTTTCCCGAACGCTGCCCAGCCGAGTTGGATTCGGCGGTTGACCTCTTTCTCGAAGTTGGACCTACCTAATTGGACCACTTGTCCTAGGTAGATGTATGAGTCAACAACTTCGAGTACCGAGTTTTCAACAGAGACTGGGATGGGCACAACCTTGGCATTTGACATGAGTTTCGTCTTGTCCATGTTCATTTTTAAGCCCACCCGTTGAGAAACTCGATTGAGGTCATCGAGCATCACGCTAAGTTCCTCCATCGACTTTGCCATGACTACGATGTCGTCGGCAAACCGAAGGTGAGTGATGTATTCGCCATTGATGTTGATGCCAAGTCCTTGCCATTCCAGGAGCTTGAAGGCGTCTTCCATAACGGCCGTAAACAGTTTCGGGGATATAACGTCCCCCTGTCTTACGCCTCTTCTCAATGGAATGGCCTTTGTGCTCTGCTCCTGAACTCGGACCGACATGGTGGCGTTACTATACAAACACTTCAACACTTCAATGTACCGATAGTCAATATGGCATCGCTGAAGTGACTCGAGCACCGCCCATGTTTCCACCGAATCGAAGGCTTTCTCATAGTCCACAAACGCTAAGCATAATGGCAAGTGATACTCTTCAGTCTTCTGTATAACTTGCCGCAGCGTATGTATGTGGTCTATGGTACCATAGCATTTTCGGAAACCGGCTTGTTCGGGTGGCTGGAAGTCATCAAGTCTATGTTCGAGACGGTTCGTGATGACCCTTGAAAACAACTTATAAACATGGCTTAGAAGCGTGATGGGCCTGTAGTTCTTCAATAGGCTGTTATCACCTTTCTTGAAGAACAGTACCACCTCGCCTCTATTCCATGCTTCAGGCGTTTTGCCCTCGGACAAGACGGAATTAAAGAGCTTCTGGAGGACCTTAAGTACCGGTGTTCCACCCGCTCTCAGAAGCTCTGAGGTGATTCCGTCTTCGCCCGGCGCCTTGTTGTTCTTAAGCTGCTTCAGGGCGATCCTAATCTCGTACAGACTGATGTCCGGGATGTCTTCGGTATAATGTCGGGACAGCTTGGCTCTTGGATCACCTACCAAGCTGTCAACGGGTTTTGCGACTGAAGTGTACAACTGACCATAGAACCTCTCGATCTCGCCTAGAACCTCTGCTTTGGTCGACGCTATGCTGCCATCTTCCCGTTTCAGCTTGGTCAGCTGGCTTTGTCCAATAGACTTGTCCTTTGCGAACACTTTGGAGCCTTTGTTCTGCTCAATGGTCTCTTTAACACGGTTCGTATTAAAGAGCCGCAGATCATGTCGCAAGGACTTCGATATACGTCTATTAAGCTGCCTATATGACCTCGCGTCATCGGGAGACTGCAACTGTACCGAGCGTCGTTCAGCCATGAGGTTTAAGGTTCGATCAGACAATTTCTGAGGTCTATCTTTACGGCGGGGTCTGAAAAACTTAGACCTTACCGCGTGGACAGTTTCCACTAGCCCGTCGTTGATCTCGTCCACTGAGACAAAGTTCTCCAGACAAGCGAAGCGGTTGGAGAGCTCGAGTTGAAAGCTCTTGGGGTTTTGAATATGGGCCTGAGTAGGTCGGAGCGTAGACTTCATCAGACTGGACCTTTCCAGTTTAACATTGATATTCAGTGTGCCTCTTACGATTCGATGATCACTGCCGGTCTTTACCCTATTGATCACAGACACATCACTGAAAATCCGTTTCTTGTCGATCATGATGAAGACAATCTCGTTTCTCGTGGAACCATCGGGACTTATCCAGGTCAATTTCCTGTGAGGCGGCTTCTGGAAGAAAGAGTTCATCATGAAGAGTTCCTCTTTCTCTAGAGTCGGCCAGACTCTGTCCCCTAGGGTTCCGTTGCCCGTATCCAAATTGCCCCACTCTCAACTCATCACCGCTGTTCTTGCCCACCTTTGCATTGAAGACACAACAAATAAGAAATAATAATTACCTCATAATTGAGAATTAGTTCTTCTGGTTGAGTCCATTTTACAACAATGTCATGATATGTTCAAGACTAATCAAAATCACAAAGACTAATCTAACTGACAGTGTTTTGAGTGGCCAGTTAATGGTGATAAGGTAAAGCATTTATTAGAATATATAATCGTAAAGAATATTATTTGCTATTTCATTCTAACCTGTCAGTTCCATGGAACAATTTTAAAAATCAAGTTTGCCATGTGTTCTATAGAACAACTTTACAATACTGCCATATGAGTTTGTTCCACAGTATTCTAGTTCTATAGAACAAATAATATTTGGCAATCTTTTAAGTTCTATGGAACAATTAAAAATTAAAATATCACTTACTTCAATGACGTCACAGTTCCATGGAACAAATGGGAATCACTCGTCACAGCGCAGAAAATCATACAGCCGGACTATTACCTTACTAAGGCGGAATTATTATGGAATGTGTAGCACTGTTATTTTTGTGTGTTGCAATTGTCAAAATTTCCACACACACGCTGCTTTCATATTTTTTTTATATTTTACAAACTAGGCGGTATAATGAAATAAAAATAAATTTGGGTTCAGTGATAATAAATTAATGGACAGTAATTGAAAAATTTAAATGTTGTTGATAATCATCATAGAAACTGACCATAATAAATAAATATACAGAGCAGACTCATTAAAAAGAAAAGATCATTGCGATGCAACGCATGCATTCTTGCAAACTTATCAATGCCGCTACAAAACTACTTACTGCTAGCAATCAGTACGGGGCTAGTGTTTCACCGACTACAACACAAATTTTGCACTGCAAGCTGTTTTACAGAGTCAAAAATGTAATAAGTCCAATTTTCAAACTGTTCTAATCTTAACCTTATTTTACATGTAAATCGGTTCAAATTTATGGAATGTTGTGTTATGTTCAGTCATTTTAGTTAGTAGTAGCAGGTGTCGAGTTTTATGTAATATGGTGTTGCATTTTAAGAGCGATGTTACATAATTTGATGACCGCATTAAGATGCCTTTCCGTCGAAGCCTTTAGGCTAGGTTTACATGCTCAGGACAGACGGGCAGACGAACCCTAAAAAGCCCCAAAAACCGTCAGTTTGTGGTTAAATTATATTACTATATATTTTTGTGATATACTGATAACAAACTCATTTGCAGTTAGTAAGCTAACCCTGACCTATGTCGTTTTGAATCTAAGAAACATGGTAATGTCTCGTTGACATTATTTTTTAATGTGGTGAAAGGCGAAACAACCACATTTTTAGGGTTCCGTAGTCAACTAGGAACCCTTATAGTTTCGCCATGTCCGTCTGTCCGTCCGTCCGCGGCTTAGCTCCGTGATCATTAGTACTAGAAAGCTGAAATTTGGTATGAGTATGGGTATGTATCACGCCGACAAAACGGTAAAATAAAAACTAAAAAAAAAAAATTTTTTCGGGTAGCTCTCGAGCACCAGTGGGGGTGATTTTTTTTTTCGTTTCAACACTAGTGTATGGGGTGTCTTTGAATAGGTCTTTTAAAAATAATAGGCGTCCCCAAACATTATTTTTTGATAAAGTCAGCAGTTTTGTAAATATGCGCACCGAAAATAAAAAAAGAAGAGCGTCCCCCCCCCCCCCCCCCCCCTCTAACTTTTCAACCACGGGTCAATAAATTATGGAAAAATTCATGAACATGAGGCCTTATAAGCACTTTCAATGAAAACTATATTAAACAAAATCGGTCGAGCCGTTTTTGAGTTATCGCAAAATTTCATAAATTTTCTTAAAACGACGTATGCACTCGGCTAATTCCGAATGGCGGGTAATTCCGAAAATGACTGATATCTAACAAACGGGTAACATTTTTTGCGCTAGCAACACTTCTTACTGTAGAAGTGTAGGTATAGTATCTGAGGAAGTGTTGCTAGCGCAAAAAATGTTACCCCGTTTGTTAGATATCAGTCATTTTCGGAATTATCCGCCATTCGGAATTAGCCGAGTAAACCTTAAGTTGACTCTTGTGAAGGATGAGCAACTACGGAACCCTACGCTGAGCGTGGCCCGACCGACATGCTCTTGGCCGCTTTTTTTATTTGACTATTGATACAAAGATCAAAGCACGAAAGAGAAATTGAAAGGAAGAGACCGGGAATCAAAGCAACGTGTTAACCTCTCCACTACTCGAACCCCAGATAACCTTCCGAATTTTACCGTATGCTTTGTGTCGATCTTTACATTGTTAATTTGAAAAAAAAAACGTATTGCAGCTACTATGGAGTTTAGTTATTCACTTAATATAAATATAACATTCATAAAAAAGACATTCGATAATAGGTAAGTATGTAGTTTATTATACCAAGGTGCCATTGAAAGTTACCTACCTGCATACACATTTAAAATTACGACGCCTTACAGGTCAACTCAAGTAAAAAGAGCGTGCACTGTCAAACTTATTGCACATGCAGTAGTCATTTGCACTGCGTAATCACTAATCAGTCGCGAGCGTTCTTTTTAACCGACTTCAAAAAAAGGAGGGGGTTCTCAGTTCGGTTGTATGTTTTTTTTTTTTTTTTTTTTTTTTTTAATGTTTGTTACCTCAGAACTCCGTCATTTATGAGTCGATTTGGAAAATTCTTTTTAGGTTCATGAATAGACATCTCAAGGTTGGTCCCATAAAATTTTGGTGAAGATCGTATGACGAGATCCATGAGGAATCGAAGGAATTCCTAAAATTTTATAGGCACATAATATTTTTCACATATTTTATAAAACTATTTAAGTATTTGCATATGGTAGTCATCATCTTCCAATGCTGAGCTGATGATGGAAGGTACAACTCCTCAATGGTTAGGAGTTAGGAGATAATTCAAACGAGATGCATGCCTTCAAGACCTCCCTGATCACCCTGCCATGTGTTTTTATGAATCACTAAAAAGCAAAAAAAAATTTTTTAACAAAAAATGGAACCGACTTCAGTATAACTAAAAAGCCAAAAATAACCCGTTCAAGTACAGATTACATTTGACTCACCCTTTGAAGTCGGGGCCAAACCTCACGTAAACTATAAAATATAAATATAATAAATAATAACTGAGTGGTTTGGGATCGACTTCAAAGGGTGAGTCAAATGTAATCTGTACTTGAACGGGTTATTTTTGGCTTTTTAGTTATACTGAAGTCGGTTCCATTTTTTGTTAAAAAATTTTTTTATGTGACGCGATCCGTGCCTAGTATTTGGTCACTTTGAGCAAATTTCAACTTCAATTCGTTGAAAAGCTCTGGATAATTCTTCATCAGTTTCTGAAAGCACACTTTGTCCAATAACAGCACCTGAAAACGAACAGAACGGTTACTTATTATGTTCGAAATTCGACAATCGTATAGTGCTGTCCCTCTCAATCTCCTGTCGAATAATATTTGGGTGAGCGGGACGACTCTATACAACGGTCCAATTTCGAACATGCAGTACCTACCCTAGCAAAGAACGTCAAAATAGTTGACCGAGCGAGGGCGAAGCGCGAACGAATTCGACACGACTCCATTTCAGTTTGGCGTAAAGCGCTTTCATAATTATGTCCGAATGTCCGGCTGATCTCATCTAAAGGTCGCATTTCTCAACCAAGCCTCTTGAAATTTTGTGAATTGATTTGATAATTATTTATTTTTATTTTAATGTAATAATTTTACTTTTTAAGTGCGCATAAACACATCGAAGGAACGGCATTTTTTTTACTGCTTCATTAATACAAACGCGAAATATTCTACTTTTTTGATTCGTTATAAATTAATAACAGCGCCATCTCTTTCCATTTCTGCACAACTCTTGAACGGTAAGAGCGCTTAACTGACTAGCTAGTAAGGTAGGCGTTTTAATGATACATAAGATACACAGAGGTCGCTACTTACTATGTACAAAAACAAAAACAAAGTTTTGATAAATTACATTGGTAATTCATCCCCTCGTATGCTTAGATATGGATCCGTGCCTTTCAACCTCACGTAAAATGTTCATTTAGTTTCAATTTATTAAAATATTATGTTTGGCATCGAATAGGTACGAGGGGTTAGAATTTAATTTCAGCGCCCTCTCTCACAAGCTTGGTGTATTTACTAAGCGCGAGCTGATCTGTTTTTTTTTTTATAATGAACCACATCAAAGGAGCACAGCTGTCCCAGCCAAGTCGCAAAAACTACCTACTAAGAGTACTAAGTAAGTAACTCTAAGGTTGGGGTTCTCAGGTGGTTAGGTTGACGTTGCGGGTGCTGTTTTTTAACTGACTTCAAAAAAAGGAGGTTCTCAGTTTGACCTGTATGACTGTGTGTATGTTTGTCCGTAATTATCTCGAATTTGTTGAGTAAAAGTAGTTGTTAGGTACTTACACCTAGGAGAAGGTTTTGGTATTTTAAGCCTATATAAGGCAGAGGGAATATATTTCCCACCATATAAGGACTTTGTCTTTGTGATATGGTTTAAAATCGACAATTTTTTGTTGACTTATGCCTTATAAAGGGTTAACTGATGACTTAAAAAAAAGAGCTTCTCTGTTTGATTATAAAATTGTTCATAATTTTTTTATATAGTCAACATAATTATATTTTATTTATTTCCTTAGGTATTTACCTTAGGAGAGCATATTAGAAAATCAAAACTATAATTCCTACTACACAAAGTGTGACTAGCCGCAGATTTTTTAAATGTCCCGCCAAAACTTCGAGTAATATTTTTTTTTTTTTTTTTTTTTTATGTCATAGTGGGCAAACGAGCAAACGAATCGCCTGATGGTGCGCGATTACCGTCGCCCATAGACACCTGCAACACCAGAGGAGTCACAAGTGCGTTGCCGGCCTTAACCTTAATATTTCACTAGCCAGACTATATGGAGATGTAGTTCTACAAAGTAACCGCTAGAGGCGCTGTACTATTCTCCATCTGTCACTGGCGAGTACGGTCACTAATTGGTAAGGGTACTGATACTGACCATGCAAGCAGAAAGGGCGACGACGGTGACCGTCGCCATCTCGTGGTCGGCGACAAGCACTTGTCCTCCAAAATGGCCGCCGTCCACGTAATGAGCGATCTCCCGACTGTCGGAGTACGCTGCTAGCAGGCCCGCCTCCACAATCGATAGACTTTCGCGCTCATGCCGCGCCTGTAATGTACCGATTGTCTTTTGGATTCCACACCCAAAGGGTGAAAACGGGACCCGATTACTAAGACTTCGCTGTCCGTCCGGCCGTCCGTCTGTCCGTCCGTCCATCCGTCCGTCTGTCTGTCTGTCTGTCGGTCTGTCTGTCTGTCTGTCTCCGTCTATCCGTCTCTCACCAGCCTGTTTACCACAACTACGCTTCGCGACTTTTGCTGCGCGACACAGCATCGGTATACGGAATGCAAGAGACCAAGAAGGACCTACCCTAGCTTTGTTCATAGAGTAAAAGATATCTTCTCTTAACATATTAAGTAGGTACCGTAATTTGGATAAGATGTAAGTAATTCTTACATATCCGAAGATCTGTGTTAAAATTTACAAAATCCGCTAAGGATCTCCTCCATATTACGTTACGATGTTAACTTCTTTTGGATCCTTGACCTTGTTATAAAAACTGGGTCTTATAATACCATAATAAAAATAAGTAACCAATATATCACATGTTTCTGTACTTACGCTGCAAACTACATCACCGTCCATATATATCTGGGGATTCAGGAGCCCCACGATTCCATATATTACTTCCGGAGGCCATTCAGAAAAATACGGGATGTTCATCACCAAGCTCCTGTAGCAACTCATCTTTATCTCCAAATGCAACATAGGAGGCAATGATTTAAACAAAGAGTTTCTAGTCTCTACTATGGGCAGATAAGATGCCTTGAAGTCAAAATATTTCAGCACTTTTGTATGCATCACGTCGGGTAATCTTCTAATGCGTAAAACCGTCAGTGTTTGGCTTCTGGCCATCGAAACGTAGTCATCCAACGAGCTCTCACGGGCTACACAGTTATACACCACCACCGCAGCCCAAAAGTGAAATACGAAAGCAACTGAGTACGTCAGAATTGCGGTAATCTGATCAATATATTTGGGGTTCGGCTGTAAACTGTAACCAAACAGGAAAAGACTCTTGCTTACCCTTGAAATCAGCAGAAACACCCAAAATAACTCGCCTTTATCACTGTGGTATTTAATCTCGACCAGTTCTCCCAGATAGAAACCTTGGTGGGTTTTTGTGAGCACAAACTTTAGCACAGTGATCGCCGCTATCAGCGCCAAGATCTTTACAACCACAATAAGTCCAACTACGATAATTCTGATGAGTTTGAACGTAAAAGTCTTTCGGAAACACCCTCGGTCTTTCGCCCAATATTCGGATACGTAGAACAACTTTAAAATGTGGATTACACTTATAATCCTCAAGGCACAGACAAACGCGTTTGCCCTCATAGCTGGTTTGTCTATATCCTGTCCGAGTCTTAGAAATAAGAGGTTTTCAAGAGGTATGGCACTCGATGCATAGATAAAACAGTTAGTTGTCAAATAATGTATTAAGATGTCAGAAGGATCCATAACGACCTGGCGAGTTCTCTTGAGGGTGTATCCAGTTCTCATGTTGATGAAGAAGTCGATAATATTTAAGTATTCAATGCCGGCCAAAAGATAATGGAAGAATATACTTGGGTTGTGTATTATCGAAGTGCTCTGATGAAACATAGTCATGTGTATCAGCAGCGCGTGTAAAATCAGACACTCCCAGAAATTTCTGTAGAAGAAAACAAAATTTACCCACGATATTTTGTCCGTAGTTACGGTGAAAGCAGAGTGATAGCCGAGCAGTGCTACCCCGGCTTCACACTATACCAAAGTTGACAGAGGCGAAGTAGGCTGAAGTATGAGTTTCTGCAGTGAAGTACCTCTCCACACTATCATATTCACCCAACGTCGGTCAGTTTCGTGAGTAGTGGAGAGCTTGGGTTAGATTCCACTGCATTCCTGGTTGCAAATTATGATGATAACTGTAGCTAAATTTGGACAAGGCATCCATGGTAAAGACATGTAGGAGAATTCACAATGGGGCTCCTATGCACAGTCTTTTAAAACACCCCAAAAAGTGAACCGGTCGTTTTATTCCACATTGTGAAAGATTATGTGGATTTAAACACTAGACTGGAACTCCCGCGTCGCTAGTGCGCATAGATTATGAAATGATAATTTTCAGTTAGCGAAATTCCGATACCGGAAAATAAAAAAAACACGAATATTTGGTTCTAAACCTACAATAAAAAAAAAGAGTTTTACCTATAATGAGACCCTTAATAGGCCTTATTCCTTTCAAAAATTACTTTTTTCATATTATGAGAAATATTGATAATTTCATCTCACTTTTTGAAGTGAATACCTAATAATTTTCTCCGAGATCTAGGTAGTTACATAGCTATTTCATGCTTTAATTGCGTGTAGTCGAAAATTACTTTTAAAAACTAATTTTCCTCGTGAATTTTGGCAATTTCGAGTAGTTTTTTAAAATATAAATTATCGATGAAAAATTCAAACTCTAGGTTTCAAATATATACCAATACATCCCAATAGTCCTGTTCTAGGTAGTAACATCACTAATATGTTAAGAAACCTGTTTGATTATAAAAAACAATTCTAAAACAATCAGCATTTAAAAAGGAATAAGGCCTCTTAATACAATACACAATTCTGCTGAGTTTCATCACTGTACACCCAACAATAATCGAGATAGACCCATTTAAAAGAATATAGTTTTTATTTTATTTTTCTCGACTATAACAGCGTATTGGGGTCCAACTCTTACACCAAAATTTAGCTGATAATTAACGCGTATGTACCATATTTTTTTCATATCCCATCCCAATGCTTTGTTATGCAAGAGTTATTTATGTTTAAGTATATAACTTTGCTCCATTTCCAGCACTAGGGTTGTCACTTCCGGACTTTTAGAAATGTTTGCAGATTCCAAATACCATTTTATTCAAAAGTTATTTGTGTTTACATCATTTTGCTCCATATCCAGCTCTAGGGTTGTCATTGTCAACTCCGGGCTAAAAAGTTCGATGAAATTATACCTACATTATATGTACCCAGTAGGTATGTACCATTCTGACTCTGGAACAACCAATGATAATAATACTGCCCGAACTGCCTTATCGGAGAAGTTTAGAGGTAAATTAGCTCAGATTTTAGATATTGCCCAATGGCTTTTGGATGACTCTTACATACCTGTATTGTACTTTCTAGCAATTTGTATATTGACGCTGAAATTTTTTAAATTATTTTGCCAAAACATCGCTGTCAATTATGTAGCCAAATACAATAAAATTAAGTAAAATTCATTTTAGTGCACAATCACCCGAACGAAACTACTTTCAGCCACACAGTATTTCACCGGACACTTGGATAAGTAGGTATATGAAGATTCCGCTCCTTTCCCATCGAAAATGCGTTTAAAAGTTCTCCCGTGAAAACTTAATTAGGTTGTAGTCATTTTAGAAGAATAGCCAAATGGGATATATACCTACATGGATGAAATAATAAAAATGAATTTTACTTAGTTTAAGTTTATAATAATTAATTACTAGGTACAAGAATTAGGCTAGTTCTGTGACTTTTTAAAAAACCGGCCAAGTGCGAGTCGGACTCGCGCACCAAGGGTTCCGTACAAACACTTTCCATCCCTAAGTGGTTAAGTTAAGTTTGCACCTGGTATGTATAGCGCCCCATATAAATTAGGTGCAAAGTTAGGTATTAAAAAAACTACTTACTAGATCTCGTTCAAAACAATTTTCGTTGGTAGTTTTTATAGTAATGTACATCATATGTTTTTTTTAGATTTTTCATTTTCTTATTTTAGAAGTTAGAGGGGGGGGGACCAACTTTTTTCCACTTTGGAAGCGTCTGTCACGCAAACTATTCGGTTTAGAAAAAAAATATTTTAGAAACCTCGATATCATTTTTGAAGACCTATCCATAGATACCCCACACGTATGTGTTTGATGAAAAGAAATTTTTGAGTTTCAGTTCTAAGTATGGGGAGCCCCCAATATTTATTATATTTTTTTTATTTTTGCATCAAAATCTTAATGCGGTTCACAGAATACATCTACCTACCAAGTTTCAACAGTATAGCTCTTATAGTTTCGGAAAAAAATGGCTGTGACATACGGACGGACAGACAGACGGACAGACGGACAGACGGACAGACGGACAGACAGACATGACGAATCTATAAGGGTTCCGTTTTTTGCCATTTGGCTACGGAACCCTAAAAACGAGGGGGTTTATTCCTATTCTTTCAAGTAAAATTCAAGACATTTGAAAAATTTCATTCATTCCCCAATGGACTCTTCCTATCCTATACCCACACGTGTCCACTCACCACCTCTCAACTCATTCACTTAACGCATTCACCTAACGTAGTTACCTGAATTTACTAAAAGGGTGGATACTGCCCCTGTTATGGCGGAACTGATCCTTCCTCGCCGACATGATAGCATAAGTGCTCATGTAATACTGCTTCGAACGAATGTCAGCACATGACAATAGGAACAAATCGTACCACCATCTCTTCAACCGTGAGACAATATCATTTCCGGGAATATCTAACTCAATCACATCTTTTTCTATCTCAGCTGTGCATATTATATGCTCGTGATACGACTCACAAATAATATTACAAGCGAAAGTTTTCATAGTAAAATACAATTTTTGACTTTACCGCTAGACGACAAAACCAAGTTAGCGCTCTGCGGGTGGCGAAAAGTGGAACTATGGCCGCCATCTTGTCAACAAACTGTCAAGGCGGCCATTGGACACCGATGTCCGTCGTGTGTTTTTGTGTCCAATTTAATCAGAAATAGTTGCCAAAATGCCTAAAAATATAACAACTGAAGTGCGTGAGATAATATTAAAAGTGAAAGAGTTCATGGACGAAGAAAAACGTATGCAAGTGCCTATTATTCCGCTAAGTAAAGTGTATGTGCGAGTTTCTGCCGCTACAGGTCAGTGTTGTCATAGGAAGACACGAAATTCGTTAAACGTATTTTTTGAGAATATTTGTGTCAGTTTCTTTGTTTAATTTCTTGCCTACTTGTCAAACGAAAATATCATAATATTTAAATAGTTGATCATTTTGGAATATTATATTCACCTATTAAAACTTAAACATTCATTGCGTATACCTAACTTCTATTTTTATTTCAGGTGTGTCAGAGCGCACAGTACTGAACATAGTAAAAGAAGCTCGTTTGGTAGAACAAGGTCTCCTAGACCCCGAAACGTTAAAGAAAACACCTAAAAAGCGAGTTCGCACTAAAGGGAAGATAGAAGTTGATGAATATGACTTGCAAGTTATTAGACGTAAAATTCACGAGTTTTACGCTTTCAAGAAAGAGGTACCTACAATCAACAAACTGCTACAAATTTTGAAAGAGGAAATTAACTTCAAAGGATCTCGAGAAACGCTTCGAAAAATTCTACGCAAAAACGGATTCCAATTTAGGAAGACAAAGAATAATAAGGAGAAGGAGCCAGTCCCAGAGCCTACATCATCAGTGCCTCCTATGGTCCCGCCATACATTCACACTATGTTTAGTCATAAAAATATCCAGTCGTAAGAGTTGAATAAATCTCAAGTTTAGTGATAATGGCAGTTGCTCTGGCAACACCGGTCTGACAGCGACCTTCTAAAGTGCCACCCGACTACACACTAAAACTTTGTCATCCATGTTTGCGACTGCATAATGATTTTGTTTGATTTAACGAATAAATCCTGTATAAAAATGATTAAGAACTACCTAATAGTATGTTACTTGTATGTATGTTCAATGGTACACTCTTAGAAGACCTGAATGGCAACTAGAAATTATATTTTTTATTAGTTTTAGGATAAGAACGCCATTGAGTAATTACTAGAATCCGAACACTAGAATGCTTGTGAATAGGCTTAATATACTAATAGAACTGTTCATTTTAGTGTTAATATGGTTTAAACTTTGACAAGGCTGCTTGGCAGAGCTTAATCGTACTTAAAAGTACCTGTAATTTGTGTTATACTCTCGAAAAATATCCTAGTAGGTACCTACCTACCCAATACTTGATAACAATCTGAAATAAGGACTGTGAACTTTCTTCAAATGATACTTAGGTAACACATAATGTTTTATACAATAAATCTCAACTACTATGCAATGCTTATATTAGAAATCTAAGTTGTAGTGTTTAATCTTTTTTAAGTACATTGTGTATGTACATAATTTATCGTTCTGTGCTTATTTGCATCACAAAGGAACCTCAATGTGTGCATATCTAAAGCAAATTTATAATTATAGACATGCATAAAATCCGTTTTGAATTTATGTAAGCATTAAGGAAAAAGGCTCTGGCGTGCAGGCTAGCATCAAGATTATTGCAAAGCGAATCATTTATCTTTTCTGAAGGTGATTACATTAGTCTCACTAATCGGGCACTATTAACAACTAGGGGATGCCGGACGAACACTTTCACAACCAACAAACCACCTGGTGGGGTCGTAACTTTACTCGGCTGTCGGCACAGCTCGCCCTATACTATAGAAGCACCCACCTGGCGGGTTCCGTCAGTGTCGGGTGGACCAACACCCACCTAGTGGGCTCTATCGGTTTCTGGGGTAGTTTCATTTTGTTTTAACCTAATGAAAGTGTTAATGGGATGTTCGGATTACAGAATCAAATAGAAAAATAGTAATAACTAAGGTGCCGGTGCTCAATGCTGGTGGGATTATTGGATGTATCAGACTATTAAAGCCTCGGATTGTTGAGACTACTGTATTACTATTTTTAATGCAAGACAACAGAATCAATGCAAAGCGAAATACCTGAACTGCTTAGTCATTAACAAAAAAAAAACCTTAGTAAAAAGAAACCAACTACTGTAAACAACAGTCGAGTTCCTAAAATAAAAAGTACTAATGACTGGGTGTTTGGGGGATTCCATTCTCCTTTCTCCCAAAGTGTAATATTTTATTAGAATACAAGATTTATGAATTTTACAAGATCATTTTCCATACTGATTGGTACTCGACAAGAAATGTGCCAGAATTGATCCATTCCAGTTTTTTTTATCCATACCTGAGAATCATATACTACGCGGTATGATGACGCGGTTGCCTACTAAGCTGGTAGTCCTGGGTTCGAATCCCAGCCAGGGTAAATATTTGTATGATGAACGCGAATATTTGTGCCTGGGTCATGGATGTTATCTGTATATGTATTTGTATGTATATCATTGTCTAGTATCCATATTACAAGCATTGCTTAGTTTGGAACAAGGTAGATTTGTGTAAGATTGTCCCTTAATAATTATTTTCTTTATTTATTTATAACACTGAGTCCTGCACTTAAAGTGTTATGCTTCTCAGGTATGGAGGCACTAACAGTGTTATGCTTCTCAGATGAGTTACTCCGATATTCGAAATTCGCCCGTCCCGCTCATTCAAATATTGTTTTACACGAGATCGAAAATGGCATGGTACAAATTTCGAATATCTATCTTTGGACCCCTCTGGTATGGAAAACCTGATGAATAATTTTTATTTACATGCATGTGACGCACTGAAATAATTTTCTTGAGGTGTCAATCGATTCTAAGTAATATTAGCCGAAATGTCGATATTTAAAATAATAAAATGTACTGTCAGCCTTAAAAGTAGCTGACAATTTTAGTATGCAATTTGACATGAGGTAAAGTGGGGCAAGACCGAAATAGTTTGTTGTCTAATGGGACAAGACCAACAGTTAGTTATTGGACTGTGGTAGTCTTCTCTCGGTGATAGTTTTACCCCAGTTTACCTTGGGTATGCCATTGTATTTTTGGCCCCTGTATTGTGGCAGATCTCCACTTCACGCTTCACTATCTGATACCTCCTTAAAAAAAATATATTTGGTAAACTCTACTTAACCTATTGACCGCCAAGCGGTCTAGCAATTTACCGTGCCACTGACGCCAGAGTAAAAAAAAAAAAAATGTGCCCCAAAATCAACAGGGATTGAAAAATACTTGTAGCGGTTAGAATTACAAAGTTTTTGATCATTGAAATTTGGACGGCTGTGGCCGACGTGTGGCGTCAGGGGCACGATTTTTTGTTGACGGCCACAGCCGACTGTGGCGCTCAAAAGGTTAATTGGTACATAATATAGTGACCGGTCCCTCCTGGTAAGTATGACAATACTTGTGTTAGGAGGTTCCTTATAACATGGGACCCTACAAACGAAGCGTGAAGAAGCATCTCTCGGGCCAGCAATCATTGTCAACTGACATGGCACTGTTGGTTTCTTGTCGTTGCCATTGCGACTTGGGCTCTTTTTGCTTACCATCAGGCGCAGTGAATAAAAGAAGTAGTAAAATTGCCAGCTATTTTTAATGCTGACCGTACACTTAAAAACCGACCATTTAATGAATGTTTATTTTGCTATTTCTAATTATTATTAGATTATTGTTAGTTTGGATAAGTAATTAAAAATAACTTGTGTGACAACATGTTGCAATAGTATTACTAAACCTCAAGTTATGTTTTATTATTGTACGATAAGTACTAATTTAAATAGATTTTAGATGAATGTAAATTGATTGGAGGATTGTGATTAAAATAGTTGAAAACATTACTTATTTTTAATACCAAATACCAAGACGACGTTATTTCTAAATTAGAACCAACGGCCGCGCAGAAGAAACGGGTTATGACTTTTTATTTATTTTATTTATTTATTTATTTTATTTTATTTATTTAATTAATTACATGCAAATTTACAGTTCTCATACCAAAACATTTGCACGGTAAACACATGGAACACAGAAACACAATTAAACATAAAAGCAAAAAACAGTAAGACTAACACATAGAACAACAAACATTAAAAATAAAAGACAGTAATAATAAAAACAAGAAAAACAAGCTTAATTCTGTACAAAAAGAAAAAAACAACTATTTACAACTACTTCTAATAAATAAAGGTAAACGTATATCGACTTGTGTAGAGCTTAAGTAGGCAAAGATTTTTCTGAAAAATACACCAACACTGTCAGCAAACATGTCAACGTCAGCTTCGAGTGCAACGCGGTTTAAGGCGACTCCTAATCCCAACGTCCTTGAGGATCTGGGCGGAGCCTAACGTTATTCCCCCCGCCGACCGTGCGCCCCCGGAACATTACTTCGTTCATATCTCGTTGAGTGGCGTCCAAGCAGCTTCATACAGTCGCATAGTCCGAGCGAGAGTTGAAGATCAACAAACCTTAGGTAATATTTAAAGGCATTGAAAAATCTCGAAGTAAAATAAATCATTTAAACAATGATATAATTATTGCGGATTACTAAATATCTATTTACCCACTACAGTAGAATATTAAAAATAAAATACGTTAAAGCTATTTTCCAAAAAAATAAGTGAAATTGGCCATTTGGAAGTCTCGCATCGAAAAATACTTTTTAGTTTCTTTTGTATGTGTAGGTACCTACCAAAAATAGTTAAAATGCCGACAAGATTCTTGATTATACGTGTAAAATCATGCAGAAATAAAAATATCGTTTTTTAATAAATAAATCATATCATCCCCAGCGGATGAACCGATATTTTAACATAGTAGTGGAGGCACAGCTTTATCCCCCGGGTCATGCTGCTCTAATGAAAAGATAAACTATAAATAATAGAGCGACAAACTCAAAACTTTACCGTTGGAAAACGGATTTACGTCCTTTACCTACTTATAAACAGTGATAGTTTTTTATGACTACATTAGTAATGGTCTCAGATTTTCCCCTATGCTTGTTGATATTGACGATATTTTACTAGACGAATTTTTTGGCTAATTTCAATGTTCAAGGTCAATGGATACCCTATAAATGTTAATTTACTTGAGTGTCAAAATATGCCGATGCTGGAAAGGAGAACTTATCTTAGCGACATTTTTGGGGATATTGAGTTATATACACTGTTGGGATCGGCAGATTTTTCTGCTTCGAATGGGTTGGGTCTCGTATACATCTGTCTGACGACTTTTGTGTCGCTTATCCCGTCGGTGATTTAGAGAATCTCTACTTTTTTTTCTACTAAACGACTTGATTTTTGAGGTTTTTTTAGCAAAATGGAGATTACATTAAAAGTTTTTTGCATAATAATGAACGTTAGAGCTTTATTACTTATTTGTCAAAACAGATCAAACAACTTGGATAATTTTTCTTTATTGCAACTAACCTTGCACTTGTTGGTTAACTGTTCTTACCTGATCGTAAAATATATTTTAATGTCGTTTGAGGCATTTTACCTATGTCTTTATGATAAAATTAACATAAAGGTAAATTATGAAAGAAAAATTGAATGTGATCCACTGCAATGTAAGCAGGACTCGAACCTGCGACCCTAAGTTTCCAGCGTAGTGCTTTTCCAACTGAGCTATCATATCGTTACGTCAATCACACAAAATCTTTGATTCCATAATTCTTCGCTACTGGAGCGCCCTCTGTGTCATGTGTGTTTAAAATGCTTATGCGCATTAGCCAAAAAGTAAAAATGTGGTATTTCCACATTATTAAACAGAATCGATATAAGATTCTTTAAAAAAAAATAACATAGTTTGATTAAATTACCTGATTGTCGTATCTTAACTATTGGCGTTTATCGAAATTTACACCTGCTTTGATACTATGAAACCATTGTCGCTTATCCTTTTTTACCTGATATGACGTTGATCGACTACTGTCGCTTATCTTGAATTGCTTGAATGACAATTGAGTCGTATTTGTCGCATAGAATGTACTAAAAAACAAATATTTTCGTTAAATTGGTAGTTAGATAACTTTACCGGTTCTGTTTTATAAAACATCACACATTAAGTAGTAATTCAATATATTTATAAAGGCCGTTAGGCCCATCTGCGGTGTAAATCTGTGTCTGTGGCGCTAAGGCATTACTTTGGATTTGGACTCTATTGATGGATCCAAACGCCATCTCACTCAAACAGTGTCTTACGAGACGTCACTTATACCACACAGAGTTGTAGGTAGTTTTGTTATCCTTGTTAGGATACGATATTATCTCATTGCAATTCTAAAACTTGAAATTTCACGTAGTTCGTGATTTAAAATTCCTTAATGAGTACCGAGTGACTGCAGTCTTGAGAACTCTTGTGCTGTTCTCATTAGTCATAGCTATCGTTTACTACCATACATTGGTCTAGAACTACTGGAAATCTTTCAGCAGATAAAAAAAAATTGATAAAATTGAAATTTCACGTGATATCTGATGAATAAATCTTTAACATTTCTAAAGCAGTTTTTTTTTGTATTTGCGTAGTTGGACCATAAGTTTTTGTCTTAGAGAACTTTAAATGTCACTTCATTAATTTGAATGTTTGAAAATAAATATTTTCCTCTAATTAAAACATTAATCGTGAGGTTTTATTGTACGATAAATAGCTTTTCATGTCTGAAATATTTCCTACAAAGGCGATTAGATAATTTTTCTTGATTTATTTCATGCTGATTTATGCACATTTATATATTTACCTGACTATAAAATGAGCATGCACATATATATTGTTAAGTGTGTTGATTGTTGTGTAATAGATTATACTATTTTACTTAACTAATTTCTCGGGAAACGTGTCGTTTAGATAATTTTACCTAATTCTATTTTGACGGCCATTTTGCGTAAGCGACGCTAAATCCTAAAATATTCCATTAATAGACAAAATAACAAAAGCGAAATGTAGAGAACATGATGTTGTTTATAATTATAAAATGCTTCATTTAAAAAGTAGGTCCACAGAATATTTAATAACTTTTTATTTTTTTGAAAAAAAACGTAGTTTTTTAGATCTCCTGTAAAGTTAGCTCCGTGTCGCTTGGATAATTTTCCTCTCCAGCGTAGATACGTTTTTTTGCGGCATAAAGAGCCGTATCTTTTTTTTTACGTTAACTTAGAAGTTCCGAATTTTATTGGGTGGGTGTAAATTTCTTGATCTGCAGATCGGTTGACATGCGGCAAACGTGTCAGCCCTACTTTAGTTTAGCGGTCGTCTGAGTTACGTAAGCTATTTGGGTTTTGGCGTTCCTTCCGCGATCGATTAATTTGATCCAAGATCGTTTCATTGCCCTCTGGCAAACTTAGAGAGAAAAATTCTGAGCATTAGTCAAAAATCAAGTCCGGGCATTACGATGAGTCTAAATAAAGTTATATATTTTTTCATTAATTCAACTGTAATCCGATCATTAATATATGGCTTATAAACGGTAAACAATTGGAACAGAACTTATGGACAGGCTAGGTATGTCTAGTTAGGCCCAGCGGATATGTCAATAATTACTAAGGCTCATTTAGATTTAAATATGAAGTGGGAAATTTATTAAGCCCTCATGCCAAAATTGTCACTTGCCTTCTTGAACTAGAAAATTATTGTAATTTTTGATAATGTATTTTTATATCATATGTCATGTACTGTACTAGTGACTTTTTTTTTTTACTAGCCGAAATACCTAAGGTACTCTAATATTACACAGAGAAGGGCCCTAAAGCCCACACCTCTGGGATTCCTGTCTGGTGTGGGCCCATGACTGAGAATATCTAAGTATCCAAATGTGTCCGGGAATGCTAAGCAATGACAATTTTTTTTATAACTAAGTACTTCAAATTAATAGATACCTAAATACGAAAAAAACAGTTGAATTTAATTCTATATGAAAATGAGTGCTTTTTGTTATGTCGCATAGGGTAGTCGTGTGAAAAAACGAACTACACTCTCTTAAAATACACTTCAAACGCACGAAGACAGATCGAACCTCCGCGGGATCCGGTACTATAACAATTTTCCGTAACTAGATGGATCGCGAGAGCAAGTGACACAGCCTTCCCCTTCGACGGTTAGATTTACACTGAGCTCGCAGCCCGGTCACGGCCGCGCTCGCTGAAATTCAGTTTTTTTGATGCTTTATTAGACCGAATTTCCATTTTACTAACTTTTAAACAATACGATTAAAGATCAATGAATTGTCAATGTTCTTGCGAAAGAGCCGTGTAAATATCACTTGTAGTTTAGAAGCCTTAGGGAATTGAAAATTGAAAACGACCCTATTTCAACATTATTTTTTCCATAGTAATTATTGCTTTAAAAAAAAATCCAACTATAATTTTTTAGAAGAAATAGTCAAAAATAACATATATTTTTTTCAGATTTTTCCGTTGGCTAGATTACGAGCCTTAGGACTTTAAAAATCACCATTCCACGTACGGAGTCGCCTTAAAATAGTAATCGCTCTCGCCGTTGGGGCGTTGGCGCCGCGGTGGGTGCGCGTGGCGGGCGCCGCCAGCAGCCGGCGGGGCCTCCGCGCCGGCACCGCGCCGCCCGCGCCGCAGGCTCGCGGTACCAGCAATCCAATACGTTGCAGGACAGATGGATTATCCACTTTATTATTGAGGAGACAATAATAATGAACCATAAGCAACATTTTACGTCTCAACTCGAGAGTGTGAATCCCGATCATACCGGTTACAAAAAGACTTGGGTATAAGAATGGATAATACCCATATAGCCGCCTATATACGTATCTGGCGAACTTCTTCTGTATTTTTTCCACCATAAGGACATATTTATCCTCATGGGGATCCCATACCACCGCTCCAAATTCCAGCCTGCTACGAATATAGGCGTTGTACAAAATAATAGCAACTTTGACGGTAGAAAACTGAGAGGAGAGTCTAATAATAAAACCCAACGTTTTGGAAACCATCCTGCAAGTCGTCGTAATGTGCTGTCTAAAGTCAAGCTGTTTGTCCAGTGTCAGTCCCAAGTCTCGTATTTCGTCTGTTTGATGGAGTACAACGTCACGTAGGGTGTATTCGGTGGCTAGAGGTGAACGCATCCTGGAGAAGGTAATTGACATGCATTTAGAGGCATTGAAATGTAGCCTATTGTCTTCGCTCCATTTGGCGATAGAATTTATGTCGTTTTGAAGGTGTTCTTGGTCATTACAATCCCCAACACTGTGAAATAATTTAATGTCGTCCGCGAACATTAAACATTTAGCAGTGCTGACGACATTTGGTAAGTCATTAATCATGATTAAAAATTGGGTAGGCCCTAGCGTACTGCCTTGACTCACACCAGAACGAGTGTAATAGGATTGGGACTCATATCCGGCAAGTTTGACATATTGCTTTCGATTTTGTAGATAACTAGCAAATAACTGTAGTAGCTTAGGCGTAAATCCCATGTCTGCACATTTCCGTAGTAGAATGTCGTTATCCACAAGATCGAAAGCTTTTCTGAAATCGAAATAAGCTGCATCTACCTGTCTACGAGCGTCCATAGCCTCGGCTACGTAGTCAACTAGCACTACGTGGTTTGTCGTGGTAGACCGCCCTCGACGAAAACCGTGTTGAGCATCATTCAATTTGTTTGAGATTTGACGAGTTATAATATTATCTAATATAGATTCAAACAATTTACCGAATACTGACAACACCGCAATAGGCCTATATCCAGTTACATCTGACTGTTCTTTACCTTTGGGCACGGGAGTTACTCTAGAAGATTTCCAAAACGTGGGATAAACTGAGTGTTGTAGAGAAAGATTATATATGTGAAGAAGCGGTGATTTTAAAACAGATATACAATCTTTCGCCAGAAATGTAGGTATTCCATCAGGTCCGGCAGAGGAGCGCGGTTTTAGTCGCTTGGCGGCCCTGCGCAAGTCCCCGGCGTCGACGGCGTCGACGGCTACCCGCGCCGCGTCGCCCGCGCCGCAATGCTATGCTACTCCGTAGGCGGGTAATCTGTGGGTGTCCAGCTACCCAGAATGGTTAATGAATTAAATTTTCAAAAATCTTGAATTTCCCCTCATTCCTATAAAGAAAAGTTACAAGACCAAACCAAAATTTATTCTGTAAGTTGGCCTACTTACTGCCCTACTTTTACAAGTCTGAAACTACCGGCATTTCACAAGGAGACTGCTGTTGAGAAGAAAGCTGAAAGAAACTCGAACTTACTCCAACCGTAACGGCAGTTTCATTGGCGTGCGCGATGCGGTGATTTCCATTCAGGGTGCCGTTTTCATTGATCAATTAATACATATTAGTCCCTTGTAGGTATTTAGGTTCACTTTGTCGGTATTCCCATTTTTTCAACATTCCTACTTCGTCCACATTCAATTCCCAAATCGTCCACTTCCTATCTCGTCTATATTCCCAATTCGTCCACATTCCGAAGTCACCTACATTCCCATAGAGGTAAAAACATTTTTTAAACTTACAATTGAGAACCACCTCCCTTTTAACAATTCACAAGAAGTGATTGTTGATATACTGGCTTGCAAATTTCATAATCTAATAAGGAAGATAGAGCAATGTGGACGAGATGGGCATAAGGACGATATGGGAATGTGGACGAGTTCGGATTGTAGACGGATTGGGAATATGGACGAAATAGGAATGTTGACAATATGGGAATATGGACCTATACACCTGTAGATATTGCATTGCACACACAATAAGAAAACTCAATAAAGTGTATTAATTATTTTATTCGCTTCATAATAGTATAACACGAATCTAAATATCAATACAAGCGATAACTTAGGCAAACACGATAATGACCACTGTCGGAATAATATGGACATGTGAAAATACAATTCAAATAAATATTTAATTATGAAAGTAACTCATACAATGTCCACCTTATGCCAGTTTGTATTTGGGGCAATGTGGTCATTCCACAGAGCCTTAGGTCAAACGGGACTGACTGAAAGTTTTCAAAAAGCTTGATTTTTTCATAGTTAGGATATGGTTCGGGTAAAGCGCACTAGCGGGGCATGTGCAACTACCATATCGAAAAGTACAGATGTTTTACTGCTAAGTTACTAACGCCCTCTTTCGGCAACTAGTATAACATCTAATGAAAACTTATTGAACCGGGTCTATCGCGATATTTTTGATTTAAGGTGAGTCGGGGCTATTGTAGCTATGGGGTTATTGTACCTTATTACCATTATAATGGTCTGTGACCATTATAATGGTCTGTGTATATATAGGATACACAGACCAATGGTATATATACACAATCCTATATATACACAGACCATTTTAAGGGTCACAGACCATTATAATGGTAAGAAGATACAATAACCCCATAGCTACAATAGCCCCGACTCACCTTACCTACGTGAAACCGTGTCGAACGTCAGGCAATGAAAGTAAATCAAAAATATCGCGATAGACCCGGTTCAATAAGTTTTAATTATGTGTACAAACTGCGAGAGTATAGCGTTATAGTATAACATCTGAACTTATAATATTTTTAATACGTTTGTCCGCTATTGACATTAACCGTACCGTCCCAGGCCCGTACAGGGGCGGGGGAAGAAATTTAAATCTTTAAATGTTTTTGAAGCTACAGTAAAATCCTAAATATTCTAGTAATGAGGGGATTATTCTTACTTACAAAAAAAGTTTCAAGCTCTTTGTAAATATTTTTCAATTCCCCATTCACCGTCCGTGAAAAAATATTGTTAAAACAACTTGTCATAATTGCTATTCTATTCTATACAATCGTAACAATGCAACAATAAAATATATATACACTCAGCTGAAGCTCGCGATAAACACTAGTATTCATTGTAAATATTCACCTATTCGCTATATTATACAAATAAACCAGCTTTAAATAAGGTCAGTCGAGACTACTACGCCAGCGGGACAAGTGAGACTATATAGAAAAGTACAGATGTTGTATTACTAACGCCATCTGGCAACCTCGAACTATAGTTGGTAGGGGTAAGATGGTTTTATAGAATAACATAGGTACTTTTCGAATTACGATATGGTAGGTGCGCTTAAGTTCGTTACATTGTAAGTTACACTGTAAGTTCGCGTATTTAACATAGCAGTGTTTTGTTACTCAGGTGAGCGTTTTCCAAAAAAAACCCGAGTCTTACTTTTTTCTTCTTACTGTTTTTTATTCTTCACATTGAAAATGTTATCGATTCTAAGTAGGATGAACCTAAAAATGTGACGTTCTGGAAGAAACAGGGATTCGGGTTTTTTTTTAACGTCCCGCTACAGTAGGACTTACAATGTTATGCTTTTCAGGTACGGCATACCCGACTGCCTTTATTTTGGGGTTTGTTTCGATGCGGCAGTTGCGTTTGCCCCGCTGGCGCACTTTTCCCGACCTCAAGGGATAGTGATGTGAAAAAAAAAACATCGGAACTGTTCAGAACACTAAGTGAAAATTCCTCTAGTGAAAATGATTACACCAGAGGTTAACCTGTCGAGCGCCAAAGACGGCAAATCACGTCTACGAAAAGCTGCGCCCGCCGCCACGACGTCATTTGCCGCTATACAATGTCATACTATCTACTGTCAGCGGTCGAAAGTTTACGTCTAAGTACCTAATACACCCAATGTGCACTACAGTGGCATATCGTCGGGGATAGTGCAATACCGCGTAAATAACAAGTGTAAATACGAATCAATAATCAAACATATGCCAAGTATTTTATTGAAATGAGAACTTTATCGACAGCTGTCGTTTACGCGTTATTGCACTATCCCGACGATACGTCATGTCGTGGCATTTATAGGCAACAGTTTTCGTCATTGACGTTCAAATGCTTAAGTTATTAAGGGCGATAAAACACTATTTAGATGAAGAAATTTAGGTAAAGTGGGTAAAACTATCACCGGGAGAAGACTGCCACAGACTAATACCTGTTTCATCTATCCCATTAGACAATAAACTAAGTTGGTCTTACCCCATTTTACGTTAATTTATTCATCTAAATACTGTTTTACCTTTTCCGTTGTCTATAATTGGACGCATGTACCAATTCACTATAAATCGCTAGATTTTTAAGTAGTATATTAAATTATATTTAAACTATTTAAATTTCTCATGGGCAGTTTTAATGATAAAATGTTGGATGCTTGTCTTTAAAGTCGGTAATTATATAAGCGCTTTTTAAAACCATAATGATGTTAATTTTCCGGTTTTAAGTACTTACAACTAGTCACTATTAAATTGACAATAATCACATTAAAATTACTTTTATATAGAGATTTATCTGGCAAATTATATATCTTGAAGCTTTCTAACATTTCTATAGTCATAGATATTAAAAAACTTAATTTAAAATACAAACAATATGCTTAAGTACTTGAATATATTAAACATCTGCCTGAAACATTAACCATGATAAATTCCAATCGATATAATTTATATATTATATTTATATAACATGCACTTAACGAAACGAACTATACAATTACCATATATATACATTATGAATCATTACAATTACAATTAAAATACAAAAATGCAACGTTATATGACTAATAATTTATATTATTTTCTTGTCTATATTTCTTAATTCTAGAACAATAACTATCTATTTAATGTGATCTGAAATTTGCCATCAATTAAGTTTCAACGATATAATCCCGTAAAAAGCTAATATTTATTAGTATATTATAATTTGAGCTTTGAAATATACCCAAAAATGAAAATGTCACTAATTTAAAAATCATTAATGTGACAGGATTTTTAGAAATCATTATAAAAACGGTGAGTTTAAACTCACGTAAAAGTTGTCAGTAACGGCCCGACATGTTTCGAACTCGTATGGAGTTCTTCATCAGGGTCAGCTATCGGTGCTGCTATATTAAGATCTTTACAATTTATACATAATTAATAGCAACTTTTTACGCAATCGGTTATTTTCATAAAAAATATATAAATATAATAATCTATAATAAATATAACTTTCTCGCTTTAGCGGCAACATAGTATCAATGTTTTACTGAAATTGTCTTAGTAGGATAAATAATGATATATAAGAAAAGTACCAATCGTTGTGGAGAACTTTGGGGGAGGCCTTTGTCCATCAGTACATGAAGAAAAAAATATAAAACAACAGTATAGTACCGATAACTTAACCAAGAATTTTCGTAAATATTCCTTCAATTGGCTAGGTCATTTATATCATGAATGCTTAGTTATACATTTTATTCGGTTGAACTACTTTATAAGTATAAATTAGTATTATAGTATCAGTAAAACATTGACATGTGTAATACTTAGAAATAAGAAGGAATTCATTTCAATTGTACCAGGTGAAGTTGCCCCTTTATAGTCTTACATATGGAACCAGTTTTTTGATTATATAAAAAGATAAAGATAAAAAAAAAAGATAAAAGTTTAAATATGTACCTATAGCTTAGCAAGCGTCGGTCCGGCCCAGGTATAGTGGAGCAACAAATAGCTTTTATATGGTAATAATGTGCATACGTCACATTTGCATTATTAAACGTCAGTCAAGGATGTCATTATCAAAATTCAAAACATTGTTTATCGGAATGCTGCTTAATCCTTTGTTCTTCTTGCGATATAAATATTGAATTCTATTGAAAAAACTTGACTTCCATCACTGGATAGTTTTGGTTTTATTGTGCAAAAAACACTTGCAATTCGCGGAACATTCTGTTTCCTTTTTGTTTACATCAGAGACATTCACCGACTTTCAAGGTCAGTTAACAAAAATGTGTCGTTGCCAGTAAAATAATTTAGTACCACTGAAAATCCGGAATATGGCGTAAGGTGTAAAACCCTTTGCAGAGCTTATGTATTATACATACGGGTCAATCTGAGAACTTTTTTGAAGTCGAATTAATTTTTATCGAATTTTGATTATGAGTAATTAATTTTGTACAATCTTTTTGCTAGTTTTGTGTTTTGGAAATTGGAATATTCTGTTATTTAATAAAAGTTCAAATTTAAATTTGAATTTGTACATTATAATAATAATGTATGTGTGCTCCTACGAGGTAAAAGAAAATCACAGCTCTCTAAAATCAACATCACAATTAAAAATAACTTAAATATTGGCCAAGTGCGAGTGGGACTCGCGCACGAAGGGTTCCGTACCTTTTGTAAGTTTGTTGTATGGGAGCCTCCCTTAAATATTTATTTCATTTTATTTTTAGTATTTGTTGTTATAGTGGCAATAGAATACATCTGTGAAAATTTCAATTGTCTAGCTATCACCGTTCTTTAGATACAGCCTGGTGACAGACGGACGGACGGACAGTGAAGTCTCAGTAATAGGGTCCCGTTTTTACCCTTTGGGTACGGAACCCTAAAAATGGTGTATATTCACATTAAAAATAATCATCATCATCATCATCTCAGCCATAGGACGTCCACTGCTGAACATAGGCCTCCCCTTTGGACTTCCATATATACCGGTTGGAAGCGACCTGCATCCAGCGCCTTCCGGCGACCTTTATAAGGTCATCTGTCCATCTTGTAGGTGGACGTCCTACGCTGCGCTTGCTGGTCCGAGGTCTCCACTCGAGCACTTTTCGGTCCCATCGGCCATCTGCTCTGCGTGCTATGTGGCCTGCCCATTGCCACTTCAACTTGCTAATCCGGTGAGCTATATCGGTCACTTTAGTTCGTCTACGGATTTCCTCATTTCTGATTCGATCACGTAGAGACACCCCGAGCATAGCCCTTTCCATTGCTCGTTGAGCGACTGAGCTTTGAGGTGAGGCCGATAGTGAAAGACCGACTTTGAGCTTTGAGATGAGGCCGATAGTGAAAGACCACGTTTCGGTGCCGTAAGTCATCACTGGTAACACACATTGGTTGAAGACTTTCGTCTTGAGGCACTGAGGTATGTCGGACGAAAAGACATTGACATTAATAGTACATTACTGCAGTCGCCGGAAAATAAGGGCTTGCCGGCTGAGTAGGTATAGACGGCCGACCGTAAGGGAGGCCGTCTAGTGATACGAAGCCGGCAAGCCCTTTTCACGGCTAAGGCATGTATAGTGCTTTTCTCAAACATATGCGATGAAATAAAAAAAATGCACCACTCAAAACAACATAATTCAGCTGTTCAGCCAGTTCATGAACACAGAAGCCATGTTAAAAAAAAGTATTTTTAGTTTTCCCTCCAATTTCTCTATATTTTTTTTCTTTAATTTGTCGTCCACGTGTGTAGTGTTCGAATATTAGGGTCATTATACACAACCTGATAATAGGAATCTTAATTTCTATAATAAATAAAATAAAGGCAGAGGATTTTTAATATTGTCTATGGTCTCTGGTGACTTACGTATAGATAATATTTTAAATTTATACAACACATTGAAATTGAATCATACAGATTTGTATTCTTAATATCAGTTCGTGTGTACTAGGCATTAACGCGGATATTGTTGGTCGGATGGGTGAATGGGTAGCCACTAGAAAAGAAATATATATCAGCTGTTCATAAACACAGACGCCATGTTTACATTAAAAGTAAAAACAAATTACTTCTTGGCCTAGGCCTTCAATTTTGTATGAAATTCCTTTACAGTTCTCTCGAATTGTTCCGCTCGAAACTTGACACTTCGAAGCCTGTTTTAACGCACTTTATGACGATATTTCATTGAGAAAAAATAATGGTGCAAGATGCACAGACAAAAGATGGACACTAGAGTCAACTATATGGAAGGGACCGAAAGGAAAAAAAAAAAAAAAAAGGAAAAGAGGGCGCCCTCGAAAGAGGTGGATAGATGATATACAAGGGATAGCAGGAAGTAAATGGAGAGAGAAAGCTATGGATAGAGAGGGCTGGAAGAAGCTGGAGGAGGCCTTTACCCGAGAAGGGGTTCCGATCAATGATACTGAAGAAAGTAATGATAGCGAGTAAAAGAAAACATATTTTTTTTATATTTGTAATATATATAAAAAAAAAGAACATATGTAACAATTGCAGATTGGAAATAAACGGGCTTTATTATTAAATAATGAGACATTATTAAATGTTTCATTATTGTTATGTTTAAAAAAGTATATGGACTCCCCAGGTGGCGTCCCCTCCCGGTGGGTGCGGCGTGTTTTCTACGCGCTTTGTAGCACACGGGGGTCCTCCGGCCTGGACTAGGAGCGGTGCGGCACGACGCATTAACCATTAAACACATATTTAATTACACAAATTTTACATATGGATTGACGTAATTACCAATGAAATTCACGATAGTTTGAAACTTCAGAACAATCTTGGGTCGATTACAAAAAAAAATGTAAATAGTCAAGGGCTTTAATTAAAACAAAACTTAATTGATTCCTCTGTGTGACAAAAGTTAACCACACATTTTGTATGACAACTTTCGTCACACAAAGGAATTGATCGTGATTTTGATAACTAAGCTTTTAACTATGTACATTTTTTTTGCAATCGACCCTTATCTAAAAACGATCAATTAAACCGAATGAATAAACATAAAATTTATAAAACATTTAAATCACTATCTAATGTCATCATTTACCAACACGCCAAAATGGAAATATTTTTAAATTACTAAAAGTAGACTTGATTCTTAAACCCCAACTAAAAAAGAGGGACATTATAATATAAATTTAACATATGTATTTATTTTATTTATTTA
This sequence comes from Apotomis capreana, assembly GCA_947623375.1. Classification (NCBI taxonomy): domain Eukaryota; kingdom Metazoa; phylum Arthropoda; class Insecta; order Lepidoptera; family Tortricidae; genus Apotomis; species Apotomis capreana. Next base: position 60,898,761 of record OX392498.1, on the reverse strand, counting down.
TTATTACTGCAGACGCCGGAAAATAAGGGCTTGCCGGCTGAGTAGGTATAGACGGCCGACCGTACTTTTCACGGCTAAGGCATGTATAGTACTTTTCTCAAACATATGCAATGAAATAAAAAAATACACCACTCAAACAACATAATTCAGCTGTTAGCCCGTTCATGAACACATACGCCATGTTTAAAAATAATTACTTCCCGGCCTAGGCCTTCAATTTTGTATGAAATTCCTTTAAAATTCTCTCGAATTGTTCCGTCCGAAACGTGACACTTCGAAGCCTGTTTTAACGCACGTTATGACGATATTTGTCCATATTTGAGAAAATATAAGTTATTACGGGACTATATTTGAATGTTTGCAATGAAGCGAAAAATTGAAAAAATTAATGGTTCAGACAGGATTCGAACCTGCATTTCAAACGGCTTTCCGGGCCAACACGGGCGTCCTCCCAACTGGACCACCGAACCAATTGAATCTTTCAACCAGTTGCTTCCACATGCCTTAGGGTGGCATCCATTAAATTTTTCAATTTTTCGCTTTATTGTAAACATTTGGTTTACGTTAGCAGACGTTACTGCTTTAACCTTTCGAGCGCCAAGCGGCAAAGCAATTCACCGTGCCACTGACACCAAACCAAAAAAAAAAAGTACTCTAAAATCAACAGAGATTGAAAAACACAGATAGTGGTTTGAATTAGACGAATTCCCGATGACGTGATTTGCCGTCTTTGGCGGTCAAAGGGTTAATAAATATATCTGTATGTTTCCCGGTTTAGATTCCTACCGGTATTGTCACTATAGTCTAATAGGCTATTTGACTGATGTTGAATTCTAGAGAGTACTGTAGTTATATGAATAAAATTAGCTAAATATTTCACGAAACAAAGAAAAAAATCCAGAAACATATATCTTTTTTGGAAATACATATGTGACTTCAAAGGTACGCAAATTTTATGTTATTTTTTTTTAATCCAAAATAAATTTTGAATGTTTTCAGAATCCTCATAATTTTACGAAACAATAATTGTATGACAACTATGAACTTAAACGCACTTTTTCACGGTGAAAATGACAAATTTCTTAGTTTTTCCATACAATTATTGGTACCTATACCGGCCTGTGACGTCACTAGCCTGACGCGTTTTGTATGGAGCGTTTTTAGCGCTACGTAGGAATGTTGAACTTTGACGGTCATTTCTGAGCAGTTTAAATGTAGTCAGTCGCATAGACATTTGATCACAATAAAAAATAGAATCGATTGACATCCTCGAAAAAAATTAGTCAACATGCCTATTCTAGTTCCCTGGTGCAATTGAAACAAATACCATGATGATGCTGCTTAGCACAGTTCCTCCTCATCTTCAGGAGCCTTGGCCGGGGCGTCGTGTGACGTGTTATCAGTCGGCTGGTAGCTATCAACGTCTGGAGCCGCGCGCTGGAATTATATAATAGTACATTACATACCTAGGGCTATGATATTAGACAATAGGGGTGTTGAATGAATAAAATTAGCTCAATATCGTCGAGGATAGTGCAATACCGCGTGAATAACAGCTGTCGATAAAGTACTCATTTCAATAAAATGCTTGGGATTTGTTTGAATATTGATTCGTATTTAGGTCTAATATCAACTATTTTCTGTCACTCGTTGTCATGGTGATGCCCCCGGGTAACTTTTTAAAAGTACGATTTTCCGTGGTTATATTTAGCAAAAGTTTTGTAATTTAAGCAGCCCATTCTTATGTAGACTATCTCCTGACAATACCAGGGCCCTGTTTCATATACGTGACAAGTTGACAATTTGTCAGTTTTTGACAAAATTGTCGAATTGTAGCTACAAATTCTGTTTCATAAACGTGACAAATATGTCCGATTGCGACAGGTAAATAGTTGACAAAATTGTCAGTGTCAATCGCGTTTCATAAAGATCTACAATTGTCAGTTTTAAAATGTCAGTATTTAAGAAAATTGTCAAGATTATTTTGTCATGGTAATCGACATATTGTCGTAAATTGCGACAAATATGTCACAGCATACATTTTTGTTAAAATGATGTAGAAGTATGAGAGTAGCAATAAAAATGTTTGTCTTACATTATAATTTTGACTAGCATTCTAGGATTTGTTCGGTATTAGTACTTGCAACAAGTAAAATTAACACGAAAATAATAATTTTGGGCCTTATGCACGACAACCGAGAAATAATGTTTGGCAAATTTAGTGAACGTTTAACGCACGAAAAATAAAAAATAATGGAAGGAAATCGCAGAGCAATTAAAGGGATTGGGTATATTTAGTAAAGATTGGAAGTATTTGCGCGATACAAGGAAAGGGACTATTTATTGTACGTACCTCTTGTTATTATTATAATCAAGTGTGCGGTATTCCTACATAAAATAATATCAACCCAAAAGTTGCATTTGTCTTCCTTATAATGTTGTAGAACCCTGTCATAGTAAAATTAATTATTTTGACGCAAGAAAAGCTGCGTTGACGACAGTTGTCTTAATGTGTAACAAACAGTTCTACAGTTAGCACCATTTCACTGGTAATAAGTAATTACTTAGTAGCCGCTGACATTGGGTGAGGTCGCCTGTCAGAAATCTTCGACAAGTCTACAAATTTGTCAACTTGTAATTACAATTTTGTGTTTCATAAAACAAATATGTCAAGTTTTTCGCGACAAATTGTCACCTGTCGCCTGTCAAGAGAAAATTTTTATGAAACAGAAATATGTCAAAATGTCGCGACAATTTGACATAATTGTAATTTTTCCACCACGACTTATTTGTCATAGGTAATGTTTATGAAACGAAAAATTGTCAAAATGTCGAATTGTCACCTGTCACCTGTCGCCTGTCATTGTCACGTATATGAAACAGGGCCCAGTAATATCAATTATCGACACTTTTCTTGGAATTTTAATCTCTATTATCCCCTGGGTCACGCACAGAATAACAGCAAGAAAAAGTTAATCCACCCATCTACACTTGTTACTTACGCGGTATTGCACTATCCCCCACGATGTCATGTCATGATACAAAGAAAAAAATAAAATAAATAAATATATTTTGAAAGTGACTTCAAAGGTACGAAAATTTCATTATTTCTTTTTTTAATCCAAAAGAATTTTCGAAATTTATTTTTAGAATCCCCATAATTTAACAAAACTAATTGTATGAAAATCATGAACTTAAACGCACTTTTCACGGCGAAAATGGCAAATTACTTATTTTATCCATACAAATACTGGTACCCAATCCACAGGACCCGTCATCTGTAGGAAGCCATTTGTATGGAGCTTTTTTAATCCTCTGTAGGAATGTTGAACTTTGACGGTCATTTCTGACTTTTAGAGCAGTCTAAGTGTAGGTAGTTAGTCACATATAGACATTTGATCCCAATAAAAATAGAATCGATTGACATCCTCAAAAAAGAAATGTCCGCAGGCCTATTGGCTGGATTCTACAGTGAATGATTAGTCTTTGAAGATATTAAAAGTTAAATGCCTGTAAAATAATATACAGCAGGCCAGCAGCCGGTTAAATTAATATAGACCGCAGTATTTATAATCGCGGACAGACATACATAGGTACGGATTAAACTAAGAACCTTTTTTTTGAAGTCGGTTAAAATACCAAAACCTTCTTCTAAGTGTAACAAATACTTCACCGAAAACCGCATCAAAATTGGTACAGCTACACGCGAGATAGTTGCGGATAAACATACATACAATACTTACAGGTCAAAAATAACCTTCTTTATTGAAGTCGGTTAGTAAAACAAATAAATTTCATACAATGGTGATAATTATCCGATTATTATCTGATAATAATACGATAATTATCATGAAACGTAATTATCTTAAATAATTATTTTGAATATTATAGAGGATAGTGACGCTACAAACAGCTTTCATGTGGCAATAATGTGCAAACTTCATATATTTGCATTGTCAAACATCAATACCTATTTGTCAAGGATTTGTTATTTACCAAATTCATAATACTGTTTACCGGAATGCTGCTCAATCCTTCGTTCTTCTTGCGAAGTAAATACTGAATTCTATTGCAAATAAACTTTACTTTCATCACTGTGGATAATTTCGGCTTTATCATGCAAAATAAAGAAATTAACGGAATATTTAGTCTTGTTTCCTCATTGTTTACATCAGTGACATTCACCGACTTTCAACGTCGGTTACCGAAAATTTGCCGTTCCCTGTTAGACAAATTAGTACCACTGAAAATCCGCAAATGTGGCGTCGGTTGTAAAACCTCCTATTGAGTTATAATTTCTCTGATAATTATCCGATATTTATCCAATACTTATCTAATAATTATCCTATAATTATCTGATATTTATTCGATAATTATATTATAATTATCCGATAATTATAAGATGATTATCCGATAATTATCAAGAAGCGTAATTATCATGATAATTCGAACAAATAAAGCACTTTGAATGTTTACAAATAAAGCGAAAATTGAAAAATTTAATGATTCGGACAGGATTCGAACCTGCGTTTCCAACGGCTTTCCGGGCCAACACGGGCGTCCTCCCAATTGGACCACCGAATCAGATGTCAGAGCCATTGAATTTCTCAACCAGTTGCTTCGACATGCCTTAGGGTGGCATCGTAGCGCCATCTACCGTAAAGATTTAGACTTTATCGTCGGCACCACCTTAAGGCATGGCGAAGCAACTGGTTGAAAAATTCAATGGCTCTGACATCTGATTCGGTGCTCCAATTGGGAGGACGCCCGTGTTGGCCCGGAAAGCCGTTGGAAACGCAGATTAGAATCCTGTCCGAATCATTAAATTTTTCAATTTTCGCTTTATTTTTAAACATTTAGTTTACGTTAGCAGACGTTACTGCTTTAATAAATATAAGTAAAGCACTTTGAACTTTGAACCCTTCGAGTAGTATAGACATACTGACCTCAGAGTTGGCTCCGCTGATACTGACGTAGGATGGCGCCGCGTTCTCTCTCACCCCGGCGCTGGGCGTTGGCTCCAGCGCCTCTGGCAGCGGAATCATCTGGAACAGACAATCCATCTATAAAGCACAAAACAACATCAAAATATAATAGTTATAAAAAACCGTTGATACAAAGATCAAAGCTTAAAAATTTTATGAAACATGTAACGTCTCATTTCTTTTAATGTGGGTACACCACAATTTTTATTTAAACCATGAATACAAAGATCAAAGCTTAAAGAAAAATTGAAAAAGGAGCTACCTGGTGGAAGGGACCGGGAATCGAACCCGGTACCTCTGGATTACCGGTCCAGCGCGTTAGCCACTTCGCTACCCTCGCTCCACGTAGACCTGACGATTTTTTCCTTATGCTTTGTGTGTCGATCTTTGCATTGTTTATTTGAAAAGTTTTTACACCTTAGCGACCTCTATGTGTCTCTACGTTAATATTCACATCTTACCGCACCACTTTACAGCGGTGAACGAGCAAGCGAGAGAGGACGCTGTTAGTTTTATAAATTTATGAAACATGTAATTACATGCTTTTTCAATTTTTCTTTAAGCTTTGATCTTTGTATTCATGGTTTAAATAAATATTAATAAGTTTCTGTCAAAAAATTCATTTTAGTGACAAGCTTTTATAGACGACTGTACGTTTCTTTGGATATCAATCAAATGCTCACTGAGACGATTCTAGAGCCCAAGCTCGGTAGGATTGTTTTTTCTATTATAGAGTTCCTATGGCCACCTTCCGGCTCCATCATCAGATCAGCCCCATGGTACCATATTTGTATTGTCATCAAAGTTAAGTAAGTATGCAAAATTTCAGCTCAATCGGTTGAAGATATCTGCTTCAAAATTGAGTTGCAAGATTCCACCCGAACAAACATATACTTACATACATACATACAATGCAAGTTAAATAAAATCTTGTAAAATGAGTTACCGTGTAGAAGAGATTGCCGGTCTAGCGCATTAACCTTTCCACCACCCTAACTCCCAAGCCTATCGAATTTTTCCTTATGTTTTGTGTGTCGATCTTTGGTATTGTTTATTTGAAAGGCTTAGCTTAGGCTTTCTTGGTTTCAATGGTTTAATATAAAAATTGTGGTGTGCACCCACATTATAAAATGAGACATTACATGTTTCATAAATATATAAAAAACCGGCCAAGTGCGAGTCTGACTCGCGCACCAAGGGTTCCGTACTAATACTTATCCCATCTTAACTGGCCCGGGTAAGATAAGTTTGCACCTGGTATAATATGTATGGTGCCGTAGTGCCAGCTGGACGGACAGAGACAGACAGACAAACAGAGAGAGAGACGGACGGACAGCGGAGTCCTAGTAGGTAATAGGCCCTTATTTGGGTACGGAACCCTAAAAACAGATTTAACTCACGTAAAAATTGACAGTAATGGCCCGACATGTTTCGAACTCATATGGAGCTCTTCATCAGGGGCAGTTATCCGTTTCGATAAGGCCCGGTTCTTGGGTCGTGAAAAACGTTGTGTACAACGGAAGATACGCAAAGCTATTGATATTGGACGGCGCTCGAATTACAACCGAGACAGTGGTTGGACACTACCTCCAGAGCCCATGATGTTTTTTTGATCGAGTATAGAGCCCTGTATTATGAGATTGTAACATTTGGCAGTACCTAGTTTCGCCGATATTAGAGGTACGCGGATGGTCTGTATGTCAAAATGTGCTTTTGCCAGAGGGCTTCAAAATGCAATTTGAATCCCCAAAATAGCTCGGTAACTTATTGAGATTTTCTAAAAGGGTTAAATTAAATATTAAATTAATAAAACGCGGCCCCACAGGGGATTTGCTTATACTTTTAGGTGATGTGGCTGGGCCTAAGAAAACTGTATGCCTTATATCAGCCGTCGATCTTCATTAGTTTCCGATTTATTCACAATCATGTTAAAAAATCAAGGTAATTATTAAACTTTTAATTTTAGCTAAACCAAGCATGCGAGTGAAACCAAATTAATTCAGAATTGACGGGAACATAATGGGGTTAATAATGCATATTTTTACTGACCTTCACCTTAAACTTAGATGAAAAAAGAACTGTTTTTTTTCTCGCTTTATTTTTTTTTCCACTTCTCCACAACTACCAAAAAAATTACGTGACAAGTCACAAGTGTCAACTACGTATACATTCAAAAACATTTTCAAATATGATGCTGCGTCATGTTAAAAAAAAAGAAAAAGCGAACGTATTTACTATATCATGTTCATGTCATATCATACAATGAGTATGTAACTAGGGATAACATCCTCTTTCGTTCATTATAAAATAATTCATTGACATTGAATAATATAAGTGTGAAAATGTTGAATGACTTTGATGTTTCTGAAAAAAATATTATGACCTGTGCCAGCCTGGCGTACTCCACGACCATGCTGCGTATGAAAGGCGACATGAGCGATTACTTACCGCCCTAGGGCGTAGTATACGACTTACCGCCCAGTTTTCTAGCATGTAAACTCTTAGTGTGATAAAAATTAATTACCGCCCTGGGGCGTAATTTACGACTTACCACCCGCTTTTCTAGCATGCAACCCCTTGTTTACGAGAAAGTGTGATGAACGTGTTATTACCTGTGCCAGCCTGGCGTACTCCACGTCCATGCTGCGTATGAAAGGAGACATCAGCGCACGTTTTGCAGACTCGCGGTCTTCCTCGTCGTAGGCGGCTAAAATTGCTCTATGGTTTGCATCTCGGGCACTTAATGACACGAGTTTGGAATTTCTTTACCACCAGAGCCACGTACGACCTTTTTCATCACACTTTAGAGGAAAGAAAACAAAAGTAGTAGTAGTCAATACCAAAATTACTTACCGCCCTAGGGCGTAATATACGACTTACCGCCCCGTTTTCTAGCATGTAAACCCTTAAAGTGTGATAGAAACGACTTACCGCCCTGGGGCGTAATTTACGACTTACCACCCGCTTTTCTAGCATGCAACCCCTTGTTCACGAGAAAGTGTGATGAACATGTTATTACCTGTGCCAGCCTGGCGTACTCCACGTCCATGCTGCGTATGAAAGGCGACATCAGCGCACGTTTCGCGGATTCTCGGTCTTCCTCGTCGTAGGCGGCTAGAAGTTGCTCTATGGTTTGCATCTCGGGCACTTCGCAGTTGTTGCCCCATTCCTGTATTTAATAGAAAATATGATAATTAAATTTAATGCTACAAGGGCTCTCATTTTCGTCTGGGGTAGACATTTTTCTTTGCCGTATAGTTGAGTAATAGTACATAAGGGCTTGCCGGCTGAGTAGGTATATAAATAAGTTTCTGTCAAAAATGACATTTTAGTGGCACGCTTTTATAGCCGACTGTACTTTTCTTTGGATATCCATCAAATGCTCACTGAGACGATTCTAAAGAGCCCAAGCTCGGTAGGATTGCTTTTTCTATTATAGAGTTCCTATGGCCACCTTCCGGCTCCATCATCAGATCAGCCCCATGGTACCATATTATTGTATTGTCATCAAAGTTAAGTAAGTATGCAACATTTCAGCTCAATCAGTTGACGATATCTGCTTCAAAATTGAGTTGCAAGATTTCACCCGAACAAACATACTTAGATACACATACATACATACATACATACATTGCAAGTTAAATAAAAGCTTTTAAAATAGATATTATAGATATTTTCAATGAATATTTGAAATGAATAATATTTATTCCCGAGTACTAGAATTTAACATAGCTATTTCATGCTTTCATTGCGTGCAGTCAAAAGTAAGTTGAACAAACCAGCGTTTACGCGTGAATTTTGTCAATTTCGAACAGTTTTTGAAACAATAATTATTAATGAAAATTCAAACTGTAAGTTTCAAATATGTTGCTCCACCGACAAGAGCTAAGCTCTTAAATTTCTTAAGTTTCAAATATATACTAATAAATCGCAACGGCCATGTTCTAAGTAGCAACATTGATATTATGTTAAGAAATAAGGATTATAAAGAAGAATGTCTAAAACAATCAGCATTTTTAAGCGGCTAAGGAGCCTTTTTTTAAGACTTGACTTGAACTGTATCCGGGCTGGTTGGCTCTCACTACCAGTAGTCGGACTTTGTGTGAGAGTATAACCCACTAACAACTCAACTACTAATGTTAACTACGGCTACCTGTCACCGCTCTTATTTTATTCTAAAAATATAGTGTCCAACTCAAAATTTGAAGCAATTGAGTGGGTAATGGGATCATCTCCGCGCCACAGGATTTTAAGGAGTTTTAATAAATCACCTTGTATGCCTTCTCAGCGGCGACGGCGTCTCCCCTGGCCAGCTGCACTAGAACTACAGCGACCGTGAGTCGACCGATGGCGCCCATGTTACCGCTCTCCTGTTGGAAACCTATCTCCCTGCTTAATATATTAACCTTGTATGCCTTCTCAGCGGCGACGGCGTCTCCCCTGGCCAGCTGCACTAGAACTACAGCGACCGTGAGTCGACCGATGGCGCCCATGTTACCGCTCTCCTGTTGGAAACCTATCTCCCTGCTTAATATATTAACCTTGTATGCCTTCTCAGCGGCGACGGCGTCTCCCCTGGCCAGCTGCACTAGAACTACAGCGACCGTGAGTCGACCGATGGCGCCCATGTTACCGCTCTCCTGTTGGAAACCTATCTCCCTGCTTAATATATTAACCTTGTATGCCTTCTCAGCGGCGACGGCGTCTCCCCTGGCCAGCTGCACTAGAACTACAGCGACCGTGAGTCGACCGATGGCGCCCATGTTACCGCTCTCCTGTTGGAAACCTATCTCCCTGCTTAATATATTAACCTTGTATGCCTTCTCAGCGGCGACGGCGTCTCCCCTGGCCAGCTGCACTAGAACTACAGCGACCGTGAGTCGACCGATGGCGCCCATGTTACCGCTCTCCTGTTGGAAACCTATCTCCCTGCTTAATATATTAACCTTGTATGCCTTCTCAGCGGCGACGGCGTCTCCCCTGGCCAGCTGCACTAGAACTACAGCGACCGTGAGTCGACCGATGGCGCCCATGTTACCGCTCTCCTGGTGGAACCCTATCTCCTGCTTAATATATTAACCTTGTATGCCTTCTCAGCGGCGACGGCGTCTCCCCTGGCCAGCTGCACTAGAACTACAGCGACCGTGAGTCGACCGATGGCGCCCATGTTACCGCTCTCCTGTTGGAAACCTATCTCCCTGCTTAATATATTAACCTTGTATGCCTTCTCAGCGGCGACGGCGTCTCCCCTGGCCAGCTGCACTAGAACTACAGCGACCGTGAGTCGACCGATGGCGCCCATGTTACCGCTCTCCTGGTGGAACCCTATCTCCTGCTTAATATATTAACCTTGTATGCCTTCTCAGCGGCGACGGCGTCTCCCCTGGCCAGCTGCACTAGAACTACAGCGACCGTGAGTCGACCGATCGCACCCATGTTGCCACTTTCCTGGTGGAACCCTATTTCCCTGCGTAGGCTGTCCACCGCTTGGTCGTACCTGAATTCAATTGACATTATATCATATTTGAGACTACCGAACTCATAGGCTCAGTTATCGATTTTTTACCTACAAAAATATGTATAATATGTATCTATTATAAAAATGCTTTAAGAGGCCTTATCCCTTTTAAAATTTATTTTTTTCATATTATGACAAATATATTGATAATTTCAATCAAATTTTTGAAGTGAATAATACTTTCCCCCGAGTTCTAGGTAGTAACGTAGCTATTTCATGCTTTTATTGCGTGCAGCCGAAAATAAGTTGAAAAAACTAAATTTCCGCGTGAATTTTGTCAATTTCGAGTAGTTTTTGAAACAAAAATTATCAATGAAAAATTCAAACTGTAGGTTTGAAATATATACCAATAAATGTCATTAGCCCTGTTCTAGGTAGTAACATCAATAATATGTTAAATAAAATGTTTGATCATAGAGAAAAATGTCAGAAACAATCAGCATTTTCAAAGGAATAAGGCCTCTTAAACTAAAAATTGGCAAAAACGGACAGACATGTTTCCAACTCATATGGAGCTCTCCATCAAGGGCTGTTTTTATAATGATTAAAGATGTCTCACGATACTTTTAATAATATTCAGTTTATAATAACCATTGTAACTTGACTAGGATTCTCGACGCCTTGCTGATGTACTCGGCGCCTTGATGCTGACTGCTCTCACCCTGTATAAACAAAATGGCGGCAAGTTTAGTATATAAAGCAAGAACCTTATTCGCCGGTGGCAGCGAAGCTGGTATATAAGATTTTGTATTCGAAATATATTTGAATATTCGAATTATGGATGTCTCTGTCACTCACTCATTCGAAGCTAGGCTTTCATATTAAATTAGATGTATTAATGTCCCAATACAAATAATATATAATAAAGTCCTTTTATTGTTTTCCTCTTGACTGCACCCCACTACACTTGGTGGAGGTGCGAGATACTCGGGGTTCGAAGTTATCAAGATAATTACGCTTATTGATAATTATGTGATAATTATCGAATAATTATCACCAGTGTAAAAAAATAATTAGTAATATTGTTTCATAAGAAATTAATTTGTTATATAGTTTCATAACAAATTCATAATCATGATAATTATCATTGATAATTAATCTTTCCTCCACCATATGTGGGAGTGGGCTCAGAGAAACACATAACTTGTTTTTTGGAATATGATCGAATACAATTAAGACCGAAATACAATAATTGTGGATGATTTTGATGGCGGATTGCAGCACTTTTTTTGTATAAGTGACTCCATAGCATATATATATTTGGGCCAATTTTACAGCCTGGAGCCCAAAATAGTACATTACATACCTAGGTCGGTGAATTCGTGAATGCCCCAGATAGTAGGGTTTGTGTGCCATAAATACGCGATCTGGGGCTTTACGATCTACCGCCCGTGGTTTGTCTAAAGTTTCACGTAGTGCTTCGATTACCAAGTGAGATCTTCTTCCCGAGACTTCAGAAAATTCCACATACAGTCTAGGGTTACGTAAAATATGTTGCCTCTGTTTATATTAGTGTGCTATCACCGACAGGGAACCTTGACAATACACTCTGCGCCAGTTGGCATGTCAATAGCGGTCGTTGACCCCCACCTACCAAGAAACGCTAAACTAAAGTCAACTCACAGAAGATACATCAGCCGCTTGCGCGAACTACTTATAATATATAAGAGCATGAGAAACTCCAGTAATGACTAGAAGAAGCAAGAAATCGTCAATAAATTTTGTTAAATATAGGAGTTTTGTAATATTGTACAAATTTTATTTAATTTACAATTGTGTCATTTAATGCTTGGGAATGTTAGATACAGTAACCATACAGGCAGTTTGGAATGAAACAGATGAATGAGTATGAGTTACTTTAGTCCTACCGTGCTAACAGATTGCTATGGTTTTTATTTGGTTTTCTTTTTTATTCTTGTGCATATCTCGTACATACGCCATGCGGCAAAACGTAGCTGTACTGTTTACTGACACTGTCACCTTATCTACTGATGAGTGAAATAAACGTATTCTATTCTAGAAGTAAAACAGTACTCACAGAAGATACATCAGCCGCTTGCGCGAACAGCTTGTAAGCGTGTTCCGGGGCCCGTTCCTCGATTATCTTCGCCGCCTTATCTAGCATCGCCGCAGCCGAATCACCAGATCCCTGCTGCTGATAGAAGCTGGCCGCCTCCGTCGCTAGGTTGTAGACCTGAGAAGTTTCCAAGTTCGTGATCGGGTCAATGAACTTTTTTCTGTTGCTTGTTGCTATGGTGATGTCCCCTGGTACTCTTTAAAACTACGATTTTCAGCGGCAATATTCAAAAATGTTGTAATTGCAGCTGTTATAAGCCCAATCTTATTTAGAATATATTAATTACCATTGTCTCCTGGGTGACGGGACAGAATAACAACAAGAAAAAGTTGATCCACCCAATTAATCATATCATAACTCATAACATATTATTTTGCAAAACATACATGTATAACAACGTACATGTCAGTAGAATTTAGTTACATGAAGGCACGTTTCGCCTATAATAATAATATTAAATAATATTTTAATTATGATCAAACATTAAATTTTTATCTCTACTGAATATGAGTCTAAGTTGATCAAAATAAATTATCTACTGTATCAAAATAAATTAATTTTAATTTCAGTTTAAATTTTTGAATTTATGTTTAATTTTTTTTATATAATAACTCACCTCCTCAGGAGAGGCGGTCTCCTTGCTGACCAGTATGGCGTTCTCGAGCGCCTTCCCAGCGTGGAAGAACGCCTTGTGCTTGTTGTAGTTCTCTGAAGCCTTCAGATGGCATTCCTTCGCGTTCTTCAGGTCTCGAGCGATCCTGTAGCATTGAGCTGTGGAACAAATACAAATAGTGGAGACGCACCCTTAGCCCTGTGGCCCTCCTCCATAAACTTATGTACCGGTTAATCTGTTCCTTCGGGAACTTAAGATCAATCACGTAAAAACTCGTGTGCCCGTAGACTACGTTAGGACACTAGTTAGGATTAATTATAAATGACAACATTCAATTTATTTAGCCACACCTTTTTTTGACCTAAAAATTTAATATTACCACATTTTTTCATTTTCGAAAATTTCTTAATTTATCGTCGTATTGAAAGGTTCCTGATTCTAAAAGATCTTAGGCGACAGACCCTATAGTGTCTAGTCCCTAGGGCATTTTCAAAAAATATAAAGAGATCCTAGTTGAATTCTTCCCAAACACAACAAGTTGCAGGTGCATGTAAAGAAATTGTGCATTGGAATGTACTATACTGCATGGCATGTACCAGGCTGCACAAATGCATGGCCCATTTATGAATGAATTCAGTCATAAATGGGCCATGCAATTCTGCAGCTCTTTTTTATAAAGATAAAGATTCATTTATCGTCAAAACCGTACAAGTGTACATTGGATGTTCAGCCCAGGCCGCAGCCCCACTGCTGCGCACGCTACGCACGGACACGACGCTATACACGCCGCCCACGTGGGTCCATTGTTATAATATTGGTATCAGTGACGTCATTTCGTACGCAGCGTGCTCGTGCACTACTGTGGAACTATCTACCTACATTTTCATACTAAGCGTTTTTGTACCTACGCGTGTAGCTCGACCGTGCGCAGCAGTGGGGCTCCGGCTTTATGGTCTTTTTTGGGCTTGGGCATCAGTAGTTAAGGTAAACTTACCCGCTTGGCTGTACTCGTCTGCTGCCGAATCGAAGTCTGGCTTCCATCGGAGGAAAGAGGTCTTGAGACTGTTCGAAACAAGTAAAAAACATTGATGTCTTTATCAACATACAACAGAATACTTTTACACACAATAAAGGCATATCGAATATTGAAGTCATTTATTTAGACTTTATTCCAAAGTATAAAATAATAGGTAAAATGGGGGACTTGATGGCATAAGCTAATCTCTACCAGTCAACAATGGGGCCACACAGAAACTAGCATTTTGGTGCGGGATCATTAAAAACGCAAGTAAAAAAAAATAACAAGGTAGACAAGTCACGAAGTTATAATCAATACTCCTACAATGACAATATACATACACATATTTAATATTATAATGAATACAACAAATAATAAAATGTACCCTTGTATAGCCCAAAAGATGTTTACAGTTTTAGTGGTATAATTTATTTAACTGGCAAGGATTTTTTTTTATAAATTTTTAATAATTTTTGGTAACATGTTGAAAGTCAGTGAATGTCACTGATGTAAACCAAGCGGAAACAAGACAGAACATTCCGCAAATCTCAAGTAATTTTTACATAACAAAGCCAAAACTATCCACAGTGAAGAAAGTCAAGTTTTTTTCAATATGATTCAGTATTTATTTCACACGAAGAACAAACGATTGAGCAGCATTCTGGTAAGCGATATTTTGAATTTTGTCAATGAAAAATCTTTGACAAATCGCTATCGACGTTTAATAATGCAAATATATGACGTATGCACATTATTGCCATATGAAAGCTGTTTGTAGCGCCACTATCCCTGGGCCAGGGCCGGCCCTTGTTAAGCTGTAAACAACACACAGGTTCTATCTTGAAATTTAACAGAGAGATGAATGCGCAATATTAAACCATGCTCTTACAATAAATGTTTAACAGTCAACACAGTAAAATTCTGGAGAATTTTACTTAATCTTATACGTGAGAATCGCAATGCGTGGCATTATTTAAAAAAACTCAAGAAGTTAAGTAGATAAATATTGACCTAGTCCCTAACTAAGCAATGCTTGTACTATGGGTACTAGACGACGATATACATAATATGTATATAACATCTATGAGCATACAAATATTCAAGATCATAACACAAACATTTGCCCTTGCAAGGATTCGAACCCAGGCCGCCACCACTCTTTGGGTGTCAGCTATCCCTGTACTCAAATGAGTTAAAATACATCCAGCTGTTTCGGTGTGATTAGCTGACAAAGAAAATTTTACCTATAGGACTATGTATGGCTGCCGTCATGTTGTTGAGATTCTTCCTGATGTAATGGCTCCTCTCCATATAAAACTGATTATAATCATACATTTATTTTGTTTTTAAGAAAAAAAATTACTGACTGTGCATAATCATTTGTTTATCTTCTTGGACAGCACCAGGAGTGCACAGCGCCAGGGTCCTGGGCACTCCATAATTCAGCGGCCCCATCAGGCAGTAAAAAGTGACATCCACGTGAGATAGGGAACCCTCTTAAGGTGGGGCCCTGGGCACGTGCCCAGAATGCCCAGTGGAACAGACGGCTCTGTTCTTGGATGATTACTATTCTCTCTAATTTGCTCAAATGTTGACTGGAAGGAATCTCTTATAATAAGTTCGCTTTTGTACACATCTACTGGCTAATGTTTCATTTTTAACATTGGTAATATTTCATTTTGTCTTTGTTATATTGTTTTTATGACTATAATTCTTGCCGTTTAGTTATTTGGGGTCGGCACAGAATGTTTTCTATATAGCACACAACATAGAAAAAAAAAATCTAATTCAGTTCGGAAACATTAATCATCTTACCCCGCCTCCACACTAAGACGAAATTGGCCGAAGTACGTTTTTCAGCAAAGTACTGCCTAACTTTGGTCAACTTTGTGAGTAGTGTAGGAGCCAGAGTTGCAAATGTTATTTTAATTAGCTAAAGAAGTTGGTCAAAGATCATTTCATACATTTTTCCATAGATTTCATAAATTTATCACTGCTGTGGGAAAGATGATGGTTTCCAAGAATGAAAACACTTTCTACATAAACAAGTCTGTAAAATAATAATAAATAGGTATTTAGGTCAATCAATAAATATGTTTTTAAAGCTGGGCAGTGGCTAAGTAATTACTGATACTTAAATACCTACAACACAAGTTTCATGGAACGAGAAAAATAGTAAAAAATCGCAAAGCGGCAAAAAAAATTGGTAACCAAAACTGATAGAAAAGGGAGGCTATGCAACGATGCCAAGCTTTTAAATGCATAGGCAGTTAATAAACAAGTTTCAATGACATTCCAGGTTTATAATAGTTAAATGCTAAAGCAAAATAAATAAAATACCATAAAGCGGAGTGGATTGATATTGTTCACTTACTATTTTTCTGCAGCCCTGCAATGTTCCTGGGCCTCTTGTATCTTAGCTGCCATGTTAGAATCTGATTTTAAAGACCTAAATTAAATATAAACTTAATTTTAGGGGTGAAATTTTGGATAGTAGGGAAGTAGGACTGATTTTACGCCAAAAAATCAATACATTCTTAATGTCAAAATGCCAATTGCCAACCGAACCAAAAGAGCAGAAGTTGGGCGCTTTTTTAAGAAAATTTGTGGCATCGGAAATAATGTCACTAAGCCTAATTAGATCTAATAAAATTTCTACAAGAGAAATACAATCCTTCGAGAAATAGACATGTTTTTATTTGCTACAGAACTTTAAGCTAATGAATATTAATAAATGTATTAAAGACAGGTGCTTGATGAAAGTATTATTTCAAGGATGCGCTGGATATCATGCTGGACGGCAACAGACGTCAAAAGTGTCTACTTGAACGATTTGAAAATAATTCTAAATAAAATAATATAGCAACATTATAGTTCTGTCAAAGTAATCTTATCAAAATGGCAGCTTTGTATTGATGTTCACAATTTTTATTCTTTTAAAAACATTACGAAATTGCCTGTATTATCATACTAATGAATTTCCTAATCTAAAATATAATAAATCCAGAAAAATGCGCAGTGGAATAGTAATCTTCACTTTTGTCGTTGCCAGCGTAGCCTGCGTCTCGGTAAGATTTCTATAATCTTCAAGCAAATTGTTTACTTGCCTTTAAATAGTACATTTAATAATAAAAATGCCATGTAATCAAATGCTTTGAAACCAGTGTCAATCTAGCTAATGCATTAAAGTAAATAAGGACTGTTTTCTAGAACTGCCAATATTAATTACGTTTAAATTAATTATGTTATAGTTGCGTAGAGCACCTCTAACTTTAGGGGCGTCTGGAAAATTGATAAGATTATTCTTACAATCTTATTTTATCTTGGTCAATTACGGCTCACAATTTGCTTTTTGCTTGTTTTCTCCGCCATCATCTCATACAGCAGCATCAGCAAAAAATACATCCTATTAAAATAATATATATTTTATCACCAATGGGATCCAAGGATTCCAGCAGGCCCAGGTTCTTCCCTTCAAATTCCATGAAGTGAAATTGGGAGCTGAGACCTCAGTATTGGAGTTTTTTTGGTTTAAAGGTAGCTTCTATATGATTAGCAATTTTTTTACACTGCATTTGACGGGTTAAACATTCACTACCTCATTGCACAAGGCTTATACTGAGAGAAGGGAATTATTAGCTCTGTCACTAGATATGTATTAACCTGTTACATTTCTCCGCAGGCGCAGTCATACGAAGACAAAAGGTGCAAGTGTGTCTGCCCGAGCCCCTCAGCAGTCCTCAACAACAATGACACAAACAGCAACACAACATCAGACAGGAAACTCTACATTGCCAATGTACATCCTAATAAATGGTAAGTGATTTTTGTTTTGGGTCATTTCACAATGTTGTCCGAAGGCACGCTGGTGGTTCAGAGGGCCTTTATCAGTGCCATGCCTTACTATCCCCAACAACTGTTTGGGCCATGCTCCAGCTCGCTCGTGGCCATGATAATCTCAAATTTCACGATATGATTGCTGCACAAATGATTTGACACTAGGCGTATAAAAACCAGGGTATGATAATAACAGATAGTGAAGATTCACATTAAAAAGTGTTTACAATCTCCTTGTGTAGTAGTCATTTATTATACTGCACAGGAAGATTGATAACGCTTTTGTAGATGAATTTATGTAATCTGATTTTAAAAGCATGTTATTCATGTTTATTTATAATTGCAAATTTAAGTTTGAACTTTTAATATATTCAGGTACAAAATAAAGAGCAATACTTATAATATAAACCATAAATGAATAGAAAAATACACAATAAAAGGGTAAACTGGTGTTTTCTTTATGTGTTCCCAAATGCTCGAAACTCGAAACTGGCTAACGGGAACGAATTAGGAAAAACCCTTTTTTTGCTTGGTAATTGAGATGCACCGTTCTCGAAAACGTTTCGAACATAGAGATGTGCCAAAGATTTTTCAATGTTCTCAAGAATGTTCTTTCGCTGACCAATGGCACCTCTACTCGAAAGAGTATAAGTTCCAGTCGGTACCATTGTTATATACTTAAAAAGTTGTTATCTGTGTTCACAAGTGTTTCATTCAGTAATATTTCAACAGCAACTGCGACGGAGTGATCTTGCCACAAGTGGGCGAGCTGATCAAAGGAAAAGAGCAAGAGTTTTGTCCCCGCTGCGAGTGCAAATATGAGAACCGGAATACAACAATCATCAAGGTATGTTAATGTTATTGTACGTGTCGTATGTTGGTTGAATTATATGATAGATTTCATGATGTATCAAGATTAAATTTTCATTTGTCTAGCACACGTTGTTTCATTTGAACATGGTGCGAGTGCCTATTTAGTACTGGTCCCACTGGAAGATCAGCGCTGGCTCTCTTGCGAGCTAGCAGTATGCTGAGGTGGGACCGTTTCGAGGCACTCATAATTAGCATAAGTACTTAGTTTATAGATTTTTATTTTTATTTTCTCTTTGTTTGTCACTATCTATCTACGCAATTATGTTTTGTCTCCGAATAAATGTTTTTCTTTCTTTCTTTCTTAGTTAGCAGGCTTTTTGGGACCTGTGTGTGGTATTTGATGACAGCTAATCAGCTACTCTTTATGAAATCAATCATCAAAAACCGATGAAATTTCTATGAAGATCTGGCTTGTGACATCATAAAAACCAGGAGTCAAAACACGTCTTCTTTTTAAGTTTTGTACAAATAAAAGTAGTATAATGTCAGCATTCCGGTAAATAATGTCTTGATCAATGACATTTCGCTATTGACATTTTATATTGTAGCGCAGCTTATTAGACTGACTAGGCGTATCTATTCTAAGGTTATCTTATCAAGGAAACAAAAACCCTATGAAATGTTTTTTACCTCTGAACAGCTACCTCTGTTACCCCAGAGCATAAACCCAACTCGAATTTCCAGGTGGTTGTAATCATAGTGATCTGGGTGATCATGCTCCTGGTGGTCTACATGGGTTTCCTGATCTGTCTGGACCCGCTCATCAACAAACGTGCCAAGGCTTCCTACCAAGAACACACCAATGAGGAGGTAAGAAAGGGACCCAACCGATTCTCGGGGCTGACATGTTTGCTAAGCGATCAAAACTTTTATTTTTCAATAAAGATAATAAAAAAAACGATTTTCATGAAATTTTGTCAGAAGATTCGATAAGTATTTAGAACATTGAACGATTTTTGCGATTCAGATTATGATGAACTTGTGTCGGGGTGTTTTAAATTTTAAATTTAGATTATTACTGCGGACATATTTTTCAAGTTTAGTCAATATTTCTCCAGGATGAGACGTCAGTAGGGCCGGGCGGGCCGGCTCAACAACTCGGCGCGCGAGGCAACGTGCTCAACCGAGTCACACACCAACAGGACAAATGGAAACGACAGGTAAAGCGAGAGGCCTTATTCCTTTTAAAATTTATTTTTTTCATATTATGACAAATATATTGATAATTTCAACCAACTTTTTGAAGTGAATAATACTTTCCCCCGAGTTCTAGGTAGTAACGTAGCTATTTCATGCTTTTATTGCGTGCAGCCGAAAATAAGTTGAAAAAACTAAATTTCCGCGTGAATTTTGTCAATTTCGAGTAGTTTTTGAAACAAAAATAATCAATGAAAAATTTAAACTGTAGGTTTGAAATATATACCAATAAATGTCATTAGCCCTGTTCTAGGCAGTAACATCAATAATATGTTAAATAAAATGTTTGATCATAGAGAAAAATGTCAAAAACAATCAGCATTTTCAAAGGAATAAGGCCTCTTAAGGGCGAATTTTTATTTTGTTGTCGATTTCTTTTTTTTCTCAGATTTCAATCAAATTTGGTGAGCTGGTAAAGTTGCTTATTGTGAACAAGGTAAGCGCAATTCCACGGTATGTCCTACAAAATTTTCCATTGAGTTACTAAAAATGTATGGAATTTTTTTAACAAAATTTCGTATTTTGTACTTTAGTACAAAATGAGGATCTCGAATAAATAAATCGACAACAAAATGAAAATTGGCTCATGGGCCAATTTCTGTAATACCTACATTTTACTCAACTAAAAATTTGTAGGACATATCATGGTCAGAAGAAGCAACTTTACCAACTCACCAAATTTTATTGAAATCTAAGAAAAAAAAGAAATCGTCAACAAAATAAAAATTGGCCCTTAAAATGTTTAAGACTAAAATTGTATTACTATTCCAGTTTGAATTCAATAATTAACTTATCAAACCAATGGCTCACTGAGTTCACTCAACTTTGCACTATCCGAACTGTTTTTTTCTTGTAAGGAGAATTCCCTACCGCGCGGCACGAAGACACTTCTACGAACTACAGTTCACTTTCACGGCGCAATATTTTTGTCATTATCAATCGATAATTATCTATTATTATCAGATATTTATCGTGATAATTATCATTGATAATCACCCTTTCGAACCCTGTCACTCGTCATAGGTCGTTTTGTCTGTTACAGACCATCTTATGCAGTGCTATGGATACACTTATTTTGGTGACTGTGTAGTCCGATGAGAGACCGGCAAGACTGTCACCTAGGTCGATTGCAATAAAATTGTACATAGTTAAGGGCTTTAATTAAAACAATGTTAATTGATTCCTTTGTGTGGCGAAAGTTACCCGTACATTTTGTATGACTAACTTTCGTCACACAAAAGAAGCGATCGTATTTTATGTTAACTAAGCTTTTATCTAAATACAAATTTTTCGCAATCGACCGACCTACTTTAAAAACTTTACATTATTTTTGATTATATTCTTTAAACATTACACACGTTTCCAGGTGCGCGAGCAGCGACGCAACATCTACGACAACCACACTATGCTGAACTAGTAGTTCGACCAGGGAGGACCATGGATGGACCTACCCGTAGCTCCGCCCCCTCTAGACTCCGTAGCTATAGGTAAAAGTAAAGCTCTTACTCTTGTTAACGTGACAAGCGAGCATCTCATGCTCAACTAGTGGCTGGACCCTCCAGGGAGAAACGAGGAAGGCGATAAGCCCCGCCCCTTTAGTTCGCAACCTCTAAGTACGGGTAGGATTCGTTAAGGAGAGGATAATTTTTGTGGATTTAAGTATTCTAGCCCGCATATACAGCATCAGCGGAGGGTATATTTAGCTTCATGACACGTTAACTTAAAGTAAAAAGCTTAAGGGAGTAGAGATGTGACTTTTCCGAAAATTTCCAGAAACTCCACATTTTGTATGGGAAAGTCCGGAAGTTTTCGACACATCTCTATTTGTGATGTGAGTGGTACGAAAGAAGATACAATATCGAACGTTTATCCGCTAATGTTACCCAGAGTTTTAGATAATCTAAAGTTTTTTACTTTTAGCATAATAAAATAAAATCATACGAGCCTTCTCCTCAAAATAAGTAGTTTTAGTACAAAAGATATGACTCTTCGGTCGTCATGCAAACTTAGAATAGGAGTTTCATAGGTCCACATATAAAAAACAAGCCTTCATAGACATAGATTTTAAATAAATAATTTTGATAATAACTTAGAGAATTTACATCTGCGTCGGATATTGATTTATTTATGTTATAGTGATGTAAAGTTGAAAAGTTACTTTTATTTTATTTATGATCTGGCATGCACAGAAGGTTCAAAGGATTATAAAATAGGTATATGTATAACAGTTGAATAGATAATTTAATAGTTATTTTAAATATTAGTAATAGACTGCTATATCAAATTACCTTTTAGCTTCGACGTAATTTAAGCTTCGTTGCATTATTATTTGATTGAGTTTTAAAATGTCATCAGTTTAAATATAGGCAAAAGATTTTATTTTAGTAATTTAAACATCTTCAATTATTTATAAATTATTTATAATTTCTCCAGTATACACGTTGTACAGGCACTTTTTTGCTACTTTAGTATTTCTACGCATTATTTCACTGAAAAAGTCTTCATCGTATTGTCTCGCATAAGAACAGTCGGGTCAAGTGCGTCAGCGGGGTAAATGCGCTTGTCATATCGAAATATTGAAAATTGACAAGATTTCAAATAGTGTCCAGTTTAAATTAATTTCATCAATTTACTATCACAGAACCCAAAACAATTTATTTCATTTTATTATACCGACTAGTATTGAAAATGTTAAAAAAATGTGAAAGCAGCGTCATCTAAGAACTGGCCCTCTACATGACCACCTTGTGGAAAATTTGACAGTCACGCCACACAAAAATAACAGTGGTACAACTTCCCTACTAAATCTGCCTTAGTAAAAGTCCGACTGCATGGTTTTCTGCACTGTGACCAATTACTGATCGCCTACGATGTTTTAGAATATTATTTTCGAAAATTAAAAAATGTGTTAATATGAATTAATTATATTTGATAAATTGATAATATCGGACAAAAGCCCGGTAAATGAAATCAAGATGTTGTCAATTACAGATAGATACTACTAAAGCCAATAAACTATATTTGCATGGTTGTAAAATGAGTAGGTAGTATAGTATAACATCCGACTTTTCGATATCTCGATATGGTGGCACTTGCCCCACTGTCGCACTTGTCCCGACTAACCTTACCATGCAATATTCTGTAAATAACGATATTTATTACATTTACAATAATATTTAATGAACTACCTAAGATGAATTGCCTAGACTTAGACCGTACGTAACATAGAGCCTTGATTAAGCGACGCCAATGAATTAAATCATCCACACCAATAAATTAAATTGCCTATAGTTAAGTATGTAGATAATTCATAATAATATTGTTAAATAAAAATTGAGTAACGTCATAGCTTTCTCGTAATTATTATCTGAAAATTTACACACTTTACAAAAAAATCTATTATAACTATAGTAACGTTACTTCAATGCAGATGCAATAATATTTATACATTTATAGGCGTTTAAAATTCGAGCGATTGGCTTACGCAGTATATCTACTTGTCCTAAAAACTTTATTAGGAATAGGGGCATTTCACTAGATTCCTAAAAACCCCGAGTTCCTGATTCTTCCAGCACTTGACGTTTTTGCATTCATCCTACTCAGAATCGAAAGCAATTTCAATATGAAGAGTATCCAAAAAAAAAGGAAACAAAAAAGATCCCAAAGTTTTGTATGGGAATTAAGTAGCGGTTGAGCAAATAAAAAAAAGGTCATATTAAAATGTGTAGTAGGTCATTTATTAAATGTACGTATAAATTTAGGACACTTTTTATTCTTCATATTAAGAGGCCTTTTCCTTTTAAAATGACATTTTTCTCTCTTATCAAACATGTTTCTTAACATATTATTGATGTTACTACCTAAAACAGAGCTAATGGGGTTTACTGCTATATATTTGAAACCTACAGTTTGAATTTTTCATTGATAATTTTTGTTTCAAAAACTACTCAAAATTTACAAAATTCACGCGAAAAATTAGGTTTTTTCAACTTATTTTCGACTGCACGCAATAAAAACATTAAATAGCCACGTTACTGCCTAGAACTTCTCTTCAAAAAGAATTCTCTTAGAATTCTAGAATTCTCTTCAAAAACTTGGTTGAAATTATCAATATATTTGTCATAATATGAAAAAAATTTTTTTAAAGGAATATGGCCTCTTAAAACTACTATCGGTTCTGAGTAGGATGAACCCAAAAACGTTAAGAAACAGGGATTCAGTTTTTTTTGGAGAACTCACAGCTACCAGTTATAAATATACATATAATCAAGTTATGAGATATCATACCATACCACACATTGGCTTCCTAACTATGACAGAAATATCACGAAAATGTTACGTAAGTGAAGTTCTGGTAGAATGCCCTTAAATCTTACAAGTAATTGACTAATTGCAGTTACTAGAGTTCTCGAGAACAGCATTATTATCTCTAATAGTTACGCCATGTTGCAATAATGATTAATTATATGAATATAGCGCGAACTATAGTTTATTTCAATAGCTTAGTGCTTGTAAAATGTACTGAAATAACGGATGTAACACGTACAAATCTATATGAAATAGACTATAAAGGCCTTCTACACTACCTAGAGGCTCTGCCTTCTGCCTTGTATGTAATATCATCCATATTATCTCGTACAAAAATGTAATATTATAGTTAGTAAAGCTACCTTAATTTGCAATAATATTTAAATCAAACCTGCCGAGGATATTCCCAGAATGTTGCGAAGTTTAATGTATTTACTATTATGATAAATATAATATGTAGTGACTATTATAGTAGCAATAAAATGTACCTAAACCGTTGATTGTCTGTATAATGAAAGAACCATTTTAATTAGGTATACGCAATTTTTCCTGTTATTAACTTATTACTTACAAAAGGGTGTTTCAGGGGTGTTTCAAGCCTCTGGACGAGTATTAATATTATATTTTATTTTCTAATTATGATTTTATTGTGTATACAAAATATACCTAGCTTTTAATCGAAAAATCAAGACTACGATTTATAACTTTGGAGCAATCTTTTTCAATCTTTTAACATTTTATTTATTATCGAATAATTATAGTAGTTTATGTGATTGTACATAATGAAGGGTATTAAACACGAGTGTGGGTTTATGAAACGCGCCGAAGGCAAGTTTCATAATAACATCACACGAGTGTTTTAATGCCTAATTATGTCCAGTTACATACACTACTTTATCTAACCACATATCATAGGCCTCCATGATGCATTCAGGAGTCGCACATTACGACAAATATTACCCGGTAATGGCGGTAATGAAGTTTTCTGGCAGGTGTCATAGTTTTTTTTAAATTCAGAGACAAACTAGAGTTGGCTCCAACTATCATATCGTTCGATATCTTACTTACGTGCGACATTTGTCAAATTTGATACAAATTGACAATTCATTTCGAACTAAACGTCATCTCGACTGATATTAGAATAGAGGTCAAATCGAATTTCTTTGTTTTTCAAAGATGTTCGAAATTTGAATAAATAATATTATAGAAATCGATGTTATTATTTAGCAATAATAACATTTTCACAGATAAGAAATTTGTTCTAATAAAACAGTCTATTTTTATGGTGGTCATAATGTGCGGTTCTTGAACGCATCATGGAGGGTTTATGATATTTGGATAGATAAAATTTATTACATTATACAGTAGCGTCAAATCATTTGTGCACCTAAAACCCCATTGGGACTATGATTTTATTTCGATGTGTAGTAAATTAATTAACCATTGTCGACATAAATGTATAATAATATCGTATTTTAGCTGCTAATTTATTTGAATATATTTGCTCGTTAGCAGTAACGTATCTTAGATGAATTCATATTTTCTTATTTATTTAATTGTATAGTTTAGTAATGTACACAGTAAAATAATAAATAAGTAAGGTAATGTTCAATTTTCATAATTATATTGTTCGGTAAATACAATACATCTATTTTACTTATGAATTGTGTTAAATTCTGTTACCAATTTGAGATCAGTTTGCGTTTCAAATGGATGGAATTTTGTCATGTACCTATTGCACTTATTTATGAGAAATAATAATAATTATTTTTTTGATTTTCATTAATTGTCGAGGGGAAGTGCGTAAGCGGGAAAAACTACGATATCGAAATATCGAAAAGTACAGGTATTTATTATACTACAAACTTCATCTTACAACCGCGCAACTATAGCTAGTTGGTAAAAGTAAGATGGCGTTAGTAAGTAGTATAACATCTGTACTTTTAGATATTTCGATATGATAGACGCGCTTATCGCGCTGGGGCACTTACCCCAACTGACTACCTATCTGTTATAACCTGACGGCTCGATTCACAATAAGCGCCAAAGTTAACTTAAACAGTTATCAAAATCAATTTACACTTTGCTACGCATCTATTTTAGTAAATTTTAATAAATGTATTGTCACCTATTACGCATTTTTATTTCACCTATTTAAGACCTACAAAGTCACTTTGCAATTTATCCTGGCTACTATTTTCCATGAATAATATATACACAATGATTTTTAATCGGTGATCAGGAGTAGAAAAATATTAATATCCAGCTAAAATTAAACTTATAGGCGAGGTCTCACGCAATTACCTCACTGTTTAACTAATTAAAGTTAAAAATTAAAACTAATAAATAACCACTTGATACATGACATCCTGCATAAATTATTGACGTAAGATACCTACGTCAAGTGTCATCGCTTTGGCGGGAAATTTTACGAAATTTTCTATGACTTTGTTTATGTAATGACAATGACAAGTTATTACTCATAAATTGTCATTCCCATTAAATTATTAAAGAGGTTGTAAGCACACCGATACAGATTAGTTCGGTGATAAGGAATTTAGGACAACATTGGTTTCAAAATAAAAATTATCATCGAAAAATAAGTTTGTTTTCATGTAATTACAATTACGACTTCAACGTGACCACCATCAATTACTGAGGTAGAAAAGTTGGTACTTGATCACCGATTAAAAATCACGTGTATATATCGACTAGAAAAAAAAAATCACGTCACCCTAGATCGCTACGCTTTCACTAGAGATTTGCCATTCTTGAGACAGTTTCCCGATTTGGATTTCCGGTTGGTCAGGCCTAGAGATCGCATTTCTCAATAGATTCTTATGAATTTTGTGAGAAGGTTCGTTAATTTTATATATTTTTATCTCGATTCAGTTTTTCGAGATCTTCCAAAATGACGGATATATTATGGGGGTTGATACCGTCAAAAATTACAACCACTTCGTAACAAACTCGTACGAAGTAGGTACTAAAATGTGTCAAAAATAAACAAACGGAGGGAGTGAGAATTGATTTATTAATCTAATTTACAGAAATAGAATAGGTACAGTACCTACTTGTATATTTAGACTCCACGGACCAATAGTTCGCATTTGATTTTAAGCGATCACGGTTGGTTCAATAACGTCCGGACGAGACAGTCCCCTTGTTTCTTATGCGGTGGGTGGGTTGGGTGGTTTAACGTCGGTGGCCTCGCTGGTCTCCTCAAAGAAGCCCACGCACACACATGGCGTCCTCGTGTCGGGCATAGGCCCCGACTCGGGCGCCATTTTCTTCAGCGCCGCGACCTGTCCAGCCAAGCCGCGCACGCGCCGATGGGCCATCTCGCAGTTGTCCTGCAGTCTGGACACTTGGTTCTCCATGTTAATGCGCAACTGCAACAAGAATGTTATTGCCATCGAGCAAACTTCAAAAGAATCAATCGCGATCTTAACTAAATCTTTCATCCACCTTTTAGTGTCAAACGTCATTTACACTTTAAAAACTATTTTTTGTGTATGTGTATGACCTTCCATTTTTAATACCTATAGTATAATGTCATTTATTTGGTAAAACCTGACCAGAAATTTATAAGAATGCGCCATATTGCGGAATGAATGATTTTATGGTAGTTTGTCAACAATGTCATTCGTGGTGATTTTTTTTTTACTTCGAAGGTACCTACGCAAATTGTACGGCTTTTTTCTGAATCCAAAAGAAATTTTAATATTGTTTCAGAATCCTCATAATTTAACAAAACAATAATTGTTTGACAATTATGAACTTAGTTAAACACAAATGACTTCACATGTATGGCCATTAGTATGGAGCGTTTTTAGCGCTCCGTAGGAACGTTGAACTTTGACGGTCATTTCTGACTTTTAGAGCAGTCGCAAGTGTAGTTAGTCCCATATTGACATTCGATCCCAATAAAAACACACACTTCTGCCACTGCTACCATAGCTCAACACTACTCGCTGTTGGCCGAGGTTGGGCGAATATGACATGTAAAATTGAAAAACATTTTATAAATAAATGAGTATGAGTATGAGTATGATAGTGTGGAGGGGAACTTTGCTGGGGAAACCATACTTCGGCTAACTTCGGTCAACTTTGCGGGTAGTGTGGGGAGGGTAGGGGGACTTACCTCTTCGCGTTCCTTGTCGGCGGTGGCGACCGACGCCCTGCTCACCGCTAGCTGTCTCTCCAGCTCAGCTATCGTCGTCTGCATGCATCTGCAGCAATAAAAACAATATAAATTATAGGTAAAATGCTGGAGACGAACTACAAATGTACATTTCAACAGATAAAGTGAGAGATTTAGATTGGTCGACACCAGTCGGACAACGTGGACGTTCCCAAAGAAATAAAAGTAAAAGTGGAGTAATTATCATAACAATTGAATGAATCCCTATCTCAAAATAGCAAATTTCACTTAATTTTATGCTTTTCTATGTTTAATGTTTGCCTCCCTCGCGAAAACGAGCCCGGCCGACCAGGAGGCAATTGTTCCCGTGGACTTTCTCGTACCGATGCGACCTTCAAATATTCAGAGCGTACTCCCACCTGAAAGGCCGGCAACACACTTGTGACTCCCCTGGCGTTGCAGGTGTCTATGGGCGACGGTAATCGTGCACCATGAGGCGATCCGTTTGCTCGTTTGCCCCCTATAACACAAAAAAACCGTAGCCTGCGATGACGTCACACTTACTTGCGAACGGTGTCGGCACGAGCGTTCGCCCTCAATATCGCACGCTCGGCCTCCTCGCGAATTTTCGCCTGTTCGCCCAGCAGAACGCTGTTCTCGTCGACCCTCTCCTTGTACCGCAGGTCGGCCATGTTCAGCGTCTCTTCCATGCGGATCAGGCTGTTCCTGTATAGGAAAAATTAGGCATATAAGAAAAGGTCCAGCGTAAAGTTCCTTAGGCAGAATAACAGCCTTGCAGTTTGTCTTGCTTGCGAATAGCACCACCATGCTGTCTTTCCTTAACGCACTCGACTCATTGGAGACAACTTTGCTCCATATGCGATGGTTAAAAGAAAGAAAGGAGAACGATTATTCCATAGGCATAACAGCCTACGGAATAATAATTTTCCTTTCTTTCTTTTTTTGACATATCTTTATATTTTATTAACCAGACGTACGTAAATATGATCGTCTGGTAAGGAAACTCAAAAGACAAGAGCGCTGCATACAACTTTACGGAAGATGGTGGTACGATTCGTCCTTAACGCTGTCTTTGTGAAAACCACTTGGCATTTAAATCTGAGCATTGTGATTGGTCCCATTTTGCTCAGCTCCGTTTCGCACCAGTGGCAGCCTAAGGCATGAAAGAAAGGTGGCGTGGCTGAAGAATTCGGTGGCTCAGGCATAGTTTCGATAGCCGGTCGAGCAGAGCCGTTGGAGCCGCGATCAAGTGTCGCTCGAGGCTTAAAAAATGCTTTATAAATTAATACTGTTACTGACTTCAACCGCTCAATCTCCGCCTTCATATGATTGTTTGATTCCGTCAACTGCTGCACCCTCTGCTGCGTGGCTGCCAACAACTTCTCTTCTGCGGCGCGGTCAACTCCCGGCGGTTTCTCCACTGGCTTGTTCAACTGGTGAGTCAGCAATATAATCTGCAAACGAGTTTTAATGAACAGACATCGGAATTTTGCGAGTGACAGGTGAAAGGAGTAACCACTAACTTCACAATCAGTTTTCTATGAAGAAGTTAAGCACAAATAAATTGTATAAACTCCCTCTAAGTGCTAAATAATTGAGCTAAATGAGTAACAAAAAGATCGAAGATCTAGTACCTACGCGAGCCCAATATCATAAAAGAGACCAAGGCGTCCAGACTCCGCTGGCTCGGGCACGTTTAGAGAATGTGAGAGGATCGTGCCACAGAAACCGCGTATCTAGGACGACCGAATGGTCACAGAGTTCGCAGACCCGTAGGACGGCCTAGATACCGCTGGAATGATGAAGTCCAGAAAGATCTCCGGGACCTTGGCATCCGTGACTGGCTGGCTCAGGATTGTGGAGCGTGGTGTGAACTGGTGTCGGAGGCGCAGAACCCCTTTGGGTCATTGCGCTCAGTTAGGTATCTTCCCGGTGTGGCATTTCTTCAGAACTTCCTTTGTGCCTATGATGGTTGCATTTATCACGTGATACATAAGTATCTCATTTTGTGAAAACGTGACGGATGCTTTGTCACTTATTTATCGTGTGATAAAAGCAACCATATAGTCATCCCGTAATCCTGTTCTTAGATTGCTGGTGCGATTGCACCAGTAACGGATCTTGATTTGGAATACCCTTGCGCTGTCTTCGAAGTACCTCGTTCCAGGAACAGTTAAGTCTCCTAGCTAGTTGCTCTGTGCGGTGCTCGGTCAGGGCTTCGTTGGTGACGAGTGGCCTGCAATGCAGTAGCAATAGCAATGGCACCAGCTCTTACAGATTTACCTGGATGTTGATCTGGAATACTTCTGTAGGCCCGTCTTTGTATTGCGTAGTCCCTCCTAACTACTATCTTCGTTAGGCACGTTCTGCTGCTACTAGCTGTTCTTTAGTGGCTGGTGCGCCGCTTGAGTTGGTAACTTGACCTGTAGACTAGTGTGGTGTCTTTCAATTAGGTACCTTGTCTCTAGAACAGTTGAGCTCTCTCGCCAGCTGTTCTGTGCGGTGTTCCGCCAGGGCCTGTTGCTGCTGGGCGTCCTGGAGCTGTCGGTGAGTGGCCTGCAGAAGCGCCGGCAGCGGCGCCAGCTCTTGCAATTTCACCTGGAACTTGATCTGCAAACCACAATAGTGTTACTCTTGTGTAAATGCAGCAAAAACATACTTGAATTAAATGATCGAGCGACCGAAAAGTTTGTCATAGATTTTGCATTTGGCTTCGTTTCATTAGTCACACTTGACAATCTGCTTACATGGGCCTTTCTACTTAGATCATGCTATGTAACTTCTCTTCATCCTATTTGTCATGTTACTGTTACCTTGACGCGTTGTATCTCGTAGTTGATCTGTTCCGAGATGCGAACATTCTCTGCGTCCAAAGCCGCCATCTGCCTAGTCTGCTCTTCCGAAAGCTGCTGCGCTTGAAGGTACTGGAAAAGCGGCACATCGGTAAGCTTAACTGCTAACTTAATTTGGTTGTCAACAGGAAATGCAAACCTAATTTTTTCTATGGAAATTACCGGTAATTTACACGTAATCGGGTAATTTGTATACGAAAATTTACCGGTTGGTATTTGTGAAGCCCAAACAGACACGGCACTACACTTATAGTATACGTTCATCCTTCTGTCCGTACTTCATAGGCTTTTACTCATAATCGATAAAATATGATTAAGGTTTACAACTTTTGACTTTTGCTGTCAATTTTCTATAACACACTATTTAGAAAGGCTGAAAAAAGCAAACTAGAAATATAGTTTACGTCACCCTAGGCAAGTAAGATATCCTGCCCGGTACGCGGGAAGATCTCACTTCCTGGCCAAGGCAAGACGTAAAACTTTAGGCACACCGCGGGCGGTAATTCGTTAAGCTCCAGATCGCATACTAATAATGGCACACAAATGCCTGCGGTCTCGGACGTTCACGAATTCACGCCCTAAGTATGTAATGTACTATTAAGCTGTAAATACTGTATCACTGCTACATTAACTATACCAAACAACATCATTTTGTAATGATATAACACTTGTTTCATATTAAACCATTGATACAAAGATAAAACTTAAAGAAGATTGAAAGTTACCTAGTAGAAGAGACCGGGAATCGAACCCGGTACCTCTGGATTGCTGGTCCAGTGCGTTAACCTTTCCGCTACCCTAACTCCCAAGCACCCTTTTGTTTTTTTCCTTATGCTCTGAACAATCTTTGCTTTATACCTATTTCATAGTTACCTTGATACGATAATCTTGTAGTTGAACGTCCATCTCGGACAAAAGTGCATGCTGTTCTTCAATTTCGTTGTTTGCCGCACGAAGCAGCTGACGTAGTTTCTGCACGTTAACTTCCTGTGTAACAAATGGGTAGATAATTTAAGTTTTTCGTCCAGGTAAGAACTCATGCTTTGAACGTCGACATGTTGATTCGAAATACTTTCATTCACTTTGAGATGGACCTAGCATTGAACATTCATTACGCTGTGATGATGATAAGATCAAAAGAACTTTAAATGATGATGAAATATAGTTACTTAGCCTCGGCCCAGCCTTAGAGGGCCAGGGCCCTAGGCACTTGGCATTTGGGGCCCCCTCCCCTATCTCGAAACGGTTTTTAGCAAATTAAATAGTAGATAGTAGTATTTTAAGTGAGTAGAAATAAGGAGAACATAAGAATGGTACAAGTGGTGCTTCTGGGACTGGGGCCCCTAGACTGGCTGAGCCCCTACGCCCGGAACTTGTGGGTTGTGGGCCTAGGGGTAAATATGGTACTGCCTCTGTTACATCAGTATTCTGGTCTTATCGAGGATGTGGAAAGACCGATGATGGAAGCACTTACAGTTTCGAAGGCCTTCGCAGGTGGCCCTTGCATGTTGGTAGCCGGAGCCAGCTTCTCGAACCTCATCTCCAGGTTGCGGAGCTTCGATTTGGCCTCGCGCGCGACGCAGCGTTCGCGCTCCGCCTCCTCCTTGCGCTGGAGGAGCTCTGAGCGGAGTAACGCGCACTGGAACACGTTTCAGATTGTTTAATACGAAGAGCGAAATCAGCGGTTTGATGTGTTCTTGGGATCAATTTTATTTAAGTACTAGTTTCTCGTACAGGCTTGTGCAAAAATATGTACCGATGAAATCGTCTCGTAATGTACCGAAATTTAGTAGTTACTCGTAATTGACCTATTGTCACTAAGTGCAGCTGATTCTACTAGTTTCGAACGATCCCTCGCTATGCATCCTCACGCATCTCTGGTGGAAACGTAGAATGCATCCTATTAAAGCGATGGGACCATATTAGTATTTCGATCATAATCATAATCATTTATTCGCAGTAATATATGGTTACAAGGGGTCTCCTTAAATTAAAATTAGAACAGCATATTACGCCATTTCTGGCGTGCGAATATTTTGCAAACAAGAATACTTGCAAGCATACTTAACCCTTTACCGCATATAGAAAAAAAATAGTTGTTTGAATTTGAACCTTGACCTGTGCCAATAAGGTCCAAGTTCATATCTGCCATATATGGCTTCGTATGCGGTAAAGGTTTAATAACTAAAGAACTCATTAATAGAGTAAAAGGGTCGGTCCAACAGATCCAAAAGGTTCAGAGGCAGATTACACAGGTCTCTGGGCAACTTGGTAAATACCACAGACCATAAGAATACTATAGACTGGGTATTGGGCGGGGCACGCGTAACCGAGCTTAGGCCCAAATACACAAAGATATGTCAACGTGATGTCAACAGTCACTTAGTTACCGTACGAACGTGCTTGAGTAATTATGTGCTAAAAAATTAGAAATATGCCGAATTGTGGCATTATAATCGTCACAGGCGAGATCTGCATACTCAAAAAGATACTTGATACCGTTTAATTTCACTGGAAAGTAATAAAATTCGGTATTTTGTAATATTTCGTAAAATATTGCAGTGCATTATGACAATTATACATTACTAGCTTGACATGGCAACTATTCACGCAACATCTTTAGGAGCACGCAATGTATACGTCCGTCTGACAATTTAGTGCGGGGGAACAAGTCTAAACCATAAATTGTCGATATTCTGTATGGAGGTTTTAATGTGAGCCGCTCGTGTTTCATACTAACTTGTCCATTTTAATTATATAATTTACACTTTATCACCTTGTTTTTTAGGGTTCCATACCTCTATCGGAAAAAACGGAAATCTTATGGGATCACTTTGTTTTCCGTCCGTCCGTCTGTCTGTCTGTCTGTCAAGACCCTTTATCTCGAGAACGCGTGGAGGTATCGAGTTGAAATTAACACTATATGTATATATACTCAGGTCTAGGGTCCCTTAAAGCTGTGAAAAGAAAATCAAGCTTCTACGTTAACGTGAAAAAAAGGTACAGCCGTTTATGTCGCCAAAAACGCACATTTCGTCACTCAAGGGAATCAAAGTGATAGAGTACTTCCCGATGACCTAGAACTATGAAATTTGGCAAGTACTACAAATACTTATAAAAATCTGAAATCGCCACATACTTACTACAAATACTAATAAAAATCTTAAAAAATATAGTACTTTTCAAACATCAAGTCCACCTTTTGTACGATACGTTTTCATTTGTGCAATAAAGATTAATTAAATAAATAAATAGGTAAATCATATTTGGAGAACTTGGTTGCGTTAAGTTTGATTCAAATTCAAATTCGTTTATTGCAAGAACATAGTAATAAATTAGGTGATACAGGTATATACAGTGTTGCTTATGTTCTAACAAATAGGCATGCAAACAAAATAAAACAATATTCAAATACTTAATTGTTACATATTTCAATTTGTTACTTATGTCAAAAATAATTACTAAAACTCAGAATTTGCAGATTAAATTACATTAATTATTACATTATTTTTATAAGTATTTGCACCTCGTTTGTATGCGGCGCCATACATTTCAGATACAAACTTAACTCAACCAGGCCAATTAAGATGGGATAAGTGAAAGTTTGTACGGAACCCTCGGTGCCTACTGAGCCGGCGGTCCTGGGTTCGAATCTCGGCAAGGGCAAATATTTGTGTGATGAACTCGAATATTTGTTCCTGGGTCATGGATGTTATCTATATATATTGTTTATATCGTCGTCTACTATTGGTTAGTATAAGGCCAGGTCGAGTTGTGTACGATTGTCCCTTAATTATTTTGTTTACATTTTATATGATGAAATAAATAAATCTACTCCGTTTATAATTTACCTACTACCTGTTCCAAATGTTGTAAGGTGATGTTTTTATTATTCATATATCACTACATGTAAAGTAAACATTCTGAACGATAGGAAGATTGAGATGGACGCTTCCATTTGATTTCGTCGCCAGAAATTAAAAGGTCTGATAATTTAATTTACGACGTTTACGACCATACAAAATAAATATTTTCAAAATGCATTATACATATTATAAGCCTATACATATTATTATTTTATCGATATCGACTATTTTGATTTGATCACGCCCTTAACCTTTAGAATCATTAGATGCATACCGCTGGCAGAGCTTACATTACATTTTCTGGGTCGTTAAAATTAGACCCCGTGTTACAAGGATAGGGTTCAATTTTAAATGTTTTAAAATTGTAACATGAAACCTTGCGATATTTAGCCAGCGTTAATATCAAAAGTGACACTACTGAATTGACGGAAGTAGAAATCAATTTCTTGTCAATTCGAGGCTTTGTCGTACTGAATCATAAAGTCTCATTTGCCTTTTATTTTATTTCTATTTAAGTTATAATAAAAATAAAGACATTGTCTGATATGCATATAAGGACTAAAATTCTCGATACATTGATCGTAGTAGTGTATGACCACGTAATACGCACACATTAGCTCAGCCAATGTCAACTCACTTCTGTTTGTTGTAAAACCTTATTTTTAAACGAATATAATTGTGTGCGTGTAAAAGTCGGCTACAGCGGTGCTAGAACAAACTGCGCTGAATGCCATCTCCATATACTCCGTGGTAAATACTCTGATAGCCATAATATAGGCATTTCTCTTATAAATTTGCAATTTCGGTTTAGGAAGGAATAATTTACCATCATTACATTTCCTTTGTATTCTGCTACTTACATCAGTTATTTTTTTAAACAAATCTGGATATTGTTTTACAAATATTGCTAGCTGCTTAATATACAGGCACAGCAGTGTAAGTAATTTTAGTCTTTTAAAGAGTGACTTACACGAGTCCGTTATATACGCACCACAAATAGCTCTTGTGTTTAAAGTAGGGCTCGCGGTGGTGTCCGTGTTTCGAGTACCCGTAGCCGGATCGGTGTTACTCGGCAACGGGGACCCGGACCGTTCGGCACGAGTAGGTAACTAGGCTCCGTGTAATTAAGACACGTAGCTCCGTGTTACACGGAGATGCGTCTTAAGTTTCTTAATTACACGCGAATCCGATCCGTCCGTGACGTTGTCGGTTCGAGAAGCTTTCATCCAATACCCGAGCGGGGCCGAGATCCACCGATCCGTAGCCGAACGCAGACACGGATTCGTATCTTTGACGTGTCCGTGTAGTACGTGATCTTAGGACTGCTGGTGCTAAGAACGCGGAACCGTAGCTCCGTGTACGGTTCCGCGTGTAACACGTAGGTATATCAGAAGCCCTAGTTTAAAGTTACCATACCCACTAACCTCAGCTATCTTACTCTTGCACTCGTCTTCGGATATCTTCAGCTGGTCCTTCAACGCGATCACCTCTTGTTCGGCTGGAGTCTGCGCATGACCGAATTTATTATAAACTAGAAAATGTTCGCACAATCCACCCGCGTATTTTTTTTTATTTACCATAGTAGGCTTAAATGTAACCTGTAACTATCTTTGGATGTCATAATGAGAAGACAAAGAAAATTTTACCAACAGAATCTGTTCCATCAACCATCTGATGGTGTTGTTAGGTATTAAGGGGCTACCCGGCAAATTTCACTATTTTCAAAGAGTTTTGAAGTGAAAAAATAAAATGAAATTTGAACTGTTAATTTCAATAAACGGACATTACATTTCAGCTTAGACTCCAATCTTAATTTTTTTAGGATATATCTAACCCAAGTAGAGGAAAATAGAATATGTTGACAGCAATATTCTAAGTATAAACTTACGAATCGGGAAGGCTATCTATAAATGTTTTTTTTTTATACGAGGTTATAACTTGTTTAGGAGATTTACCTACTATCATAATCGTAATCACATGGAAGTACTGTTCAACGCGCGTGGTAATAAGGCCTGCGTCCATACTCTGTTGCCGTATTCATTAATGCAAGGAGGTATTGTGAATGCTGGTATATGTTTGTTAGATTGCGTAAATTTTCTGGTCTGAATCTACTATTTAACTTTAAATTTAAATTTTTAGTGTTAAAATTTCAAGGGTTCCTCTTTGTGCAATCCCCGTGAAAATTAAACGCAATGTAGCTTGGTGTTTAATCTTTATTTCCGTCTAATATAATTTCTAAATACCTCATTTATTAGGAGAAATCTGAACACCAGTAAAGTCCGTTTTCTAGGTTATGTCGGTAGGTAAAGTCTTCCTTGTTACGTGAAGCTTAGACATAAAACTTATATCAATAAGTGTAATAAGTAAGTAATAATGTTTACTTTAATGACGTCTGCTAGTGTTTCAACACATTTTGTACTTTTTGAGCAAGACATTTCTCGAATTTGCGCATAAATTTTAGTGCCGGGATCTCGTCCTCTAGAATTGCGATATTACGGCTAAGATGCGTAAGATGTCGCTAATCACTTCGACGTAGTACGAGCGGCGGCGCCTCCAAGATGGCGCAGCATACTTGACGCCGTGCAATAAATTGTACGAGACTAGTGGGAACGAAAAAAGTTCGAATGCCCAAGGTCATTGAGGCGGGGTATGCCCTTTATATTTTTTCTGGAATAATGACAACTCTCCATAGAAAACTTGTGTTATTATTAGTACAATTTCAGAATTTTATAATACTATAGATATTAAAGAGCGTTATCCGAAAACATCCCGAATCCCTGTTTCTTTCAGAACTTGACGTTTTTGGGTTTATCCTAGTTACTCATCATCGATAGGATTTTTAATAAAGAATAAAACAAAGTGGCCCAAAATTCGTTTGGGAATTTTAGTTTCCATTGCGTAACGCTCGTGGAACTAAAAAGTTCATACCTATTCAAACGTGACGAAATGGAACGGAGAAATTTAGGACACTTTTTTTTTCTTCACATTGTAAGTGCTAATCGATTCTGAGTATGATGAACCCTAAAACGTCAAGTTCCTGAAGGAATAGGAATACGGGTTTTTTTGAAAAACGCCCTAAAACCATAACAATTAATAAATAAAATAAACAATCGTGCTCACCAGGGGCGCGTTGGGGTTACACGAAGCGGGACAAGGGGGGCATATATGGCACTGAAAACAAACACATCAATGAATCCATGGACTTATACTAACCTTATATATTAT
Organism: Apotomis capreana; assembly: GCA_947623375.1. NCBI lineage: Eukaryota > Metazoa > Arthropoda > Insecta > Lepidoptera > Tortricidae > Apotomis > Apotomis capreana. The sequence continues at coordinate 60,860,227 of OX392498.1, read as the reverse complement.
GTTCACACGTTTTATTTATTTTCCCTTACGTTACTTCCCGAAAAATGTGTTTAGAAATACAAATATTCGTTATTGCCACCAAGAATAACCCAACAGAGCGTTTTACAACCCACACCATATTGCAGATTTTTAGTGGTACTAATTTATTTTACTAGTAACGACCAATTCTATTTAACTAACGTTGAAAATCGGTGAAGGTCACTGACGTAAAGTAAAAAACTTGAGTTTTTATTTTCAATAGGATTTCGTATTTTTATTTCGCAAAAATAACGAAGAATTATAGCATGCCTGTAAACAGTCTTTTGAATTTGGGTAATGACAAATCCTTGAAAAATCGCTACTGACGTTTAATGATGCAAATATATGACGTATGCACATGATTGCCATGTGAAAGCTGTTTGTAACGCCACCATCCCTGGACAGGACCGACGCTTGCTACGCTATACTTTTGCTGCCTGTGTAATGCCGCGTCCACATGCTCGGCAAACAACGGCAAACCCACAGGACGCAGTTATATGTTAGAGTGAGCACAGACGTAGTTCCGTCTCACTCTAACGTATAACTGCGTCCTGTAGGTTTGCCGTTGTTTGCTAAGCATGTGGACGCGGCATAAGAAGGTCATCTTGGGGGAAAAAAAGCGGCATAAGACTTACATCTCGTTGCGTTGGTGGCACAGGTGGCATTCCATCCTGAAAAGAAAAATACCAGTTATGGTATACATTTACTGTAGTTATTGTGAAACGATGTAAGGTAAGCTAAGAAAGGACTACCCAGGTACCACACATGCTGAATAATCGCTTATTCAGCCCTTATACAACTTAAGAGCCCTTATTCGTTTTAAAAAAAAAAATTCATATTATGGGTTATGACAAATAAGTATTAGATAATTTCAACAAACTTTTTGAAGTGAAAAATACTTTTTCTCAAACATGCAATGAAATATTGTTTTTACGTTCCTTATAATAGGCTCGGAAGTATCGCTTTTTGGGCGCAACAACTCGAGAGGACTGTAAAGGGATTTCATACTGCTTTTCAGGCCTAGGCCTGCAGAGTAACTTTTCTTTGGTTTCAACTTCAACAACAAGGTCATTCACACAGCTGGCTGGTTTGATAAACAGCAGGTTTTGTTTTTAAAGGTTAGTTGTTAGACTAAAATGTCCTATTTGTCAATTAATAAAATGTTGTTTTTTAAAGTATATTTTTTTATTTCATTGTATGTTTGAGAAAAGCACTATATATGCCTCGTCGTGATAACGGATTCCCGGCCTCGTAACTATCCGGCCTCGCTACTTGGCCGGAAATCCTAATTTTCCCGCCCTCTGATGTAATGTACTATTCCCGTGTTCTAGGTGGTAACAAAGCTATTTCATGCTTTTCATTGGGTGCAGTCGAAAATAAGTTGATTAAACTAATTTTCCCCGTGAATTTTGTCAAGTTCGACTAGTTTTTGAAACAAAAATTATCAATGAGAAATTATAACTGTAGGTTTCAAATATATCTATACCAATAAATCCTAATAGTGCTGTTCTAGGTAGTAATAGTAACATCAATCATATGTTAAGAAACATATTTGATCAGAGGAAAATGTCTAAAACAATCAGCAGTTTAAAATGAATAAGGCCTCTAAACACAGTATCTAAAGAACACATTCTATATAGGTCTATTCGTATTAGCATGGAAAAAAAACAACTTGAACGTGTAGAAATTGTATATCCGCCGTGAACAACCTGAACGAGTTACTATAATGAATATAATGTTACAACTTTTAACGTACCAATAACATTTAAAGAATTATCCCTAACTCAACCTTCCATCATCATTTAGGGCTGCCCTCGATTTCCCTGGGATCCCATCATCAGATCCCAACATGGTGACAATGGGAGGGACTTTTACCATGCCTGATATATTATAGGTAACCTCAGGAGTATATACTCTTTCATTTTTTTTTGAGAATCACTCCACAAATGGCCGTGTAATCGAGTAACATAAAAAAATTGTCGAATAAACGGTCCTCCGTTTTTATTGTCGATTTGTATAATGTTTGTGATACTCACCGGCTGCTCGAAACAGACATTTTGCCCTGCGCTTCCTTTGCACGGTTGGTCACCGCACAGGCCTGCCGTGTGTTTCGTGGTCGCCATCTCGCGAACCACTCGCAAGTCCGCCTCTAACTCGCTCAACTGTTTCTCCTGTACAAGAATAGCATTCCTTGTCATCATCAGCCTATATCGTGTAACTGATTACAAAACGAGTCTTTTCTTTTACCGATTTGTAACTACGGCTGTTAACCAGCTTCGAAACGGGATAACAATCCCGTGTTGTAACTGGTTTCTAAACGGGACTTTTCTATTCTCGATTCGTAACCGCAGTTAATTAAACAGGAAGTTTCGAAACGGGAAAAGTCCCATTCGGTAACTGGCTTCAAAATTTCAACAGGGAATTTCGGAGTCCCATTTTGTAGCCAGTTACAAAACTTACCAAAGGGGTTCTATCACTATTGTCCCCTGGATCACTGGACAAAGCGATAAAGAAACGTCGATCCGCCGACTTACTAGATCAACGTATGTCCCGTTGGGTTCTCCGCTCGCCGCGGGGTCGGGGGCTGGTTGCTCCGGTTTCTGCAACAGACGGTTTAAATTATTCCCAACAAGGCCAATATGAACTCTTGAAGATGAATCGCGAAGCAATTCGAAACATGTCGAGCGTTATTCTACTTTATCGATGTGGGGGTTTACCCGGTATATTCCAAGTAGCACACAGGCATTAGCACTTATATAGCCTTTATACTTTTACTGTTTGCTACTGGGATTACACTTATGTATTGTAATAATAATGAGGCTAACTAATATCGTGTTGGTAGATCGATCCTAGCGCCAGGCAGTGCTCGTCATTACCATCCCCCATGACGAAAACCTAGTGAAAGCCGAGAAGGACAAACTCAGCAAGTACCTTGACATGGCTCACGAGGTGACCGCCATGTGGGATGTTGACTCAACGATCATTGTCCCGATAGTCATTTCGGCGAACGGTCTTATAGCGAAGAGTCTCAACAAACATCTTAAGACTCTTCGCTAGATGGCTGGATCAAGGGCCAGATACAGGAGGCGGTACTCCTGGACATCGTCAGGAGGTTCCTCTCAGCAGTTGCAGCCCTAACCAACGGTAGCCTGGGCCCTGCCCCGCTGCCGGCGGCACCCTAGGTTGTGTTTCTTATAATGCGTTTATATATTTTGTAATTAGTTTAATGTATTTTACTTTTTATATACATATATTGTAAAAACCTAGCCTAAGAAGAATAAATAAAGGCTAATATAAGTAGAAGCAGTCACCTCAGCAGTATCAGTAGAAGGCAGATGTCCAGCGCTCACTATCGCCTGCAAAGATAAACACATTTTATTGCAAATGGTTACCTATCGTAAGACCGAAAATTTTTAATTCTTCGGAAGTAATTTTTTTCCAAAAACTGTTATTTTTTTCAGAATAATTATTTAACAAGTCTAACCTAACCATTAGGTTAGGGTTCTTTAAAACGATGTTTACATAACCCTGAAAATGTTACAAGTTTCAGGAATAAAATACTTTCGGGCAAATGAGAACTGAGCGAAACGGTACAGATGAGAAACAATGTTTCAGAGTTAGGATACCTGTAGAAATGTTTTCTAGAATTTAAAGTCGGCTAAGTTTGGGATCGGGAATATAAAGCTATGAAAACAATTGACCATGTAAGGTTTTATACCTTAGGATATTTCGAAATGGTGTTAAAAAAAATAGTTCGTGGTTGAAAATATAATAAAATAAAATCGGACAAAGTATCTAGTTTTTGAACTGGTTCACTATTATCTTGCAGAAACTTTTATGACATATGTTTTGCATAACGTTTCCGAAAATTTCCAGAAACTCCTAATTTTGTGTGGGAAATTAAGAAAGTTATCGGAAATTTTCGATAACGGCACATCACTATCACTCAGATACACGTATACACAGATACATAATATGTTAAACTTATAACAGACTTTTTCGTCGAGGGGACTGAAAGACAAACATGACAGGTACATTCGTGTTGATTAGGGTATATCTACCTGATGTACAAAATCCCATGCCAAACGGCACAGTATTTACATAATTGATTTACGATGTATTACTTCGGAACAGCCTGTATGTAAATACATTGTAGTTCATGTCATGTCATTAGTGTCACTTTAATCTCAGCGTTATTGATGGCAAACAACTGACACAGAATGTTACTATTTATTGTTGACTTGCCTCAATTAAATTTGTTATCTTTTTTTCTTTTGATCTAATCAAATAATATATATATTATTAGAGCATTCCTGAGACATGACTATACTCGGGAATTAGGTCTTTGTCTAGAAGCCGAGGCACGTTCTATATTATAATCATAATCGTACCTGCAATCTCGCGTTATCCCTGGCAAGCAACTTCAGTTCAGCCTGGAGTCGTACTGTCTGTGCCCTTGCTGTTTCCAACCGCTGATCCTTTACCATCAACTCCTTGTACAATATGTACCTACAACAACATAAATCATAAACCATCATTCATCATCAAAGGCCTTTCAGTCATTAACAGGCTATATGAACAGCCCAAGCAGCACACAAACTGCATAAGCCCTTATACAGCTCATATACAGCTAATTTAAGCTGAATTAAAGCTGTATAAGCCACTGTGCTACTTGGGAGTGTCTTGCAGAATAAGTTTCTGTCAAATATTTAATTTTAGTGACAAACTTTTATAGCCGACTGTACTTTTCTTTGAAGATAAATCAATTGCCCACTGAGACGATTCTTAAGACCCAGAACGCGGTGAATTGCTTTATTTTTATTACTCAGTTTCTAGAACCACCTTTCGGCTCCATTTTAGCTCGATTATTTTGAGTACCGTGAAACATGCCAACTTTGCCCGCTTTTTTCGTAAAAACCCGAATTTCTCTAATTTTTTCTATGACGGGATGAAGTTTTTTTTTTGTCTAACGCATCCATCGTATTCATATGCATGCGTTTATTACGAGAAACAATTTTTAAATCTACATTTAATCAATTTTTTTATCAATTTTCACCTCGGGTAAAGTTATCTAAACTTTTTCAAACATTGCCCAAATCGATTATTTTCGTAACTATAGCCCCTACAACGTTAAGATAAGGATCAGTATAAAATCTGGGGTAATAATGGCCTTCCACGTAAATATCTTGGTCTTAACTGTACAAACACGTGTGCAATATGGGTGGGCAATGTTACATAGGTATTTTGTTTTCCTCCATACAAGCCGAATCAAGCAGTTTGAAATTGTCAGGGTTGTCACTTTTAGTTGAGTAAACCATCTTTACCAGTACCATTATCAAAATGAAAAATGTATGCTTAATATTGGATACTAATAGTTAGGCGGTTATTTTGTTACTTCGCGTTAGAATAATCTAAAAAACAATTGTCATAATTGAATATTCTATGTTTTTTTTGTTTTATGGACGTGACATGACATGACATGCAGCTACTGCTAACAGTACAACGGCTTAATAGAAATATAATTTACCTTACCTTAAATACATAACCCTCCTTTATTTACGCAGTCAGGTAAAATTACGACAAGGTGACAACCCTAACCCTTTTTTTAGTCTGGGCAATGTTGGCATTCATAGGTTAGCAAGTTACTAGATAACATTGCCCAACATCATAACTCCGGTTTTAATAAGTATTTTTAGTACAAACTACAATAAAAATGATCTAAAGTTCTTATTTTATAACAAGCAATAAGATACATTCACCTGAGGCTTCCCCATTCTGTAAAAAATACACCAGAACTTCACCTAGAATTGGCCCGCCAAATCACGCACCTTATTCAACTAGTCCTAACACGTTACGGAATGAAGTTGCGCGCAAATGTGATTCCCAGTGATACCACAGATATAATCTATTTTCCACTAAAAATAGTAGTGTTGCCAGAATCATGTTGAAATTGTTTACAGAAACGTTTCTTTTTTTAAGTAGCGTTTTGGGCAAAGTTCCCTCTGGAGGCAAAGTTGGCGTATTTCACGGTAAGTATTTTATGTTTGACTGAAGATCTTTTTCTGGATTACTGCTAAGACCCCTAAATGGCCAATCGTCAGCGTATTTTCGGCATTTTTATGTTTTTCGTTATTCGTATTCCAACAAGATATGTTGGGTCAGATGATAGTTAAAAAGGTATGTTAAAGTTTTGGTTTTCTAATGAATTCGAAAGACACTTCGGAGTCGTGTTTTACTTTGATCACTGTTAAAGCATCTTGTTCTTACGTTGTGGTTAATTACCTACACGGTAATAACCACGAGACCATTGACGAAAAAACCGGGTGGATGAAATGCTCTGAAATTCGCCCGGGTATAGAATACGTCAACCACTCTCACCTTACACCTTCTGGAAGTTTCTAGTCATCTTTATAAACGGAGATGGAGATGGAATGTTATTTATTTTTACGCATTTATAGCAGTTTTTCAGGAACGGTATTCTTCGTCACCCATAATTTTGCATTGTTTATACTAAAAGTGTCATATAATTTTGAATGTCAATTGGACATGACTTTTTTTTAATCTGGGAGGCGACGGCTTTTACAGTATTGTTTATCAAGCAAAAAGGTTGACATTATTTTAGCTTAAAAGAAGACACGAATCAAAATCAAAGTTCAAAATAAAATAATATTTATGCTTATCCCATATTAAAAAAAATATGGCTGTAATAACATCAAAAAAACAGGAGGTGCCTTTTTTAGGATGATACCCTTGCCAAAGGCCAAACTGGCTTATTTTTGAGACCTGACGGTACACTGTGGTTATGTGTACCCTTAGACGGTTCTGGACTTCCGGTCTGCAAGTCAACTCTTGAGTTAGAGGGTTCCGATACACCTGTTATTATTTCTACCCTTAGAGTTTGATGGTTCCAAACTACTTTCGGTACACTGTGGTTAGGTCCACCCTTAGAGTTTAAAGGTTCCGGTCCGGTACACTGTTGTTAAGTCTACTCTCTGTAATATGTAATATAGTGACTCTCTACCCACGTATGACACAGTCTGCATAAGAGTATATACAGCCTTTACCAGGCCCTTACACAGCTGAAATAAGTCGTATAATGGCTGAATAAGCTCTTATAGGGCATGAGTGCTACTTGAGTACTGCTTAATATAGATGTGTTTTAGTGTTATAATTATAAGGCCTTATTCCTTTTAATTATTATTTTTTATATTGACAAATATATTATTGATAATTTCAAACAACTTTTTGAAGTGAATAATACTTCTCACCGAGTTCTAGGTTCTAGCTATTTAATTTTTTTGTTGCGTGAACTTGAAAATAAGTTTAAAAATCAAATTTACGAGTAAGTAGTTTTTTAAACCAAAATTGTCAATGAAAAATTTAAACTGTAAGTTTCAAATATATACCAATAAATCCCAATAACCCTGTTCTTAGTAGTAACATCAATAATATGTTAAAAAACATGTTTGATCATAGCGAAAAATGTCGAAAACAATCAGGATTTTAAAAGGAATAAGGCCTTTTAATGATGCACGGCATTACCGTTTGACGTCCAGATCAGCGTTATCGGCCGCCAGCCGCTCCTGCATATCCAGGCTCTCGCTCAGCCGCCGGGACAGTTCCAATTCCTGGGTCAAAACACGCCTCTCACTCATCCATAAACCCATTAAGAAATTATTAACGTTAACGAAACGAAGTTACGTTATAATGACAATGGTACCAATTAGAAAGCATACTCTTACACGCGAGAAAAAACTAAATCGGTTACGCCGCCTTCGTAGTAATCAGGGAGCATATGTAGAAACCAAAACTAAAAAAAAGTTTATGGGCTCGAAAACCTGAATAAAAGGCAAACGATACGTTTATGTCTTGTTCCTACTAAGGTTATCCACTCAATTGCTTCGAATTTTGAGTTGGACTCTATTTATATAATAACTAAAATAAGAGCGGTGACAGGTAGCCGTAGTTACCAAAAGCAATCTAGTGGCTAGTATCGTATCGTAGCATTACAGTCAGTCACTCCACAGTAGAAGAAATGAGTGGAATCTAACAATATGTGGCGGTCACGTATTGTTAGAAATCGAATTTAACTTTGAAAAATATCCACGCATTTTAGAAATACTGTAGGCTACCAAATATTCTAACCCTAGAAATAACACAAGAGCCATATTTTACATAGACCACCATACCGTAACGTATTCACGATGAAGACTCAACTTAACGACGTGAATAGATGGTTCAAAATATCTTAATATGAGTGAGTCACACAGAGTTAGAGATGTGAATAGGGAAACGTTCTCGAGAACGGCTCATCCCTACACAGAGTATACACAGAGATCTACACACAATAGCGCGGAGAGCGCTGTCTGTTAGAGCAAATATGATTGCACGCAGGTAAATATGCTCGTTGTTCCAATGAAGTAAAAATTACTGTATTCCGAGCATATTGTCCTACTTTCGACACGATCAGCTTGTGGACCAATTACAGCCCAAAGTCATACAGCGCTCTTCACGACCAGTTCCAATAACGCGTTCAGGTCGCTGTTGCGGCTGCCCCCGTTCTGCAACTCCTCCGGCATGTTCGCTGAAGCGAGCGTGGATTGCTTTTTCGCCGCCATGCGCAAGAGATGCTCTTCGACAGCGCGGCGGGCGCGGGACAGTCGCAACAGCCTCCGGCAGTCGCGGCTGACAGGCTGGATGGCCTTTTATGAAACATTGGATGTCGCTTCACGCACCCAGAGCCTCCGTTTGTGCGGAAATTGTAATTGTATAATTTATATGTACTAACATTAGTTTAATAATTTATTTTGTAATTACTAACAAAATGGGATGACATTAGGTATCTGAAATAAAAAAATATTATTATAACGTACAGACTTGCTCCGCAGAGAACCGGGGCCCTTGATAGGCGGGCGAGGTGCAAGCAGCTCGCACGGCGGATCCATGCGGAGCTCATGCACCAACGGCGGTTCTGAACAACAACAGTTTAGCTTCAATAAATAATCAGGCTTCCTATTACCATCCAACCTTTAGGAAAACACCTATTAAGGGCTGGAAATATAGAATAGAGTCCTGTGACAGACAGTGAAGGCTGATCAGTAAAATGGGTTTCGTCAGCATTCTTTGTGGACAGAATCATAAAGTGTTTCGTTCTTTCGTGCGTTACCGAGATATAAGTGCACATGGACAAGTAACAAAATCGGAATATTTTTTTTTTCTACGAGACAAAGACTACAGCTTTACTAACCATACGCGTCCCCCGGCATGTATCCCGGCGGGCACACATCTTCCACTTCCTTTTTTTCTCTCTCCACCCCCCTATCCCATCGCACCTCCCTCTCTCTCCTCCTTTCCTCTCTCCCCTCCCCTCCCCCCTGCAGTTCAGCGGCGCTGCGTTGCAGTTTTTCAGCCTCGCGGAGAAGCTGGGCCGCCCGCGCAGTAGCCGCGCGGACATCTTCTGGGCCCCAGTTACCAGCTAAAGCTTTCTGCAAAAGGCTCGGATTTTTATTGCAGCAGAAACGGGTGCTAACGAAATTTAAATATTGAAATAAATGGTTATGAACCAACTCATATAACCAGCACTTATAGGACAACTGGGACACGCGACTATTTTGCGCGAGAAATATTACGTGTCTCTTTCTTCGCTGTACTGTGAGAGAGTGACGGGCGATGCTGTCGTACGGCAAGAGTCGCGAAGCGTAGTTGTGCTAACGGGCAACGTGTAAGCAGCGACTTGTCATTTAACGATTGTAAAAAAGTAGCCTATTTCGAAATGATTTCGCGTATTGAATTCTCCACTAATAAATACCACTACATAAAACAGATAGCGCAAAGAAAGAGGAAAGTGAATGAGAGAATGTGATTTCCTGCATCATTAAATGATAATGGAGTTGTTCGCGTCAAGTCGACTCCTACTCCTCTTTTCCCTTCTCAACTACCAAGTAATACTAGTTTAGACTTCTCGTTTTCTTCACGTTTTCTCGATTAGCTATTGTCTATGATGATATCCAAAAACAAATTGTCAAAAAATTTATGATGAAATGTGTGATTTCAACACCTACCTTTTACATTCTTCAAGTTATCACCTATACGGAAGCATTCGGCTGTAGTCTGCTATTATCCACCCAAGTAGCAAACAGGCTGCATAAGGGCCAAATATGCCGCTATTAGAACTCTAATTTAAGCTGTGTAAGGGCTGTTATAGCGCTAAAGGCAGCTTGCAACTGACAACTGCGGCTTGGGCAACTGACGAAGTATCTACTGATACCTGGTGCAGGTCGTTGAGGTGGTTCCTAGCGTCCCGAAGAGCGTGGGTGCCTCGTCGCATTTCAGAGCGCCACGCAGCACTGGGCTCGGCGTCGCCTGAAGACTCTGAAACGTGACGTGCCACGAGGTCTTAGCGGCGAGTGAGCGTGCGGGGCAGCAGGCATGCCACGGATACCAAGCGATTCGTCCGCGCACATGCCGCCTTGAAGTCATGGCGTCTTTCCTAGACGGCCTAGACGCTGATACATTTATTTTCGCCACACGCCGCGCCGCTCGCAATACGACCTACTGACAGTGGACATTGTGACATCGGGAGATAAAAGCCCTGGAGGCATATTTTTCGCAACACATATCTTGTATCTACAGAACTACAGCATGAATTTTCTCAAAACCGGTACTACTACGTCAGATATAAAATATGAACGTGGTGCGGTGTCATTAGCCGGCCATATTAGCCGAAGAACCGATAACCGGTGGGGTAAACGTGTTCTTGAGTGGAGACCGCGGATCGGCAAGCGTAGTGTGGGATGCCGTCAGACTAGATGGAGCGATGATCTGTGCAGGGTGGCTGGCAAAAGCTGGATGAGAGTAGCCGAGGATCGCGTACAATGGCGTGCAGTTGGAGAGGCCTATGTCCAGTAGTGGACAAGAATAGGCTGATGATGATGATGATGATGATGCGGTGTCATTATTACTGTGTTCGCCAGGTGTACAGATTAGATCTTAATTTGACAAAAACCACTAAAGTTCCATAATTCAAGCTTCATTAGGGTTCGATAGTTCAAACGATTGCAGTTCAGAAAATAATACATTAAAAGGGTCATAGGTTTAGTCCAGTGTATTGGACAATTCCAAATTAAAAAGCTTAAAAGTCTACATTTGCAGTGTTTACAGAACAAGTACTTACGGGGTGACTGGATCTGTAACAAAATAATGAAATTAGACAAATTATGAGAGATTTTATTTAGGATATTTCTTTAGACTTTATGCCACAAAGATTGATGACGAAGGAGGGTTGCTTAGGGTAGGTAGACCACGGTTTTTTTTTTTTTTGATCTGATCCTTTGCAGGTGGGCCTGCGTATGTGCACGTCGTAACTGCACGTCGGATATGTGTCCCAACCTCTGAGAAGAAAGGACAAGATTTTGCGAGAGGAGATGCCAGACATCCGAGGGATGAACTGGACTTTTGGTTACTCTCAGTGTTACCTAATAATTAGTTGCCATGAGGTGGAGAGGCAGCCCTCTGAGAGGCTGGTAATCTAAGAAGGGGACGAGGTAGACCACGGGTTACGGGTACGTTGATGAGAAGAAATCTTAGTATGCCTGTCCATTCTCGCAGTTTTACAGTACTCTTAGCCGCCAGTACGGTCACGTCAACTTATAGTAAGGGTAATTGGTGAGCCAGATCGGTCTTAGTTGATCACTTTTCCGTGTTGTTTATCCCTTCTTCTCTATCTAGAAGGTTGTAGTGCGCTTGCATCCATTGAGGTTCTGAGGGGTTACCCTCATCTGGCAGAAACTTGTTTTACCGAAAGTAATGTTTCGCATAATACTTACTCATTTCGCAGAAATTTTCTGCCGCTTAAACGGGAAATATATTTTGAAATGTTCTTGTGTATCCTGGTAGATTAGGATAGGTTAGGTTAGGTGGGTTCTGAGAAGTAATTTGTAAGTCCGAGTGGACTGCAGTCAACCCTCACTATGTATATAAGACATAGTGGATGCAAACCTTGTGTCCTTTCCTAGACCGTTCATAGCTGCTCGCCCCTCTGGTTACGCTAGGGGCACGTTTGCTGCTTACACTTTGCGCCCGTGGCTGTAAAAGAAAATACTTGATAGGTAACATTACGTCTATATGGGATAGTTCACTAATCTACATAAACAAACGGTCTTCGCCTTTCGGAATGGGAGCGCACCACTAGTCCCACTCTTGCCATTCTTGTCTTGAAGTTAAGGCAAATCTGACCCTACCGTGCAGTACCATTGTAGCACACAACATCAAATACCTACATTTTCCACGAAAACTAAAAGGGCTTCTGATATCCGTGTTACACGCGGAACTGTAGCTCCGTGTTCTTAGCACCGGCAATCCTAAGATCCCGTACTACACGGTCACGCCAAGACACGTAGCTGTCTGCTTTCGGCTACGGATCGTCGTAACCCTTCCCCGCTCGAGTATTGAACGAAAGCTTGTCGAACCGACCCTTATTATATATGTTTGTAGTTTATTTATATCTGAATCAAACTTAAATTTTATTTTTGCATTGATTCCAGATGTTTCTATTTAACAGAGACGGATCGGATCGCGTGTAATCAAGAAACTTAAGAAACGCGTCTCCGTGTAACACGGAGCTACGTATCTTAATTACACGGAGCCTAATTACACGTGCCGAATGGTCCGGAGTTACCGGTACACGAAACATGGTCACGACCGCGAGCCCTAATCACTACCTACGCAGTTTTACATACCAAGGAACCAAAAGGGATCAAACTACTACGTTAGAATAGTCATTCTTCACCACAGTTAAGTATCTTATAGCTCTGCTACAACGTCGGTGGCTTCGCAGCGCCATCTTTCGGTCACGGCCATGTGCCTTTATCGAGAATGTTTCCCAATTAGTATGGTCGTGGTGGTTGTCGACGCGTTTGGCTCGGTTTGTAGACACCTGCCTACTGAGCCAGCGGTTCCGGGTTCGAATCCCGGCCAGGGCAAATATTTGTGTGATGAACTCGAATATTTGTGCTTGGGTCATGGTTGTTCTATGTATTTAAGTATATATTTATCTATATAAGTACATGTATCGTCGTCTAGTACCCATAACACAAGCCTTTTTGAGCTTGATTTCGGACTAGATCGATTTGTGTGAGGTTGTCCGATATTTATTTATCTATTTATTTATTTATGGGAAATGTTCTCGAGAACGTTTGTCCTCCATAGAAGTTGAGAAACTATCTCGGCACATCTCTCTCGGCATGACTCACGCCTACAACCGCTGCTTGACGTTATCAACCGAAGTCATGGCTTGGTCTTTAGCTTTATCAGAATGTATGGGCTGATAGTTACAAGTTTAATCTCGGATGCGGTGCGATCAGGGTGTGAGACCCTCGGAGGAGAGTCCACCGACATACGGGGAGAGGGGACCGCTGGATCGCTCGCACTTGCGCAGGCAGCCTGTGAACATTGAAATAAATATAAAAACGGTTTAACCTATTGACCGCCAAGCGGTCTAGCAATTTACCGTGCCACTGACGCCAGAGTAAAAATAAAGATGTGCCCCAAAATCAACAGGGATTGAAAAATACTTGTAGCGGTTAGAATTACAAAGTTTTTGATCATTGAAATTTGGACGGCTGTGGCCAACGTGGCGTCAGGGGCACGATTTTTTGTTGACGGCCACAGCCGACTGTGGCGGTCAAAAGGTTAAACTCACATAAAATTGTCAGGAACGGCCCGACATGTTTCGCACTCATTTGGAGCTCTTCATCAGGGGTAGCTATCCGTGCTGCTACGCGACTCGCGACTCGACTTATTAAAGATGTCTCACGATAGTTTTAATAATATTATAACATTAAAATAATTAACTTTATTCTGTAAGCCACAAGAACATTGTGTGGTTCCAGAGGTATTTCCTACCGCGAACTCTCCGCACGTGGAGCTTTCTGCAGAGGCTTTGCCGGGGGCTACAGTATGCGGTTCTTCAAGAGGGGAGTAAATAGGTTCTTGAAGGGTCTGTATTGACATTAAACAAAAGGGTTAGTGTCCCTTTTTGGAGAATACACCCGTCTTCACATCTTCGTTATAGTACCCTCACTCTGGTTTTAACTCCCGACGAAAGAGGGGTCTTACTTAGAGTAAATACAACTAGAAACCTAGTCAGCGCTTGAAAATGGAGTCAGTTATAGTTAGCCACGGCCCGTTACCGGCTCAGTTTTGTCCGTGTGCGTCTGTCACAACGTCAATATCACAAGCAACACGTCTATGATTGGTTCGTAGACACGCACACATACAACCAAAATCGGCTTCATCCTTAGCAAATCTATTGTATGAAGACTCGTTCTAGGCGTACTTATTCCAAGGGGTTTTATAAGTTTAGCTTGTGTTCGTTAGTGTATCTGTGTGTCTGTCTGCGGCATCGTGCTCCCAATCGAATGAACCGATTTGACTGAGATTTTTTTGATATAAAAAACCTTGTTTGCCGATATGGTTCTCGTCTATGTTTGGTGGAAATACAAGCTGTAGTCTTCAAGACTTCATTGAAACTAGTGAAAGATTTAACCAATTTTGCAGAAAATTTTGATTTTATTTACAGTTTAAGTAGCATTTTCTATCACTCTTTAGATGGGGATCTCATGATGACTAGCTACGTGTGTCACGGGTGTTTAAAACTTTGAATTTAGGTTATTATTCATTAAATCATCCTCGTTAAGCTTATTGATATTATTTCGACCGACCACACATTTAATGTCACTTGTAGTATCATCAATAATATAAAACAGACTTACCTTCATTCTATCGCAACTGCTGATCCCACACAAAATAATACAAATCACAAAACTATGTAAACTAGTATCAAATAATTAACGCCGACTGACGGACTGCTTGACAGAATGTTTTTTTTTTATTTCACGTAGGTCAAGGAGGTAAGTCTAGTAATAAAGTCATTAAACACATATTTATTTTTAAATGATTAAAAACTTCCCCCTTTTTTAACCCCTAACGAAAAAGGCGGGGTGATTTGTGTATTTGTGTATCTGTCTGTCTGTCTGTGCCGATGTAGGTACAAACGGACTAATTTGAGTGCGTTTTTTTCTAATCGAAAGAAATGGTTCTTTGCTATGGTTTGGTAGAAATAGGGCCAGTAGTTTCCAAAATATTCAGCTTTAATTGGAACAAGTGATGCTGAATTGGATCACGTAGCATTTTATATATTAACTCATTGAATGAGGGTCTCATGATGACCAGCTACTTGTGTCGGGGGTGTTTTTAATTTATTTAATACTAGCTGTGCCCCGCGGTGTTATCCGCTCACTACATTTACAGGAACACTACATTTATTCGGGATGAAAAGTATCCTATGTCCTTCCCCGGGACTGAAACTATGTATATACCAAATTTCATCTAAATGGGTTCAGCGGTTTTAGCGTGAAGAAGTAACAGACAGACAGACAGGCAGACACACTTTCGCATTTATAATTAGTATGGATGGATGGCCGGGTGCACGACGTCAGCGCCGCCTAGCGTTCGCAACTTTGGCGGCTCTGTCAAAAGTGTTAAATAATGGACGCAACAAAATGAAGGTAAATAATTGAAAATATTGATTGTAGAGCACCTGACAAGTGCAAAATCTGTTTGTTTTTAATGTAAAACACATTTGGTTCTTAGCTTCATTGAAGAAAGTTATTATTAATATGTGTGTTTAGTATTATCATGTCAATGTAGGTACTTCTTTGTTGTTTCCTTACAAATTAAAGGAAAAACCGGCCAAGTGCGAGGCGGACTCGCGCACCGAGGGTTCCGTACAAACACTTTCCATCCCTAAGTGGTTAAGTTAAGTTTGCACCTGGTATGTATGGCGCCCCATATAAATTAGGTGCAAAGTTAGGTATTAATAGGTATTAAAAAAAAACTACTTACTAGATCTCGTTCAAAACAATTTTCGTTGGTAGTTTTTATAGTAATGTACATCATATGTTTTTTTTAGATTTTTCATTTTCTTATTTTAGAAGTTAGAGGGGGGGGGGACCAACTTTTTTCCACTTTAGAAGCGTCTGTCACGCAAACTATTCGGTTTAGAAAAAAAATATTTTTGAAACCTCGATATCATTTTTGAAGACCTATCCATACATACCCCACACGTATGTGTTTGATGAAAAAAAAATTTTTGAGTTTCAGTTCGAAGTATGGGGAGCCCCCAATATTTATTATTATTTTTTTATTTTTGCACCAAAATCTTAATGCGGTTTACAGAATACATCTACCTACCAAGTTTCAACAGTATAGCTTTTATAGTTTCGGAAAAAAATGGCTGTGACATACGGACGGACAGACAGACGGACAGACGGACAGACGGACAGACGGACAGACAGACATGACGAATCTATAAGGGTTCCGTTTTTTGCCATTTGGCTACGGAACCCTAATAATGTTTTATTGCTGTTTCGTCCTGTATTATTACAGTTTACCACACAACACCTATCGTGACCCATTTTATTTCAGTTTATTATTTTATAGCAGAAAACTTAAGCATTATAACTGAAAAGTATGACGTTCGACAGAAACAGAGCGGCCAAAGTTACCGCTTTTGGCCACATCAAGCGCTGCGATCATTTTCGCTTTTCCTACGCGACCTCTGCACCCGGCCAATACTTCTCAGATCATCAGAAAGAAGTTCAAAAATTAATTTTGAATAATTCATATCCAGTATCAATGTTAGTCAGCAGAGAGAAGAGAGAGGAATAAGAGGCTCACACTAACATCGATATATTTGTCGATAAAATATTTTGCTACATCAAACATCACTTAGTATCGCTGCCCCGAAGTTAAGATTTGGTGAAAGCAACCCATCTTACGTCTGATTTATCAATAAAATAATGATTTATTACACGTAACACCATTTATTATTCAGATAGAAGTTTACATAGACAAAGGCGTGGTATTACAGCAGCAGTATATGAATCGGCATGAAACCTATAATATAATTACGAATATGTGGTTAATTAAACCTTAGCTAAGACCAATTTATAATGTCCATTTTGATAATACTGCGGAATTGTTTTTTAACTATTATTTAATATGGCATATTAAGGCACCATACCAATTCAGATATTGCACAATAATGTAGGTACTAACTATAAAATCGTATTACATTAATAATTATTAATAATAATTAATAATACCGGGTCAATGAAATTTTATTCCATTGACTGACAGGAATGCGAATTGAATCCTTCGATTGTGTGGAGAAATTAACTATGGATTTAACAGGGTCTACTACGTCGAGAGCGGGCTTTTAAATATTTCCAATAAAAATATATATTTTTGTAAACCAGTGTAATTTTAAAACACATCGAAACGAGGTGTTTTTAAACCCCGACGAAAAAAGAGGGGTGTTATAAGTTTAACATGTGTATCTGTGTATCTATATGTGTGTCTGTTTATCTGTGTGTCTGTGTATCTGTGTGTCTGTGTATCTGTGTGTATGTATCTGTGTGTCTGTCAGTGGCATCGTAGCGCCCAAGCGGATGGACCAATTTAAGTGCGTTTTTTTTATCGAAACACTTTTCGTCGAGGTGGTTCTTAGCTATGTTTGGTGGAAATAGTGCTATTAAATTTCCGTTAAATAACTTTGCTGTAAAAAAAAGTAGGAATCCTTTTTTAAGGCCGATTCACTTCGCATTGTTCTGACAAATAATGGGTCCCTATTGGTATCGTGTGCTTTATGAACTGGGGGCATACCTTGAACTTGCCGCGCGATCTTGCCTTGCTTGCACAGTATTGTCAGGTAAGTGACAGGTACTAGGTAGTGTTTGTCGCGCGACAATGAATCGCGCGTCTAAGTTATGGTCATAAGTGGTAGCAGTGCATAATGCCCACAATACCCATTGGATCCTATTGTTTGTTAGAACAAAGCGAAGTAAATTCGGCCACAAAATAGGATCTACAAGTCGACAGTCGAGTTTTTAATTAGGCGAACTAACTTGACAGTTCATTGCACACGAATGTTGCCACAGTTTCGCTAGTGTTGTAATATCGATATTTAATTTTGCATTATTACACGAATCAATAATAAAAAAACGGTTGGAATCAAAATTATTTCTTCTCTTACATCGAACGAACTGTATTTTAGGACATCGCTAAGAACACTGTCCGCCTTTTTGTTTTCTTGAGAGTTCCATGGTACTATCGAATACACTGATAACTGTATATTTGTACAATGTATTACATTATAAGATACATCCATTTGTGGATCCACCATAGCGTGTTCTGGAATGTATTAATAATGACTATTTGCCGATGCCCCTGTGCTCTCGACTTAGTACCGTTCGGAATGTGAGAAACGCTTAAAAATAATATACTGGGTAATTTAGTGCGATTACAAAAATATTAAAAAATATTTATCGCTTATCTTGTCTATTTTACGAAATCATTATCACTGAAATATCTTCCAATAGACTCCATATTTCCATGTAAACACTAGTCGATACAAAGCGAGCAACTTGACATAAAAAAACGATTAATTTTAATCATTACAATACTTTAGGCCATATTCAATTAATTCCGATCGAAAATATCTTAAAATATCACTCGTACGTCATATTGGAAGCAATTCGTCAAAGTAAATGTGCATTATAATAAAAGAAATTTTGGCTAGCATTATTTATAAAGAATACAACAAAAATATTGATGCATCAATTATTTTACTGACAAATTATATTGGTATAATTATACACAATCCCAGAGTAAAAAACATTGTTTTTTTTTTTTTAATCTTTCTTCAAATTGCTAGCGAAAATTAGTAATAAACAAACAATTGAATCCCATTGTAGAAGAAGAGTATTCGAGACATTTATGATATAAATATAATGTTAAATATCGATACCAACTACAAACAGTTACGATTACAATGTATGATTAAAACGGACTTGTTGAATTAAGAATAGCGATTGAGAAAGCGAATTTTTAAAATCACTTGGTCTTCACTAGTTACTTTAAAGTTGGTTCATGGCTGAAACCATACAATTTATTTCCACGTTACACGCGAAAATTAAAAAACAACTAGTACAGCGGTGAGAATTGGAATATGAATATCGGGTATTGTGGAATCAGAAGTGGGATCAACTGAACTTATTTTTTTTAATGAACCTTTGCAAGTGCACCTGCGTGTGTGCGGCCTCTAACTGCAGATCTGAAGTGTCTCTACCTCTGAGAAATAGGAACAAGGTGGGTTTGAGAGATTTGCCAGCCACCTGAATGATGGATTGGTCTTTGAATATCTCTCAGCCTTCTGGGAGGCTGATAGTGTGAGGATAATCTACGGGATTTAATTTAGGAATCACCAGGACTCGTACTTTTAGTGCTGATGACGTAAAAATAACGCCATTTTGCACACAGGATGTGGTAACAAAATAAGTTTTAATATTATTAAAACTATCGTGAGAAATCTTTAATAATCATAAAAACAAATCATCATTCAAATGGGAAAAACCATTTTCACAAATAATTTTCTGGCTTAAAGTAAAAGTACAAATATCGGACATACGAGCCGCCTCCATGAGAGTGAGAAGCACCAGAAGACATATCAACCCCTTCGATTGTGAAGATGGAGCAGGCATTCTTCACTAAGCAAGATTTTTCCATCAACCTTTGATAATAACTTCCAGAATATTCATCCAATCTCACCGCTGGATAAAATTTCAATACTATAATACTGTCGGATAATGTTGGATTGGCACAAGATAATTTTTTCTATAAATACAAATATAGGTCGAAAAATACTTTTTAAACACTTTTAAGAAATAAACATGATTGGTCTAGAACAGACCGAAATATATTTTAATCACATTTCATTTTGTAAATAGGATTTTTGGGTGTAAATAGAAGTGTGCGAGAAACGAGTCCATATTGAGTCCCAATTCAACATAATTACTACCTCATTAACTTTTCCATTGTTTTATTTCTTAACAAGATTTTTTTCTTTGTTTTTGGAAATACCGATTGCAAACATAAAGAAAAACCCTCCTATGGACTCGTTTCTGCGCAATTAAATCAATACTTATGACGATAAAATCAAGCGTATTCAACGACGTCGACTTGGGGATTTAATATATCAATAATAACCCTTTGACGTTAGATAATATAGTCAGGGCGTCCCCTAGTCGCGTTAGTATTACTAACAATTGCAATTTACAATTTCGAATACTGGCTAAACCTTAAATAACTTAGACAATTTCGTTATTTATACAAATCACAGATTTAAACGATAAGAGGGCTGGTTTAACGAACGTTTGCCGAGCTCTTACATTGGCAATTTAGGTGCAAAAAATGAATCTCTTTTAACTCTGGTTAAAACAGGATCCCAAAAAGAATTAGTATTGCCAATAAAATTACTGGAATACCGAAGGTGCAGATGTCCGCCCGTCTCCCCAACCCATTAAAACAAGCGTCCGTTAAAATCTTAAACAAACTACTTGACAACATTTTTGCATGCACCTAATTAATTAATATTTTATTTAGAATAGATTTCGCTATTTACAAATAGGTAGAAAAATGGCTGTCTCAATTAATGTAGAAAAAAGCAGTGGTGGCAGCGAATGCGGTTTGTGGTGTGTGTTAATATTGAGTCCTGATAACATTCACTGTTTTTCAGACACGACATGAATTGTATCCGGGCTGGTTGGTCCTCTTTCCCAGTGAGTCAGACTATGTACCAACTACACACCCACAAACGGGCGCTAATATAAGGAGAGTAATTTTTCCACTGTTGTTGTAGTTGGTGATTTTATTATACAGTCAGGTCTGATCCAGCTTGGGCAGCCATCCGTTAGATCATATAAATTAGTTTTATCAACAGTTTACTTCTTTCAATAATAAAATTGACTCGTAACATTCGATTTCCGCATAACCGCACTCTCTGCTCCGGAGTTTAGTAAAAAGCCATAAGCAACTTATAGGGTAGTTTGATCAAGTATGACCAATCAAATTGGACCCCGCAGAATTGGTCAAGTTTTGGAACTTTTTACAAAATAGAATAACTTATTGGAAAGAACGTGGTTTTGGAAAATAAGCATTGGCACGCTAGCTTTTTATGTGTTGATTTACATCTTACGATTTTGCGTCAGAGACGCTCGATTGATAGTAAAATCAATCTCTAGATGTTGGCAACACCGTAAAAATCTACAAATTGTTTGATACTACAGTGATTTGATAATGCCAAACTAGGGGGAATAAAACATTGTGTTAATTTAAATATTAGAAAAATAAAAACACATTAGTAATTACGTAGCCATGATATTTACACAGCCTACTAACCGGTTCCGAAACGGACCAAAAACCAAATAAAACACAGAATAAATTTAATAAGTTTTACCGCAAGACATTTTTTAATAAACATATTCCAATACAACAGAATAAACAATTCCTTTTGGGTAAACTGAAGGGACAGTGTTGCCAACTTGATAAAAATGCTGCCATGCAAAACATGTCATAGAAAAATATTGAAACAGCTTATTATATCTACTAAGAGTTATTACGAGTGCTCCTTGCGTCTATTTGGTGCGCACACGCAATACATTGGTACAATAAATAATATATCGTATACGTTGGAATATCTTGCCTTAGTCTAGTGCTATTTGGCTACATTTTGGTTAAAAAAAAATACCCGTAGGAGATGGTAAAGTCGGTGTAACGTCAAATGAACTGTTAAAGAATTATTCATGGATAAATGTTTTTGTCATAGCGGCAAACGGGCAAACGGATCACCTGACGGTGCGCGATTACCGTCGCCCATAGGCAACTGCATCACCAGAGGAGTTAAAAGTAGTAGGGCTTGGAGTAGTAGGGCCTCGTGCGGGGTCCGTCCGGATTGTTACTACCGTCTTGCCTGCTAACCCACCGCCAAACAGCAATGTTCGCATTGTTGTGTTCCGGTGTGGGGGTAAGATAGCCGGTGAAATTACTAGCATAGAGGCATTCTATCTTCGTCCTCCGGGTAGGCAAGCACTTGTGACTCTCCTGGTGTTGCAGGTGTTTATGGGCGACGGTAATCGCTTTCCATCAGGCGATACGTTTGCTCGTTTGCCCCTATGATATATAAGAAAAAAAAAAAGTGCGTTGTCGGCCTTTCAGGTGGGAGTACCCACTCTCTTTTATTGAAGGTTTGAAGGTCGTATCGGTCCGGAATAACCGCAAGCGACAATTCATTCCACAATGCAGTTGTACGAGGCAGAAAATTCATTCACATTCTTATGAGACAGTTTCTTTATAATAGACGCAACTATTCTTTCTGTACCGTAGTTGGGAAAAAAATATCCTATACCAATCTTTGGATGTCCAGCTATCCCTGTACCAAAGTTGGTGAAAATCCGTCCGACCGTTTTGGCGCCCGTCTCTACAATCTGCTTCGCGCTGTTAAGATTTTTCTGAAATTATGACCCCCATAGAAAACTCAGCTTATCAACAGAATTTTAGAATTTTGTAATAATTTAGATTTAGACTGGACAAGAGCTGGCTAGCTTCTTCTACCAGTGACATAAAGTCCGACTCACTGGCAGTAAGTCGGACTTTATGTGGGAAAGTAAGTCGGACTTTATGTGGGAATACATATCCACAAACGAGTGTGTCAATCCGGCACAGAACAGCGAAATAGATTCTGTACGACATAAAAGGATAGAAATTATAAAGTGGCAATACTGTAGTGTCGTCCCTTTCTAATAAATCTAAGAAAACGGGATGACAGTATTGCCGCTTTTTAATTTCTACACATTATTTCTTGTCGGACTATACCTTGACATTACCCCGACTTACACCAGTATTGGCGCTTTAGTTTGTTGCTAGTTTGTTAGTAGTAAAAAGCTTAGAGTATGGAGGGTAAAAGGAAGGAGCGGTATCTTACACAGGAGAATATTTGAAAGTGCCCAACGGTCAGCAGTGCATAATAGTTCCAATGCCGTCCGCAATAGCGCTAGAGTAGACAGATAGTATGACAAAAATACAAGTTTTAGACGAAGTGCACTGAGTCGAATTGAAAATTGTAATATTTTCTGAGTACCTAAACTCTACATAGTTCCTTTAAGTATTACGGGAAAAATGCATAATTTAGTTCACGATGATTTTTATTAAAAATGTATAAACAAACAGTTGCTAAGTAGTTTGACTACTTTCAGCCACAGTAGTGCCATCAATTCAATACCTTGCAGTGGACACTATAAAATAGCGGTACTCCATTTTACCCTCCATAGCTTAGAGGTAAATTAAACATGATATAGTTACTTATAATACTTCATAAATTCTAAATAAGTAGTTTTTAATTAATTGGACACAAACGTATCAAAACAAAACATTATACTTACATTAGGTAATAATAAATAATTATTCATGATTGTTCTGTGAATGTGGCTACATTCATTCTGTACGATTATACAAACTAATGAAATCATAGCAAACGTATTCAAGTTTTGAAATGAAGAGGCCTTATTACTTTTAAAATGTATTTTTTTCATATTATGAAAAATATATTGATAAATTCTACCAACTTTTTGAAACGAATAATACTTTTCCCCGAGTTCTAGGTAGTTACATAGCTATTTCATGCTTTCATTGCGTGCAGTCAAAAATAAGTTGAAAATACTAATTTTCCACGTGAATTTGTCAATTTCGAGTAGTTTTTAAAACAGAAATTATCTATGAAAAATTCAATGTTAGTTTCAAATATATATACCAATAAATCTCAATAGCCCTGTTCTAGTAACATCAATAATATGTTAAGAAACATGTTGTAGCATAGAAAAAAAAATCTATAACAATCAGCATTTTAAAAGGAATAAGGCCTCTTTAGTTTTAATATCCGAGCAACTCTCGATTGCAGTCATTGAGACATTAAAGATATAAAAATTAAATTAAAACAGCGATATACCGATCAAAACGATGCTGGATTTTTCCCAAAAAAATTCAGAATCCCTTCTTCTTTTTTTTTTCTTCGAGAACTTTCAATGTTAACAATAAATAAAGTGTTCTAAATTTCTCCGTTCCATTACGTCACGTTTGAATATGAACGTTTTATTTATTTGCACGAGCGTTACGTAGTGGAAACTAAAATACAAATTTTGGGACACTTTTTTTATTCTTCTCATTGAAAATGCTATCGATTCTGAGTAGGATGAACACCGTCAAGTTCCGGGTGAAACAGGGACTCGGGTTTTTTTTTTGGAAAACGCTCGGCTACGTTGGATTTTTTCCACCATCGAGACATAACAAATCAACTCACTTACTTAATAAACTGAGATTGGACAGATGGGCGTCAATATACACGGTGTCCTCTATTTAACGGACAACTTTCTAAAGTCCTACAAAGCACAAATGGTCCAGAAAAAAGGCCTCTTGTTGCGTTATTGCCCGATGTAATTACCATGGTTTTAAAGATAATCGAATAATTAAAGATATATGTATTTTTCTTTCTTTAATGGTTGGGACCGTATTTTACTGTAATGTAATGACCATTTAAGCAGGTAAAGACATTTTTTGTTCTGTTTTTTATTTTATTATTTAATTATAGTGATGCTAACTTGCTAACTATTAGAACGTTTTAATGAATAATATCCGTTTTTATCTAATATTATTTTTCAGAAGTTTAATCACTTGTAGTGAGGAAACAAATAATTGAACCAGTGGCCAATTCTTATTTTAAAGAATACCTAAGTTTCTCCTAAAATTTTCGGTTGGTTAGAAGGTTGTCCATTAAAAACAGGACACCGTGTATAATGACGTCCATTTGTCCGATCCCTGTTAATAAAAAACGTTACATCACACAGCATGAAAGTGAGGCTTTATCAAACTTGTTTATTAATAATTCCTTTCTTGCTATTAACTCTGACATGGATCGAAAATATTGATTTAAACTTACACCATTTTTACACATTATTATAACAAAACTAAACTTAATCGCGTTCATAAAGTGTTTATTTAATTACCTCGATATTTCGAACGTGATTCCTCATCATTCACCGTAGTTAATTTTTAGGGTTCCGTACCCAAAGGGTAAAAACGGGACCCTATTACTGAGACTTCACTGTCCGTCCGTCTGTCACCAGGCTGTATCTCAAGAACGGTGATAGCTAGACTGTTGAAATTTTCACAGATGATGTATTTCTATTGCCGCTATAACAAGTATAACAACAAATACTAAAAATAACATAAATATTTAACGGGGGCTCCCATACAACAAACTTGTTTTATGGTACGGAACCCTTCATGCGCGAGTCGGACTCGAACTTGCCCAATTTTTATGAGTTCCTTCGCGACCATTTTTTTTTTTTTTTTTTTTATTTTATTTATGTAACACAATAGTACAATAAACTTTTTAAATATCTGCCAAACTGCACAGCAGTTTGTTGGCAGAAAAACATAGTGCCCTCCACCATTGTACATTACTATTGAGTAGTATCGCATTTTATTTAACTTACAAAATGCTTACAAACTACAAAGAGTACACTGTAAATAAACAACAATATTGCTACTCGATAAAAGAAAGGAAAAGCCAGATTGTAATCAGCAATCAAGAACATTTCAAACAGTGTTAAGTTTAAACTAATTTTATTACTTAATTTTTCACCAACAACTAATATAATATCGATTCAGATTTTAATCTATACCTACAAGATTCCCACCGGTTTGCCCACTTAGGACGGATGATGAATCGAAATCTACCTCGGCATGTCCTGCGTTTTTTGTTTGCCATTGCTGGATACATCCGTTCAGACATTCTGATCGAATCTATCCAGCAATGCCTTCTTTAGCCTCTTCTTATAAACAATTTTTGACACATCGTGGCAAGATCTAATTGAGTCTGGTACACTATTTAATATCGTGGGTGTGAGATACTTTCGGGTACGCTTCCCATAGTAATTATATACTTTAGGTACTAACAGTCTTCGCTTACATAATTCTTTAGCAACGCTCCTTGTTCGATAAGAGTGGTTCAATGGCTTTTTATAATCATTGCGCCTATACTGTTCCAACGCTATGAGCAGTGACCGTTTTTCCTGTACAGGGAGTATATTGCAAGTCGAAAAAAGTTTGTCATAGTTTTGTCGACAGTCTCGCTTTGTATTTTTGTTTACCAGAAACTTTAGAAACCTAACTTGTAGTTTTTTTATTTGGTTAAGGTATGTGGGGAAAGTGAGACCGTAACTACTGAGACCGTAGGACAATATCGAGTCCACTAGAGCATGATACAACGTGTACAGCGTTGCTTTGTTTACAATTTTATCTAAGTGATAAAACTTACCTAAGACAGATTTTAGTTTCCCACATACATTAAAGACGTGAGGTTTCCAAGACATATGGCAATCTACCGTTAATCCAAGATATTTATAACTATCGACAAATTCTATTTGATTACATTTGCAGTCTCGACCCCCGTTATGTAAACAATCATATCCGTGTCCTACTATGCTTAAACTGGTTTGTTTACATCTGGAATGTGGTGAGCGTATATGCATACATTTAGTTTTGTCAAGGTTTATAATAATCCCATTGTCATGAGCCCATTTAATTATATTTAACAAGTCGCGTTGTATTTTTTCCTGCGCGAGGTTTACATCCTTATCCGCGTACAACAAACAGGTATCATCTGCGTACATGTATATATTGCATTCACTCACCACATTACAGATACTATTAACATGCATTATGTAACCCACTGGCCCATACACAGAGCCGGTGGGCACGCCGTAGCGTACGGGTGCGCACGCGCCGGCGTGTCCGCGCACGACGGTGCGCAGCGCGCGCGCGGCCAGGTACGCGCGCAGCCACGCGTGCACCGGGCCGCGCACGCCGCACTCGTGCATGGCCTGGAGAAGCTGTTCATGGTCGAGGGTGTCGAACGCCTTCTTGAAATCTATGAAAACCGCCACTACGTGTTTTTTTTCGTTAAGGCATTCGTTAATGTAATCCGTAAATGCCGCAAGCGCGGTAGCAGTGCTGCGTCCGCGTCTGAAGCCGTGCTGTGCGTTTGATATAATATTATGTTTTTCTAAAAATTCTGTTATTTGGCGAACTATGATTTTTTCTGTAATTTTATTGATGATGGACAGAATAGCAATCGGCCTGTAATTGGTATAGTCCAAGTGACATCCCTGCTTAAAAATCGGCCTTATTAACGCAAGTTTTAATTCATCTGGGTATAAGGCCCGCTCGACACACATGTTTATAAACGAGGCAATAATAGGACTCAATTGTACTTTAAGGCGTTTAATATCCCCGACCCTGATACGGTCGTCTCCGGGCGACTTGTCACACGATAATCTATCAATAACTTGCTCGACCTCATTAGCAGTAGTTTTTACATATCGCAGCGTTACCATCGATTCTCTCACATAGTTAGATCGTAATAAAAAGGTATCTGTACAATTATGCTTTATATTATGTATTTCCTCTGTGAAAGTTTTAGAAAAATTGTTACATATATTCTGAATACTATCCTCTTTCCCTAAGTACTTCATAATAACGTCATCTAAGCTAATCTTACATTTACCTATCCAACTATTAATATTAGCCCATATTTTTCTACTATCCTGTTTGCATAATTTCAGTTCATTTTGTCTGTATATATTTTTAGCTTTATTAATAAAATTATTTACTTTATTTCGAAACTTCGTATACTGTAATCTATAGCTCATGTTTTTTGGATTCGACTTCCATATTCTAAAGAGTTCGTCACGTCGATTAATCATTTTATTTAAATCTGTGGTAACCCATGGTTGCGTTGTACGCTTCTTATTATTAGGGGTATAAACAGTTTCAGATGTATCGTAAATATTCTTAAATGTACTAACAATTTCAGAATAAAGTAACAGAGGACAATTTATTCTAGCTATATCTGTCCAGTTCACTGCTTCTAATTTCTCACTCACTACTCGGTCATTGAGTTTCACCAATGTATTATTATTACTACACGATCCTGCGTCCTCCACGGCGTGCGGCATATGGAATCCAATAAGGTAGTGGTCGGAGAGATTGCAGGTCACTAGGTACGCCGCGAGCGCGGCTGCCGGCACTTGCGCCTGCTGCCGCGCGCTGCCACTGCCCGAGCGCAGCCACAGGTGATCGATGCATGACGTCACTACTCGTCCGTCCACTATCTGCTCCCGTGTGTTATCGCTGATCGCGCACTCCAAACCGCACTCCGACATAATTGTTGTATACTTTATTGTGATATGGTTTGACTGGTCGTTAAGATTGATGTTCATGTCTCCAATTACCACTAGGCCACATTTTTCTGGTACAGTTTTTATTAAGCTACGTAATTGAGAAATAAAGCTAATTTCACTAAGGTTCGGTGGTCGATAGACTGCTATTATATGCGACACGTTGTTTACCTCTATGTTAACATGCGCGTGGAGTATTTCGGCGCAATCGCTGGTTACGACATTCGCACTAAAAAGTAAGTCTTTTCTCGCATATATCAATATTCCTCCACCGCGTCTAGTCTCTCTTGTTGTACAGTGCATGTCATAGCCAGTTATACTATACATAGGTAATTCATCTCTGGTAATATTTACTTCACTCAGAATTATTACTCCTATGTTATCTTTACAGCTGTTCAATAAAACCAGTAGCTGGTTAAAGTTTTTTCTAAGCGATCGAATATTTAGGTGTATTATATGCAGAGCTTTTTTCTGTTTTTTAACGTCTTGCGTCCAACTATCTATGTTCGTGTACTTGGTATAGTCAATATCCGAAGTTATGTTTATTAGTGGGTCCATTTTGTGTTTTCTACGTAATGGTATATCTAAGTAATATTATAGAAATGCGATACTTTGGTGACGAAAAACCAAAAACCGAAATAGCCTAGGCGATCACTCAAGCTGTGATTTCAACGTATAGATGTCGCTTTCGGCGCGTATATTATGAACTTTTTTATTTTCAGACTCGTCTTTCCTCGCAAGAATTCTCCCGTCATCGACCCACACAAATGTGTAGGCTGGCTTGAGCTCTGTCCTCGCTTTCCATAATAGATGTCTCGTGGCTTTCGTGAGATCCTCATTTATATACACGGCGTCCGCATTTTCATTATCAAATATCTCAGCATTTGTGATGCGGCGCTTGCGCTGCCTCAGCCACAGATCGCGGGCCGATCTCGTTGCAAGCGTCACTACTACCCGCTGAGACTTATTTTTCTCATTCACTGAACCTACCCTGCGCGCTTCCACAATACTTGAATGTGACACAGCGTTCGTTAATTAAATAATCACTTTTTGCACGCGAATAAGTGCCGTTTCGTCATAATAAGGGATTAAAAATACTGACACTTAAAAAATAACACTGACTCATTGATATTATGTACAAGAATTGCCCGTTTTGATATACTTAAAAATAAGCTAACTTATCGACAGTGTACGCTCAAAGGAACACATAATATCATTATAACTTTATAACAAGCAACTTAAACTAAGGAACATTTAAGTATTTCAGTTGTTAAGCACCTAAATTTGAGATTGTCGCGAATAATGCCCAAATAAGAAAATACAATATACCTAAGAAATCAAATAAATAAACGAAATAATAATAAGATTAATAATGCAGTGGTTGTAGCCAAATGTTATTATTAAGTTTATAATAGTGTTGACTTACTTATATAAGCTCGATACATTTATTTTAATGCTATGGAAATTTGGACTTTGAACGCGAACGCGATCTGATCAATTCAATAAATAGCGGAAAGAAATAACGTTATCAACATTTTATATCGTATTTAAATAGTATATTATTAATACCTTGGTGTGTACACTTTTTTATATCAAAACATACAAACTCAAGAAGGTAGATCATAAACTTGCCGTGACAGTTATTTTTGAAACAGTTCATTCCAAAGAGAAAATCAGTAACAATTAGGAAGGCGGAGAATCTGATCAGAACGCATGTCCGCGTTCGAATACCAAACTTTGGTTTAATCAGACACTTTTTAAGATTAAAGTGATTAAATAGAAATGGCTACACCTACCACATAACAATAAAAATGCATGAGACATCGCGATTCTACCTAATTCGTTCCTCTAGTCGATCATATCATTACTTATTATCGAACATTTTCATGTATAATATTGAACTTGAGTATTTAAGAATTTATGGAACTTTATTTGGCGCCGTTGGAAGGATCAACATTTCCCACCTACCCTCATTTTATTCATTTTATGAACTTTTATCTTAGAAGAATATCAGTAAAACGTTTCAAGGTATAATATGTTGTAATTACACAGTAAATATAAAATTTCGCTTACAAGTACACCTCAATATATATATATACGGATATATATATAATATATATTATAAGATAAGGCCAAAACGACTATATTTATGTGATGCGTTAAGAAAGATATGAATATAAGTTTGAACTGTAAAGATATGATTGACTGAGGAACTCAGCCACCCCGGCCCTCTCGTATTATGTTAACCTACATTAATTTTGTATCTTGTGTCCCACTGTTTCTTTCGCCAAACACTGCCTCATTTTTATATATTACAAAACTTACTTAGATTAAATATTATGCCTACGCCGCACGTGAAATTGACATAAATAGGGACGTACAAGTTGATTGCACTACCGAACGTTTTTGCAGGAGTACTTATTCGTTTCACTTGGAATAATTATTTGTTAACGCGATCACTAACGACTGTGCTCAACGAATTTTTGTCATAATTCTTTCCTCTTTCAGATGTTTGCAGCGGTATAGTATATAGTATTGACAGTGAAATAAACTTGTACATTTGCCTACGTTCACAACCAATCGACAGACTGCAAACTGGTTGCCACCCTTACTCGTCCAAAATACTGATCATACGAAAAACCGTCTTCAGAGCAAAAACAAACAAATCATTACACCCCCTACTCAGTGTCTATTAAAAACGCGCATAGTCCTTTTTCTCTAGTTAGTAACTATTCATCAGTAAGCATAAGCACCACATTTTAAAATCCATCAAAACTACGAACCACACAACTTTCAGGATGGCAGTCGCAAACATAATAATATCAGGAATGGTGTCAGTATGTCACCTCGTCGTCCCATGTATCCTTTTCATGATGTCTGGAAGGAAACTCAAACCAGCAAGGGAAACACAGAAGCATGTTGTTACCATTCTGTCACAAGTCATAAAAAGTGGTTATTATAAAGACGGCATAAGCGGTCATGACATTGCCACAACCTTGGGATTTTTAGTCAGTCATTTCATTACATCTAAATGTCCTTATCGGGTATATTAGATAGTGACATGAGAATAGTATTCAATATCAGCATATGATAGTTGAGCTTCCATGTGTTAGGAAGCATAGGAAGAATGAGATTATCAAATATTTTTTTATTACAGGCGAATTTAGGTCGTGAAGGAGCAGCTTCAAAGTAACCACAAAACACACAAAATGAAGAGCGTTAATCGTATATCCAAGTTTTGTTGAAGGATAAATTAAGATCGACCAAAAAGGCTAGTTCCAAATTCTTCTGCAGAACCAAGTGTGCCTTGAAACTTGTACAAAATCCTTGTTCTATAGAATTTCTGGTAAGTAGCCGTTGCCGCGGCATTGAACCGATATAAAATGATTGCACGAGAGAAAAAAAGAAAGAAAATACAATTGATGAATCAGATCAGGATGAAGTTTAACAGGTCGCGGCTTAGATACACACTAAAGAACTATCAAATGCTGCATTGTAATACAAGAAAACTATTCTCACGCTGCCGCTCTATTTCGAAACACTGTACCTATCTACTGTAATGATACATACACAGTCACAGTATTTTGCATTGGCAGGGACTATCGAGTCATTTACGTGTGCGTCTCAGCGATGGTCAGAATAACATTGTCGTTCACGACAATTGGGCTCTTGTTGACGACGATCGGGTTCTCGTTGACGACCATCGGGTTCTCGATGATGTTGACTCTCGCCGTGGCCTCAGGTCGCTTGCGGCGCAGGAAGTCAGCGAAGCTCGCTGAACGCCGCGGCTGTAGGAGCGCCTCGATGTCGTCGGTGCTGTGCGTTATTGGAACTAGTGGAATGTCGGTCGAGTGCGCCCTGGAACACGTATAATAATGATCATAAGATTTATTTCACTTCTCCTGCTCAATAAGTAGGTTATTTTAGCTTTACGAAGCGGGGCGCTAAACCATACAATAATTGCTATGCAAATTAAAAAAGAATATCGGCGGCCAGCTAATACTAAGTAGATATAGATTATCCTGACCATATCGGCCAAACTTTCTGATCGTATGACAGCCGTATTAAAACGTTATCGAATGTGCAATTTGGTAGCTGTACGTCATTAGTTATGGGTAAAAATATTTAATATGATGTAGATATCGATACCGATACTCTTAATTTTCTTTATAATTAGTTTTTACAAGCTTTTATTTAGCTTGCATGGTATGTTTAAAGTATGTTTGTTCGGGTGAAATCTTGCAACTCAATTTTGAAGCAGATATCGTCAACCGATTGAGCTGAGATTTTGCATACTTACTTAACTTTGATGACAATACAATAATATGGTACCATGGGGCTGATATGATGATGGAGCCGGAAGGTGGCCATAGGAACTCTATAATAGAAAAAGCAATCCTACCGAGCTTGGGCTCTTTAGAATCGTCTCAGTGAGCATTTGACGAATATCCAAAGAAAAGTACAGTCGGCTATAAAAGCTTGCCACTAAAATGACATTTTTGACAGAAACTTATTATATTTACTGATTATTGATTTTTGTTTCCATGACCATACTATTTATTGACACAATTGTCAGTGAAATTTCTGCAGTGTGGGTTTTCCAATTGTGTCCAAGGTATATTGCAACTGATGAAGAGCTCTACCAGTTGGTTAATGTCCGATTGATTTTCAATTGCTTTTTTTTTGGGAGTGAGGTTTCAAATGTCTATCAATACTTAATTTGGTTGGAGTCAGAAATACGTTGCAAGATCGAGAGGCGTCCGTGAAGTACCCAGCCAAAGAATGTTCGTATCTCAACCTGGCTCGAGAAAGCGAATGCGCCGCTTGAGAAAGATTCCCATAAGGCATCCAGCCGAATATGGTTTATATCATACCTGGCCTGCATCATGCTGAGGATCATAGGCAGGGTGGGACAGTCGACCATTGACGATGGGCGTTCCAGGCGTCGGCGGACGCGAGCCCGCACGGCGCTTGCGAGTGCAGTGCTCGCCAGCGACTCCTGTGAAGCGACCGGCGGGGAAACGGTCGATTCGGTTGGCGAATTTGGTGAATCTGTAAAACGGTTATACGAGTAGGAAAGGAGAACAGTGTGTTGATAACTGGCTCCCACCTCGCACTTTTGCGTAAATGGGAACAATGTACGTCATGCCAAGCCATAGTTAATATTTATTACCGGGTGCGTTTAATAATTGAGTCATTTAAAACGACAATGCTAAATCTGTAGTACCACGAACCGCATATTTAGTTGCAATGTTGGAATTACTTTATCTAACATATTTTACAAGTTAATTATACTAACAATATTATTATGGAATCGGAATTTCTGTCATAAATGATCGTGAATCGTAAAAAGATGGCTAGATTCGGCTTAGTTTCCGAAATATTAATTTTTCATGTAAATAAAAACGTTGTCACTTTGTTCTCAAATCTGAGTGTAGAGATTGAGGAATCCCAAAATGTATGTATGTAAACTTTTTACTGTACATAAAAATATGTGCAAACGCGAACTTATCAAATTAGTTAAATGTGAAACTTAAATCTAATATCAGACGTCACTCATTAAATTGATCTGCACTTGAAAAAATCTTGGATAAACTAAAATGCGACAATGTTCGAAAAAATTTAGTTTAGCCGGATCTCACCTAAATTGAACCAACATTTTCCATTCCTATTAACCAGGAATACGATATATAAATCTGTCGGGTTACTCGCCACCCTGTAGACCAGGAAAATAATTACCGGTATTGGCTGTCGGGATCGAAGGACGTGGCGAGGTGTCTTCGTCGCCGTGGTCCTCCGATAGGGTCTCTAGCGGCGGAGGCCGGTCGGGTCGGACGCCACTGGAGCCCGGCTCCTGGCTGTCAGTCGAGGACGATGGACCCGGAGTCGGGTTCTGAAGAACATAAATAAAGAATTTTATTCCTGAGCAAATATTACAAAAAAATTGGGGGTTTTGTCATAATCACCACGCGTAGCGTACGGGTTGGCGATCGCAGTAATCTCCACCGTACTAAAAACAAGGATGCTGCTGTCCATCCTACAGTGGTCTTGGACGTAGTTTTAGGACATACGCGAGTGGTTTGCGGTCAAAAATTGCATGAGGGCGACGCAAGATCGATCGTTGTGGAGAACTTATGATATGATAAACGTAATAAAGTTTTAATAGGTCTATGCAACTTCCTTTGTGTATTTTGACTACAGTCCGTGAACTCGCCAATTGCAATTTCGGGTTTGGGTGAAAACGGTGAGAGGTTTCTATCTGGATCGTGTAAGAGCGAGACAGGTGTAAAATGCAAATTGCATTCTGAGAGCTCACGCACTGTACATCTTTTCATCTGAGAAATAGATATAGCCAATATCGAACTAATTAATCTCAAAGTCAGCCCAACAAAGGCAAAGGTTCTAAAACATGTGATTCAAGCTTATTCTAAACACATAAAAAAAATAACGAAACAGTACACGTTTCACAAAATTATACTTACATCGTAGATGTTCGGGATCTCTTGGGGGAGAGTCTCGCCAATGCCCTCCAAGAAGTAGGTTAACATGTTTCCTTTGCCCTTGACATCAACAACGCCTCGGCAGCGGAGCCTGTAGCCTCTCTTAGCCAGGATCTCGTACACCTCCCCGGTCACCTAAGAGGGCACTCGCTACAGCCTCCAAAGTAAACGAACCAAAAAATTCGCTCACAGCAATAACCAACACAACAACAGTAATTGACGGAGTTTCGTCACTTTATAACATCAGCGAAACATTATGACAAAACATCTATTAATTTGCAAGTAATTTGAGTTAAAACTCAGCTTCGAACAACTAAGAGCCTTATCACACTTGGGATTTGCGAGCGAATTTTGTACGAAGCTTATTACGAAGTCTGACAAAAAAGGGTATTAATTAAAAAGTGGCAATATTGTAGTGTCGTCCCTTTCTAATCAATTTAAGAAAACGGGAACGACACTACAGTATTGCCACATTTTAATTTCTACTCTTTTTGATCAGACTGTACAGAAAACTCGCTCACAAGTCGCAGGTGTGATAAGGCCATAAGTTATGTTGAACGCTAGAAAGTTTATAGAGTATTTTCACACCTGTTTGAAGTGATTTTGACTCCGTTGTTACTTATATATAGTTTATCCTAGTTTATTGTGGTACCACAACCGCAAAGCTTTAAGTCTATAAACTTTGTAAGTACAGTTTAGAGATTGTCATCGCCATGCTCATTATTTGTTAATATCAAGATAAGACAATACTACCAAGACAAGATTAAATGATACCTTTTTAGGCACAATACCATTTATAATATAAGTTATTCATTATTACTGCCAACATTCCCAGATAATGAAACGTAGTCCCCATAAAAAATAAGTTCAATTCATTATACGGGTATGTTGACGGAATACACAAAAGAAAAACATGAAAAATAATAAATTGCTATGTCATCGGAAGACAAACTTAAAAAACTTAGGTCGATTTGATTTGTAAACTATAAAAACAAATGTCTAAGTCTGTTATCTAGAAAAAGCAAAGAAAAAAGAGTAATAGAATAAAATTAAACAGATTGATTAAACATGATGAACAAATAAAATAACTCGAAGGAACTTTCCTCCCTTCCGAAATGCCAACCTGGATGTGATCCAATAGTCCCGTGGAGTCCATTCGGGATGCAACGTTGACGGCGTTGCCCCAGATGTCGTATTGCGGCTTTCGAGCTCCAATCACTCCAGCAACCACCGGTCCAATGTTGATGCCTGAACAAAAGGGCTCAGAGTTGCCGACATACTCAAAAAAGACTAAAAGATGTTAGCGGATTGCTTTTCGCTTGGCTCGCACTTGGAATTCGCTTAAGGCATATTACAAAATTCAACATGAACATATAAACGAGGCCTTTTTGAATATGATGTAATGATTTTTGGTCTATCTGCTGCCACATCTATATTCTATGAGTGTTTACAAATATTGAAGGCAAGACAACAAACTAGTAGCACTCGAGTATGTTTCGATGTTTTTTGTTTCCATTGAATCTTTATCAGCTTATCAACGTCTTCTTTTCTAGTGCATGCCATTCAGAAATGAATTGTATAACATTTAGTTGTGCGTTTCGTACAGGGTGCGTCACCCTTTGTTCACTGCGAAACACAAAATTTGTTATTCACTGATCTATTCATATATTCGTTAAACCGGAGCTTTATGATATTTATGAAAAATTAACTAAGTTTCAGATACTTTGAAATAATATGATTATAATTTTAAAGGCGAGGACTTATTTAATTTTTAAGACTTTGTTATTCGGTATACATTAGTCGGCCAAATTACTTGTTGAAGAGTTCGACGTTGAATTGCCAATTACAGCCAAAATGGCACTTACCAATGCGACTCCGGAAGTTGTTGAAACTATGCTCGTTGACATAGTTGAGCTGATGGCGTAGCCGCAGAGCGTAGTCAGCCATTGCAGTGACGTGTCGAAAGCCGAGAAGGTCGCGGGTAGCAGCCGTGAGACCTGATAATGAAGACAATGTCGAGGTTAAACCTTCAAGCTGCAAGCAGCAAATGAGATGTCATGGGGATCGATGGCAATTTCTTTTGAGGATGCTACCAAAAGTCCCCTAGTAATGCGGAGCATAGAATTACGGATTCAAATTATTTATTAATTTTCCATGAAGCATTTTTTTATTTTTTTTATTCAAAGCACAAAAAACAATGTAATAATTATGTGATACGCAAGAGAACCAAGGTTGTAGATATAGCTCAGACGGTCTCGGTCGAAAGCTTAAGTGGCAGTGGGCGAGGCACATTGCTGTTCGGGTAGAAAGTTTCTTGAGTGGCGACCGTGGACCGGAAGACGCACCGTAGGAAGACCTCCAATAAGGTGGACCGACGACCTGGTTAGGATCGCGGGCAGAAATCGCGGGCTTGTATAAGGGCGGCGCAAGACTGATCGTTGTGGAGAACTTTGGGGAGGCCTTTGTCCAGCAGTGGACGGCTATCGGCTGATATGATGATGATGACAAAAAAAATAAGTCTAAATCTGTCGCGATGTGGTTTATGGTGCCCAGTTTTATACATTACAATTGACATGTCCATTAACTAAATTTTATTTTGTCGATGTCGTAATAATTGATTTAACGATTTTATGAGATTCATACAGGTAGAAAGGGAATCGGGGAGTGTCATGATTAACCACGATGTACCAAGTATCATGATGAAGTTTATACTGCATGGTTTGCCAGTGTCGAAAAAGTAGCTGAACTTTGTTCTAGTTTGAAAATATTAATTGTAGGTGACCTAAATTTGTGTTACCTCACAAAATGTGTGTTACCTCTATAGCTGTTTTTTAACTTTATGTAACTTGTCGGATTATAATTGTGTACCTAATGTGAATGAGAGAATGCTTGATGTGGTGCTTACGAGTGCGGAGATGGAGGACGCGGTGCGAGTGGAGCGGGCGCCTCCGGGAGACGAGCTCGTCAATATCGATGCGCACCAACCACCGCTTCTAGTAAGAGCGGAATATAATTTTTCAAAGGAAGCAATTTTACTAGATCCTTCAAATATAGACAGCTCGAGGGACTGGAATTTCCCAAAGGCCGATTTTTACCTTCTCTGCTGTAAAATTTATGACATAACTTGGGATGACCTGCTTAAAACTACAAACTCTAACGCCGCCGTAGGTTTATTTAACAACACTCTATATAAAATATTTGACCAATGTGTTCCAAAGAAAATACGGACGGCGAAGTGTAGTCGTACCTACCCTGTTTACTACACCAAAGCCATTATCCGTGACATTGAAGCCAAAGCCCGTTTCCATCGGGACTGGAAGCGAAACAAGAATGTGGATGCCTTGAATCATTTTAAGGCTCTGCGTTCTAATATTAAGTTCAGCATTAAGCAAGCCCATGATAATTACGCTAATAACGCTTCTCGCGCTCTTTGCCAAAATCCCTCTGAATTCTGGCAGTACGTCAACACATTACGGAGCCGGGGCGGGATTGAGCCGGCGGTCACGTTGGGAGATGTAGAGTACCGTGGGGCTGGAGCAGCCGATGCATTTGCGTCTCATTTTCAGTCCGTTTTTCTTCCCAACCAACCGGCTCTCGACCCGAAGCCAGCCAGCTCGGAGACCTCGGCCAGTGCTCGGCTGGTAGATATCAGGACAATCGATGCAAACTCCATCAAGCGTGCAGTGAAAAAGCTCAAAGCTGGCACTTCTGCAGGCCCTGACGCTATCCCGGCCTACGTTATAAAGGGATGCATCGATCTCTTGATTTCTCCGATTACTTTCATTTTCAACTTAATCCTGAACAGTGGAGAGTATCCCAGTTTCTGGAAATTATCGCGCGTGACTCCAATTCCCAAGAAAGGATCTAAGTTGAAGGTGGAAAATTACCGGCCCATAGCCATACTATCTGCTCTGGCTAAGGTGTTCGAGATGGTCCTCCATGCACATCTTCTACCCCAATGCCCTACATTGCCAGCGAACAGCATGCCTTTTTGCCTAGGAGGTCTGTGACCACCAACTTGGTTCAATTGGTGGACATTCTCTCGGGCGAGATGGACAGCCGATGTCAGGTGGATGTTGTCTACCTTGACTTCCAGAAAGCATTCGACAGGGTAGATGATGATATCCTGTTGATTAAGCTTGCTCAAATGGGACTCACCCCTCGTTTACTAAAACTATTTGCCAGCTATCTCAGGGACAGGCAACAATTTGTTAAATATGGCCCATATCAATCTAAAGCTTATCACACGCGATCTGGTATAAGTCAGGGATCTAACTTAGGGCCATTCCTGTTCTTAACTCTAATAAATGACTTCCCTGAGATAATAGAAAAATCCACAGTGCTGCTGTTTGCTGACGATGTAAAGTTGGTGATGTCGATCAAATCCACTCTTGATTGCGAAACTCTACAAAAGAACATCGACTCGGCCTACAAATGGAGCTTAGAGAACAAGTTAGTGTTCAATACCGACAAATGCGAAGTAATAACCTTTACTCGCTCACAGTCGCCACTTTATTATGGTTATCGCATGGGTGAGAAGGTGATGGTCCGTGTCGATGAAGTCCGTGATCTCGGAGTGGTTTTTGACCGGCATCTAACGTTTCGGCCGCACATACAAAATGTGACTCGCGACGCGTACCGGCGGCTTGGATTTGTGTTGCGCAACGCTACTCCCTTGACTGTTGCCGCGACGCGTGCGCTGTACGCAGCGCTTGTCAGGAGCATCCTAGAGACGAATACAGTGGTCTGGAGTCCGCACGAGAAAAAATACATTCTCATGTTGGAACAAGTCCAAAAGAAATTTCTAAGAAATTTATATAGAAAAACATGCAGTTGTTATCCTTTTATGTATCCAACACGATTTCTACAGGGGCATTTGGGCTACGATTCGTTGGAGTTGCGTAGAAATTTAGGATTAATAAATTTTGTCATTAACATCCTGAGGAACAAGGTGGACAGTATCGGTCTTTCGGAACGGTTCTTAAAGCTGTCCGTACCCGATGAGTACTGCAGCAGACGGCGCCGCCCGCCGCTGCTGGCCGTGGAGCACCCGCGCACGCGCCTGCGCCTGCACTCACCCGTTCCGCGCGCGACCGCGCTCATCAACTCCCTACTCTTAGCACAATCTGAATGTGATTTGTTTGCGGATGGGATAGCGAGATTGATGACCGAATGGAAGAGAGTGCTAGAGAAAGAACAAGATAATTATCTTGTAGTTGTAAGTTAGTTAGGTTTTAGTTAAGTATTTTAGCTTAAGAATCCATGTAACGCTTTGGTGTAAACTGTCATGTTACATTTTTATGTGATTCAATAAATAATAATAATAATAACCACTGTCAACAGAAATGGATTGACAGAACCAACCAATCATAGCGTGATGACGTCAAACATCCCGCCTGTCATTCCGGAGTGGCATACCATGTTTTCTTATACCATGGCAAATACTAACCAGAAGCAGCCATGTAGGTAGCACCAGTACTCTTGATCTTCTCAATGTATCTGAACTGATCCTCAGCCAGGATCTCATCAAAGTCGGCAATGATCTCATTCAGGAGTCGGAGGCACTCCACCCCCTCGTTGTTCCCCTCCAGCTCCACGTAGAACTCGGAGAAGTTGGGGATCGAGGCGAACATGACGCAGACAGATTCGCATTGTTCGTGGTACAGCTCCTGTGGCCAAGTTGTGATTGGAAATTACAGAATTGATTGACACTTCGAAACTGATGGAGTAGCCGATAATTGCCTATTGGTATTGATGGTATTGATCCCCGGAGTACTTACGTCGATGTTCTTGTCGCAGCACAGGAAGTGCTGCGCAACGTGCTCGGGCAGGATGTTGGCGAGCAGCTTCCGGTTGTACGCCTCAAGGTGTTCCATTTCCTCCTTCTCCTCTGCATAAAATACAACCACTTTAGTAAAATACAAAATTATAAATAGAAAGATAAATTGTTTATGACCTCATGACCCTAAAGGGGGCCATTTTGCTAACGAACGATTAAGACGCCCACTGCTGAGGAAGTTGACCAAAGTTGAGCGAATACGATAGTGTGGATAGTGAGGCACTTCACTGCAGAAACTCATACTTCGACCAACTTCGCCTCGATCAACTTCGCGATAGTGTGGACCCGGATCCGGATATGATAAGTGGTTTGGAAGTTATGAAGAAACAGGTGAACATACATACCGGTCAGAACCATAACCCTCCTTTTTGATTCGCCGTAGTCGGGTGAAAAGTAATGAAATTTCATAGAACCTTAACGTGCACATCTATGCGGCGAGGTCTTACCGGTAGCCTGTAGTTTCCAGATGAAGTCCAGCCTATAGGTGCTCTCGGTCTGCTGGGCATGCAGCATAAGGGCGATTGCAGCGCCGCAGGCGACCACGATACTCGTCCATTGCTGGTTGATCTCACCGCATTGCCATCTGCGGAAAACAATAAATAAATTATCAACCTCTAACAAATCGACCTAGTCCCAAATTCTTAAGAAGGTTTGTGTTATGGGTACAGTGTAGTTCATTTACATCTACACACTTACGAGAGCAAAAATATCTGAACACGACCCTATTGTCAGGAGCATAAAATTGTGTTCAGATATTTTTGTTCTCGTAAGTGTGTAGATGTAAATGAACTCGACTGTACTAGACGATAT
Source organism: Apotomis capreana (assembly GCA_947623375.1). NCBI lineage: Eukaryota > Metazoa > Arthropoda > Insecta > Lepidoptera > Tortricidae > Apotomis > Apotomis capreana. Next base: position 60,818,870 of record OX392498.1, on the reverse strand, counting down.
ACATACTTATATAGATAAATAAATACATAGAACATTCATCAACCAGGCACGAATATTCGTGTTCATCACACAAATATTTGCCCTTGCCGGGAGCTGCTTTACCACAACTTACGTGACTTTAGTCGACTGCAGGTAATCCAGGATGGTCATGACCACGTATGATCCCGTCGCGACCATCAGCAGGATGGTCTTCACCGAGGTGATCAGGATCTGGTGCACCGCGCACAGGAACATCGCCAGGAGCGTCAGCTGGAGGTAGTGCTGCAGAAAAATTATTCACATATACTTTACATATAAACTTTCCTCTTAAGAGCCCACCCATGCAAAATTCGTCAGGCGAATGATCCTAGATCTCAACATCCATAGTGATTAAAAATCTGTCCCTTGGAAATAAAAACCTTAACAGTTTTTCTTCAATCTTGTCAACGTGAAAACACGATTGGTAATAATTTTCTCGATACTTTTATCTCTCAAACATAACCCTTTTTTAGATATTTTCGGTTGGATCTTCAAAACCCTTCCGTCATGATCATGAACAATATTTTTTAGCTTAAAATTATATGTTCTCAAAAACTGTAAAACTATTTTCAATACAAAATGCAGACCTTTATGACACAACTCAAAAACATGATTTTCGCGCTTCCGAGCACGCACTTCCATCTCGCTCACGCTTACGCTCAGTGAGAGAGAGAGCTAGCCAACGCGTTGGCGCCCTCTTAAATCACTTATAAGTATGAGTATGAATTATATTACAATGGCTATCGGCATCAATAGCTCTCTAAAGTCCTACCGTGCTATCAGAAGTCCTATACCTAATAATGTCACTCAAGTGTTTGTAACAGGATAGTTTTAAAGCCTTTTTCAACTTCGGCTTTCTCAGTCATGGCGGATGTCCTTTGGCAAACTATTAAGGACGTACGGGAGTCTTTTGGTTAAAGTCCTGTCACCAAAGTAGTTGTTGACCCGTGGTACCTCAAACTTGTCCAAGGGCACCGAACTTATATACCTACCTATTGATCGTCTGTTAACAACCAAAATTCACTCAGTAACAAATGCCTACTTAAAATAAAGCTCGTATCTCAGTATCAATCTACAAATAAGATACGAGGTATTGAAGAGTAGTGACAGAAATTTTAGTGAGTTTTGGCTGTCACCAGGCTACAACCCAATATGAATATAAAAATTACACCAGGAGTCAATTTAACGAAGCTACAAATTACGAGCGGAAGTCTCTGTCTAATATAAGAAGTTGAAAAGGGACCGCAAAGTCTGCTTCAGAAAGCAGAAGAAACCACACGCGTCGTGTTCCCACCTGGGTGCTTTTATGAGGTTTTCCGCCTTGTATTCGTGCGTCAAACACATTTTAATGAGCGCATATTAAAAAACTAGAGCAGCTTACAATTTATATGGATTTAAACTTGCATGATTATCACAAATTATTAATAACCAAGGACCTTAATAAAAGACCAAATATTACTGTAACGCGTTCTTGCAAATAAATATTTCTATTTCATTTCTAATTGACCCCGGATTTTCGTCGCAGTCACGTGACAATAGGGTAGTTTGGGAAGTAAATGCACCTGTGTTAATAAAAAAGGAAAAACTAACAGTTTTGAACCCAATCAATTTTAATTTTTTTTTTTCAAAAATGATAATCACATGTTTTTCTTATATTTTATTAAGTAATACACAGTACACTCCACTTGTTATTAAGTTATAAACAATAAAAATTAAAAATCTATAATTTTCTTTATTTTTTTGCCTGTAAGTACATTATGTTTATATATTTAAATAATTTATGACAAAAATTTTAATAATCTAATTATTATAGCAAAACGGGACCCGCTATCGCAAGTCGGCGTTATCCAACAGAAACCCGTATCCTTGTGTCTTCCAAAACTAGACGTTTTAGGGTTTACCAGAATCGATAGCATTTTCAATATGAAAAATAAAAAATGAAATCCTAAATTTGTCCGTTCCATTAAGTCACGTTTGAATATTCATGATCTATTATTTTGTTTGCGCGAACGTTACGTAGTGGAAAATAAAATTTATTCTTCACATTGAAAATGCTATCGATTCTGAGAAGGAAGAACCCAAAAACGTCAAGTTCTGGAACAAACAGGGATTCGGGATTTTTGGAAAATGCTCAAATTAATGTTTACTTTACAACGAAGCAAAAAAAAAAATAATGGTTCAGGCAGGCTTCGTACCATCAAGCTAATGCGGGCTTCCTACCTATTGGACCACTGAACCTGATGCGAGAGCCAGTGAATTTTTCGAATTTTTCAACCAGTTGCTTCTTACCCTCTCTTAGTAGGTTCGAACTGAACCATTAACCAGTTTCGAAGTTAAGTTGCGGACAGACGGACACGGCAAAACTATCTTGGACTACGGAATAATATTATTAAAACTATCGAGCGGCGAGGAGAGCGACAACTAGTGCAGCGGGCCACGAGTCGCGTAGCAGCACGTCCCTGATGAAGAGCTCCATATAAGTTCGAAACATGTTGGACCGTTCACGACAATTTATAGGTACGTGAGTTTAAACAGTCTTTATAATAATTGACTACGGAACCCTAAAAAGATGGTTACGTAACGTTTATTTTCCCTCTAGCATTGAAATAAAATTATATTCCAACTTTACGGAACAAAGGATGTGAAACAACAAAAAAGGAATTCCGGGCGTGGGGCCGACGCGCAATTACTGAGCGTTTTTCTTTACGGAAACTTTCCGCAAAACTTAAGGAGTATATTTTTTTGCTCACTGTGATTCTTGGAAAGATCGATCGTTTTAAAGAACAAGATAAAACTTCGTAACGTTCACTTCGTCCTCTCATTTTGAAAACATCCTAAGTCGTGAGCGTTTTCCAAGAAAAAACCCGAATCCCCCTGTTTCTTCAGAACTTGACGTTTATGGATTCATCATACTCAGAATCGATAGCAATTTTAATGTGAAGAATAAAAAAGGTGTTAAATGTTTTTGTTCCGTTACGTCACGTTTAAATCTGATTGCTAATTGAGAAAATTCGAGAATAGAAGTCCCCCTGACTAGAACTTGATTAAAATAAGTAAGTTACCTCGTTCATGGAATACGGGCAGAAGACATCCTCCATATTGAGCTGGGTCGTCGGGATCGCCGATGTATTCAGAGCCTGTAGAACAAACACAGACATGAAATACCATGTTACATATGAATTTTAATGTCTGCATTGTGTTATTAAATAAGTTCCATCAAAATTGTAATCAAGAGTAAGTATTTCAATTAGAAAAGAAGGGGTCAGCAAACACAAACTATCACGCAAATAATTACAACTTTCCGCAGATCTACAAAAGCGTTGCCATAGCGTAAGCACCATTTGATGCCATTTCACTCCTACCAAGTGCTTCACTTTTGGAGTAACCTTTGTATAATACTTAGCAGTTCCAGCTAAAGCAATATCTTACGTAAGGATTGGCATGGAGAATTGTAGTTCTACAAAGTAACCGCTTAGGGGCGGTTTACTATATATTTATTCTCTATTCAAGTCATTTACGCTGTCGCTTGCGAGTTCGGTCACGTTAACTCATGGTAGGGGTACTGTACCGCGACCAGCAGTACGAACGAGAAGCTTTGTGTGAGAGTTCGTTTGGAGTGGACGCGTTGCAAGAAGCGACGGAATCGTACTCTGACAGCCTGCATGTATCACTATCACACTTCCTTTGGTGACTGTTGCTATAGACTTACCGTGAGCAGCTGTAGATGCCGTAAGACAGTGATGAGTAGTGCGTACGAGGGGCCTTGCGCGAGAGTTCGGTTGAAGCGTCCACTTTGCTGTAAGCGGCGGTGCTGACGTACTGCTAAACCAATACATCGTATCGCCAGACCTTTGGTGACTCCTGCTATAGACATACCGTGAGCAGTTGAAGATGCCGCAAGACAGTGATGAGCATACCTGCGCTAATTCGAGGCACAGATACTAAAGTAATGTAGCGAAATATTTTATCAACAAATAGATATATCGATGTTACTGTCAACATCTAAATGTTAATCAAACTAAATATTTTTTTTTCTCTTTATTTCAGATTGAAAACAATAAACAAATTAAAACGTGCATTTATTTGTTTATTTTCAATAATTTTCATAGTAAGTACTTATACCATCAATTTTTTTTTTCATATTCTTCGTCGTATTAAAGATAGCCGTCTAGATGAAAATATCCACTTCATCAGACATGATATTGCACCGTTTTATAGTAATCGATAACTTTTAATGGGTGATCAATTAATATTATCGTCAGTTTTTATCCATATCAAATCCCTTGAGCGTGCCCCGAGTTAGCACAGGTATGGTGATGAGTAGTTCGTACGAAGGGCCTTGCGCGAGGGTTCGGTTGAAGTGTACCGCTGCTATAAGCGGCGGAGCTGGCATACTGCTAAACCACTATCACGTATTACCAGACATTTGGTGACTGTTGCTATAGACTTACCGTGATCACCTGGAGCTGTAGTAGTACAGCACTGAGAAGTGCGAACGAGAGGCCTTGCGCGAGGGTTCGGTTGGAGTGTACTTTCAGCGAGAAGCTGCGGAACCGGGCGCCGGCATGCTGAAGAGAAATAGCCACGTTATTTCACTGGACATTAGAGGTATTGTCCCCTGAGGGTGCGTGCGTGTTCACTGAAGTGGGGAGGAGCGGACGTGCGTCGACCAATCACAAAAGTGCACTGGAGCTGAGATTCAGATTCACCTCAAGTGATTGGTCGGTCCTCCAGTTGAGCCCAGCGCCTTTAGGTTGGCTGTTCATGGAAGCGGAGCGGAGATGAAAATAAACCAATCAATCACATTTCTCAGATTTAAATGCACTTCTTCTGGGCTGCACAAGAAAGAGCCTGATTGGTTATTTTCTCCGCTCTGCTTGTGGATAGGCCTTAGGTTACATACTTTACTTTTTACAATGAAGTAGTCGAGCACCGCGTTTAGGTCACGAGGCTTGCCGAGTTGCCTAATAAGTAAGGTACGAGATTTGTGTGTAACTATTGGTGCTATTGCAAACAATACTTTTTATACGAGCATAGCACAGAAACACATGTTTGACTTTAATCGTTATTCCCTACTGAATATTTATTTTTGATGTAACCTTTTTCGTTCAACTAAAACTGACTTATTAAAAAAAACATGATCGCGTTGGTGATCGCGGGTGCCTCGTGATAGGTAAAAAAATTTGGCAAGTAATTTTAACCAATCAGTGAACAGTAGCGTGCTTTTTAGGGTTCCGTACCCAAAGGGTAAAAACGGGATCGAGACGTTTATCCATCCGAGCGAGCTTACGAGCGAGGATAAATATAAAGTCGAGTGTAAAATGCGTTTTATGGACGAGTTGCACACTCTACTTTTCACTTCGATTGCGAGAAAACTAAACTACATCATGTAAATATTATACTTAAAAACAAATTTAATTAAAATTTTAAAACATTTATATCTACGATAAATTATTGTTGTACTTTAAATAAATAGTATATTGATTTACTAAAATAAAATAAATTAAAAAAGTAATAAATGATAGTAAATAAAAATTACAAGTTTATTTCAAGAAGTTTGCTGTGTACTTTGGCTGTTGGTATTTTTGCCTTTGTCATGGAATACTAACGAAACGAAAAAAAATAAAGCGTTTATTCTATGAAGTTTTATTTTTTTCATGTGGCTGTTGGACCGATCGCCTTGGTCTTCGACGACGATTTTACTTTATGCTCTAGAGCATAAAAAGCGACTTTATGTCGCCTACGTACAGCATAAAGTCGAACTTTTAGAGCATGAGAAGTGAAAAATATATTAAAGGTTATGCGGTTTTCAGTGCTCCTCATTCTTCTCTCCCGTCTGAGAATTAACTTTGTAAAGACGTTGTTTTCAATCATCAAGTAATTTGGTTTGAGTTATCAGTACTTATATTTTCTGGAGATAATCAAACGAAACACCGTGAAATTTTTAAATTGGAAAGATCTAAAAGAAGTAAAGACGAGAGATCATAAATATAAAGACAAATGGATCTAGTCCCAAAATAAGCTCAAGAAGGCTCGTGTTATGGTTACTAGACGACGATATACATACTTATATAGATAAATATATACTTAAATACATAGAACATTATTATGATCCAAGCACAAATTTATTATGTATTTATGTTACTACCTAGAGAAGGCCTATTTGAATTTATTGGTATATGTATATTTGAAACCTACAGTTTGAATTTTTCACTGATAATTATTTTTGTTGCAGACTACTGGAAAGAGACAGAATTCACGCGAAAAAGTTTTTTTACACAACTTATTTTCGACTGCACGCAACAAAAGCATGAAATATGTAGCTACATACGTTACTACCTAGAAATCAGGGAAAAGTATTATTCACTTCAAAAAGTTGGTTGAAATTTGTCAATATAAAAATAAAAAGAATAGGGCCTCTCAAAGTGTTCGTTCCATCCCATGGGGCGGCGCATGATAATCATCTGTTGACATCCAAAACTCACGAAGTAACAAACACCTATTTAAAACCAAGCTCGTATCTCAGTTTCAATCTACTTACTAGATACGAGGTATTGAAGAGCAGTGACAGAAATTCTAGTGAGTTTTCGTTGTCACCAGTTGAATTTTCTCTTGAAGCCATACCTTGTAACTCACGCAGAGGACAGCGTAGTGAGCTAGAAGCACTACCGATCCACAGAAGGCCATTGCAACGATGCCCACGATGTTCCTGGGAATAAAAATACTATAAGCATGACGAAAAAAATTTTTTTGAGGATGACCACCGGTTCTATTTTTTATTAGGATCAAATATCTATATGGGACTAACTACACTTAGACTGCTATAAAAGTCAGAAATGACTGTCAAAGTTGTTCATTTCTACGCGTTAAAAATCATCATGTGTTATGTAATGGGTATCAATATTTGTAATCGAGTCGAGATAAAGTAATTTGCCATTTTCACAGTTAAAAAGTGCGTTTAAGTTCATGGTTGTCATCAATTATCGTTTTGTTAAATTATGAGGATTCCGACAAGAATTTCAAAATATTTTTTGGATAAAAAGAAACATAAAGTTTGCGTACCATTGAAGTCAAATATAAAAAAAAAACTCTGTTTCATGACATGAAACGTTGAGCTTGTGTTAATCATATAACTACACTATGTTGTATAATGAAACATCACTCGAATCCTCTATTACGATGACGACTGATGTTATATTCTTTCTGACATTAAAAACGTCTACAGCTCACAGACACTAGTGGTAAATGCTAGTTTTAGTACACGAGGGCGGAAAGTTAGTCCTACGCTACGAAAATATGCATTTTGCGCATCGGCGCGGAAGAGAAAATGCGGAAGTTACGTCAGACGCGACAGTCTCAACAATTTCCAACTAAACTTTGATATCGCACCTCTGCGGAGTTTTGTACCAAGTAGGAAAACTACGTCTTTCGATATACTCATAAATAGGGTAGTCCACAGTTGTATGGAGAAAAAAAGGACATTAAATCCTGGCTAATCATGGCTAATTTTGATTTGATGTCAAGTAATAATCATTGTACAAAATTAAAATTAATTTGGGGATGGTTTATAGGTAGCTCTAATGTGAGATAAATTTCCGATGTTCATTTTAATAGCATTTTGAAAACAAACCGAAAGATGATAATAAAGAATATCATTTAATCGCTTGCAAAAGTTGACTTGTGTGAAATTCCTGTACAGTTCTCTCGAGTTGTTCCGCCCAAAACGTGATACTTCGAAGCATGTTATAACGCACGTTACGACGGCATATCATTGCATGTTTGAGAAAAAATATTTTTTTCACTTCTATAGGTACAGGATGATCAATCCAAATGGGTCAGTAGGGAGAAATCGAAAACATTAAGAGTTAGGGAAATCTTAGCAACCATGGAGTCGACTTAAGATTTAATACAAGCTGCATTATTTTTTCTTATAAACCTCATGCATAACCCGGAATTGAACCTGGCTAAAATTCTGTAAGTAATCGCATGGCGTATTGTAACATTATTTACAGAGATTTTGATAGGGTTATGTATGAAATTAAAAATGATATTAAAAATAATAATACAGTTTTAATTAAATCTTAAATCGATGTCATAATTACTAAGAACAGATTTCCCTATCTCTTATAGTTTGTGGCTTCTCCCTACTGAACCATTTCGATTGATCACCCGATATAAACATCGATAAATATCTTCAAAATAATGTGTACACCCCTATTGTTTGTACTTACACGCTGAACACGAGTAGCTGGACGACAGTCATCACCACATACACCACGAGCGAGCAGTTGAAGTAAACCTTCAGCAGCCTGTCTGTCTCAGCCGTGTACTGAGGGAAAGAGAAAGAGACATTAACCTCAGCAGACAGCCGGCTTTCGTCTCATATTAGTAGACATCGGATTGGGAGTGACAGGTGGGGAGTTGCTTTATCGATGAAGTAACTTTTCGATGCTTTTCCCCCTTTTGTGTGTGTTATTCTGGAGAATATCGTTTATTTTGATTATAGTAAATATGAAAATAATTTTGAAATACAAACGGAAGAAACATAAAGTTATGACTGACGTTTCAAAGATCCTTTCAAAATGAAAAGAAACAGAAAAAAAAAATTAAATTTAGTTTTCATAATAAAATTATATTTTTGACAGGACAACAACAAAACAAAACTTAGGGCAACATTGGAGTAGGTATACAGGTAAACCACAGATAAGCGAGTAATATAAAAATTAAGATAGAATATAAGTTTGTAAATACGGTAGCGTCTAAACATTTCCAACATTCTGATAATACAATACAATACGATACGATACAATGCAATACAAAATGTCTTTATTGTAAACCTACAAGAAAAATATTACACAAGAAACCTCAATTTAACAATAAATCGTAGACAAAAGGCGGTCTTATCACTAGAGAGCGATCTCAACATACTAAATTTGATAATATACATATGAAATACTTTTAATCCATCAATCAGATGGATGAACGTTGTTTCTAGTTCGTATCTTCTACTATTTAAATAATATTAACTAAAAAAACAACTAATTCAAAAATAGCTACGACTGAATCGGACAAACTAAAATCCAGACAGGGCAGTGCACAAGCGGCCTTATTTAACGGCCCCCCTAATTTGTATAATGAGCACCCTGTCACCTGACACCCGCTTTGTCGTAACATAATTATAATGATTAATTATTATATCTAGATAATTACCTAAGTGGACGACAAAGTCAAAGTCGAGTATGACTCCGCCAGACGAGATTACCTCCTTGGTTCTTACTTCTTTTTAAAATCTGCTACTTTGTCACTTTGTTAAGTTTGGTTGACTAAAACTTGTGTTGGGTAAATTGAATAGTTGACCCATTTTAGAGATACATTTGAATTGGTTAATAGTTATCTTATTAGCACAAAAAAATGAATTGTATTTTTTTGAGAGCGTAATTTTATTAAATAAAAATAGAAATTTCATCAACAAAGCCGTCCGAGATTTTTGTGTTTTAGCTTATCTGTGGCGTGACGTAGAAGATCCCGTAAATACATGCCAGTAATACTAAACTCGGATTTCTAATTCAAGACCAAAAAAACTACGACAGATACGTCACTGTCAAAATTGACAACATTTAAATGACATCTGAGTTTGTTTCTTGGCTTGCACCAAATGCACAATGTTACAAGTACAATACCAGATTTTGTAGCAAATATTTCCGATGTTTAAGTTTTTATTATTTCCTCTCGTAATTATGTAATAAAAAATGTTTCTAGTTATTTTGTTAAAACATAGAGTTAAAGTTACCAATAAATAAATTAGCTTAGCTTGTTTAAAAAAGAAAAAGGAATTTACTATTGTAAAAATATTTTATTGTAGTGGCAACCTTGTCGTCGTTTTTTTGGTCTTGAATTATAAATCGTAGTATAGTAGAGTTTATCTATGAAAAAAAATAGGTATATTTATTTGTACGCCGTAGGGCAGTAGTTCAACAGTTAGCCACTCGTATACGCCATCAGATATATCGCAGCATATAAGGCGTTCATAAATATCTGAAGATGTACTGTAGCACACAGTCAATAAGAGTAGTGTTCAGATTAAGAACGCCTTATATGCTGCGATATATTTGATGGCGACTGTACACAAATAGCCTAGCGAATTTAGCGAACGCGACGTTTGTTACCAAATAGTGATCCTTGCCAGTAAAATATTAAATTGGTTAAATTGATACCATTAATTTCCGCAAAATGGCGATGGCCGAAAAATAACTTGTCGCGCTATACGAGGCACTGTCGTAAAGTTCTGTGACTTTTCAATCCAGCACTAATCATCACATTTATTAGTATTTTTTCCTTTTTAGAGTTCCGTACCCAAAGGATAATAAGTTTCTGTCAAAAATGACATTTTATTGGCAAGCTTTTATAGCCGACTGTACTTTTCTTTGGATATCCATCAAATGCTCACTGAGAAGATTCTAAAGAGCCCAAGCTCGGTAGGATTGCTTTTTCTATTATAGAGTTCCTATGGCCACCTTCCGGCTCCATCATCAGATCAGCCCCATGGTACCATATTTATTATATTGTCATCAAAGTTAAGTAAGTATGCAAAATTTCAGCTCAATCGATTGACGATATCTACTTCAAAATTGAGTTGCAAGATTTCACCTGAACAAACATACTTTAAACATACATTGCAAGTTAAATAAAAGCTTGTAAAAACGGGACCCTATTACTGAGACTTCGCTGTCCGTCCGTCCGTCCGTCCGTCTGTCACCAGGCTGTATCTCACGAACCGTGAGAGCTAGACAGTTGAAATTTTCACAAATGATGTATTTCTATTGCCGCTATAATAACAAATACTAAAAATAAAATAAAATAAATATTTAATGTTGTATGGGGCTCCCCATACAACAAACGGGATTGGTTGCGTTAACTTTGCACCTCATTTGTATGGGGCGCTATACATACCAGGTGCAAACTTAGCCACTTAAGGATGGAAAGTGTTTGTACGGAACCCTCGGTGCGCGAGTCCGACTCGCACTTGACCGTTTTTTTTTTTTTTTTCATTTTCACATTGAGGTCGATATTTGGTGACGATGCCTTTCGACAAAAGCGGAGTTGTGCGGAGCTTTGTCGGACTAATTACATTCCTCATATTCAGGTACTGGATTTCTCGTGGCACTTTTGAGCTGTCATAGAGATTTCTCGTTTATCGGCTTCCGATATACATGTATAATATCGACAAATGCGCTATGTAAAATTTGATAGAGTATAATTAGTAGGCAGGCTTATCGCAAAGGAGCGATCTCTTTGACATAACCTTTGGATACCAACATATTGGAATTTTAAAATAGGAATAATTCTAGTAGCTCTGTGACCCTGACTTTATAATATGTGAAACTATTAACTACTTATTAACTTTTCATTGTTTTAATTGAATATCCCTATTTGACATTTCTATTGCTCAAAAGTTATCAGAATGCGATTGTTCTTTAGCGATAAGACTGCGAGCTGTGTGATGTTTACATCTACTTTTAATCTTCCTAATATGTTGTGTTCTTTAATGTATCAATATAATATGTTAACCGTATGGTAAATCGATAAATGAGAAGTCCCTGTGACAGCTCAGAAGTGCCACGAGAAATCTCTGCTCATATTCAAATACACTTATTTTGGGCTTCAGAAAGATGAAACCTGATTGGTTGATTCCGCTCCGCTTGACAGCCAGCCTAACAATGTGCTACGCAAATGGGTCATTTAGGTTCGCGTCTTTTCGGTGGACACGTACAAAGTTATGGACTTTAGGCCTAGTTTTCCGATCAAAATTATATTAGCATAAACGAAGATTCCCTTTCTATGGGCTTGCGTGTTACAAACATAACTTCTATGCACATACGCTGTTAACCATTGGCCACCGAAGACTCGAAGAGACAACTTTTGTTTTTTGAACTGACAATGACCCAAATGTGGTCACAAACTTAGGGAGGGTTCCGCACCCCATTAGCAAGACTCCGCTTTCCGTGTGTCCGTCTGTCTGCCTATGTCACCAGGCATCTCATGAACCGTAATAGGAAACGGGCATCTAATAGAAGTACTCTGTAATAACTGCAGGGCTAGTGTATATCTTGTCGCGCGTCTTACCGTCACCTGTCATGCTCGCAAGGTATTAAAAGGAAAGGGACGGGTAGTGTTTGTCGCGCAACAAAGAGTCGCGTGTCCAAGTTATGATAAATGTGCTGGTGTTATAATATTAAATAAATAAATATCGGACAACCTCACACAAATCAATCTAGTCCCACAGTAAGCTCTAGTAGGCTTGTGTTATGGACACTAGACGACGATAAACATACTTATATAGATAAAAACATACTTAAATACAAATAACATCCATGACTCAGGAAAAAATATTCGAGTTCATCACACAAATATTTGCCCTTGCCGGAATTCGAACCCAGGACCGTCGGCTCAGTAGGCAGTTACTTAACCGCTGCGCCAACCGCGTCGTCAGAACTCTAATGCCGTCAATACTACGACAGTTAGTTGAAAATCGATCAACATAATAAATAATTCACCAAATCAGTAACTTGGTCGCCCCAACCAGTCGAAATCGCATACTTTGGAAACTAATCATATTACAGACCGTTTCCGGTACATTTCAAAGACTTCCTGAAGTTTGGGGCAAATTCAATCGTGAAGTTATAGAGCAATTTAAGTTAGCAACAGTCAGATATTTCATTTTTATAAGAAACCTTTCCGTTTATGATTTTGGGTGTTCTTTACCTTATCTGAGTTTTTGTCATCGCGTCTTAAGGCTCTCCTTATCCCAAAAATGCTGATTGTTTAAGACATTTTTCTCTTTGATCATTGATCAAAAATGTTTCTTATCATATTATCGATGTCACTACTTATAGGCCTATTGCAATTTATTCGTGTATATTTGAAACCTATACCTTGAATTTGTGGTTAAAAAACCGGCCAAGAGCATGTCGGGCCACGCTCAGTGTAGGGTTCCGTAGTTGCTCATCCTTTACAATAGACGGGCTTAAAACAGCGGGTTGAAGCCCGAGGTTTAAGTTACGACTAAAATTTCAAGCTCTATAAAACGGTCGTAAACGCCAATGTAACTGTAATTACTTATTACCTTCTGGAAGTCAACTTACGTCCTTTTAAATAAGATTATGAAATTTTGCGATAACTCAAAAACGGCTCAACCGATTTTATTCAATATAGTTTTCATTGAAAGTACTTGTAAGGCCTCATTTTCATGAATTTTCCCATATTTTTTGACCCGTGGTTGAAAATTTAGAGGGGAGGGACACTACTTTTTTTATTTTCGGAGCGATTATTTACAAAACTGCTGACTGTATCAAAAAATATGTTTTAAAGACCCCTATTATTTTTAAAAGACCTATTCAACGACACCCCACACACGAGTGTTGGGATGAAAAAAAAAATTCACCCCCACTTTAGGTGTTCGAGAGGTACCCGAAAAAAACATTTTTTTTAGGATTTCATTTTACTGTTTTGTTGGCGTAATACATACACATACTCATACCAAATTTCAGCTTTCTAGTACTAATGGTCACGGAGCTAAGCCGCGGACGGACAGACGGACAGACGGACAGACGGACAATACGGACATGGCGAAACTATAAGGGTTCCTAGTTGACTGCAGAACCCTAAAAACTATTCGAAATTGATAATATTTTCGACTGCAGACAATGAAAGCATGAAATAGCTGCATACTATCTAGAACTCAGGGAAATGTATCTTAGATGCTTTCCGAACGATTAATTTTCTACTCTGGAGTCTGGACCCACTTGAAGCATCTCTGTTTGGCTCTTTGATTGACTGGTAGAGAATGCCACTAGGCATTAAGTTCGCCATTTGTACTGACTTTTATTTTGTGCAATAAAGTTTAAATAAATAAATAAAATAAATGTATTATTCACTCTAAAAAGTTGGTTGAAATTAACAATATATTTCTTGTAATATGAAAAAAAGAAATTAAAAGGAAAAAGGCCTCAATTTGTTGAAAAATAACAATGGTAGCCGGTGTAGCGTGTCGCGCTCTGAACTGAATGGTTTTTATGGAAAATTTTAGATTCAACGCAAACCCATTGGTCTTGTCTGTCAATGTTTACCTTGGGGGTGTCCCTTGTTTTGTCGACAAACTTTTCGTCGAATTTCATTTCATCGAAAACATTTAGTTCATCAAATATTGTTTGGTGTAATTTTATTTCATGACCAGATAATTCCAATTTTTATTATTTTATAATAACTGTTCAGGGAATATTATTTGGCAAGTGATTAATTTTGTATCAATTTTAAATGGCAGAAAACTAAAACTAAACAACGAATTTCATTTGTTCGAAATTTTATTAGAACATTACAAAATATTTCGATATCGAGTGGTCGAAAACTCCTAACATTAGGTACCTATTTTACCTTAAGGCCGGTCCGACTTGGCTTAGGTTAGGTACGACGACGAGCGAAGCGAGGAGGAGTGTTAGGTTGAACTGCGACCCTAACGAGCGAGCGAAGCAAGCGAGCCGCGGAGGTCTATATCGAGTGGGAAATAAAACTTCGCTAATCAATACATTTGACGATTGTTTGTATGTTTTGTATGACGACAATCATTTATATCTTAATAAAAAAAACTTGAAACAATAAACCACAAAACGTTTTCATGACATAATACAACTATGTAATGAATCATCCGACAATTAAAAATACACGATTTAAAACTACTTGTAATGATCACTCCACGAGCTGAATTGTCGACGAAATGAAAATACATGAAACGTTGACTTTGAAGTGAAATTCGACGAAGTGAGTGTCGACAATTTGATGCTAAAGCAGTCAGTGTGCCTAATAACAAAATCTTATTGTTTCAAGTTCTCCACTACCCAAAGGTTGTCTGGAAGAGATCGCTCTTTAGCGATAAGACCGCCTGTTATTTACCTCTAATTGTAATTTCTTGCATTGTATTTCTCCTGTATATTTTATGAGGTGTGCAATAAAGAGTACTTGTATTTGTATTTCTTCTAGCTGTTGCCCGCAACTTCGTCCGCGTGGAACCTTTATCTTGAAAATTTTACAACTTTATTATTTTCAGATCTAAGGAATGTTGAAATTGCTAAACGTGTTTTTTTTTACTTTTCTTCTCTTGGCCTTTTTTTACTTTTTATTTTGGCTAATTTGCTCTAATTACGCGGTACCATTATAAAATCAGGTACATCTACGAACGAATAGCTTTACTAAATTCGATGACTTTAAGAACGACGTTTATAAATTCTTTGATTCGAATAATAATGCCTTTACACAAAGTTTCAAATACCGCACTCAAAAAAATGTTTGATCTACGTACACATTTTCAACCCCATTTCACCACCTCCAGAGCTGAATTTTCAAAAACACTGAAATGAGTTTTCTTGCCTTTTAATAAAATACCTTTTTACAAAGTTTCTAATTCCTTACTTAAAATACAACTTATACCCGATACAACCTTTCATCTTCTTTTTAAGGGAAGAATTTTCAAAAACGCTGAAATTACTTTTCTTGTATTTTTATAATATACTTTTATATAACTAGTTTCAAGTCCCGCACTCAAAAAAAATTTGATCGTCATACATATTTCCAACCCCTTTTTAACCCTTTTTGGGGATGAATTTTCAAAAACGCTGAAATCAGTTTTCATGTTCCTAACAAAAAAAAACTTGTACCCCGTACAACCTTTCATCCCCTTATAACCCCCTTAGGAGTTGAAATTATCAAAATCGCTTCTTATCTCTTGTACACTTTATAAATGCAACCTTCTGTGCAAATTCTAATTTTCTAGCATTTGTAGTTTGGGCTCTGCGTTGATTAGTCAGTCAGTCAGGACACTGGCATTTATATATATAGATAAAGCCGATTCAACGCAAACCCATTGGTCATAAAAGTGTCTCTCATGCTTTACCTTAGTCTCCAACTCCTGGTTCCGGAAGGTCAGGGTGAAGGGCCGGCAGTGCTCGGCCCGGAGCCGGTCGATCGACCTGGCGTCGATCGCTTTCATCAGGTACTCGTTCACCTCGTCTTCTGGCTTCTTGAACTCCGTGCCTGGCTCCACCCTGTTGCTGACAGAATCGAGGATTAGAATACTGCTGACCTTACCCTGTTGGCCGAAGTTGGCCGAAGCATAAGTTTCCGCAGATTTACCCTTCCACACTATCACACTGAAAAAAAATTGCCATTGGATCCTATTGATATTTCAGTAAGCCTAACTGTTGTTGCAGTTAGGTCTGCTAAATGTCAAGTAATGTCAGTAGGATTCACTGGCAATTTTTTTCAGTGCATATTAGTGTGGAGCCGCAATTAGAATAAATGGGTGTATCAATCAACTTTTTCTTATTGTTAGTCTATCCCGTCACCCAGGAGACAATGGTGATTACACTTAGAAAAGTGTTGATAATTTTTAACATTGGCATTTTCAAGAGATATTCTAAATAAGAATGGGCTTACAACTGCTGCAATTACAAAATTTTTGTTGAATATTGCCGCCGAAAATCGTAGTTTTAAAGAGTAACCCAGGGGACATCACCCTGGCAACAAGCAAGAGAAAAAAGTTGATTGACCCAAATACGCCTAGAAACCTAGTCAGCGCTTGAAATCTAGTTTTCTGCATTGGAAACTGGATTTCAAACTTTCGTCCGTGATACACCGTCAATGTCACAAGCAACACGTCTGCTGTGAATGTTCGTAGACACGCACACATAAAACCAAAAGCTCAAGTTTTTTTTAGTAAACAAATGCTTTTCAATTCTCCATATAAATCGTTTTGTCGTTAGGCTAATATATAATGTAGGTAATCAATAGTAATGTAGGTATTTCTTTATAGAATCTGAACTTATTATAACATAATTGAATTAATTTAACTATATGAGTATTGATAAACATTTTAATTATCTTTTTGGTAATGAGGTGCAAAGTTTACGCTCACGTGAACCGATCACGTTTGTTGTATGGGAGCCCCACTTAATTATATATTTTATTCTGTTTCTAATATTTGCTGTTATAGCGGCAACAGAAATACATCATCTGTGAAAATTTCAACTGTCTAGCCATCACGGTTCACGGTTCAGACGGACAGACAGACAGACAGACAGACGGACAGTCCTAGTAATAGGGTCCCGTTTTTCTACCCTTTGGATACCCTAAAATGAGAAGACTCTAATCCTCGAACCAGCGAGCGGTCTTCTAAAGTAGGTAAGCACAGAATTATAAATGTAACTAAACCACCGCTTCATTCTCACTGACCACTCTCCTCCCAACCGAATGTCTACTTTACCCGCCCAAATTGAAGAGATACTCTTGTTAATGATAAAGGGGGTACTCTTGTATAAACCCGTGAATTGTTTAATGTGATAATAATTCCAGTTTGTGATTTAAGCCGAAACTAATAGGGGCTGATAATATCCTGAGGGCTCGGTCCTCTTTGAGATACAGAGAAAATATCCCGGGATTTTGACTGTAAGGGAATCCGCACACGTCTTTTTGTAGCGATTTGACAACGTTTAATGTTTTTGACTAGACCTTTTTCCGATATAATCCGAAAAAAGATAAAAAAAAATATATAACCACATTTTGACATTTTCGAATATATCCCAATTCGTGATTAAAGAATCCATTTGAAAATTACACATTCTAAAAGAGCGCAGGCGAGTGATTGGCCACAGCGCAGTAACTCATACAGTCACACTACTACTAAGACGGATTTAGTATGGACTTTTTTTGTAGGTTGCGACTAAATTTTTCCACAACTCATTTGAGTGCTGATTCTTAGACGCCGCTGCGTTCACCTTCTTTTTTAATATTTTCAAATCTAGTCCGTATAATCAAATAAAAATAATAATTTTGGGTTCTGTAGAATAGAAAATAGAATAATCTGTGATAAAAAAGTAACGAAATTTATTTAAACTTAACACTATTTGAAATGTTCTCGATTGGAGCTTGCGTAAAAAATAAGGACCCAATTTTTTTCTTTACATCGTATAATGTAGTCCAATATAAGATAATAGATTCATCCGTTAGCTAATTAGATACGTTTACAATGAAGCCAAAAGTAAAAAAAAACAATGGTCGAGGCGGGGTTCGAACCTGCGTTTCCAACGGCTTTCCGGGCCAACACGGGCGTCCTACCTATTAGACCACTGAACCTGATGCGAGAGCCATTGATTTTTAAACCAGTTGCTTCTGCATGTCTTAGGGCGGCATCGTACCGCCATCTACCCTAAAAGATTCAGACTTTATGATCGTCTCAAATTGTGTTGAGAATTGATAACCCTTTGAACGCCAAGATCCACTAAAGTGGTCGTGTGCTGTCGTGCAGCCTACCACGCCAAAGACCACTAAGTGGGTAATGGCGGAGGCTGTTAAAGCATTTTCCCGCTGACAGATAAGGTATATTTTCGCTCTTTCTTTTTTCAACTAAAGGTGTATAAGCCACATTTTGACATGGGAGGAAAAGCGTTCAAAAGGTTAATAAAAATAATTAGATGAGTTTAATTGATTTTCTCCCTAGTAAGTATAGCCCTGCAAGGGGTTTTACAACCCACGCCATATTGTGGATTTTTAGTGATACCAAATTATTATACTGGCAACTGACTGGCGAGGACAAATGTTTGGTAACTGATAACGTTGAAAGTCGGTGAATGTCATTGATGTAAACAAAGAGGGAACAGGACTAAACATTCTGCAAATTTCAAGTATTCTTTGCATAATAAGGCCAAAACTATCCACAGTGATGAAAGTCAAGTTTTTTCAAAAGATTCAGTTTTTATTTCGCAAGAATAACGAAGGATTAAGCAGCATTCCGGTAAACAATGTTTTGAATGTTGATAATGACTGACGTTTAATAATGCAAATATATGACGTATGCTCATATTGAAATATGAAAGCTGTTTGTGGCGCCACTATCCCTGGGCCGGACCGACGCTTGCTACGCTATATTTTGTGATGGCGTTCGAGAATCGCGCGACTGTATCTCTACGATAACCGCCGTGTGCGAGCTCCCTAATACTTTCGTGTTTGGAATAGTGTCGCTCGGAGGGCTTAAATGGATAAACAAAGCAATGATATTTTGAGTGAATGTTCTTGATAGCCTGAAGTTTTATTTTTAGTACACATAATAGTAGTACTTGTACATTACGCCAGGAAAGAAGGGGTTGCCGGGTGAGTAGATCGGGAAAACGGCAAGCCCTCACGGCTATATGTATGGTGCTTTTTTCAAACATATGTAATGTAATAAAAATCACCACTAAAAATATATATAATTCAGCTGTTTAGCCTGTTCATGAAAACAAACGCCATGCTTAAAAAAATACTATCCGGCCAAGGCCTTCAATTTTGTAGGTAATTCCATTACAGTTCGCTCGAATTGTTCCGTCCGAAACGTGATACTTCGAAGCCTAGCTGTTATAACGCACGTTATGACGACATTTCATTGTATGTTTGAGAAAACTCGTGTTCACCTCACTCACTCGGAAAACCTGAAAAAGTCTATTTTGTCCGCTAGCGTGCAAGTTATTTGAATTTTGAACACAATGATTGTGCATGATACTATGTGAAGAAAGTAACTTAAAAAAAATGTGTGCTTTTCTTTTGTTTATTTCGATTAGATTTCAGTGTATTACGTAAGTAATACATATCAAATTAAAGACGTACGCATTTTCCTCGCCGTATTGACGTGAAACGTTGTGTGTTTCGCACGGCTGCAAAGTTATTTGGCTTCTCGTACGCTCAGGAATCTATCTTTGAAAGGAATCAATCTTAGATACCTTCGCTCGCTCAGCTATCAATTTCAACACTCGCGCCAAATAACTTTGAAGCCTTGCATAACAAATAACTATTGTGTTCCATTTCTCAACACAACAAAATATATTCCCAAGCAAAATGAACCGAAAATAGCGAATCAAATAATAAGTACCGGTTCACTTATTTATTATTCCATCGGAGCCCATCCGCTTTATACTATTGAATGCTCGCTTAAAAAGGAACTTTTCGAATGCGGAAAAACATGGCCGCGTTTGGTTATTTCATTTAGTTCCCCTTGAAGCGATTATCCGGCTGACGAAATCCGAAATATAAACAGCAATTTATATTACCCACTTTCAGAACGTCCAAAATAAAAATAAGTTTTTGTTGGTGTTTTATTGTTGCCGGTTTTCTTGAAATAACCAACTACTTGCCAAGACGAGCTAGAAATTAGTTGAAAATTAACACTATTTGAAAATTTGCATTGTTATCAATTGTCTATCTGTATTTTAAGTAGTTTAGTAGTTTTTCTTTTAGTTTAGTTAACTTTTTTTTTTTTATGTCATAGGGGGCAAACGAGCATACGAATCGCCTGATGGAAAGCGATTACCTTTATATTTTGTTGTCGATGTAAGAAGTCCCTGTTTTATAGGACCGATAGTACAGTAGTATAAAGGTACTTAATAAAAAAAAAACAATTGCCTATCTATGGCTCGGAGTAGGCTGAACACGCCATTTTTCATGGACTTCTGTTCTCCGGCTTAAGCCAAAGCTTCCGAAACCGAAAATATGGCTTTTGGACGAAAACAGAAACGAAAACATAAAAGTCTGGACACTTAGAATAAAATACGCCTAGAACGAAAGTCTTCATACAACAGATATGCGAAGGATGAAGCCGTTTTTGGTTGTATGTGTGTGTGTGTGTGTACGAAACGAACCAATCATAGAGACGTGTTGCTTGTGAGCTTGACGATGTGACAGATGGCACGCAAGATGGCAGACAAAGACAAAGACACTTGACTAAAGTGACGTTGGAGTGCCAGACAAGTTGCAGGCTTGCAAGCACCCCCCGCCCCCGCGCTATCGGCGCTCGCTATTAGAGCGGAGCGCCGATCAAAGAATCAGTGACAAAGTTGCCGCGCCTCTGTACGGGTAGCAGTCCCTGATAAAGAGCTCCATCCGAGTTCGATACATGTCGATCCGTTCTTGACAATTTCACGTGAGTGTACACCGCTTAAGAGGCCTTATTCCTTTCAAAATTTCATATTATAACAAATATAACTATTGATAATTTCAACTAACTTTTTGAAGTGAATAACACTTTTCCCCGAGTTCTAGGTAGTAACATAGCTATTTCATGCTTTCATTGCGTGCAGTCAAAAATAGGTTGAAAAACTTATTTTCCGCGTGTATTTTGTCAACATCGAGTAGTTTTTGAAACAAATATTATCAATGAATAATTCAAACTGTAAGTTTCAAATATATACCAATGCATCCCAGTAGCCATGTTCTAAGTAGTAACATCAATAATATGTTAAGAAACATGTTTGATAATAGAGAAAAATGTCTTAAACAATAAGCATTTTAACAGGAATAAGGTCTTGGAAATATGTCGCACGAATGTTTTAATTAAGATCACAAAAGTACTTACCCGTTGGAGTGTTGTCCGTGTCGTGAGCCGTGGCCCATAACCCGCATCTCCTTGGATACGTTCCCGTTGACTGTGAACGTGTTTTGGGGCTTCGAGTCCTGCGAATGTATAATAATATTACCCCTGTCAATATTAGTAGACAAATAATCTCCTGTCATGCTCGCACGGTATTAAAAGGAAAGTGACAGAAAGTCGCATGTCACAGTTATGCTAGACATACTGATGTGGCAATGTTAATTTGATGCGGTAACTCACGCGGATGCCGTCAGGAACAATCAGTTGTTGAGGTCCTTGACGTGTGTGTGGCTTCGTTGTGACCACATATATTCTTGTCCCCCCTGTATGTCTTCATAGTTGTCTACGAACTGGTATTCTTAGTGACACGGACTATTGACTCACCACGCGGCGGGCGTTGTTACTCACCACGCTGCTTGCTTTGTCACTCACCACACAGCTAGCATTTTCACTCACCACACTGCTTGCGTTGTCACTCACCGCATAGCTGGCGCCGTCACTCACCACACAGCTAGCGTTGTCACTCACCACGCTGCTTGCTTTGTCACTCACCGCATAGCTGGCGTCGTCACTCATCGCATAGCTGGCGTCGACACTCACCACGCTGCTTGCGTTGTCACTCACCGCATAGCTGGCGTCGTCACTCACCGCATAGCTGCGCACGCGACTGGCGTTGTAACCACGCTTGTGTCGTTCTCACTCACCACGCGACTTGCGTTGTCACTCACCACACAGCTGACGTTGTCACTACTCGGCTGGTGTTTTCACTTACTACGCTTGTGGCGTGTTCACTCACCACGCGGCTGGTGTCGTCGGGAACGATGAGGTACGTGTCGATGTTGTGGTCCTTCAGGTAGGTGTTCCTGAGGCCTCCGTAGCCGGGCTCCACCTTGTAGTCGTCGCCCAGGCATCGGAGGGTCTCCTTCGTGATGTGGACGCGGCTGGAACAACGGTGCACGATTAGAAACATGCCCCTATTGCCCACGTAGGTCCCAGGCTGCATATGAGCTTATAGAACCTTTATACGACTTATATCTTGGGTGGTCTTTACTAGTACGTTTGGACGAATCGCGCATGTTCACTATGTATGGCGTGTGACGTCATGGGATATGCAGTCTGACAAAAGTAGATTTTAAAAAGTGGCAATACTGTAGTGTCGTCCCCGTTCACTTAGATTGATTAGAAAGGGACAGTACGTACTTCGCAGTACCCAAGTGCCGTGTGGCATTATATGAAACATCTGTGGTTGAATACCGATCGTAATGGCTAACCAACAAAAAACAATCATTTAATAAATGAAAAAATGAATTTAATAAATGAATAAACCTGCTCTCCTCGTTGTTGGTGAGGGATGTTATGACTGTTATGAGACACCTCACAGTTCCCAACATTTCGATACTCAATACTCAATCATTTATTGCATTCCACAATGTTAGTTTACAGGATACTAACTAAATAAACTTAAATTCTAGTTGTACATAACGGTGAACTTAATTGTGGACCCTGTTGAGCACAGCAAAATCGTGAAGAGAAGACGACTTATGTGTTGTTAAACTTACGTATTCTATGTTAAACTTTTTACTTACTTACTTTTTCATGAGGAACAAGCAGCAGAACACTAACCAGCCTATGGACAGTTCTAGAAGAGGGTGAACTTACAATTCTTGACGTGTAGTCGCGTAACTTGAGTTGAGTCCCGTATTTTTTATCATCATTGCTAGAATCCGCTCCAGAAGTGAACTCACCCAGCAACGCCGCCGCTCTCCATATAGTTGGCGAGGGTGACGTCATTGGACCACACGTCGAACTGCCACTTGCGGAGGCCAAGAACCACGCAGTGCACGCGGCCGGTGTGGATGCCCACGCGCATGTTCACGTTCACCGCCATAACCTCGCGGACCAGACTGGGGGGAAAAAAATACAATATATAATTGACAACCTAAACTCATTAAGTAACAAATACCTATTTAAAACAAAGCTCGTATCTCACTGTCGACGACACTGTGTACGAATGACATCGTGACCTAGTATGTTAGATTGTAAGGTATTTATCTATGGGCCTTTGATGCCTGAAATAAACGAATTATTATTATTATTATCTCCTTTATTCATTTAAAATCTTAAGTTGGGTTTTTTACAATAAAGTTATATCAAAAGTAAAATACAATAAAGAAATTACAAAATATATAAACACATTATAAAAAACCTAACCTAGGGTGCCGCCGGCAGCAGCGGGGCAGGGCCCAGGCTACCGGTGGTTAGGGCTGCAGAGAGAGGAACCTCCTGACAATGCGCGCCGTGTCCAGGAGTACCGCCTTCTGTATCTGACCCTTGATCCAGCCACCTAGCGAGAGTCTCTTAAGATGTCTCTTATTATTATTATTATTACTGTCAATCTGAAAACTAGATACGTGGTTTTGGAGAGTAGTGACAGAAATTTTAGTGAATTTTGGTTGTCACTAGGCGAAATAATATAAGATATTTATTGAATAATAACTTTTTTTTATACTACGACGGTGGCAAACAAGCACGCGGCCCGCCTGATGTTAAGCAGTGACCGCCGCCTATGAACGCTTGCAACGCCAGGAGCATCACACGCGCGCTGCCGACCCTTTCAGAACCTATTTACTCCCCTTTTGAAGAACCGCATACTGTAGCCCCCGGGGAAAACCTCGGCAGGGAGCTCATTCCACATGCGGAGCGTTCGCGGTAGGAAATTTTAACTTATTTTACAGTAACAATAACTTTAGACTAAGATATTCTCCCTGACGAAATATGACGCGCGCCTGAATTAGGAGTCCCTGTAAATTACTGCACGGACATAATAGTACATACACAGACAACCCCCACTAGACGGAGCATGTAAATTTATGATCCATGCGTACGTCAACGAAAAAAGAAATTAAATAAATAACATGGTAAATTGTAGTGTTAAGTGGTGTAGAGAGACCTCATAAACATGGACGCAACTAAACGGTGGTCGCCGTGTTGATACTTTAATGTTCTGCCGCACCCATATCGTTGGTGCGCGCGGGTCGCCTTACATGCTCCGTCTAGTGGGGGTTGTCTGTGAGTACATAAGACCGGCAATCCAGAGGTATCATTTAATTTATTTTTTTTTATTTTGATCTTTGTGTCTATGGTTTAATAGTACATTACAGCAGACGCCGGGAAATAAGGGCTGGCCGCTGAGTAGGTATAGACGGCCGTCCGAAGGGAGCACGGATAATGATACGAAGTTAGCAAACCCTTTTCACGGCTAAGACATGTAGGTATAGTGCTTTTCTCAAACATATGCAATACATGAACGTAACCTATACATAAACACAGACGCCATGTTTAAAAAACTGACTTCCCGGCTATACCTAAGTTCATCAGCGAAACAGTCTTGTTGGGATATACCTAAGTTCATCAGCGAAACACAGAGTCTACTCACGCGATAGCGTCGATCATATCAAGTCCCATTTCGACGCAGCACTTGGCATGATCGTCCCGCACCTCCGGCAGGCCGGAGACGCAGTAGTAGCAGTCGCCGAGCAGTTTGATCCGGAGGCAATGGTGTTCCGCGGCCAAGCGGTCGAATCTGGAACAAGAATAGACATTGAATTTTTTTTCACCAGGCCTTTTTTTTGATATAATCAAATAGAAAGAAGAAAAGAAAGAAAGAAAAACTGGGCAAGTGCGAGTCCGACTCGCGCATGAAGGGTTCCGTACCATACTCTATAACAAGTTTGTTGTATGGGAGCCCCCCTTAAATATCTATTTTATTTTATTTTTAGTATTTGTTGTTATAGCGGCAATAGAAATACATCATCTGTGAAAATTTGAACTGCCTGGCTATCGCCGTTCTTGAGATACAGCCTGGTGACAGACGGACGGACGTCGGACGGACGGACGGACAGCGAAGTCTCAGTAATAGGGTCCCGTTTTTACCCTTTGGGTACGGAACGGAACGGAACGCAATTAGCAAACAAAGCAAACTGCAACGCTGTTATTCTGTCAAATAGAGGATAATAGTGGTAACCTAGCGTAACTTCGAAACATTGTATCCCCGCTGTATCGTTTCGCCGAATTTTCATCTGCCCGAAAGCTATTTTTCCTGAAACCCATAATATTTTCAGGATTTTATAAACATCGTTTATTAGAACCCATTAGGTTAAGTTAGGTTCGTTTTATAATTATTTTGAAATGTTTATAGTTTTGGAATAAGTAGCTTTCGGGCAAAATGAATATTCGGCAAAACGTTACAGCGGAGAAACAAAAATTCGGGTTTATGATAGGTGACCGATAATAGTACATTTACTGCAGACGCCGGGAAAGAAGGGGGGGGGGGGGGGGGTAGGATAGTGATACGAAGCCGGCAAGCCCTTTTCACGGCTAAGGCATGTATAGTGCTTTTCTCAAACATATGCAATGAAATAAAAAAATATACCACTCAAAAAATATATAATCAGCTGTTTAGGCTGTTCATGTACACAGACGCCATGTTTAAATAAAAAATACTTCCCGGCCTAGGCCTTCTATTTTGTATGAAAATCATTTACAGTTTCTCGAGTTGTTCCGCCCGAAACGTGATACTTCAAAGTCTGTTATAGCGCAAATTATGACAACATAACATTGCATGATTCAGAAAAATTGATTATTTATTTTAAAATGTACTTAGTAGTTACATAATTACGATTTGGAACTTTTTGTTTGCTAGTCCCAAACTATTTTGCTATTTTTGCTTCTAGGAATAATTAGTCTTGTTTCCTCTTTGTTTACATCAGTGTGTGAAAACAAACATGAGTCGTTGCCAGTTAGATAAATGAGTAGGTACTACTCAAAATCCGCAATATGGCGAGGGCTGTAAAACCCCCTGATGGGATTACCCTATTGCCCCTTGCCCTACAAAGTCCTAGTTTGCTGAAAACATTTTCTACAATACGATCAGAACAAATCCCATAAATTTCTAATTTAGAGGTCGTATCGACCTCCGACTAGAGTCCAAGTGACCTCAATTAGGTCCTTGAATAAACCATACAAATTGGACGCCTTATGCTGACCCACGAAGTTGATAGTGAAACGACGTAAGAGTCTAAAGAAGGTATGAACTTGGGCTGTTTTGGTTCTGGAATGCATTGTTGCAGTTGCAGGAAACAAGGTCCACGGGACGCAAGTAAAATAGAAACAGTATTTTATGTTTGTTTTCGGATCGAGTTGTCGGCGTTTGCAGTTTCTTGCAAGAACTAACAACGATATGACTTTATTATGATTAACTTCAATTTTTTCGCTCAACGACAAACCCCTTTCAATAATAAATAAAACTTCAAATTTTGTATTTGTACGAGGAGGTGCCTGAAAGTCCGTCCGCGTATATATTTTTCTTTACCGCAGCCTGATAATAAGTATCCTATATCCATCGTTAGATATTATTATAACAAAACGGTACCAAATCGCCTTTCGGACGTAATTATACGTCCGAGTGAAATTACGTCCCTTCGAGTCCGTGGACGTAAAATTACATTCGAAATGACGAGGTTGTAAAATATACACATCGTTGACAACAGCATTTATGCCCCGTATTGTTATAACAAATCGTGGGAGTTTAAATCAATACATCCTTGGAAACCCTGTACCAAAACTGATTGAAATCAGTTCCGCCGTTTCGGCGTGTTGAAAGGACAAAGAAAATTTCACTAACTGATGGCGCTGTGCGACTGACGCCGCGTGTCCATACGAATTACCTCGCACCTGTTCAGATTTTTCCTACAATAATGACGTCATAGAAAACTGGGGTTTGATACAATTATAGGGTTTTATAATCGTATTGAATAGCTTAAAACCCAATTAAATGACGTACTAACAAGGAAGGATACCCAACTGTCCGATTCCGATTGGATTTTATTTTTGATATGTTATAGAGTAGTCTAAAATAGCAGACACGTATCTTTTTTAGCTGCCCAAGTTCAACTTGTTGGAACCTGTTAGGTTCAAAGTACTGAAAATTGGTCAAACCCTCTAACTTCTGTAGAGAGATGTGTTCAAGCAAATTGATAAATTAATAACTGGTTTCACTATATGTTGGAGAACATGAAAAAAGAATGGACACGTGTTTTGTCATATTTCAAAATTTTAAACACCCCCGATACAAGTAGCAGCTACCTACTTGTATCGGGGGTGTTTAAAATTTTCATTTCATCATGAGACACGCATTAAATGAGTGATATAGAAAATGGATTCATATTTAGCTTCAATAGGTATTGGCTCAGATCTTGTAATTGCTTCCAATTAAAGCCAAGTAGTAGTTTCCAAGATATTTACTTTGAAACTACTGTTCCTATTTCCACCAAACATAGCCACGAACAATCTCGACGGACATGTATATCGATTAAAACCGTACTCAAATGGGTCCATCCGTTTGAGAGCTACGATGCCACTAACACACACAGATCCCTCTTTTTCGTCGTGAGTTAAAAATAATAAAATATTACATATTTTATAAATGTTTAAATCAATAAGTTACGATACTGTTGTTGATACTGAAACTGCGGCCGGATCCTTGTTTGATTCTTCCAACGTCCTGTCGGCTGCCATCATATGGAGCCCTGGGGGATACAGTCCGCCCACACAATACAGTCAGAAGCAAACACAAGTCTTAGACATGTTTCTCAGTTAGTATCAAAGGCTACAGAAAATCTCATTAGTAGCATTGGACTTCTGACAGCCACTGTAGGACTTTAGAGAGCCATGGAGCCGATTTCAATATTAAGGTACTATTCATACTCATACTGATACTCATAATAATAATAATGAACCTTTATTTCTCACAAGTAAATATCAGATACATTTCATGTTTATATTATACACGTTATAAGTGAGGCACCCATTTCTGGGCAAGGGCGTCGTCCTTCCAGTGATCTCTGTCTTTGGCTCGACGGGTCCACGTATTTCCGGCTATCTTTACTATGTCATCGACCCACCGGCGCCTTGGGCGACTTCTTGGTCGTGACACCTCGCGAGGGTGCCAGTGTAAAATCTTCTCGCTCCATCTGTCATCTGTGATTCTGGCTACATGACCAGCCTATTTCCACTTCATTCTACAGGCAAGTTCAACGGCATCTGTCACTTTCGTTAGATGTCGAATGTCCACGAAGGCAGGCCTGAACATATTCCCGCCCGTTGAAAGGCCAAGTCTTTCAACCGAGAAGTTCTTCTTCCGTTGGTAGTGGGCATAGGCACGTTAGGGGGCGCCGAACGCATCCTCTGGTAGTAGTGACGTCCGCAACTCTAGAGACGCCGTCCGGTCCAGGAAACAGGCGATTGACTCGACCCAGTCTCCAGCCTAGTGGGGGTGCGTTGTCTTCATATAGCAAGACGAGATCGCCAATGTTCAATTTTGCCTTATTGACGCGCCATTTCGTCCTCTGCTGAAGTTCTGCGATGTACTCCTTTTGCCATATTCTCTGCCAGAAGTGTGGATGAATCTTTTCGATGCGAGCATATCGACGCAGACTGCTTTCGTTGCAGTTTTCCAATGTAGGCGATGGCACCGCGGTCAGAGGTCTCCCAATCAGAAAATGCCCCGGGGAGAGGGAGAGTAGGTCGTCAGGACAGGAAGATAAGGGGTAAAGAGGGCGACTATTTAAAATAGCCTCCACTTGAGAAAACAAAGTAGTGATTTCCTCAAACGTTAAATTACTATTTCCCATGACGCGTTTCAAGTGATATTTGGCCGATTTGACACCCGATTCCCGTTGTCATATTTCAGCTGGCTTGCCCCTACGAGCAATAAATCTGCGAAGCATCATTACAAATGCGTCCTTGGAGAGGTCGCTAACTATTTCTAAATGTATACATTTATACCGGAAACAAATGAATAGGCAGAGGTAACATTTTATCAACGTACCACCTCTTCCCTTGCGATTTAAAATTTGGAAAGGTCCAGCAAAGTCCAAACCTACAGACAAGAAAGGAAAATCCGGTGTTATCAGCTGTGCAGGTAAGTTACCCCTCTTAGGGCACAACGTTTTAGCACGCAAACGTCTGCAGCGTACGCAATTATTAACAGTACGTCTGGCTAAGTGCCTACCTTTAATTGGCCATACATTTTCTCGGACAGCGGCTAGCAACAATTGTGGACCAGCATGCAAAGACTTTAAATGTTCATATTCAAAATACAATTTTGTTAGACGATGAGACGAATGGAGCAGAATCGGATGTTTTTTCTGGAAAGTATAGTTAGATGCCTCAATTCGTCTCATCGTCTAACAAAATTGTATTTTGTTAACACCGCTAAAAAAAATAAAATAAGAATATATATTTCAATATTTCATTTAATTTTCTTTTCGTGTTTGTAGCGTAGTGTTACGCCAACTCTGTCAAAGGAAATCAGCGCTGGGGTACTAGCCTAGCACATGCTGAGACTGGTACCCATTACCAAAAATGAGCACTAACTATTAAAAATGTGTTATTTTTCTTTGTTTATGCAAATTGTACCTACATTTTTGTATTATTTACTGTACTTACTTGTGTTCTTTTTGGTAATAAACAATTTTTTTTCCTTTTTCTGTCAGTCCGTCTAATATTCAACTGATAATCTGTGACGCGTTTGGCTCGGTTTGTAGACACCTGTTTACTGAGCCGGCGGTCTCGGGTTCGAATCCCGGAATATTTGTGCGTGGGTCATGGTTGTTCAATGTATTTATCTATATAAGTACGTATATCGTCGTCTTGTATCCATAACACAAGCCTTTTTGAGCTTACTGTGGGACTAGATTGATTTGTACGAGGTTGTCCGAAAAAAAAAGAACTTTGAACACACATACTAACCATGCAATAAATGTTTTGAATTTTTGAAAGTGAAATTTTATGGCCCAGCGACAAAATCAGTATAATATACAAAGATCTGGCCGTCTATCACAACTATGCTCGCAACGCGCGACATAGCACCCTCACACCTTTTTTTCACCGCCGGCTGGAATGAGGAAAAAATATGATGATTGACGATTCAAACATGTATGTTTTATTTAGTACACTTTCAATAAAATTGTATTTTTACAAACAAAGCTTTTAGCGGTCACTATTGCATGGGTAAAAAAAATATGAAGAAAAAGTTTTTTTTTGGTTCAGCACCAGCATCTTGCTGATGATTATGACGATGACGTCAGCCACTTGAGAACATATTTTTTCAAGTTGTTTAAAAATAAGTAAAAGTATATCTAAGCTTTGTATCCAGCCGTCACTTATTCTGTTTTTATTAAACCCGTAAAACGGTGCTATAACTCTTTATTACCCCACGCCCGCGTAATACCAATAAAACTGGGGAAAAAACTAATGATTAAATTATATTGCCTTTGTTGCCTTACCACATCAATTTGATAAATAATCAGTTTTTAACAATAAATCACCGACTTTAACGAGACGAAGTTATATTATATGCAAAGATCGTCAAATGCGAGCAAAATCGATTGAGACGACGTATGAAAACTAGTGACGACCCTTGCACTTCAACAAATAAATATAAAGCCTGACCAGAAATATATGAGGATGCGCCATATTGCGGAATTTCACTGGAACTAATTTCTTACACTGGCAATGATTTTATGATGATTTGTCGTCAATGTCATTCGTGGTGCTTTTCTTTAAAAGAAACATTTAAAATTATCCAAAGAAAATGCCGAAAACTATTCACAGTCGTGAACGTAAGATTATAAATAACGTGTAGGTACACGTAGTTATTAACTACACGAACAGTCAGGAAAAGAGTGCATTCCATTATTATTATTAAATTATATAACGAGGTTATCATAGTAGAACTGACAGGTATTTAAACTAATGTCATTATAGTAGGTTGCGATTGGTTGCAAAATTGTTGTCATATAAATCTTATAAATAGCGCCCTCTTGACAATCCTCATATATTTCTGGTCAGGCTTTATATTAATAAATAAATGGGTGGATCAACTTTTTCTTATTGTTGTTGTTATTCTGTCCCGTCACCCAGGGGACGATGTTGATTAAACTTCTTAGAATAGTGTCTATAATATAATATGGGTATTTTCAAGAGATAGTCTAAATAAGAGTGGACTTATAACTGCTGCAATTACAAAGTTTTTGTACAATATTGCCGCCGAAAATCGTAGTTTTAAAGAGTCACTCAGGGGACGTTACCATGGCAACAAGCAACAGAAAAAAATTGATTATCTAAATATTAATACAATCTTACTATGGGTACTGGACGACGATATTACATAATATATGTAATGTATGTTATAGAGTTGTCTAAAAAAGCTGACACGTATTTTTTCAGCTGCCCATGTAGTGTAAATATAAGTTTTAGTGTTTTTTTCTTTAATATAAAATATGAGTTTGAGGTGCAAAAAATACGTGTGCTATTTACTCTATAATAACATATATCAAAATAAATGAAATCGGAGTCGTACACTTGGGTACCCTTCCTTGTTAATTAAATGCACTGCACGAATAATTCTCCACCCTGTATAAAAGCGCCTGTAATTGAAGGATGCGGTCGGAAGCCGCGTCAATCCGACAGACGCCTCGGCTGGTTTATTGAGTCGGTGCAATATAGTCCGAGAGTCACCGGTAGGGAAGCTCGTCTGATGATACGACGGTGAGAGAAAAATGTCGTAACACTCTTTGTAGCTCTAAACACAATAACCATCTGTAGGTATAGGTATGTATGTCTCATTACCCGTGGCATACTTTTGGAGCAAAAATATTTTTCAAAATCGGTTCATACTGTTCATAGATGACAGAAAACTGATATAATTAACAGCATAAATAAAACGCGATGAGCAGCAGACGTGGCTTTCTTGAATTCGATTAAAAATGAATATAATGTGTATTTAAATATAAATTACTGACTTTTGAGTTTTTTTTAAACAGTGGTATCTTCTTGTAAAACGCCGGTAGACTCAGACATATCCATACTAATATTATAAATGCGAAAGTGTGTCTGTCTGTCTGTCTGTCTGTCTGTTACCTCTTCACGCTTAAACCGCTGAATCGATTTTGATGAAATTTGGCATAGATATAGTTTAAGATCCGAGAAAGGACATAGGATAGTTTTCATCCTGGAAATTATACCTAAAAAGATTGAAAAGTGAGTGAACATTTCTGTTGGGGTGCGGTGACCCTGTCGGAAATGTAATTATTAGACCAAAAGCACACTTGCTGTTACATTTGCTTAGGCGCTTTTAATAATCCCTTTTATCAAGTTCCACGCGTACGTTGTCGCGGGCAAAAGCTAGTATTATAATATGTTTCTGTCAAAAATTTCATTTTTGCGTCAAGCTTTTATTACCAACTGTACTTTTCCTCGAACATCCATCAATTGCTCACTGAGACTATTAAAAATACCCCAAACTTGGTAAGATTGATTATCTATTAAGGAGTTTCAGACTAGCCCCATATTGCCATATTTATAGTTTTGTCATCGAAGTGAAGTAGGTATGCAAAATTACAGCGTAATTGGTTGAAGATATCTGCTTGAAAATTGAGTTGCAAGACCCCAAAACTGCAAGTTAAATCTTTGTAAAATTGTCCTTTTGTTTGGCCTACTGCTGTAAAGTTCGTTATGTCTAACCTTTATTGTTTATAAAAAAATATTATGTCATAACAACTTTGACAGTCGCGAGTAAGAACTACCCACGAACATGGCATGAGGTCGGTGTCTGCGGGTAAGTTTGATTTGCCAAGAATTAAAAACTATTATGGAGACAGGACACTAAACAAACGCCATTGTAATCTTAACAGCTTACCCAAGGACATCCGTCTCGAGAAAAGCAAAGGATTTATTAGATACATTGCCATAAATATATTTTTAAGAAGTTGTTACTGAGATTTAAAATTTTTGGTTATTGATAAGTATTCCAGCAGACAAACTGTAATAACAGTTTCGCATTGCTTTTGATTATAGTAATGTTTGTTGTCAAATAAATCATCAATATCAGTCGCTTGCCATTCTCCCATTTATTTGGGATCGGCGCAGCATGTTTTCTTCCTCCATTCTGCCCTATTACTCGTCATCTCGTCATTTACTTCCTTCTTATTCATGTCATCTTTCACACAATCCATCCATCTGTTGTTGTTGTCAAATAAATAAATAATGAGTAGGGATAACGAACAGTCGCCTCCCGGACTACGTACCAGTAAAGGCGTCAGCTCAATATAGGTAAGTGAAGCTGGGCTAAGCTTGTGTCTCACTTTATATCACGAGAATGGATGCGTTGTTCTTTAAATACGATATTATTCCTTTAACCAGTTTTTTTGAAACACTGGTCTTTAAGAGGCCTTATCTTAAAATTAATTTATTTTATATTACGACAAATATATTTTTCAATTCAACCAATTTTTTATAGTGAATAAGAGTTCTAGATAGTAACACAGCTATTTCATGCTTACATAGCGTGCAGATGAAAATAAGTGTATAAAATTATCAATGAAAAAATTCAGTGTAAGTTTCAATTATATACCAATAAGAGTTAAGGAACATGTTTTAACATAGAGAAAAAATACACAAAGTGCGAGTGGGACTCGCGCACGAAGGGTTCCGTACCATTATCTCTAAGTTTGTTGTATGGGAGCCCCCCTTAAATATTTATTACATTTTATTTTTAGTATTTTTTGTTATAGCGGCAATAGAAATACATCATCTGTGAAAAGTTCAACTGTCTAGCTATCACCGTTCTTGAGATACAGCCTGGTGACCACAGACCACCCCCACTAGACGGAGCATGTGTAAGGCACACATGTAAGGCGACCCGCGCGCACCAACGATATGGTACGGCAGAACATTAAAGTATCAACATGGCGGCCACCGTTTAGTTGCGTCCATGTTTATGAGGTCTCTCTACACCACTTAACACTACAATTTACCATGTTATTTATTTAATTTCTTTTTTCGTTGACGTACGCATGGATCATAAACATGGACGCAACTAAACGGTGGCCGCCGTGTTCATACTTTAATGTTCTGCCGTACCATATCGTTGGTGCGCGCGGGTCGCCTTACATGCTCCGTCTAGTGGGGGTTGTCTGTGGTCTGTCACCAGCCCCCACCACCCCCACAACCCAACCTGGTAACAGACGGACGGACAGCGAAGTCTCAGTAATAGGGTCCCGTTTTTACCCTTTGGTTACGGAACCCTAAAAAGTCTAAAACAATCAGCATGTTTAAACGGCTTTAACCAGTATTTACATTTAAGAAACTGTCTCACCTGGCAAAGAGCTCATTCAGTAGCCGCACCAGCTCCTCAGCTGTACACTGGTCCGACAGCGACGTGAACCCGCAGATGTCGGCAAACAGGATGCTACAACAGACAAACAAATACAACGTTAGAACAAGCGATGACACTTTTAACCCCCGACGGAAAAGGGGTGTTATAAGTTTTATTTACACCCATCTTGTTAAATCACTATAATAAGTTCTGATATTAAAGGTCCACTTTGTCGTATCTTGAATTAAACGCCCATTACAATGTCAATAGACATGAAGTGCGCTCCTCTTGCTATCAAAAGCATACTACAACGCAACAGCTATTTGTTGTTGTTATGTTCATGCCAAAGCGCTTCCGCTATTATTTTTACCGAAGTAACTCACTGTGTTTTCTTGCGATTTATGTTTGACATTTACACACATTTAAGCGCTGGTTCTTCTTTTTCGTCGCCACTTAATATTATAGGTAAGGACCTACATTACTTGGCAGCGACCAAAATCAGAACGGTAGCCACCGCAAGGTCACCATAACAGTATCGATTTTGATACTGTTATGGTGTGAGTATGAGTCACGTCATTTGTGTTCCTCTGCTCCGCGAACTGACTGGCAGGACTTAGTGTTTCATATTTTCATAAAAGAAAATCTATGATAATGATGATGAATATGAGTGTAGATAAAGTAGTGTATGCAACTGTACATAATTAGGTCTTAAAACACTCGTCGATCATATTATGAAATTCGCCTACCACACTTGCAGTAGTAGCAGTGCACAAACTACTATAACATTATATGATTTTTGACGTGATAACGCCGGCTGCACGCACGAAAAAGCATGACTCATTGCCACGATCCGCCTGAGCCGAGCGTGCAAGCGAGAGCGCGGAACAAGCGATAGAGAGGCACGACCGGCCTAAGCGTTCGCCTTGTGACGCATCTATCTCTCTTCCAGTCCATCGGCCGGCATTCAATTCATAATAGTAGGTATTAGGGTGGGTATTTTTTTTTGCTTTTTTAATTTCTAACGGGCACAGTTGAAAAAAGGCGCCATTTAGTGCCATTAATCGATACGTATAATATTATTATTTATTTTTATATTTCCGTTTTATTCCCTCCAGATTACTCCAGAAAAAAGTTCCTTTTATGTATGGAGCACTAAAAAAAAGTGGCCGTGTATATTTTTTTTGTTGTATTTCGTTTTGTGATGCCCTACTTATTATACTCAGAATAAAAATATATTAAAATATTGGGCCAAATTTAAAATAATAAAACCAGACTTCATAACGCTCATTTAAGTAATATGAGCATTTCTACACTAACTTAAAAATAGATCCGGAGGCAAAAGATCAACATCAATTACAATGCAATTTTATATTATTATGAGCTAATTTTTTTTTGTTATGCCTAAAGAAATAAAAGTATTATTTCTTTTCCCATACAAAAGTGACCCACCCTAGTAGGTATGAAGTATTTCATCAATGTTTTTTTTTATGACGTTATCGTGTAAAATTATCGTCGGTAAATGGACTTTACAGACAATCAATATATATATACATATATATATATATTTTATGTCGTAGGGGTCAAACGAGCAAACGGATCGCCTGATGGTGTGCAATTTACCGTCGCCCATAGACACCTGCACCCGAGGAGCCACAAGTGCGTTGACAGCTTGGTATCAGCTTTATTCGTCCCATTCGCTTTTCGTTCAACTCTTATTTTGTCTCATTCTGCATTCGTCACTCATTCTTTATTCGTAGTGTTCGCCATCTGTTCCTATCTTCCTAAGTCCAATTCTATAACTTATCTCATTCTTATTAAGTCTTATTCGTTTTTCGTCACGATCTTCCTAGGACTATGTTGTTGTTTGTCCCTTACGTTTTTAGTATCATTCACACTTTATCTTTAGTCACATTCGTTATTCGTCTCTCTCTTATTTTGGCGTTACTGGCAAATCGTCTTGTTCTTTTTTGGGTACGTTAGCTACTCGTCTCGTAAGATACACGTTTTATTCGCTAAGATAGAAAATAAACGAAAAAAAAAAAACGGTGACGAAAAACGAAAGTAACGAACTTAGAATTGGACTAAAAACGAAAAAGACTAATAACAAATGTGACTAGCATCGAACGTTCCGGAAAAATTGAGGCAAATAAGTGAATGAGACGAAAATCTAAAAGGAAGAATGAAAAATGAGTCCAAGGAAGACGGTGACGAACAATGAATAAGACTGAATAAGAATGAGACAAGTTACTGATTTGGACTTAGAAAGATAGGGACAGATAGCGAACACGACGAAACAAGAATGAGTTACGAATGCAGAATGAGACGAAATAAGAATTGAACGAAAAGCGAATGGGACGAATAAAGCTGATACCGACAGCTTTTGAGGTGGGACGCTCTTTTCTTATTTATAATGTATTTGTGGCATCGTGCATCTTAGCTCCCAAACGGATGGACCGATTTGAAAGCGGTTTTTTTAATCGAAAGCCTTGTTTGACTAGATCTTAGGTATGTTTCGTAAAAATACCAAGTTTCCAAGATATTCAGCTTTGATTGGGACAGGTGACAGGATTTCAGACAATATTGAAGCTAAGAATTCCAATCTTTGGTGTTATCTTCAGGCTTAGTAGCATTTTTATCCTACTCATTAAATGAGAGCCTCATGATGACCAGCCATTTGTATTTTTTTAATATGCATTTTTTGAAAATGTCAATAGATTATATTTTTTCATTGGGATGAAATGTTTATACTGGACTTTATTACTGTTAAAGCTCGACTTTCATACAGAGCGCTGAAAACGCTCCGTTAAAATGGCTACAGAGACATGGCGTCATTTCTGTGTTGTCTACCAGTATTTGTATGGAAAGAATAAGTAAATTTGCCATTATGGCCGTGAAAAATTGCGCTCAAACGCACTTCTTCACACTGAAAGCAATACCCTCCACATGAAACTCCATTACGAGGATTCTGAAAGCAATTTAAAAATTGCCTTTGGATTAAAAAAATATTCAAATCTTTTGCGCATCTTTGAAGTGTCATATTTCAAAGCGCCGTTTAGTTTTAGTTCTTTCTTTCTCATGACTTATTGAGCTAAGTATTTTTATTTAGTATGATGCGGAATTCATCATCAATCATCATCCTCACTGTTCGTTAGTAGCGGTGAAACTAACTAGGAAGAGAGAGAGATATACATTTACATATTTTATACAGATTGAACATCGATTTGATTTAACATCGTATTGAACAGGGCCTTATAGGTCCCTAATATTTTTATTTATTTATAACTTAGCATCTATTGTTATTGTTATGAAAAATCTAATTTTAATAATGATCATATTTACAAAATTATGACATGTAAAATGTATTAATTTTACCAATAAAAATCTGTATCTGTATCTGTATTGCACCGAGATGTGTCGAATAATATCCAGACTATAGATGCATATTTATCTAGGGTTGACTAAATCTCCGAGAAAGTTACTGAACATATTATTAATATAAGTTCCGAAATTACCACATACTCAAAAGTAAACGGCGTAGGTCCCGCCATTTTTGTTTGAACGGACAAAACAACGCTAAAACGAAACACGACACAGATTAAAATTTGCATTGATACTGTGACGAAAACAATAGAAAAACGCCGAACAATAGAACCGCAAATAGTCGAAAATAAAGAGTTCATTTTGAGTAGAATGCGATGTCAATACAGGCGGTGGGCGATGCGGTGGGCGATAACGACTGTCGTAGGCCAAGAGATAGGCACTTTGAAATGTACTATAATAATTTCACAAAAAAAAGAAAAAAGAAATATTATGGGACAATCATACACAAATCGACCTAGTTCCAAACTAAGCAAAGCTTGTACTATGGGTACTAGACGACGATATTTATAATATATAAATATACATAACATATACATATAGATAACATCCATGACCCAGAACAAATATTCGAGTTCATCACACAAATATTTGCCCCGGCCGGGATTCGAACCCGGGACCGCCGGCTCAGTAGGCAGGTGTCTGCAAACTGCGCCAACCGTGTGATCAATGAGCAAAATGGGCATAGTCTGTCTAAAATATCTTTGAACCAGCAATTTTATTTTTATATCCGTAAATCGGTATATGACAACACTGAAGATAGGGTACTAATTAGTCTTGATACTTGCGCATTAATTCTTAATCTTTAACCTAGTATTCAATTCTAGAAAATTTAATACCTTTGTAAAATTGTGTATTACATTAAATTTTTTATTCTTTATTTGATTAATAATGATATCGGAAACATGCCTGGTCAAAATTAAATGTTGTCAATTCCACGCGTGATTTGACAAACTAGTCGTCATCGAAGCGTTGCCCCATAGTTATTTTGCTAGTCTGATATCCAGGTATGTTGAATTGTAATCACACATCTGCCTCTCGGACTACACAGCCGTGAGTGAAATTGTTTCTACGTGAGCTAGCGAAATATTTGATTGGCGCTAGTGCGGGGCGCAGACAATCGATAGTATAGTCGGAATCATTTTCGTAGGCCGAGTCTGCTTGCCTTTGTTACCAGCAAACAATGCCACAGTCTCATACTACTCGCGACGTTGATCGAAGTTGGGCGAATATGATAGTGTGGAGGGGCACTTCGCTGCGGAAGCCCATACTTCGGCCAACTTTGCCTCGGTTAACTTTGCCTCGGCCAACTTTGCCTCGGCCAACTTCGGTCAACTTCGCGAGTAGTGTGGAGCCGCAATGAAAGTAAAGACAAAAAGTGCAGGCATCTTATACATGAAATGCGTCTTAGTCGAGAAAATAGGGTTCACGTTGAAACACCGAGCATATAGATTTAAGACATTTTGTATTTAAAACAGCAGTGAAGTGCCCGTGAAAACGTAGATACATGCAATTGTTCTCAGGTAACAAAGGTATTTATAAGTACATTCGGACAGCAAAAAATTATTCTTACTAAGTATATAATTGGTAATTTAATCCGCAAATCAAATGAGAAATAGACGTGGACCACTTTGACAAACAGAGAAGTTATATTTCAATTATTTATTTGGAAAAATCTCATTTATAAATCTCAGTAGTGTTTTGTCTAGTATAATCAAGATTATTTCCCCACACGCCCCCTGGTAACTAGTAAACGTGCGTCATTCATGAATGTAGCTTGTTTTCCGCTACACCTATACCTTCGGTCCTGATATCGGTAAATATCGATACACAGATTTCACACCGCTGTCCCCTCACTAGCTAACTCAATTAACTCGTCATGCATGGATGAAATTCGAGGCTTTCATCAGTGCATTCATCATGAACATGTAGACTGATGCTTGATTCTATGAAATAGCTGTTGGTTACGCTTAGAGCATAAATCATCAAAATCTAACCTAAGAATAACGACGGGGTTGGCTCAGTTTGTATTGCACCTCAAAATAAAAAAAAAATCAAAATCATTTATTATTAACACGTTCGCGGACGGGCATTCTATGGCATTCGAATTTTGAGTACCTCTTGTGACGCACATTCTATAGCAGTCTTTAATCGAGACTCTTTCCTGAGCGCAAATGCTAAAGAATGCGCTTTGCCATAGTGACAACGTGTAGGTACATTAACATTTACTGTCAATTTCTCTGCCATCCGGGTACGCTTACTGTCACATTACTTGCTTTTCGCACACTGACAAGTTGACATGTGTTGCCGACAATCGTACCCCCCTCTCCCGCACACAGATGCTATATAGCATTCTCGGTTGTATGAAAATTAGTTCAGTCGCCCGGCGAGTGCGCCGCTGTGTTGACCATCAGTATTTTGAGAATTTTGCGAGTCGACTCATCGGAGGATCAAATTAGCGTTGAAGACTCAAAAACATCTACCAATGATCAAGAGAAGAGTCAGAAGTGTAATCAAAGATA
The DNA here is from genome assembly GCA_947623375.1 of Apotomis capreana. Classification (NCBI taxonomy): domain Eukaryota; kingdom Metazoa; phylum Arthropoda; class Insecta; order Lepidoptera; family Tortricidae; genus Apotomis; species Apotomis capreana. The sequence continues at coordinate 60,778,291 of OX392498.1, read as the reverse complement.
CCGGTGAGTCTGATCAAGACCCATTTCACAATAAAGCGGGGCAGTGAAGTTCCTACGAAGACGATATGCCAAACTCGTCTGGTGCGTCGTCTGAAAGTAACAAGAGAGACTCAAATAGAATAGGCGTGAGTGACAAACCCGTTGATAACTATAAGTCCTGTAATCAACGCCTATATTCGTTTCCGCTATCACATATAAGCGTAGCAGGCAGCTGCTATAACATTTAATGCCATAAATGTACCACGAGCTAGCTAAGCCATGTGGCAGAACTGCTATGGAAGTATAATGCTGTAGACTTTGTTGTCACATAAGGTTGTATAAAAACGTATCATATTTGACGTAACTGGTATAGCATTCGACTTGCATAGTGTTCACTGACACATATAAATTGTACTCAGTCTTACAATTATGACGAAACTGCTATAACAGTTTCAAATATTCCATACAAAATTTTAGTGTCAAACAGGTGTGTCTTACTGTCCGCGAACGTGTTAACTATTTGTTTACATCAGCTTGTCGAATCCTCCTTTTAAGTTTTGCACTTGTGGTAGGAGGTATTCGCTCTTTCATTCTTAGTGATAACAAAGTTAACAACAAAATGTACTTAAGTATTTTTTTGCTGTTATATAGTAGTAACTTAACCTAAAGAAATTGGTGAACAAAGGATATAATTATCGTACATTTCAAGTGCTGATTGTGTATGAATAAAAATTACAAATTGTGGGTAATAGTTACAAATGCATGCTAATGTTAACCATTCATAGTGGTTGCAATGTTTACTTAAAACTGCATCTATCTTTGTGTGTTATGAGTGAAGGTATGTGTGCGTGAGTAGGTGTATGAAATGCGCATGTAAATATGTAAATAATATATTTATTTGGTAGTTAGGTATGTACAAGTAGCTAAGTAGTGATCATTGCAATAGTTGTTCAGTTTCTTCGTAGTTTTTACTCTTTAACCATATCGTAATTTGTTTTTTACACTCTCCATATGTTTTGTTGTAAATTTTAGTTGTTCTGTTAATTTTATTGTAAAGGTGAATTGATGCCAGACTAAATTGTCTTTTTGCAAAAGAAGTTCTACCTATAGTAGGCAGCTTAATTACCGAGTAAGGGTTACGTTTATTTATTATGCTATTATTTAAATTGATGTTTTTATGAACCTTTAAGATAGAATTTAATATATATAATTGTCTAACCGTAAGTACGTTAGCTTCTATGTAAACATCTGTAGTACTACAACGTATATTTTACACCTGAATAGTAACCGGCGGTCCTGGATTCGAATCTCTGTCAGGGTAAATATTTGTGTGATGAACTCGAATATTTGTTCCTGGGTCGTGGATGTCATCCATATTACGTATATCGTCGTCTAGTACCTATTGTACAGTCGCCATCAGATATATCGCAGCATATTAAGGTGTTGATAAATATCTGAACACGACTCTTATTGAATGGTCGTTACAGTACAAGTTCAGATAATTATGAACGCCTTATATGCTGCGATATATCTGATGGCGACTGTATATAATGCTTTGTTAAGTTTAGTACTAGGACGATTTGTGTAAAACTCTCCCCTAAAAAAATCCCTCACTCTCGGATAGTGACAAAATCCCACATTAGTTAGACTTTTATCACTACTATATCGTCTGTTGATAAGCAAAACTCACTAAGCACCAAATACCTACTTAAAACAAAGCTCGTATCTCATTGTCAATCTACTTACTAGATACGAGGTTCTGAAGGGCAGTGACAGAAATTCTAGTTAGTTTTAGTGATCACCGAAACTCACTAGAATTTGCATCCGATCCGAAAAATGACATCCGATCTCCTCTAGTCTAAAACCATAACCCTAAAGAAACACGATACTCTGTCAACACTTACATTTTCAATTACTATACCTGCTCTTTGCACTTGGAATACTTTGACACAGAAACTTTACGAGTACAGTTCGCACCACTTGCGGCGACCCCGCAAATTGGTACACGTTTCATGAAATTGGCCGTCTGCCATCGGAACCTCTACCGGGAATAAAATGAAGTAAATGTAAGTTCCCAATTCCCATGGAAATTCGATGTGGAAAATATTTTCCGAGAAAATGGGAAACATGGTTAGATATAAATAATATATATAATATCGGACAACGTCACACAAATCGATCCAGTCCCAAATTAAGCTCAAGAAGACTTGTGTTATGGGTACTAGACGACGATATACGTACTTATATAGATAAATATATACTTAAATACATAGAACAACCATGACCCAAGCACAAATATTCGAGTTCATCACACAAATATTTGCCCTGGCCGGGATTCGAACCCGGGACCGCCGGCATCTAAATACATTTCATGTATTAAACGGATAGTAGTCGCACTAATATAATAGACAAAAGTTTGTGAGTGTGTTTATGTGTATGCTTGTTACTTCTTCACCCTCAAACGGCTGGACCAATTTTGATTAATGTTGGTGCATCAGAACTGACATACACTTGATATACAATAAAAAGTCATAAAGTGATTTAATATATAATGAAGCGTTTCATATAACGGTTTTTATTATAGGTAACTTCTGTTACTCTTATTATTAATTCTTATAATGTTAAATAACGGGAGCAAGTCGACGAAGCTCCGCTTCACGGGGCTTCTATTTCCACTCTGAAGGATGTTTATGATCCTGTAGCACCTATATCATATGTCTTGTTACGTTATATCGTTCGTTAGGTACATTGTACAAAGCAATAGTATATCAAACTAAGATAGATTCAGAGAAATTATATAAAACCTCGTACACCCTGTATAATCATTCGTTACATTGTACAAAGCAATAGTATATCAAACTAAGATAGATTCAGAGAAATTATATAAAACCTGGTACAGCCTGTATAAACATGGTTATTGATTATACATAAAAAAACCGGCCAAGTGCGAGTCAGACTCGCGCACGAAGGGTTCCGTACCAATATTGAACAAAAAACACGTTCTTTGTATGGGGTCCTCCTTTAATTTTTACTTATTTTTTATTTTTATTATTTGTTGTTATAGCGGTAACAAAAATATACATTCTGTGAAAATTTCAACTGCCTACCTACATATAAAGGTTCATGAGAAAATTCCCGTTGAACGAAATATCATGCAAAAAGCCCTATTTTTGTATGGGAGCCCCCCTTAATTATTATTGTTTTATCATGAATAGTATGTGTTGCTATAGCGGCAACAAAAATACATCATCTGTGAAAAATTCAACTGTCTAGCTATCACCGTTCTTGAGATACAGCCTGGTGACAGACGGACGGACGGACTGACGGACGGACGGATAGCGAAGTCTCAGTAATCCCGTTTTTACCCTTTAGGTACGGAACCCTAATAAAAACGAGGAAAAATTCACGTTTTAACGCTCCAGAAAAAGCGCATAAAAAAGCCTTCCGCAGTATTTTACTCATTGTGAGAGCGAAGGCTCCCTCTATCCGCACCACAGCGCCATTTTTTTAATGGCTATGTCAATAGGTAAAGCCAGTGTCATTTGGATTTAGTCACGGTATAAGAAAATAATCCAGCTAAAATAATACATCAGAGGCAGTTATAAAATAGCACCCATTGCGGACAAACTGGTAGAACTTGAGATGGTTCGGGCATATCCAACGACGCCCAGACGACCACGTAGTCAAAGTAGCTCTGGATTTGCTCTCGACGATGCGTCGACGAGGAAGACCCCCCACCACCTGGTGGACGACGGTCCAAAGAGACCTAAAATCTTTGAATTTAGATAAGATAAGATAATGTTTATTGCATAAAAAAGGTTATAGTTACTTGTCTTAATATTATGTTAAATTTCCACCTTTTTCGGCTGTCTTCGTACAGCATGCATTTGTATATAAATGGGTAGGAAGGAATAATTATTATGCTAATCTTTTATATTTACAGTTAAAGGCATCCAAACCAATGTGCATCAATAGTACCAACATTATAATATACCTATGTACATATATGGTCAAAACAGTAAAATTAAAATATAAATAACAATTATCAATCATTTTTAAACTTATGTCATGCTATATGCTTATAATTTATAAATTCTTGAACGCTATAAAAACAGTTTTCAAGGAGCCAATTTCTTAGTGCTTGTTTGAAGGCATTACCTTCGAGTACTTTTATTTGGACAGGTAAGTTATTGCCTTATTGGAAATCAGAATGCACATATTATAACTATTCCTTTTATATACATCTTTTTTTACAGCGTGGCTGATATAAAAGATGTTTATATTGCTCTCTTATATCACTAGAATGAACATAGACCCAAAGATAGCACTTAATCGTGCAGAATGGAAGAAAAGGACAGGGAAGGCCGACCCCAAGTAAATGGGACAAGGTCCAGGAAGAAGAAGAAAAAGAAGAAGATAAGAAAATAAGGTATGGCACTCCGAAATGACAGACTTTTGACGTCATCACGCTACGGTTAGTTGGTTCTATCAATCCGTTTCCGTGTTGCCAGTGGTGTATCATAATACTCCCCGATTCCCTTGTTACCTGTATGAATCTCATAAAATGTTAAGTGATTTAAATCAATTATTACGACAAAATAAAACTTAGTTTGAATGAGGGTCATGATGACCAGCTACTGAAATGATATATGAAATAATTTATTCAGTAAGTAGGCCACAGGGGCACTTTTACAAGTCAGATTGTGAATCTACCGGCATTTCGCAAGAGGAGACCGCTGTTGAGAAGAAAGCCGAAAGAAACTCAACAGTAAGTCATTTTTTCGTAAATAATACTTAACACAATTTACATGATACATTTTTGTTATAACTAATTACACTGGTTACACGTAAAGAAGATGTAGATACTCCAAATCAATATTAAGTAGGAACATTAAGATAAAATTTTAACGATAAATTTAAAATATTAAATATACCCAGAGATGTATAAAGTCTCTGGGTGTCACAACATGCAATAAAATAATAATTACTTAATTAATTTAATTCCACAGGAATGTATAAAGTCTCTAGGCGTCAACGTGAATAATTTACAATAGAAAATAATTATTAAACCTAAATTTCTTAGAGATGTATAATTGTATATATATGGTCACTAAGCGCTATAACATGCAATAAAATATTTAATAAAAATATACTTGTGTCGGCTGAAATTATATCTGTTCAATGTGAATCTGTGACGAGAGGGCCTCTTCCCCGTCTCTGTTGTTTCCGAGAACGATATTATCTTAATCCGCGCTCAGCGGTTTGTCAACTTGTAACAGTCGGCTTTGATTTTATCTGCTCATTTGACAACATTTCATATTTCAACACGTGGAAATTAATAGATATCGAGAGCTTTGCGTCGTTTACACCCTGAAACTTTGAATAGAATTTATTTTTCTGTATGTAAAATAAGAAAATACATAAAATAACCGAAAACTACGACAACTATGCCTGCATAGGGTTGTAGTGTTCGACTTATCTGCCAAATAAAATAAGCTGTCGAGGTCAATGTACTTAGTTTAATAGAAAGCGCAGCGTGGGTCGGCCGGCTAGATGGACGGATGACCCGTGAGGGTAGCAGGGAATCAATGGATGCCGTCTGCAAATCGCACATTGTGGCGAGTCATGGCGAGGCCTATGTTCAGCAGTGGTCTGTGGCTGATAGATAAATAGACAATAAAGTCAATCCAGGAGCATTATGAACGGCAATAGCGAACTTACAACGGCTGCAAGACGTGTTCTTTCAATTCTTCAAGTGCCTTTAAACGGGACAATGCGCTGCGCTTCGAGAAATATTTAGCACTCGTGGGAAAAACGAGTACTTTCCAGTCGAGTGCACTTTCGATGGCATTGTCAGTTTACATCACCAAATGAAATAAAACAAATCTGAGCAATGGCTGAATATTTTTACGTTTTCTACCCCCCATTATCAAGGCAAATTGAGTCATTTTCAAAATACATAAATGATGAAAAAAAAGAAGATTCCATAAAAATAAATGTACATAGTTAAGGGCTTTAATTAAAACAAAACTTAATTGATTCCTTTGTGTAATGATAGTTACCCATATCTTTTGTATGAGTAACTTTCGTAACACAAAAGAAGCGATCGTAATTTTGTTTTTATTAAGCCTTTAACTATGTATGTACATGTTTTTTGAAAATTACTCATTAAAAAAAAAACTGGAAATTTATAAATAAATCCAAATGAGTTATTATCAAGCCTGCTCAAAAAAAATATTTATACACAAGCATTTATTTGAATCAATTTCGTAAATGATATCTGTTATTTTGAGATCTATAAATAACTACGCTCAGACTTGACTACACAGAGGGACAATGTTGGAAATATATCTCGGAAACTAAGTCGAATCTAAACAACTTTATTCGACATTTTATAATCTTTGTATTATATATGGCTAGAAATGCATTTTTAAAATCTTTCGAGTTTCTCCCGAGCACCTCTTACATGGAATAAATTTAAAATAGCGAAAAATGAATACAAAAAAATGGATCTAGTCCCACAGTAAGCTCTAGTAGGCTTGTGTTAGGGCACTAGACGACGATACATACTTATAATATACTTTCATACATTGAAAACATCCCTGACCCAAGCACAAATATTCGAGTTCATCTCACAAATATATGCCCCTGCTGGAATTTAATCCGGGTTACTGTATAATCATAATTATGCATTTCCATTGTTTTTGTATGATTTCATTTTAGCCCATATTAAATTTCTATTCTCAAACATGCATGTATGCATGTCTTCGTAACGTGCATTATAACAGGCTTCGAAGTATCACGTTTCGGGCCGAACAACTCGAGAGAACTGTAAAGGAATTTCATACAAAATTGAAGGCCTAGGCCGGGAAGTAATTTTTTTTAAACATGGCGTCTGTATTCTGAACGGGCTGAACAGCTAAATTATGTTTTTTTGAGTGGTGTATTTTTTTATTTCATTGCATATGTTTGAGAAAAGCACTATACATGCCTTAGCCGTGAAGAGGGCTTGCCGGCTTCGTATCACTATCAGTCTATACCTACTCACCCGGCAAGCCCTTTATTCCCGGCGTCTGCAATAATGTACTATCCTCCAATACAGAATTAATGCATCCGTTATTATGTAGAAAATTCAGTTCCGACGATAAATTCTTTTCCTTATTTGCAAGACGACGATGCAACATCATATTTAAAATTCTATTTCGTTCCATTGGAAATTTCTTGGACTAAATATTTTTGCTGCACGATATTTTCTTTATGGTAAATCTCAAGCAAACATGGTACCTCTACGAGATATTAAACTTGAGTTTGCCCTGCAACTTCGTTTATGTGTGTCCCGGTTTGTTTTTCTAGAAAAATCCACGTCGCAACATAAGACTTTTCTTTTCATCATATTACGTGTGGAATGGAAATATATTTTGTTTTTATTAAAACAGGAACGTCTGCTAGCGTAAACCAAATACAATGAAGCGGAAAATCGTATGGTTCAGGCAGGGTTCGAACCTGTGTTTTCAACGGCTTTCTGGGCCAACACGGACGTCCTGCCTAATTGGACCACTGAACCTGATGCGAAAGCCATTGGATTTTTCAACCAGTTGCTTCTTGCAGCTATCTACAGTAAAGATTCAGACTGACGACGCGGTTGGCGCAGTAGTTAAGCAACTGCCTACTGAGCCGACGGTCTTGGGTTCGAATCCCGGCAAGGGCAAATATTTGTGTGATGAACTCGAGTATTTTTGCCTGGATTTTGGATTTTATTTGCATTTAAGTATGTATTTATTTATATAAGTATGTTTATCGTCGTCTAGTGTCCATAACACAAGCCTACTAGAGCTTACTGTGGGACTAGATTGATTTGTGTGAGGTTGACCGATATTTATTTATTTATTATTATTAGACTTCACGATCGACACCATCGTCTAAATTAAATGGGTACGAGTATCATTGGGAGACTGTCTGTCTTTCGGATTTGTAATTAATTGAACTTTCGGATTTGTCTTTAACTAAATTATGTGTGCATTCAGACAGACGATTATTTAGCAAGTACACTTGGAGTTTTCCAAAAACAGTGTGTTAATATTTTTAATTAATTGAACTTTCGGATTTGTCTTTAACTAAATTATTTGAGCATTCAGACCGAATGCACCAAAAAATGCATTTTCGTCTGTAACGGTCCTTAGCGAGGCTCAATCAATATTTGTTTTAATTATGACACTTAGAATATATGTTATATTCGTTCGCTTTGATCGCTCGTCTAAATAATCAATACGTGTCACAGTGGCTTATTTTAGCCCCTTGTCAAACTCTACGATTTTTTTTTCGTTTAGGTTCGCCATTCCCATTTCGTGCACATTCCTACTTCGTCCAAAATCCCACTTAGTCAACATTTCCATTTCGTCCAAACTCCCACTTTGTCCTCTTCCCACTTCGTCCACATTCCCACTTCGTCCACATTCCCACTTCGTCAACATTCCCATATCGTCCAAATTCCCAGTTCGTCCGCATCTTAACTGCCCGAAGGAATTGACACAAGCCGGTACAGTTGATTAAAGGCCGTGCCGTGCATTTATAATTCATGCCGCCATCTTGGAGTCTCACAATGGCGACGATCGCGCGTTTAAATTAAACATGACTGAAGTAGCGTTGCATTTGAGTGCCGTTAAGGACTTTGCTGTACCGTCAGATACTAAAACATTTGTTTTCGGCACAAACATCGCATTAATCCAAACAAGGTACATAAATAAAAATTAAAATATATATATATTTATTCATTAACACGATTACATCGACATAACAGTGTTTGATGCCTTTTTTTAAGTATTAAATACCTGTGCTAAGGGGCACCACTCTTCCTTAGGTGGTAAATTATAGGTATCGCGTTACAGTTACACCTAAAAAATAATATTCAAATAAATACAATTTAAGTTGAATATTAGCTGTGAAATAAGATTCAACAAACATAAATTAACTTAAAAAATTGTCTACCAAGTTATAATTAAAGATTAGAAATTAAATGAATAATTAATTAATTAAAAATTAATTACCATTTCGTAACTGAATATGTGTGTTATACAATGTCTAGTTGTTATTTGTTATTAAATGCACATAAGTACCTAGTTTTGTAGCAAGTTTTCTGTATCATTATAGTTTAGAGATTTAAGCCATTTATTTATTAAGTCTGCATTCATAGTACGGTAGAGGCAGTCGACTAAAGCGACATCTACCTTGAGCTTTTAGTGGGCCACCTAATTGTTTTACCCTTTTTAACGGTGAAAATGGCAAATTATTTACTGTCTACGGATCGACTGACATCCTCAAAAAAAATCGTCATGCCTATTAAAATAAATATATAAATATTAGGGACAATCACACACAAATCGACCTAGTCCCGAACTAAGCAAAGCTTGTACTATGGGTACTAGACGACGATATAGATAACATCCATAACCAAGGAACAAATATTCGAGTTCATCACACAAATATTTGCCCCGGCCAGGATTCGAACCCAGGGCCGCCAGCTCAGTAGGCAGGTGTCTACAAACTGCTCCAACCGCGTCGTCACCTACGTCTCCGTCGTCGTCTACGTCGTTTTTAGGGTTCCGTACCCAAAGGGTAAAACTGGGACCCTATTAGTTCGCTGTCCGTCCGTCCGTCTGTCACCAGGCTGTATTTCAAGAACGGTGATAGCTAGACAGTTGAAATTTTCACAGATGATGTATAACAACAAATACTAAAAATAAAATAAAATAAATATTTAAGGGGGGCTCCCATACAACAAACTTACAGATAATGGTACGGAACCCTTCGTGCGCGAGTCCCACTCGCACTTGGCCGGTAATTATAGTTACCTACTAATACCTTTAATTATGACCGCGGATCGTAAAATGCGAACAAAATCAATTGAAATAACGTATGAAGTTGCGAACCCTGATTACGACCCTTCTATTTGTAATCGTTCGCTTCACTCGCTCGCCCAAACAATCACTTAGTGTCGATATTATTATGAGTCTGGCGTAACGAGAACGGCTGTTATACATTATCAGCCGTCAACTGACGGGCCCGTCGGTTAGACGCCTCAAACTACTTCCGAAGACAATCAAACGGTTTCCTGGAACTAAATTGCTTCGCCAGCTCACAAACGAGCCTAGCTTACAAACAGGCTTTATAAGCATACCTGGGATAACTCGGCATCTATACGAAAATGATGTAGCAAATTATATTATCGACAAAAAATATATCGATGTTACTGTCAAAATCTAAATGTTATTCAACAATATATATATTTTTTTCATTTTAAAACAAAAAACAATAAGTCGTCTGTTATTCGTTTATTTTGAAATAGTTATCATAGGTGCACAATCAATATTTTTCCCATATTCGTTGGTATAAAATATTGCCGTCTAGATGAAAATATCCAATTTATCAGAATAATATCGAACCTTTTTATTGTAATCGAGAATATTCAATAAGCACATATGAATACTTATACATCGACATCTTTTTATTGATATTAAATCTTCATGAACGTGCCCTGAGTTAGCACAGATATGTTTATAAGAGCTTATACAGCCAATTTAGCTCTAATTTAAGCTGTATAAAGGATGTATAAGAGAAAATATCATAGAAGGAAATAAGTTTCTGTCAAAAATTTCATTTTAGTGACAAGCTTTTATGGCCGACTGTACTTTTCTTTGGATATCAAATCAAATGTTCACTGAGACGATTCTAAAGAGCCCAAGTTCGGTAGGATTGCTTTTTCTATTATAGAGTTCCTATGGCCACTTTCCGGCTCCATCCTCAGATCAGCCCCATGGTAGGTACTATATTATTGTATTGTCATAAAAGTTAAGTAAGTATGCAAAATTTCAGCTCAATCGGTTGACGACATCTGCTTCAAAATTGAGTTGCAAGATTCCACCCGAACAAACATACTTACATACATACATACATACAATGCAAGTTAAACAAAAGCTTGTAAAATAGAGGGAAAGGGATGTAGAGGAAGGCCAAGACGAAGTTACTTTGAGCAAATACAATAAAGGTTAAAGTCATGTCTTACCAAGAAGTGAAGAAAGCCCAAGAAAGAAACGGCTGGCGATTGACGACTGCGACAAGAGCGCAGCTCTTAAATTGAAGAAGACAGGCAATTGCGGTTGGGAGAACCGTAATACATAGTAGATATAATAAAATGAGAATGAGATCGAAATAAAGAGATCCGTAGAAGAACCAGGGTAGCCGACATAGCCCGAGGGATAACAAGTGGCAATGGGCAGGCCGCTGCGGCCATCGAGTTCTTGAGTGGCGACCACGCACCGGATGACGCAGCGTGTGTAGGCCCCCAGAAGGTGGACTGATGACCTGGTGAAGGTTGCTGGAGTCCGGTGGATGCGGGCGGCGCAGGACCTGTCATGGTGGCGTTCTCTGGGAGTTCTATCTCCAGCAGTGAATCTCATGATAATTTAATAATGTATGTTTTTATTTCTTCACGCTCAACGGTTGGACCAATTTGGATAAATTTTGGTATGTAGGTAGCTGACACACCCTGGATTAACACAGGCTACTTTTTATCCCGAAAAAATGTAGTGTTCCCGTGGGATAACACAGTGGCAGCTTGTACATAAAGTAGATTTCGGAAGTGTTAGTCTATCCTAAGTTACTAGCATAAAATGCTACATCAGAAGGGTCACATTACCATTTCTATGGCGCGTCATTTAAATATACATCGGCCATTATCCAGTCCACCTGCGTCTGAAATTTTATATAACGTTTTTTGCATCCATTTCTCACTTAGCATATTTATGGGTAAGGACCAAAAAGTTGGACGTGATTTAGGCGTAGTTAGCCTTAGAAAAAAAGCGATCGGAAAAAGTACCGTTGTGCGACAAACATTTACGCCAAAATAATGAACCTCAAAACAGTACCTAAAGGTGCAATATTCGATGGTTAATTTGTCGTCGCACACGGGAAATATTGATACAAATTTTAATTAAATGAGTTAAGGTAGTAAAGTTTTTGGTCTTCACCCTTATGCCATACAAGAAGGTGTTCATCTTTGTCCGCGTAATAGTATTCTTCTCAAACATGCAATTAATTATGTTGTTATAACAGGTTTCGGGCGAATAAACTAGAGAGAACTGTAAAGGAATTTCATACAAAATTTAAGGCGTAGGCCGGGAATATTTTTTTAAGGCATGGCGTCTGTGTTCTTGACCAGGCTAAACGGCAGAATTATATTAGAGTAGTGCATTTTTTTTATTTCATTGCAATTGTTTTAGAAAGGCACTATACATTCCTTAGCCATGAAAAGGGCTTGCCGGCTTCGTATCACTATCCGGTGGGTACCTAGCGATTGGTTAATTTTTTGACAATTAATTTCAACCAATCAGGGAACAGTAGACTGTTTGATTGATGTTCATTTTTGGGAATTCCTGTGAGTTGAGAGAGATGTATTATGAATAAAATTGTCAAAAAATCATAAGTTAAAAACCGTCACAATTAGGATGTTGATACTCAGCATAAAATAAACTCCACAGTCGTATAAAAAAAGAGTCAATTTTAATGCAAAGGCCGATTCACTATCGAAAGCCGACTATGGCTTTTCTTCACTGTACCCTGAAAAAGTGCGTTCAGCGTCTTTAAACGGTAAGAAAATTGCTCAGTAACGATACCTTTGTGACGTCACAAAGGAGGGGCGGGTGTGGGGGGTCCATTATACGCGCGGACAAGCCCCCGGCGGGATATCGTAGATATTTTATTTAAGTAAACATAGTGATTATTACAAGGCAGTTTTATCCTCGCGAAAAAACTCAAAAGCGTCGCTCTTACTGCCCTATTATAATACCAGCCTCCCCCAAAGTTCTCCACAATGATCGGTCTCGACTCGACCAATTTCTGCCCGCGAACCCTAACCTAACCTAACCAGATCGTCGGTCCACTTTATTGGGGGCAAGCTTACGCTGATGAACTTCTTAAAAAAAATTTTTACCGACTTCCAAAATAGCAGGTTCGATTATATTTCACTGTATTTTCTTTTTTTTTTTAAGTTTATTGCATTGTATATTGATTAATAAAATAAATTAATTTTAGTACCAAAAAATATCATTAAACCCACCGTAAAAATTTAAACAAATGGCTCTAAACATATCTTTGTCGCTTATTATCGCCGTAATATGCAGATCGACAAAATAAAAGTCATCCTTTACGGAGACTTAAAACTATAATAATTTTTAGTATTTAAATCAGTTTAATAATGATAATAGCAAAAGGGTAAAAAACGGGATCTTATTACTAAGACTCCGCTGTCCGTCCGTCTGTCTGTCTGTCCGCCTGTCACAGACTGTATCTTATGAACCGTGATAGCTAGACAGTAAAAAAAACACAGATGATGTATTTCCGTCGCCGCTATAACAACAAATACTAAAAACAGAATAATATATATATTTAAGTGGGGCTCCCGTACAACAAACGTGATCGGTTGCGTTAACTTTGCACCTCATTTGGACGCCATACCAGGTGCAAACTTAACTTAACCCAGCCAGTTAAGATGGGAAGTGTTTGGACGGAACCCTCGGTGCGCGAGTCCGACTCGCACTAGGCCAGTTTTTAGGGTTCCGTACCCAAAGGGTAAAAAAGGGACCCTATTACTGAGAATTCACTGTCCGTCCGTCCGTCCGTCCGCCCGTCCGTCCGTCCGTCTGTCCACCAGGATGTATCTCAAGAACGGTGATAGCTAGACAGTTGAAGTTTTCACAGATGATGTATTTCTTTTGCCGCTATAAGAACAAATACTAAAAATAAAATAAATATATTTAAGGGGGGCTCCCATACAACAAACTTGTTATAGATTATGGTACGGAACCCTTCATGCGCGCGTCGGACTCGCACTTGCCCAATTTTTATTTCCCTTACATTTCCATCAAGGCGCCCTGATGCGTCCACTATAAAAGCCTAAAAGCGTTACCCTTTGCCCTTTCATTTGACAGCTAACTGCATTGCAAACATCGTCGTCCTTGTCATCTGCACGTGGACAGAGGGGGAGGGAATAACATAATTATAGCAAGTTAGATTGAGTTTCGCAGTCCCTCGCGGACTGCTCCACGATACAATAGACCCGATATTACAACATTGTTGAGCATAAGTCAGACTTGATCCGACTTGTCTCATCAAGTAGTATTACGTTTTGGGTTTCTTTTTAAACACAAATAGGTATATATTGGAAACTGTTTTTAGAAAACTATAATTGCATGTAATATTCTCTTCGCTTTCTACGGCCGTCACACATTTAAATAACATCCATTCAATCACTTTAATTAAATAATTGTATGACAACCATGTACGTTCTATTTGATGGCCAAAATGGCCAACTACAATAGTACCTAGTATTACTATAAAATACTAGCTGTGCCCCGCGGTGTTACCGGCTCATCCCACGGGAACACTACATTTATTCGGGATGAAAAGTATCCTATGTCCTTCCCCGGGACTGAAACTATCTATATACCAAATTTCATCTAAATGGTTCAGCGGTTTAGGCGTGAAGAGGTAACAGACAGACAGACAGACAGACAGACAGACAGACACACTTTCGCATTTATAATATTAGTATGGATTGGTACTAGAAACCATAACACGAGTTGGTGGCATTTTGTGGAGCGTTTTCAACGCTCCGTAGGAATGTCGAACTTTGTAACGACAATTTTAGAATTTTAGAGCATTCTAAGTGTAATTATACACAGACATTTGATCCTAATAAAAAAAAATAATCTATTGATATCCTCCAAAAAATTACATCATGACTATTTCAACAAAAATAGCTCTTCGAAAACGTTTATATCCAAAAACCCAACTTTGTAAAACATCCGCGTTCCCTTATTTCTCAATGGGTTCAACAAACGACTGAGCAATCTCAACGGTCCCTAGCAAAGTGCCCTTTGTACTTTGTCGTAGTGAATTGCGATCGTTGTCTCTTAGATTTAATAACAGATAAGAATATACTCAAGAGGCTCCTAAAGAAATGACTTCCATATTTCCATTGTGAGATGGTATAATATTTTTGAAGTGCAAATTATTTATTAGTTAGAACGCACGCTCTTCTTGCGAAATACTGGTAGATAAATGTCCTTCTGACCTAATTACAGAATATAAACATACCGTCTGTTGGCAACCAAAATTCACTAAGCAGCAAATGCCAACAAAGCTCGTATCTCAGTATCATTTTACTAACTAGATACGAGGTTTTAAAGAGCAGTGACAGAATTTTTCGTGTCACCAGGCGATACATTCTTATTTAGGGTCAATCCACGACTTTCTGGTATGCACCTCATTGGCCCTTGAGCCTGCCTTTGGAAGAATAGTTACAATGCTTCCAACAAACGTCGTACGGCCGAACTGATCGTACAATTCAGTATGGCAATACGCCCAGCACTCCACCAAGCTGTTGGGATAATTTACCTTACATTCTCGTGGGTGTGGACGTAGATCATGTTGAATTGCCTTTTACTAAGCCTCGCGCCAGCCACGTGGCATGGGATGGCAGCGTTCATCTCCATGGCATTGGGGCGGGGCAGCACCGATACCGAACTGTTGTTGGAACATAATAATTTAAATATGCCAACTCGATGCTTCTGTCTATAGTAGATAGGGGGTTTTTCTATGACATATGACGTTGTCTTTGCTATTTTGTCATCCCTCGCCTGACCTGAAGCTGGCCACCAAAATATCCATATATATGGCAATTGTGCTGCCAAATCTCCTTTTCTGGTTGCATGTATCGCCGTCGTTTACACAGTACGCACTCTTCATCGTTTCCACCTTAATTGTCTCCGAATTATCAACGACTGACGACCCCGTGTTGGTGGCATTTAGGGGTACTTAATGCCTCGACAGCTTCGGTGGTGCAGTCACGTGTCAACGTATGACGGAGGAAAGAATATTGAAGCCCATCTTCTACTCGGTATTGGAGGAAGGAAAGCTGAAGCATAACAGACAACTACTCCTATATAAGGATATCCAGATGCGGCATATGAGGAGTTGAATAGATCCGTCTCAATGGGAAGGTTTGGCAGCACAACGGGCGAATAGCGTTGGATTGTTCGCAAGTTGGAGGTTAACGAGGCTGTCCTCGATCAGAAACGCGTGAGTTGAAGCTCCGTCCTCTACGGCTATGATATAACAGTTAACTTACGCACCGACAGCAGACGCGGAGAAAGTGTGCGCAAATTCACCGTGAGGATCGGCTACAAAAGTCATCCTCGGGCGAATGAGCACCAAACAATTTAGGAGTGGAAGACGTCGCGCTGACCGAAGTCGGTCGGAGAAAGTCATGATTATGTTGATATGTTCCCAAGCTGTTCAAAGATTTCTCGTGGCAGTGTTACCTGGTGATGTTGGCTTTTATCTCCATGATAACATAGCACACCTAGCTGTTAGAGACTTACCTGATGACTGGATATAGATCCGTTGGAATTGTTCTTGATGAGGCTGGTGGTTCCATCCTTCATCGCCATGTCAACCTATCGAGGCAGCGCACAAAGCTGTTAGACTCACCTCACGTTCTCGTAGCGCTGGATATAGATCTTGTGGAACTGCTCCTGACGGGGCTGGCTGGCGATGTCGGCCTTCATCTCCATGGCGACGTGGCGGGGCAGCACCGACAGCAGCAGGCGCTCCTGGGGACAAAGAGGACTCGTAAGTTCGCGATTGGTTATTGGTGAATGAGTTATGGTGAGCGGGCAGAAATTTGGGAGGGAACGGCGCAAGGCCGATCATGGAGAACTTTATGCTTATATAATGATGATGATGATGGTGATGATGATGATTATGACCTTTCAGTGACGCAAAGTTTGCCAGACGGACCGTAATTTGACAAGTCTAGTGTCCGAAATCTTCGGTTCATGTCCTGGTGTTTGGTCAAATTTAATGTTCGCCCTGTCCGGCATCGTGTCTTAAATCTTAATACGTAGGTTGACTGTGGTCAAAGCACAAAATATCGAATACTGTAGGGTCGGGTTGCCAACAGTGGCTCGGTCGGGTACACTGACTCGAGGCTATATTTCCTAGATAGAGCAACAATATCTATCTGTCTCCTTCATTAGCCGAGAGCGTTCGACACCCAAACACGTACAAACCAGTTATTCGCCCGCTCCCGCGCAGTTTACATGTGTAGGAAAGTGTTTCGTGTGGCCGAGGGTGCAAAATTACATTTTAAGGTAAGTTACACTTGTTTTTATGTAGAGAAATTTGAGCATTAAGACAAGTATTGTTGTTTTGATGCAAAGTGACGTTATTATGCTAGGCAATGACATAGATTCGCATGTCCTTCGGCAAGCCACGTGATAGTTATGCGCCGGTGAATTCAAAATGGCTGCGGCGTGGTCGGTGGCTCAAATTTAAGAAGTCCACAGTGACTCGTGAGTCACTATGTACTTTCTTGAGCCACTGTGTACCTACTTATATTATTTCTATTGGATAATGTTATGTTATGCTACTGTTCAATGCCAACTAATTAATAAAATAAAAAAAAAAACATAAAAACAAAACTGTATTTTTTTTTATAAGAATAAACCTATATGCATGAAACACTTTTGCACTCGAGTGTAACCTATCCTAGTGTAAACCTACTTTTTTTTTGGTTATTTTTCTGGATTTTTTATCCTTTTAATGTATCTTGATAACTGTTATGTTATTTGCTTGGACTAAGAATAAAAATTAAACTCGTTTTTAATTTTTAGATCTCTGACGACAAAGAAACAAAGTCAGAAAAGAGGTTGATCTCAAATATCCTAAGAGATTTGATTTTATAATTTTTATGTGTCTGATATTGATAGATATGAGGCTTAGAGTATATTTCTACTCAAACAAATAAATGAAACTGAATGTAAATTATAGTTTTAGTTAAATATTATATACTTGAGCCACTGTATACTGTTAGAGTCTCTGTGTACTACAGGGGCGAGTCACAATAGCCCAGTACCCGTACACAGTGGCTAAATTTCCCATTTTTTTTAAAACATTGTCTGACTACTTTATTGTTGCCTTGATTGAAAAACTGATAATTCTGGGAAAAAGTTTAATAACCAAAGCACGTTGAGTGTGAATTTCAGCCCGCTACCACGACTTTTTCTTCACAATTTGAGCGTTCGAAAAAATCCGAGCCACTGTTGGCAACCCGACCCTATTCAGGTCTTACTTTACGGCATCCATGTTAAATAGCTCCTTTGCTGTTCCGGGAAAACATGTATTACACAATCGTGCAAAAATTAGTTAACTGTTGTGTATCTTCATGCTGTAACAAAAATATCTTAAAGAAGTACAACATCAGCACTAATTGATATAATACTCAAAACGTGTTTTGCTTTGCTAAGAGATAAGAAGGATAAGATACCCTACGGCCACGTGGTTCGGCAACGTTTTCCGTTATATCGGACGACGAGGAATAATGATTCCTTGCTGTCTCCTTCAGGTATATTTTATTCCACTTTATTTCGATCATAGAACTAAGAAGATATTCAAATTCCGGCCCGAATCAATTGTGCTGGAAGAAATGAAGGTGCTGTTGCTAAAGCAACTATCTTTTTTTCATTTCGCTCTTTGGTATTAAAGAAACGCAAAAATATGATTGTATGTGATAAACATAAAAGTAATATGATGCTCGAGCATTCAGAAATTGACACAGAATTTTTACTCGAGCGAATGTCCTGAACAGAGCTGGTAATCTAATAAAATAAAAAGGCTTGTGTTTAAACGCCTACCAAATATGTTGATAAATTACTTCCAATAAATTCTTAATGCTGCCAAAACGGATGAATGCTCACCAAATAGTGTATAAATAAAGCTAATATTTCTTTGTCTTACATGCTATAAAAATATGTGAACACCGTTAAAATTAATTTCAGACCAAATAATCTATATTATTGTTAAATGGATGTCACCAATATTTTATATTATTACTTCCATTTTAGACATTTTTGCTGAGGCAAAAAACTAACTGCTGACCATGAAATTTTTTGTTATACCAAACATATTACTACGTACCCCAAACACAAGTAACTTGTTTATCACTTTATGCATTCAATTAATATATGATATAGTACTTAAATAAATATTCGCTACTATTTAAATGCTCACCAAAATGGCTTTTATACCCTAAAATTAATAAATAAATATTGAGGTTTCAATTACGGGTAGTATTTAAACGCACATCAAAAAAAAACCTTTTTCTATGCAAAAATAATCAAAATTTATATCAAAATTACTGATTGCACAGCAAATATTGCACTCAAAATGTTACTAAATATACTACAATTTATATTTGTGGCGTTCATCTATTTATTTAAAAGTTAAGCATATTTAAGTAACGCATAGCTAATCTGGGGGCACGGTAGTGCCCCCGCCAAGACGAGCAAAAAAGAAGCGGGGCGCTACCTACCTTTTCTCGAACCGTTTCGTCTAATTTTCAAACCCTTATAGCTTAGTATGGCTTGGCCGTTTCATAAAGTACCGTAAATAAGTCTAACGGACTGTCCGGCCTATATGGTAAGGAATTAAGTTTATATATTTTATCATAAAGACATAAACTTAATTTCTTGATACCGTATGGGCCAGACGGTCCGTTGGACTTATTTACGTTACTCTATGAAACGGCCAAGCCATACTTTTGAAGCCAAGGTGTAGGATTAGTAAACTCAGGGCTTAGGGGCTTGGCTTTTCGAGGGATCTTACAACTTTTTTACAGCGAAAGCGTTATGAGCATGTGAGTCTTGGCCGCCAATTTTACATGAAATGTTTTTGGTGGGATAATGACTACCGCACATTATGGAGCGTTTTTTAGGGTTATAAAAAAAACTAACCTAACCTAACCCGGCCGAGTCGGATCTGCTCTGAAAGGTGATCAGGATAAAATGGTTACCTAGCTGAAACACTATTTTTTTTCAAAAACTGTTTATTTTTCAGAATAATTATTAAACAAACCTAACCTAACCTACTGGGTTCTTTAAAAAGATGAAAGTAATGTCGTGCTGATGTGTATTTTCTAATTATCTGCAGTACAATTTTTGCTAGGCATTTAATTTATTTGCTATGCAATAATAATAATTAGATTGACAGTAATATACTTTGACTAAAGGTTAGATAATTTGATAACACTAAAGCAAAATAGACTGCAATTTTTGGTAATAGTTTTGATGTTTTATGAAAACAATATTTGGTGAGCAAAAAATCCATTTTGGGAAGCAAAAGATATACGGACTCAACGTAAAATTATTCTGGTGTAATGTATATTAATTTTGGAATACAAAATGATTTAGTTTAGGGAGCTCTGTATAGAGTGGGTTTAATTTATAAATGGAGGCAATTCATTTTATTTGGAATTTAGTTTTAGGGTATAAAAGTCATTTTGGTGAGCGTTTAAATTGTAGCGAAATAAAAATAGACCCGAAGAAATATTATAACGTTCAATAAAGAGGACATGTTTCTTTTTTATTGCAATATATATATATATATAACTGTATTTGATTGAATAAAGCAATTCTCGTAGTTGGAGCGACGAACCAACTGGAATTTAATGATCCTCGTGGTTCGACCATCGGACCAAGTGGAAATTTTAAAAACCCCTTTGGTTCGCGGATCGAAACAAGTGGAATTTTAAATATTCTGTTGGTCCGATGGTCGAACTAACGTGGAATGATCCAGTACACATGATCCATTCTGATAGGCCGGCATGTCCTTTTAGGCATCTATATATATATTACGCGAGGCCGATTTTTGTACATCGCATCAGATCTACAGTTATGGTCCGATTTTGATAAATGATATGTCATTAGATTCGTCTCATGCTGGAGATGTGCATAAATTTCTTGGATTTTTTATTTTTTCCTGAAAAAGTACTGAAAAATAGATTTGAAAAAACTACTGTGCGCTAACCACGTGACATTGACCACGTGACGTGACCTGTGATCCCTATTTCGACATAAGATGACCAAATAATAATAAGCATGATTTGCTCACAAACCTGTAGTAAGTTGTTCAGTATGATGAAATATTATTTTTGAGTCGGCAACATAATATCCGCAACACTTAAAACATGTACGAATATGCAAAAATAATTTTACAGTTTGTTGACAATGAATGACAGTAACCATATTCTGACAACTTTTAATGTATTTTTTATTAGGGGCTAATATGTCAATGATCTAAATTGCCAGGTTGTTTTTCTTTTTAAAATGTTGATATGAAAACTTTTTTCGCATACCTGTTAAAAATATGGAGGAAAAGCCGGTTAAGTGCGAGTTGGACTGGTGCTCGCAAGACTAGAAAAACTGACCGTCATTCAAGAATAGATTATTTTTATAGGCGAGTTTTACAATAAATCAAAGCAGAAAAAATGTAGTAAGTACAACTAATTTAAACGTCATTCAAATAAGTAAATTTATGATAGATTATTATAAATATGATTATATAAGTCCATCAAAAAAATAATTTCAAGGAAAATGGCATGAACATGGTAAATTAAATGGTATTTTAGAAGAAAAAACTTAGTCCTTCCGCTTGCATGTCGACGGGATGGGAAATGTGGTCGAGTTGAGATTATGGACGACTTGACAATGTAGCTAAGTTGGGAATTTATCTACATTGGTAATATGGATGAGTTGGTAAAATTGACGAGTTGGAAATGTGGACGAGTTGGGAATATGGACGAGTTGGGAATGTGGATGAGTTGGTAAAATTGACAAGTTGGTAATATAGACGAGTTGGGAATACGGACGAGTTGTTAATATGGGCGAGTTGTTAATTGGACGAATTGTCAATGTAGACGTGTTGGGAATTTGGCCGAGTTGGGAATGTGGATGAGTTGGCAAAATTAACAAGTTAGGAACACGGACGAGTGGGCAATGAGGACGAATTGAGAATATGGACGAGTTGGGAATGTGGACGAGTTGGCAAAATGAACAAGTTGGGAACACGGACGAGTGGGCAATGTGGACGAGTTGAGAATACGGACGATTTGGTGATATGGAAGATTTGGCAATAAAGACGAGCTGATAATAAGGACAAGTTGGTATTGTAGACGAGTTGGGTGTATCTTCGAGTTGGGAATATGGACGAGTTGGAAATGTGGATGAGTTGGCAATCTGGATGAGTTGGTAAAATTGACAAGTTGGGAATATGGGCAAGTGGGCAATATGGACGAGTTCGCATTATGGACGAGTTGGCAGTGAAGACGAGTTGGTAATACGGACAAGTTGGCAATGAAGACGACTTGGTAATACGGACGAGTTGGTGATATGGAAGATTTGGCAATAAAGACGAGCTGATAATAAAGATAAGTTGGTATTGTAGACGAGTTGGGTGGTATCGTCGAGTTGGGAATATGGACGAGTTGGAAATGTGGATGAGTTGGCATTGTTAATGAGTTGGTAAAATTGACAAGTTGGGAACATGGACAAGGGGGCAATGTGGACGAGTTCGTATTATGGACGAGTTGGCAATGAAGACGAGTTGGTAATACGGACAAGTTGGTAATATGGACGAGTTGTCAATGTGGACGAGTTGGGAATATGGACGAGTTGGGAATGTGGATGAGTTGGCAAAATGAACAAGTTGGGAATATGGACGAGTTGGCAATAAAGACGAGCTGATAATAAGAACGAGTTTGTATTGTAGACGAGTTGGGTGTATTGTCGAGTTGGGAATATGGACGAGTTAGAAATGTGGATGAGTTGGCAATGTGGACGACTTGGAATTGTGGACGAGTTGGGCATATGGACAAGATGGAAATGTGGACGAGTTGTATTTGTGGACGAGTTAGCAATATGGACGAGTTGTTGATTGTTGATGAGTTGGAAAGGAAGACGAGCTGGCAATGTAGATGAGTTTGGTGTATGGACGAGTTGGTAATGTGGACGACTTGGCATTGTGGACGAGGTGGGAATATGGACGAGTTGGAAATGTGGACGAGTTGGAAATGTGGACGAGTTGTATTTGTGGACGAGTTGGCATTGTGAACGAGCAAGAAATATGGACGCGTTGGCATTGTGGATGAGTTGGGAATATAAACGAGTTGGCAATGAAGACGCGTTGGTAATACGGACAAGTTGATAATATGGACGAGATTGGCAATAAAAACGAGTTAATAATAAGGACGAGTTGGTATTATAGACGAGTTGGGTGTATGGACGATTTGGAAATGTGGACGAGTTAGCAATATGGATGAGTTGGCATTGTGGACGAGTTGGGAATATGGATGAGTTGGCAATAAAGACGAGTTAGTAATATGAACGAGTTGGCAATGTAGATGAGTTGGGTGTATGGACGAGTGGGCAATGTGGACGATTTGGTATTGTGTACGAGTTGGGAATGTGGACAAGGTGGGAATATGGACGAGTTGGAAATGTGGACGAGTTGTATTTGTGGACGAGTTGGCATTGTGGTCGAGTAAGCAATATGGACGCCTTGGAATTGTGGACGAGTTGGGAATATGGACGAGTTAGCAATATGGTCGAGTTGGCACTGTGGACGAATTGGGAATATGGACGAGTTGCCAATGGAGACGAATTGGTAATATAGACGAGTTGGCAATGCAGATGAGTTGGGTGTATGAACGAGTTGGCAATGTGGACGTGTTGGGTGTGTGGACAAGTTGGCATTGTGACCCAGATGGGAATATAGACGAGCTGACATTGCGGACGAGTTGGCAATGTGGAATAATTAACATGTTTCCCTAACATGCGAAACTTGATGGTAGAAATAACCGACATATGATGCAAATTTAAAAAAAATCGACGTGCTCAAGAATAAATCATATTTGAATTAATGACTTCTGGCTGATCATTCTTATTCTCATTCAAAATAAAATTTCTGAAATTCTGCTGTCAACAAAACAAATTGATTTTAGAAGGCTTCCGTTTTTACCGACTATGGTAAGGAACCCTAAAATTAGGTTTATATTATAGACTTGAGAGTATAGATAGCATCTCCCTCACTCTTCGGTAGACACTATTTCAATGAGAGGAAAGACACGAAAGTTTGAATTTGGAATTCGGGTATTAGGCCTTCAGCTCTAAATTTATTGAAAAAAAAATATATATCTTATATTCTTTTTTCTTTTTCAAACATATTTAGCTGTTTTATATATTGTTTTTTTTATTACATGTACATATTTGACATATTCTTTTTTTTTATGGTGGAGTATTGTTGTCCAGTAATTTATTTAGATTAGTAAGTAGGGTTTGATTAAGTTTATCTAGCGCAAGAATTTCAAACACAATGTGTAATTGTCATTGAATAAATGATTGATGATGATGACATGGCAGCACCCATATTAAGATGCACGATCTATTTAATTTCATAAAAAAAACAAGCATTGATAATTGATAATAGTGGGTTTTCGTGTATCTATAGACGTTTTTTACTCTCTATTTCATACAATTGAGTTTATGTAACATTTTTTATTATCAATATTTTGAAGTATTTACGATTATAAATGAATACATAAACAGTTACGCACTCCATGATTTCCTTTTTAAAACCTGCGTAGTGAGTGACCAAATCTGTCGTTTCGATTCATGTGCTATTTCTGGAAATTGATAGAAATCGATCAAATCGATAAATTTATGTCCTGAAGAAAGAACAACAAATTAAAATTCTACCAATCTTATGTTCGGTCCTATGAAAATATATGTCAATTATTTTTTTAAGATATGGGACGATTTTATTTTTATTGTCATGAAGTATATTTTTCCATAAATCGAATAATATGCATTTTAATTGTGAAACAGATCAGCAGATCACAGAATCTAATGAAGAATCACATGTCATTAATGCACAAGTTATTTTTACAAAAGAGTTGAAAAAGTTGTCACGGTGAAGCTGGCAGTTGGCTATCAGGCCTGGCTCTAGCCTGGCATGTTTTAACGTTTTTAAAACATCATTTTAGCGTGTTTTTTTTACAGTATTTATTCTTCGTTCCCCAAAAACTTCTTATCGATAAAGTAGTTATTTTCTGTAACACTACCGGATTTCCATATTCTAGCGGCGGTTCGACGCCGCAACGGGTCTCTAGTTAATAAAATTACTCAGACTCATTTAAGATTTTACCTCCCTTTACAAGTTTTACAAGATAGGTAAGAAGATTTTTTGTCGATTATCTATCTAGAGCTTTTTGAAAGAAAGTAATAATTTGATTATAATAGAATATAATAAAAGGAATACCTACGTATAAGAAAAGACCTTTCATTTCGATCGATCTTCATTTCCAACCGTTTAGTTATTCTACTACTCCGGAAAGATTATTTTGTTCTATTAATTTTACTGTAAAATAATTAATGGCGACATCTTCCGAAATTGATATTCTTTGACTATGCGGTAATTACATCTACTTTCGTTTCTACGTATACTCTATTGCATTAGTGTGTGTTTATTGAGAGTTTAAATTTAATTGTCTGTTGATTTTTATTATAATTTTATTCTATTCTGATATTTTTTCTTTAATGTTTTGACTATCACCAATTCACAAGTGTATGAAAAGATGTACAGACAAGAAAGTGTAGAAACTAAAATATGAAGAGTGTCATCCCGTTTTCTTTGACTGACGAGAAATCGACGTCACTACAGTATTGCCACTTTATAATTTATACTCTTTTCAACAAAGGATTTTCTAATAAAAGGACGCTTGAATACTAGGTCAGTGTATTAGCTTTAATTTTAATGCATTCTTAGTTTATCCCGCCTGGGACAAAACGGACCATCAACCTATTCTAGCGGCTCGCCGAGGCACGACACGTGTCGAAGTTTACCTATGCCAATCAGGTTTGTGTTTACGGGAGAGAGGGACATGTTAATGGACTTACTGCGAGGTCGAATCAGCTATCTCGGGTATATGTATAACGCTGTACACGACAGTACAAAACCCCTTGGATTTTAATGATCTGTAAGGAGTGGAGAAAAAACCTTTTCTCAAACATGTAATGAAATGTCGTCATAATGTGCGTTAGGCTTTGAAGTATCACGTTTCGGGCGGAACAACTCGAGATAATTGTAAAGGAATTTCATACAAAATAGAAGGCCTAGGCAGGGATTTTTTTTAAAATAGCGTTTGTGTTTATTAACAGGCTAAACGGCTGAATTATATATTTTTTAGCGGTGTATTCTTTTATTTTATTGCACATGTTTGAGAGAAGCACTATACATGTCTTAGCCGTGAAACACACATACATGTCTTGCCGGCTTCGTATCACTATCCGCACTTACGTATCCCTGCGTCTGCAGTAATGTACTATTCCTGCGCCCAGATGTCTGGATTCCATCTGTACTCGCCGACAGGCCTCTCAAATCTAGAATTTTATAATGGCATAGATGTATCGATGTATACCCTAAGGTTGTCTGGAAGAGATCGCTTTTTAGCGATAAGACCGCCCTGTTGTTACCAACTGTAATGCATTTTTATTTCTATTGTTTTCTGTTTGTTTTTTGGTGCACAATAAAGAGTATTATTATTATTTATTATTATTAATCACTCATTTAATCATGTTTCTTAGGATAGATTTTTTTACAAAAAATTTATATAAAAAGTTAAATGTAAAAAATACATAACAAATATAAACACATTATGAAAAAACCTAACCTAGGGTGCCTAAGCTTATTATTATTATTATTATACTGCCTCTAAAGGCTAAAGGCATCCAAAGGTAGACTTCGAGTATTTTATCGCAATTCGCAGTTCATAGTTCCATAAGTTCACCGCAAAACTTATTCTAAGCATCACATAATTCATTTACTTTCCCGGAATGTTCCCGACACCCGAGGGAATACCGAACCTTCGTCCGACGAAACACGCCCGAAAAACGTCAGAAGCGCCGTAGTTTTTCTTTAAACGATACGTTGTTTTGTACACTGGATACTCAAGTAGGTAAGTGAATGTTTGAAAAGGCGTAAGTGCTAATATTTGATTAATGTGAGACGTCATTTTGTTCGGCTCAGGTGAATGTATGAATGTGGCGAGTTGGGAGACTTGCTAAGTATTTTGGGGAACAGCGGGTAGATTATGATCAGTACTGAATCGAAATTCAGGACTATAAGGCTCCTTATCTGTTGTGATCAAACATGTTTTTTAACATATTATCAATTTTACTACTTAGAACTATTGTGATTTATTCATAAATCATAAATCATTTATTGTCATATTGTGCATTCATAAAAGTTGGTAAAGTGTTAAAACATTTACTTTTATGTTTATTTTTCAGTTTCTTATAATATGTTTCCACCTTGGATATTTACTTACTCAGTTGATCACTTATCTGTATGCGTCTCCTACCGCAACGTTAGTTTTTATTTGCTAGTGATAAGTCTGTATAATGTAAATCCGTAATTGGCCAATGTTAAACAAATATGTATCTGTTAAAAAAATATTGTAACTTGTGCTGTGGATTTTGTATCAATAAATAATAAATAATAATAATAATAATAAAGTAAAACATCAGAGAGCATCACAATAAACCGTATTGTAATATTATTATTGTTATTGGTATATATAAGAAGCCTACAGTATAAATTTTTCGTTGATTTCATGGACAAAATTTACACAAAAAACAGCTTTTTTCAAATTATTTTCGACTACACGCAAATTTATGAAACATGTAATGTCTAAACCATTGAAATGCGTAACTTGGTGGAAGAGACCGGGTCGAACCCGGTTCGAATATTTCCTTATGCTTCTGGTGTCGATCTTTGTTTGTTTGAAAGGCTTTGCATCTCAGCGACCTCTATGTGAATACGTTAATATTCACATATTACCGCACTAACTGTACAGCAGTGAACGAGTAAGCGGGAGCGGGCGCTGTTATTTATAAATTTATGATACATGTCTCATTTTTTAATGTGGTATATACCACAATTTTTATATTAACCATTGATAAAAAGATCAAAGGTCAAAGAAAAAAAGTGTGTGTGTCAGCTCCGACGCACGACTGGAGTTTACTCTTCAGGCCAGGCACGCACCTTTTTTTTAGTCGCGCGATAATTTTGTCGCAGAAATAAGCGTACTTCTGGGTTTATGAAAATCGTGGTGCGCGCACTCTCATATAAACCCATATCTTGCATTTATGCGACAAAATTATCGCGCGACTAAAATCGTGGTGCGCGCCTGGCCTTAAGAACGATTATAAAATATATACTCAATACTCAATACGTTTATTGCACATAAGGATTAGTAAATAGTTTAAGTATCACATTATGTACCCTGTTGGGTGCTGCAAACAAGAACGAGAAGGTAGGCACTTACATAATATTAATATACGAGTATAATATACAGCAAAATTACAATATTTTACAAGGAAAATTTACTTCCGATTCATTTTTAACAAATTGGAGAGATCATGAGTAGTAACTAAATAAGGAAGCGTGATGTAAAGCGCCCTCGAGCGGCTAGTTTAGTTACTACAGTCTGCAGTGCTACGGAAAAAAAAACCGTATCTTACTATGAAATCCATACAAAGATACGACCTTATTAATTAAGGAGCTTTGATCATTTTTATGAACATGCCAGCTCCAGCAGGCCTAATAAATACACAACATCATTCATCTAAAAGACATAGATAAATAAAAACATAAACCGTATAAACTTAAAAATAACATGTACACGAAAACAATTAAATTTGTATACACTATTTACATAAAAAAAACTGTATACAAATTTAGCCGATTCCGATAAGGGTTCCGCCAATATTGAATTGAACATTACATTCAAGAAAGATCTGGTATTAGACCTAGCCATTTACATTAGACAAAAACAAACGTACAAAATCACCTTCCTTAAAAAAATCCAAAATCCTCCTCCCAACTTTCGGTAGAAAACAAAATATCCTTCGTCTTCTCAACCAGCCTTTCAAAAGTAATACGTCTCTTCTTCTTGTCCTTATTTTGTCTTTGATCTTCCATATCAGCCCGCTCAATAGTAGGCTGATTTACCAATAGACACTCGGACCTCTTCACATCTGTTACTCTTTTTGACTTCCGCGGCTTACGAACGTCTTGTTGTGGCTCGCTCTCTAATCTGTACTGACTTACTGATCGCTGGCCCTCAGCCTGACAGACAGAATCTTCAGACTCTTTAGATTGTAACGGCTTCGACAAAACAGCATCTCCATATGACTTTCCAAAACTTAAGTCATTCTCAAAAACAGATGGCGCATCCTGACTACAAACATCCGTATCCTTTTTTTCCTTATTTTGCATATACAACCAAAAAGCCCGTTTATATATACATCCCTCAGCAGACATAATCCTGCGAATTTCTTACTCCTTCACAAAAACCGGGCACGACTTATCTAAGGCCATATGGCTGCCTTTACAATTAATGCATCTAAAAATAGTCGTTTCGCAATTGGCATGCTCCCCGCCGCATTTCGGACAAGTAACTTTAGTAGTAGGACATAACCTGCTCAGATGACCGAACTTCCAACATCTTGAACATTGGGTAACCGGGAAAGTGTACTGATTTACCTTAAATCGGCAACCGTAGGCATAAACATATGGCGGTAAAGAAGTTCCCTTAAAACACAGACGAATAGCTTCAGCCTTAACCCAACGCCCATCATGATCCAAACGGTTCAGTCTACATATTGACAAAATGTCTTCAGACCCTTCAATATTCTTTAAAAATTCGTCTTCCTCAACCTCCAACTCAACCTGCCTTATAATTCCATAAGTGCAGCATGCCATATTAGACCAATAAGAACGTCTCGTCTCATTGTTAAACTCCTGAGAAGCCAGAAGCTTCTCCGCATCATCCTTAGAGTTAAACTGTATGCGAATTTTACGTGGACCCATAAACTTGACGGATAAAATTCCTTTTATACCCTTAAATTGCAGCAACTTTGCCAAACCAATCTGTTTCGGTAAATCTTCTTTTGACACTATATAAACTTCAAATAGCTTGTCAGGCACACCGCACCGTCCGGCTCCAGCTGCGTTTTGGCGGTTGCTAAAACCCGCAAGCGTTTAGGTTCCCTGCCTATTGTGATAAAACTATCACTACAACCACAGCTTTTGTCGCTCAGACCACAAGCACGCTTCACCGCTATATACCGCACATCCGACATGGACTCAGCGTCCGATACAATATCCGATTGACTCGGCCCTGCCTTATTATCAAACTCCACTTCAGATAGCCACGACGGAGCTGCCCGCTGCCCACATTCTAAAAGTGACGTATCACTCGCGACACCTCGACTTGACTCACTCATCGCAAAAACAGCGAAAAGGACTCTAAAACTGAATTAACTTATAAATAAAATAAAATTTGATAAAATTTTCAACAGTCGCCTTTGACAACCAAACGTCAATCCTCGCAATACTTATATTTTTGGAACGTATCTGCCGTGCTAATTTAAAAAGTCGTATCTCAGTATACGATCGGGGTAAAAATACGACTTCTTAATTTAGCAGATTATGCGTTAAGCGTTATAGACTAAGCTCCCGATATAAAATGACCTTCACAGAGATGTTTATTTGATGAAATGTATTTTATATTTAGTTTAAAATGTCAATAAATATATTGCATATGGGTTGCCTAACAAATTTTAGTCCAGGGTATGTTTAGTTTAAAATTATTTTTTTTTTTTTTACATTTCACCGATTTGATTATTAGATAAATTCATAATTAAATAATCTTTAATTTTATTTAATTTCAATTCAACAATCAGACCTTTGCAAAATGCTAGTAGGTATAGATTTACCTGTTTATACCTGGCTACCCAATAGTTGTGACGGGAAAAGAATAGGCAACCTAACGTTTGCATATTCTATGGGCTTCATACTTTCGATTGGTATAGAATTTATCTAATATTAATCAAACCGGTGAAATGTTTAAAACAATTTTTTTTATTATTAATTAAACATACCCTGGACTAAAATTTGTTAGGCAACCCATATGCAATATATTGACATATTAAATTAAATATAAAATACATTTCATCAAATAAACATCTCGGTGAAGGTTATTTTATATCGGGACCTTAGTCTATAACGCTTAACGCATAACCTGCTAAATTACGAAGTCGTATTTTTACCCCGATCGTATACTGAGATACGACTTTTTAAATTAGCACGGCACATACGTTCGATTTTACACCCCATATTTTTCATACCCCGGGCTTATATTTGAAAATCGATTCTTAAGGAGTAAACTCCAAAATTTAAATGCATAACCTGGTGCGACACCTAAGGTGGAAAGCCTTGTTTCGTAGTGATACCTATACTGGGTTGCGTATTTATGGAAAGCTATGATAAAAAGCATGCGATAATTTTGCTCAGTAGCAATTACTTGAGGCTTACCACATTCAGGCAATCCTAACCTAACCTAACCACAAATATTACATAGAAAAGCGAGTGGTTAAGGCACGTCATTCGCAGACCCATTCATGAAAGACTTAGCGTACTTTGTATTAGTGGAATTATTTCTTTCATGTATAGCGAGCAGAGACCGAGCTTCTTTCGAATACGACACTTATTTCATTTCGAGGACGCGACTAAAAGGAACAGAGCTCCCGCCGTGAAATGGATTTCGCGTTTCAATTTGTAGCATAAAATGTCAAATTGGTGTATTATTCTATACGGAAGTTGCCATACTTTTACAATTGTAAAAGGTAGGTACTTACCTGCGATTTCTTTTTTGACAAATGAATCTATTGTTTGATCCAAATTGTTATTTAAAACTACTTTTTCGACATTCTGGGTGTTACTATAAAAATACGTATTTTATCGCTGGTAGTTAATATTTGGAACTTACTCTAATAAATTAGTGCTTTATGCAACCGTTTTGAGAGGGGTCAAAAAACGGTCATATGGGCGTAGAGAATAAAACATAAGAAAGGAAAAAAATACATATATATATTACAAAGAACATTCGAAAAGAAATATTAAAAATAGCTAACAAAAAGAAATAGCTCCGAATGAATAAATACGGTCCACAAAGTAGAAACCTCAAAGTGTCTGTATTTAAGGAGCTATTTCAAAAATAAAATTAACCGGCTACACATTGCCCACTAGAACTCAAAGAGCAAGTTTCTCCACAGAACTTTGATCCGCCATGTTGTCTGACCAAAGGGCCGGGTCGAGTGAGCGCGTCAGGACTCAACGTGACGGGAAACAACTGTACCCTTACTATGAGTTAACGTGACGGTATTCGCTAGCGACAGCGTGGACGATTTGTATGGAGAATAGTACGGCGTCACTGGCGGTCACTTTGTAGAACTACAATTCTCCATACAAATCATCGGTAGCTCCCGCCAGCTTGCTAAGATTAATCTAGACACTCTCACGCCTGTACGCTTCAACGGCACCACTATCCCCTTCAGCCCCAGCGTCAAAGATCTAGGGATTATCTCAGACAGTACTTTGAGTTGGAAGGCGCAGGTTGCCGAAGTTGGTAGAAAAGTTATGGGTTCTTTACATGCTCTGAACAAGCTCATAGACTACGGTGATGTGTGTTATCCTGACTTAACCGTAGAGCTTATGAATAAACTGGAGAGATTTCTTAACAACTGCATTCGGTTCATCTTCTGTCTTCGTAAGTATGACCATGTGTCTTCTTACCGCTCTCAGCTGGGCTGGTTTCCTATCCGCGAACGACGTGAAATTCGAATGCTGTGCACTCTGTTTTCTGTTGTCAAAAATCCAATATCTCCTGAATATCTCAAAAACTTCTTTCACTATTATGGTGTAACCCGTGACCGTCAATTTCGCTCTTCTGGCAATCTGTCTCTCTCCATCCCTCGTCACCGTACTGGTTTTATGTCCAAATCGTTCACCGTACAAGTTTCCCGTCTCTGGAACCGCCTTCCCCTCAAGATCAAACAAGCTCCGAACAAATGCGCTTTCAAAAAATGTTTGCGTGACCTCTACGCTAGCAGAGTTGTGAATTCTTAGGTTATCTGATTAGTATGTTTCATCTGTATTTATTTATGTGTATATATTATATGAATATATGTATTTATCTAAATATTATATATTTATTAAAACTTGTTTAAGTTAGTTGCACCGCCCACAATTTATCTGCTTTGCCCGAAGGTTGACTGGTAAAGAATGCCTCATGGCATTAAGTCCGCCTTTTGTACGATAAGTTTTCTTTTGTGCAATAAAGATTAAATAAATAAATAAATCGTTTAAGCTGTCGCTAGCGAATACGGTCACTGTAAACTCATAGTAAGGGTACCGACTAAGCCGCTTTTGAGAACTTTGATACCGGGAGTTACGTACAACTCCGTCGGTAATGGTGTAATAGTTGTCTATCTGTTTTTTACCTGGAGGAATGAACCAAACGGATGGACCAATTTAAGTGTGTTTTTTATCGATAGACATGTCCGTCGAGATAGTTCTTAGCTACGTTTGGTGGAAATAGGTACTGTAGTTTCTAGTTTCCAAGATATTCAGCTTTAATTGGAACAAGTGACAAGATCTCAGTCAATATTGAAGCTAAGAAGTCCCAATTTTGTAGTTATGTTCAGTTTTGGTAGCATTTTCTATATCACTCATCGAATGAAAGTCTCATGATAACCAACTAGCTACTTGTGTCGGGGCTGTTTTAGTTTTGTAATTAAGGTTATTGTTTAAATGTTCACGATCGATTTATTTTATTTAAATTTCGAAGCGGTTGAACACACTGAAGGTTGTTGCATTTTGACGGTCATATTTTGTATTGTGTCTTCCCTCCGACGATAAACTAAAAGCGCTCCTTTTTGATAAAGGTCAGAAAGGTACACATTTCCATTGCTGTACGTAAAACATAATATTTTTACTTAGTACCAAATAGTCAAATAGTAGGGATCCACACTCCACACAGCATTATCTTATACATTTGAATGCGTTTAAGTGACGGTGCGTCATCCTGTTTCGAGCTATAGTGTGGACGCTCACTATCGCTGATCGTTCGCATGCCGCGGTTATTATAAAGCATAATATTATTACGATGATTTATTATGTCCGTATACAATAATGAGAGGCGTTGATGTATACAAATCAGAAGTCCCAGTTTGTTATTACAGTCGATGAAAGTACTGATTATATGGGAAAACTCGGTCACGATATACGGTACGTGGAATACATTATACAGCCAAAAGCGTGAAATGAAATTGTGAAATAATTAACTTTTCTTATACATGCAATTAAATGTTATAACGTGCTTTCTAACAGGCTTCGAAGTATCACGTTTCGGGCAGAACAACTCGAGATAACTGTAAAGGAATTTCATACAAAATTGAAGGGTTAAGCCTGGAAGTAATTTTTTTAAACATGGCGCCTGTGTTCACAACAGCTGTTTTTTTTGGGTTGTGTATTTTTTTATTTAATTGCATATGTTTGAGAAAAGCACTATACATGCCTTAGCCGTGAAAAGGGCTTGCCGGCTTCGTATCACTATCTGTATACATATATATATCTATACCATACCGTCTATACATTCTTATCCGGTAAGCCCTTCTTTCCCGGCGTCTGCAGTAATAGTACATTACATCAGAGGCCGGGAAAATGAGGATTTCCGGCCAAGTAGGTATATACGGCCGAGCGAGCGTGCGAGCGAGGCCGGATAGTGATACGAGGCCGGGAATCCGTTTTCACGACGAGGCATGTATAGTGCTTTTCTCAAACATACAATGAAATAAAAAAATATACTTCAAAGAATAACACTTAATATTGTTTGTCCGATATTTTCCGAATTTGACCGAATTTTAAAAATCCGATTTCAGATTCTGACTCAGGAGCCCCAAAAACCCCCGGATACCGAATTTCAGCCTCCTAGGACCAATTTGAAATTTTCTCCATACAAATCGTTTTTTTTCGACATTTTCCGAATTTGACCGAATTTTCGGACAAGATTTCAGATTCATATTTTTGAGCCCCGAGAGCCCCCGAATCCGAATTTGACCGAATTTTAAAAATCCGATTTCAGATTCTGACTCAGGAGCCCCAAAAACCCCCGGATACCGAATTTCAGCCTCCTAGGACCAATTTGAAATTTTCTCCATACAAATCGTTTTTTTTTTCGATATTTTCCGAATTTGACCGAATTTTCGGACTAGATTTCAGAT
The DNA here is from genome assembly GCA_947623375.1 of Apotomis capreana. Lineage (NCBI taxonomy): Eukaryota > Metazoa > Arthropoda > Insecta > Lepidoptera > Tortricidae > Apotomis > Apotomis capreana. Next base: position 60,743,237 of record OX392498.1, on the reverse strand, counting down.
TCATATTTTTGAGCCCCGAGAGCCCCCTGATACCGAGTTTTAGCCGCCTAGCACCAATTTGAAATTTTGAAAAAAAAAAGTCGCCATCTTGATTTTTTTTTTCCACAAGTGTCTAACAACCAACCTAGACATGTGCGCCGCCGCGGCGCGGCGCCGCCGCCGCCGTTTTTGACACGCCGCCGCCGCCGATGAATGATCGGCGTGAAATCGGCGTGACCTTCAGTAATTTGTATTTATGCGGATTTAAATAATGTAACCTGTCCTGTACTTTATAAATAGATGATATGATATTTATTTTCTGTACGAGTAGGGCTGCCGGTTTTTCCCAGAATAGTTCTAGTTTGAAGGCCATCTGGAGGACGTCCGGGGGGGTTTTCAATAAGTGTTCGGGACACTTTTTATGTGAATAGAAAATAAAGCGTGTTTTTTTTTAATAATTTAAGAAAAAAAAGCGATTTACGCCAAATGTCCGATGTTACGGGTTTTTGTGTATGTACGATTAAAAATCTCGGTAGGTAATTGTAAAATGGAGTTGCATTGCCCCTCAAAATCGTGGTGTTCATGTTTTTTTTAATACTTGTTATCTGTAAAAGTCGGAAAACAATAAGGGTTATTTTTATTGTGGCACTGTTGTGCTGCATGCCCACATCCTTACCCCCACCGCTCACTCAGGTCAGGTGTAATCCCTTAAACACTAGAAAAAATATTATTAAGCGGGGTAACTCATTAGTCAGTTTGTGTTGCGTGTGCGCGGTAGATTACAGTTTTAGTTTCTGGTGTATGTGACGTTTATTTTAAATTCATTATGAGCGAGGAACAAAGTGACGACGGATCATCAGACATTCATAAATTAAAAGTAAAATGTTTAAAAATAAACCATTTGCATTGTAAAGCCAAACCAAGCTACTGCTGGAAGCATTTCGGGAATCTTATGGTAGAACAAGATGGGAAGAGACGGAGTGTGTCTCCTAAGCAGGTGTTTTGCATACCCTGTTTGGCAAATGCACAAAAAGAAGACCCGGACAGCTATTTTGGACGGTAAGTAAAGTACAAAAGTAGATTACCATGTAATATTTATTTTACCTCTATTAAAACTCTGTTTATTACACATAGTATTAGAATTAATAGGTCTATGAGCAACTAACTCAGTTTAGTAAGAAATTATAACACTAACATGGTATTAACTATGAAATCATTACTGCATTTATTACCACGCTTGGTTAAATAATAACTCATTGGACAATCTCATTTTAGCAGAAAGACGCAATTTAATAAAGTTTTTCAGAAGTTAAGCAAAACAAAAACTTATTTCTGACGTTTTCAACCAAAAGAATAACGTCCACTTTGTCATTTATTACTAGAGTCCATCTTTATACAAATAATAATAAAAAAAATCCTGACAGTGCGTCCTTATCAACAAAGTGAACCCTTTTGCATAAAATCGTCCCATTTTATGGTATTTATTATTATAATAACTTTACGATTTTACCAAAAATACTTCGATTTAAACTAATTGTTGATTATATACAAATTGTTGATATAACGTAAACTGTGATTTGATTATAGTCAGACCACGCTAACTCTGCACAGCAAATGAACTGTCAAACCATACAAACTGACTCACTTTGTATGGTTTGAGTTAGCGTGGTCTGACACTATTTTAGAAAAAAAAATGTTATATATTTTGATGTGATGTTTCACGTGTAATTTAATATTTAGAACGTTGATATTTAAGGGAATATTTAATTTTGTTACTTAGAAGTTATTGATCTTACATACAACATTATTATTCTGACTTTGATTTGATTTTTAAAATGTTTTTATACCACGTATTTAACTGATTTTCTCTCAAATCCAATAAAACATACCCATCAATATGTTTTTTCATTCACCTAACCCTGACGCCGATTTCACGCCGATTTCACGCCGCCGCCGCCGATTTTTTGACAGACGCCGCCGCCGAGCATTCTGCGACCGGCGCACATGTCTAAACCAACCTTTAAAAACAAAACCTGCTTTTTGTCAAACCAGCCAGCTGTGTGAATGACCTTGTTGTTGAAACCAAAAAAAGTTACTTTGCAGGCCTAGGCCTGAAAAGCAGTATGAAATCCCTTTACAGTCCTCTCGAGTTGTTGCGCCCAAAAACCGATACTTCCGAGCCTATTATAAGGAACGCAAAGACAATATTTCATTGCATGTTTGAGAAAAGTACTATTATTATTATTTTGTTTAACATGTGTATCTGTGTATTTGTGTTTGGGTATATGTGTTTGTGATATTGTAGCTCCCAAACGGATGGACCAATTTGAGTGCGGTTCGTAGCTATGTTTTGTGGAATGTGACAAGCAATTTCCAAGATATAGAGCTTTGTGGTAAGTGCCAAAATCCCAGCCAATATTGGTTAAAATTTCCAAATTTTCTAGTTATGTTCAGTTTTAGTTGCATTTTCTATATCACTCAAGTTATGTTCAGTTTTAATAGCATTTTCTATATCAATCATTGAATGAGGATCCCATGATGACTAGCTACTTGTGGCCGGGGGTGTTTTAAATTTTTCAGGTTATATAAATCAATAATTATACAATGAAGACATTGTAAAAGTAACATACACAAACATCGGAAGTTTAATAAAATACCGCTGAAAAATATAACTTTTTGTTTTCAAAGAACCTTTTCTCCACTTCCATTCTAACGTTTAGTTTTTCCAAAGGTAAAACAAGTTGCGTGTCTGAGTCGACCGCAACTCTTGACTCCTTTGAGGAAAGTTCTCCGTTTACAAACGCAGGTTTAGTTTAAAGGCTTCTGTGTTGAGCACAATGGGCACAATGGGCGGCGTTTACTGTGAAACTAAACGTAGTACTTATATTTTTAACCGACTTCAAGTAGTTATTGTGTAAGCGGTTTACACTCACGTGAAACTGTCAGTGTAAACAGCTTAAGAGACCTTATTCCTTTTAAAATGCTTATTGTTTTAGACATTTTTCTGTATGATCAACACACATCGGTAACTCGTGGCATATAGGTAGCACTTAAAAGATTAGTGATGAGACACGTTTTCTAAGTGTCTTTTCAGATAAGATAAAATAATAAATTAATATTACCTAGATCGTATTTAAAATTTAAAAGTCACTTTCATTTCATTACTGAGACAGCACCACAAAGGTAAACTTGTTTATCAAAAGCTGAAAATAGTGTTATCAAAAATCCAGGATATCTTCCAACAAAAAATATCAATAACTTATTACAAAATAAAGAAGTTGAAATCAAAGAGAATATCAATAAAAATACGCTACAACTTTACAATAAAATGTTTTTTTACCCATTACGTCAGTGGAGGTTGAAAGATCGTTTTCGTACACAAAGTGGATTTTCTCAAGTAAAAGAAGACGTAGGCTAACTTGTGAAAATTTAGAACAAATGTTAATTGTTTATCACGAATGTCTAAATGATTAAAATTCCTTTTTTTAGTGGTTTCTTTTTCTCGACCGGTATAGGAAAGAACATCGTCACATCACTAGTCTGTTAGAAACTGTCAAGTGCTACCTAAGTGCCACGAGTTACCGATGTGTGATGATCAAACATGTTTCTTAACATATTGATGTTACTACCTAGAACAGGGCTATTGGGATTTATTTGTATATAATTGAAACCTACAGTTTGAATTTTTCATTGATAATTTGTGTTAAAAAAAATGGTAAATTAGTTTTTGCTACTTATTTTCGACTGCACGCTCTTCTGCCTTCACCCTTGTAATTTCGGTCGCGCCATACATCATGTCACGTGATCTCGTCACGACAGTATGGCGCGACCGAAATTACGCGACTCAAATTACCTGTTGTTGGTTAGACGCAGTGCCACCTGTCTTGCTCGCACGGTATTTAAAGTGAGAGGTAGTATTTGTATGAGAGCGTAATTTGAGTCGCGTAATTTCGGTCGCGCCATACTTAGTGCGACGTGATCACGTGACAGTATGGCGCGACCGAAATTACGCGACTCAAATTACACTCGTCTGGCTTCTAATGCTAGACGTACTGCGTCGTACCTGTTGTTGGTTAGACGCAGTGCCACCTGTCTTGCTCGCACGGTATTTAAAGTTACAGGTAGTATTTGTATGAGAGCGTTATTTGAGTCGCGTAATTTCGTTCGCGCCATACTTAGTGCGACGTGATAACGTGACAGTATGGCGCGACCGAAATTACGTGACTCAAATTACACTCGTCTGGCTTCTAATGCTAGACGTACTGCGTCGTACCTGTTGTTGGTTAGACGCAGTGCCACCTGTCTTGCTCGCACGGTATTTAAAGTGACAGGTAGTATTTAAATGAGAGCGTAATTTGAGTCGCGTAATTTCGGTCGCGCCATACTTAGTGCGACATGATCACGTGACAGTATGGCGCGACCAAAATTACGCGACTCAATATACACCCAGACGAGTGTAATTTCTTCTTATGCTAGAAGTACTGCGTCGTACCTGTTGTTGGTTAGACGCAGTGCCACCTGTCTTGCTCGCACGGTATTTAAAGGATAGTGACAGGTAGTATTTGTATGAGAGCGTAATTTTAGTCGCGTAATTTCGGTCGCGCCATACTTAGTGCGACGTGATCACGTGACAGTATGGCGCGACCGAAATTACGCGACTCAAATTACACTCGTCTGGCTTCTTATGCTAGACGTACTGCGTCGTACCTGTTGTTGGTTCTCGCGCTGCGTCACGAGCCTGGCTTCCACGCAGTCCCGGGTCTCCAGGAAAGCTCGTCGCTGTGCCAGCTCACGAGGATAGTGCGTCATGATCCCAGCTACGTTGCAGATCGTGAGAACGACGAGGTTGCAATACATCTGTGAAATTATGTGAGTGTTATTACTATTATAAAATCTGACATTAAATACGCTTTGAATCCTAGTTGGCGCTTGAAAGTCAAGCCATTATCCAGTAAGAAGCTTAACCAGTTTTTGTTAGGCACGGGCGAAGTTTCGCCCGTTGTCACAACGTCGATGTCACAAGCAGAACCTCTCTATGATTGGTTCGTAGACACGCACACATAAAACCAAAAGCGGCTTCATCTGTTGTAAATCTGTTGTATTAAAACTGACAATAAAACTAAGAAACAATTTTCAACACTAACACTAATAACATATATATTTTTTATTCATAACACGCTTATTTTATAAGCTACTTATTACGCTTCTGGCAATATTCATTCGGATCCTATCCTTGGATCCTATTCGACTTAGTTAAAACATTTCAATATGATATATGTCTTTCCGCTACTGTAAGTCACTACCTTGAATATAGCGCAGTTGGTAGGATCCTTCAGTCGGATCAACGTGCATAGAAAAATTAAATTACGCTCATACGTGGGCCACACCGGGACTTGAACCCAGTATCTTCAGATTACTGGCCCAACGTCTTGACAAGGCAATTTAATTTTTCTTTGCGTGTTGATCTTTGTATCCATATAGCAATAAAAAAATATGGTGTTAATTTACCCACATTAAAAAAATACATATAAAAGTAATCCATTCATTTTGTACAATAAAAACCTAAGACAACTACTAAACAAGTGAATAATACAATACATTTAAGCTAACTCATCTAATATACTTAATAATTCAAATAAAACCCAAATTCATCACACTAGTCAAGTAGCAAACAGGCTATATATGAGCATGTGCAGCCGTTATAACTCTAATTGAAGCTGTATAGAGGCCGTATTGCACACAAAAATCCCCACGCTATCTTGGTAGCTGAGTGGGAGGAAGATAGGGTGCGAAAGAGAGAGAGAGAGAGAGGGATACCACATGTTCTACTTGGGAATAGTTACCTGGAGGTCGGAGCTGCGAGTCACGAGGAGGCTGCCGGCCATGTTGGCCACGGCCAGGATGACCCCGGCCAGACTGGCCTCATACAAGCGCACTGGTAGGGTGGCGTATGTCAGGTAGGTGAAGAAGATGCACAGCCCTGCAGTGACGCTCATCGATCTGTGGACGAGGTTCATCATCATGACACTAATATTATAAAGGCGGATGTTTGTGTGTTTATGTGTATCAAAGTATTAAGGTGGGTAGATGAAGTTCACGGGGCACCCGTCTTTTGGAAGATTAATGAAAGTCAGTCATTGCTCGATCTGTGTTTACTTGAAGTGTCCCTCACACCCTTCCTCCTTGGCGCAGCCGGTAGGATTCGAACCTACGCTCCCAAAGGGTTCTGTTTACTTGAAGTGTGCCTCACACACTCACAATGTGTAGGTTCTTTACTTCTGTGTTTTACTCGCAGATAAAGGAAGGTAGGCGCAAGCCAGGAGGTCAGCTCATGCGATACAAGCACGTCATCAAACGCCATTTTACCGCACGCAACATCCCATGCGATAGTTGGGAAGACTTTGTACAACATAGAGGGGTATGGCGCAGCTCTGCTCATAAGGCGGTCGCTGTTTTTGAGGAGCGCCGCTTGCAAGACCTCGACGCAAAACGCTTTAAATGAAATACCCATCCAAAGCCTTCCTATACGTATACATACAGCAAGGGTGATTGGCATTGCGCGCCGTGCAACAGAACCTTCAAAGCCAAATTTGGTTTTGCAAACCACATGATCCACGCTCGTGAAGGTCATGGAGCCAGATTTGCCATTGACGGATACGTCAAGGAGGACTATATACCTACTATACTTGTTATTTCTTCACGTTCAAACGGCTGGACCAATTTAAAAAAAATTTGGTGTGAACCCTGGATTAACACATAGGTATCCCCGATAAATGTAGTGTTCCCGCTGGATGTGTGGGAAAAACCGCGTGGTGCAGTTAGTTATATCATCAAAATCACAAACTCACTAAAATTTTATTCTGTAAGTACAGTCATGTCAGCCTAGCACAGACGCAATACTTAGGACTATCACTCTTCTAAAAATTATTCTGTAAGTAGAAAAGGGAACTTTTATAAGTCTGAATCTACCGCCATTTCACAATAGGAGACCACTGTTTAGAAAGCCGAAATAAACTCAACATTGAGTATTTTTTCGTAAATAACACTTTATATCTTTCGTAAATTACAATTGCAATTACAATTGGTACACGTAGTATAAAATTTCCACAGAAATGTAAAAGGTCTAAGCGTCAAAGTGAATAAATAAGTCAACATGTCTATTGTAGTACAAAATACGAAATTTAGTTAAAAAAAAAACCATACATTTATTGTAACTCAATGGAATTATTTTAGGACATTACGTGAAATTGGGTTTACCTTATTCAGAATAAGCAATATTAACAACTCACCAAATGTTAGTGAAATCTGAGAAATAAAAGAAATCGACAACAACATAAAAATTGGCCCATTTGAGACCATCATATAAAGAGTGTGATAAAAATACTACTAAACTTGAACATAACAACAAAATTTTGAATTATTAGCTTCAATATTGACTAAGATTCTGTTCCAATCAAAGCTGAATATCTTGAAAACAGTTGCAAGTATTTTTACCAGGCATAGTTAGCTAAGAACCATCTCGACAATTAAATTTCTTTCGATAAAAAAAAAACACTTTCGAATTGGTCAATCCGTTCGGGAGCTACCTTCTCACAGACAGACACATAGATACACAGGTTATACTCTTTTTTCGTCGGGGGCTTTTTAATTTCTACTCCTCTATGCCGTATACAATACGTGACAATACTTACCTTACGGTATATCTCTCATGTATGACCGGATACCGATTTTTATTGTATTAAGCCCTGGGGGCTAATACAAGCTCTTTCTGATCGAGAGATGTGAAATAGTATTTTATGCAATCGTTGCACAATGAGGGTTCTTAAAATCGAGTACCGCCTTAAGGTCACGAGGCTTGCCGAGTGGCCTAAGTGAGGTACGAGATTTTAAGACCTAATTGTGTAACTACTGCATAAAAATCTTTTTTATAAGAGCAAAACAGAAAAACATTTTTTTCTTCAATCGTCATTCCCCACTATGAATTTTTATTTTTGATGTAACCTTTTTGGTTCAACTAAAACTGACCTATTAAAAAAAAACACATGATCGCGATGGTCATGCCGGGTGCCTCGTGATTTGTTAATTTTTTTGACAAGTAATTTCAACCAATCAGTGAACAGTAGCATGTTTTTTTAAAATCAAATATGCTGACGACGTTCTCTTTTCGAAATTATTAGAGTTGATTAGAGAGATGTCTTATGAATATTAAAGTTCTGTAGCGGGTACCATAGAGTATAAAATGTTGGTACAGGATTAAAAAGTGCGTTATTGTGATTTCGTCTGTGAAATTATAAATGACAGATTAAAGTACGCGAGTATAAAAAATCTCTTTAATTTCGCCTTCATTTGTTAACATGAGACCGCTGAGCGATACAAGTAATTCTATTGACGGGGGTTCTATTAGCTTTAACTACACTTCGGGGAGTTGGGGACCGGGCCCCGTTAAATCGACTGTTAGATATAAACAGCTCATTAAACTACGGACCGATAATCGGACGACATTACTGAACGTCGCAGCATTTATTGTTCATGTCAATAAATGTGAAATTAGCGAACAAGTTTTTGGGTTATTTGTTAACGAACACTATTGGCAACATTTTAAATTTTCTAATAGTGTTAAGTTTAAACTACTTTCCATTACTTAGTCACAGAATGCAAAACTATTATAATATTTATTTGGTTATACGGAATAGTTTTGAAAATATTAAAAAACCGGTCAAGTGCGAGTCGGACTCACGCACCGAGGGTTCCGTACAAACACTTTCCATCCTTAAGTGGTTAAGTTAAGTTTGCACCTGGTATGTATAGCGTTCCATATAAATGAGGTGCAAAGTTAACGCAACCAATCCCGTTTGTTGTATGGGAGCCCCCCTTAAATATTTTATTTTATTTTATTTTTAGTAATTTGTTGTTATAGCGGCAATAGAAATATGTACATCATCTGTGAAAATTTCAACTGTCTAGCTACCACCGTTGTTGAGATACAGCCTGGCCTGGTAACGGACGGACGGACGGACAGCGAAGTCTCAGTACTAGGGTCCGGTTTTTACCCTTTGGGTACGGAACCCTAAAAATTGGTGAAAGCAGTGTCGTCTAAGAATCAGCACTCAAATGAACTTGTGAACTTGTGAAAAATGACAGTCGCAAACTACAAAATGAACAGTGGTACAATTTCCATACTATTTCCGTCTTGGTAATAGTCCGACTGTGTGATTTTCTGCGCTGTGACCTGTGACCAATGACTAGTCGCCTACGCTCGTAAAATGAGGATCTTTTCAAATGATTTTTTAATAATAAATTTGAGATATACCGGGTGGGCCATGTAACAAACAGGAGCAATAAATTAAAACATAGATTCGCCCCTTGAAACTAAACAACATTTGTTAAGCAACTTCTGAAAATAACGTGTATTAAATGACATTTTGTAGAATAAAGTTTAGTTTAGACAAAGAAGCAATGTATTGCGAAATGTCCGATATTAGTAGTGACAGCTATGTTAATGCTCAGGGAATGTCAACGTTGGACGACATACATTGAAAATACTATTTAATTTGTTTGAAATAATACAATCTTGAAAACTGACTTTTCTTTAAAGTTGCCGAACAAATGTTGTTCAGTTAAATCTGTATATATTCAAAAAGTAAAAATATTTTTTTTTTTTCCTTCATTTGGTTATATCTAATAAAAGCCTGGTTTAAGTTTGTTGAATGTTATTCATTGTTAATATTCAATTTAAATTATTTGTACGATGTAAATGTAACGCGATACCTATAATTTACCGTCTAAGGAAACGCGGCCCTTAGCACAAGTATTCAATACCTAAAAAGGGGCATCAAACACTGTTATGCAGAATGTGATCGTGTTAATTAATAAATACTTTTTTTTAATGACCCGGGGACTTCCCACTAGGCAAAGCCAGCAACGCGGGAGCCAAAAATTCAAGTATGTATTGTATTTTAATGATAACTAGCGACCCACCCCGGTTTCGCACGGGTAAAATGCTATATTATGCATGTATTATACATATAAACCTTCCTCTTGCATCACTCTATCTATTAAAAAACACCGCATCAAAATCCGTTGCGTAGTTTTATAGATCTCAGCATACAAAGGGAGAGACTGCAGGAAGGGACTTTGTTTTATACTATGTAGTGATATCGGCTCCAAAGCTCTCTTAAGTCCTACCGTGCTATAAGAAGTCCGGCCCAGTATGTACTATTCACATCAGTCATTATCCCTATTGATGTCCATCTCACTGTTGATACAGCCTCCGATCGTGGAATGACGTTTGCGTTCATTTGATGACCAATTGTGCTTTATGATGACCGATTGCCCCGATTCCTGCGCACCGCAGATAACACTAAATACGGTATAGAGTTGATATGTCAACATCAATCAAAGGCCTGACGCAGACTATACTACAGATCTTTTAGAGACTATACAAACAGTGTAATGTGGGAATGCGAACGTTTTCATGACCGTGTAAGCCAACACTAGAACGGCATACCGTAAAGTCGGGTTAGTTTAGCCCTGGGGGTAAAATTGCCCAGTATAATCAAGTTAATTCAATTAACGAATTCTTAAAAAAATAATCACATTTGCGTGCTGGTGCAGTTTAAAAAAAAACAATGTATTAAAATAGATTTAACTCTTTTCTTGGCAAAATAAATGAGAAGTCCTCATGTCAAGCCTCGTTGTTATTCACCAATTAAATAATAATAATATATTGAAGAAATACAAAAGTTTATATTAAATGTACGATGCATGATACATTGCCAAGAAAAGAGAAGACCTACTATAATAATAATAATTGTGCAAATATGCTTATAGTAGAAAACCCACAAACAATTGAACAACTAAAATTATTCACCAATTACTGCAAACCGAGTTATCCTTCGTATATTTATTAACGGCAAGCAACTTGGACGCAAACCAGTTAACTTTTCCTAATGCCGTTATACAAGTTGGAAATCACACAGCATTTAGAATTGATTTAGCCGCTTTGAGAGGAAAGTTGGGTGTTTGCTGCAGAAAGGCCTAAATTAGCAGTGGTTCTGAGGCACTTAAGTTCTTTTGTGAATAGTGAGGGAACGAAGTTCGGAATGGTCCAGTCGTGAGTACAGTATTGTTGTGGGTACGATCCAGTCTAGGTTCATCTACAGTGTATCCTCTTAAGAGGGCGCCGGGCTTTGGTCAGCTCTCTCTCACTGAGCGTAAGCGTGAGCGACTTGGACGTGCGTGCTTGGGAGCGCGGAAATCATGTTTAAAAGCTTTTATTTACTTTGCAATGCAAGACGTATACATTATTAATAACATCTCGTTATGTTATTATTAAAAAACTGATGACTTTCCCTGCAGTATTTATGACATACTAAGAGTTTATGTTGTTTTTTTACGTATTTAAAAAACTATCGAGGAAACTACAAGTAATCGTGTTTCTAAAGCATTCGTAAGAGTGAACCCTTATAGTAGTTTATGTGACTGTACATAATGAAGGGTATTAAACACGAGTGTGCGTTTATGAAACGAGCCGAAGGCGAGTTTCATAATAACATCACACGAGTGTTTTAATGCCTAATTATGTACAGTTACATACACTACTTTATCTACCCACATATCATAAGCTTCCATGCTGCATTCAGGAGCCGCACATTATTATCACCATAAAAATAGACTGCTTGTTAGAATAAATTTCATATATCATGTCAGATATCAGGAGGCGTCGCCGAAATATCGATATCATCTTGATCGCTTATTTTATGATTTAAATTCAACAAATCGATCAATTTTATGCAACAAAACAAATTTTAACCGGTAATGGCGGCAATGAGTTTTCTGGCAGCTGTCATAGTTTTTTTTTTATTCAGAGACAAACTGGAGTCGGCCCTACTCAACTATCATATCGTTCGATATTTTACTTACGTGCGAAATTTTGTCGAATTTGATTGCAAATTGACAATTCATTTCGTACTAAACGTCATCTCGACTCATATAAGAATAGAGGTCAAATCAAATTACTTTGTTTCTCAGATATGTTCGAAATTTGAATGAATAATATCATCGAAATCAATGTTATTATTTAGCAATAATAACATTTCTACATATAAGAAATTTGTTTTAACAAAACAATCTATGTTCTTGAAAGCATCATGGAGGGTTTATGATATTTGGATGGATAAAATATTTTACGTATTGATTGTATAACTAAATCTTCAGTACGACACAGCATGGAATCAAACCAACGCAATTATTTCGAAAAAAAGCTTGGCGCCCCTAACGTCATATTATACCGAAACATATTGTGCGTTTGGACAATCCCGTGGACACCGTTAGTCAAATGTGCGTAATGTCTATGGATGACAAAAGTGACGATCGAAGTGAGTGATCGATCAAAGAATCAGTGACAAAGTTGCCGCGGCGGTGTACGGGTAGCAGTCCCTGGTGAAGAGCTCCATACGAGTTCGAAACATGTCGGGCCGCTCCTGACAATTTCACGTGAGTGTAAACCGGTTAATACAATAATTAAATATGTCACGAAAGTTTAAATAAGATCATAATTATACCGTTTATTTACCTTTGTGCAGTTCTGGTTAGTTTAACAATGTAGACCGACCAAAAAGAGTAGGACTAAAAAAATGGCAATACTGTAATGTCCTCCTTTTCTAATCAATATAAGAAAACAGGGACGACTTTTGGTCGGACTGTAACATTAAGGGCGTACCCTGTCTCAATGACCTTGGGCTTTCGAACTTTTTTTGTTCCCACTAGTTCGTTTAATTTAACGGTTTTTACGGCGTCAAGTATGCAGCGCCATCTTGATGGCGCCGCTCGTACTACGTCGAAGTGATTAGCGACATCTTACTCATTTTAGTCGTACTATCACAATTCTAGAGGCCGAGATCGCGGCACTAAAAAATATACGCAAATTCGAGTAACATCTTTTGTTCAAAAGATATAAAACCTATTGAAAAACCAGCAGACCTGATTAAAGTAAACATCATTATTCACATATTGGTATGAGTTTCATGTCTATGCGTCGCGTAAAAATGGAGACTTTACCAATATGACCTAGAGCAAGGAATTTAAGGGTGTTCAGATTTCTCCTATTGAATGAGGTTCCTATAGGTACCTATACTCGTATCACTCATTGAATGAAGGTCTCATGATGTCCAGCTACTTGTGTCGGGGGTGTTGTATTGAATTTAGATTCTGATTTAGATTTAGTTCAAGTCATCAACCTTGTCTACGGAAATGGCAAAGCAAGATCAGCCTACAACGATATTTTGTCATTTCACTAAACTGGTTTAGAGATTTGACCAAATCACCGACCTTGTCTAGAGAAATGGCAAAGCAAGATCAGTCTTCAAAAATATTTTGTCATTTTACCGAATTGGTTTAGTGATTTCATCAAATCACCGACTTTGCCAAGGGAAATGGCAATGCAAGTTGACACTACTAGCTTGTTTTGTCATTTCAATAAACCAGTTTGGAGATTTGATCATATACCTGAAATTTTCCAGTAAAATGGCTTTAGTTACCAATCCGATTTCGCCATTTTACTAAATTAGTCTAGCGATTTCATCAAATCCCTAGATTTGTTCAGTGAAATAACAAAACTCGGTTGCAATTTTGTCATCTGCCGAAGATTTATAACATTTGTTAAGTAAGTTCTGAAAATAACGTGTATTAAATGATAATTTTGTAGAATAATGTTTAGACACAAAAGCAATGTATGGCGAAATGTGCGATATTAGTAGAGTGAGAGCTACTCGTATACCAATGCTCAAGTAATGTCAATGTTAAACGACGTACATTGAAAATACTATTTAATTTGTTGACTTTTTTTAAAGTTGCTGTACAAATGTTGTTCAGTCAGAAGAGTCTGAATCTATGTTTTTGCTCCTATTACAGGCAACACCCTGTATATGTATCACAACTTACCGCAACCAGGCAGCGCCGACGACAACCACCTCCATCATCAGGAAGGTGACGAGCACCACATACGAGATGGTCAGCAAGTAGATCTCGTTCATCGCGGGCCGGCTGAGGCACAACAGTAGGCCTGGGGGCAAACAACTTTTTATGGACAATGGGCGTAAAGAAACCGATGGGACACTTTTTTTTCTCTAAATAAAATCGAAAGAGCTCGTGATTTTGATTAGAAAATGCCTAAAATATCCGAATTCCAAAGTGGGGTGTACAAAAAAAAATTAAGGCCCATGTTTACTGATGTGCTGACGGAAAGTATCCAAAATTGCGAAACTTTTCACATGGAAATTTCTCAAAATGTCCCAATTGAAACGTTCTTTTAAACTACTGTAAAAAATCCAGCAATTTTCGGTATTGAAAGCCATACTAAATAGAAGTGGATGGGAAATTGGACAGCAGATACGACATGATGTTTTCTTTGTAAACTCACGGACCCACTTCCAAATCTATGGCCCTAGTGTTAACCGGAAACAAAAGGTCATTTTGTGAGACTTAAGCTCCTTTACTACTCCTAGGTTAAATCCGACTTATACCTTTCAATGGGCCACAGAAATTATGCATCGATATCACTAATGCATTCAAAGCGTCGATGTTCACAATCCGTACTAAAGTTCTGCTACGCTAAAACGGGTCGCAGTAGCTGTGAACTCACTGAATTTCCGTAGGGTTTAATTAAACTAAATAACTAGCGCTTTGAAGTCGAAAGATCATCAGTTGTGTGAACAATTTGCCACGATTTTGGTTTTTGCGTAACTCGCGCAAATTTGAGTGTACATTACCAAATAAGGGTCTCAGGTATATCGCCTTTCTTCTTCTTTGCCATGACAGTCTTGGCAGAGTGGTCGGCTGTCATTCCTTGTATGGCAAGCCTAACCACACGGCGTCATTCTTCTCTCACAGCCGTGAGTCTGCTCTAGTGCAGAGGGCAGTTTCTGGCCGATTTGATTTGGTCAGTCCACCTCATGGGCCTACTGCGTGGTCTAGTACCGTCTACTTGGCCCTGAACCACCAGGCGCTCAATGGATAAAGCTTCACGTCTTGACACGTGTCTAAAAAAGGTGAGGATTCGGGACTTCACTATTGAAGACAGCCGCTGTTCTATGTTCAGCTCTTGAAGAATGGACAGTTTGGTGGGAAATCCAACTTTCTTGGACGGCATTGGAGGAACGAGCTTGGCAATATGTTTGTCGCACGACAAAAGGTCGTGTGTTATAACTCTATTCAGGAATGAAGATGGGGATAAGAATTTTATTAAAGCTTTTGCGCTCAGATCTCATACTGAACCGCGCACTGGTCGCGCAAGCCGTGTATCTCCGTTAGTGTGCGGAAGAGTATGCGGATGCGGATGGCGATGTAGATACTCACACGCATAGACGAGAGCGACAAATCCATAGATCGCGATGTGGGCCGCGTGAACGTTGCGCTCGCGCTCCAGGTGTAGCCGGCGGAGCGCGATCGACGCGTTGGAGGAGTACGGCTCCGTGGTAGTCGACAGGGTGGTCTCGTAGTAGAGGGAGTCCAGGTCTGCCATGAGGGTCGTGTAGCTGCGGAGAAAATGCAGATTAGCTTTTCAATTTTTCTTTGTGTTTTGATAGACTAGAATATTCTTTATTGCATATCTCAACGGGAAATTAATACAAACAAATACATACTTAGGTACTTGTTTTTCATCTTTGTGTCAATGGTTTACTATAGTTTAATTAATTGCAACTTTCTCAGTCGTGATTTGAAAAAGGAACATATAGTTAATTCTCGTAAAATGGTTAAATCGACGAGTTCGCCTTTCTGACGTGCCCATCGGGCATACGTATATTACACCTTTAATTCATATTATAATGTAACTTTGACAGAGAAAATTTGTGTTTTTCTCAACCTATGACATCGGTTACTGTAAAGCTACCTAAACGTCAGGGCGGCTCAAATAATTAATATACGTGATATAGGTAATCCGTTTACATTGTTTTATTTAAATGTGTCACAGTCGCGGAAACCGAAAAAAATATAAGAATAACGGCCAAGTGCGAGTGGGACTCGCGCACGAAGAGTTCCGTACCAATATCTGTAAGTTTGTTGTTTGGGAGCCCCCTTAAATATTTATTTTATTTTATTTTTAGTATTTGTTGTAATAGCGGCAATAGAAATACATCATCTGTGAAAATTTCAACTGTCTAGCTATCACCGTCTTGAGATACAACCTGGTGACAGACGGACGGACGGACGGACAGCGAAGTCTCAGTAATAGGGTCCCGTTTTTACCCTTTGGGTACAGAACCCTAAAAAGGTACTTTATAATTAATGAGTATGAGATACATTTTAATGTCACTGTCGGCTCCATAGCTCTGTAACGCCCTAGCTTGCTATAAATAGTGCGAACCCTGATTATAATGCACGAGTAGACCAAGTACCTTATTCAGCAGATTACAAGATTACCAGCATGCGTCATTATTCCATTGTGATTCATTTTATTCATATAACGCGAAGAATAGTGCAGTATGCATCGGGAAATGCTAAACACCATTTCCATTCAACATATTTATAATACCGGAAATTCCATACAATTTGCCCTGAAGTTATTCACGTGGAAATCACTGAGACCTAGGATTTTTTATCTTAGGTCATATTAGGTCTTGCATATGCAATAGAGCATACCTGTATTCGTATCAGCCGCCGAATAAGATCATATCTAGTGCTTAGGTACACCTAGGTACTAACCAAACCAACCTAGGTACACGAGCGGAGATACTGCATCTGAATCTAAGTATTGTAGTTTTCATGGCGGTAGTCAACATAAATGTAAAAGCGTACAACTAGGGTAATGGCTAATGCGCTTAAGCATTTCAAAGAACATATGACGCAGAGAGCGCTCCGATCTGGTTGCAAACAGCCAATATAACTCTAATTTAAGCTGCAGTGTTGTCTAAGACTCAGTAGAAAAAACTGTTAAGTGCGAGTCGGACTCGCGCACCGAGGGTTCCGTACAAACACTTTCCATCCTTAAGTGGTTAAGTTAAGTTTGCACCTAGTATGTATAGCGCCTTTGTATACAAATGAGGCGCAAAGTTAACGCAACCAATCCCGTTTGTTGTATGGGATTGGGAGCCCCCCTTAAATATTTTTTTTATTTTTAGTATTTGTTTTTATAGTGGCAATAGAAATACATCATCTGTGTAAATTACAACTGTCTAGCTATCACCATTCTTGAAATACAGCCTGGTGACGGACGGACGGACGGTCTATAACAAGTTTGTTGTATCGGAGCCCCCCTTAAATATTTATTTTATTTTATTTTTAGTATTTTGTTGTTATAGCGGCAATAGAAATATGTACCTACATCATCTGTGGAAATTTCAACTGTCTAGCTATCACCGTTCTTGAGATACAGCCTGGTAGGACGGACGGACGGACGGACAGCGAAGTCTCAGTAATAGGGTCCCGTTTTTACCCTTTGGGTACGGAGCCCTAAAAATGACAGTCGCAAACTACAAAAAGAACAGTGGTACGATTTCTATGCTAAGTCCGTCTTACTAATAGTCCCACTGTATGATTTACTGCGCTGTGACCAATGTGACTGGTCGCCTACGCTCATTTAGAATGAGGGACTTTTAAAATGGTTTTTAGGGTTCCGTACCCAAAGGGTAAAATCGGGACCCTATTACTGAGACTTCGCTGTCCGTCCGTCCGTCCGTCCGTCTGTCACCAGGCTGTATCTCAAGAACGGTGATAGCTAGCCAGTTGAAATTTTCACAAATGATGTATTTCTATTGCCGCTACAACAACAAATACTAAAATAAAATAAAATAAATATTTAAGGGGGGCTCCCATACAACAAACTTGTTATAGATTGTGGTACGGAACCCTTCATGCGCGAGTCGGACTCGCACTTGTTTTATCATAATTTTTAATTTTTGAAAATGTTGTGTTAATTAGATTTTTATCGTTCATTTGATAATATCGGTAACAGGACTGGTTAAAAAGAATAGTCAATTTTATTAGGAATTTAATACACTTTGGGGTGCCTATGAGTATGCGGTCAAGGGTTCGAATCCCGGCCAGGGCAAATATTTGTGTCATGGTTGTTCTATGTACCTATTTAAGAATATATTTATCTATATAAGTATGTATATCGTCGTCTAGTACCCATAACACAAGCCTTCTTGAGCTTAATTTGGGACTAGATCGATTTGTGTGAGGTTGTCTGATATTTATTTATTTTATTTATTTATGCTCAATAACTCTTTAACGTCCTATTTACCGAGCTAAATCACAGTACCTCTTACCAGCCCAAGAAGCATAATCACTAGGCTGCATAACCACTAAAACGTCCTTTATAGAGCTCAAATTAGAGTTATAATGGCTGTATAAGGTCTGATACAGCTTTTCGCTACCAGATTTTGTCCGAAGAGTTCCGGGTAAAAAAAAAAGTAGCTGCTGTTGATCATACGGTCTATTATGTAGACAATAACTTGATATTACATACTGGAACATTTTAGTACGACAGCAAAATTCCTGGTACTACTATGCTCAAATTTCTTGGTACCTACTTCACATCCATATATGGTTTCACCCTCCCCCCCACACCCCTGCTTAATTGGCTTCGATTCAACGCTCCTCAAATATTAACGGTCTATGTTTGCCCACATCCTAATTTACCTATCGTATAATTCTTCGGAAGGGTTACTCCGCAGATTGAAACTCCAAGTACTGCGCCTTCCCTCTCGATCTCGCGTCAAACAATTTTTAAAAGAGCGGAACAGCACGATACGAAGTTCGAATTTCGAGCATCCGGGGCTATTCCGCTGAACCCGAAGCTTAAGTATCAAATGCAAACGTCTCGATCGCGTTTACGTTTTTTGCATAAATAAGATTGTCATAAACGCGTTTGACATTTAAAAAGAAAACATACACTAGAGTTTCAACATTATGAATATTGAAGCGAAAAATTGATGAATATAATGGTTCAGGCATGATTCCAAACTGCGTCTTTAAGGGTTTTCCGGGCCAACACGGGCGTTTTACCTATTCGACCACAGAACATTGAATTTTTCAACCATTTGCTTCTTGCATGCCTTAGGATAGCATCTTAGCACCATCAACCGTAATGATCAAGAAAAACTGTGTCTTTTATGATGCCAGTTTGCAATTTCTATACCGCCTATAATACACACAATGTTGTTCATTACGCTTGCAAGGAAAGCAAATGCACGAGAAAGCTTAAAATCTCTTTAAAAAATGAACTAAATTCAAAACGATTATTCTGTAAGTAGGCTCTACAAGGGCATTTTCACATGTCTGAATCTGTTGAGAAGAAAACCGAAAGAAACTCAACAGTAAGTGAGCCATTTGAATGAGTGAAGAAAATATTACTTAAGATTAAACCGCACTAATTAAGATTCCCCAACGCTTTCAATTCACGATACATAAAAACCCCAATCCCTTTCATTCATCGTGTAAATGTCGTCACATTTGAATACACAAAGCGGGATTCTTCTGTGCCTTGTTCGTGACAAACACAAACGGAACCCTAGACAAATACTAATATAAGGAGGAATGTTGGTGGGCGAAGGGAGTTTTGTTCCGGCGTTTTTGGGCCGGCTACCTGACACCCGCGATCGTATGAACACATTGTAATTAAAATATTTGTGTTATAGTTGTTATATTTATGAAGGTAGGCATTTACTGCATTAAGGCAGTAAAAGGGCATAACATTATTTTCCTTTTGTGTTGGTAGCCTTGTATCAAATATTTTCAAAATTATTAAGCCATTTTTGTGAGAGGAGGTCGCGACGATACGGTTGGCAGCTTGTAGTGCACTTGACTACTGAGCCGGCGGTCCCGGGTTCGAATCCCAGTCAGGGCAAATATTGGGTCATGGTTGTTCTGTAGGTACTCCATCTCTCAAGTTAACCTGGGTGGACTATGGGCGCTTCTTCTGACGCTTGGTTCATATGGAAAGGAATTTTCTCCCGCGAACGCTCAGGCTATGAGATGAGCTCCCTGTCGAGGTTTTCCCGGGGTACTACAGTATGGAGTTCTTCAAAAAAGGAAGACAGTTTTTTAAAGGGTCGGCAATACGCATGCGCTTACCATCAGGCGGGCCGTACGCTTCTTTGCCACTACTACGAATACTGACGCAGACCTGTGGTTCACCTGAGTGGACCCAAGTCGGAAACAAAGGAGACCTTGCTATCTGCTCTGTTCTCAAAGTAATTGCGTAGATAACTCACCTGTCAGGATAGTCCACTAGGTCGCTCAGCATCTCGCTCTGGGCGATCAGCAGCGATCTTATGTGGACCAGCATCAGCGCCAGAGACACGGCCAGCAGCAGACCCAGAAGGTGTGTCATGTTCGTTTGGTTCATGCGGAGAAAGTACCTTTGGTACAACATTTCGACCTGAGGACAAAGATTATGGATTACAATGGATAGTATTTTATTTCTAGTAAGAGGACTAGAAGTCTGAAAGTAGCACCAATTAGGGAGAAACTGCAAGCTATCAAACCGACTATTAAGGTATGGACAGGTTATGCGAAGAGAGGAAAGCCACGTAACCAGAACAGCGTTAGCATGAATGTGGACGAAAGAAGAAGAGGAAGACCAAAGAAAAGATGGATGGATTGTGTGAAAGAAGATATGAATAAGAAGGAAGTAAACAAGAAAATTACGAGTAATAGGGAAGAGTGGACGAAGAAAACATGCTGCGCTGACCTCAAAAAAAAATAAATGTGATACATGCAAGGGAATGATGAATGGATAGTATTTTAGTTAGTGCACTCGGTTCTGGGTCATGGATGTTCACGATGTATTTACGTACACATTTCTATTTATAAGTATGTATATCGTCGTCTACAGTCTGACACATAAGAGTAGAAATTAAAAAGTGGCAATACTGCCGTGTCGTCCCTTTCTAATCAATCTAAGAAAACGGGGACGTCAATACAGTATTGCCATTTTTTAATTTCTACTCTTTTGTGTCAGACTGGAAATGATATTCAGGGTGAATAGTACGAAAACCGTCGTCGCCTAACTTACACAAAAAAGCCAAATTGTTAGACCTCTAACAATTTGGCTTTTACACAAATAATTATTAATTGTTTTAAAGTTACAGTTCAGGGAGCTGACAAATGACGACTAATTTTATATAAATAATGAACTTACACACAAATAACACGAGAATCAGTTCAGAAATGCTACAGGCGAGAACAGTCAAAAACTCAAAAAAACAGATATCTGAACATTCACACATGTGGACTTATGAAATAATGTTGGGCGTAGACATGAAATCTGACGTTCATATTATGCTGTCTCGCTCCCTGAAATAGATATTTAAAGTGAGTAAAAGTAACACGGCAACAACCTCGTTATTCGCATCTGAATAATCCTCAGATGAAAGGGGATTAGTGTATAATAAAAAGGAATGTGAGCTTAAAGATACAGTCTACACGAATTTGCGAAAGATTACTTAACTGACGTTTCATGAGTGATACAGGCAACCTAGTCGCAAACTAAGCAAATGAGTATGGGTACTAACTAGACGACGATAAACATAATATATAATGAATATATACAGATAACATCCATGACACTCCATGACCTGTATGTGTGTGGGAACGTTTACTACACACTGCGCCAACGTAGTTGGAAAAGGGCATATGTTTGGCAAAGATGGAACAGATTATACTTTCGATTCCTCTTTATTTTAAAGGATTTATTTTGAACACAGTGGCCTTTCACCGCGAGGTAAAATGGGTTGTGATTTTTTGCTTCTCAACATAATAGTCATTGATGACCACCTAGGCTACTTTTTATGGTATGTGTTTCATTAAGACTATAGAGAATCTAAAAATTCACTGAACTAGTTTAACTACCTGAGAAAAAGCTAAATTGTGCTTAGTAGTAACCAAAATTATGCTAATTTTACACAACTTATTTTGGTTACCTACTAGTAGCCCTTAGTTTGTCAGTCCTCCAATTTATTAACTAGCAGCTAACATTTGGGTTACTGTACCATTGGTACAAAGATCAAAGCACAAAGAAAAATTGAAAATGCGTAATCTGGCGATAAACACCAGGAATCGAACCCGGCACCTCTGGATTACAAGTCCAACGTGTTAACCTTGCCACTTTCCTAACGTCAAATATCCTTTCAAAGTCTTCTTTATGCTTTGTGTGTCGATCTTTGTACTGTTTATTTGAAAGCTTGGTGTACCTACATTAAAAATAATAAGACATTACATATTTCATTAATTTATTTGGGATACTAAATCTTTTTTTTTTGGCGATACACTCGTCATGCTCAGGTTTTATTACAGCTTTCTAATTATAATCTTAGCAATTCCAAAACTTAGAAGACTTTCTGAGAATAAGCTAATACTTTACGTAACATTTCTTTGAATACGTACATTGCAACCAATTTCATTTCAAGCAATTTAGTCAGAAGAACAAAGTACAAATTCTTCATAAATCCCAACTTATTCTAATATTGACGTTTAATTTGCGCAGAAAATTAATATCCCAGGGGAAATCAGAGGAACACTCTAGTGACGTGAAAAACAGTACGCTACTACTTAATGCTATATTATTACTCCAAAGATGTGATGTGATGTTACTACCGTGAAACTGTCCAGTTTTGCCCTAGCGGGTAAATGTTCCCCATAGCCCATAAAGAAGATAAAAAAAAATTGGGCAAGTGCGAGTCCGACTCGCGCATGAAGGGTTCCGTACCATAACCTATAACAAGTTTGTTGTATGGGAGCCCCCCTTAAATATTTATTTTATTTTTAGTATTTGTTGTTATAGCGGCAATAGAAATACGTCATCTGTGAAAATTTGAACTGTGTAGCTATCACCGTTCTTGAGATACAGCCTGGTGACAGACGGACGGACGGACGGACGGATGGACAAAAAATCTCAGTAATAGGGCCCCGTTTTTACCCTTTGGGTACGGAACCCTAATAATGGGGTCCCGTTTTTACCCTTTGGGTACGGAACCCTAAAAATGTTTGAATTTTTTCATTAGCAAATAGATGACCGTGCGTTAAATACGCATAAAGTTAAATATTTAGCGTATAAAGAAAATCCTTTACTTATTTCAACATCACACATACATTATTTTATTATTAAATATTTCTAGGTTTGTACTCGTAAAGGTATTCAGTTTTCTATGTAGAGGGGTCATCATTTCAGGAAAACATTTAATGGCGCGATGCAGAATCGTATTTTTTTTGCAGGGGCGCTCGGCGCCATGCCAGTCTGGCGCCATCTGTTAGTCATAATTTCCATTGCCATCTCATCAAACCGAAACAGCTGGATAAATGTCGACCGATTTTGGTACAGGGATAGCAGGACATCCAAAGATGGTTATACGAGAAGAATACATTTACCCGTCTGATAGTAAAGAAAAAAAATATGCGGACGAAGTTTCGGGTTTCCTAGTTATATTTAAAACCGCGGTGAAATTTACCCGCTAGGACAAAATTGGGTGATTTCTCGTTACATCATGATGTCATTCCAGTAATACTAGGGCTGCCACTAACCAGAACAGCATTAAGCATGAATGTGGACGGAAAAAGAAGAGGAAGACCAAGGAAAAGATGGATGGATTATGTGAAAGATGATATGAATTAGAAGGAAGTAAACGAGGAACTCGTCAGTATACTAAGGAAGAATGGAGGAAGAAAACATGCTTCGCCGACCCCAATAAAATGAATGGATAGTATTTTAGTTAGTGCATTCGGTCCTGGATCATGTTCATGTTCACGGATGTTCACAATGTATTTACGTACATATTTATATTTATAAGTACAAAAAAAATAGGCTGTCATCTCTAAATTCGCCGAAATAGACAGAAACTTAAAAAAATCCCGGACATTTGACTTACATCTTAACTCGAATATTTGGCTTGGGTCATGGTTGTTGTATGTATTTAAGTATATATTTATCTATATAAGTATGTATATCATCGTCTAGTACCCATAACCCAAGCCTTCTTGAGCTTAATTTGGGACTACATAGATCGATTTGTGTGAGGTTGTAAAAAAAAACCCGAACCACACTGGGACAAATCCGGGGAACCCCGGATGGACGGCAGCCCTAAGTAATACCAGTGTCATGGAGTCAAATATGTTTTTGAATGGAGCCTAATGTAAGGTATTTCATTGTCTATATTCTTCATTGTAATATTACTCTCATAACCTGCTCATCTCTAAAATTATAAGCCGCAAGGTAATCGGAATATGGATACGCGAATCAAAACCAAGCAACGCAATTCTCAGCGGCAAAGACTTCCAAACTTTTTCCAAGGCTCTATTTGACCCGTGTGGAATCTTTTGCGGAGTAGGATGGTGATGAATACAAATCTAGAATTTTCTAATCGTCTAGCCCATGTTCGGTTAGTACCATAGACTTAACTTATGTCTATGGTCCCTACTAACCGAACATGGGCATGAAATTCGAATTCGTTCGAACGGTTATAACTATAAAATTTTGAAAGTGGGCTATCTTAGTAACAGGGCCATCCTAGGCGCAAGTACCTTATACATAGTAGATTAACATGACCCCGTCAATTTGATTTTATTATACCTATACAATATAATACAACACTTTTTATAGCACACCACACCACAAGAAAAAGGTTGGACAATAGGCGGTATTATCGGTATAGAGCGATTTCTTCTACTACCCGTTGGTTCTTTGTTTGATAGTCAGGCTACAGGCTTATTTTTACTAGACTACGACGCTAAAACAAACAGGGTCATGTTCTCCCAATTTTCTCTTAGCAAAGTTACGCATTGAAATATTTATTCCAACTCCTCCATCGAATTCGGTTGTATTATAAAGGATTTTCTTGATAATGCAAGGGTGTCGATGGAGAGGTCGGGCGAAACACGTGCCACGTCAATCCGCCATTACTACGTACTGAAATGGGTGCAAATTACCCCATTACGTTACCTATCCGTCTTTATGTTTACTACAACATCAAAATCAATTTAGACGTTACACTGAAAAAAAAAAAGATTTGCTCACAGTAGCCTAAATTTGAGCTGCTAATTAAGAGGCGTTATTCCTTTTAAGATCTATTTTTCACATGTGACTTAAAGTGGATAATATTTTTCCCCAAGGCCTAGGTGGCATAGCTATTTTATGCTTTCTTTGCCTGCAGTCGAAAATAAGTTGAAAAAGAAAACAGTTTTCTGCGTGTATTTTGGGAACTCCAAGTAATTTTGGACATAAAAATTATCAATGAAAAATTCATACTGTAGGTTTCAAATCGCTGCTATGACAGGGTTCTACTCGTATGTTACATTTTCAGAGTAGTTAAAATTAGACTTCATGTCATTATGACAATGTTCTAATTTGAACATTTTGAACTCGTCAAAAGTGAAACATAGATGCCTGTACTATTGAGCCAGCGAACTATACCGGATGGGCCCTGAAACAGGAGCAATAAATTAAAACATAGATACTACCCCTCAAACTGAACAACATTTATTAAACAACTTTTTTAAAATAACTCATTTATAATGTAAAACTGTAAAATAAAGGTTTTTCAAAGAAGCATGTAGGGGGAAGTCCCCTAACGCCGGACGGCACCTAACGCCGGACACTCGGACTATCTCGGCTACTAGCAACGCGAGCCAATCAAGGACAAGTGGAAGGGGCGCGGGGGTCCCCCGCGCCCTTCCACTTGCCGAGTTGCCGTTGCCGAGCTTCCAGTTGCCGTTGCCGAGCTTCCAGTTGCCGTTGCCGAGCTTCCAGTTGCCGAGATAGTTCGAGTGTCCGGCGTTAGGTGCCGTCCGGCGTTAGGGGACTTCCCCCTATTGCGAACCATTTGATATTTTAGTAAAGTGACAGCTATGTCAATACTAAGGCGATGTCAATGTTGGACGGCGTACATTGAAAATGCTAATTACTTTGTTTGAAAAAATTAACATATGAAACAGTATTTAAAGAAAAAACTGAACAGATGCTGTTCAGTTTGACGAGGAAAATCTATGCATTAATTTTTTGCTCCTGTTACATGGCCTTACCTGGTATGCCAATACATCGCAATAGCCCTATTCTCAGTAGTAACATAGATAATACTGAGCCGACGGTCCCGGGTTCGAATCCCGGCCAGGGCAAATATTAGTGTGATGAACACGAATATTTGTGCCTGGGTCATGGATGTTCTATGTATTTAAGTATTTATTTATCTATATAAATATGTATATCGTCGCCTAGTACCCATAACACAAGCCTTCTTGAGCTTAATTTGGGACTAGGTTGATTTGTGTGAGGTGGTCTGATATTTATTTATTTATTAAAAAGAAAAAAAAAACATAATAACGGCTGTGTTTAGTGGTCACTTTGTGGTCAAAGGACTATTGGCCAAACTGGGACTGTCTGACAATACAGATTGCAGAATGTGTGGTGAGGAGGCAGAGACAATGAAGCACATACTGTGTGGATGTCATGCCCTCGCCAGACTTAGAATGAAGGAATTCGGTATTGGTCACCCAGAACCGTAGGAATTCCCGGCATTACCAACTGGTTCCATAATCCGATGTATGGAGGTGGAACAATTCTTTGTCAGTAGGTGCGACAAGGAGTAACTACACAAAAGATCCCATTGGGTCGAAGTGTATCCGCACCCCTTCTTAATAAGATAAGATAAAGACATAGATAATATCTAAAGATATATATGCTTGTACATAAAGAAGAATTTCAAATACAATCAGCATTTTTTAAATGGATATGGATCCTTAATAAATTGGAGGACTGAGAAACTGAGGGTCATTCTAGTAATCAAAATTACCAAGTTGTGAAAAATTAACATAATTTTGATTACTACTAAGCACAATTTGGCTATTTCTCAAGAAGTTAGACTAATTGAGATTTTTTTTTCAGTGTAACTGAAACTATTCTAAACTTATGAAACATGTAATGTCTCAATTTTTTTTTACGTGGGTACACCACACCTTTTATTTAAGCCTTTGGTACAAAGATCAAAGCTTAAAGAAAAATTGAAATAGGAGCTACCTGGGGTAAGGGACCGGGAATCGAGCGTGGTACCTCTGGATTGCCGGTCCAGCGCGTTATCCATTTCGCTACCCTAGCTCCAGGAAGACCTGACGAATTTTTCCTTATGCTTTGTGTGTCGATCTTTGCATTTTTTTGCATTGAAACTATTCTATTAAATCTAAAATCGACGCCATTATTATTATTCGTATGGCATGTTATTTCAGATAACAAAAGAAACAATTCATTGAACTATTTACAAATCCAATTTCAGTGACATCAGCCTATTTCTAGCCTCGTCGCTCAGGACGAGAATAACGACGCCATGGTTCCTCAGAACAGATTTCCCATATCTCTTATAGTTTTCGTTTTCTTTCTTCTGACCCATTTGATCACCCTGTGCATATATACATAGCTCCATATAGCAAGTATGTGCGTAATACGAAGGTAATCTGCCTCAAGCACTACCCGACTGCTCGATGTACTTACTAGGATGGGAATATGACTCCCAACGGGGCCGCGGGCAAGGGAGCCCCGAATTATAATTAGTGCCTTGTTCGCGATTATGACTAATGTTTCTACCCTTGTAAAACCAGGTACGTATTTAATTAAGGGTGCTACCACGAGCAAACGACAAAAAAACCGGCTGTGTGATTCTGACTCGCGCACCGAGGGTTACGTAAAAATACTTACCCCATCTTAACAGGCCGGGTTAAGCTTGCGCCTGGTATGTATAGCGCCGGATACAAATTAGGTGCAAAGTTAACGCAACCGATCAAGTTTGTTGTATGGGAGCCCTTAAATATTTATTTTATTCTATTTTAAGTATTTGTAGTTATAGTGGTACATCATCTGTGAAAATTTCAACAGTCTAACTAACACGGTTCATGAGATAAAGTCTGGTAACAGACGAACAGACGCACAGTCAGACAAACGGAAGGACAGCCAAGTCTTAGTGATAAGGTCCCTTTTTGTACCTTTTGGGTACGGTAGAGCTATACTCGGACTTTCCTTGCGGGATCGAATCCGAAATGATGAGATACGCAAGAGAACCAAGGTTGTAGATATGGCTCAGACAGTCGCAAAACTTAAGTGGCAGAGGGCGGGGCACATTGCTCGTAGAATCGATGACCGTTGGGGCAGAAAGGTTCTTGAGTGGCGACCGCGGACTGGAAGACGCAGCGTTGGAAGGCCTCCAACAAGGCGGACCGACGACCTCGTTAAGATCGCGGGTAGAAATTGGATGAGGGCGCCGCAAGATTGATCGTTGTGGAGAACTTTGGGAGAGGCCTTTGTCCAGCAGTGGACGTCTATCGGCTGATATGAATGAATGATGAATGGGTACGGAACCCTAAAAAGGGATTTTTGTATAATTTTTCGTTACAATGAAAGGCAAACGCTCGCGGTGAGGTAGACCTACACCCTAAAATAAGATTTTGATGCGCTGTATACCAAACTACGCAAAGCTTGTACAATGGGTACTAGACGACGATACAGAACTCAGACGACAAAATCTTTATTAATAATAAGATATTACCAATTTTAGATACTTAAGTTTACTAACAAATTTGGATCATGTTGTCTGAAATAAAATAATGGGCAAGTGCGAGTCCGACTCGCGCATGAAGGGTTCCGTACCATAAAACAAATTTGTTGTATGGGAGCCCCCTTAAATATTTATTTTATTTTATTTTTAGTATTTGTTGTTAGGGCGGCAATAGAAATACATCATCTGTGAAAATTTCAACTGTCTAGCTATCACCGTTCTTGAGATACAGCCTGGTGACAGACGGATGGACGGACAGCGAAGTCTCAGCAATAGGGTCCCGTTTTTACCCTTTGAGTACGGAACCCTAAAAACTTTGAATTTGAATTTGAATTATTATTATTCTTGCAAATATCATAGTATTGATTAGGTTAGGTTAGGTTTGTTTTACAACAATCCCTAATAGTAGGCGGTTTCAGAGAAAAATGCTTTCTACTTGTTTCTACGAAGAACGCTATTATAGTTATAATTATAATCATATCATGTGTTGACATATAAAACCATGTTTTATCAAAATGAATGCCTGAATGAGTAAACTATAGATCACAGTCAGCCTTTGTGAATAGGAGAACAAGTTATTCAAGGTTTGCCTTCTATTATTAGAACAAGACCTACCAAGCTCGAATCGGATTCGCGCATTAAGGGTTCCGTACCATTAAATATCTATAAAAAAACCGGCAAAATGCGAGTCGGGCTCGCGCACCGAGGGTTCCGTACAAACAATTCCAATCTTAACTGAAGCGGTAAAGTTATGTTTGCACTTGGTATATATGGTGCCTTATACAAATGAGCAGCCTACTGACAGACGGCTGTCCGACAGACAGACAGACAGACATACAGACAGATATACAGACAGACAGACATACATATAGACAGACGGACACCGCAGTCTTAGTAATAGGGTCTTTTAACCCTTTGGGTACGGAACCCTAAAAAATACTCATTTTTATTTTAGGTTTTGTAGTTAATGGTTATAGTAGGTAATAAATACTTTATGAACATTTTTACCGGCTACCTATTAAGGGTCTACCTTGACGGCGCGGTCGGTGCAGTTTGTAGTACATCGATCCGGCGATCCTACGTTCAAATCCGGGCCAGGGCAAATATTTGTCTGTTGAACTAATATTTGTTCCTGGGTCATGGATGTTATCTAAATATGTATTTATTTATTCACTTAATATTTACATAGCATTACAGTTACACCAATGCGCTATGAAACTAATTTAACTAAAACATCACCTAAAACAACATAAATCACGTATAAACACTCGATTGCCTAACGTCCATCACTTCGCAAAATCTTCTTTTATGTATTACTAGCCTTTGCCCGCGACTACGTCCGCGTGGAACTTGGAAGTATGGAAGCAGCCTCGTACAACACAATAGATATCCACCTAATCACCTTAATTAATAAAAGGGGGCGCCTAAGCAAATGTAAGAGCAATTGTGCTTTTGGTCTAATCATTATATTTTCTACAGGGTCATCAATGTCATCATGAATTACTTGCTCACTTTTCAATCGTTTTAGGGATAATTTCCAGGATGAAAACTATATCCTATGCCCTTCCTCGGATCTTAAACTATCTCCATGCCAAATTTCATCAAAATCGATTCAGCGGTTTAGCGTGAAGAGGTAACAGACAGACAGACAGACAGACAGACAGATAGACAGACAGACACACTTTCGCATTTATAATATTAGTATGGATGGATGTATATCGCCGTTTAGTACCCATAGTACAAGCTTTGATTAATTTGGGATTAGATCGATTTGTGTACGATTGTCCCTTAATATTTATTTATTACCATTTAAACGTAAAAAAAAACAAGTAACCAAATATTTGTTAAATAATCTACTGCATTTGTATTAATCCGTATTTATACCTATTAGTTTTGAAAATACAGAAAACCCTAAAATACTGGTTTCCCGTACCCTCTTTTTTACTGTTTTTTATTTTCAATATATATATTACAGCGACCATACAGATACAAAATATGTGAACGTTTCGAGTTTCTATTACGGTTACCAACATACTGCCCCGTGGCAGACAGACAGCGAACGGTTAATTTAACCCATTACAAAAAGGTTAACCCCAATGGGACCCTAAAAATGTTATTACTCTATTACTCATATAAATATTATTTAATTACCTTGGATTGGTGATTTTTTTCGGACACGGTCATGGTTTCGAAAATTGCATATTCTGGTATAAACATCTGCTCCCACATGAAACGTCAGTTATTAAACGAGACGTATTATATTGTGAACGGCTTTCTAGGTGATAAGGATGATTTAAGTCAGTAGTTTAGGGATGTCGCACACAGCGGCAGCGTGCAGCGGTTCCTGATTCGACACTTTCGATTTATTTCTAATACTAATTCGGTGAATAGAGACTAAAGTACTATGTGTGACCTTACAAACGGTCCGGTAGTTTTGAATTTTTTATATGTTGTCTAGAATGGTTAGTCAGTGTTTAAAATGCAAAATGCACAATTCCCCCCCCATTCGCACCCGCCGCCATATTGAAAAAACCAGCACGTTCTTCATATTTTTGCTCATATCTTCCTTTAGGAGCATTTTAGCTAGAAGAAAGCTGGGACAATGTTATAGAGAGTTAAATTTACTACATTCTCCATTTTATATTTTGTTTCTAGGACAGTCACAATTTATTCTGCAGCTACAAAACTTGTTCACGTCAGAAGCGGCCACAATAGTTTTAGGCAAGTTTTCAGAGACAACTAAAGAAAAAGAAATTGTGTATAATGATTTAATAAAACTATAGGTGTTAAATCAGCTCCTAAAATCTTGTAATTACTGAAAATTCATCTGGTTTAGAAGATATAATCAAAATTCTTAAGTGCACTAGTACTAGTTTCGCATTAGGTACCCGTCGTCTTAACGCGCTCATGGATCGTATAGTATAAGAAAATACGGTTTGGCACTCCGGCCAGTGCGACTTTCTACGTCATATTCAGGCATCGGCTAATCGGATCCTTTTATACCTAAACTTTGGTGTCAGCACCGAAGTCGCTGGAGTTGTATGGAGACGGACTCGAATCAAATTTGTTTATCGAATCCCGGCCTAATTAATTAGGCTAACATTCAACAATACTATTCAAGTAACAAAATGAACTAATTGTATTTTAAAACATTAGATCTACTAAATTTCATTTAATTAACGTGCAAATAACTAAAGTATAACAAATTAGCTAATCTGTTAAATCGGATACTTAAAAAATATACCTACAGTAACACTAAAGTGAACAGATAAACAATTACAATAATAAAATTAAATTGGGTCAGCCTCCATGCAACTCTACATCGACACCGACGCCAAAGTGTAAGTATAAAAGCAAACGATTACACTATCCCTGGTCATATTAGTTGCCGCTTTATGGTAACAAAATAATTATAAGGAGAAAAATGTTGGCCGCCAGTCGTACAAAAAAGAATAATTATGCATTTATACAATATACATAAATCATGTTCTTTGACTAAGTTTTATTTTGCCGTAATCAATACTTTCTTCAGAATATCGGGTTCCTTGTATACGGGGGTCTATACTAAAACTACTTACGTCTTACCTCACGGATAGAGCTCAATATGTTGAAATATCTGACGTAGATAGATTGGGGTGCATTGAATTTGTTAATTCTGCCAAAAAAGCAATTGACTGTGGGGTCCCCCAAGGATCGGTCCTTGGGCCTCTGCTATTTATTATTTTCATTAATGACTTACAGTATAATATCTCATACGGAACAGTTTACCTCTATGCTGATGATACAAGTATTATATTAGAAAATGAAAATATTGTAGCACTTAAGACCCAAATTTGCCAGACTTGGACTGACCTGACACATTGGTTTAAATGTAATGGTCTTAGGATCAACACGGATATAACTTTTTATTTCCCTTTTCTAAGACATACGAATAGCTTAACGTACGACTTGCCTCTACCCATAGTAAAGGCCACTAAGGTTAAATTTTTGGGTGTAGAACTAGATTCTCAGTTGCGTTGGTCAGATCATATAAGCCTACTAAGGAAAAAATTGGCCAGTTCCTGTTACGCATTGAAAAATTTGTCAAAAATATTGGACCCTTCAGTACTTAAGACAGTCTATTTTGCTCATTTTGAAAGCTTAATACGGTACGGCATTGAGGTTTGGGGTAATAGCGTTTATGTGTACCATGTTCTCCTGTTACAAAAAAAAGCTCTTAGGTATGTCGGAAAAGCAAAACCACTTGAAAATTGTCGTCCACTTTTTATAAAACATGGAATACTGACTGTGATATCACTTTACATTTACTTAATAAGCATTTTTATCTATAAAAATAAGTCCACTTTTGCCATTAACAATAACAATAGACCACTTAGATTATGTAGAAACAATTTTGACATTATGTTACCAAAATCTAAAAATTATGTAAATTTTAAACGGAGTATTGAATATAATGGTATAAAAATATATAACTTTCTAAATGAGGACATAAGAAAATGTAATACTATTCATGAATTTTCTAGAAAATTAAAATCCTACTTGATTATTCGACCATTTTATAATTTAAATAAATATTTTGATAAATTGTATGATTAGGGTTTAGCATTAGTATTATTATTATTTTTTAAGTTAGAATAAGATTTTGCATGCCGAATTATGGCGAAACATGCCTTCATGTAACTTAATCCTACTGACATGTATGTTGTTATACCACCTGTGTATGTTTAGCAAAATAAATGATTTTTGATTTTGATTTGTCTATACAAAAAGTCCCTAGATTTAAAGCCACAGTCACGATAAATCGTCGATCGACAATCTGACTCTTTTTGCGGCTGCATCGCAATTAAGTAGCGGCCAAGTCGCCGTGTGCGACCGCCCTTATTATGGTGAATGTAAAGTAAGCAATATTTTAGTAGGTAGTATTTAGTTCGTATTTAATGTAACACGAGAGCACATTATGTTGTTTCTCACGCGGCAAATACGTTGAGTCGTGAATGCCGGGCAGAGTGAGCATACTGAGCATTTCGTGCTCGCTTAAGGGGATATATCACCCCTCCTTTTCCCACGCTACACTGAAATAAAAATACACCAAGTGCGAGTGGGACTCGCGCACTAAGGGTTCCGTACCATTATCTGTAAGTTTGTTGTATCGGAGCCCCCACTCAATATTTATTTTATTTTATTTTTAGTATTTGTTGTAATAGCGGCAATAGAAATACATCATCTGTGAAAATTTCAACTGTCTAGCTATCATCGTTCTTAAGATACAGCCTGGTGACAGACGGACGGACGGACGGACAGCGAAGTCTCAATAATAGGGTCTCGTTTTTACACTTTGGGTATGGAACCCTAAAAAATAAAATTGCTAAACACCCAAATGCTAGTTGCTAGTTAGACAAATTGGAGGACTGACAAACTGAGGGCTACTAGAGTAACCAAAGTTGTGTAAAATAAAATTAGCATCACTTTGGTTACTACTAAGCACAATTTGGCTATTTCTCAAATAGTTGAACTAGTTGAGCTTTTTTTTTTTCATTGTATCAGTTAGCATTCAGTTTGCACCTAGTAACTATTATGGCGTTATATACAAATCAGGGCCAAATTTAATGTAACTGGGTCATACAAGAGACATAGTTAAGGGCTTTAATTAAAACAAAACTTAATTGATTCCTTTGTGTAACGATAGTTACCCGGGCTATTTTTTCTAAAGTTGTACACCCAACTTTTTTTAAAATTTTCGATATTTTGGGTATTTTCTACTCAGAATCACGAGCTCTTTCGATCTAATTAGAAGAAAAAGGTGTCCATGTTTTTTCGTTCCATTCCGTTACCATTTCCATACAACCTACTACAGCGGTAACGGAATGGAAAAACAAAAAATTTATAAATATTTATGCACAGCTTTTTTCTCCTAATTAGATCAATAGTGCTCGTGATTCGGAGTGGAAAATACCCAAAATATCGAAAAAAAAGTGGGGTGTACAACTTTAGAAAAAATGGCCCACCCATATCTTTTGTATGAGTAACTTTCGTAACACAAAAGATGCGATCGTAATTTTGTTTTTATTTAGCCTTTAACTATGTATATGTGTCAGTGCATCTGGAAAGGTACCTAGTCACGACATCTAGTTACCGAGTTACATGAGTTTTTGTGGAAGCTGGTGAAAAAGTGCCAAAATGGGTTTGTGTTATAATTGGGTTATTTACATCCTAAGGAACACGTGTGTAAAGAATATCAGTAAAATTATGTTTTTTTAGTATATTTCTCCGACTATAAAGTTTAGTAGTCAGGGTACATTGTCACGCCATGTCTTAAAAGCCTTTAAATTTTGAATAATTTTGTCAATATTTCCATCGCGGGTAGTCAACTACCTCTTTCTAAGATAAGGTATAGGATCGGTCTAAAGCAAAATAATTTTTAGAACAAAAAAAAATACTTAATGTTTTTTATAAAAAAACATTCAAGGTGCATGACTCTTGGTGGAATTCTCTGAGAATTTGCGCTATATTAAAAAAATCCAATAATTCTAATATTACAGACATTACATTTACTGTTTTATTTTGTTCTAAAACAAAGTATTTTGATTTAAATAAACATTCCCGGAATATTTCACCAAGCCTATTTCATCGATATCGATAACTTCACTATCGTGTGTCGTGACGCGACCATGCTGAGGGAAAATACCGATTAGGTATATTTCTCCTACAAAAACCATACCAAGGTCGCGTCATGAGTTGTTTCTATATTAATAATAATTAATTTGTTGATCTCGAATTTAGTCAATGAAAAATTGAGCTGTGATTTTAGTTGTTTGACGTATATAATTAGTAATATTGATTGAAAGACTGATAAATCATAAATTAGGTGCAGTTATGTACACAATTGAGTTATTTTTTCTAGTTACTCCATTTATTTATGTAAGATAATGACTTAGCGTGACAAGTTACCCAGTTTAGTAAAATGCTAAACTTGATGTCTTACACGACTAAAACAGAAGTTTTTATAAATAATAATACATTGATTTCCGCTATAATTATCCTAAATAACATTTTGTTACAGATATTTCTTGCATTATAGGTACTAAAATAGTGATCTTCGAGTTTAAGTTACTAAAGCTTAGTAAATGACGTGACAAGGTACCCTAGTTACGTTTCCATACAAAAGTTTCGACCGAGTCACTAAACTTTATTGTAAAAAAAAAAACTGCTTTAACACCATTTCTATTATACCATTGTGGTACACCACGCTAAATACCATTTGATCTTGTGATATAGCATGAATATACAAATTATTTTGTTGGTTTTTAATATTATAAGTGATCTTTTTTGTAACTGTTAAAAATGCGGTAATTATTAAATTTCTTTATGATTATGGAGTTTTCTTTCATTCAATTGTCCCAAAATGCCATAGAATATGTAACTATGATGAGAAACTAACAGTTTTAATCTCGTTATTTTATGAATTGGGTATAATTAATACTTTCGTGTTTCTTCCACCCTGGCATGTTCAACCTAAGAAATCAGAATAATAAAGTTGTATTTTTAGACAATTCACCTTTATTATAATTCTTTAACATTCAAAGATTATGATTATACCCTTCACTATGTAACTTCGAAGTAGAAGTGTGTTTTTTGCCACTATAAACTTTAAATGCAATTTTCTCAACTTGTGCATTTCGGAAATCGAAAATTCAAAAATTTATATAAAAATAGTGGTTCCACCTACAGTCATTATTCTTCTTTGTATTGATAGCAAATTTTATCTATCTTTTTGGAGTAGTAGGGCCTCGTGCAGGGTCCGTCCGGATTATTACTACCGTCTTGCCTGCCAACCCACCGCCAAACAGCAATGTTCGCATTGTTGTGTTCCGGTGTGGGGGTAAGATAACCGGTGAAATTACTAGCATAGAGGCATTCTATCTTCGTCCTCCGGGTAGGCAAGCACTTGTGACACCTCTGGTGTTGCAGGTGTTTATGGGCGACGGTAATCGCTTTCCATCAGGCGATACGTTTGCTCGTTTGCCCCCTATGACATAAAAAAATAAAAATAAAAAAAAAACTTTTTCACCTCACCAGCTCAAACATGGCGATTTTGCTGTCAGATAACAGTGAACAAAATGCGGTTTTGTTTCGAGCGTGAGTAGAAAGTAGCTTTTTATTTTTTTCAATATCTGACCACGAATTGTCATTCTTCAGCCAAAGGTTAATTATAAAATTCTTATCATTTGAATCTCGATGCACTCTGTTTCTTTCATGTGTATATAAAAGAGAGGGATAGAAACTTATCAATTTGAAATTCGATTTTCGAATCCGACCTCGATTGAGAACAGTTCGGATACAACAAGATTTTACAACTTTACTTATTGTAAATATAATAATAATTTATAATTTCACCATTTATCATAGATGCATGTATATTCGAAACGTACCTTAAAAAATATCGAGTTCATATTGTAATTGTTATTTTCTTTTGCATTTATTTTTTTTGGTGTTTTACGAGTAAAAATATTAATCAAATTATAAACAAAATCTGGTAATATAATATGTATTTATAAATAAACACGTCATATATCTGCTAAATCTTCCAGTTTGATCAAATAATGACAATAACCGTGTTGGTTGGTTGATTATATTTTCAATTAAATTATATTTTTATGCCTTTTTAAGCAGCACTTATCTATTTCTGATTAATAATATTATTGAAATCAGCAACAAAGACTTTAAACATACGTTAGAAGAAAAAGC
The DNA here is from genome assembly GCA_947623375.1 of Apotomis capreana. NCBI lineage: Eukaryota > Metazoa > Arthropoda > Insecta > Lepidoptera > Tortricidae > Apotomis > Apotomis capreana. The sequence goes on along the minus strand of OX392498.1, from coordinate 60,705,984 downwards.
ACAAATTGTCGAATATGTTCTCGCTGATGAGGTGAAAAGTTGTGTGTGCTACACGAGAGCAAAGTTTTTTGCATCTCGTGCTGTTGAGTCCCTCGCTACACTCAGGATTCTAACATAGAATCACTCGCTACGCTCGTGATTCAAACGTAGAACCCTTCGCTTGCTCGGGACTCAAAATTAGCACTCGTAACAAAAAACAACTTTGCTCTCTTGTTGCACAAATAACTATTTGGAACTATGCATAACTCAATACCTGAAACAAGGTACCTTTCCAGATGCACTGACACATATGTTTGAAAATGACTCATAAATCGTTTTCATGTGTATCCTCCTCCAAAACCCAACTAAACACTACAAAATTTTAAAACCTAAATAGAAAGGAAATGTTTATGTCGAACCGTTTCGATTTTGCGCTTATTATAATAAAAATTATGTACCAGGCGTCTGTTTATGACCAAAAATCCTCCGCAAATGGACGGCTAGTTTACATATTCTAAAATAACCTGTACAAAAATCAACACCTCGGACGAAAACTTGATTTGTGGATATATGAGTAGTGGTATATCCTCTTAAAGGTCTTTGCATATCGACGCTGTAACCGCCAATGGATTCCCTTGGCGTTTACAGCGTTTTCGCTTCTTGCCGTCGTATGGTGGCGTTGCTAATCGGGTCGCAACCTTCCCTAAAATACAGCTGAGGGAGGCGACAGCTGAGATAAGCGACATGCTCGTGAACGGGTGCTCGAATATTTGTTGTTTTCTCAAATATACATGCATGTACGAGTATAGCCCTGCAAGGGATTTTACAACCCATGCCATTGCGGATTTTCAGTGGTACTAAATTATTTTCTTGCAACGACACATTTTTGGTAACTGACGTTGAAAGTCGGTGAATGTCAATGATGCTAAGAATAATCTCCGGTAAGCCTCGTGATTTTCCGGCTCAGGCGTTATTTAAGCTAACCTAGACCAGTACACGAGCCGCGGGCAGTGCCACGACAGGAACACCCGAGGCGCGCACCTGCTGCTCGTCCCACGTCGGAGACTCGCGAAAGCGCGAAAGTCACTCGGTGTCCTTGGTGTTAAGATTTACAATACACTTCCGAGTGATATTGTGAACGCTGCAAGCGACAAAATATTCACTCATAGACTAAAACTAATGAACATGACATGGTTCCTCAGAACAGATCTTCACCACACCACAGGCCACCTTGTATAATTTCTAGGCTTGGGACTTTTCACTGCTCGCCGTGGTTGTCCAATCCATTTAGTCGTCATATGATAAAAAAAATATATTCAAAGTCAAAGTCTAAAAATTAAATGTTTTATTAAATGTCATAATTCATGTTGTTACCTTTTAATGGGCACGTTATAATAGTTTGCAATTAATTTTATCATAAATCTATCGGTAATTTCATATTATACCTACCTAGTGGTCACAAATTATGCATCCTTTTTGATAGGTACTTGTGTTGTGACAGACCACTCGTACTGACAACTTTTCGCAACTTAAAATTAAGAAACATTTTGAGTACTTACTTTATAATATATATTTTTTAATCTTTCGCTTTTATGAATTGTACTTTGTTCCATGCAATATTGCTTTGACTTTCAATACATTTTTTTATCATATGACGACTCCATGGATTGGACAACCACGGTGAGCAGTGAAAAGTCCCAAGCCTAATAATTTCACTACAAAATATGTCCCAATAAATATTCAGACGTCCTCACATTAACAAAATGTATTTATCTTAAGACTTCACTTCAAATTAAACCAACTCTTGAGGGTTTCATTGAAGAAACTTCAACTAAGTAATCCTCCCCTTTATCAAGCTATCAACTAAGCACGGATTTTATATTAAACCTGAGTTAATTAAATCCTGCCTCTATACGGCTGGATAGAAGCGAAAAAGAATTACCCGGCCAAGAGCATGTCGGGCCAGTGTAGGGTTCCGTAGTTGCCCATCCTTCAGAATAGACGAGCTTAAAACAGCGGTTTTAAGCCCGTCTATTGTGAATTACGAAAAAGATTTCAAGCTCTATAAAAAAGTCGTAAACGCCAAAGTTATCGATTATACGCGCCAGATTGAGCGAAATGTTTTAATACAGTATGGCACTTAACTAATATGTGTAACGTTCGAAGTATAAGGACACCGCGCGGCACTAACGCCATTTTAAAGAAAATTATCGGTGACATACTCATACCAAATTTCAGCTTTCTAGTACTAATGATCACGGAGCCAAGCCGCGGACGGAAAGACAGAATTGGCGAAACTATAAGGGTTCCTAGTTGACTACGGAACCCTAACAAGCGATCTCTTTGAAACATTTAAACTGAGCTTGTGTGGCCAAACGAGATTAATTTGAACTCATGGGTTTCGGTTTTATTAAATACTAGCTGTGCCCCGCGGTGTTACCCGCTCATCCCACGGGAACACTATTTTTTTTCGGGATGAAAAGTATCCTATGTCCTTCCTCGGATCTTAAACTATCTCCATGCTAAATTTCATCAATATTGATTCAGCGGTTTAAGCGTGAAGAGGTAACAGACACACTTTCGCATTTATAATATTAGTATGGATTAGAAAATTAGCTTTGCGTATTAATTTACTAGCTTTTGCCCGCGACTATTACGTCCGCGTGGAACTTGGAAGTAGGGAAGCAACCTCGTACAACCAACACGATAGATATCCACGGTGGATACTCCACCTAATCACCTTAATTAATAAAAGGGATTATTAAAAGCGCCTAAGCAAATATATAAGAGCAATTGTGCTTTTGGTCTAATAATTACATTTCCTACAGGGTCTTCAATGTCACCATGAATTACTTACTCACTTTTCAATCTTTTTAGGCATAATTTCCAGGATGAAAACTATCCTATGTCCTTCCTCGGATCTTAAACTATCTCCATGCCAAATTTCATCAAAATCGATTCAGCGGTTTAAGCGAGAAGAGGTAACAGACAGACAGACAGACAGACAGACACACTTTTGCATTTATAACATTAAAGTATGGATGTACCGTAGAAAAACAAAAAGTATGCTGTAATCATTTTTGGTACTAGCTAGCTACCAGAAATGGTTAAAATTTTGTCCAGCCGTTTCGATGATGCGAGAACAAAGGAAATCATGAACACAGATGGCGGCAGGGTGGCACGGCGCCGCGCGCCCATACAAAACAAAATGACGATCCTGCATCACGCTATTAAGATTTTCCCTGAAATCTTGACCCCTCTCCACAGAGAAGAATTATTTAGATTTTCATTACAAATAGTAGTTTTCTTTCGGCGGTTCTTTCTCCCCAGTAAGCCTTATAGTGAACCGCTGGTAGATATGTTTAAATAAATTAATAAATGCCCTTCTGGCACATGTGTAACTGTCTTTACACATTAGGCCCATCTGCCCAACTGCATGAGAACTGCCTTGGAACTGCAATTTGCAGCTGGGTTGCAGTTGAAATGCTGTCCGTCTGTCGGCCCATCGAGTCGCTAAGTGTTATTCTTTGGATACAGCAACAAATATATTTACTTAAGCTGAAAGATCAACTTTCATTGTGAGTAAAAAACGAAGATAAAGCACGATTTCAACTAGGATTCAATCCAATATCCACTCAGTTTAGGCAAACAATTATTCGTTTGACGTGTTATCCTAAAATCCAACTTGTCTCTTACCTAAAAACCGAAATAGGATCGGTTTAAGTAACTTCGGTACAGAGACAGCTGGGCATCCAAAGCTGGTTATAGGATACTTTATAGATACTCGACTCTGTCACAGATCTCGTCAGTTTATTTCGAAATGCCGAAATGACAGCCAATTTGAAATTTTTGTAAAACAAAATCGAACAAATCGTCAGTTGCCAAACAAAACTCAATAAGTAACGAATACCTCCTTAAAACAAACCTCGTATCTCAGTGTCAATTGACTTACTAGATACGATGTATTGAAGAGTGAGTTTTGGTTGTCGCCCGGCGAAGTAATCTATTCACTTATTGAACCTATTAAAGTTATGTTATGATGAAACATGTAATGTCTAATTTTTTTATAATTTTTTATGTTAAAACAAAGATCAAAGTTCGAGAAGAATTGAATTGCGTAACCTGGTGGAAGAGCCTCTGGACCGGCAATCCAGAGGTACCGGGTTCGATTCCCGGTCTCTTAAAACAACCATTAAAATACAGTTCTTGAACGGGTTTTCTGGTAATCGAACGATCTTCTGTAGTATTTTATTTATTTAACTAGGCGGCGCTCGCAACTTTGTCCGTATTTTTTAGGGTTCCGTAACCAAAGAGTAATAAACAAGACCCTACAACAGACGTCATTTTTTTTTTGCTGTTTTTTAGGGTTCCGTAGTCAACTAGGAACCCTTATAGTTTCGCCATGTCCGTCTGTCCGTCTGTCCATCCGCGGCTTAGCTCCGTGATCATTAGTACTAGAAAGCTGAAATTTGGTATGAGTATGTGTATGGATCACGTCGACAAAACGGTAAAATAAAAACTAAATAAAAAAGTTTTTTCCCGTACACCTAAAGTGAGGGTGATTTTTTGTTGTCTGTTAAAAATAATAGGGGTTTACAGACATCATTTTTTGATAAAGTCAGCAGTTTCGTAAATATTCTAACTTTTTTAACCACGGGTCCAAAAATCATGGAAAATTCATGAAAATGAGGCCTTATAAGTACTTTCAATAATAACTATCCATACTAATATTATAAATGCGAAAGTGTGTCTGTCTGTCTGTCTGTTACCTCTTCACGCTTAAACCGCTGAACCGATTTAGATGAAATTTGGTATATAGATAGTTTCAGTCCCGGGGAAGGACATAGGATACATTTTCATCCCGAATAAATTTATTGTTCCCGTGGGATGAGCGGATAACACCGCGGGGCACAGCTAGTATTAAATAAAATCAGTCGAGCCATTTTTGAGTTATCGCAAAATTTCATAATTTTCTTAAAAAAAACTGACTGTGTCTTTATACTTCGAACGTTACACGTATTAGTTAAATAAATAATAAATAAATATCGGACAACCTCACACAAATCGATCTAAACCCAAATTAAGCTCTAGAAGGCTTGTGTTATGGGTACTAGATGACGATATAAATACTTGTATAGATAAATATATACTTAATTACATAGGAACAACCATGACCCAAGCACAAATATTCGAGTTCATCACACAAATATTTGCCCTGGCCGGGATTCGAACCCGGGACCGCCGCTCAGTAGGCAGGTGCTTGCAAACTGAGCCAACCGCGTCGTCAAGTTAAGTCCTATACTGCATTAAAACATTCCGGTCAATCTGGCGCGTATAATCGATAACTTCCACAAGGTAATAAGTAATTACAGTTACTTTGGCGTTTACGACCTTTTTATAGAGCTTGAAATCTTTCTCGTAATTTAAACCTCGGGCTTAAAACCGCTATTTTAAGCCCGTCTATTGTGAAGGATGGGCAACTACGGAACCCTACACTGAGCGAGGCCCGACATGCTTTGGCCGGTTTTTTTGCTAAATACAGTCACCAGGCTGCTCTCATGAACCGTGATAGCTGTTGCCATTATAACAAAAAATACAAAATAATAATATAAAAATAATAAGCGGGGCTCCCATACAACAAGCGTGAACGTTGCGTTAACTTTGCACCTTATTTGTATGCAGTGCCATACATACCAGGTGCAAACTTAACTTAACCCGGCCAGTTAAGACAGGATAAGTGTTTGTACGGAACCCTCGGTGCGCGAGTCAGACTCGCTCTTGGCCAGTTTTTTCTTTGTGCTTTGATCTTAAAAAAAAAATTAGAAAACCTCACACAAATCGATCTAGTCCCAAATTAAGCTCAAGCAGGCTTGTGTTATGGGTACTAGACGACGATATACATACTTACGTATATATACATAAATATATACTTAAATACATAGAACAACCATGACCCAAGCACAAATATTCGAGTTCATCACTTGATATTTGCCCTGGCCGGGACTCTAACCCGGGACCGCCGGCTCAGTAGCCAGGTCTCTACAAACCGAGCCAACCGCGTCGTCAAATCTTTGTATTAATGGTTCATTATAACTATAAGGTGTAACTACACACATTAAAAATAATGAGACATTACAAATGTTTCATAGATTTAACGTTCTATTGTTATGAATTCATCTAAAAGCCCAGCTGTAGTCCTATTGATCGTAATATGTTCCCAATAAATTCGTTGTTGCTTCGAAGACCCACCATTTCCTTCTAAATCTGCTTCCGTTTCAATAAGCATCAAAAACATTATAAATCCGAATATGTATACACGTACCTATTCATCTGAATAATCACCCAAAACACGCAATTTCCAACCGTATACACATAAGTCTAAAATCTACTATCCCGTTGTTAATATACATGTTTATTGCCTTTCAATAAAATCGTTTACGTCGTTAAAGAGGCAATAACTACCTTAACGATGTATTGCTTTTTGAACCAAGCTGTTAACAACATAAGGTCGATCGAAACATGATTCTAATCGGCATTTCTGGGTTTTTGGAGTTGGGTATTTTTTTGTAAAATCAGAGAAATAACTCAGCATTTTTCCCCGTAATCGCGGAAACGTAAAATCTAAAGGTTTAATGTGTATGTTGGAATTGAGTGACATAAGACCTTTAGGTGTTAAATTGGGTTTTATGAACGAAATGTAGGTAAGTTGAATAAGGCAGTGATTGGGTTGTCTTTGCTGTGAATAAGTGATCATGTTCGAGTGAATGATCAGCTTTGGGAAGGGTTCATAATTTGCGTAATGTTTTAGAATGCTTTTTATTGATTCTGTTCGTAATGTAAAATTACCATATTTTATTATTAAATACTAGCTGTGCCCGCGGCTCCGGTCTGTGTAAGTAAGCTGCTAATACCTCACCGTTTATACCCTCCCTGGACTACAACAAACATTTCAATGGGTAAAAAAACCAGCTAAATCTACCCAGCCATTCTCGAATTTTAGGGAGACAAACGAACAGCAATTGATTTATGTATGTATACCTATTAGTAGTTTGTGCAGCTGCTACATAATGAGAGGTCTTAAAAGAGTGTGGTCTTATGAGACGAGCCGTAGGAGAGTTTCATAATATGATCACACGAGTGTTTTAAGACCTAATTATGAACAGTTGCATACACTACTTTATCTAGACACATATTCATAAACATTCTCATAGATTTTCTTTTATGAAAATATGAAACACTCAGTCCTGCCAGTCAGTCCGCGGGGCAGAGGAACACATGAGGTGACTCGCGCGGCGTGTGGTTATTATAGATCCTCTATCTTTTCGCAAATATGTATACAAAAAGCGGTTAGACGTAAGACACTACAATCACAATGGAATATCAGGTAAGGCAATAGATGGTGGTATATGAGATTTATTTATTCAAATTAGTTGCACAGCGTTACAGTGATTAAACTTAGGCACTGTGAACTACAAAATCATACAAAAATAAAATCAAATCTAGTTGGATTTAGGCGACATAACAGCGTGGCTCCGTTGCGTCGTCTGATCTGGCGCAGGATTCGGCAGATTGCCCCGGAACTGCCGAAACACGACACCCTTCGGCCTTCGTCTGCACTTGCGATGGTGTCCTGCAGCGGCCGCGGCACGCGCACCACAAACGAGCTGAAGTGCACGTAGTGGCGGGACTGCAGCTGGTGCACCCTCAGCGAGAAGCCAGTCTTCCGGCGGACGTACTCCACCACATCGTCAGCCACGGCGGAGTGATGCGAGCGCGACACATATAGCGCCTATACAACATATAGTGAGATATAGTGGCCCTTCCTTTACCCATCGCGATCGCAGAGTCATACAACTATTTTTGCATTGCAACATTAATTTACGCAAAATAATTTAATTGGTGCATAAAGCAAAGTGACTATATTCTAATCTAATTCATAACGAATCGAACTAACAACCCATACCATAAGGTGTCATTCCTAAAATCTTCTTCAGCAATTCTGGCAGCATCAGGTATTTGCAGAAGTGAATTGACAACAATATATTATTATGTCGAATGTGACATAATAAGGAAGAATGCAAGAGAATGTAGAACACAGCAACTCCAAGCTCTGCACCTAGATATTAAATAAATAAATTGTACTCCCTGTTATACCAAATACTACATTAACATTAATATACACTAGCACTTAAAGTATGTAAAAATTGACCATTGTCTGTAAGATAAATAAGATAGACGGCGTGAACGATTCCGAAAACTAAGCTAACACTCGCAGTTCGCATCACTTATTCGTCACTAATAAAATCTATTCTATTTAATAATATCTTAGTTATGAATTATAATTAATTTAGTAATAGAGGGTGCTAGTTTATGCGCGCACGTCCCGGACCAGCTCCCAAGCCGAACTCTCAATCCCGACTCTCAGTATTTTTTCAAAACAATATTTCACTCATAACAATACATGCGAAACTTAATGACCTATTAATATACGCCCTTTTGTTTCAAAGGACAACGCATACAAAAGAAAATAGGATTAACGCATATGTCAATCCAATGTTCATAAGACCTTTTTCCTATTAGGTGTAAACGAGCTAAGCACTTGAAATCATATCAACTCTAAGAAATGTCAGGGATGACCAACTTGTCGCCAAATTATTATGACGTGAACGATTTAATTAATTGTTAGCATTGTAAAAACTGAAACCTTTATATGAATATTTTTTCATAATATATAATTTGACTTTGAAACTGATTTTATTTAATAATTTTAACTAAGAATTATTTACGTTCAATTTGATGTTCGACAGTAAATATTATCATTACCTTGTTAGTTAAATTATTATATTCATATGTCATAAATGACAAGTAATATTTCACATATTTAGAAGAGGATTATTATATGTATATTTTATAAAATTATGATTTATTATTATAATTACCTAGCGGACTGCACTGCCCAAAAGGTTGACTATCCCTGACTGTCATATAATAGCCAAATTTATTGCGTGTTTTGATAACAAATACTGACTCTAGATGTTTTGCTTCTCACGTCTTGAAACTCTAGAAGTTTATCTTTAAGACCATTTAAATGCTGATTTATTAGATCCCTTTCTAAACACTAGAAACGAGACTCCACAATAGAGTATTTTTTATAAGGTTAATTCGTATGAAATAAAATTATTCTGATAATATTTTAACACATTTATTATATTATTAAAGGTACTGTGAACCTTTTGTTTACAAATGTAATATCGCAGAGTAAATTAAATTAGTTGTACAAAACCACGAAATGGAACATCATTGTATGGACCATCTTTTTGCTATTAACTTAGTCTTCCTTTCCTTTCAAAAGTTTCCAAATAACCAATAATAGTTAACGAGAAAATATCTTGCATTCTAAACTGACTGAAATAACATACAATTCATTCAAATTTCATCCATGAGTTCTTACATATAAGGTTGAAGTCTAAACCGCTCTATTTCATTTTAAGTCACTTTGTTATTGAACTTTGTACTTTTCAGTTTAATAGCCTGTCTATATTAAATAAACAGCCCAAGTTTTATTTGATAATAGAAGTAAATAACTGTAAAAAAGCCGTTAAAAAGGTTATTGAACAAGGTTTCGTAAACTCCCAATTTTAAAGACTCGTAAAGGAAAATGGAAGCAATAAGAAGAAATAGAAATTTTAGTGGCATGAATTTCAAGTTTTAAACAAACATTTCAAACTTGGTTTGTTCGTAAGGACTTAATAAATAAACTCCAAGTGTTCGTGAACAAATGCCTACGTCAAATTTTGAAAATCTTTTGGCCTGAGACGATTACCAACAACGAGTTGTGGAGGATCACCAAGCAGACACCAATAGAGAGGGAGATCATTACGCGGAAGTGGCATTGGATTGGTCACATATTAAGAAAGTCCGATACCCACCTGGCACCTATCCAAGAAGGCACTGACCTGGCAACTGTCTGGCAAAAGGAAGAGAGGCCGTCCCAGAACAACTTGGCGTCGCTCAGTAGAGCAGGAACTGGGCGTCTTGGGCATGACGTGGGAATAGGTAGAACAGACTGCCCAAGAACGCTGCAAATGGAGGAACTTGATTCGAGCCCTACACCCCAGCAGAGGGTAATAGGAAAGAAAGAAGAGAGAGAGAGAATTTCAAGTTGCTAATTTTTGATCGAATGTTTATATTGAAGTTAAAGCGCGCACCGAGAGTTCCGTGCAAATACTTATCCCATCTTAACTGGCCGGGTTAAGTTGAGTTTGCACATGGTATGTACGAGTATGGCACCGGATGGGATCACTAACAAAATTCCGTAGCTTCATTTATCCGGAATATTCCTCTTTCGATCTTATTGAAAAAAACAAGTGTCCCAATGTTTTTTCGTTCCATTCCGTTACCATTTCCATATAACCTACTATAGCGGCGGCGGTAACGGAATGGAAAAACAAAAAAATGTATGAATATTTTGGGACGGTTTTTTTCTCCTAATTAGATCGAAAGAGCTCGTGAGTAGAAAATCCCAAAATATCGAAAATTAAAAAAAGTGGGATAAACTTTAGAAAAAATGGCCCACCTACTATCCGGTATCCGACCTTTCCGGCCCTTATTTCAATATCGGATGGACGGAACGTTGTGATTGATACCTCAGTTGGGAGAGCACTACGCCGGAAACGTAGTTCGAGTCCTGCTTACATTGCAGTGGATTACATTAAATGTTTCTTACATAAAATAACCTTTTCTCAAACATGCAATGAAATGCGGACATCATTATAACGTGCGTTTATTAACAGGCTTCGAAGTATCATGTTTCGGGTGGAACAACTCGAGAGAACTGTAAAGGCATTTTATACAAAATTGAAGGCCAAGGCCGGAAATAATCGTTTTTTTTAAACATGGCGTCGGTGTTCATGAACAGGCTAAACAGCTGAATTATATATTTTTTCAGTTGGGTATTTTTTATTTCATTGCATATGTTAGAGAAAAGCACTATACATGCCTTAGCCGTGAAAAGGGTTTGCCAGCTTCGTATCACTATCCGGTTATCCGGGTCTATACTCACCCGGCAAGCCCTTCTTTCCCGGCGTCTGCAGTAATGTACTATTGTGTCAATTTAAAAAAATAGATTATTAAAAATGCAATCTATTCTCCTAATGTCCTTATCGGTGAACCGTAGGTAAGCAAGGTAACATAAATGTATTTCCCAATTCTTTCCCATCCTTTGATCGTAGTTGTGTTTTTTGTACCGGTACGTTAGCGACTAAAAACACAAACGGCGAAGGTAATATAAGGAAAACTGGAGGTAAATTTGTGTGGTTATTTTTCCACCTTTTCTCTTTATATCGTGTTTTTATCATCTAGATAAGGCTGCGGCCGAGTGACGGCGTTCTGTACCTTTAGTTCACAGTGACCGTACTGGATAGCGACACCGAAAACGGTTTGTATGGAGAATTCTAGTTCTACAACACTGTACTTATACAATACAAGTACTCTTTATTGCACACCTCGCAAAACACAGGAGAAATGCAACGCAAGAAATTACAATTAGAGGTAAACGAGGCAGTCTTTTATCACTAAAAAGCGATGTCTACTATTCTCCATAGAAATAGTTTACGCTGTCGCTACACATTGACGCTCACATTCGAGATTCAGTTTCTAGTAGGCTGACTCTGCCCTGTGCCCTAACACTAGTCTACTAGAGCTTAAACTGATGATGATGATGACGATGATGACGATGATGATGATGATGATGATGATGATAATGAAATAATGATCTTTTTTCTGCAAGTAGGCCACAAGGGCACTTTTACATGTCTGAGTCTACCGGCATTTCACAAGAGGAGACCACTGTTGAGAAGAAAAGCCCAAAGAAACTCAACAGTAAGTAATTTTTTCAGAAAACATAAGTACTTAATTATTAGAATGATATGAACTTAACCATACGTAGTTCTACAAGAAAACATATTAAAAGTGTACTTTAAGATATAAATGAGGAAAACTGTAAGAATAAAATAGAAACTACAAGAAAGCCTGACGGTTAATCACAATTTATGTACGTTTGATATGCTTTCTTATTAGAACTGTGTCCTTTAAACTAGTTAGGTACAATCTAAGAAGGAGTCAGCTACGCGGTTTCTGATTCAGGCCATGCATGTTTGTCTGTCAGATAGTCCTCTACTGTATAATATGCTTTTGACATTAGAGATTTATTGAAATAATTTTTGAAAGATGGAAAGGCTAATTTAAAAACATGATCAGGTAACTTGTTATAAAAATGAATACTTTGGCCTAAAAAGGATTTACTTACCTACTTTACGAACACGAAACTTCCTAATAGCAATTGATGATGATGATGATGTTGATGATGATGATGATGATAATGATGGTGATGATGATGTCCTTTACGTATCCGTCATCAGCGACACCCTGTCAAGTGTTTCTGGGGTAGCTCGTGAATCCCAGCTTGTTCACAATTACACGATCATAATTCATAATTTAATTTAGACTGACAAGTTAACGACCTTCATGAAGGAAGAATTTTGGTGCCACCGGCAGCGGGGCACGGGGCAGGGCATAGGCTACCGGTGGTTAGGGATGCAGCGAGGGAGGAATCTCCTGACAATGCGCGCCGTGGCCAGGAATACCGCCTTCTGTATCTGACCCTTGATCCAGCCGTCAAGCGAGACTTCGCTATAAGACCGTTCGCCGAAACGACTATATTTATTATTAATTAGGGACTAGGTCAATTTGTCTAAAAAAAAAAAAACTATCGCTGTTCGATGGAGGTAGTGACATTTCTTTTATGCCTTGCGCCATCCATACCGCCCGCAGCGTTCGAATCTCTCCTTAAATTAGCGTAGAACGCGTCCCGCCGTTATGAATATGTAAGAACCTTATTTTATTCCGGACAGCCTTTGAATTGTTCAATGTTTGTGAATACAGTCTGCTCGTACAAACGAAGGTGATGTTCCCCCGAATGGAGGAAACTAGGCTATTGGGCTGGCTTGATCTAAGACGAGATTAGTTATTCTAGATTCCTAAAAAAACGGCTTAGTGCGGGTCTGACTCCATACAAACTTACTTACACCTATCCGATCTAATTGGCCTGGTTAAGTTTGCACCTGGGACCTAATTCGAGAATGCCGTTTGAGAGATCGCAAAACGTCAAAATTCTAGGTACCACTAAAATCCGCAATATGGAGTCGGTTGAAAAACCCCCCGTATAAAGATTAACGTATTTTCTTCCAAAATGGCTTGTTACTACGAAATGTTAAAATTTCGTACTTGGCTGTCGTCAATCATTTCCGCTGCCTATTTATTATTCCGTATTCATAAAAATACGAGATGAATCAGAGTAATTCTTGGAACGTCGAAAATCCTTATCATCTCGCTTCCGGCGTGACATCATTTCCGATTCTCTGTCAGATTCTGAATTCTGTTATAATATAACAGAATTCAGAATCTGGCAGAGTTATATAATTTAATCCATATATTATATGGATTAAATTATACAGGGTGGAACGAAACGACGTTATTTCCTTTAACTGTGGCATTATACAGGCTTAGAATATTATTTTCTCCAAATAAACTTTATTAATATCTCTCACCGTTTTCCAGTTATAGCATGTTAAACTTTCATACGAAAAAGTGTGTGTGTACAACCCTATTTTAGAGTGCAATGACCTCTTCATAACACAGTTAACTTTTGTAAACAAACTTTTTACAAATTGCCTAGCCATTTCTTATCGGTTTAAAAACCTTTGAAAATACCCTTAAGATTGTTTTTAGACTTTTTAGTTGACATGATTGATAGACGTTACATTGACTTTTTGTATCGTATGCTGTGTGCAAAAATGCCGGAATTAAACGCTAGAGGCTATTTGAATTTGCTTCTTTTGTACGCGGAGTGCGATTACAATACTGGAGAGACTTTGCGCCAATACCGGAACAGGTATCCTCCTCCTCACCCAACACACTCTAGTACGATATTACGCGCTCTTGACCGTGTTGTTAACAATCGTCCTATTGTGCCACGAACGGGTCAGGATGACCAGCGCGGAGGACGCGTTATTCAACATGATGTCAGATTGGAAGAGAGAGTGCTGCAGTACTTCGAAGATTATCCGAGGTCAAGTTCAAGACAAGCGGGCCGACATTTTCGTATGACTCATACGAAAATACTCAGAATACTAAAACGTGAGGGCCGTCACCCTTACAAAATACAAAGAGTCCAGGCATTACTACCAAGAGATTGCCCCGTTCGCGAAGCCTATTGCCGGTGGCTACTGCAAAAGGTGTTAGAAGACCGAGACTTCATCAAACACGTAATATGGAGTGATGAAAGCTTGTTCACACGGAACGGTATGTGGAACAGGCATAACGAACACGTGTATGCCGAAGAAAATCCGTTTGCCTACCGTTATACGGGACACCAGTATCGTTGGTCTGTTAATGTTTGGGCGGCGATACACGGGGATACAATAATAGGCCCTGTATTTCTGCCTCAGACTTTAAACAGACACGGATACATGGCTCTGTTGAGGATAGAGCTCGACGACTATCTGGATGAGTTGACGCTGGCAGAAAGAAGACGCACTTGGTTCCAACAAGATGGAGCACCAGCTCATTCAGTAGTCGAAGTACGTGAAACACTGAATAATGTGTTTGAGGATCGCTGGATCGGCCGATATGGGCCGCACCGTTGGCCTCCTAGGTCTCCAGATCTCACACCCTTGGATTTTTTTCTGTGGGGCACCGTAAAGGACATCGTTTACAAGACTGAGTGTGAGACGGCTGAAGAGATGAGGGAAAGGCTAAGGGTGGCCTTTGAAAGTCTTCGCAGAAGAAATAACCGACACAACATCTTGTCGAGGGTGCATCGCCACACGCGGGCACGAGCAGCGGCGTGTATCGTACGCCACGGCGGTACTTTCGAACACCGGATGTAAATGTAGGTAATTGTAAATACTCCCAAACGTCAAATAATAGTTTAAAAAAACTAGGGTTGTACATACATTAAAAAATACAATTTTAATCGATTTTCGTTTTTTTATTATTAAAAGAATTTAACTATTGCAGGTCGATTCTACATGAAATACATAGCATTATAGTTTCAGGAATGAACATCGCTTCGTTCCACCCGGTATAATGCAATAAATTGATTGGTTAAGCATAATTTGAGTAAAGTTTCAATTTTATTTAATTTAAATAAAAACCGACCAAGTGCGGGTCGGACTCGCGCACCGAGGGTTCCATACAAACACTTAGCCCATCTTAACTGCCCGGGTTAAGTTATGTTTGAATCTGGTATGCAATGCGTGGTTGTATGGGAACCACCTTAAATATTTATTTTATTCTGTTTCTTAGTATTTGTTGTTATAGTGGCAACAGAAATACATCATCTCTGAACATTTCAAAATTCTTAAAAATTTTCATTAGGTATAAATTTTAAAATTGTTAGCCTCAATATTGGCTGATTCTCGTCACTTGTTCCAATACGGTAATGGACTATAGTGAAAATTAACTGTGTCATTGAAACCACAAAACTTACATTCAAAACTACACGGAACCAATTAAACTACCACTAACTTATGGACAATTTACTATTTTTAATTGGACATAAACCAAAAGGAACACGTGTTTTGACTACTGATTTTTATGATGTGTGTCGATGTTTGCATTGTTTATTTGAAAAGCTTTATATCTTAGCGACCTCTATGTGACTATGTTAACTAATATTCACATCTTACCGCACTACTTTACAGCAGTGAACGAGCAAGCGGGAGGGCATTTTGTATCAATGGTTTAATTAAAAAATAATGAGACATTACACGTTTCATAAATTAATAAAACAAACACACTTTAAACTTATAACACTCCTCTTTTTTCGTCGGTATCTAAAAATAGATAGCGACCATTTGCATCTAGAACGACAAACTCATACCAACTCACTAAACCCTTCATTAAAAATTTCATACGCAACCTTGTCGCTCTAAATCTTCGCAAATTTCCCGGCTCAGAGCGGCAGGGTAGTAAATCAGACCCAAATTCTCATTAAAAGGGCGCACTCATACATATTACTTAAGAGATCTATACTATTATAAAATTCTAGACTTGTACTGAAAATCGTGAAGAAGGTCATGATTTCAGGGAAAATCTTAATAGCGTGATGCAGGATCGTCATTTGTTTTGTATGGGCGCGCGGCGCCGTGCCAGCCTGGCGCCATCTGTTTTCATAATTTCCTTTGTCACTCTCATCACGCCGAAACGGCTGGGTTTTTTTAACCAATTTTGGTACAGGGATAGCTGGACATCCAAAGATGATTATAGGATACTTTTACTTCTACCGCCTACGGTATAAAAAACATTACACGCACGAAGTTACGGATAAGACATTTTAAAATGTATTATTTTCATATTACGACAAATATTTTGATAATTGCAACAAACTTCTTAAAGTGAATAATACTTTTCACTGAGTTCTAGATCGATAGTAACAGAGATTTCGTGCTTTCATTGCGTACAGTCGAAAATAAGTTGAAATAAAAACCAGTTTGCGGGAATTTTGTCAATTTGGAGTAGTTTTTGAAAAAAATAACAAATATATATACCAATAAATCGCAACAGCCCTGTTCTAAGTAGTATATAGGTTATAGCGGGCTAGTTTTCCGCAACTCGACGTCTTACAATGCGCCTATTTTTCTAAGTAGTAACACTGATAATATGTTAAGAAACGTGTTTGATCATAGAGAAATATATCTAAAACAATCAGAATTTTTCTACGAATAAGAAACCTTAAAAGGGCGCTCATCCATACTAATATTATAAATGCGAAAGTGTGTCTGTCTGTCTGTCTGTTAGCTCTTCACGCTTAAACCGCTGAATCGATTTTGATGAAATTTGGCATGGAGATAGTTTAAGATCCGAGGAAGGACATAGGATAGTTTTCATCCTGGAAATTATCCCTAAAAAGATTGAAAAGTGAGTAAGTAATTCATGATCACATTGATGACCCTGTCGGAAATGTAATGGTTAGACCAAAAGCACAATTGCTCTTACATTTGATTAGGCGCTTTAAATAATCCTTTTTATTAATTAAGGTAATTACGTGGATATCTATCGTGTTGTACGAGGTTGCTTCCATACTTCCAAGTTCCACGCAGACGTAGTCGCGGGAAAAAGCTAGTAATATTATATTACTTAAATATTGGGTACGAAGCAATATTACAAAGTAAGGGTTTGAACGGTTTTCGAGGATGTCTGTCCAAAATTAAGGATGTAGACACTAAACGAAAATAAACACATTTTTTTTCCAATAGTATGTGATATAGAAATACCTAATCAATACCTATTAATTAGGAATTTTGAATAAGCATTTTTGGCATTGAAATAATTAATATGAAGATAAATGTAAAATTTTATAAATGTAAATAACCATTTCAAATTTTATTTATTCAAATAAAAACAATGTCATATAAACCATTTTAATACTATTGTGATATGTGTATGTTTATAGTTTCATGAAATATTTAAAATAACTTTGTATTATCCGTATTAACGAACGTCAAACTTTGCATGTGTTGTTTGCTTAGATAAAGTTAAATAAGCTATACCCTAACAGGGTCCGTGATGTACCTTATATATATAATTGTTACAATAATCATACTTATAAGGTATATTAATAAAAAAGTTTAATCACAAAAAGGGTTTACTCACATCGTAAAAGTGGAATATCGCTAATATGTGTCGAATCGGTACGCGATTCATATCGTCGTCTAATACCAGTACCCATAACACAAGCCTTCTTGAGCTTAATTTGGGACTAGATCGATTTGTATAAGGTATGAGGTTCTATTTAATATTAATATATTTCACCTTTGTTATCACGTGACCGCGTACAGTAAACAGCGCGTGACGTCACACTCTTCATAACTTCAAAACATGTCTAGTTGCTAAGAAACAAGATTTACTTGAGCGGATTCTGCCAAAGTCAATCCTTGTTGTTTATTGGGAGGCGGCGCCATAGCGACGCCATGACTGAAGTTGGCGTTTTGGCGGGAAATATTAAAATAAAAATAAATATTAAGGGATAATCTTATTACACAAATCGACGTAGTCCCGAACTAACCAAAGCTTGTACAGTCGCCATGAGATATATCGCAGCATATAAGGCGTTCATAAATATCTGAACACCACTCTTATTGACTGGGCGTTACAGCACATGTTCAGATATTTATGAACGCCTTATATGCTGCGATATATCTGATGGTGACTGTACCACCAACGGTACTAGACGAACGTAGTCTATCCTTAATACAAGCTTTGCTTAGTTTGGGATTATGTCGATTTGTGTAAAATTGTCCCGTGATATTTATTTATTTTTACTCTTTTTTAACCGAATTCAAAAAAAAGGAGGTGGTCCGTTTGACCTGTTAGTATGTATGTATGTTTGTCCGTGCTTATCTCGCGTTTGGGTGGGCACTTTGATGCGGTTTTAGAAAAGTATTTGTTACACTTGGGAGAAGGTTTCAGTATTTTAACCGATAAAAAAAAGAGGTTCTCAGTTTGACGCGAATTTATGTATGTTTGTCGGCGATTTGAAAGTTGTTCACGAACAACTTTATAATCTTGCACAACCTAATCTTGAACAACTTTTTAATTTGCGTCTGCTATTCATCATTTTCCTATGCTGAGCTGATGATGGAAGGTATTTTCCTTAACGGTTAGGAGATAATTCAAACGAGATGCTTGCCAACAAGACCTCCCCGATCACCCCACTATACTCGTATATATTTTATTTGAATCACAAAAAGCCAAAAAAAAATGTTAACAGAAAAGAACCGACTTAAAAAAAATACTGAAAAGCCAAAAATAACCCGTTCATGTGTACATGAACATGATTACATTTGAATCACCTTTTGAAGTCGGTGCCAAACCTCACGTAAACTACTTTATCGAACAAAAATACTTGTAAATCACCAACTTCAAAAGGTGATTCGAATGTAATCTGTACATGAACGGATTATTTTTGGCTTTTCAGTTTTTTAGTGAAATCGGTTCTTTTACTCTTCACATTGTAAATGTTATCGATTCTGGATATGATGAACCCGAAAACGTTAAGTTTACTCACGGCACCTTCTTTGGAACAAATAGGAAGCAGTGACTAGTACAAAAGGAGCGATTGATAAAAGATAAATAGGTACAGGGGGAACTCAGGTCCATTGTTTGTTCTGTGGAGCAATGAAAAACCGGCCAAGAGCATGTCGGGCCACGCTCAGTGTAGGGTTCTGTAGTTACCCATCCTTCACAATAGACGGGCTAAAAACAGCGTTCAAGCCCGAGGTCGCTAGTTTTTGGATTTACCATACCTAAAAAAACTTATTTTTTTTGTTATACGAGTATTTTACCGTTTTGTCGGCGTGATACATACACTATACTCATACCAAATTTCATCTTTCTAGTACTAATGATCACGGAGCTAAGCCGTGGACGAAAAGACGGACATGGCGAAACTGTAAGGGTTCCTATTTGACTACGGAACCCTACAAAAGATGGTGTACTTGGCAATAAAAACCGCCCCCGTAGCAAACAAGATGCAGAAGCGCTTATTAGATACAATAAGCCTAATTCCGTGGATAGTCGGCACGCGTGGCATACGAAATGTGGTAAACGTTCCACGGGGCTTTCGGTGCATGAATGATCGATACCTACAGTCAGCCTAGTGTTCATTCGCACCGAAAACCCCTAGGTGTGCCATCCATTTTCACTAAGCGAGTAACGCGAGAATGCATCTTAGAATAAATAAGCTTAAACCTAGTCGCAGCGTTGGAAGTCCCCCAACAAGGTGGACCGACGACCTGGTTAGGGTAGCGGGGTTGGACGAGGTCGGCGCAAGATCGATCGTTGTGGAGAGCTTTGGGGGAGGCCTTTGTCCAGCAGTGGACGTCTATCGGCTGATATGATGATGGTGATGATGATGATGATGATGATGATGAAACCTGGTCAGCGCTTGAAAGTGAAGCCAGTTGGTTAGCCACGGCAGCTGTCACAACGTCAATGTCACAAGCAACACGTCTCTATGATTGGTTCGTAGACACGCACACACAAAACCCAAAGCTATATTTTTAAAGTTGCTGAACAAATGTTGTTCAGTTTGAGGAGAAGTTGGTTTTAATTTATTGCTCATCAGTGTGAACCCGGTATATTAAGATCATGAGTCATGAGTGTTATCACACCCACGCGGAAAACTGCCTGTAGTAATGTAAACACTTGCCAAGTCGCTTTATTGAGCCGCAAATAACATAACAAAATCAATAGCACCTGTGCTGTAAAGGAGCTTTAAAAGAAGTTGGTTTCCAGTTACATTTCAATTCTTTTGTTAGAGATACTGTTTACAAACTGGGCATTTTTCCACATTTTTATGTCTTAATAGGATTCACAACACAGTTTTACACTTGTTTTCACCATATTGAAGTTTTTTATCATTCACTTTTATATTTATGAGATGTTTTGTGTTAAGAATTCTAACCTGTCAATCCCGTCCCGTTGCTTAATCATAAATATTTGCATTGTTTTGATACATGCTTTCACTTTCTAATTGAAGAAGATAAGACGCGATGCATGAAAATTGAGAACAAAATTTGGAGGAATTGATTTTCAAGGATGTTCATGTTCATTCTTTTAACATGCAATTTATTTCGTATTTCGTCTTTGGGTGGTGATTTTGGATCATGATTTTTGAGATGGTATTTTATTAGTTTAGATTTTAGAGGAATTTTAATTTGGGGTTATCACTTTTCATTAATGTCAATTGATATTTACACACATAGCTATGGCACACTGAGTACACTTTCAGTTTTTTTTTACGGCACAACATAGTGGCTTTTTGCCTGATGATAAGCAAAAAGGGTAGCCCATGTTCTGGAGTTCAGCATGTCCAAGAGCATCATAAATTTTCGGTATTACGAGTATCATGATCAGACCTATTAATTAGACATATTATCTTCCTCATAGGGTATACTAACGTAGCTCTAATTTGGGTAAGGGCATTTTAAATAACATTGGTTAGTGGTTCCGATTCTGGCCAAAAATAAGTCAGGTACTAAAGGCTAACGGCTAACTGGTCTTTCGATCGTCAGCTAAATTGTATATATCGTATGGCGGTATATGGCACACTGCTTTATGGGTTACAAAATTTTCTATTTACAATAAATTACCCAAAATCTAAAATTTACAATGCCGCAGGTATAAACGCGCATCCTCGGTCAAGTTTTTGAAGCCCTCAGCTGGTCCGGGGTATGTGGTGGTGGGGCACTCGAACACTATGTGGCGTATGGTTTGTTTCGGGTCTCCACAGTCGCACGACGCTGACTCACTCCATCCCCATTTCTGCCAAAGATATGCACAGTTTCCCATACCAGTCCTCAGGCGATTCAGTCTGCACCATATCTTTCATTAAACCCTTTGGGCCGCTCTTGGGTATTTAGTTGAAAGAGGTTGTTTCCGAGCGAGTGTTGCTGGGTTACCCATTCTTCCATCCACGCTTCGCTTTCCTTCCATGTTGGATCTCGTTTATGGAAGGTCAGCTAAATGAAAGTGAGTTATTTCTAAAGTCTACACTGTCTTCTTAATCATCCCAATAATCTATAGGTATATTTGTGTGTCTGTATGTGGCATCGTAACTCCTAAACGGATAGACCAATCCAAGTGCGTTTAAATGAAAATGACGTGTCCATCGTGATGGTTCTTAGCTATGTATCGTGGAAATAGGACCAGTAGTTTCCAGGACATTTAGTTTTAATAGGAACAAGTGAAAAGATCTCAGCCAATATTGAAGCTAAAGATTCCAAATTTTGTATTTTTGTTCAGTTTTAGTAGCATTTGCTATGTCGCTCAATGAATGAGGGTCTCAATTCCTCATGATGACCAGCTAATTTTAAATTCGGGCTATTATTTACAATCATAGATATAAGAGTTGGCATGCTGCACTAATATTATCACATTTCACAGTATCAGAAACACATGACACTCCTTATCACGCACTTGGGACAGATTGTTCATCCATTAAATGATTCCTCTGGAAGACCTGTGGATGTAAGCTTAGCTAGTTTTCAGGAGTTGACTGAGATATGGATTCAAATATTCGGAACGTCAGAGCCCTAAAATATTCTTTCGAAGTCAACAAAAAATTAAGTCTATGTAGATTCCTGACAAAATACATATTTTCGGCGAACTCTCTTTTCTCTTAGGGGTAGAAGAACCTTTGATTAGCTTGTCTTGAACTATTTTGGGTTTCTTTAATTTGGGATGTACTCGTATACACCCTAAATAAATCAAAGTAAAAGATTTAAAATTACCTGTTTGTTATGTGGTTACACGTCCGTATGATTCAGGGTCCTAGACAAGACTGGGAGGAAAGTTATGGTGTCCTCTGTAACATCAGTGTAATCCCTTTAAATAAATAAAATAAATAATAGAGCGTCAAACACTATCGACCTATATTCGGTGTTGCGCAGCGAATGAACGCAAAAATGCGTTTTGCGATGTTTCAAATATAACGCCCACGGGCTATCTCAGTGCGCCTGCTCTGTGGAACAAAAGAGCTAAATATACACTCATTCAACTACCTACGTTCGCACCTTATTGATCAGAGGTTGTCGGTTAAAATTTGCAACCAATCAGTTACTTTCTTACGTGGCTCCACGGAACCGAGTCAAGCGTAATGAGTAGGTAACATTGAACTTCTGAGAGAACAAAGACTTTAGAGGGCTATGGAGCCGATATTAACATTAAAATGGAACTTATACTCATATTCGTACTCATATGTGTATTACATTTGTAATTTTAATCTTATAGTCCAGGACAAAGTCAGAAGAATATACAAATAACTGAGTTCTTTTTCGTCGTCATAATATACTTGAAATTTTCCATGTTTTCTGGAGAAAATTGGGTTCCATATTGATTGAAAATCCAGATATGACTTGAAGATGCATAAAATTATCAAATAAATAAATCTAGGAGTTTGTGATTTTGTTAAAAAACAATAAGTATTTATAATTTCAATAATTCAATTCTTGGGAATGTTGACCACATTGCTTTTGGTAACTACGGCTGACTGTCACCGCTCTTATTTTATTATATAAATAGAGTCCAACTCGAAATTCGAAGCAATTGAGTGGTTAAAGTTTGAAATGAAATAGATAAATGAGTATGAGTATGAATTGTATTTTAATGTTAATATAGGCTCCACTCTCTAAAGTCCTTCCGTGCTATAAGTCCGATGTGATGAGCATACCACGGGGTGTGGATTATAATAATATGGTTCGGTGCATGTCTGATTTATGGGTTACCTATCTGAAAGACAAATTTTTGTTTCCCATATGTAACGTTTCGCCTAATTTTCATTTGTCCGAATAGCATTTTTTTCCAAAACTGTATTTTTTTAGAGTTACAAAAAAATTGGGCAAGTGCGAGTCTGACTCGCGCATGACGGGTTCCGTACCATAATCTATGACAAGTTTGTTGTATGGGAGCCCCCCTTAAATATTTATTTTATTTTATTTTTAGTATTTGTTGTTATAGCGGCAATCATCTGTGAAAATTTCAACTGTCTGGCTATCACCGTTCCTGAGATACAGCCTGGTGGCAGACGGACGGACGGACGGACGGACAGCGAGGTCTCAGTAATATGGTCCCGTTTTTACCCTAAAAACAAACCTAACCTAACCTCTAATGCGTTCTTTAAAAAGATGTTTATAAAATCCTTAAAACATTAAGGGTTTCAAAAAAAATAGACTTTCGGACTAATGAATATTTGGTGAAACATTACAGATGGGCAACAATATTTCGGAGTTGAATTAGGATACTTTAAGATGCTTTTGGGTGCATTTTGGACCTTTCATCTTTGGTTACCAAATTTGGTCGCAGTTCTTTTGTGATACGCACTATTTTTTCGGAGGCTGGAATGTATTACGCACTCCCCGGTCAGGAAATGATGATCCCTGGGACGCTCTTGATATTTCAAACATTCTACTTGTAATGGTATCCATGTCACATCGACATTTTTGTAAGCCTGATAATGTTTTATGCAACTGTTACAATAATGAAAGGTCTTTTAACTCGGTGTGGTTTTGTAATCAGATCAGATGAGTGTATTCAACTATAAAATAATTATGTACAGTAGGGTACACTACTTATATTATAGTTTTTTTTTATGTAGATATGAAGTACTTAGGACTACTAATAAGTCCTGCGGAGCGGGAGGAATCAATGAGGCGGTGGCGGCGCCACAGGGTCGCCTTGTCATTATCAATCATATATCTATAGTGTTGGGTTTACTAATGTTTGGGCGATTTTCTTTTGGCAACTTTATACTACCACATTTATCCCATATTTTAATTTGGGTGAAGTTTTATTTCTTCACTCTACGTTTCGCACTGATATCAATTTCCAACTAATGATTTGATAAATTATTGTTAAGAAAATTGTTATTTAGGATTTGTCAAAATGTAATTGAATGTATTCGGCAGTCAATATTATGATTGCCATAGGAACAGTTCTTGTCTGGCGCTTCGCCAGCCACAGCAGTGGCACGCTCGCTACGCTTGCTCAGCTTGTGCGCTTTGGGGTCCCACTTCTAACCTAACCTAACTTAATGTTATGTCGGTAATTTATGTCCTGAGGGTCGTAGTTCCAAACTAACCTGTTTGACTCGTAACAGTTCATTTCTAGCGCTTCGGCGACCTCGGCAGTGGCACGCTCGCTTTGCTTGCTCGGCTTGCATGCTGTGAGGCCTGTGAGGTCGAAGTTCTAACCTAACGTTCTATTCTATCAGCCATTTATCTTCTAAGGGGTTGCAGTTCTAACCTTACTTCATCTACAATGCACTAAATGATTCAGTAATTCTACAAAGTTTCTATTTGCCCAAGTGGCATTCGACGACATGTCATTTGTCTAAACAAATCATTTGCTTCATAAATTGATACATTTTAAGTTAATTGAAGTAAAATATTATAACATCAAAATGTTGCCAAATGTGAAAAGTGCTAAGTAAAGTTATGACAACGATTGGTTTTGCCAAATGAAAATTCTGCGAAAAGTTGGGTTAGAAGTAAAATTTGGCAAAAGATAGAATATATTGCTGAAACGGCAGAACCCCATGGTATTCTTACGGAATAACATCACTGATTTTGCTTTTCCGTGCCCAACCACCGTGTGCTGCATGATAATGATGGAGAGCTTTATCAGTAGTATCTGAACTTGTTATAGTTGTTTATCAATATGGATGTAGAAAATATTATTATACATAACATTTAAGGCCGGCAACGGACTTGTGACTCCTCTGGTGTTGCAGGTGTCTATAGGCGACGGTAATCGATTTTTATTAGGCGATTTGTCCCCTCTTTTGCCCCTTATGACAAAGAAAAACCTCAATATCTATTTAGCTTACCTAAACGTTTCAGATCAGCTTAATTGCTTGCTTCAAAGTGCATGTGAAAAGTGTCCTGTAACATTTGAATTGGACCAATTTTAAGTCAAATGTTCGCTAGAAGTTCTCAAATGACAACCTGGAAAAGCTCTTAGTGACAGGAAAGATTCAAGGAAGAAGACCAAGAGGAAGGAGCGTCATGAGCTGGACCGATCAAATTCGAGACACAACGGTCACCAAGTTTCCGGACGCCATGCTGTCTGCAGTAGATCGAAATAAGTGAAGAACGATCGTCCGAAGAGTGATAAGTAGAGGTCACGACCCTCAGCAATGAGGAATATGACACGAAAAGAAGAAGAAGAAGCCAACTGTTCGCTACAAAGCCGTTTCAGAAGCGAAGTAACAATTTTGCAATGCTTTAGGCCTTATTTCCTTTTCGTATGTTAATCAATAATAGTCTGAATAGCCAAAAATAGTCCGCTCATGAACAGATTACATTTGAATCACCTATTAAAGTTATACATATATTGCATCATTAAAGTGTCAGTCGCGATTTATGTCAAGGATTTGTAATTAACCAAATTCAAAATATTGCTGCTTAATCCTTCGTTCTTTTTGCGTAGATAATAAATACAGAATCCTATTGAAAAAAAAAAGAAACTTGATCACTGTGAACAGTTTTGGCTTTATTACGCAAAAATTACTTGAAATTCGCGGAATATTGAGTCTTTGTTTACATCAGTGATATTGACCAAAAGTTGTCATTACCAGTAAAATAAATTAGTACCAATTGACAACATGGCGTGGGCTGATAAACGACCTGTATAGGTACTTATTATGACAAAAAAATCAAGGTATCTAATCAACATTTTCGCAGCTATACAGTAAATACGTGCGACAGTAGCGGATAATCCTGTATTCGGTCACAGTTCCTAAACAACGTATAATTCGAAATTAAGTTTTAAAATTCCAAGAGATCCGGCAACCTTACAGTCTTCGTCTAATGAAAAATGTTTTTTGTTTGGCTTGACAATTGTATTTGCCCACCGTTAGCACCGCACCTATACCAACTTTGAAGCGTCGGCGCGTAACATTAAAACCCAAAATTGGTCGACGCAAGCGTTGAAAAACATATTTTTTTCAGGTATTTCGTATTGTTTGCAGTGAAATACTCTGCCAAACTTTTGAGGGCTCTTATAAAGTTCGTTTATATGAATTTAAAACGGTGTTTTCTGAACAAGCCGGGATTTGGATGAATAACAAATATTTTGGTGACATTTTAACAATGTACTCGTAGCGACAGATCCGTAGATATAGGTTAGGTTCAAGGTACTTAAGTATTACAAGGCATTTATTAAGTCAATCAATAGGTACCTACGTAATTTTGACGACGCGGCTGACGCAGTTTGGAGTGTGACTGCCTACTGAGGCGATGGTCTTTGGTTCGAATCCCGGCAAGGGAAAATATTTGTGTAATTAACTCGTATAGCGTCTACAACCTAGTCAGAAAATCATTTCAAATTAGTTTTTGGATTTAAACAAATAATAATATTTGTTTAACTTCAAAGTTCCATATTTCAAAGGACTTATTTTTTGTTCTTTATTGGAAAACATAATTTAATTATTGAACGACGCGGTTGGCACAGGTTTTAGTACACCTGCCTACTGAGCCTATTAAATGAGGTTAAATGCACCCAAGACATTATTTATCAAACAATACTTTATTGCACACAAATAAAAGTAAACATCACCTAGATTCAAAATTAATAAATCCCCGATACAAGTGGCTGGTCAGCATGAGGCCCTCTTTTAATGAGTACTCTACCTGACTACTAAACCTGAACATAACAACAATTTGGAATTCTTAGCTTCTATGTTGACTGAGATTCGATCACTTGGTCACTAAAAGCTGAATATCTGGAAGACGAGAGCTCCGATTTTAATCAAACAAAGCCAAAAAATATCTCGACAAGCCAGGCTTTCGATTATCAAAACTTTACCACAGACAGACACACAGATACACATGTCAAATTTAAAACACACCTCTTTTTCATCGAGGGTTAAAAAATATTTAAACGCTCGTGTTCAATGTTTTGGCTATTGTGGTATCTATTGAAGCTAAATTATATTTTTAGCATTAAATCCGCAGCGCCATCTATCCGGAAATGCATTAAGCATGTGCTTATTGCATTGCACACCTAATGCAGCAGTGATCATAGAGATGGCGCTGTTATATAACCAATGCTTCTTTTTAGCCCCGACGAAAAAAGAGGGGTGTCATAGTTTAACATACGTGCACCTGTGTGTGTCTGTGGCACGGATCCCAAATGGTTAAACCAATTCAGTGCGAACTTATTAATGTAAGGTGTACATCCCAACTAGCAAAGTAGTGATAAAATAAAATGTTTTAACACTAAATAATGATATAAAAGTCGTATAATAGTAACTCGGAGCTGCTATGTTGTATATTGGCGACTTGTATCATCATCTAGCTGTATAATATTATACAGCTAAATCGTGATAAGAATTGACGACATAAACGTTTACTGGACTTCTTAATACGGCACATATAACACAGCTGCACAACAGTATCCCTAACTGTGATTTAGAGCAATTTCGTTGCATATCAGATAAATACAGTGCCTGTATACAGCTAAGTAACTCTATTGTGGCTTTATGCGCTGCAATATCGCTGGTGATATATCAGTGCACTAATGGAGCTAACTCGAGATATATAAGAACATAACGCAGCTGATATGCGTCTAAAGTATCATATAATGGCGTTTCCTTAACACCAGCAGCATAAAGTTGTTTAAAGATCTACATTAACACTAAACAGTTGCAAATATACTTTTTAAGACCTTTTATATCATCAGTGACATATAAACATTATTGTTACTAATATAACGCTAAATAAATGTATATCAGCTGTTGTAACCTCATTTATAGGATCTTTATGATAGTCAAACCAGCATCGAGAATTCGGAAGTTGGTTCCGTAGATACAAAAAATGAAATCTTAACAGAACCTTGTTTAGGATACCAAGATGACTTGTTTGCGACTGACAATTTTGATGACAATGGAGAAGATGAAAACATATTCTTCCACAGCCATTCAAATTTGTTAAGTTTTATGAAATTACTTCTGCTTGAAAAACAGTAATTGACCGAAAATAATAACCACTTTCATTTCAAGCAAATGAGTTGAACAATATTGAAGATACTTTATTTATTACCTAAAGGTAGGTACAGTAGGGGGTTTTACCAGTTTTATTAAGGAACCCGAAAGTGTTTGGTAATGGCGGTGGGAAACTGTAAATTTGTGATATATCGGTAACCAGAACACATTTTAGATACATATTGGTGACTTTAAATAATTTGCTATGTTAAATATTTTTTATTTAATTAAATATTCAATATTTAATAGGGGCATGAAAAAAACACAAATAATATGCTATTATTACATCAATAAAATTTTGAGCGCATGAGAAATTAACCGTTATGCACGTACCTAAAAGCAACTTGACACTACTTACTAACACAAAAATAGTTTGCTATTTTATTATACTT
Source organism: Apotomis capreana (assembly GCA_947623375.1). NCBI lineage: Eukaryota > Metazoa > Arthropoda > Insecta > Lepidoptera > Tortricidae > Apotomis > Apotomis capreana. The sequence continues at coordinate 60,677,010 of OX392498.1, read as the reverse complement.
ACAAAACTGTTAATTGTAAGGTCTTATTTTTTCATACAACTTTATTTACACATAACACTCAGTATTTAGCACTAATGATATGCGATATAAAAGAATCCCTAATAACAATATAACAACAAGCAGCTCTATATCAGTATTGCTGTTACTTTGTTATCATAATTTAGTGATATAGTGATTCAGGCACCATTGGTGTAACGCTAAAGAGATTCATAAAATATTGTAGTATCATGGATATACATCAAAGTAGTGACGTGCGGTGCCAAAATACACATGATATATCATCAAATAGCTGTAAAACTGGGGCCACTTCCCAGTGATAGAGATGTTTCTATCACGGATATAAAACTGCGTCTGTCACTGATTTACAGCTAAATTTGGTTCAGTTTTGCTAGTTGGGATATAAGTGAGTACAAAACGTGTGTTTCATTCCTGAGGTGATGGCGAATGCTCACGGTAGGCAGCACCCTAGAGTCGTCTATGGAAATGGTTACTTGAATGTCTCCGAAGTATGCTGCTGTTATTGTAACTAGTTACTTGATAATCCGCCAATTAATAATTTCCGTATCCGTCAATATCCGTCAATAATTAGACAATATTAAAGTTAAGAATTCGTAAAGTAGTGGTTTTGTTAAGTTTTAGTAGCATTTTCTATAACCCTCAATAAAATGATCACCGGCTACTTGTTTCGGGAGGTTTTGAATTCCTAATTAAGGTTTTCTAAGCACATTATTACGTTTTAAAGTAAAAAATGCCGTATCTGAGAGTACTGCCTATATTAAATATAAAAACTTAGTATGATTTATTTATTTATCGAAGAGCTGGTAGTTTCCTCACACAACGCATCAGCATTGCGATTCAGCGAGGCAATGCTGCCAGCGTCTTCGGGACCATGCCGCGGGGGCACAGTTTTGTAGATTTATTTTAGCTTAATTTAATTTATTTTAGATTTTAAACTCAGCATTATTTAAATACAAGAACGTACTACTCAGGTATTATGAAGGCGCGTACATTATGCTACTTTGGTCCAAAACGTAAACGGACCATATCCAAGAATAAAACAAGACACCACAGGTTATGTCCTTGTAAATGTAACTTGCCGACGATCGACATTTTTTTTTATATTGTATTTCGACGGCAAAAATCCCTTCAGCCAATATTATTGCGAACTGTCAATAAAAAAAAAACACTGAAAAACCTACAGTTTGTAGATCCTAACCATGAGCCTGAGCATGAGCCTTACCATGCTTACGAGTTGTGAGCGTGTCTTCTATACAAATAGTCGGCGAACTCGTACTAAATTCGCTCGCAAATCGCACGAGTGATAAGGCCTTTACAGCAAGGAATATCGAAACAAAATATAATTTAATGGTCTTCCCAAGATGCTACAAGCTAACCGACTATCATGGTATGGGCACGTGGTGCGAAGAGAGGATAGCCACGTAACCAGAAAAGCGTTAAGCATGCATGTGGACGGACAGCACCGTCGTCGAATCGCAGCCACTTCGTGCATTCGTCACGGGCACACGGTATAGGTTTAAACCACTATGAACCTATACCGGTTGCCACGAATGCACATGCTAGTTGCACGTATGATGGCAATGCTTGTCGCTTACCCGTGCTCTAAGCCAGCCCAGCACGGTACTTAAAGTTCGGTACCAGCGGTCTGAATGAATGTGGACGGATATAGAAGAAGAGGAAGTCCAAAGAAAAGATGGATAGATTGTGTGAGAGATGATATGAATAAGAAGGAAGTAAACCACGAGATGATGAGTAATAGGGAAGAATGGAGGAAGAAAACATGCCGCACCGACCTTAAATAAATGGAATAAGGCCAAGGGAATTATGGTCTTCCCAAAATTGTTCTTAGCCTATTGTCTCCTCCTTGGGGCTTGTGCACAAATCACGTGAGGTTCGAAAGGGGGGTCACGAAAAAATCACAATATATCACGTTGGGGGAGGGAGGGGTATAAGGAGACCTCACGTGTATTTTTCTACAGTGAACGAATTAAGAAAAAAAACGATAATTTTTCTCGGTTTCGTTAAAAATGAATCTCCACTTGTTAAAAACTTCAAAATTCTATTCTACGGAATTCTGGCGAAAAAAAATATACGCGAGGTAGTGAGGGGGAGTGGGGGTTAGCAAAGAACCTCACCAAATATCACCAGGGGGTCAAAAAGTAGCCGCAAAAACCTCGCGTGGATTTGTGCACAAACCCTTGGCGATTTCACGAACATCGAGAGAGTGAACCATCTGAACTTGTGCTGTTGTATAGTCTCCGCCTCCAGGCATCGCCTTGCCCGAGTTCGGTCCATTTCTCAAACAATAAGAACTGAACTATTCCCAACTCAGTTTCTCATCTTGCCCGTCCTGAATAGAAAACTTCTATACTCGTATCAAAATACAAAACGTCTTAAGTTCATATCTAGAGTATAGCGGTCGCGTCTCTCTTGAAATTTTGCAAAAGTTAGCTGCATTGATTAAGTATCTTGAGTGTATTTATTGGTAAACCAGAAGTTTTACCCAACGGAAGAATAGCCATAACTATGTTTGTGAGCTGTACGGTGTCCAGTGTCCACTTCTTTTATAGAAAAATACTCCATCGAATGCTTAAGGGGACGGGTAATGCAAAACTAGCGCCACTTACGAATTTTTATCATATCTTCCAAACCAGATAAATTTTCAGTAATTGCAAGATATTAGGAGTTGGAAAAACACCTTTAGTGTTTATTAAATCATTATAGGTACGCAATTTCTTGTTCTTTAGTTGTCTCTAAAAACTTGCCCAAAACTATTGTGGCCGCTTTTGACGTGAACAAGTTTTGTAAGGTAAACTACAGTGAAAAAATTGTATATAGTGATTTAATAAATATTAAAGGTGTTTTGCTAGCTAACTTCAGCTATTTCTAAAAAAATATCGGATAATGAAGGTATAAGAAAAAAATCGAAAGTGGCGCTAGTTTCGCATTACCCGTCGCCTTAAGAACAAGAATTTTCATTTCATTGACAAATTTTTCCTCGGCAGTCATATATTTTTCAGAAATCTTGAAAATGTCAACATGTAGATTAGGTTAGGTTAGGAAAGGTTTGTGCGGTCCACAGTAGAATGCGCAAGCGAACCTGTGGGTCTCACCTAAGGCGATATGGAGGGAAAACGCGCTGGGTTTTTAGTGGGTAAACCGGATCTTCCCGGGAGCCCCACATACCCGTTCCGAACCCCCGATCGGACGGGATGCGTAATGCATTTTCCCAGCGGGAAGAAAGAAAAAGGTTAGGTTTATGTTATAATTATAACGTTCCAAATTACAGTTCTCTCGAGTTGTTTCGCCCGAAACGTGATACTTCGAAACCTGACATGTCATTGCGTGTTTGAGAAAAAATAATTACTTACATGTAGGTTTTTGAATCTGTGAGGAATGCATAGCTGGTCCACTGGCAAGGGCAGGGCCCCGCAGCTCGGCCAGCATACCGCAATCTCGTTTGATTGAGACTCCTCTTCAGGGTTCACAACGGCGTCTGAAACAAAAAAAAACACGTGATACATTTACATGGAAAAAGTTAAATCTCATTTCACATACCGCCTGTAAATTAAAACATAGATTCTTCTCTTGAAACTGAACAACATTTGTTAAGCAACTTCTGAAAATAACGTTTATTAAAGGATGTTTTGTAGAATAATGTTGAGAAAAAGCCATGTATTGCGAAATATGCGACATTAGTAGAGTGACAGCTGCTATGTCTATGCTCAAAGAATGTCAATTGTGGACGACGTACATTGAAAATACAATTTAATTTGTTTCAAATAATTAAATTTTGAAAAATTTCCTTTTTAAGAAAGTTGCTGATCAAATATTGTTCCGTTTCAAGAGTAGAATCTATGTTTTACCTCGGTATGTAACACTCGGTATAGCCCAAGAGGGGGTTTTACAGCCCACTAGGTACCTACTAATAATTTATCTAACTGGCAACGACAAATTATTGATAACTAACTTTAAACAAGAAAGACCAATGCTTCCATTTTGAAGAAACTAAAAGTGACTACCAGATTATCAACCATCGTCATACAAAGAGTGCTGGAATACTTTGGGAACATATTCAGAAGAGAAGACGATAATCTGGTAAAATATCCACGGGAAGAGGCCTCGGGGCCGCAGCCCGATGCGTTGGTGCAACCCACAGACCACCCCCACTAGACGGAGCATGTAAGGCGACCCGCGCGCACCAATGATATGGTACGGCAGAACATTAAAGTATCAACACGGCGACCACCGTTTAGTTGCGTCAATGTTTATGACCCATGCGTACGTCAACGAAAAAATAAATTAAATAAATAACATGGTAAATTGTAGTGTTAAGTGGTGTAGAGAGACCTCATAAACATGGACGCAACTAAACGGTGGCCGCCGTGTTCATACTTTAATGTTCTGCCGTACCATATCGTTGGTGCGCGCGGGTCGCCTTACATGCTCCGTCTAGTGGGGGTTGTCTGTGGTGCTACCAAATCCGCACTGCACATGACTCCTACTTCCACAACCCGCTCAAGGTGGCCGAGGACCGTGGAAGGTGGCGCAATATCATCCGGAGGAAGCTAATCCATGTTGGACGTCATTGTGTGCAGTCCTAAAATATGTTGAATTAAAAAAAACAGTTTTCTGCGTGAATTATGTCAATTAACCCTTTACCGCATATAGAAAAAAAATAGTTGTTTGAATTTGAACCTTGACCTATGCCAATAAGGTCCAAGTTCATATCTGCCATATATGGCTTCGTATGCGGTAAAGGTTTAAGAACAGTTTTTGAAACAAAAATTATCAATGAAAAATTCAAACTCTAATAAATAAATATAAAAAATAATAAATATCGGACAACCTCACACAAATCGATCTAGTCCCAAATTAAGCTCAAGAAGGCTTGTGTTATGGGTACTAGACGACGATATACGTACATATTTTTATATTTATATATATATATATATATAAATATATACTTAAATACATAGAGCAACCATGATCCAAGCACAAATATTCGAGTTTATCGCATAAATATTATGTTTCAAATATATACCAAACCAATGAATCGCAATAGCCCTGTTCTAAGTAAGTAGTAACATGATAATATGATGAAACGCGTTTGATCATAGGGAAAATGTCTAAAACAATCAGCATTTTTGGACTGATGGAGCCTCACCGATCCGGCCGGTGCCGTGCGGTTATATGAATGTGCGATAACCTTTATACTGTGACATTACTGTAGTTACCAAAGGTAAGTGTCCTGACCAGGTATCGTAACCGCTGAGTGCGTCAGCTTAATCCAAACATTTTCACGGAATCACCCCATCCCACCGTAGATAAGTGCAAATTTGTACCAAAGTAAGGTTAGTGTAAAAAAAGGGAATTATCCGCCCCGAGGATCGGGATAAACGGTCCCAATGCTCCCATTAGGTACGAGTACAATACAGTGTTAAAATGGCGTATGAAGCAGAACAGTCGAAGGCGCATGTTACGTTTCATGATAGAGCGCCGGGCTGTGTCGGTTTTAGTGGCGGAGATTAAATCGTAAGCGACTGCGTAAATAGAAAATAGTACAAAAAACACAGGTTCTGTTCACACTGTTCTGAAGGAAAATAATTTTAAATCATAATAAAATACTAAATATTGCTACGTATTGCTACATATTAGTATTAAAATGCCTGCAGACTGTGTCCTAAATTTATCCGTACGTCATATTTGAATATGAACTTTTTTTTTATTTGCACGAGCGTTAAGTAATGGAAACTAAAATTCCCATACAAATTTTGGGACTTTTTTTATTCTTCACATTGAAAATGCTATCGATTCTGAGGGTGAACCCAAAAAAAAAAACAAGTTTTGGAAGAAACAGGGAGTCGGGTTTCTTTCTTTGGGAAACGCTCAAGTCTGTTTTTTAGGGTTCCGTACCCAAAGGGTAAAAACGGGACCCTATTACTGAGACTTCGCTGTCCGTCCGTCCGTCCGTTCGTGTGTCAGGCTGTATCTCAAGAACGGTGATAGCTTGACAGGTTAAATTTAGATGAAGTATTTCTATTGCCGCTATAACAACAAATACTAAAACTAAAATAAAATAAATATTTAAGGGGGGCTCCCATACAGCAAACTTGTTATAGACCGTCCGTCCGTCTGTCACCAGGCTGTATCTCAAGAACGGTGATAGCTAGACAGTTGAAATTTTCAGATGATGTATTTCTATTGCCGCTATAACAACAAATACTAAAAATAAAATAAAATAAATATTTAAGGGGGGCTCCTATACTACAAACTTTCATTATCTGTAAGTTTGTTACGTTGTACGGAACCCTTCGTGCGCGAGTCCCATTCGCACTTGGTGTATTTTTTGTATGTTTGGATGTCCAAACGCCTTTCGGCTAGATCTTGCCTAGAGCTCGCACTTCTCAAACGATACTATACTCATAAAATTTCATCAGTAGGTTCGAATATAGTACATTACGTAACAAGGGTGGTAAACGAGGAATTACAAACGAGTGTCTAGATATTAGAAGCCCGAAACCGAAGGCGAGGGTTTTAATGACACGAGTTTGGAATTCCTTTACCACCAAAGTCACGTACGACATTTTTTTATCACACTTTGGAGGAAATAAAACAAAAAGTAACAAATAGTAGTCAATACCAAAATTAATTACCGCCCTAGGGCGTAATTTACGACTAACAGCATGTAAACCCTTGTTTACGAGCAAGTGTGTTGAAAAGTACATTAAAAAAGAACAATTCAGCTTTTCCACATTTTTAAAAATGGCGGCATAATGGGAATTTAAAACAGACTGGTGATGTCTGCATAGAGCTCACAGATCTACTAGTATAGGAAATATTCCAATATGTTCTACTTCTCCCGGATCTGTCTTACCCCATCTGTCCTGTAGCCATCCCATGAGTTAAAGTGACCGTACTCGCCAGCGACAGCGTAAACGATTTGTATGGAGAATAAGGGTAGGTAAGTACTGATCACGTATTATGTAGTGACCTGAAATATTTGTCCGTGGGTGTACATCGAATTCGAGCAGGTCGAGTGGGGCATAAACCGCAGACTCGTAAAATGGCGCGTCGTATCGGCATCCGATGGTTTACGATTGATATTAGTATGTTTTATTACTTTAAGGAAGCCGCAGAAAAGTGGCGCCATCTCTGATTCAGAAATTGTAGAAGAAAAAATACAACGCATTTAACCGGCAGCAAAACAAATACGGTTCTTCAAGAGGGACTCTCCTCGAAATTGGTTTTTAAAGAGTCGGCAACGCGCGTGTGTGCTCCTGGCGTCGCAAGCGTCCATTAATAAAAAAATAAAAATAATATCTTTTTTGGGTTGCTCAACCCCTCGTATGCTTAGACACGTATCCGTGCCAGTTCATGAACTGCCTAAGCACGGATACGTTCTAATATTTGAAGCGGGCTGCATACAATGACGTAAATCAGCCGCACCCGAGCGTCAAATTCTGAATTGGTTGCCGCATACGAGGGGTTAATCTGCGAGAACCCCTCTGCAGGTAAACGCCTCTTCCAAAGTAAGCCAGTCTTCTCTAGACTGTGCTAATTGCAACCAGTTTGGATCGGCTGTCTTGACTATTTCGTCCTCCGATCTCTTGCGTGGTCTTCCCTTTTTTCTTTTTCCTACTGGACCCTTCCATGCTGTCACACTTTTTGTCCATCTCTGGTCTTGGAGACGAGCCACATGAACCGCTCACTTCCATTTTAGAGCAAGTGCTTTTGCTAGTCCATCTGTAACCTTTGTGACGCTAGCGTCCAGAGGCAGCGGTTTCTGCTTAACAGCAGGCGGATGCATGCTTACCACCGTCGTAGTATTCAAAAATATATATTTATACAAGTGTAACATAACCTTAGCTACAAAAATAATAATTTGCAGCTAAATTAATAAGTTCGGAGTCTATTCTCGGGGTGATAAGTGCCCAATGTTATTACTTTCGCTGACAAGTTCTTTATACTTTAGCTGTCGGTAGTCAACGCAAGATGCCAGGTAAAATCTGCTAGATAATATCCAGAAATTTTGACACAGTGGCAACTCGAATCAAAATCTATAAACGAGTGAAAAGCATACAATTCGAATCCATTTAAAAAGTTTATGTAATAAAAAATCACGTATTTTACGCGTATTAAACTTTATAAAATGATTGCCAAGTTTTGTGATAATACTACAAGTAAACAAACTGAGTCTATCTGTCTATCTATATATTCTATCTTACAATTTATTTCCATGATATAATATTTAAGTATTCGGTTGAGTACTTAATAAATTCGTTTAGAAACCTAGTCAGCGCTTGAAAGTGAAGCCAGTTTTGGCTAGCCACGGGCTAAGTTCCGTCCGTGTGCGCATCTGTCCCAACGTCAAGCTCACAAGCAACACGACTCTATGATTGGTTCGTGGACACGCACACATAAAACTGAAAGCTTCATCTTTCACAAATCTGTTGTTGAAGACTCGTTCTAGGCGTACTTATTCTAAGCTTCAGTAGTAGATGAACACCCAAAATTCAATTATACTAAAAGCGGTAAAACAAGGTGCAAAATAAAAGCCCGTAAAAGTGACCTATATTTGGAAACGTCAAGAAATCCTAATTTAATATCGGCCTCAAATTTAAGGCGGCACGCAAACTTTTCTGGCGCTCCGCTCCTCTATATGAAGAACGGCCAATGTGCTTCAGAAGGTACATAAAATACGGGCCTTTTAACCTAAAATGGCAGATTTATTTTATTATTTAAGTACAAACGACGTGAGCGAATAACTGTTATCTCCAATCTCGGGCAGTTATGGTGCGAACCCTCGTCGGACTCGTAAAACTCGTAGTGATGTCGCGAGTCCGCTCGAGTCTCGAGCTGGCTCGATTGTTAACTTGAATAACTGCAAAGCTATGAGGATGGGAACATTACATGGAACGGTTCGTGAATCGGTGGGTAGTGTCCCGCTTTTTGTGTTTGTTTTGACGGGGGCACTACCTTTCACCAGATCTGCAATCTCGGGCAGTGATAGTGTGAAACCCTCGTCTGACTCGTACCTAACACTAATCCGCTCAAGTCTAGAGTTGAATCGATGAAAACTCAAATAGTTATCTGCAAACACGGGCAGTAGGTACTTAATGGAGTCTGTCATTTGACTCCTACAATTCTTAGTGATCGTGGTTTGAGTTTCGAGTTACTCGAAACTGAGTTACTTAACACTAATCCGCTCGAGTCTAGAGTTGAATCATTTGAAAACTCAAATAATCTCTCAAGTTATCTGCAAATACGGGCAAATACTTAATGGAGTCTCTCATTTGCCTCGTACAATTCTTAGTGATCTTCGTTTTAGTTTCAAATTACTCGAAACTGTGTTACCTAACACTAATCCGCTCGAGTCTTGAGTTGAATCGATTAAAACTCAAATAATCTCTCAAGTTATCTGCAAACACGGCACGGGCAAGTACTTAATGGAGTCTCTCATTTGCCTAGTACGAATTCTTAGTGATCTTGGTTTGAGTTTCGAGTTACTCTACACTGAGAAAGTTTAGCATTTTCTAGAAAGAGAAGAAATGGCTCTCACTCGAATTTAATATCACACAAAACGCGACAGCACTACAGTAGCGCCATTTGGGCAGTTAAATCGTTCCGCTCATTGGAATAACGTCGTATGCGTCCTTACAGGATCAGTGATTTGCGTCTTTTCGTTTAATGGTGTGAAATGATAATAATGGGTACGCCAGTGTACGTTTCATTGCCGAGTCATTACTGTTAGAGGCCGTCGGAAAGGTGCGTGAGGTAAGTTAGTATGGATGAAGAGCTATAGGGTTCCTATCGATGGTTTCGTCACTTTAGGCATTAGGGTGCGGGCCGTCCGTAAGATAATGAGATAAAGCGAATTAAATAGATTTTTCTCAACCACGTAATGAAATATCGTCATAACGTGCGTTATAACAAGCTTTCAAGTATCACGTTTCAAGCGGAACAATTCGAGAGAACTGTAAAGGAATTTCCTACAAAATTGAAGGCCTAGGCTGGGAGGAAAGGTTTTTTAAACATGGCGTCTGTGTTCATGAACAGGCTAAACAGCTAAATTATACCTATATTTTTTTGAGTTGTGTATTTTTTTTTCTTTGCATATGTTTGAGAAAAGCAATACCTACATAGTGGCTTTGACGTGGAAAGGGCTTGCCGGCTTCGTATCACTATCCGTCTATACACCTAGTTTATACCTACATAAGTACTCACCCGGCAAGCCCTTCTTTCCCGGCTAATGTACTTTAATGTTTCATCATCACTTTACTTGAGATTGAAATTGACTACACATGCTTGCTTCATTATTTTACACTATAAGACCTTGCAATTCTATTTTAAAATGGCCAAAATCTGTAATTTTATGCGTTTTCAATCAACCACCACGCCTCCGCCTTTTTTGACCCCCGATAAAAAAGAGGGGTGTTATAAGTTTATTACGAGTATCCGTGTGTCTGTGTATATGTGTGTCTGTATGTGGCATCGAAGCTCCCAAACGGATGGTACGATACAAATGCGTTTTTTTAATCGAAAACCTAGTCTGTCGAGATGGATTTTAGCCCATTTGGTTGTATCTAAGGTTTATTAAATTGTGAATTGAGGTTATTGCAATATTTAGACAACTGAATCGTCAAACTATAAGCGGCTCACAAAATTTAACAAGAATCGGTTGAGTAATAAATAAATAAATATTATGGGACATTCATACACAAATCGACCTATTCCCAAACTAAGCAAAGCTTGTACTATGGGTACTAGACGACGATATACACTATATATAAATACATATACAGATAACATCCATGACCCAAGAACAGATATTTGCCCCCGCCGGGATTCGAACCCGGGACCGCGGGCTCAGTAGGCAGGTGTCTGCAAACTGCGCCAACCGTGTCGTCTAATGAATAATACGATGTATACGAGTATACGAGATCATTCAGACAAAAATTATTGTCCGAGCTGAAACGACCCGCATCGCTCGGTGAGCAAACAAAAATCCCATTCGCTCTTCAGTTCCGTGTACCGAGATCCCTCATGGAGACCGATGCGCGATTAACCTTCGTTGACGCATGCGCATGACTGGCGCGTTCGTGCGTCCCATCGGGCATAGTGCTCCCTTGCGACGCGTATGTACGTCGATAGCTAATATATTATGCACTCGCTGTATCAAATACGGACATGCGACGACTCGGAGAAGCCACGACATTGTGCGACCGGCGGCAAAAACAAAACCATACTGATGTAATGTACCTAATGTACGATTCTCATTGACCGGACCGGGTCGGCTCGGCTGCCGCCGCGTCGCAACGGGCGCTCTGGCAGCCGGCAACGGCCGACAGCGTCAAGTGACCGGGTCGGGCGGTTTCGGATGCCGCCACGTTCCAGCGGACGCTGGAGCGCCCGGCAGCAGCCGACTGCGTCCGTCCGAGCGATTAATGTACAATTCACATGGACCGGGCCAGGCCGGATCGGCTGCCACCGCGTCGCAACGGGCGCTCTGGCAGCCGGCAGTGGCCGACCGCGTCCAATGACTAAGTCGGACGGGTTCAGCTGCCGCCAGGTTCCAGCGGACGCTAGAGCGCCCGGCGGCAGCCGACTGCGTCCGTCCGAGCGATTAAATTCTAGGGCGACGGACGAGCGAACGGAGCCGATGGCGCGCGGCGGTAACCGAACGGAGCCGATGGCACGCGGCGGTAACCGACCGGAGCCGATAACGTGCGACGACAGCCGAGCACCTCCGTCCGCGTCCGCAAGCGCCCGATCGGCCGGCAGCGGCGCCAATAACATTCGCATATGGGATCTGACTGTTGTACAGATGCTCTACATTCCTTTGGCAACAATTTAGATGCGCTTGAGCGCGCGCCGAATCCGCCCTGTCAGTGGGAATCGTACTTAGCATGCCACGAAACGCCGGTGCCGGTCTAGCGGGTTGTTGTGGCGTGGCGAGCGGCGGGAACAAAATGTATCGGCGACTAGGAAAGATGCCACGTCTTCAGAGCGGCGCGGGCGGCGGTTCGTGCGGACGGATCGCGCGGTGTACGTGGTTGCGTCTACACTGAAGTGGAGAGACGTGCGGAATCGACCAATCACACGAAGTGGAGCTGAGATACAGATTTCAACTCGGGTGATTGGTCTAATCCGCACGTCTCCTCTCCGCTTCAATGGAGACGCACCATAAGACCGAGTTCGTGGCATCTCCCAGCGGTAAGCGTTTGAGCTGAGCGAGAGATCCGAGCCTGGCGCCCATACGAGTGAGTGAGACACAAGTACCGCTGTCTCTCGCCGCTAAAACCAAAGTCATGGCCAGGCTGTCAATATTTATTAAGTACAATGATATCGTGCACTATATCTCTACGTACCTAGTGGATCTACGAGCTGTATACCTCGCGTGTTTGTTTGGAAATGGCTGAATAATGTCCTTTTTAACTCCCAACAAAAAAAAAGGGTGTTATAAGTTTAACTTGTGTATATTTGTGTTCTGTCTGTGGCATCGTAGCTCCCAAACGGATGGACCAATTTGAGTGCCTTTTTTATCAAAAGACTTGTCCGTCAAGATGGTTCTTAGCTATTATATGTTTGGTGGAAATAAGACCAGTAGTTTCCAAGATAATAATAAAAATAACCCTAGTTTTAATTGGCACAAGTGACATGTTCTCAGCCAATAATGAAGCTAAGAATTCCAAATTTGCATTCCATTTTCTATAGCACTCATTTTATGAGGGTCTCATAATGACCAGCTACTTGACGTGTCGGGGTGTATTAAATATGTACCTAATTATTGGTTTAAACTTAAACTATTTTGACACATTAATTAAACATTTTTTTTTTTATAAAAAACAGACTATTGCTACCTATGAAAACAGATGTCACGCATAAAGCGTTTCTAATCTTTACCCCTCATTTAATTTCATTTATTCATTGTACCATGGTTGTTTACGAGATGTTACACTTGTTTGAGTCTTTTACATGGGCCCTGTTAGGGCATAGCAATATCTTAAAAATTAGACTTAAACTAGGCTTACGTGCATTAAAATACTTAGTGATAGATCACCAAATACAAATTTAGCAAAATTAAATTACTTTGTATTGAAATTAAATTGTATGAAAATAAATTACTTATAGGTACTAGACTTGTTAATTAAATATTAGAACCAGTAAAAATAGATGATATGCGGTATAAGTACATTTTATCATTTCATAAGTATTAAAGTATATAGGAAGATAGAATTTTAGTTTAGATCGTCTGTTAAAAACTCGTTAACTGTATAATAGCATTTATTTAGTACGAATTTCTTCCAATGGTTTATGAAAATTGTGTCTTTTGTGTGTTCTTTTATTGTGTTTGGATTTTTGTTGCTACCATCTTTATATTGTCTCAAGAGGTAGAAGTGTTTCCTAACGAAGACGCCCACTTCCATGAGGTATAAATACGGTAACATGAGCAACTTATGTTGGATAAAGTAAGGTCGACAGCTATTTGGACTTCGGATATTCATAACGATACGTACGCATTTTTTCTGTAAGACGAAACGGTCATGGAACTCCACGCTCTCCCCCACAAGATGACTCTGTAATTAAGCCATGCCTGTGCGAAAGCGTGGTATGCTGATAGTGCACATTTAAAACTGGCATTAATTTTAAGTACCTACGCTTAATGCGTATAGAAACTTTGACATGTTTGTTTTTATGTTTTGAATATGTGGTTTCCAGTTCAGGTTTGAGTCAACACTTATACCTAAAAGCGTCAATTGCTGCACTTCTTCAAAGTTTTTATTTTCTACCTCCCTTCATCTGTCTGTCTATGACTTGTTTAACTTTTATGACGTGCCAGTCTGTCAAATTGCCATGCCGTGTCGCCAGTAAGTCGCTTAAACGACGTCAGTGTAATATAAACTTGTTCTCATAAAAATCTCGTAAAAATGCTATAAATTTCTGAGTGGCGAGCAACTAAGATGTTATCAAGTAAATTAATTAATTATTCGGTTTAATTTAACAATTCTTGAGAAGATTTTGATGTTGAGTTTTTGTTTTTTCTTGTTGAGTTTCTGTCATGACGGTTAAGGGAAAGATAAGACAACTTGAATCGTCTGTCCTGTAAAAAATTACAAATGTGTATAGATAGCTAGTTTTTAGGATTCCGTACCCAAAGGGTAAAAGACGGGACCCTATTACTAAGACTCCGCTGTCCGTCCGTCTGTCTGTCCGTCTGTCACCAGGCAGTTGAAATTTTCACAGATGATGTATTTCTGTTGCCGCTATAACAACAAATACTAAAAGCAGAATAAAATAGATATTTAAGGCGGCTCCCATACAACATACGTGATCGGTGTCGTTAACTTTGCACCTCATTTGTATCCGGCGCCATACATACCAGGTGCAAACTTATCCCAGCCAGTTAAGATGTGAAGTTAAGTGTGGAAGTGTTTGTACCTACGGAACCCTCGGTGCGCGAGTCAGACTCACACTTGGCCGGTTATTTTTTTGGTATTTATACAAAATCTTTTGATATGTTAGGTATCTACTTTTATAAAATTCTAGATTTGTATTTAAATTCAGTTTTCTACAGCGAGGGGTCATGATTGGAAAAATCTTAATAGCGCAATGCAGGATCATCTTTTGTTTTGCATGGGCGCGTGGCGCCATCTGTTGGATTTATTTTTTGTAGCCCGTCATACCGAAACGCCTGGATGAAGGATAGTAAATAACCTTTCACCTAACTACAATAAAAAAGTATACGCAGACAAAGTTGCTGACATTTCGATTTGTCCTATCCTAAGTCTGTCTTGGAGGTATCCTTTGTCTGTATAAGACAAATCGAAATGTCTCCGTACTCTGAAATAATTCACATAAAACTACCAACAAAATAAATATTTCTCTTCCATTTGTTATGTCGAACAACGCAGACTTATTTCTTGTTGCCTTTACCCAGTGTTTTTTCTAGGAATAATACATTATTTCTTATAATATTATGCTACGGAGGCAACGGCAAAATAATTGGATATCGTTAACATTTTTATAACAATGTTTTATTTTTAACCAACCTCCAAAAAAGGAGGAGGTTCTATATTCCACTGTATGTATTTTTGTATGTATGTTTACCGATTACTCCGCCAACTGTGGACCGATTTTATTTATTTTTTTATTTGAAAGAGTATACTCCTGATGTGGTCCCATTATAACCGAGTTGGGATCTGACGATGGGATCCTAGATAGATAGACATCTCAAATTTTTTATAGGCACTCATAATGTTTTTCATATATTTTCTAAGGCTATTGAAGTATTTGCATATGGTAGTCATTATCTTATCATGCTGAGCTGATGATGGAAGGTACAACTCCTTAATGGTTCAGAGTTAAAAAATACATGTATTATAGGTAGGTCCGTTAAGACTGTTAGTCATATTCTTTATAGTGTGTTCGTGAGGTAGTCCCCTTATTGTCACCAAGTCAGGATCTGATGATGGAATCCCAGGGGAATCGAGGGAAGCCCTCAAATATTATATGCACTAACAATGTTTTGTATATTATATTTTTCTAAAGTTATTCAGTTATTTTCATCTGGTTGTCATCATTTCATGATGCTGAGCTGATGTTGGAAAGTACAACTCCTTAACGGTTAGGAGTTAGAGGATAATTCAAACGAGATGCATGCAAATAAGACCCGATCACCCGGCCATAAGTATTTTATTTGAATCACTAAAAAGTCAAAAAAAAAAAAAAAGAAGCGACAGATTACTTTTGAATTACTTTTTGATGTCAGTGCCAAACCTCAATATATAATATTTAAATATCGAACAAAAATACTCGCAAATACCTAATGGTAATCATTAAAGGCATTATGCGCGGAATCTTTTTTCATAGTAATAATTGAGTGGAAATAAAATTAACAAAATAAGCACCGACTTCAAAAAGTGATTCAAATGTAATCGGTACATGAATGGGTATATTGGCTTTTCAGTCCTTTTTTTGTTAATTTTTTTTAAAGTATCTTATCGACTTTCTTTTAATGTGTATAAATACAGTACACATTTTTAGAAAAGTGCCATCTCTCTCGCGGTCCTTGCACTTGCTGTAAAGCAATGGCATCTGGGGATCGTGCGTGCAAACGTACATCCTAGGGTATTGCATATGCGCATAAGCATTTTAAACACATATGACGCAGAGGGCGCTCCAGTAGCGAAGAGTTATGAAATCAAAGATTGATGTGATAGCTCAGTTGGGAGCGCCGGAAACGTAGGGTCGCAGGTTCGAGTCCTGCTTACATTGCAGTGGATCACATTGCATTTTTCTTTCATAATTTTCCTTTGTGTCAACCTTTTATAACAATGTTATGTCATTATGTGTATGTACTCTTGTGGCTCTGTAAACTGTAGATCCACGAGTCTTTTTGAACATTCCTGAAAAATGTTTTTACATATCAGCCACTTTGAAAAAATCAAAAAAGTGACTAAACAATTCGATATAATTGTCGAACCTTCTAGATGCCTACGCCGTAACATATAAAAAAACTTCTTAATTTTTAGGGTTCCGTACCTCAAAAGGAAAAACGGAACCCTTGTAAGATTACTTTTTTTTCCGTCCGTCCGTCCATCCACCCTTTATCTCAGAAACGCGTAGAGGTATCAATTTGAAATTTAAACCAAATAATCAAGTCGACAGTCTCTTGAAGCTGTAAAAAAATCAAACTTCTAAGTTAACGTAAAAAAAAGATACGGCCGTTAATGCGCAAAAAATATATCTACACTCTCGAGGGAATCAAAACTTGTAGGTTATATACCGTTGACCCACAATTATGAAATTTGGCAAGAAAAACCCTGAAAACGACATATTTCTAATTAAATCATAAAAAAGTCCCTTTCATAAATAATATTTGCACCTCATTTGTATCCGGCATCATACACACCAAGCTCAAACTTAACTTAACCCGACAAGTTAAGATGGGATAAGTATTTGTACGGAACCCTCGGTACGCGAGTCAGACTCGCACTTGGCCGATTTTTTTATAAATGAAGGAGCTCTGAGACAAAACTATACAAGATGATAACCTCCTTTTTTAATTCGGTTGAATATAGACTTGGGTAAGTACCTATATCTGATTGAATTTAAGTTTACCTTATTTACACAAACAGACATTTATTTTCTCGTTTTCCTACAAAACCTGCGTTAAGTAACAAGGTTCCAACCTGTTTCCTTCTTTATGATAATTGACAGCTGAATGTACAACGGACGTGATTCTTAATTAGTTTGTTTCTTTTGCGTTCTAAAATAAATCTGTTTTTTTGTATGAAAACATTTTATTACAAAATTATGCAGACAAAGCCTTACAGTCTTAAAATAAGTAACCTGTGTGTCAATCGGTGGTATCATAGCTTCCTAACGCATGGACCAATTGGCGGTTAGTTAGTAGAGATGGTTTTTACCTATGTTTTGGTGGGAATAGGAATGAAACGCGAATCACATTCCGACGGCTCAGGCACTGTAGGTACATACTTTCCAAAGATGGCCTGATTTTGGTTTGAGGTCTCAGAATTTTGGTTGTAGAGGAAAGTTGGAATTTGGCACGTACTTATAGCCAGATTAGTATCTTATAAGACTTCGGAACAGTTATTAAATAGTCTCACGCAAAACAATATCCGACGAATTTTCTGTTTTCATTACAAAAGTTGGCCCGTTATCGCTAAATTTGTAGCAATTGCTGGCTTTCACAACTTGGTCGTAAACATTCGGCAGTCTTTTAAAGTTTCAATACCAGATACCTACGCTTATATTGAAGACTTTTCGCAGAATGAGTTTATCTACCTATTCTTTCAATTTATTCTAAGTCATCCTTATCAGATTTGTGTAAACAATTCGATTGTTAAAGGGACTATGGGCAATTGCAATAAACGGTTTTTATGGAGAATAGTACAGCGCCCTTAGCGGTGACTTTCTAGAACTACAATTGTCCAGGTAAGGATACACTAGAGATGAGAGTTAGTTGACCAGAGGAGTTACAAGTGCGTTGCCAACCTTTCAGATGGCAGTACAACCTTTCTATGAGGTTCGAAGATTGTATCGGTGAGGCAATATCGGGAATGCGCCAAGCCGACGTTAATATGCTATTGAAGTGTCCATTACCCTTCTACCTATAACTCCTAACACAAGCAAAGATCCCAACGTCGATACAATCTATTCGCAAGTCTTCAAACTAACGCAAACTTCCCGATCCAGCTAATACCACTCCAATCGACAAGAGCGTATATATTTCCCATGATCAGAGATTATTAGTTGTTTTGTGATGGTATCAGAACTGATACTTAGAACGGATAACATTTCAAAGACGACACGATTGTATACAACTCTAAAAAGTTACAAAGAGGACGTTTACGAATTGAATAGCGGTTATAGTAACTAAGTAGAAGGTTGTTAGCAACTTCTATCTATCTACGAGTATCTATCAGTCACAAACGTCCACTGCTGAACATAGGCCTTCCTCGCAGCTCACCATAAGGTGCGATCCTGTGCAGACCGTACCGACTCACTGCAACCCTGCGCTTTCCTACACGTGGTCGCCACTCCAGGACTATGCTGACCTAACAGCCATCCATTCTCGGGGCTACATGGCGTACCCATTGCCATTTCAACCTGGCCATCTTTCACAAGATTGTCGGTTACTGTTATTCTTCTGCAAATATACTCGTTTCTGATTCTATCATGCAGAGAAACTCCGAGCGTAGCACTTTCCATTGCTCGTTACGGGACTCTAAGCCGCCTTATAACTCCCATTGTGAACGAGCACGTCTCAGTTCCGTAAGTTATCAGTCATCAGTTGCAACACGCACTGTTCGAAGTCTTCGCTTCAGGCACTGGAGAAATTTCGAAGACTTTCATCTTTAGGCACTGGGGAATTTCGAAGACTTTCGTCTTCAGACACTGGAGAATTTCGAAGACTTTCGTTTTCAGACACTGGAGATTTTCGAAGACTGAGGAATTTTCGACGAGAAAATATCACGCTGCTTCCCGAACACAGCTTCACCCAAACCGAATCCCCGAACACAGCTTCACCCGAACCGAATCCTAATCAAATCCATATATTCCCAGTCAAATAACAAGGAAAATCGTACCGAAACCTGTCGTTTATGTCACCAGATACCCCGTCGGCCATTATGTCGGGCAGTTTCGGGTTTCACAGGGATAATTAAAAAAATTCACACATCTGTGCTCGGCAAACGTAATGGCAGCGAGAGGCACGTAAAACCAGACCACAAAGATAAATAACAGCGCCCTCTCTTGCTTACTCATTTCGCTGCCGTAAATTAGTGCGGTAAGATGTGAATATTAAATTGTTCCCATTGAGGTCGCTAAGGTGTAAAGCGTTTTCAATAAACAATGCAAATATCAATACACAAACAAAATAAAAACTAAAATGATTTATTTATTGTTAGGCAACCCATATGCAATATATTTATTGACATATTAAATTAAATATAAAACATATAATATTCTCTTCGGTTTCCGCGACTGTCACACATTTAAATAAAACAATTTAAACGGATTATATCGCGTATATTAATTGACAAGACTGGATGCCTTGGGCACCGAACGGTGTAAAACAGATTAGTGTTAAAAGTAGTATATGTAGAGTTTTTGTTTAAAAGTATATCATAGTAATAAATAAGGCAATCTGGGAGTTTTCTTCCGGCGGTTTTTTCTCCTTAGTAAGCCTTATAGTGAACCGCTAGTAGATATTTTAAATAAAAATAATAAATGCCCTTCTGGCACATGTCTAACTGTCTTTACACATTAGGCTCATCTGGCATGTATGAACACCTTTATTTTAAACTAGCTGTGCCCCGCGGTGTTACCCGCTCATCCCACGGGAACACTAAATTTATTCGGGATGAAAAGTATCCTATGTCCTTTCCCGGGTCTCAAACTATCTCCATACCAAATTTCATCTAAATCGGTTCAGCGGTTTAAGCGTGAAGAGGTAACAGACAGACAGACAGACAGACAGACAGACAGACAGACAGACACACTTTCGCATTTATAATATTAGTATGGATTAATATTTATAAAATGGGTAGTTTGCACAAATGTAACTTTGACAGAGAAAAAAAAATTGTGGTTTTCTCAGTCAACCTTTGACAACGGTATCTGTAAAGGTACCGAAACGTCAGGGAGGCTCAAATAATTAATATACGCGATATAATCCGTTTAAATTGTTTTATAAAACACATTTCATCAAATAAACATCTCGGTGAAGGTCGTTGTATATCAAGATCTTAGACTATTAACTGGATTAAGATAGGTTAAGAGAATTATAGATAGGTTAAGGCCGTTAGTCGTATTCTTTTAAGTATACCCCTGAGGTGGTCCCATCGTCGCCTAGTCAGGATGATCCCAGAGAAAGCGAGGGCAGCCCTCAAAATGTTACAGAGACTAATAGTTTCCATCATCGACTTACATAATTATGATGGTTTTGTATGGTTTGGATTCTGTAATTTAAAACGTAGTAATGTTAATGTATACCGAGTGTTTCCTGCAATAGGAGCGATAAATTAAAACATAGATTCTTCGCTTGAAACTACATTTGTTAAGCAACTTCTGAAAATAACGTGTATTAAATAATATTTTGTAGAATAATGTTTAGACAAAGAAGCAATGTATTGCGAAATGTTCGATATTTAGTAGAGTGACAGCTACGAGTATGTCAATGCTCAGGGAATGTCAATGTTGGACGACGTACATTGAAAATAATATTAATTTGTTTGAAATAATAAAAATGCCTTTATTTAAAGTTGCTGAACAATTAATGTTGTTCAATTTGAGGAGTAGAATGTTTTAATTTATTGCTCCTGTTACAGGGCCCACCCGGTATACGTACATTGCTGCTTAGTTGGACTTTAAAAAATGATTACACCTAATTAAAAACACTATTTAACAAAGTAGTTATGCCTTATGATTCCTATGATTAGATATTATAACTTAATACATTATATGCCCGTATTGAAAACCCACGCTGTAAATATTGTATTAAATATAAAACTAATTGTAAGGATTATAGCATGCTATAACTCTCTATTTTTAGTTACCTTATCATGTTTCACATGCCTAACGGTAGGATATATTATGGAACCATGCTACTACTGTAAGGCCTTATACAGTGTGTTACCGCCCAGCTTTTCTTAAAGTAGAGTAAAGTAACATAGATCTTCAACGTATCATGACCTTAATTTAATTAATTAACTTAAATTCAGGCTTTATTAACTTTCTAACAAAATTTTAATTGCCAGTAATGTACAGTAAAATAAATTGACAAGCGAGTGTTAAATGACAGCGTGATATGAGTAACGACAATTACGCTGTGCACCCACTACATTGAATGTGCGGATTTAAGAAATTTAATTGTGCAGTTAATTTACATAATTATGATTAGCTAGTACATGCAAACAATTACTAATGGATCATATTATTATCAGTTTTAATAAATGCCCGCATGCCGGTAACAAGCTGTATGTACCGTATATTCTGGTGAACAAATATTCATTCATTCATTCATTCGTGGAGGTTATAGGTATCAACTTAACGGTTAAGAGTTAGGGGATAATTAAAACGAGATGCATGCAAACAAGACCTCCCGATCATCCCTCTTTAGTGCAGTTTTTCGCGCAAAGGTTTCCCATAGCCATACAACGCGGGAATGCTGCCTGCGTCATGGGCACCCTACCGAGGGGTCTTAGTTAAATAGTGGCCGCAAAAAAATTAATAATAAATTTGTTCACCTTCTAGTGCCCGCTACTTCGTACCTGTAATTTATTTAATACCGTAGTCGTAGTCTATAACCAACCTTTGATGTCCAGCTATCCCTCTCCTTTAATAATTGTTTAAAAAACCTGCAGCCGTTTCGGCGTGGTGCGAAATGATGCCCAACAGATGGCGCCAGACTGGCAAGATGCCGTTCGCCCTTACAAAACAAAAGACGATCCTGCATCACGCTATTAAGATTTTTCTTGAAATAATGATCCCTTTCCATATAAAATTGATTACCAATACAAATCTAGATAATATAATAGTATAGATTTTAATCTTATTGTAGTTTTTAGTGTTTTAATCCTATAAATATGTAAATTTATTTTTGACCAATAGTAAATGGTTTCAGTGTAACGCTGATTCACCGCCCGTACTTTGTTGGTGACAAAAATGTGATGGTGATTATCCCACCCCTGGGACTCGTATGAGTATACCCACTCACCACATAGTACTGTACACTACAGTGTACACACGACAAGTTCCGGCCAATTTCCTCCCGTCGCCGCGACCAACCGACACAAGCTCGTTGGACCGAACTGTTTTCACTCAAGCAAATACACTACACAGCAAAATAAAGTGAAAAAGCGCATTACATAAAAACTTATATTTATTAGTAGGTAGCCCCGGCTTCGCACGGATGCAATGCTGATAAATTATGCTCGTATTATACATGTGAACCTTCCTCTTGAATCACTCTATCTATTTAAATAAACACGTCAACATCCGTTACGTAGTTCTAAGGGTCTAATGGAAAGGCATACATAGGAATGAACTTTATTCTGCAAGTAGGCCACAAGGGCACTTTTGCATGTCTGAGTCTACCGGCATTTCACAAGAGGAGACCACTGTTGAGAAGAAACGCCGAAAGAAACTCAACAGTCAGTCATTTTTTCAGAAAGCATAAGTACTTAACTATTACAATGATATGAACTTAACTATACGTAGTTCTACAAGAAAACATATTAAAAGTGTATTTTAAGACATATAAGTGAGGAAAAGTGTAAGAATAAAATAGAAACTACAAGAAAGCCTGACGGTTTATCACAATTTATGTACGTTTGATATGCTTTCTTATTAGAACTGTGTCCCTTAAACTAGTTAGGTACAATCTAAGAAGGAGTCAGCTACGCGGTTTCTGGTTCAGGCCATGCATTTTTGTCTGTCAGATAGTCCTCTACTGTATAATATGCTTTTGACATTAGAGATTTTTATAAATAATTTTTGAGAGATGGAAAGGCTAATTTAAAAACATGATCAGGTAACTTGTTATAAAAATGAATACATTGGCCTAAAAATGATTTACTTACTTTACGAACACGAAACTTTCTAATAGCAATTTTATTTTTATTTCTAGTGTTAAAACTGTGGACATCGGAATTTTTTGTAAATGAATCTAGGTTTCTAATAAAATACATAATACTCTCATAAATATATTGGGACGCTACAGTTAAGATGTTTATATCTTTGAAAATGTCTCTTAAGGAGTCACGAGAATTTAGGTTATATATAGAACGAATGGCTCTTTTTTGTAGCACAAATATAGTCTGAATGTCAGCTGCTTTGCCCCAAACCAGAATACCATATGACATGACACTATGAAAATAACTATGATAAACTAAGCGAGCTGTATCAACATTACTCAATTGTCTGATTTTCCGAACGGCGTACGCCGCTGAACTTAATTTACCTGCAAGCACTGCTATATGTGGACTCCATTGCAAATTACTGTCCAATGTTATACCTAAGAATAATGCCTTATTCACTATTTCTAAACATTCACCATTTAGTAATATAGTAGAATCTTTCGCCGTAACATTCGGTAAAGCAAATCTAACACATTTAGTCTTCTTGGCATTTAATAGAAGATTATTAGTAGTAAACCAGTTAAGTACTTTCTCTAGTGTGCCATTAATTTCCGCATAGTCGGTTGATTTCCGGTGAACCTTGAAAATTAATGATGTATCGTCAGCAAATAGTACTACATTACAAAGATTATCTACCATACATACATACTTACAGGTCAAACCGAGAACCTCCTTTTTTGAACCCTGTTAAAAATATCATTTGTCAGATACGAGACCCATATCGAGTGCTAGTAAAAAGCGAGAACTAACAAAACTACTTAGATATTAGTACTAAGTACATAGAATTCTTGTGTCAAGACAGTTTACGATTCTTTTAATAATGGCGGAAACTTGGGCGTCAGAAATGTAAAAAAAAACGGCTTCTTTTGAAAACTCTACAGTTCATAGAGCCACTTATAACGTGTAAACTAAGCATAACTTAGGTATTAATATAACAATTAATATCAAACCTCAAGAGAAACGCAGAGGATGTGCACATGTCTTGAAGCATTTGAAACTAAACTAAACTTATAGGTACTTGTAGTTCAGATGTAATTAGGGTTGCCAACTAAACAGTCCCAACAGAATAATAACTAGCAACGCGCCCAGGCTTTGCACGGGTGCAATGCTATATTTATTATGCATGTATTATACTCGTACGTATAAACCTTCTCCTCCTTCCTTTCTCTTGAATCACTCTATCTATTAAAAAACGCCTAAATTATTCGGCGAAGTGAAATATTCTGCGAAAAATAGTTCGGCGAAAAGACAGGATACCCCGGCATGCTTGTGAATATGTTTTAGGTGAAGTGCGCGACTTGCTTGGAAAATGCCAGACTGTGGAAATAAAAATATGTTCACAGCCTATACACCTTTATAGCCAAGTTCCGCTATTTTATCGCAAACTAGAAGGTACGCGTATTTTTTTATACCCTAGTCGGGTGAAAAGTATCCTATAACGGCTATAACCATCTTTGTATGTCCAGCTATCCCTGTACCGCAATTGGTCAATATTCATCCGGCCGATTCGGCATGATGCGAGGACAAAGGTAATCATAAAAACAGATGGCGTTAGGTTGGCACAGTGCCGTACGCCCATACAAAACAAATGACGATCCTGCATCACGTTATATAAATAGTTTTTTCTTGAAATTATGACCCCCCTCCATAGGCAACTGATTTTCATAGACATGTTGAGTTGTTGACTGATGTTGAATTCTACAGCGTACTGTAGTTATATGAAGAAAATTAGCTAAATATATCACGAAACCAACTAACAAACAAAATAAATCCAGAAAAATAAATCTTCTTGGAAATATGTGACTTCAACGGTACGCAAATTTAATGATATATTTTTTTAATCCAAAAGAAATTTTAAAAATGTTTTCAGAATCCTCATAATTTTACAAAACAATAATTGTATGACAACCATGAACTTAAACGCACTACAATTATTGATACCTATACCGGCCTGCGTCACTAGCCTGGACGCCATTCGTATGGAGCGTTTTTTAGTGCTACGTAGGAATGTTGAACTTTGACGGTCACTTTGACTTTTAGAGCAGTTTAAGTGTAGTCAGTCCTATATAGACTTTTGATCACAATAAAAAATATAATCGATTGACATCCTCAAAAAAAATTAGTCAACATGTATATTGTATAATAGTATAGATTTACCACAAATCTGTTCGCATCCCTGGTTGTAACCAAGCTTTGATATTCAGCGCAGCAGAAGTTAATCCATCAGCTTTCAACATTTCATGTCTTTGAGACATGAATATTTGAGATACAGTATCATCTGGAATTTTGTTTAGTAATGCAGTAGATTTGCATTGAAAGCACCGAGATTTCTCCGATGTAATGTTTCTTTATTCCTTTAATATTTTAGCTGGACGTATCCGCCTGAATTTTGTCAATTTCGAGTTGGTTTTGAAACAAAAATCATCAATGAAAAATTCAAACTGTGGGTTTACTAAACCCTTCGTTCATGTGTGTTTTAAAGAGCTTTATTTTATACGTAAAATACACATTAAACGGATTAACTCACATCGTAGAACTCGAATATTGCTCGTTTCGAATCAGTGCGCGATCCATCATCAGGAGCGCCGAACAGTCGCGGCGGCGGCAGCATTTTATTCAATATATCTTTTTAAAAATATCTTTCCAGGAAAGCGACGATCGTTTCAAATATAAATAAAAATCTCCTTGGCTGAAGAGCACGTGTCTGTTCACACAAACATAATGAACAAACCTACAGAAATCCTCAGCGATATCCTTGGGTTTTCTTTAAGAGGTAGGTACCGGAAAATCCGTGCCTCTACCTGAGAATGCCTTTTAACGAGGCTGAAAGACCCTTTCAATACTAAGCCTTCTTAGACCGAAAACGTGGTACTAATGTTTACAATGAAAAGAAAAAAAAATGTAATTGGTTCAGACGGGGACTGGCCAACACGGGCGTCTTACCTATTGGACCACTGAAACTGATGCGAGAGCCATATCGAATTTTTCTATCAGTTGCTTAATGCATGCCTTAGAGTGGCATCGTAGCGCCATGACGACGCGGTTGGCTCAGTTTAAAAGCACTTGCCTACAGAACCGGCGGTCCTGGGTTCGAATCCCAGCCAGGGCAAATATTTGTGTGATGAACTCGAATATTTGTGCTTGGGTCATGGATGTTATCTATATACCCATAGTACAAGCTTAGCTTAGTTTGGGACTAGGTCGATTTGTGTAAGATTGTCCCTTAAGAATATTTATTTATATTTAATATTTATATTTATCTACCGTAAATATTCAGACTACAACATTGGCGATTTTTCAAGCATTTATACAATCACTAGAAGGTTCACCGCACCTTCGTACTCATAATTTTTAGGGTTCCGTACGCAAAGGGTAAAAACGGGATCATATTACTGAGACTTCGCTGTCCGTCCGTCCGTCCGTCTGGAACCAGGCTGTATCTCAAGAACGGTGATAGCTAGACAGTTGAAATGTTCACAGATGATGTATTTACACTCTACAATGCTGTGGTAAGAAGTTGTCTAGAATGTAATTCCACGATTTGGGCACCGCATGAAGCTAAATATAACCTCATGTTGGAGAAAATCCAAAACATTTTTACCAGGTACCTATATGTAAAAAAGTACGAAGTCTACCCCTATTACCCTTTGATATACCCGACATTATTCGGCTTAGGGATGGCCGGGTACAACAAATTGAGCGTTAGACGTGGCTTGGCGCTTGCTACTTACATCTTTGAACTAATAAGAGGTAGACGGAGCGATCAAGGTATCCTGAGGCACATTAACTTCTGTGCTCCCGACAAGCACGCAGAGCGCCGGCGCCGGACGCCGCTGCTGGCGGTGCGCCGCGCACCAAGCTGCTGGCGCGGGCGCCGCTCACGCGATCCCTTACTACGCTCAACCGGGTATCTCTAGAGATCGATTTATTTCATTGCACTTTGAGTGAATTCAAAAGTGTTGCCTTAAATGTTATTTGTTATGAATCGTAATTTTTCTTTTTGAATTGTTTACCTTCTCTATCGCTTTAGGATTAAATCCTGTGATGATAGTGTTAAGTGATATTGCATATAAATAAATAAATAAATTTCTATTGCCGCTATAACAACAAATCCGTCCGGACGGACGGACGGACGGACGGACGGACGGACGGACGGACGGACAGCGAAGTCTCAGTAATAGGGCCCCGTTTTTACCCTTTGGGTACGGAACCCTAAAAACGCAATCAAATCGAACCATCCGTTTGGGAGCTACGCTGCTTCAAACAGGCACAGACATGTTAAACTTATAACACCCCTGTTATTTTTCGGGTGTTCATACCCGCATTTTGTACCTACGCACGTTTTTCAAATATACAAGGACTGATTATTTTACCATGGAGACATTTTGCAGACAAACGATATCACGGAACGGATACTTATCACAATACGTGATGACTACACTAAAACAAACGTACCCTGATTTTCGGAACGTGCCTCGTACGTAGGGCCGCCGACTCTTGATTCGGCTAACCCGGACAAAGACTTCAAAAACACAGACATTTGACGTAAATCGCATCCCACCAATAACATTTCATGTAAAATTGGCGGCCAAGACTCACGCGCTCATGACGCTTTCGCTGTAAAAAAGTTATCAGATCCCAGGAAAAGCCAAGCCCCTAAGCCCTAAGTTTACTAACCCTAACCCTACACCTTGGTTTCAAAAGTATGGTTTGGCCGTTTCATAGAGTACCATAAATAAGTCCAACGGACCGTCTGGCCCATATGCCGTCTGGCCTATATCAATTTTCAGACCTCTAGTATCATTTGCAGAAGTGTCATACAAACTTCCATCCCCTAGTTTAAGGGGTTGGGGGGTTAAAGTTCCAAGTTTTAGAATTATTTTGTTGTTTGTGTACTAATAATACCTAGTTTACATACCAAATTTCAGATTTCTAGGTCATCGGGAAGTACCCCAGACGTTTTGATGCGTGAGTGTATTATAAGTGAGTGGCAACATCGGCGTATTTTAGGTACCAATAAAACCTTAAACATAAAAGCTAGATCAATAAAATTTATTACATTTCATATGTTCCCTAACTGCATCTTAACCTGTGAAATTGGGCGCTCGCGCTCTGCTGTTTACTGGGACGAAGCTGTGAGGGTTTGAAAATGAGACGAAAAGGTTAGAGAAAAGGTAGGTAGTTGCCCGCTTCTTTTTGTTCGTCTTGGCGCTTCCGCTGATTTTTCTCCGGACGAGTCCGAAGATAATATTATAAAAAAAAAATCCCTTTATTTTTCATTCACATAAAAAGTGTTCGAGTTTTCCCCGGATACTTATTGAAAACCCCCCCGGCCTGCAAACTAGGACATCCGGGGAAACCAACATTTTATTTAGGTGTTATTTTTGTAAAAAGTTCCATTGGATGCCTCTTTGGGGCAATTAGGATCAGATTTCAGTAAACAACCCCCTGATCGGAGCTAAATTGTTTTGTTATGAGCGATATTTTATTATTTAAGTCCCGTTTTAGGAGATTTACGATATTAGTGAGTAATAGAAAGGTATTTAAAGCCTGTCCGATCTCTAAGATCAAATGAAGTCACTTTGGCGCAAGGTACAAACCACCGCCGTCATACATGTAAATTTAAAGTAGTTGTTGAGTACAGGTCTCAACAGGGCGGCTTCTTCGGCTCAGCTCGCAGTGGACTGTATACGATGATCGTTCGTGGATCTTCCTGTAACAGCTTGTTCGGTTCGGTTCTGTTCGGTTCTGTTCAGTTCTGGATCAGCTTGAAGGTTCAGGTTCGGTTCGGTTCTGTTTTCGCTGAAAACGGGCCGCGACGTAGTCCAAACGTAAGGACACGTAGACGCGACGTAGATCGGGCCGCGACGTAGTACACACGTAAGCGACGTAGTGTATACGTAAACGCGACGAGGTTCGGACGCGGGGTACGGACGCGTGATGCACGGGGCGCGACGTAGACCGCAACGTAGATCCGCCGTAGATTCGTCGTAGGCGCAACGTAGACCGACGTAAACGCGACGTGAATGTGGTACGGCGTAGCGATGGACGCGTCCAAGTATTCGGAGCTCAACTGACGGACAGGACCTCGACGAATAACTTGGACCGACGTGCAGGCTGGAGCTCTTGAAAACTGTAGGCAGGATCTTGTAGAGTAGAGAGTAATAAAACTGGTTCTTCGGTAGTGCATACATTTATTTTTCGTTCACTTATTATATAACATTTTAGGTTCGATTCGCCAGACATAACTCCCGTAAGCAACATAATCTTATTGGGAACCAATTAGAGTCGAGGGAGCGTTCATTTCCCCTCGGGAACGCCCCTTTCGGTCAAGAGTGTTCATTTTTAATTCTAAATGTTCCAAAACCTGCTCTTCGCTTTGATTGGTTCTTCAGTTTCAGGCTCTGGACAATAACGGCCGTTTTTTGGCTTATCAAAATTGCTTATTAATTAACATATCTCGGCTAATTATAGTCCGATTAACATTACACATATCCCGTTCGACGGGGCTCAGTAAGGGCTCTTAGGTTCTATCTGAACCTTAGGGTTCAGGTAACAGGGTTCAATTATACGTCGTGTATAGTGGGCAACTTTTGTGAATAGGAATCTTGCAGGATTGTTCCTGTCGATTCCTACTTACATTTGCTTACGGTAGGGGTTCATATTATGTACTTTTGTTACAGGGGGTTCGGGTCTACTCTTATATACCAAGGGTTCGATTGTCCCTTATGTATTTGAGGCGGTAGGTGGCCTTATGTAACCGGATTGTAAAACTTTTACGTTTTACGTTAAGCTCTGTTACGGTTCACGTGGTCGAGTTACATAAGCTCTTTTACCGCCCCGGGTGTTTCACGACGGGGTGCTACGCCCCTGGCCCATTTACCTGTGGTTTAATAAGGGTTTCGTTACGCCTTATTTAACCAGTACCTTATGGACCATGGGTGCGACTGATTTACCGGTAGGATTGGATGATTTGCCTTGGGGTTCTTATAGCATCTTTTATGTGCTTTATATTAAGTATATAAGAATCATTGAGTATATATGGATCTTATGACAGCTTGTATGTGTCTAACTTAACCTAGTACATAAGCGACGTCACGACGTTACATTGGGTTCGCTGTCGGCGTGGTTGCTGGCGTTCTCAACATCCTCCCCTCGGTCGCTGCATGGCGGCGACCTCCTGTTGACGGGTAGAACAGCCAGCTTCGTCGTCGGCCTCCGGAACACGCCTCCTCTCGTTCGGACGTCCACGTTGCGTGTGATGCCATCGGGTCCCGGGTAGACTGCTTCGACGATGCCTCTTGGCCATGTGTTTCTTGGCAGGTTCGGGTCGGCGATCAAGACATAGTCGCCGACCGCTATGGCGGTCTCCCGGGGGTTTGAGGAGCCCCGGGGTGCGAGTAATGGGATGTACTCGCGTAGCCATCTTCGCCAGAAAGAGTCGGCGAGTGCTTGGCTGGCGCGCCAAGCTTTTCTTTCATTTTCTTCGCAGGGGCCAGTGGTAGGGACCCCCGACGGTCCTCCCAGTATGAAGTGGTTCGGTGTGAGCGCCTCGGGGTCATCGGGTTCGACGCTCACGTGGGTGAGAGGTCGAGAGTTCACACAGTGCTCGACCTCGGCGAGCAGCGTCTTGAAAATCTCCTCCTTGGGCGATCTTGTGTTCAGCGTGGCGGACAGCGCGGTTTTGACGGTCCGCACCATCCGCTCCCAGGCGCCGCCTTGACGCGGCGCTCCCGGCGCGATGAACCTCCAGTCCATGCGGTGTAGCTGCCCGTGCTCCTGCAGGGCGGGCAGCCATTCGACGTAGGCGGCTCGCAGCTCGGAGTCGCAGCCTCTCAGGTTCGTCCCGTTGTCCGAGTACATGACAGCGGGCCATCCGCGCCTGGCTCCCAGCCGGCGCAGCGCCATCACGGCGCTGTCGGTTGACAGCGTATGCACCACCTCGAGGTGCACGGCGCGGGTAGTGAGGCACGTAAACAGTGCCACCCATCGCTTCTCGGTCCGCCTGCCGATAGTGACGGCTAGCGGGCCGAATAGGTCCACCGCGCAATAGTGGAATGCGCGGGTGAACGGCTGTAGGCGGGCCGCGGGCAAGTCGCCCAGCGGCGGGTCGCGCGGGCGCGCGCGCCGCAACACGCAATGCATGCATGTCCGGGCCACGCTCCGCACCGATGGTCGCAAGTGCAAGATCCAAAACTGCTGCCTGAGATCATTAACAACAGTTTCGTTAAATGCATGGTGCGCTCGCTTATGAGCGCGCAGTATCAGTAGTCTCACGTACGGGTTGCGGCCGTCTAGTATGACGGGCTGCTTGTTGACGGATGGCGGCGCTGCGTTTATGCGCGTCCGCATGCGCATTAATCCGTCGTCGTGCAGTTGCGGATCGAGTTCGTATAGCCTGCTACTGCGGGCTAGCGGCTCCCCTCGTGAGAGAGCCCGTAGTTCGTCAGCGAAGTCCCTCCTCTGCGCCCATTGCATCCACAGGTGCTCCGCTGAATTGAGGTGTCGTACCTCTAATGGGACTCTCACCTTTCTTTTTAGTCGTTCGATGAACTGCAGAGTTCGCGCTGTAGCTCCAATCAGTCGGTCGAAGTTCGAAAATCGCTCTATTTTCGGTAGTGGCGGGTCGACGACCTGTGCCACATTACATACCTCGATTATTTCGTGCGGTATCTCCGTCGTATCTCGCTGCTCTTGCGGCCATTGCGCCTCCGGCAGTCGTAAGAAATCCGGACCTGTGTACCAGCGGTCGGTGTTTCTTACGATACGCTGCGGGTCCGCGCGTGTCGCGTCGTCGGACGGGTTGAGGCGGGTCGGGACCCACCTCCATTGCTCGATCTCTGTTATCTCGGCGATCTCGCCGAGTCGGTGTGATACAAATGTACTGTACCGGCGTGCATTGTCTCGCACCCATTGCAGTACCGTTCGACTGTCTGTCCACAGCACAATCTGTTCGGCAGCTACTCGATGCGCTTCGCGCAGTGTTTGCGCCAGTCGCGCACCTATAAGCGCAGCTTGTAGTTCGGCTCTCGGTATCGATATCGGGCGAATGGGCGTGACCTTTGCCCTCGCCGTGATCAACTGCACACGTACCGGCTCGTGAGGTCCTCCCTCGGTTCTCCAGTAGGCTGCGGCTGCGTATGCTTGCTCGGAGGCATCTACAAATATATGTAATTGGTGTCTCTTACCTCCCCCCGTGTACAAGCATCGCCGTGGTAGCCGCAGCGCCGTAACATATTCTATGTTACTGAGCCACTGTAAAAATAGCTCCTTCTCGTCGTCCGGCAATGGCTCGTCCCAACCTAATTTTAAAATACAAATTCGCTGCATTTGTATTTTTGTGGTAACAGTGTATTGCGCTATTTGCCCCAATGGGTCGAAGACGGACATTACCGCGCTCAAGGCCTCCCTTTTTGTTGGCCCTCGGTTCAGGTTCCGCACGTCGGCCGGGACTCGTACCATTGCCGTGTTGAAACCTAACTCGTCGGTTTCGGCGTTCCAAAACATACCTAATACTTTCTGCTCTTTAGATCCCAGGTTCTTTGGTTCGTCGGATCTCTGCGCTATAGGTATCCGCTCTAATATCTTTTTAGAGTTCGACGTCCAGCCGCGCAAGTTGAAGCCGGCGTGGGCGTGCGACGCGATGATTTGCACCGCGGTCTCGGCCGCCGCGTCTTCATCGTCGTAAGAGGTCACGAGGTCATCCATGTATGTATTATGTGTAATATCGTACACGGCTGCTGGGTAAGTGTCCGCGTTGTCCTCCGCGTTCCGGTTGCGGACACTGTGTGCTAGAAATGGCGAAGATTTCGTTCCAAACAACACGCTCGTTGTTTTATATACCTTCGGCGGCTGTTGGCGGTCCGATCCCCGCCACAGGAATAACTGCGATACTTGGTCCTCAGGTCTCAGCTTTATTCGCAGGAACATCTCCTGTATATCCGCCGTAGCGGCGTACGTACCCTCACGAAAACGCAGCAGTATTCCCGTCAATGACTGTAGTAAGTCGGGTCCTTCTAGCAGCTCGTCGTTCAAGCTGGTTCCCAACGATGTCGCGTGCGCGTCGAATACTAGACGGACGCGATCGGGCTTGTTCGGGTTTCTTACCGCAAAGTGCGGCAAAAACCATGCCTTAGGGCTCGTTAGGTCACCTAAGTGCGGCTCTGCATAACCTTTTTCGATTAGGTTATTTACCTGTGCTGTATATTCGTGCGCGAAGTCGGGATCCCGGTCCATACGTTGCTCTAAGTTGCGTAACCTTTTGTACGCCATGTTGTAGCTGGGAGGCAGGTTCGGTTCGTCGGTCCTCCACAGCTGTCCTACTTCGTACCGGGGTCCTTCGATGCGTCTTACCGTTTCGTTAAACAGCTTTGTTGCTCGTTCGTCTAGGGGGCTCGCTTTATCTATTAGTTTCACCCCTAACGCGTCGATGTCGAAATATCGCCTCATCATCGCGTTCAGCTCCTTGTCCGGCTCCGTCATGTGCATGACTACTTCACCGGCCCTTACCGTTCTCGGTGCTGAGCCGTAAATGCACCATCCTAGACGGCTGCGTACGGCTAGCGGCTCACTCGTCTTCCCCGTTCGGGCCTCTAACGGCAGTGTTAGATGCCAATGATCTGCTCCTATTAAAATTTTAGGTATCACATTAGTATAGCACGCTTCGGCTAGATCGGCCAAGTGTGGCAGGCGCACTATACTGTCGCGCGGCATTGTCTGCTCCCTAATGCCTAAGCGCGGCACGGTTCTGAGCTGCATACTGTACGACGGGCCTCCGTCGGCGCCTCGTACAGTTGCTTCGACTCGTTGGCTCGGCTGGTTCAGGCATAGCGCTCCTACGCCTTGTATTAGTAGCGGCGCTTCAGGTCCCTCTAGACCCACTTCGCTCGCTAGCTCCTGATCGACGATAGAGATTGTCGATCCCTCGTCGACCATCCCGTAACACAGTACCTCCTTCTTGGGACCGCGCAGTATTACGGGCATGATTTTCAACATCACCTTGTTTGATTCATTGTGTGACGTCATAGCGATCGTCTCTCGCTCTTGTATGGGCTCTGCGCGGCGGCGTGCCGGCGCTGTGTTCGGTTCGCTGGGCGGCGCAGTGTTGGGCGCGCTCGCGGGGGCGGGCGCGCGCGACTGCGGCGGGCGGGCGTTATTGTCGGCGCTGTTTGTACTCACATTTGACGCAGTTCGGTTCGGTTCGTGTAGTATTGCATGATGTGAGTGTGGACAGCCAGGTACACTGCAGCCTTTTGCAGTGCACGTATCACGACGATGTTTTTGGTTCATGCACTTAAAACATACGTGATTTACCCGTGCCCATTCCCATCTCGCTCGTATGGGCATACTTAGCAGTTTGCGGCACTCGTTCGTTCGGTGACTATTGCCGCAGCAATAGCACGCTTCCACTCGTTCCGTGGCGAATGTTTGGGCTCGTGTAGGTTGTGCTCGCTGTATCGCGCCGCTCGTTCCCCGGTTCGGGTATGTCGTTCGTCGGGGAGGTTGCGGTTGCGTGGGCGCGTTATGCGCGGGTCTGCGTGACGGCGCTCTCGCGTGCGAGTATAATAACTCCGCGTCACTCTCGTCCATTAAGAATTCGGCTAGCAATATTATTTCGCACTCACCGCCTTTTACGTTGTCTTTTGCGAAGGAGCACCACCTCGACCGTAGATGCGGGCTTAACCTGTCGGTTATCTCCCGTATCAGTAACGGGTTGCCGCCGTAGTTTCGACGGTCTAGATCGACCAATGTCGATACAATGTTCATTACCTTTATTGCGAAGGTGTTCAGGTCGGTGGCGCTCGGTCCGAGTGACGGCAGGCGTTTAAGCTCCTCTAGAGCTCGGTCGACTAGCAGGTCGGTTCTGCCGAAATTCTTTTTCAGGACTCTAATTATTAGGTCGGGGTTCGACGTCGACGCGAGCATGTGCTGCACGCACTCTCGCGCCTCGCCTTTCAGCGCAGCTCGTAGACGGGCGACGTTCTCGTACTCCGTGAACTTGTACCTTTTTGTTGACTCTGCAAAACTGTGGTAAAAGGTTAACCACTCAGCGGGGTGTCCGGAGTACGCAGGCAACTCGTACACTTGTCTCGGCGGAGGGCGGGCCATCGTCTGTAGATGGTCGGCTAACCGATCTATCGCCTGAGATCGGCTGGAGGATCGTTCTCGGGAGGTGCGGGTCTCGCGTTCGGCTCGCTCGGGCGTGACGGTGCGACGCCTCCCTGGCGTCGGGTCATCGCGGTAAGCAGCGTTACTTACCTCGTGGTGTGTAAGCCACGCATTTATCCTCCGCTTCGATTCCTCCGCTGTCTCTGCCGCCGGACGTCCGGACTGCGAGCCGCCGGCCTGTGAGCCCTCCGCTTCGATGCGATGCAGTTCGGTGTCCAGCCTCTTCTTGACAAGCTCTTCTTCCAGTCGCAGTTGTTGCCGCTTGATTTCAGCAAGCCGCTCTGCTGCCTGTAGTTCCGCTTCTTTTTTCCGCGCCTCCGTAGTGCTGCTGGTTCTCGATGTAATCGACGGCGCGCGGCGTTCGTCGATTTGGAATCGCACTTGTTCGAGAGCTCGGTCTCTATCGAACGTGCGGGGTTCGCGCGGTACGGGTGTCGCGGGTCGCGGGATCGGTGCGCGGATCGTGGGGTCAAAGGCCGCGTACGCGAGTGACGTCATAGCCGCGCGGGGCTCGCGTGTCTCGGTGGTACGCGGCGCGTGCGTCAGACGGGACGCTAAATGTTCGCCGGTCGGTGTCGAGTATCCGACGGCTGTGGGTTCTTCGGGTTCTTTTTGGTTCAGACTGGTTCTGCGCAGGTGTTCGTCCAGCTTTGCCCGCCATTGGAGCGTGTCGTCCATCTGTGGCGGTGACTCTGGCGGTGTCCTCTTCTCGGGCTGCATGCCCGGGACGCGTGTCTCGCTCGTTCGCGGACGTGTTCCCAGCAGCTCTGCAGACGTCTCGCCGGAGGTTCGGGTCGGTTCGGTCGGCGGGTCGTCGTGCGAAGTTGCTTCACTCGTCTGCTTCCTGGTCTGCACCATGGTGGTTCGGATGTTCTGGCTCGAAAATCCGGCTCGAAGGACCAACGCTGTTGAGTACAGGTCTCAACAGGGCGGCTTCTTCGGCTCAGCTCGCAGTGGACTGTATACGATGATCGTTCGTGGATCTTCCTGTAACAGCTTGTTCGGTTCGGTTCTGTTCGGTTCTGTTCAGTTCTGGATCAGCTTGAAGGTTCAGGTTCGGTTCGGTTCTGTTTTCGCTGAAAACGGGCCGCGACGTAGTCCAAACGTAAGGACACGTAGACGCGACGTAGATCGGGCCGCGACGTAGTACACACGTAAGCGACGTAGTGTATACGTAAACGCGACGAGGTTCGGACGCGGGGTACGGACGCGTGATGCACGGGGCGCGACGTAGACCGCAACGTAGATCCGCCGTAGATTCGTCGTAGGCGCAA
Organism: Apotomis capreana; assembly: GCA_947623375.1. NCBI lineage: Eukaryota > Metazoa > Arthropoda > Insecta > Lepidoptera > Tortricidae > Apotomis > Apotomis capreana. Next base: position 60,640,382 of record OX392498.1, on the reverse strand, counting down.
CGTAGACCGACGTAAACGCGACGTGAATGTGGTACGGCGTAGCGATGGACGCGTCCAAGTATTCGGAGCTCAACTGACGGACAGGACCTCGACGAATAACTTGGACCGACGTGCAGGCTGGAGCTCTTGAAAACTGTAGGCAGGATCTTGTAGAGTAGAGAGTAATAAAACTGGTTCTTCGGTAGTGCATACATTTATTTTTCGTTCACTTATTATATAACATTTTAGGTTCGATTCGCCAGACATAACTCCCGTAAGCAACATAATCTTATTGGGAACCAATTAGAGTCGAGGGAGCGTTCATTTCCCCTCGGGAACGCCCCTTTCGGTCAAGAGTGTTCATTTTTAATTCTAAATGTTCCAAAACCTGCTCTTCGCTTTGATTGGTTCTTCAGTTTCAGGCTCTGGACAATAACGGCCGTTTTTTGGCTTATCAAAATTGCTTATTAATTAACATATCTCGGCTAATTATAGTCCGATTAACATTACACATATCCCGTTCGACGGGGCTCAGTAAGGGCTCTTAGGTTCTATCTGAACCTTAGGGTTCAGGTAACAGGGTTCAATTATACGTCGTGTATAGTGGGCAACTTTTGTGAATAGGAATCTTGCAGGATTGTTCCTGTCGATTCCTACTTACATTTGCTTACGGTAGGGGTTCATATTATGTACTTTTGTTACAGGGGGTTCGGGTCTACTCTTATATACCAAGGGTTCGATTGTCCCTTATGTATTTGAGGCGGTAGGTGGCCTTATGTAACCGGATTGTAAAACTTTTACGTTTTACGTTAAGCTCTGTTACGGTTCACGTGGTCGAGTTACATAAGCTCTTTTACCGCCCCGGGTGTTTCACGACGGGGTGCTACGCCCCTGGCCCATTTACCTGTGGTTTAATAAGGGTTTCGTTACGCCTTATTTAACCAGTACCTTATGGACCATGGGTGCGACTGATTTACCGGTAGGATTGGATGATTTGCCTTGGGGTTCTTATAGCATCTTTTATGTGCTTTATATTAAGTATATAAGAATCATTGAGTATATATGGATCTTATGACAGCTTGTATGTGTCTAACTTAACCTAGTACATAAGCGACGTCACGACGTTACATTGGGTTCGCTGTCGGCGTGGTTGCTGGCGTTCTCAACAGTAGTTTTTCACTTGTGCCAGTTTGACAGAATTTGATCTTAAAATTCCGGATAGACTATACGTACGAGTACCTACTTTGTTCGCGGAGGGGAAGGAAGGCATGAACCTCTTTAGGGTACCTACCCAAAGGGTAAAAAAACAGAACCCTATTACTATGCCTCCGCTGTCCGTCTGTCTCTCTGTCTGTCACCTGGCTGTATCTCATGAACGGTGATAGTTGAAAATTTCACAGACGATGTATATCCTGTTGCCGCTATAACAACAAATACTAAAAACAGAATAATATAAATATTTGAGTCGCGCTCCCATACCACAAACGTGATCAGTTGCGTTAAATTTGCACCTCATTTGTATCCGGTGGCATACGTACCAGGTGCAAACATAACTTATTCCATCTTAAGGGTTAGTACGGAACCTTCGATTTTATTTTATTTATTTATTTAAATGTTATTGCACAAAACAAAAGTCAGTACAAATGGCGACCTTAATGCCTAATGGCATTCTCTACCAGTCAACCATAGGGCCAAACAGAGATGATTCAAGTGGGTGCAGAGTAGAAAATTAATCGTTCGATTTTAAAGGGGATTCACCAATAGCTCATCACGAGAACCTCATTCAATTATTGATATAGAAAATGTAACTAAAACTGGATACTCGTATAAACACAAGAATTCAGAATAATTCGCTTCAAAATTGACTGAGATCTTGTCTTTTGTTCCGGTCGAAGCTATCTTGGAAACTACTGGTCCTATTCCATCAAACATAGCTAAGAACCATCTCGACGGACAAGTCTTTCGATTAAATACTCAAATTGGTCAACTCGTTTGGGAGCTACAATGCTATACAGACACACAAATACACAATATGTTAAACACCCCTGTTTTTTCGGGTGTAATCACTCTGTCACAGTACCATTAGTAGATAACGTGACCGCACTCGCTAGCGACATTACAGCGTAAATTATTTGTATGAAGAATAGTAAAGCTCCCTAGCAGCTACTTTGTAGAACTACAATTATCCATACAAATCCTTCACGCAGTCGCTAGTGAGTACTGTCACTGTAAACTCACGGTAAGGGTACTTCTTGTCGAGGATTAAAAACATGTAAAACTTGTCCTGAAACCGTATCGCCTTCCCCAATCACTCGGATCGTAAAAGTTCGCTCGACATTGAAATTGGGCAGTAATCCGACATAAACGCCGCGATAAGTCCTGCGATAAATCGGGCGATAAATCCGACGATAAATTGGATCACATCGTTACTGTGCTACTTCAGAACGTTTTGTCTCACTCTTGTCATAAACACTTGGCTCAAAATGGTTTGATAACGATAGGACGCGAATATAATCAGATGGGTTGTGATTTAAATTCCATTGCACTGCGGGTTTAGGTACGGAACCCTAAAAAGCCTGGATGAAAAAATGAAATGTTGTCAATTTTAGAATTTTATGATGTCCGATGTTTGCGGAATGAATGCTGATGCTGTGGTGAAAAAGAGTCGACAATTTTTCCCCTTCCGTCTGAAATACTGTTATTCCACGTCACGAGATAAGCTGCGAATAAACGGCCTTAATACTACTGATCTGTAATCAATGGACCGGCACGTTCGGTCTACCACGTAGTTTTAGTATTGTTTGCACTCGTTCGCTTCGCTCGCTCGTCTCAATAATCACTACCTCTCACAACGGCTTATTTTAATCATTGTACTATCATGGGCCGTTTGTCTTAAATTGTACGGTAAAATGTCAATATCATTAATATCAGCCGATAGACACACACAAGACAAATGCCTCCCCCAAAGTCCTCCACGACGATCGTCCGTGCGCGGCCCTTATCCATCTGCTTCCTAACCAGGTGAAACTATCGTAATCTATTTTGATATAGATCTGTGGTTTGCTAATGCGAATTCGGTAGAAATAAGTCGAAACAAGTGGACTTATCTCTCTCTCTTCCCGACTATGTATCCCACATGGTGGTGGGGTCAGCCTCCCTTATCTTCCTCCTCCACTTCGCCCTATCCCTGATGTCGTCTTCAGAAACATCGCATTCTTTTATGTCTGTCAGCAACACATTTGTCCAGGTGGTCTTAGGTCTCCCTCTAGGTCTTTTTCCGGGGACGGACAAATCAAGTACAACGTTGCCGACGTAATCGGGTGGCCTTCTTTTGACATGTCCACTTATAATAATAATAATTCAAATGAAATACGAAACACTATTATAGGTATTGGTGCTCGATTCTTTGTAATCTATGGGCTCGCTGAAACGGGGACACCTATTATATTTCCAGGGTTCCATCCTGTTGCTATCTTAAACTACCAATGAATTCAAGAGTGGAGAGAGAGTGGACACATGGCTACCCTGGTGGTGGTGTGTGAGCGTCTTCTGGTGTGGGTGCATGACGCGAGTGTCGGTTAATTTAAATACGGTACTAATATTCAAGCATTCAGTGTAATAAATCAGACTTAGGTAATTAATAACAAGTGTTCTAATTCGGTGTTGAGGGAACCAACGCTCTCGTTTTGGACTTGTGACTCGAACGCCTCTCTGAATAAGAATGATACCACGAGCTTTTTTTTCTGTACTTTGGGAAGCCGGCAGCCTAATATAGCTGCATCCGTAAGTCCTTAATAACAGGGGGCGGGGCTAACTCGCCGTGCCTGTACAGAGAACCCCAGAGCTTTTTTTTTCTTTTAAGACGTGACTTGAACTGTATCAGGGCTGGTTAGCCCTCACTACCAGTAGTCGGACTTTGTGTGGGAGTATAACCCGCTAATGGGATTATCTCCGCGCCACAGGGGTAATAATTTGGGTTGGGGTGACGCGGGCGCACTGAGCGCATGGACGCATGGACGCATGGACTGCGTCGTGAATAGACTGAGAACCCCAGAGCCCAGCAGAGCCCTGTTTTATAGGCAGTAGTAAACATCCCCGCCGCCAGTGCACGTGCAGTCCGTCATTGGCGCGCAGCTGCAACAGCACGTGTGATGCTATTAGTAAAGTGAATCTCCAACATTTACGTAATATATATCAATAGGTACTATATCTTAGCCGATTGAGTAGATGTAAGTTCCACCAACTTAACCGGCTTAAATTGTAACGATGCATACGTTACTGTTGTTGTAAAAGTAAAAGAAAAATAAATTAAAGTATCAAATAAAATATTAACTTAATAGTAAGGTTAATGTTAGTATTATTATAAATAAAATAATTAGATTTTAATAATTTACTATGCAAGTAACAACATTAAAACGATTATTGTATACACTTTACTGCGCGCAACTGTACTTGCGGCGCAGCAACCGCGTCAGCAGTTTTGCTTCGCTTAGAATATTCATATGCGCGGGCGCGCCCCACCGCGCCTCACTCTCGCTCAGACCGTCTCGTCGGTCGCACGTATTTCACCTGCCGGCTGCGTTCACAGGCCCTGGGCCGTGTCGTCTCACGCGCTGGCGAAATTTAAGTTTTTAAAATAATAATCATATTTTAAATTTAGAAAGGTTTATGTGGTAAAGTACCTAACAAGTGCGCATCGAACGTGCTTACGTACCGTCTTGCTCCCCTAATAAAGGGTAAGTGTCGATCGTTACTTAGATTTAAGAATTGCTAGTTTTATTTTGTCATAATGTTTTCTTTGTGTTAATTTTGCCTTCCTTCACGCTTAGCATCACGTATTTAAAAGTATTCACCGAGTTATTGCATGAAGAACGCTGCGCCGTATCGGTTAAAGTACCGTTATAAAATGGCTGCCCATACATTTGGCCCAAACAGATTTGTAACCATATTTTGTTCACTCCCGTATTATAGTGCTTAGCTTGATGCTATTTTGCAAGTAAATTAATGTAATTTTATATCCTATTTAATTTCCTAATGTTGACGCTCTGTCTTTTTGCACTTTTCTATCATCGCACCAACTGTAACTCCGTTCTGATTATGAACACCCACCAGCTACTTTCCGTTGCTCCCCTTGTTTATTGCCTAGCGACATAGTTGGGGTTCATAAGGAGCGGTCCTAGATTACGTGGTCCTAAAGAACGGATGATGTGCATTCCAGGGTGCAAGATTACGGTTAATTCCCGGCGGATGTGGCCCAGCCTGTGATACCGGCCGGCCACAGAGTAGCCGCGGCACCAGAGAGTCCCTCCACTGCAAGCTCAAGCACCAGCTGTCCCCGACGGTCCCCCGGGTCGCTCCCGGCCACTCCACTCAGGACCTGCACCACCACCGCGCACTCGTCAGGGGAGTACCCACCTGCGTCAGCGAACCAGACAGGCCTATTTTTTTACTTTCGACCACGACCCCTTGCTCGTTTTTTTTTTATAATAAATTTTTGAAGGCATTTGGGTGTTTCTTTTCCACGCCCAACCTTTAAATGCTTCATTGGCGCCCTTTAACGTGGTCAAAGTCTGGTTTCGCTGCGTAGAAGTAGTTGGTGTTTGTGTTGTTTTTTTTATGTTTGTGAAACGTTTGTTTTTTTTATGTTTTTTGGTTGCAGCAACTAGTGTGTACTCAATTTTATTTTAATTCGTTTTTAATAACTCGGTTCGCATTACGTGTTTTGTTGCATCACTCTGTGTCGTTCGATACTCTATGTGATTTGTGCCGAATGTACTATCGACCAACACAAGTGGTGTAGAAAGTGATTATTTTGTCTGTGATATATTTATTTTAATGTTATAATTGGAATTTTAACTATATTTGCTGTAGAACTCTAGTCCAGTTGAGTCACGCAGGCGATATTATTATTATTATTATTTTGTTTTTTTTTTTATGTTTTAATTATTGTTATTTTAATGAATTTTAGCTGTAGAACTCTAGTTCAGTCGAGTCACACGCAATATTTTAGTCACAATTAATTCTTCTAGTCACAATTATTATTATTATTTTAATTATTGTTTTTTTTTTTTTTTTATTTTTTTTATTGGTGTTTGTTTTTTACTGTAAGTACACACTAGTTGCATTTTATTTTTATTCTGTTGCGCTGCTTCTTTCTTTTCTTTTGGTGGCGTTGCTTTTAATTTGTTTTTTTACTAAGCCAATCATTAATTTTCATTCTAATTAACAACCATAACGTTACCCGTTTGTATGATTTTTGTGACAGAACGGAGTAGTTTTAAGTTTGTATCGCTCGACACTTACCCCTTCACGGTTGCTTAGTTTGTGAATTTCGTGATTCAGTTTTAGCGCATTTCATTTTTTTTTTTTAATTTAAAATGGCTTACCGGGTAAAGTTTTTGTCGTTGCAAAAGGCGGAGTTGGAGTACGAGGTTACGATTCGAGGTGCCACTCCTGCCGCCACCGTTCAAAAACTGCGCGAGCAAATAGTTAAGCTAGGTCCTTTATTTCCTTCTGAAGACATCCTTGAGAGCGCGCTGACTGTTAGTGATGATTTGAAGGGAGTCAGCGATGCTTTAACTAAGCTCAGGGCGCTTATAGAATCACCCAACGACAAAAATGCGTTGCTGCGTGCACAAAATCTAATATGTCATCTTTATCACCGACTTAATCGGATCACTTGCGACAGTTCAATTCAGCAGGCTTACGATTCATGCGTATCCGAATTTAAGGCTCTTTCGGACCGTTATAGCGTTATTAAGGATTCCGGCACTGACTTCCTTGCCTCTTCATCTAGCGAACCACAATCGGTAATCTCACCTCTTAGTGTTAACGTTACTTGTGAACGCAGCGTGGCTGGTGAGCTTACGAAGCATAAGTTTGATGGAAAGTCGTGCGTGCGCTCTTTCATTCAACGTATCACCGATTTTGCTAAGGCTAGGAATATAAGTGGGGCAAAACTGCTGTCGTACTCTACGGAAATTTTTACTGGTGTCGCTTTACATTGGTACCGTGCCATTCAGGACCAGGTGTCTAGTTGGGAGGATTTAGTTTCCCGCCTTAAGACTGATTTTTCTCAGGAAGATTACGATTATAGGCTTATAAACGAGATTAGGGCGAGAACTCAGGGTGAGTCGGAAAATATTACCGTTTATCTGTCCATTATGGCGGGGTTATTTTCGCGGTTGTCTAAGCGCATGCCTGAAGAGGATAAGTTAGAGACACTTTTGCACAACATCCGTCCTTGTTACGCGAGCACATTGGCATCTGCGCCAAAAATTACTGATGTTGACACATTGCGTACACTCTGTCGTAACTATGAGAGTATCCAAGCTCGTATGGTAGGTTTCCATGAACCTCCCAAGGTTTGCACAGGCACATTAGCACCTGAGTTTGCGTATGCTGGTCAGTCAACCAATAAATATAGCGGTAATGGTAATCACAATTTCAGGAATAGAGGTTACAGTAACAATAACGATAACAGTTTCTATAATAGGAATAAAAAGAATTCCAGTTCGGATGGTAATGCTGGCTCTGGGGGTAACAATTATGTTCATGCAATGCAGCGCTTAGAACAGAAAACAGTTTATTGTCCAAGATGTCGTAATAACACTCATAACCTTCGTCAGTGTAGAGCAAACAAGGATAAGGTCTTTTGTTTTAAGTGTGGCGAAGATGGTGTCAAGGCCCCAGATTGTCCCAAGTGTGGTAAAAATAAACCGGTCATGCCAAAAAACTAATTTACCAGCAGGATTGTAACAGTAATCAACAATCATCATCTAAGTTTGATAATGAGGATTGGCAAAAGTGGCTCCATACCCTCGAATTCTTTTTCAATTCATACAAAATTAGTACAATCCTGCTGAACAAACCTGTGTGTGACGCAAGGCCTTATGCTTGTGTCCAAATAGATAATTTTAAAGTTTACGGTCTTCTCGACTCCGGCTCTGCTGTGAGTATTTTAGGTTCTGCATTATATCGCAGATTTTTAGAGGAAGGTGTGCAATTACATGTAGATGACAAGATTACGGTAACTGCTGCGGGCGGTCAATTAATGACCAGCATTGGCTATATGCATTTACCTATACATTTCGAGAATGACTTTCACATTATTAAAGCATTTGTTGTGCCAGACATCAATATTGACCTCGTCTTAGGAATAGATTTTTGGCACGATTTTAACATTTTTCCTAAGCATTTAACGTGCATTACGTTTTCTAATGCCGCCATTCTAAATGCTAGTCTTAGCGAGGTTCGTCCTGCGTTCATCCAAGCTTATGATAACCTAACCGGATCAGAAAAATTGGTGGCTGATGACATTATTTCGCAATTTAGCGACATATCTGCTGAACATCGGGGTTTAGGTAAAACTGGTGTGGTCTCTCATCGCATAGATACCGGAGATTCTGAGCCTATTCGTCAAAGGTACTACAGGTTGTCCCCGGAGAAGCAGCGGATTCTGGCGGAGCAGGTCGACGAGATGTTGGCTTTGGATGTGGTTGAGAAATGCGAAAGTGCCTGGTCTTCGCCCGTTCTTATTGTTACCAAAAAGAATGGCGAACCACGTTTTTGTCTTGACAGCCGCAAGCTCAACTCTGTCACGAAAAAGGATGCCTATAATCTTCCGTACATCTCCGAAATTCTGGATAATCTTCGCGATGCGCGTTATTTAACTAGCATTGACTTATCTAAAGCGTTTTGGCAGATTCCGATAGTTCCGGAAGATCGTGAGAAGACTGCGTTTTACGTTCCTAACCGGGGTACATTTTGCTTTAAACGTACCGCTTTCGGATTGACCAATGCACCAGCCACCCAGCAGAGGTTAGTAGACCTATTATTTAGGGAATTTGACCTCAAGGTCTTCGCTTATCTCGACGACATCATTATCGTCTCGAATGACTTCAATTCCCACGTGTCACTGCTACTACGAGTCTTAGGTAAGCTGAAACAGGCCAACCTTACCATTAATTTGGAGAAGTGCCAGTTCTTTCGTAGTCAGCTCAAGTACCTCGGCTATGTTGTGGATAGTTGTGGACTACGTACCGATCCTGAGAAAGTTCAGGCAATTCTCAACTACCCGACACCTTCTTGTCGGAAGGACATCAAGCGCTTTCTCGGGACCGCTACATGGTATCGTAGGTTCGTCCCCAATTTTAGTACGATAGCGGGGCCACTGAATAAGCTGACTTCGAGTAGGAAAGGTGGACCTCCTTTTCACTGGTCTGCTGAGGCTGATGCTGCTTTTAAGAAATTAAAGGAGTGTCTAGTTTCCGCTCCTGTTCTCTCTTGCCCAGATTACGACAAGCCATTCGAGGTGCACACAGATGCCAGCAACTACGGCGTAGGTGCGATGCTGACACAGACTATAGATGGTAAGGAGCACCCTATTGCTTATATGAGCAAGTCGCTGTCTGCAGCAGAGAAGAACTACAGCATTACGGAGCGTGAAACTCTGGCTGTGGTCATTGCATTGGAACACTGGAGGTGTTATTTGGAGAACGGGAAGCCATTCACTGTATATACAGACCACAGTGCGCTGAAATGGTTCCTGTCCCTAAAAAACCCAACCGGTAGGTTAGCTCGCTGGGGGGTTAGATTGTCCTCATTTAACTTGGAATTTAAGCATCGTAGAGGCGTAGACAATGTTATTCCCGATGCCCTTTCTAGAGCTCTTCCCGTGTCAGCATTAAGCACATCTGGGTCTAACTTAGTCACGGCGGATTCTTGGTACAAAAACATATTTAACTCTTGTCAAAGTAAGCCGCAATCTTTCTCGAATTTCATCATTAAGGATGGTAGGTTGTTTAGGCGTGCTAAGTCCAATCACCCATTTTCTTCAGAGTTCTCGTGGAAAGAAGTTGTACCTTCCGAGCTACGCGACCAGATCATTAACGAAAATCATGCTGAACCCACGGCTGGACATCTCGGTGTTTACAAGACGTACCATCGTCTTGCGTTGCGCTATTTTTGGCCGGGTATGTACCGTGACGTCGTGAAATTCATAGCAGCTTGCGATAAATGTCTAGCATATAAAGCTCAGAATCACCAGACCTTGGGTGAAATGGGTCGCCCCAAACAATGCTCCAGACCGTTTCAGATGTTATCCATTGACCTAATGGGCCCTCTGCCTGTTACTAGGAAGCAAAATAGTTTTATCTTCGTTGTTACATGTTGTTTCACCAAGTTCTGCTTGATATTCCCACTTCGTAGCGCAACTGCTAGCGCAGTTACTAAAATTTTAGAAGAGTCTGTGTTTCTGGTCCACGGAGTACCTCAAACCATATTTTTAGACAATGGAAGCCAGTTCATTAGTAGAATCACTGAGTCGCTTTTCCAAAATTACAAGGTGCCAAATGTTTTCTTTACACCGAAATATACACCACAGGTCAACCTAGTTGAACGCCATAATAGGACAATAATTACGTGTCTCTCAACTTTCGTGAATAACGATCATCGCAGTTGGGATACGTTTATTCCTAAGGTGCAGTTTGCAGTTAACAACTCAAGATGTGAGGTGACCGGTTACTCTCCATCTTTTTTGGTTTTCGGTAGGGAACTCGTCACTTGTGGCACGCAATACCTAGACAATGAGTTAGGCGACGAGGTTTTGTTCTTACCGCGCGACGTCTACGCTGAAAATCTTGGTTGCCTTAGCGATATTTTCAATGAGGTGCAAGCTAAACTATGGCACGCTCACGCTAAGAATACGTCTCACTACAATCTGCGTCGTAGACCATCAGAGTTCAATGTCGGGGATGTAGTAATGAAGCGTGCGTATGTCCTAAGTGACAAGGATAAGTTTTTCAGTAAAAAACTCGCACCAAAATTCATAAAATGTCGTGTCATAGAAAAGAAGTCACCTTTGGTGTATGTCTTAGCCGATATGTCGGGCAAGAATCTGGGGACTTGGCACATCAAAGATATAAAACTTATGTGTAATAATGTTTAGGTAATTGACTAAGTGTCATGTTGTTACCCTTATAGCCACATTTTCCCATCTGTAGCACTTAGTATTTGTATGGGTGATTTGTTCTGATATTATAGACATGCCACCTTACCAAATGCAAGAATGCGTATATAATTCAAAATGTTTATATTTCGCTTATTTGTACGCGTGAAGTATGTAAGTTTTTTTAAAAGGATAATGCGAATACGTTTTCAGTTAGTGCGGATTTTATCTTTATAGGCCGATAAAATCCTTCGGTGGCGCGCGGGGTAATGTAACGATGCATACGTTACTGTTGTTGTAAAAGTAAAAGAAAAATAAATTAAAGTATCAAATAAAATATTAACTTAATAGTAAGGTTAATGTTAGTATTATTATAAATAAAATAATTAGATTTTAATAATTTACTATGCAAGTAACAACATTAAAACGATTATTGTATACACTTTACTGCGCGCAACTGTACTTGCGGCGCAGCAACCGCGTCAGCAGTTTTGCTTCGCTTAGAATATTCATATGCGCGGGCGCGCCCCACCGCGCCTCACTCTCGCTCAGACCGTCTCGTCGGTCGCACGTATTTCACCTGCCGGCTGCGTTCACAGGCCCTGGGCCGTGTCGTCTCACGCGCTGGCGAAATTTAAGTTTTTAAAATAATAATCATATTTTAAATTTAGAAAGGTTTATGTGGTAAAGTACCTAACAAGTGCGCATCGAACGTGCTTACGTACCGTCTTGCTCCCCTAATAAAGGGTAAGTGTCGATCGTTACTTAGATTTAAGAATTGCTAGTTTTATTTTGTCATAATGTTTTCTTTGTGTTAATTTTGCCTTCCTTCACGCTTAGCATCACGTATTTAAAAGTATTCACCGAGTTATTGCATGAAGAACGCTGCGCCGTATCGGTTAAAGTACCGTTATAAAATGGCTGCCCATACATTTGGCCCAAACAGATTTGTAACCATATTTTGTTCACTCCCGTATTATAGTGCTTAGCTTGATGCTATTTTGCAAGTAAATTAATGTAATTTTATATCCTATTTAATTTCCTAATGTTGACGCTCTGTCTTTTTGCACTTTTCTATCATCGCACCAACTGTAACTCCGTTCTGATTATGAACACCCACCAGCTACTTTCCGTTGCTCCCTTGTTTATTGCCTAGCGACATAGTTGGGGTTCATAAGGAGCGGTCCTAGATTACGTGGTCCTAAAGAACGGATGATGTGCATTCCAGGGTGCAAGATTACGGTTAATTCCCGGCGGATGTGGCCCAGCCTGTGATACCGGCCGGCCACAGAGTAGCCGCGGCACCAGAGAGTCCCTCCACTGCAAGCTCAAGCACCAGCTGTCCCCGACGGTCCCCCGGGTCGCTCCCGGCCACTCCACTCAGGACCTGCACCACCACCGCGCACTCGTCAGGGGAGTACCCACCTGCGTCAGCGAACCAGACAGGCCTATTTTTTTACTTTCGACCACGACCCCTTGCTCGTTTTTTTTTATAATAAATTTTTGAAGGCATTTGGGTGTTTCTTTTCCACGCCCAACCTTTAAATGCTTCAAAATTAGACATTTAAAAAACCCCGGACACAAGTAGCTGGTCATCATGAGACCCTCATTCAATGAGTGATATAGAAAATGCTACTAAACTGAACATGATTACAAAATTTGGAATCCTTAGCTTCAATATTGACCGTGATCTTGTCACTTGTTCCAATTAAAGCTGAATATCTTGGAAACTACTGGTCCTATTTCCACCAAACATAGCTAAGAACCATTTCAATGGATAATTCTTTCGGTTTAAAAACACCGCTCTCAAATCGGTCCATCCGTTTGGGAGCCACGAAGCCACAGACAGACACACAGATTCAGATACCTACACATGTTAAACTTATGACATCCATTTTTCGTCGGGGTTAAAAATACTCGGCACTTAAGTCGTTTCGGTCACCGGGTTGTGATTTCTCTTTAATGTATGCGTGAACATGACTCACTGTTGACGTAGCGTCGATGTACAGTTTTTCAACAACCCTTTTATATCCACTTTTTGTCTATAAAGTAATGGTGATAGTTAAATCTGGCACGTTTCGTTCATGTATCTAATATAATTTATACGGCGCAGTACTCTAAATTACGAGGTTACGATTGATGATTTCCAGATTTCATTTTGAAATTATGGTTAAAAAAACACCTTGATAAGATATACCAGGTGGGTCCTGTAACAGGAGCAAAAAATCAAAACATAGATTTTACTTGTCAAACTGAACAAGGTCAAGTTCAGAAACTTAAAAAAAAATACTGTTTTCATATGTTAATTATTTCAAACAGAGTAAATAGCATTTTCAATGTATGCTGTCCAACATTGACATCATGTCACTTTACTAAATATTAAATGTGTCACAATACATTGCTTCTTTGAATAAAGTTTATTTTACAGGTTTACATTATAAATGAGTTATTTTTAAAAGTTGTTAATTAAATGTTGTTCAGTTTGAGGGGTAGAATAGAATATGGGCCGACGAAAGATAGAGGTATTGGGTTCTTTCTCTAACTGATAGGTAAATGTAAACTAGACAAAAATATAAGTATATTTAAGAAGTTGTACCTTGGTATATGTTTTTCGATAAAAAAAAATGTAATATAGCCTTGTATCTAAAACGCTCTCTTAATATCTCTGTTTGGTTCTCTGTTTGACTAATAGAGAATGCGTTTTGGCATTACGTCCGCAATTTGTACAGACTTTATAAAAAATAATATAGTATATATATGTTTGTGTAAAAAATACACCGTAGCAAATCGATGTAAGAATGTAAATGTCTAAAAACCTGATTTGATTATATTTGGAGCAGGCATTGAACCGCCAAACGCCGTTGCCATGGCGACCGCTACGTGGCAACGCCCTATGGCTTACTTATGTCGTTTGTACACGATTATCTGTATGATGATGTAAAATTATAGCTGCCTTCTCTTCTCATAGATCATAGCGGAATGCTGCCAATACAACAACTTGACTTTCATCACTGTGGATAGTTTTGGCACGGTGTTTGACTATCCATACTAATATTATAAATGCGAAAGTGTGTCTGTCTGTTTGTTACCTCTTCACGCTTAAACCGCTGAATCGATTTTGATGAAATTTGGCATAGAGATCGTTTAAGATCCGAGGAAGGACATAGGATAGTTTTCATCCTGGAAATTATACCTAAAAAGATTGAAAAGGGAGTGAAAATTTCTGTTGGGGTGCGGTGACCCTGTAGGAAATGTAATTATTAGACCAAAAGCACAATTGCTGTTACATTTGCTTAGGCGCTTTTAATAATCCCTTTTATCAAGTTCCACGCGTACGTATTCGCGGGCAAAAGCTAGTAGTGAATATAAATTGTTGCATTGAAACCACTAAACACACATTAAAAAATACACGGAACCAAATAAACTCTATCACTAACTTTTGGACATTATACTATTTTAAATTGAACAATAACTAAAAAGAAGACGTGTTTTGACTACTGCCTTTTATGACGTCACATGCCTGTATCATCATAGAAGCTTCATACTAACACATCGTTTTTGACATTTCATAAAGAGTAGCTGATTTGAGCTGTCATCTAATACCTACGTGTAAGTTGCCGTATATTTAATCCTGTTTCCTCTTTTACATCAGTGGTATTCACCGACTTTCAACGTCAGTTACCAAAAATTTGTCGTTACCAGTAAATTAAATTAGTACCGCTAAAAATCCGCAACATGGCGGGGGTTGAAAAGCATCCTGCTGGGATATACGACTCTTATAATTATAACATACATGCCTCGACATTTAAACATCTTGTCATATCCGACTTAAACATTAATTTAAATTACAACGTTCTCAACACAATACTGAACGGAATTACACGTTCAACAGCTTGAAAGAAAAGAGACATAACCACCGATACAACTCATTTCCATTAAATCCTTTTGAAATACGGTGTAGTATTCTAAATGGCTTATGCGTGTTCTAAGTAAGTCTTTCAAGTTAAGAGGTCTTATTCCTTTTATTATTATTTTTTCATGTTATGACAAATATAGTGATAATTTCAGCCAACTTTTTGAAGTGAATAATTAGATTTCCCTGAGTTCTAGAAAGTAAAATAGCTATTCCATGCTTTCATTGCGTGCAGTCGAATATAAGTAAACAAAAAACAGTTTTCTGCGTGAATTTTGTCAATTCCGAGTAGTTTTAAAAACAAAAATTATCAATGAAAACTACAAACAGTAGGTTTCAAATATATACCAATAAATAGCAATGGCTCTGTTCTAAGTAGTAACATTGATAATATGTTAAGAAACATGTTTGATCATAGAGAAAAATGTCTAAACAATCAGCTTTTGAACGGGTAAGGACCCTTAAGCCTCTTTTGCATTGAAACACTCGAGTGGCACTTGAATTGAATAGGATTAACCGTGTTGTTGCTTGTTTCATAATTACAGGACAGGGTAGAATGAGGACATTAAACCTGTAGAGTGAGAGTCAGACTCGCGCAACGAGGGTTCCGTACGAGTTAGGATCATTTAGTCTAAGATCCATTTGGTCTACGCAGCAAATTGGTCTGATAAGCATTTCGTCTATACATGCAATTGACAACATTTCAGATGTTCAAATAGTGTTAAGTTTAATAGTAGTTTATGTTACTGTACATAATGAAGGGTATTAAACACGAGTGTGGGTTTATGAAACGAGCCGAAGGCAAGTTTCATAATAACATCACACGAGTGTTGTAATGCCTAACTATGTACAGTTACATACACTACTTTAACTAGCCACATATCATAAGCCTCCATGATGCATTCAGAAGTCGCACATTATGACAAATATTACCCGGTAATGGCGGTAATAAAGTTTTCTGGCAGCTGTCATAGTTTTTTTTTAAATTCAGAGACAAACTAGAGTCGGCCCCAACTATCATATCGTTCGAAATAAAATACACGCTGTATAATCTTATTTTTAGGTTGGCTCAGTTTGTAGAGACCTGCTTACTGATCCGGCGGTCCCGGGTTCGAATCCCGGCCAGGGCAAATATTTGCGTGATGAACTCGAATATTTGTGCTTGGGTCATGGTTGTGCTATGTATTTAAGTATATATGTATCTATATAAGTATGTATAATAGGTACATCATCGTCTAGTGCCCATAACACAGGCCATCATGGGCTTTATTTGGGACTAGATCGATTAGTGCGAGGTTGTCCGATATTTATTACCGCCGCTTTTACTATAATATGTAAGTATGAGAAATGTTATTGTTATTACTCTAAAATGTATTGTTAATATTTGGCCTGTAATTGTTTATCATTTACTAAGGTTAAGGTTTGTTTTTATAATAATATCAAATATAATGTTGCCGACCCACGCTGGCCATCCGTTCTCAAACCGCCCATTGCCACTTCAACCGTGAAATCCTTTGAGCTGTCTGTTACTTGGGTTCTTCAGCGGATATTTTCATTTCTGATACTAGAGTCTGGCTAACCAAATAATGTTGACAGATATTTCCTTGTGGTATTACCAATTGTCTATGATTTAAACAATTTAGTAGGTGGGACCTCTATAAATAATTTTGATACTTTATGTACTAGTTCTAACATTCTGATCGAGTTGAAATTTGGCATGGTACTTATGTAATATTTTCGGTGATGGATTAATATATGGTATTATCGAGTTAGGTCTTATTTACACTACAATTAATTTTTCGCCTTGTACATGGTTAGAAAGTGTAAACAAATGTGTTTGTCGTTGACTGTTCTGTACATAGTGGTGGAAATTATGTGAGCTAAATATGAGTGCACGTCAAATATTTAACTTATTTCTGTAGGTACCTTACGAGTGCATAGATAATCAAAAATATGTTCTAGTATCAAAAGTATAATTCCTACTACACAAAGTGTGACCAGCCGCAGATTTGTTTAAATTTCCCGCCAAAACTTTGAGTAATATTTTATTAACCAGACTATATCATGAAAATAAACTTCGAGCATAGGCCTTTTCTTTGCACTTTACATGAATCTAACGGTGATGCCACGATTTTGCGCGACCAGCGGTCGGCGAGCGGTTGAGCGAGATATCCGAGCGCAGCAGCCATACGTGCGAGCGAGACACGTACCTACACCGCTGCTGCGGCAAAAGGACGTATCTCACTATGAAATCCCTATAAAGATACGACCTTTTACCGTACCACGGCAGCGTAAGCCACCTTATGAGTCGGGAGTCCCATTATAGGCTAGTTGACTCATGTCAAACTGTCATAAACTAATGTTTATTCCGTATAGTATTTAGCAAAGGAAACCTAAATATATATTTTTCAATTCATAAAAGTGAAACATGTCTGAAAAAATGGAATTTGAAAATATGGGTTTTAATGTGTATTTTTAAATGCTTAAAACGCTGTCCGCCATTTTCGCTTATGATAGTGACGTCATCGGTAGTGTAAAGAAAACTGGAAGTCTACTTTGACGACTTCGAATTGTGCCGTCCTTCTCGATCTCCTGTCAAAGTATACCTATTGGAGTGAGCGGACCATTCCGCTCGCTATACGACGATCGAATTTCGAATATTTATACGTACACACACGTTTTGCTAATCTGTGGCGTGACGTAGACGCCACAGATTAGCAAAAGGTAAAAATGGCGGACGGCGTTTTTGACTGTTCATGAAATGTCGAATTTTCAATTGATAAAATTTAGCTTTCTAGCTTTCACAAAAATATAAGACATTTTTTTAGAGCTACATAGTATAAGATCATTATTAACCATTTCAAATATATTTCAAAACTGGTTCAACTAGCCTATTGTGAACGACCACGTCTCAGTTCCGTAGGTTGTCACTGGCAACACGCATTTCGGAGACCGTGGACCATCGGCTAAGTAATAAAAAAAAACTTTACTTTGCAGTTACAAGTACCAACATCCTGAAGCTTATAATGCTTCAGGATGTTGGTGCATTGGATAAGGTGCTGTGTAGCTTGCCGATTCGGCGTGCAAATTAAATTTACTGATCCAAGCATAATACACTTACAAAGAATCAGTGCTCAGAAATTTTGAATTAAATCTTATGTGACGCAAACATGCATCATTAATAATTATAAGAAGGGTTAGGACCAGAAAGTTTGATGAAATTAAGGCGTAGTTAGCCATACGAAACGAGGAAATAAAAGCGATTGGAATAAGTTCCGTTGTGCAACAAAAATTAACGATACAATAAGGAACCTTAAAATAGAAGCTATTATTGGAAGGTTAACTGTCGTCGCACAACGGAGACTGATAGATATATTAATTGAGCGAGTTAAGGTCGTAAACTTTTTGGTCTTCAACCAGAACTGTTTAAAATCACGTAATTGTCTAGGGCCCGACAACATGTCGAACTCATATAGAGCTCTTCATCAGGGACAGCTATCCATGCTGCTACGCGACTCGCGACCCACTGAACTTAAACCAATTATAAGTTCTTTTTTAGGGTTCCGTACCCAAAGGGTAAAAACGGGACCCTATTACTGAGACTTCGCTGTCCGTCCGTCCGTCCGTCTGTCACCAGGCTGTATCTCAAGAACGGTGATAGCTAGACAGTTGAAATTTTCACAGATGATGTATTTCTATTGCCGCTATAACAACATATACTAAAAATATAATAAAATTCAATAAATATTTATGGGGGGCTCCCATACAACAAACGGGGTGGTTGCGTTAACTTTGCACCTCATTTGTATGGGGCGCTATATATACCAGGTGCAAACTTAACTTAACCACTTAAGGATGAAAAGTATTTGTACGGAACCCTCGGTGCGCGAGTCCGACTCGCACTTGACCGGATTTTTTTATAACGGCACAACATATTGGCTCTACTTCGCCTGATGGTAAGCAAAAAGGTGAGCCCAAGTCGGAATGGCAACTGACAAGAAACCAACGGTGCCATGTCAGTTGACACTACCATGCTGGCCTGAGAGATGCTTCTTCACGCTTCGTTTGAAGGGTCCCATGTAATATGAAGGACACATGAGCCAGCATATTCAAAATGTCTCACGATTTTCATAATATTATTGCATC
Organism: Apotomis capreana; assembly: GCA_947623375.1. Taxonomy (NCBI): domain Eukaryota; kingdom Metazoa; phylum Arthropoda; class Insecta; order Lepidoptera; family Tortricidae; genus Apotomis; species Apotomis capreana. Next base: position 60,621,396 of record OX392498.1, on the reverse strand, counting down.
AGTAATAATATATGTACATAAACACGGTTGTCTATCGTTTGCCCCAATTTCATATGCCATAATCTATCGCTTGCCTCTCTGTAAGCTGAAACTTTTCGGGATTTTCATAAAACAAATCTAACCTAACCTAACGATTTCTCCATGAATTACTAGCATAGAGGCATTCTATCTTCGTCCTCCGGGTAGGCAAGCACTTGTGACACCTCTGGTGTTGCAGGTGTTTATGGGCGACGGTAATCGCTTTCCATCAGGCGATACGTTTGCTCGTTTGCCCCTATGACATAAAAAAAAAAAAAAATAGTATTAAAGAAATCCCGAAGAGTTTATGATTTATGAAATAAAAAGTTGCAAATGCAAATGAAAATTATGGCAAGTGATTCATTTATGACAAATGAAATTCGGGGAAATTAAATGGTCCCCCTAAACACTCCTCAACCGTGTACCGCTATAGGCTATCTATCCGGCCAAGCGTACACTTACCCGAAGCAACCAGCAATATCTCAGTATTCCCATTGCCATTGCACGTAAATGCCAATTGAACCGGAAAACTATCCGTCTATATAGAGATTTATATTCAGGAGTTCCAAGCGAACTTAAGCCGTCTCTGCAAGCGGGGACAAGTCCAAACCCCGCACAAATTGGACCAATGTACGTCCGGATTCGCTGAAGTACTACGATATCTGTAATAGAGGAATCGCTCTGTAATTTAACGAATATACTGTACCGGTTTTTAGGGTTCCGTACCTCAATCGGAAAAAACGGAACCCTTATAGGACCACTTTGTTGTCCGTCCGCCAGTCTGTCTGTCAAGACCCTTTATCTCAAGAGCGCGTGGAGGTACCGAGTTGAAATTAACACCATATACTTAAGTCTACGGTCCCTTGAAGCTGTGGAAAAATCAAAATTCTACGTTAATGTGAAAAAATGATACGGCCGTTTATGTCGCAAAAAAACGTACATTACGACACTCAAGCGAATCAAAATGATAGGGTACTTCCCGATGACCTAGAACTATGAGATTTGCCAAGGAATATCGTCACATACTACACAAATACTTATAAAAATCTGAAAACTATACATTCGTAATAAAATCATAAAAAATATAGTCCTTTTCAAACATCATATTTGGAGAACTCAGTTACGTTAAGTTGGTATGCGGCGCCATACATTTCAGGTGCAAGCTTAACTCAACCAGGGGGTCTATGATGGTTGCGTTTATCACGTGATAAATAAGTGACAATGCATCCGTCACGCTTTGACATAATACGAGTGTAAGTGACAGATGCTTTGTCACTTATTTATCACGTGATAAACGCAACCATCATAGGCCCCCAGGCCAATTAAGATGGGATAAGTGACAGTGTGTACGAAACCCTCGGTGCGCGAGTCAGATTCGCACTTGGCCGGTGTAACTATTCCATACGCATCACGCTGCCTGTTGAAAGAAGCGGAGCGGAGACAATAGACCCATCAGGCTACGCCTTTGTGAATCTCACAGGAAGTGCATTTACCACTGCTCACTTTTTAAGGGCCCTTTTCTAGATTTCTTCAAAAATTACCACCTTAACCGCTACACCGCTGTAAAAGTTAATAATACATTAAGCGACTTGATATTAACGGAGGAAGGCACGGCCCAAGGTTCAAATTTTGGCCCAACTGAGTATTTATTGTACGTTAATGATATGTGCAATATATTCCGCGAGGGTTCTGTATACCAGTTCGCCGACGACACGTGTCTGCTGGTGGCAGACAACGATTTGAAAGCAGCTGAAATTGTAATGCAAAACAACTTCAATTTACTTTGTAAATGGGCCCACGACGTGGGACTCATTATTAATTATTCCAAAACTAAAGTTATGCATATCCATTCCACTTATATGAATAAGACACCTAAACCCATAATAATAGCCCATAGTCACCAATGTATGCACAATAACAACGATAAAAATCGAAGCGTGCCATGCAATTGTGAACCTTTAGAGTCAGTAACGGAACATACCTACCTGGGACTGATTATAGATAGTAACTTTAATTGGGGACCGCATATAAATTATGTGTGTAATAAACTAAGATCGATTCTTTCGAAACTTAATATTCTGAGATATAAACTTCCTTACAATGTGTTAAAAATGTTATATCTATCTTTAGCCCAGTCTGTCATAGATTATGGACTAAGCAGTTATGGCAGAACTTATAAAACCTACATTGATAGGATATACCGATTACAGCTAAGTCTATTAAAATCAATTATACCTAACCATGTTAAGAAAAAAGAAATGTTTATTAACGAGATCGACATATTTAAATATTGCGTAATAACCAATATTCAGAACAACATTAAAATGCTCATACTTAGTGACAAAATAGACAGTATAGGAAGTCTTATACGAACCAGTAGACCGGCACATCTTCGGAAATTAGATTACTTACCTACATTTGTCCTGCCAAAATGTAACAATGTGTACGGAAAACGGAGGTGGGAATACATGTTACCGAGTATTCTTAACGAACTCGATTCCAACATACTTACGAGTGTGTGTGAAACCCCACACCACTGTAAACGAATTGTTAAAGCAATGTACCTTAGCTGATGTAAGTCCGATCGTTATTAATAATACCTATCTAGTTAATACCTGCTTATTGTGATGTGAGTGAATTCAACGGCAGTTAAACCTTAGTATGGTTTTGCTCGTTGCAATTATTATTAAATGTATTGTTTTTTCTGTGTAATAAATAAATAAAAAAAAAAAAAAAAAAAAGGTTCCGTACCTAGTCAACTAGGAACCCTTTTAGTTTCGCCATGTCCGTCTGTCCGTCTATATATTCCGTCCGTCCGCGGCTTAGCTCCGTGATCATTAGTACTAGAAAGCTGAAATTTGGTATGAATATGTGTATGTATCGCGCCGACAAAACGGTAAAATAATAACAAAAAAAATTTTTTTTTCGGGTAAGTACGAGGGTTGCCTTTTATATTTTGGGATTTGACTAAACCAGTGCTGCCATCTATCAAGTGACATTTCTGTAGTATAATTTGAACCTTTTGGCGGCAATATAACCTTAAAAAAGTTTTCGCGCGATCGCATTTTGTTTTTTTTGTCAGTTGAAAAATAATCGTAGCTGACAGTCATGGAACTGAGCCGTGAACATTTTCGTGCGATAATTTTTTACAATTTTAAACGCGGCTTAAGTCAACAACAGTGCGTTGATGAACTTAATTTTACATTTGGTGATGAAGCACCGTCGAGAACGAGTGTTTATCGATGGTTTGCGGAATTTAATCGTGGCCGTTGCTCGCTTGTGGATGAATTTCGCGAAGGTCGTCCAAAATCTGTGGTTGTTCAGAAAAACATTGAAGCTGTGCGTGAATTAATTCTGCAAGACCGTCACGTGACCTATCGGGAGATAGAGGCGTCCTTGGGCATTAGTGGGACCAGCGTACACACCATATTGCACGAATGTTTAGCAGTCAAGAAGCTTTGTTCGCGATGGATTCCACATAATTTGACAGGTACTCAAAAAGAGGCTCGTGTAGATTGGTGTAACGAAATGCTTACAAAATACAATAGCGGGGCTTCAAAACATGTGTATGATATTGTGACAGGTGACGAATCGTGGATCTACGCATATGAACCCGAAACCAAACAGCAGTCCACTGTATGGGTCTTTCAAAATGAACCGAATCCCACTAAAGTTATTCGTGCACGAAGCGTTTCGAAAGAAATGGTTGCCTGTTTCTTTAGTAAAACTGGGCACATTGCGACCGTTCCTTTAGAAAAACGTAGAACGCTCAATTCTGACTGGTACACGACCATTTGTTTGCCAGAGGTCATTGAAAAAGTCAGAGAAACCAACCGCCGTAAACGGATTATACTCCACCACGATAATGCGAGTCGTCATAAGTCTGCATTAACTTCCAAGTTTTTGGACACTCAAAACGTCGATTTATTCGGCCATCCCCCGTACAGTCCAGACTTGGCCCCTAACGATTTCTTTTTATTCCCTCATATCAAGAACAAACTACGAGGGCAACGATTTTTGACCCCTGAAGCAGCGGTTGATGCGTTCAAAATGCACGTTTTGGAAGTGTCCCAATCAGAGTGGTTGAACTACTTTGAGAATTGGTTCAACCGGATGAAAAAATGCGTAGACTTGAGAGGAGAGTACTTTGAAAAGCAATAAAAACTTTTTTATTGCGAAATAATTGTTTTTTATTTCTATTCCCAAAATATAAAAGGCAACCCTCGTACCTACCTCTCGAACACCAAAAGTGGGGCTGTTCGTTTTTTTCGTTACAACACTTGTGTGTGGGGTGTCGTTGAATAGGTCTTTTAAAAATAATACGGGTCACCAATCATTATTTTTTGATAGATTCAGCAGTTTTGTAGATATTCGCTCCGAAAATAAAAAAAATAGCGCCTCCCCTCTAACCTTTCAACCACGGGTCAAAAAATTATTAATTAAAAATTCAAGAAAATGAGGGGTTATAGGTACTTTCAATGAAAACTAATTTGAAAAAATTGGTCGAGCTGTTTTTGAATAGGCGCAAAATTTCATAATTTTCTTTAAAATAACGTTAGTGCCGCGCTGTGTCCTTATACTTCGAACGCACATATTACTTAAGTGCCATATTCCGCTAAATATGGCGCGTATAATCGATTACTTCCAGAAGGTAATAAGTAATTACAGTTACTTTGGCGTTTACGACCTTTTTTATAGAGCTAGAAATCTCCTCCGTTTTAACCCCGGGCTTCTTTTAAGATGATGGGGAACTACGGAACCCTACACTGAGCGTGGCCCGACATGCTCTTGGCCGGTTTTTCATACAAATCGAGGTTCCGTCCTCGTCTGTTTTCTCCTGCAACATTTAATCAATTTTTTATACCTACTCGCGTACTAAAGTAGATTAAAATCTTTTTAATTCTGTAACAAAATTTCATACTCCATGGTACCCGCTACAGAACTTTAATATTCATAATAGTCCGTAAGCCCGCTCCAAGATTGCCTACGTAATATGACATCACGATAAAATGCATGGCACACGGTCGAAAAAGTTGTGCTGAGCGAGAATCAAACGATTATTGCACAGAAAATTGGCCGGAAGTTTGAGAAAATCCTTCACTTCCGGTCAAAATTTTAGGGGTGTACTTACGTCATGTGACATCATTACGAGACAGATGGCATCATGTAGCCCTTTAATCGTAGATAGTGTAAACATAAGTCTGCCAGTTCTAAAATGGCCGGAAGTGCTTGGCAGACGGGGTCAAAGTTGTTCATCGGATATGTTTTCCTACGTTTTGTGGTATCTTGACGAAATTGATTAGAAATGTTTTAAAGTAATAGTGTCTCTAAAAATAAATAAGTCTGCCAAGACATATCTGGCCGGAAGTCCTTCAAAAGTGATTTTTTAGGGTTCTGTAGTCAAACCCTTATAGATTTGCCATGTCCGTCGGTTCGTCTCTCCGTCCACGGCTTGACTACGTGACCATTAGTACTAGAAAGCTAAAATTTGGTATGAGTATGTGTATCACGACGACAAAACGGTAAAAAAATTTTTTTTCGGGTAGGTACCTCTCGTGTGTATCTCGTACACCTAAAGTGGGGGTGAATTTGTTTTTCTTTCCTACACTAGTGTGTGAGGTGGTGTTGAATAGGTTGTCGGGCCACGCTCAGTGTAGGGTCCGTACTTACCCATCCTTCACAATGTTGTTGCTGTCCTATGGTACCCCAGTGGTACATAGGGCCTTCGTGAGACGTCGCCATCCGTTCCTGTCCTGTGCCTCGCGCTCCGCGTCACTCCAACTCAGCCCGGCCGCCCGCAGCTCGGCGTCGACGGTGCGCTGCCACGTGTGCGCCGGTCGGCTCTGTCGTCTGCTCCCGCGGCCTCCACCTGAACGCAACCTTGCCGATGTTGTCCTCTGGTCTTCGAAGGGTGTGCCCTATCCACTTCCACTTCCGTTGAGCGATTTATCGCTTGATCGGGATTTGGTGGCATCGATTCCAAAGATCTTCGTTACTGATAGTATTCAGAATATGCGCAGGATGGATCCTGGCATTTGTTGACGAACACTTGTAACTTGCTCGTCAGACCCTTTGTCTCTTTCCAAGACTCGCAGCCGAAGAGCAAAACAGACTTCACTATGGAATCGAAGAGGGAAATCTTGATCCGTCGGGTGAGCACGATCGAATCCCAGACCTGTTTCAGCTGGGCAAAGGCATATTTAGCTTTCCTAATCCTCGCGTCGACGACGTCATCGGAACCACCGCTGTTAGTCACGGTGCTGCCGAGATATGTGAACTTTGCGACAGATTCCAGCGGTGTCCCATTGAGTCTTATGGGTCGGTTTTCGCTCGACTGAACTCGCATTTCGACGGTCTTCCTAGCGTTTATTCGTAATCCCTGAACTTGAGCTTCCTCTCGTAACGAGTCCAGCTTCATTTGAAGATCGGGCAGTGAAGACCTCCAGAGGTCCTCCAGGTGTGAGCTTTTATTCCATCTTATGCCCCTAGGTGTTTCTGTTACTTTCCGCATGATGTCGTCGAGCAGGACTATGAAGAGCAGCGGCGACAGGAGGCAACCCTGTTTGACTCCTGCACTCATTGGAATTGGCTCCCCTAGAACGTGGTCGTGCACTACTTTGCAAAGACTGCCATTATATAGGGACCCATCCTTCACAATAGACGGGCTCAAATCCCGAGCTCCTAATCCCGAGGTTTAAATTACGAGAAAGATTTCAAGTTCTATAAAAAGGTCGTAAACGCTATAGTAACTGTAATTACTTATAAACTTCTGGAAGTTATCGATTATACGCGCCAGATTGAGTGGAATGTTTTAATGCGGTATGGCTTTTAACTAATATGTGTAATGTTCGAAGTATAAGGACGCCGCGCGGCACTTACGTCATTTTAAAGAAAATTATGAAATTTTGTGATAACTCAAAAACGACTCAATCGATTTTATTAAATAAAGTTTTCATTGAAATTACTTATAGGTTATGGCATTAAGTACGCCTTTTGTACGATAAGTTTTCTTTTGTGCAATAAAGATTAAATAAATAAATAGGTCATATTTTCATGAATTTTTCTATATGTTTTTTGGACTCAATGTTAAAAAGTTACAGGAGGGAGGGGACGCTATTTTTTGGATTTTCGGAGCGAATATTTACAAAACTGCTGACTTTATCAAAAAATAATGTTCGGAGATCCCTATTATCTTCAAAATACCTATTCAACGCCACCCCACACACTAGTGCTGGAAAGAAAAATAAATTAAGCGCCCCTTTAGGTGTACGATACGAGAGGTACCTACCCGAAAAAAGAAAATTGTTTTTATTTTATCTTTTTGTCGTCGTGATACATACACATACCAAATTTTAGCTTTCTAGTACTAATGGTCACGGAGCCAAGCCGCGGACGGAGAGACGAACCGACGGGCATGGCAAATCTATAAGGGTTTGACTACGGACCCCTAAAAAATCACTTTTGAAGGACTTCCGGCCAGATATGTCTTGGCAGACTTATTTATTTATAGAGGGGTCAATCAAATTTTTTCTGTTGCTTGTTGCCATGGTGATGATGTCCCCTGGGTTACTCTTTAAAACTACGATTTTCGGCGGCAATATTCAACAAAAATGTTGTAATTGCCGCAGTTATAAACCCATTCTTATTTAGAATATCCCTTGAAAATACTAATATTATAAATTATCAACACTTTTTTATGGAGCTCAATCACCATTGCCGCCATCCTGGGTGGCGGGACAGAATAACAACAAGAAAAAGTTGATCCACCCAGAGACACTATTACTTTAAAACATTTCTAATCAATTTCGTCAAGATACCACAAAACGTAGGAAAACGTATCCGATGACCATCTTTGACCCCGTCTGCCAAGCACTTCCGGCCATTTTAGAACTGGCAGACTTATGTTTACACTATCTACGATTAAAGGGCTACATGATGCCATCTGTCACGTAATGATGTCACATGACGTAAGTACACCCCTAAAATTTTGACCGGAAGTGAAGGATTTTCTCAAACTTCCGGCCAATTTTCTGTGCGATAATCGTTTGATTCTCGCTCAGCACAACTTTTTCGACCGTGTGCCATGCATTTTATCGTGATGTCATATTACGTAGGCAATCTTGGAGCGGGCTTACGGACTATAAGACATCTCTCTACTCGACTCTATTTCAAAAAGAGAACATCGGCATATTTGATTTAGAAACAAAAGCACGCTACTGCTCACTGATCGGTTGACATTATTTGTCAAAAAGTTATACCAATCACGAGGCACCCACCATGATCATCGCGATCATGTTTTTTTTGAAGTGAAACTTCTAATGCGACTTCCAACAAGGTTGCGTTAAACGGTTAACGTTTAACGCTACCGTGCAGGGGGTAGAAAAGCACTGTTGCGTTAAACGTTCAACGCAACAATCCCACGGACAATGCGACGGATTTAAGGTTATGTCAAGGTACGTCTCTTGTGAATATCAATTGATTGTTAGGTTTTCTCTTTTGAAATTACAATTTCTACCCCTTCCTATTTTCATTTCCACATTCACGAAGTTTCACTTCTTCCGCGCGGAGGGCCTCCACGCACAATATTTTTTTAATAGGTCTGTTTTAGTTTAACGAAAATGTTACATCAAAAATAAAAATTCATAGTGGGGAATGACGATTAAAGTAAAAAAATATTTTCTGTGTTTTGCTCTTATAAAAAGTATTGTATGCAATAGTTACACAACTAGGTCTTCAAATCTCGTACCTTACTTAGGCCACTCGGCAAGCCTCGTGATTGCATAAAATACTATTATAATGAGGTGTTTATAATTTGTATGGTAACGAAACAAAACTTATGATCTAAATTGAACAACAACAACAACAACAACAATAATAGTAGAGATTAATCGAAATTCATAAGCAAATGAGAGAGATCCAATCAATATCTCCGAGACATGTGATTGGGGCAACGAATTTAGCCCGCAGTTCGCGTGGATGACAGAAAATATGAATGCACTAGTGGCGAAATCAGTTTTATCTGACTTTCCTCACCAAAGTGAATACAAAATCCAGTCGTTGGGGCCGAACTGTATTGACCTTTGACGCACACGTGCATGTTTTGAAATACTTTTTCGTTGCGAAGCTGGGATTGCTTCGAAATATCAAGGGGGTTTCACTCCGCTGAAGTGTCAAAAATTATACCTACTAATTTCGGGTCACAATTGTAACCCGGCCCGCCCATCGTCCCGCCTTTATTCGGCTAGGGTCGGCATGTTCGAAGCGAAGACAACGCATCGATTACATTTTTATTATTTACATATTATTGTGACTTTTTATTATATTTAACCGACTTTAAAAAGGAAGAGATTCAGTGTTCGCTACATTGAATCGTTTTGAACACGTTCACCATTATCTCCGTAGTGTAAATATAATATATTTTTTATTAGTAAGAGAATACGGTTACTGCTACGGTTTTCCCATTGACATTAAGTCTTGATCTGATGATGGAACATTTACCTACTAGATCTCGGATTAGTTCAACGTAGACAAGTGTGGTTTTTCTGCTCACTTTACTGAACATTTACAGGCAGTATGTGGCAGTATCATAAAATTGACCTGATGATGGACCCCGGAAATAGGGACTGGATCTCAAGATTGGTTCAACGCAGACATGTGCGGTTTTTACATTTCGATTCACCACAATGAACATTTAGACTCAGTATAATAAAATTGACGATGATGGATCATGGAAGTGCCTACTGGATCTCAGAACTGGTTCCACATGGGTAAAGAAACGGAACAGAGACTAAGCTTCATACAACCGCGCTGCGATAGGTACACTACTACTACAAACGCAATGCGCGTGTGGACGTGTCCACAAACTCCACATCACGTACACGAACAAACAGATTTAGACCGCATTGCTGCGTTTAGCGCACAGGGTGCGCGCTGTGTCTTGTTTGACTTCGCTTATGAATGTCAAAATTAGCGAAACAAATTAAATTCAAAATGGCAAATGGCATTTTTTTTCAAAATTTCAAATTGGTGCTAGGGTGCTGAAACTTGGTATGAAGGGGCGTTTGGGGCTCACAAATATAATAACATGTAATAATCGCAGAACATAAAGGGCCGCTAGGGGTACACTACATAAATACGAAAAACTAAATTCCGATTATCGGAATCACGAATTTCATAATACCGATTATTATAATTCCGAATGTTTTAAAACTCCGAATATAATTATTTCGATTTTTCATTTTTCCGATTTTTATAACTCCGAAATTTCAAAATGTCTAACTTTTACAATCACGGTTTTCTAAATTCCGAATTTCATACACCGAACAATAAGAAGTCCGAATGAATAATAATCCGAAATATCAAAAATACGAATTCCGATTATTAAAATACCGATTTTCAAAACTCCGAATATCATTACACCGACCAATAATAAACCCGACTAATCAAAAGTCCGAAACATCAAAATTACGAATTGCTGTTATTAATAACTATAAAATCTAAACCTAAATATATGAAAGTTTTTCGGGCTAACGGAGGCCTGCCTCAAGGTGAAATAGGTAATGTTAGGATTTAACCTAACGTACAGTTTTCGGGGCTCAGCAAATCTGTTGACGCTCCGCTACACGTGGTCACAATACAAACCTAACCTAACCTACAGTTTTCAGGGTTCAGCAAGTCTTTTGACGCTCCGCTCGCTTCGCTCGCTCCGCTATACGTGGTCACGATACAAACCTAACCTAACCTACAGTTTTCGGGGTTCAGCCAATAACCTAACCTATAGTTTTCGGGGTTCAGCAAGTCTGACGCTCCGCTCGCTTCGCTCGCTCCGCTACACGTGGTCACAATACAAACCTAACCTAACCTACAGTTTTCGGGGTTCAGCCAATAACCCAACCTACAGTTTTCGGGGTTCAGCCAATTCGATATTTGTCCAAATTTGGTTTTCTATTTTTGTTTTAACGTAAAAAATCGGTTAAGTAAATAATCTTTACCCAAATACTCCGAAATATTTTATTCCGAATTTACTAAATCCGATTTTTAAAACTCCGAATTTCATAATTCCTAAGAAATAAATTTCCGATTATTGAAAATACGAATGTCATTATCCCAAATATCAAATTTCCGAATAAGTAGGTAATTAAGTTTCGGAAAATTAATAATCGGAATTTTGTTTTTCAGGCCAATGACACTTCGGGCTTTTCATTATTCGGAGCTATAAAAATCGGAATAATATACAATCGGAATTTTTAAATTCGGTTAAATAATTTTCGTGTAGTAATCGGAATTTTAATTCCTAGGAATTATGAAATTCGGAGTTTAAAAATCGGAATTAATAAATTCGGAATAAAATATTTCGGAATATTTGGGTGTTCCCGGCCGCTAGAAACGGGCTTATTTCTATGTAGGTATACAAATATAAACCATATTGTCATTGATCGTCGTCGATTGAATCAATCATTGATGTCAAGTATGCATAAAAATGAAATGTTATGTAAACGGGTGTAAAACCAATAATAAAATAAATAAAAAAAATTCATTCTACAAACTTCCAAAGGCTAAAATAAAAATTTAAACACATTCTCTACTTGCTCATCAAAGTGAATCAGAATACGAAAACTGCACGTGACTGCGTTGAACCAGTGCTGAGATCTAGTAAGCACGTCCAGGATACCAGATCCGGTCAATTTTATAATACTGGATCTTAATGCTAATCAAAATGGTTCGAAAAGCAAAAAACCGCACATGTTTACGTTAAACCAATCCAAAGATCCAGTAGGCACTCTTAGAGCCCATAATTATAAAGATCGCGCTAGGTTCCTCTTATTTTGAACGTATTTTGTTAAAAGTAGCTTTTAAAATAATTACAAACACAGAGAAGTAGTTTCCCTTTTGCTAATGTAGGCAACCCTAGGAGTATGACACGCCCCAAAGAAGCTAGTACCAACAGCGTCGTACGTCATTAAAAATGGCCAATCAGATACGAGTAGGCTAATGCTTTTGCAAAAGCGGCAAATAACAAGAGAGTGCGGCTTCTGTAGTGTCTTTATTCTGTGGAAATATAAAGGATATTTGGAATTTACGAAGGCTTTGTATGAAAGATAACTGCATAAATACGCTTGCATTGTTGCTGGGTTTTTAACGTACAGTCAACCAATTTGATTTCTAGGCCACTATAGAACCTTGTCACTATGACAATGATATCAGATTTCAAGCGGCTTTCATATGACGTTCACTGTGACAAGGTACGAAATGGCCTAGGAATCAAATGAAATAATGAAATGAACTAATGAAATTTATTCTGCAAGTAGGCCACAAGGGCACTTTTATATGTCTGAGTCTACCTGCATTTCACAAGAGGAGACCACTGTTGAGAAGAAACGCCGAAAGAAACTCAACTCAACTCAGATTTGTTGACTGTATTCTTTTTAACATTGACGAAGAAAGAGGGGTGTGTGTTTGATTCTGGGTCATGGATTCATCTTTAAATAAAAGTCATGGTATAAGAAAATAAGGTATAGCACTCCGACCAGTGAGACTTTCTACGTCACCCGATTAGTTGGCGCTTTATGGTAACAAAATAATTATAAGGAAAAAAATGTTTGCCGCCAACAAATGCATTTATGCATTACGATTGTCATGTTCGTTGACTAAGTATTATTTTGTCGTAATCATTGATTTAAAATACTCACGATTTTATGAGGTTCATACAGGTAAGTAGGGAATCGGGGAGTATTGTAATAGAACACTGGTAACACAGAAACGGAATGACAGAACCAACCAACCATCGAAGGAAATACGAGGAGAGCCAAACAAAAACAAGTTCAAAAGAATGTTAAAAAACACCTTTTCACACTGCTACCGTAATACATACCTTGTACCTAAACTAGAGACTCCACAAAGATCCCACAGTCAAACCAGCTACTGGTTTTGTGGGACAATGTATCTAGATTTAAGGAAATTGTAAAGTTCCTAATAAATAAATAATAATAGTAATAATAATAGCGCGATGACGTCAAAATTCTCGCTTGTCATTCCGGAGTGCCATCTTTTTTCATATACCGTGATATATAAGTCTACGTGTATACCCATGACACAAGTCTACTAGCTTAATTTGGGACTAGTTCAATTTGTGTAAGTTTTCCCTATAAAGGTATATTTACAGGGTGACGGCAAATTGGTAATTTATTTATTTATTATTTATTTATTTATTCAAATTTAGTAACACAGTATTACAGTATAAACCAAGGTACTGTGAACTACAAAATTACATTTTAGAAAAGCTTAAATCTAGTTTCATTTAGGCGACGTAACTGCGTGGCTCCGTTGCGTCGTCTGATCTGGCGCAGGATTCGGCAGATTGCCCCGAAACCGCCGAAACACAACACCCTAACACCGTAATACAAAAGCAATGTCTTGCACACATCATACCTAATGTAAACCCCCTCATTCTTCTAAAATAATCTAAAGTATCCCATTTTTAAGTTCAAAATTATCCACTGTTTTGACCACTATGAAAATCAACCAACATTTTCCTGTATGGCTATCATCTGACATAGTTTTTATGAAGTAAACGTGTTCTTGTAAACTTCGTTTGACGTAAGTAACATAAATAACGACGAGCTGATAATGACAGTTATTTATTGAATTTAACCATTATATAACTACAAATTGAGACCTTAATTATTTATTTCATTACAAAATTAAGACTGCGCCGAGCGAAATGTGAAAAATAGGCGTTGCCGTTAAGTAGACAACGTCAACACTAGTTGTTTAATCCATTTCTAAACTATATATTTAGCACTTCGAAGAATGTGTTAACAACTTCTCCGTGGAAAAATTATAAGACTATTCATATTTTACCCTAGAAAACTAAGTAAAGTTGGATGAAAATTGTAAAATCGTAAGCAGGCGTTAAGTGTTTTTTATACTTTAACAATGGAAATCTATTCATATTTTCAGTTAAATCAAAAAAAGAAGAATGTTTACATTACAATTTGTCCGCATTAGTATCAAATATTTCAACAATTATTGTTTGGTATTAAAGGTACAGATTTATCAAAAAGTGCTTTTAATTCTCCATAAATTTATACTATGGCGGCCGCGCGCCGATCTAAATACGCATTCCCCGCGCTCTATGGTTCAGTCGCTAACGCTCGGCGCAGTCTTAACGATAGATAAATAATTTTAAGAATTAACTTAACGTATTACCTATATTATTAAACATTGACTGAGTCACAATCAAGTGAATTTGACGTCACCCTGTATAATTCATTAAACTATTTATTCAGCTGTCGCGGCGCCCAATACGACTTCATCGTTTTTGGCGTCGTGACACTTGGTCCGTGGGGCCAGGGTGCGCGTGGACTCCACAGGGAGCCCAGTAAGCGCCTGAGGGATGCAACGGGGGACCCACGCGCGGGCAGTTTTCTTACGCAAAGGCTTTCCATAGCCATACAGCGTGGGAATGCTGCCTGCGTCATGGGCACCCTACCGAGAAGTATTAGTTTTATAAATATATTTTAAGAGCCCACCAACGCATCCCGGCTCAAGCGAGCGCAAAAAAAATGCAATTTCTTGCCCCTTCTTTTAGGCTTTCCCATTATGTAAATAGTGCTATTAAGCTCTTCTTAGCATTCCAGCACAGAATACGTAGATAATAGTACAAGTACAGAAGGCACACTACTTTGATCTTTACAAAAGCCGCTTTTTTTAGCCGAAAAAATATGATTTATGGCCCTTCTAAAGTCGTCGTCCCCAGCGCAAGCCAAACGGAACGTTAAAGCTGCGTGCCAACGGTAAAAATGAATTGGCTCGCTTGCCGCGTCGCCGAGAGCGAGGGCTGTCAACGACTAAAAATAAAAATGTATTTCCCATTTATTTCTTGCATTCAATATAGAGAGTAATATGTTTATATTCTTCATACATTATACATATTTATTATTTCATTATTTAACTATAAAATAATCAATCACAGAATTTGGACGAATTGAATCCACCACCAGGCCGCAAAACATTTTAGCTTTATTTTTAAACATTTTAATACGTATAATATCTATATAATAAAATTGAAAATGCCAGAACGGGATAACGCACTAGGGAGGAAGCGAGATGGCGCCTTACAAAACTCGACGTTCTTTTAGATCACGTTTCTCCAATACGATGCATGTTACCGCAGAAAAAACTATTCAAATCTATTGTCTAAATATGAGAATGGAATAAGAGCGTAAAAAATACCGTTTTCACTACGTATTACCTTCACAATCGGCTAAAGAAATCTTCATAAAATTCTTCATTTCGCGACCGTCGACCATTTCCGGCGATACTCGGTTCTTCTCGCTCTTATGGCTCAGGTTCAAGTAGCCTAAAGTTTCTTTTCGCTATATGACTTAAGTTTAAGTAGCCAAAAATTTTGGCGTCATGTTGGTACGCCGTTATATCGAAGTTTTTTACTCGAAATGTAATGACTACGCACTTTGCTTGACGTATGTTGTTTTCTCTGTCAAACTAAATGTCATCGGCATTGTCATTGTCAGTGAATTTTCTGTGCAATAAGCAAAAAGTGTTATGAAAATGCCGAGAATTGAAAGTATTAAGTGATTATGTTATTAATTTGTATTTTGATTGATCGACCATCACGGTTTTATTCAGATTGACCACCACGGTTTCGGGAGATGGAGGAATGGCGATGGCATGTTTAATTTTTGTTAAATTTGAATTTAACAGATTATGTATTATTATTATAAACACAAGAAAAATATCCTTGCAAGGCAATGTACTCATTGT
This sequence comes from Apotomis capreana, assembly GCA_947623375.1. Classification (NCBI taxonomy): domain Eukaryota; kingdom Metazoa; phylum Arthropoda; class Insecta; order Lepidoptera; family Tortricidae; genus Apotomis; species Apotomis capreana. Next base: position 60,605,595 of record OX392498.1, on the reverse strand, counting down.
TCTGCATCTCGGTGCGTAGAATGCGATGCGATAATCTTGGGTTAGTAAGACCTCAGGGGTTGCGGTATAGGAAAGGTGGGCCAGTTTCCGGGACTTAGAAAAATTTCGGTGTCGTGAAATTTATGTCTATATAACACCTCATTTTTATTAAAGTATCCTTTAAAACATCCTATAATAAGCATGTTTTGTTATGTAAACTTTTTCTCTCAGATCAATATTTACCGAGATATTGGGGTTTTTAAGGTAAAAATGCTGTCTGAAAATATGGTACACGGGTTGAAAACCGAAAACTGTAGGTTAGGTTAGGTTTGTTTTATGACCATGTATAGCGGAGCGAGCGTAGCGAGCGGAGCGTCAAAATGCTTGCTTACATGACCCTCATAAATAGTCTACTATTATTACGTACCTACATCAAAATATGTTTATGCATTTGAACCCCAATATCTCGGTAAATATCGATCTGAGAGAAAAGTTGAAACAATAAAATATGCTTATTTTAGCGTAATCTACTAGATTCAATCTAATTTAAGCCCAAACCAACAAAAAAAAATTAGTCCTAAAATCGGTCCAGCTTTGCTATACTCTGACCCTTACTGCTTATTTCTCGAGAAGATCTAGATTGTTCCCTATTTTCAGAGGATTCTTTTCCCACGGATTTGTCTGTTACTGAAGCGGCACTGCCTATTAATGGTTATTATTTTTACTTTTGTTTATTAAGCTTTGCTAGGCTTAGATTTGCTTTGAGTAACATTTGTACATGTGTATGCTTAGATCTTTAAAAATACGCACGGACGCACCGTGCGAAGCCGGGACGGGTCGCTAGTTACAAATAAAACATGTATAAAGGCGAACTTATCCCTATTAGGGATCTCTTCCAATACATTTCTTTTAACTCTTTATTTATATATTTTATATACTTAGGTACCTATCAAACTATCACTCAATCGTTTATTCATTACTTACAAGTAATTTTACAAACTTGATATCAAATATTATTATAAAAACCTCTATGATTGTTGATTTTGTAGTAGACATACTTATTTTACTAGAATTTAAATTGACAAATATCAGCAAATAATCAATTCAAAGTTACATAAGTACTTAACAATTAAAATTGATCTGAGTAACCAGTGTTAAATATGGAAGTAGATACACCTGCAATATGTTTTTTATTGTTATTCAGTAAGTAACTACTTATTATATAATGTTAATTTTCTTACCTATCGGCATCCTTCGGACGTGTTGGGAGAACGAAAAACGCGTGATTCCAATTTCGATCATTGTTCCTACAACCCGCTGCGATACAATATCTTTTCGCTGTCTTTTTACTCATTTAAACACTTTATATTATAATATAACACTGGTATCAACAGATGAATGAGGAACGTTCACTTGCGACGTACATAAATCGGAAGAGCGTGCGCGCGAATTTCGTGTACGTGCGTTCCGAGACAGTGCGTGGCAGCCACTGAATAGGCACCATGCATGAGGCCACCGGCATCTACTTGTAGCGCGAAACGTTAATCGCGGAGTGCGCCCCGCCTGATTCCAGCCAAAAACATTCAAAAGGGGTTAGGATTGAAAAATAAAGCTATCGAGAAAATTATTACCAATCATGTTTCCACCTTCACAGTTTAGAAGATGAACAGTTTAAGTTTAATATTTCAAAATAACAGATACGTAATCATTATAGATATTGAGATCTAATTCGATGAAGATAGCCAATTTTGCATATCGTCGGGGATAGTGCAATATCGCTGTAACAAGTGTAGATACGAATCAATTTTCAAACAAATGCAAAGTATTTTATTGAAGTGAGAACTTTATCGACAGCTGTTATTTACGCGGTATTTGACTATCCCTGACGATATGCGAGCTCTTAAGAGGCCTTATTCCTTTTAATTTTTTAGGGTTCCGTACCCAAAGGGTAAAAACGGGACCCTATTACTGAGACTTCGCTGTCCGTCCGTCCGTCCGTCCGACCGTCCGTCCGTCCGTCCGTCCGTCTGTCACCAGGCTGTATCTCAATAACGGTGATAGCTAGACAGTTGAAATTTTCACAGATGATGTATTTCTATTGCCGCTATAACAACAAATACTAATAAGTTTCTGTCAAAAATCAGCCCCATGGTAACATATTATTGTATTGTCATCAAAGTCAAGTAAGTATGCAAAATTGCAGCTCAATCGGTTGACGATATCTGCTTCAAAATTGAGTTGCAAGATTTCGGTATTCCCTTGATTTGTCTAATTTTTTTTTGTCTAATTTCAGTTTGTCTAACAACTTTTACCATAATGAACATTTTGTCTAAAGTCATTATGTATAATATCATTTCTCATAATTATTATTTTGTCGAAACTCGTTTTGCCTAAATGATCATTTTCATAACTCTTGTTTTGTCGAATATTATTTTATCTAAAACTCACTCTGTCGATTCTTATTTTAACTAATCATTACATAGCCGAATAACGTTTTAACTAAAAAGTTTTTGTCTAATTCTGAATTATCATAATATTAACCTTGTCGATTTTTATTTTGTCTAATCAATACATAGCTGAAAATTAAGCAAAACGAAATTAGACAAAATGTTGTTAGGCAAAACAATGTACAGTCGCCATCAGATATATCGCAGCATATAAGCCGTTCATAAATATCTGAACATGTACTATAACGCCTACCTACTACTAGCTTGTTTATTCAACTATTAGCGTCAGAATGCTTTCTTCCATGGAAGTATATTCAAATTTAGCAGTTAGTAGGTTAGGTTAAAGATCGAAAACTGTAGGTTAGGTTAGGTTTGTTTTATGACCATGGATAGCGGAGCGAGCGAAGCGAGCGTAGCGTCAGAATGCTTACTTGCATGAAAGTATATTAAAATTTAGCAGTTAGTAGGTTAGGCTAAACGGGTACCCCTTATCTTGCACAATCTCTATTGTCCGAAATACACTTCGCATAATCGTTTTCGCACAATAATTTTTAGCCGAATGATACTATCGCATAATTATATACTCACCACAATTGTTATGTCGCATAATATTCATTTGGCACAAATTTGTATAGCAGAATACTAATATCGCCAACTTTTATTTCGCAGAATTTTATGTAGCACAATATAAGCCGCCGAATTTATTGCGGCATAATTGTACCATAGCATACCCACAGAACCGAATCGCTGCCAGAAAACAAAGTTAGGTTAGGTTGAAACTGTGTCCCTCACAGAAACGAAGGCAAGGCAGGTAAGTAAGGTAGGTCCGACTTGGCTTAGGTTAGGTACGACGACGAGCGAAGCGAGGAGGAGTTTTAGGTTCAACTGTGACCCTAACGAGCGAGCGAAGCGAGCGAGCCGCGCAGGTCCGACTTGGCTTACGATTCCTAACATTACCAATTTCACCTTAAGGCAGATCCGACTTGGCTTAGGTTAGGTACGATGACGAGCGAAGCGAGGAGGAGTGTTAGGTTGAACTGCGACCCTAACGAGCGAGCGAAGCGAGCGAGCCGCGCAGGTCCGACTTGGCTTACAATTCCTAACATTACCTATTTCACCTTAAGGCAGATCCAACTTGGCTTAGGTTAGGTACGACGACGAGCGAAGCGAGGAGGAGTGTTAGGTTGAACTATGACTAACTTTGCTCTCGTGTAGCACACACAACTTTTCACCTCATCACCGAGAACGTATTCTACATTTTGTGTTTTTTCTTCCAACGTATATTTATAGTCTTTGTTGCTGATTTCAATAATATTATTAATCAGAAAATAGATTTAAGTTCTGCTTAAAAAGGAATAACAATATAATTTAATTGAAATTATAAATAATCAACCAACCAACCCGGTTATTGTCATTATTTGATCAAATTGGAAGATTTAGCAGATACATGACGTGTTTATTTATAAATACATTATTATATTATAGAAATAATTCTTTTGGTTGAGCGAATCCACTTAGCTTTGTACCCGATGAACAATACACATTATCTGTATTGTTAGCTGTGGCCACAACTGCCACTTCAAAATGTAAGGCGTTATAAGTGCAAACTACTTTTACACTAAATTAGTCTTTAATTCAAACGAAATAAGGTTTACTCTTAAACAAAGAGAACAGAGATGTTGGTCACTTCATTGTCTTTATAAGCATCGAAACGAGCTTCACTGCTCTATCACTTACGAAGTGACCAACATCTGTGTTCTCTTTGTTTAAGAGTAAACCTTATTTTGTTTGATTTAAAGACAAATTTAGTGTAAAAGTAATTTGCACTTATAACGCCTTACATTTTGAAGTGGCAGTTGTGGCCACAGCTAACAATACAGATAATGTGTATTGTTCATCGGGTACAAAGCTAATGGGATTTGCTTAAAAAATGGGAGTAGAACTATACGATATTTTGTTTATACATTGATTAATATTTTTAATCCTAAAACACCAAACAAAATATATGCAAAAGAAAATAACAATTACAATATGAACTCGATATTTTTTAAGGTACGTTTCCAATATGCATCTATGATAAATGGCGAAATTATAAATTATATTTTACAATAAGTAAATATAATTTACAATAAGTAATAAGGTGAAAAATCTTATTATATTTGAGCAATGATCAATTGTTTTATATAAAAGGCACAATCATTTTAATTTACGGTCGTTAAATAAAAATATAGTAAAGAAAAAAAATACGTTGCAGTTAAAACTTTTTCGGGTGTTATTAATGAATTTTTTGGTATAACGCGTATCCGAACTGTTCGCAATCGAGGTCGGATTCGAAAATCGAATTTCAAATTGATAAGTTTCTATCCCTCTCTTTTATATACATATGAAAGAAACAGAGTGCATCGAGATTCAAATGATTAGAATTTTATAATTAACCTTTGGCTGAAGAACGACAATTCGTGGTCAGATATTGAAAAAATTAAAAAGCTACTTTCTACTCACGCTAGAAACAAAATCGCATTTTGTTCACTGTTATCTGACAGCAAAATCGCCATGTTCGAGCTGGTGAGGTGAAAAATATATTGATAATTGCAACCAACTTTTTGAAGTGATTAATACTTTTCCCCGAGTACTAGGTAGTAACATAGCTATTTCATGCTTTTATTGCGTGCGGTCGAAAATAAGTTAAAAAAAACTATCCGCGTGAATTTTGTCAATTTCGAGTAGTTTTTGAAACAAAAATTATCAAAAAAAAATTAAAACTGTAGGTTTCAAATATATACCAATAAACCCCAATAGCTCAATAATATGTTAAAAAACATGTTTGATCATAGAGAAAAATGTCTAAAGCAATCAGCATTTTAAAAGGAATAAGGCCTCTTAATCTTAGTTTAATTTTTAGTTTTATACCCATGTATTTGTTATTTTTTATGTATTATTATTAAACTAGTGGATTGGTGTTAGTGTCACGTCGAATCGAGCCCCAGGTCTCTGGAATCACATGAGTACTCAAAGCGCTAACTGGCTCTTAATACTGCGGAAGATTGAATTTCCGGAAACTAACGCCTCCTTTCCGGCAAATCTCCTGAATTCATTGGGGATATTCCATTGCACAATTTACTAAGGCCTCTTATCGGTTTCAAAATGCTGATTAGTCCATTGAATAAAAAGTTCTAGAGTGCGTGAGTTAGTAACGTACGAGTAAGATGTTTCTTCGGAAACATGTCAAGAGTTTCTAGGTAATAAACATACTAAAACCCCGGGACACTAGGAGGAGCCCCGGAGTCGGGGGTGGGGGGGAAAGGGTCCATTTTTTCATTTTTCGCTTAAATCTCAAAAACGGTATATGTTAGAGAAAAACTTTTAAGGAAAAGTTGAAAGGCCATAAAATTATCTACAAGGTGTACCTAAATATTTTTTTCCTATATCCTACCGTTTCTGAGTTACACGCAGTAAAAAATGATTTTGGCTCAAACAATTTCCCCATACTACATACCCATGTTTATCACATCAATCGATCAAAAAATATTTCTTCCTTCCAAAAAACTCAAATGTGCAACTTGTGACCGGTACTGATAGATTGCTCTTAATTAGGTCTATAATTGGTAAAGTAAACACATTCCTCCATGGAAGCCTTTAGGAGGAATCGATTGTCAAAATATTATATTAGGGTAGTTTGAGTTACTGAACTTGATCTTTTTATTTCTTCTTCCAAAAAAACTCAAAAGTGCAACTTGTGACCGGTACAGATAGATTGCTCATAATTAGGTCTATCATTGATAAAAATACCAGATTCCACCACGGAGGCGTTTACGGGGAATTGAATTTTATTAGGGTAGTTACGATACTTGAACTTTTTATTTTTTTTCTTCCAAAAAGCTCAAAAGTGCAACTTGTGACCGGTACTGATAGATTGCTCTTAATTAGGTCTATAATTGGTAAAAAAAACACATGCCTCCATGGAAGCTGTAGAGTTTGGGGTTCGTTCAACTATGAAAAAATAGCCAAATTTCGCGAAAAGTTGTATTTTAGAATTAGGTCGGTACATAGACAAAAAATAAGCTGAAGGAGCGTGCGGCGAGTGCAATAGCTCATATCGACTGACTTTTAAATTCGCAACAATGGGGTAAACTATAACGGGTCACGGACACACCGCCCGCGCACCTCGCTCACCCCGCGCACTCCTTAGCTTCTGACAAACGATTTTCGAAGGTTATAAATCTAAACGGTAAGTATTTTTAATTACGTCGCTCACATGCCCCACCCCAGTGCTGCCCTAGCAGCACTCTTCACCAATAGGTATACGAGCGACGCGTGCGGCGGATCGGGTAAGGACACCAGTTTTTGTCCTCACTTTTACCATTCTGGTGCGGCCATCTTTACCGGGTAAAGTTTGCTCGATTATGCCTCGCGGCCAAGTGTTTCGGGCTCCATCAGGGTCTGCGAGGAAAACTAAGTCTCCCACTTGCAGGGGCCTTTCTTCCTGATTCCATTTCCGTCGCGGTATCAGATCTGGCAATACCTCTCTGACCCATCGCTTCCAGTATAAATCGGCAAATATTTGCGCGGTCCGCCATTGTTTTCTTAAATAAAGGTCGGAGTCATCAAAAATTCCCATTTGAGGTAAGTTCGAAGATGACCCCAAGAGAAAGTGATTCGGTGTCAACGATTCCTTACTTCCGGGTTCTACAGACACGTGTGTGAGGGGTCGGCTGTTCACTATATTTTCTACCTCCGATAAAAGGGTATTATATGTTTCCTCTTTAGGCGCACGTTCTTTTAGGACTACTTTCAGTGCACTTTTCACACTCCTCACGAGCCTTTCCCAAGCCCCACCCCAGTGTGGGCTTGCGGCAGGAATGAAGGTCCATTTAGTACCATGTTGAACGGCTGTGTTCCGAAGTTCCACATTATTTTTCAGTTCCTGACTTGCCCTTTTCAGTTCAGCATCAGCCCCACGCAGATTAGTCCCATTATCTGAGAATATGTGTTTAGGCCACCCCCTCCTAGCCGCCATGCGCCGAAGGGCCATAATCAAGGAATCTGTCGTCAGCGAAGCAACTGTTTCCAGGTGAACAGCTCTCACGGTAAGACATGTAAATATCACGCCGTACCTCTTCTCCCTTCTTCTACCGATGGTAACTTCTTGGGGGCCAAAGAGGTCAATTCCGCAGAAAGTGAAGGGTCTGTGATGATGAGCCATCCGTTCTTTAGGTAAGTTACCCATTCTCGGGATTTCTGGTCTGCTTTTCCTTATTCTACAGATCATACATCGTGATGTAACATTCTTGACCGTGGGACGAAGTCTAATAATCCAATATTTCTGTTTAAGATTGTTCACCACGGTCTCCTGGTTCCCGTGAGCGGCGCTGACATGGTAAGATTTAACAATCAGTCTAGTTATATAATCTCGTCCGTCCAGAATTACGGGTCTTTTTGTTTCAGGTGACACATCGGCAGCAGCATCGATCCGGCCCCCGACGCGCAGGACTCCGTGTTCATCGAGGTAAGGTGACAAGGTAAGTAGTTTACTACTTTTTTCTATGTATTTTCCTTTTTTCAGGATATTAATCTCCTCATTAAACGTTTGTGCCTGTGAATATCTCATCAACAGACGCTGGGCCTCCTCCATTGTTTCGAGAGTTACGTCATCGGTAAGTTTACGACACTTTTTTATAAACATCAAAACTGTATGGGTACTTCTGACTGAGCAGACGCAACCAGGACGAAAATCTTGTGGCCTCAGGAACAGGTAAGTCGCTGTTTACAGTCTGTATTATTGAAATGCATTCTAATTCAATGTCGTTAGTAGCAGGTTGCAAAAAATCCTTCGGCCAAGTGCGCTCACTAGCGTATAAAAACGCCGGTCCATAAAGCCATTGATTCTGCAGAATAGTAACATCGTATGTTTCTCGTGTACCTACGTCCGCTATATTAAGGTGCGTCGGTACGTATCTCCATTCATCGCTGCAGGTAAGCTCGTCTATTTCTCCTAGGCGACTGGCTATATACGGTTTGTAGGTGCGAGACTTATTTCTTATCCAGTGCAACGTTGTGCTCGAGTCACTCCAGAATATTCTGCGATCTGCTTTTATTTTGTGCTCTTTTGTTATAGTGTCAGCCAATCTAGCACCTAAAATAGCTGAATTTAATTCAAGTCTAGGTATTGATTGCAATTTGTTAGGTGAAACGCGGCACTTGCTAGCCACAAATGCAATTTTCACATGCGAGCTGTCTTCCCAGCGCCAGTATGCAACGGTGCACATCGCTTTAGCGGACGAATCGCAAAAAACATGTAGCTGCAGGTTTGTATAGCGGGCGGCGGCGCCTGCGCTCGATATCGGCAGCGGTGACGTCAGCGGCCGGCCGGGCGCGGGCGCAGCGGCTGGGTGGTTAGAGTCCGCGCTCGGCGCCGGGTTCGATTCCGGCGAGTTCATGTTCAAATTTGCTGCGTTATAATAATATCTGGGCAGTCTTATGTTGCGTAGTGATTTCAAACAGCTAACCCAGTAGCACCATTTTTCGTATATTGAGTCTGGTATTTGGTCGTCCCAATCGATATTTTGCTGCCAACATTGTTGTAAAATAAGTTTCCCGTTGATTGTAAACGGAGATAAAAATCCGTAGACGTCAAATATGGACATGACAACTCTTAACATGTCCCTTTTTGTCGGTCTTTGTGTTCCGTTAATTATATTTTCAGGTATTTTTTTGAATGAAACATCAAACCCCAGTGCATCTTCGTGTGGGAACCAGATTAAACCAAGGGTCCTCTCGCTTTCATATTGCTCGCCAACTTTGAATTTTACTGCCGCCTCTCCGAGGGTTGCTTTTGGCATGGATTCGAGGACGTGTTTACTGTTAGAAGTCCAGTTTCGCAGTTCGAATCCGCCTTGTAGATGAATATTTTTTATGTTCTTTATTAAATCAATAGCAGTTACTTCGTCTGAAATACTGTCTATGTAATCATCTACATAGTGCTGATTATATATAGCTTCACAGGCAGGCTTCATCGTGGACTCGAAGCGCTGGGCGTTCTTGTTCTTTATGTACTGGGCCACGAAGGGACTACAATTCGCTCCGAATATTAACGAAGTCATGATGTATGTTTTTACCGGTTCCGTACCTTCATTTCGGTATATAAATCTTAGTGCATCTCGGTCCTCTTCTCGTATCTTTACTCTCAGGAACATATCTTTTATGTCTCCGGTTATACCTATTCTTTGCTCCCGGAATCGCATCATTATTCCAAATAGGGACCTTAGTAAATCCGGGCCCGTATTAAGGTAATCATTAAGCGATAAGCCATTAGTTTTAGCGGCACAATCGAATACGAGCCGGAGGCGCTTCTTGTTTTTATTATCCACCCCGAAATGAGGTAAGTACCATGTTTTAGCAGTTTTTTCAGTATCGAGCAACTCTTGTGCGTAGTCATTTTCAAACAGGTGCTGGACGCGGTCGTTGTATCTCTCTCTATAGCCTTCACATTTTGTCATTTTTCGTTCCACTGATTTAAGTCGTGACATGGCGTGTGGATATGAGTCGGGCAAGACGCAGTCTTCATTCTTCCAGGGCAGACCGACGTACCATCTTCCATCAATAAGTTCGGCACTTCTTTCCAATTTATTCAGGGCACATACGTCGTTCTGGTTCTCACGAGGCTTGTTGGTTACTCCCAATGAGTCGAATGTGAATGAACGACGTACTTCTTCATGTAGATCTTGCAGCAGTCGTTTGTTCTCGGCAACGTCATCGCTTACGTCATTATCGCTGATGAACATCGTTATGTGAGGCTGAGGCACTCGAGTGGATGACGTCATACGTAGAGGAGCTCTTCCGTGTAAACACCAGCCGAGAGCTGAGCGAGTGGCACACAGCTCTTGAGGGTTACCAGCAACAACTTCCAAAGGTAACAGCAGGTGGTAGTTGTCTTGCCCTATCAAAATCTCCGGTCTCAATTGTTCAAAACATAACTCATTTTTAAGTCCCTGCAGGTGCGTAATCTTTTCAAAGTTTACTAAGTTTACACTCTGACTAGGTAAATTAAGCTCATTTACACTTCGCGCGTTAATCGTAAACTGTTGTCCATCTCGGTTAGATAATGTTAAATCGAGTATGTAAGAATCGCACACTAGTTCAGAATTGTCCCATGCGCCACGCACACGCATGCACTCACGGCGCCCGCGCAGCCCTGCCCGCTCGGCAAGTTTAGCGCTTATCACCGTTACCGAAGAGCCGTCGTCAAGCAAGCAACTTGTACTAATTACACCGTGCGGCCCATGAATGTTTATAGGCACCACTTTGAGTAACACTTTCGACGATGAGTTCATATGCGCTACTACCTCAGAGTTAGACACGGACTCGATTTCTGTCACTTGTACTGTACTACTATTGTTCTCTGACTGTCTCTCACTATTCGGCACGAAATGCAACAGACGGTGATGCGCCAGGCCACAGTTATCGATATCACACACGGGTGCCGGGCACAGCTGTTTATCTTGATGACGTAGTAGGCACTTATAACAAAGTCCGCACCGTTTAACGTAGCTCCAGCGATCTTTTCTTAATGACTTTTTAAATTTTTTACAGTCTGATAGGTTATGATTAGGCCCGTAGCAATAACGACACTTATTATTAGTTAGTTGGCTTTGCACTAGTATTGTTTGTGAGTTTGCACTATTGTCCGCATATTTTCGCCTATAATTGTCTTTTGGCGGGTTTATTAGTGAGACACTGCACTGTGATATTTTAATTGCCTCTTGGTTGAGGAAATCCGATAGCTGATGGAGTCTAGTCGTATTTTTAGTGTTGTGCGCAAAGCTGTAGTCTGCCCACTTAGACAGCAGAATAGTAGGTAGTTTCGATAACACTACGGTGATTAGGCTTGAATCTTCTAAGTGGGTTTCACGGCCAAGGGCACATACGGCGGCGACATAGTTTTTTATTTTGTTTGAAAATATCACAATATCTTTGTGATAATCTGTAGACACGGGATATAATTTATTAATTTCTTGCCTTATACGCGACAATATTATATCTGGGTTCCCAAACTGTAGTTCCAGCGTAGACATGAGTATTACTGGAGATGTAGCCGTGATGAGTAACGCCTGGACAGCATCTTTGGCTGCGCCACGTAGGCACTTTCGTAGGCGCCACAAATTCTCCGAATCACTGAATTGGCACAATTGTGTTGATTCCTCGTAGGCCATCTTGAACTGCAGCCATTCCAGTGAGTCACCAGCGAATAGAGGTAGTTCCTTGGGGGTGCTGATGCGGCTAAGTAAATTGCTGCTGTTGTTATGGTTGCTGGCAGAGGTAGTGAGCATATCCTTAAGTACGCAGGCTAACTGTTGAATTGGACCGTCGGTACCGGCATCCATGTTAGCCGGCGGGCACAACAGGTCTGATGGTTTATTCGGCTTGGTGACTTGTTGTGATTCCAATTCATTTACACTGCGATCTACCCATTTAGCAACCTCGCTCCGGTTATCGGTAGCTGATGGCGGTGGACTGTATTCATCTTCTGCTTCTAGCTCGGCAAGTTCCGCTGCTAAGCGTTTATCGATAAGCTGCATTTGTATTTGTGCTTTTGCCTCGGCCGCTTGTAGTTCCAACTTCTTTTTGCGTGCTTCTAGAGAAGATGTTGAAGATTTCCTTGATGAAGATTTACGACTGGCAGGTACATCGTCGAGTTTAGGCATCTCAGATTTTACACTTTCGACGTCTAAAACAACCGTCTTGTTCATTTGCACCTTCACATCAACATGTTTCACTTGCGTATCACTAGTAGAAGCTTTAGGTTCGACCTCAGTAGTGGTCGCGTTCTTCTTCTCCTGCTCTCTTTTCACAGTGCTGCGTGTACTAACCATTACTTATTTTCGACAGTGGCGTAGAAAACAACAAGATCCGGCTCGAAGACCACTTTTGTAGAGTTTGGGGTTCGTTCAACTATGAAAAAATAGCCAAATTTCGCGAAAAGTTGTATTTTAGAATTAGGTCGGTACATAGACAAAAAATAAGCTGAAGGAGCGTGCGGCGAGTGCAATAGCTCATATCGACTGACTTTTAAATTCGCAACAATGGGGTAAACTATAACGGGTCACGGACACACCGCCCGCGCACCTCGCTCACCCCGCGCACTCCTTAGCTTCTGACAAACGATTTTCGAAGGTTATAAATCTAAACGGTAAGTATTTTTAATTACGTCGCTCACAGAAGCCTTTAGGAGGAATTGATTGTCAAAATATTATATTAGGTTAGTTACGCAACTTGAACTTTTTATTTTTTTTCTTCCAAAAAGCTCAAAAGTGCAACTTGTGACCGGTACTGATAGATTGCTCTTAATTAGGTCTATAATTGGTAAAAAAAAAACACATTCCTCCATGGAAGCCTTTAGGAGGAATCGATTGTCAAAATATTATATATGGGTAGTTTTCGAATTTTTCACCTTTCATGGGATGTAGCTCGAAAACGGCTGCGAATAGAAAAAAAATATTTAGGTACAACTTGTAGATAATTTTATGGCCTTTCAACTTTTCCTTGAAAGTTTTTCTCTAACATGTACCGTTTTTGAGATTTAAGCGAAAAATGAAAAAATTGACCCTTTCCCCCCCTCCCCCCACTCCGGGGCTCCTCCTAGTGTCCCGGGGTTTTAGTATGTTTATTACCTAGGGACTCTTGACATGTTTCCGAAGAAACATCTTACGTTACTAACTCACGCACTCTAGACCCCCCTTGGAGGGACTCATTCAATGGACTAGATTGTTTTAGACTTTGATGACGCTGACTGAGCTGTCCTCGGTTCGGATCCCGGCCATGGCAATTTGTGTGATGAACTCGAACATTTGTTATTGGGTCATGGATGTTATCTAAATATATTATGTATTTATATGTTAGGTATGTACGAGTATATCGTCGTCTAGTACCCATATAGTAGGTACAAGCATTGCTTAGTTTGGGACTACGTCAATTTGTGTAAGACTGTCCCTTAATATGTATATATTTATTAATATTTATTTATTTATAACATTTAAAATGGCGAAAAGAATAGATTCTGTGGGTCTCAAATTAGACTGAACCGGTACATTACCACCATGTTACCTATATACCTACCTACCTACCTAACGCACTTATCACGGCAAAATAGCAAATTACTAAGTTCCCCTCACAAATTATTGGTACCCAACAACAAACTCTGTATACATTTGTATGAAGCGTTTTGAGCGCTTTTTATGAATGTCGAACGTTAACTGTCATTTCTGACTTTAAGAGCAGCTCAAGTGTTAGTTAGTCCCATATAGACATTTGTTCGTAATAAAACTCGACTGAGGAATCCCTCAAAAAATGCCTATAACTTTACTTACTACAAAGCATTTTAGTTCCTTAACTACCATTAGTTCTACGTTTATTGAATCGAATTGAGCAATACCTACTTAACTACGGTTTACGCACTTAAATGGAAAACGAATCCCACATCATAACACACGGCACTTCAAATCACTTACCACTAAAACGACTTAAGTACACCCAACTTCATACGTAACGCACGTCCTAACTGTTTTACGCATGAATTATCATGAAACTCATCTAGAAAGACTTAAGTGATGCAAGTATCTTAATATTATACGCTCTTTTGATCTTGTAATACCAGCACAGAAGCCTCTGTGACTATCCCACTTAACGTTGCGGTTTCGCACTAGCTGTCACAATATCATAACGACTTAAGGCATTCGGAATTCCCAATGTTATACGACATTTCGGCTTTCAAGTGTGCGCTAAAGTTGCACGGGGTTAGAACGTCGTAAGAGCTTTGAGAAATGTTCGGGGCTATGTCGTTTTTGGGGTGTTGTTGGGTAGGTGCGTGATCGTTTGGATTATGGCGTTGTATCCGGGTGTTTGCTGTTTGAGATCTTTTAGGAGAGGTTAAGAGCTAGTATTAAGTTACACGCGTAACCCTGTTAATAGGGACGACTGTTAGATTCTAGTAGGTACTACTATTGTAGTTATACGTATGTGATTTACAAGTTTTTGCCCGCACCTTCCCTCGCGTTGAAATCGGAACCACTATCCTACGGAAATCATGATATCTTGCTGGATAAAAAGCGTGTCTTAAGTTTGAGTATAACTTATCCCATCAAAAACATAAATGTTAAATTAGAGCCAAGTTCTCGCATGCAACGTTGTCGACTTCGCCGACAAAAGAATTGAGATCTATATGGGCGCCAAGTTCTTTGCCCTAAATTTTTTAGATACAAGGACATGCGACATACTCAATGCATTTATTTTACTTGGGGTGTAATTCAATATCAAGACTGGACTTGGCTAGTTTTTACATATAAATGTATATTACATTTGTCTAATCATTAACCTATTTTCGTAAAGGTATGTACGCAAGTTAGTGTACGTCCTGTTACTTATACTGTTAGCTTGATAATAATACTATGTTACTTTGATAAAATTAAGTCAGTTTGTGAAAACTAGCCAAGTCAAATCTTGATATTGAATTACACCCCAAGTAAAATAAATGCATTGAGTATGTCGCATGTCCTTGTATCTAAAAAATTTAGGGCAAAGAACTTGGCGCCCATATAGATCTCAATTCTTTTGTCGGCGAAGTCGACAACGTTGCATGCGAGAACTTGGCTCTAATTTAACATTTATGTTTTTGATGGGATATCATTACTTTTTGTACAGAAATTTGAATTGACGCCCCACCTGTCTTGACTAGAGTGACGCGGGGTAGAGGGAGGGGCCGGACCGCTCCTCGCCACGCCGCGCTCCCGCGCTTCGCTATCCGTCCCCGCGCCACGGCAATTTATTAACCTTCTCTGTCTGTGTTGTGTGTGTGTGTGTGTGTGTGTGTGTGTGTGTGTGTGTGTGTGTGTGTGTGTGTGTGTGTGTGTGGTGTGTGTGTGAGAGAGAGAGTGCCATCTTACAAACAAAGAAAGAATTTTCCAAATCGGTTAGTAAATGACGGAGTTCTGAGGCAACAAGCATAAATAATAATAATAATAAAACTAAAAAATATCACTGTTTTTGATTTTTATATGTGTACACACACAATTACCAAGCTGAATGCCAAATTTCATCTTTCTAGGTCACCTGGAAGTGGGTTAGGTTTTTGATTACTAGTGAGTCAGTCAGTCAGTGATAAAAATGCCGTTTTTTGGACGTCAATATCTCAATAACTATTTCATCTACATTTATGAAATTTGTGGTTCTAGTTGTTCTCAGGGACCTAAATACATAAGCCAAATTTCATTTTTTTCTGTTGAATAGATTTGGAGTTATTGAGGGGTCAAAAGTGGCTCCAAACGGTTCGTGTAATATAACACACGGCTGCTGCTCGCCAGTTCCTGCGGTGAACTTGGCTGGACACGCTGCCGCGTGTCTAGATCCAACAAACATACAAACATACAATCACACACACAAACATTCGCTTTTATAATAGTAGTGGATTAAATAACGAATTACAAAGTTATCTACGGGTCCTAGTCCTAGTCAGAAGCCTTTATGTTAAGAGGCCTTATTCCTTTTAAAAACTGATTGTTTTAGACACTTTTCTCTATGATCAAACATGTTTCTTAACATGTTATGATGTTACTACCTAGAACAGGGCTATTGCGATTTATTGGTAGGTATATATTAGAAACCTACAGTTTGTATTTTTCATTGATAATTTTTGTTTGAAGCGGTGGTAGCCTAGTGGTTAGGGCATGCGACTTTCAATCCGGAGGTCGCTGGTTCGAACCCGGCCCGTACCAATGAATTTTTCGGAACTTATGTACGGAATGTCATTTGATATTTATACCGCTTTTCGGTGAAGGAAAACATCGTGAGGAAACCACCTAAGCCCAGTAAGGCCTAGTTTCCCCTCTGGGTTGGAAGGTCAGATGGCAGTCGCTTGCGTAAAAACTAGTGCCTACGCCACATCTTGGGATTTTAGGTAGCCGACCCCGATTGAGAATTCATTCTCTACAATATGGGACAAAGGCTAGGAGGATGAATTTTTGTTTTAAAAACTACTCGAAATTGACATAATTCACCCGGGTAATTCGTTTTTTCATCGTGTTTTCGACCACACGCAATGAAAGCGTCAAATAGCTATGTCACTACCTAGAACTCGGAGAAAAGTATTATTCACTTCAAAAAATGATCATTAATATGAAACAAATAATTTTAAAAGGAAAAGGGGCTTCAAATATTGTCTATTAAAATAGCTAATAGGAACGTTATATCGACGTAATTTCCTGGCTATGGGGGCAATAATTGAGTTACACCAGTTACGTACACCGGATGCACCAATTAGTGTAAGGTTTAGGGAGACTCAGTTAGTGTTAGGAGACCAAGGGCCAGTACACTAGTCGAAGTGTACCGTGTCAAGAGGACAATCAACGGTGGACAACGTAAGGCTGGTGTTCCACTAAAGCTAAGCTTAAGCTTCTAAGCGGCTCGCGTACTGTAATCTGTCGATTATAATTTCACGGACAAAATCACAATAACCTTTTTAAACCTGTACCAAAATTCTATAATCTAGGGTAGGTACCCGCTACTGAACTTTCATATATCAAGTCAACTCTCTACATAACTCAAAAAAAATGAATGAGAACGTCAGAATATTTGATTAAAAAACCGCGCTACTTTTCCCTAATTAGTTGCAATTACTTGTCAGAGTACCTGACAATCTTACTACAAGCATATTAAATTCGTCAGCTAATAAAAATAATTAATATATAAATATTAATAATTAATGCTGACTATATCTCAGCGGTTTTGCTGAAAATGTAGCAAATATTATCGGAACATAGGAACAAGTTACCGCACCTGATACCGCACCACTAAAATGTGATAATATTTTCTTTGGTTTTAGTTAAGGTTATGTTATAAGTAATATAAATAAGAATGCATTTAATTGTGATATTACAATGTATTACTTTGATAATTTATTATTATTATTATGTCCGACACGATTGTAAGATTGTTATGGATTAAGCTTCTTTAATGTAATCTTTTAACCAGATCCTCTTTAACTGAAATGAAATATATATATATCTATATTTTTATACTA
Source organism: Apotomis capreana (assembly GCA_947623375.1). Lineage (NCBI taxonomy): Eukaryota > Metazoa > Arthropoda > Insecta > Lepidoptera > Tortricidae > Apotomis > Apotomis capreana. The sequence goes on along the minus strand of OX392498.1, from coordinate 60,588,102 downwards.
ATTTAATACATACACTATTTAATACATTCTGATGTCTGTCTTTTATACAACAATTATAATTTTATTATAGTCTGACATTCTTCATCACTGGTCATTACAAATTTATCCCAGATATTATTTATCTAATATAGAGCCGTGAAAAAAAAAAAACTCGAAAAATTAAAAGTCTACTTTAGTTTAGTTATTAGCAAACGCAGCGGTTGACTTGTTTTATGTCCAGAATTACTATTAAGAAACTCTAACTTCGAAATCTTGATATTTAATGACGGGCACCAAATGTCTAAGAAAACTCAAAGACTTACATTAAACTTAAATGGCCAGACTAAATTTTCATGTTAAATTTATGGTACCAATCTAAATCTCCGACAGTACAAAATTATACTAATTTACTGGTTTGCGTAAGATACATTACTCTCTGGAATACAATAACAAATTGCCGCTACTAAATAAAATGTGATACAAATAATCCTGGTCACGGCACCTTATTGTAAAACGCAAACCCCAATGCGGTGAAAAGGCGCGCAGAGGTTGTAAATAATTCTCTACGGCCTCTAAATTATGTCAAGGGCCAAAAACTGATGGGCTCGAAGGGTCCCGGGGAGAAATTTATCGGCACAGCTTCGATTGTTGAAATGTAACGTTTTTATTAAGGTAGCTGGAATATTAAAAACTGCCAACCAAAACAACTGAAAGAAAGTTATTGATCGCCTGTCCATCGTAATTGACAGTGGCGTTTACACACGAGTATATTATAAAGGCGAAAGTTTGTGTGTGTGTATGTTTGTTACTTTTTCACGCTCAAACGGCTGGACAAATTTCAACCAATTTTACAGGGATAGCTGGACATTCCAAGATGATGAAAGGATACTTTTTATCCGTCCTAAAAAAATACGCGTACGAAGTTGCGGGCAACTCGTAGTATTGTGAATATGTCCTGTACATGTCTCACCTGGTCCATGCTAATCGAATTAGGCCTTCCACTGAATATATAGCCTTGCCAGCTAATATCGAGTGTGTGGTCTGACGGCAGGAAATTGTGCTGTATGACAGCTGGCCTACTGGCCTAGTGGAGGCTGCTCAAACCCATTTCCTACTGGTGTTCACTATTGTGAACCTAATTAACAGTGATCGGCGCGGCCCGTGCAACACCGCAGGTTTCATATAGTAATTTTAATATGAACATAATTATAATCCGATCTAGATTGCAAAAAATGTTCTATGGAGTATAAATAATGTTGTATTATTACGAGCATGTTGATATTTTTTTTAAGCCGAATACCGCGGTGTCGCACGGGCTAATTAAATACGGCGAAACGGTCTGTTCATCCGAATTGCAATTACAATAACAATTAAAATTATGACAACAGATGGCGCCAGGTTGGCATGACACCGCGCGCCCATACAAAACAAATGACGGTCCTGCATCACGCGATTAAGATTTTTCCTGAAATCATGACCCCTCTCCATAGAAAAAATATTTTCCTAACAAATATAGAATTTTATATTAGTATAAAATCATAACGAAACGATACTTTGTAAAACAGGGCATGCGTCACACGGGATAAGCGCAAGCATAAATATTATCGAAAAGTAAAAATGCATGCTGCATGCAACACAATTATTACAAAATGTTATTAGTATTTATCTGTATTTGTTTTTCTTTCTTCTTGAGGTGTGCAATAAAGAGTATTCTAGAGTCTGGCTAAATATTACTCGAGGTTTTGGCGGGAAATTTTAAAAATCTGAGGCTGGTCACACTTTGTACAGTAGGAATTATAGCTTTGATACTAGAAAATATTGTTGATTATCTATCCCTAAGGAAATAAGTTAAATATAATGTTGACGTGCACTCATAGTCAGCTCACATCAATTCTACGAATTTAGTAGTACAGTACAGTCAACGACAAACATATATGTTTACACTTTCTAACAATATACAAAATTAAATGTAGTGTAAATAAGACTTAGCTCGATAATACCATATCCAATCCATAATATTAATCCATCACCAAAAAAATTACATAAGCACTATGCCAAATTTCAACTCAATCGGAATGTTAGAACTAGGACCTACAAAAGTATCAAAATTATTTATAGAAGACCCATCTACCAAATTCTTTAAATCATAGACAATTGGTGATACCACAAGGAAATATCTGTCAATATTATTTGGCTAGCCAGACTATATTCCATTCTATTATTTTGACAATTTGAATAGCATATGTTGACATTTAATTCATTAAATCTTTATTTTTTACAATGTACGTAGTTTTAAGTAAAATCAATAATGAAGTAAAATCATCTGCCATTATTTAGTGTATAAAATAGTTATATCGTTCAAAAATTATTGATAATACATTATTGAAATAACACTACCAGGTGGGTTCTATAACAGGAGCAAAAAATTAAAGCATAGATTTTACTCGTCAAACTGAACAACATCTGTTCAGAAACATTTTTTTTAATACCGTTTTCATTATGTTCATTTAGTAAATAGCATTTTCAATGTACGCCGTCCAACATAGACATTGCCTTAGCATTAACATAGCTGTCACTTTACTAAATATCAAATGTTTCGTACCTAATACATTGCTTCTTTGAATAAACTTTATTTTACAGGTTTCCATTAAAAATGAGTTATTTTTTAAAGTTGTTTAATAAAGTGTTGTTCAGTTTGAGGAGTAGAATCTATGTTCTAATTTATTGCTCCTATTACATGAGACATGACCCACCTGGTATATCTAAGAATTAAAACTTTGCATGTCCATGTAACTACATGGCGAGATATCCTGATCCACTACCATTTGTAATTAACATTAGTATAATATCTGTACTTTTCGATATTTTTATGGTAGATGCGCTTACCCCGTGTGGCAGTAGTCCCGACTGGTCTTATAGATGAATAAACAGTGTTTTGCAGATCTAACGTAAAAGAAAAAAATTGCATATAACCAAAAATACGCAAACAAAAAAAGGCCCTAACTTAAATCTCTATTTGGCCCATTTAAACTTTCAAAGAAACAACGGACTGTGCAATTATCATCAGACCTACAAAATAAGCTTTGCAGTTAATTAAATCTTCCTTAATCGGACCCCGTTTGTAACCTACAGGAAAGAGTTAAAAGCTAGCAACAATTAGGCGCCTTTGCGACAAAGGTCACAGTACAGTCGCACAAAACAAACTCGCTTTTTTATTTGAGATTTAAACACATGAAATAAAAGAACAACAGCTGTTATAGTATTTTATGCAATCGTTGCACAATGAAGGTTCTTAAAGTCGAGTACTGCTTAGGTCACGAGGCTTGCCGAGTGGCCTAAGTAAGGTACGAGATTTTAAGACCTAATTGTGTAACTATTGCATACAATACTTTTTATACGAGCAAAACACAGAAAATATTTTTTTTACTTTAATTGTCATCCCCCGCTATGAATTTTTATTTTTGATGTTACCTTTTTCGTTCAACTAAAACTGACCTATTAAAAAAAATTATGATCGCGATGGACATGGCGGGTGCCTCGTGATTGGTTACATAATTTGACAAGTAATTTCAACCAATCAGTGAACAGTAGCGTGTTTTTTTAAGGTTCCGTACCAAAAGGGTAAAAACGGGACCTGGTGACAGTTGGAATTTTCACAGATGATGTATTTCTATTGCCGCTATAACATCAAATACTAAAAATAAAATAAAATAAATATTTAAGGGGGGCTCCCATACAACAAACTTGTTATAGATTATGGTACGGAACCCTTCATGTGCGGGTCGGATTCGCACTTGCCCAAGTTTTTTTGTGATTTGATCTTTGTATCAATGGTTTTACAACAGCTTTTGATAAAAGGCAACCTCACATGTTGTGCATTTTGATAACAGAGATAAATTAATTTGTTTTTTTTTTTTAACTTTGTTTTTCAGTTTTGTATCAATGGTTTAACTTTATTTTTGTGTATAGATTCGAGAAAAAATATAATAGGGTGGATCAACTTTTCTTTTTAGTTATTCTGTCCCGTGACCCAGGAGACAATAGTGACTCAATTTCTTTGAAAAGCGTTGATAACGTATATTATTGGTATTGCCAAAGTATAGCCTACACAAAATGGGCTTATGATTATGACTTGCAATATGTTTGGTAAAAAATAACCCTCGAAAATCGTAGTAATAAAAACGTGACCCAGTGGACGCCGCCACGGCACCAAGCAACAGCAAAAAGTTCACTGACCCCTGAAACGAATTAGATTAACTACTAGGACATTTTTTTTTTGGCAAATTCACGCAATAACATAGCAACGTTAAATTTAATTACAAAATATTTTATCATCTTACCTAACTTTGTCAAGATACATTGAAATGAATAGCCTACTAGCCCCATTTGCAGATTAAAAACTTCCTAACGAGATTCTTAACTAACTTCACTTTTATATCACTAAGCAAATAAGTTACTCTTGAAGTTTCCTAGCACGATAAAGATATTACCGGATAAACATTTTATTGACACCGGATAAAATTATGAGGCTCAAAATATTTATCCCTTGTTTCAAATATTTTCCTTTAACAGAATTACTGAGCGTCATTCGGAGTTCCTACCTTGCTATCGGTAATTTTAAGGGTTCCGCAAAACGGGGCTCCTCTGTCCGTCCGTCTGTCTGTCTATCTCTCAGTCTGTCACCAGGCTGTATTTCATGAACCGTGATACTGGGCATGCCAAAAGAAATTAGATACTCCTCGCTCATTTAATTGATACTGGCCAGTAATACATCACCACAAAGGCTGGCTATTTACTTATAAATTTAAAAATGGAACACTCGGCAAAACTACGTATATTTTTTATTTTATGAATTTTTTTGTGATTAAATCTGGCGGGAATTTTCTACGACCATGGAGCTGACACGACGTGATTTTCGGGTTATGATGTATTATGACTTTAAAAAAGGTTTGAAGCCTCAAGAATGTTTTGAACTTTTAGTCACAACTTTTAGTGAGTCTGCATGTTCACGTGCAACAGTTTTTAACTATGTATTACTGGCCAGTATCAATTAAATGAGCGAGGAGTATCTTATTTCTTTTGGCATGCCCCTTGTAATATCAGCAAAGAATGTAATAAATCAGGTCCAACCTAATCCGGCCAGTTAAGATTGAAAGTGTTTGTACGAAACCCTCAGTCACGGGGCGGACATTGCCTACTGAAAACTAAATCTTTAATGTCAGTGTCAATGTGTGCGTGTAAAACGCACAGGGCTGCAACAACTAGTCGATACTTTAGTTGCACATAAATATGACATCATAAGATAGGAAATTATCACAACCACCATCATCACCACCATATTCAGCATCACCAATACCAAAACTTTCTCACAAGTCAATGCACAAACTCTATCCAAATTTTCAACGATTCCAACTCGGTGTTTTGCGGGGTAAGGTAACTCGAATCGGTGCGGGGGTGTGCGTGTCCATTCTGTATGTAGTACCATTAGTATAAGTATTCTGTGCTTCGAAGCGACTCAAACTTGACCGGTTTTATTTCTGTCACACCACCGAAACAGTCGACTAACAAACATAAAAAGTATTCTAAAAATGTGCGACTCTGAAGCCTGTGAAATCCGAACCCTAACAGGCAGCACGGCAAAAAGACCAAATCGAGTGCGACTGTACCCATTTGTCGCAGTACAGCGCCCGGCTTGTAATTATCACTTTTTGCCGCACACCGAAACTGACATCGGACGAGGGAATTAGGCAGAACAGGCTGGGTACAATTTTTGGAAAAACATTTTTTTTACAGTTCATACTGTTTTATTTACGAACGGACATTCGTTTTTCTTTACCATGGTTATTCTACAATGTTTTATTTTTTCATTCAATATTTCACAGTTCCTTTGAAACCCAATAAAATAAAACTAATCGATGGCACTTATCAAGGCATTGACACTTGTCAATGTCAAAATAAAATTTTAACGGTTTGACACTGACATGTGTTGGAATTTGAATGGTTTGACGCTGACGTGTGTCAAATTGGATCTCTTCAAGTCGAGAGTGAATAGGAATCTTCTAGCCAAGCATGCTCCATCTTAGGCCTTATTGTCACTTAACATCAGGTGCAATCGAGGTTAAATGCATGGCTATTTTGAATAAAAAAAAAAACCAATGGATCGTACAAAAGGCGGACTTAATGACATGAGGCACTCTGTCAGTCAAACTTCGGGCAAAGCAGATAATTTGCTAAGCAACTTTCATTTTTTTCTTTTTATAAATACCTTTGTATACTTAGTAAACCAGCATGCTTGCTTGGTTATATACTGTAAGTGTTGATTCTGAACCTTGTAAATAAAACAGCATTTAAAAAAAATGGTCTTACAAAAAATTTTCCACGCCCATTTTCACGTTTACACCCGCTGTCCACTGGTAAAAGTAAATTGCAAACGCTACGGAAACACGAGTAATTTCGGACACGTTGCTTTGACTCGACATTTGGGAAAAACCATGCTAAAGAAAAATTAATGACCTGCAATTTTTTGATCCTTACAACAAGGACTATCGAAAAAAAATAGGTTAAGGCTCCTCTCCTTATCCGTTTAAAAATGCTGATAACTAGGTTTAGACATTTTCTCTATGATCAAACATGTTTCTCACCATATTTTCAATGTTATTACTTAGATCAGGGCTATTGAGATTGATTGGTATAATATTTGAAACATACAGTTTGAATTGTTCATTGATTTTTTTTGTTTCAAAAACTATCTATTTTGGAATTTACAAGTCACGCAGAAAACTGTTTTTTCAACTTATTTTCGACTGCACGCATTGAAAGCATGAGAAAGCTATGTTACTTTCTAGAACTCAGGGTAAAGTGTTATTTACTTCAAAAAGTTGGTTGACATTACCAATATATTGGACAGAAAATTTACCAAGCCTATTCCCACCTTAACGCTCACTGTCCACTAGTAAAAGTAAACTGCAAACACGACGGAAACACGAGTAATTTCGGACACGTTGCTTTGACCCGACGTTGTTGGGCCTTCGCCATGTTGCGAATTTTTGGTGGCACTAATTTCTTTTGCTGGCAAGGATTCTCTTTGGTACTTAACTGACGTTGAATGTTAGTGTATGTCACGGCTGTGAACAAATAGAGAATGGTGTTATAGCTAGGCATCGGATAATACTTTTACACCTAGACATTCTGGAATTATCAAAAGTTGACGAAATCCTATTGCTATCTCACTCATACCTCAAACAAAGCCGCTTAAACCTGCAACTGAACAACAAAGCTGCCGCCAAAGTTTAGGTGTAAAAGCATCTGATTATCTGATGCCTAGTTATAGCCTAACTAGTGTCTGTTAAATAATATATTTCAGATTTTATTTCATTGCTTCGTGAATTATTTTTCCCTAATTTTCTTAAAGTACAGTCTTTTGTATAATTCAAAATCAGTCTACACCCCTATAATGGGAATTAGCTAGAATTAGTACCTAGGTACTTGAATAGAAAGCAGAAAAAAGTGACAGAATGTACACTGCGAATGCAACAAATACACGAGAAATTGTTGCACAAGTTTTGTATTTTTATTATAATTTTGTCCTTTGCTATGAGTATTTGAACCATTGTTCAGATCGTTTTTTTAGGGTTCCGTACACAAAGGGTAAAAAGGGACCCTATTACTAAGAATCCACTGTCCGTTTGTCGTCTTTCTGTCACCAGGCTGTACCTCTTGAACCGTGGCAGCTAGACTGTTAATTTAGGTATTTCTGTTGATGTAGGTATTTCTGTTGCCGCTATGACAACAAATACTTAATAGTACTTTATGTGACTGTACATAATGCAGGGTATTAAACACGAGTGTGGGTTTATGAAACGAGCTAAAGGCAAGTTTCATAATAACATCACAAGAGTGTTGTAATGCCTAATTATGTACAGTTACATACAATACTTTATCTAGCCACATAGCATAAGCCTCCAGCATGCATTCAGGAGTCGCACATTATGACAAATATTACCCGGTAATGGCGGTAATAAAGTTTTCTGGCAGCTGTCATAGTTTTTATTTTAATTCAGAGACAAACTAGAGTCGGCCCCAACTATCATATCGTTCGATATCTTACTTACTTGCGACATTTTTGTCAAATTTGATTGCAAATTGACAATTCATTTCGAACTAAACGTCATCTCGACTGATATTAGAATAGAGGTCAAATCAAATTTGTTTGTTTTTCAGAGATGTTCGAAATTTGAATAAATAATATTATTGAAATCGATGTTATTATTTAGCAAAAATATCATTTTTACAGATAAGAAATTTGTTGTAACAAAACTGTCTATTTTTATGGTTGTCATAATGTGCGGTTCTTGAACGCACCATGGAGGGTTTATGATATTTGGATGGGTAAAATATTCAATGTTACTGTTACGTATAAATATGTCTATACCTTTATACCGGGGTGGCCTGTAATAGGAGCAATAAATTAAAACATAGATTTTATTCTTCAAACTAAACAACATTTGTTCAGTAACTAAAAAGACAGTTTTTAGAATTTCATTATTGGTAACAAATTAAATAGTATTTTTAATGTACGTTGTCCAACATTGACATTCCCTGAGCATTGACACAGCTGTCACTACTAATATCGGACATTTCGCAATACATTGCTTCTTTGTATAAACATTATTCTACAAAATATTTCATACAAGTTATTTTCACAAGTTGCTTAGCAAATGTTGTTCAGTTTCAAGGGAAGAATGTAAGTTTTAATTTATTTTTCAAATTACAAGCGACACCCGGTATATGAGTCCTTCAAAAGCGTCTAAGGCCTCTTAAGAAGGAAGTTATTTTACTGATTTCCTTGAAATCTCGTGACTGGATACAATGGTCGAGTTTTTATCGTGTGACTTATAATGAGGTTATATATAGAACGAGCGACTTGGATCAATTACTCTATAGCGATCTTGTGACTTTGCGTGCGTTCATTTCGAACTGACTTCAAAATAGCATGGTATAAAAAAATTGGGCAAGTGCGAGTCTGACTCGCGCATGAAGGGTTCCGTACCATAATCTATAACAAGTTTTAACTAATTGAGGCGTTAGTTGTTTAAAAAAAGATTCACGTTCACTTAAACGATTTAATTAAACCAAAAATACAGTTATTTTACAAAGAAATAAGATCAATTCAAATATAAAAAGAAAGCTATATTGGTAACGATGGCTTAAGCGTCTATCTCATCCGAGAGTCGTTGCAAGAGTGGCGTCGAGAATGGCTCGCAGGTCACGACGAAAGAGGGCATCCCCTCCACCCCCACTCTCTGCCAACGTCAGGCCACCCAGCACGTGGTGCCGGCCAGGTGACATAAACTTTATGGTAATACAAGTTTGTTGTATGGGAGCCCCCTTAAATATTTATTTTATTTTATTTTTAGTATTTAAATAAATAAATAAATAAATAAAAAATGATTTATTGCCACCAAAACAACAAAAATACATAACATAATTATAAGTACCACATTGTCGAAGACACTGATAACTGTACCTACATTTGTAAACGAATATAAACCTTATTTCAACGTGGTGATGGTGATATGTATGGGAGTACAGTTGATTGTCCTCGTTTGTACCATCTCGCTCGGCAAGTGGCAAAAGGCTCAGGCTCAGCGTATGCTGTGAGCTGGGTAGGCTGCACAGCGCTGTTTTTCAGCCTGCACCTTATGCTCGGTTACAGTACCTTAGCTGATCACGGGGGACACATTCACTTTGTTTAATTTTAGCCTAATTACATTGATTTTAAAACAAAAAACCTATTTAGAATATAAACAATAACACAAGGATTTTATCATTAGTTTTGAAATTTAATATTATATATTAGGTAACGCTCTAGTACAATATTTAATACACTTCGGTAACGTTATGAGATGAGTATCCTGTGGGAAAAAAAAAAAGGGCAACACTCAGCACTCATTGAGCTGTCTCAAAAGTATAACTTTCCGCACTTTACCTTTGACGGTTGGCAGTGACATCACGGTAGTCCGGATAGGCGGTGGTAGATCATTCCATACTTTTGAGGCACGGAAACGGAAGCTGCCCCGGAACCCCATGGAGCTGTGTTTGGACACGATGAGTTTATTTGCATGCATAGACCTGACGCCTCGGTCTCGCTGCTCAGGCCACTTTAATTTCTCAAATAGGTACTCTGGTCTCCCTGTTTGTACTGTTTTATAGACTTGCGTCACTAGATGGAGCTCTCTCCGCGCCGCCATCTTTAGCGTTTTATGTTTCGTTGAGAAATGGTGTGATGTGTGCGCGCTTAGGCACATTATAGCAAAATCTAGCACATGCATTTTGGACGCGTTGTATAGCGTTAGCAGTTTTGGCATACAACCGGGGACCGTAAACAGTATCACAGTAGTTAAAGTGAGACAATACTAACGCTTCAACAAGCAATTTACGTACTTTGACTGATAAATTTTCTCTTAAAGTATAAAGCGCCTTTAATCTGAAATACGCGTTTCTAATTTTCAACCGAATATGTTCGATAAAACGTAGCTCGCTGTCCATAAGGACACCTAAATTTTTAACTATATCCACTTGTTCGATTATCTGCTGATCCAGCATAATGATTGGATTATTCGACTTGATGTCGCGGCACTGTGCGGCAGTGCCTAGTATCATGTACTTAGTCTTTAAAGGATTCAAAGCAAGCGTATTTTCACTGGACCAGTGGGATATTGCCTGCAGATCCTCATTTATTAGACCTTCAGCCACTCTTACGTCAGTGCTTTTGAAGGAATAATAAATCTGGGTATCGTCAGCATATAAATGTATTTTACAATGCTTAACGTTTTCTAGAAGATCGGCTGTAAATAAAATAAACAAGATGGGACTTAATATTGATCCTTGCGGCGTGCCTCTTTTTATTGTCTTAACCTGTGACGTTTTGCACTCGCCGACTTCATTTTCGGTCTCCACATACGAGTATTGTGTTCTATTTTTAAGAAATGATCTAAACCATTGACTCGCAGAAACCGAAACCCCATAATACTCCATTTTCGCTAATAATAAGTCATGGTTGAGACAGTCGAAGGCCCGTGAAAAATCTAATAATACCAGTATGCTGCCACAACCGGCGTCGGAAGCCGCCAGGACGTCGTCGGCAACGTGCGCCAGCGCCGTCGCGGTGCCATGGCCGCTGCGGAAGCCGGACTGCGTCACAGGAAGCACTCGCTCGTTTTCGAGGTATCTCGTCAATTGAGTGCATATAATTCTCTCGACTATTTTAGACAGTATAGGCAATATGCTAATGGGTCGCAAATCTTTAAACTCTTCCACAGCAGAGCCTTTGGGGATGGGCTTCACGCGAGCACACTTCCAATCATCTGGACAGACTCCGGACTCTATAGACTTATTCACCATATGTGTAATAACAGGCAAGGTGATTGGTAGTGTCAACCGTATCATTTCAATTGTTAAGCCATCAAAACCTGATGCCCCGGTGCTTATCTCATTAATTATTTTTGAGACTTCACTCTCGGTGCATAATTTGATATTAAACTCGCCGCTTGTGAATTTATTATTTTTAAAAAACTGTAAGGTATCGGGGTCCAAATCTGCGGACCCAGGCAAATCCAAGAAAAAAACATTTACATCATCGGGTTTATTAAGATGTTCTGGTATACCAGGCGGACGGACGTTGCCCACAACAGTATGTCGTTTAAGATGATTCCACATAACATTGGGTTTATATATATTTTTATTAACATAAAAATCGAAATAAGCACGCTTTTCTCTTTTAATTGATCCAGTAACAAAATTACGCAAACTTTGGTAATAATCCCACTGGGCCTTTGCCCCTGTTTTACGAGCGTTTGCTAAAGCGGAGTTCCTAAGCGATATCATTAGTTTTACATTGTCTGTAATCCACGGGCTTAAGTTATCTTGTAAACGCGTTTTCTTGCACGGCGCAAACTTATCAAATAGCTTGATTATTAAGTTATTAAATGTTTTGACCATAGTATTTACATTATCTTGATTTGTGATTTCAGTCCATGGTGAATTGGTTGTTATAGCGGCAATAGAAATACATCATCTGGGAACATTTCATTTGTCAAGCTATCACCGTTGTTGAGATACAGCCTGGTGACAGACGGACGGACAGCGAAGTCTCAGTAATAGGGTCCCGTTTTTACCCTTTGGGTACGGAACCCTAAAAACATGTTTGCCGCCAGTCGTACAAAAAAAGCATTTCTGTGGCTAAATTTTAACATTTGAATTGTATTTTAATTTTAATATCGGCTCCATAGCTCTCCTTTAGTCCTACCGTGCTAACGAAAGTCCGATGCCTATAATCATAACCATCAATGTAGTACTTATAATCTTGGAAGTCAATTATACAGTGTCTTCAAATCGGTAACACAAAACATTGTTACTCAGTTACAGATATATATCATAATATTGTACATCTGGGAGGCTTCGTACGAGGCCTCCTCCGCCGACCCGGAATGTGCCCGAGAATACTGTTGCGTTTAACGCATATTTTGTATCACCCTTCGTGTTGGTATGCGGGATCCAGGATAATTTGAAAAATCAAATAAGGAACAAATACCACAGAATTTTCGGAAGTGTACCTAAACATTTTATACTTAATTATTACTATGAAAACTGATGCTACGCAGGAAGCTTTTAATGATTACTATTTGGTATTTAGGTACGAGTAGGTACTTGTGTTCGATAAAGATTATCTATTTTTACTGGTTATAATTAATAATTAACAAATCTAGCATAAGGAATTTATTTTCACACAATTTAATTTCAATACAATGTTATTTAATTTTGTTAAATTTGTATTTGGTGATCTATCATTAAGTGTGTTAATGCACGTAATCCTAGTTTAAGTCTAATTTTTAAGATATTGCTATGCCCTAACAGGGCCCATGTAAAGGACTCAAACAAGTGTAACATCTTTGTAAACAACCATGGTGCAATGAATAAATGAATGAATGAATGAATGAAAGAAGTAATTTGTACATGAACGGGTTAATTTTAGCTTTTCAGTTTATTTTGATGTCTGATATTTTTTTTACTTTTAGTGATTTAAATAAAATATATATAGCGGGGTGATCGGGGAGGTCTTGTTTGCATGCATCTCGTTTGAATTATACCCTAACTCTTTGCCGTTAAGGAGTTACAACTTCCATCATCAGCTCATCATAGGGAGATGATGACTATAAGACGCAATTATGTACATGAACAATTTTATAATCGTACATACGGGTCAAACATACATACATACGGTTCAAACTCCTTTTTTTGAAGTCAGTTAAAATACTAAAACCTTCTACCAAGTGTAACAAACACTTTTCTGAAAACTGCATCAAAATTGGTTCAGCTTAACACGAGTTAATCGCGGACAAACATGAATACATCAAGGTCAAAAAAAAATACTCGGCATCGCAACTGATCATACCTAAATTTAAGAACTCCAGTGTACACATCAGTGGTGTTTATTGGTTAAACTCTCAAATAAACTCCATTCCTATACTTGTACTAACACTTAGGGTGATATAGAATATGCGATAAACTCAACAATGTTCCCAGGGACATTCCTGGGTCCTTTGGAAGGGTCTCATACAATAGCACACTACATAAGTAGCCATATCAGTAGAAAGAGGTCTGTATGCCCATTGTATGCGAGGGTGCGGGCCATAGTTTACGTAAGGTTTGAATAAGTTTATTAATATGTTAACAGTACATTATTGCAGCCGAGAAAGAAGGGCTGGCCGGGTGAGTTGGGGTCTCCCCTATAGTGATAAGAAGCCGGCAAGCCCTTTTCAAGGCTAAGCACGATAATGCTTTTGTCAAACATATACATGAAATAATACACCACTAAAAAAAACAGCTGTTCAAGAACACAGGCGCCATGTTTAAAAAAAAATACTTCCCGGCTTACGCCTTCAAATTTGTATGAGATTCCTTTACAGATCTCTCGAGTGGTTCCGCCTGAAACGTGATTTTTCGAAGCCTGTGTTACAACGCATGTTATGACGACTTTTATAGCGTGTTCGAGAAAAAGCTTTTGTATAATCTTCTTCAATGTGTGAGGGGATTTCAAGGCGAAAATCTATACTATTATAAAATTCTAGATTGTATTAAAAATCAGTTTTCTATGTAGAATACAATACAAATACAAATACAAAGAAGGGTCATGATTTCAGGAAAAATCTTAATAGCGTGATGCAGGAACGTCATTTGTTTTGTATGTTAAGATATAATAGTTTAAGAATTATCGCCAGTCAAATTTCCTTAATTTCGTCACTCACTGACTCATCTACACACCGATCATACTCTCGGATAATAATGTCAAAACCCCATATTAGTTTAACATTACTATCTAAAACTAAGCTTCATTCTTGGAATAAAAGTATCATTGTATCCGGCCTTAGTATCTATTAAACCCGTCTTGCCCAAAGATAAACCATAACAATATCATAAAATTACTTCACGGGTTTAAAATTTATATACAAAGGCCGGGCGTTAATGTTTTACCTTCATTAAAATTGTACGTTAATTTGCCCACAAACACGCAAAAAGAAAACGACCCTTTACTCCCCGTGTCGATACGGACCAAAAATTTTGCCCCAAGGGCGATAATTAGCATCAAATAAAGGACCCTCGTAATGATGGGTGAGGTCTGAAACTTTTCCATCGGTTGACGGTGAAATATTTCAGTAGGAAGTTTCCAGGCGTAACAGGTGAGCTCGAATATGTGCTTGGGTCATGGTTGTTCTATGTATTTAAGTATATATTTATCTATATAAGTACGTATATCGTCGTCTAGTACCCATAACACAAGCCTGCTTGAGCTTAATTTGGGACTAGATCGATTTGTGTTAGGTTGTCTGATATTTATTTATTTATCCAGTCTGCGTGCTAATTGGATTGTATGTAAATGTTTCAAATGTGAAATTCTAAACACAATTAACATTATGCCAGCGTGACATGTAAAATCTTTTATTAACATGACATGAACTGTATCAGGGCTGGTTAGTCCCCACTACCAGTGAGTCGGACTTTGTGTGGAAGTGTGGAAGTACAAACCCACTAACGGGGATGCGTTACAGACGCCAAAAGCTAAGGAACTTGTAACGAGTTGTCGCCACCCCTGTTTTCAGTGGCGTATTTCAGTCCCGTCAACGATCGCTCCCGCAATTTGTCGAAAAACACATTAAGCCCCTAAAACTCCATTTTTCTCACGAGTGTCGCTCTCCAGGCAATTAGCAATTCAAATATTTCTTTATTTCCCTTTTCGAATGTGCCGAGATCGAGCCTCGAGGCTCTCGGCAAACTCAGGGGCAGATGACGAGAAAAAACCTTATCGTTTTGAATATACAGTAACGATTCCAAGAGTATACCTTTCAGGAATTCGGGGAAATTCAAATGAACTCAACTGGCTATGCGAGCTTGTGTCCTGCTACGGGTGAATAGGTATCAGTTTAGATCCTTCGGGTATTTCTTGTTAAATATGTGTTTAAAATGCGATCCTTTGTGTGCGGATGGAATTTTAATGTGTGTAATTACAATAATTGGGAGCTTTCTTTCTGTAGCAACTCACAAGTGCTTTGACTTATGGCCCCTAATTTTCATTAGGGAATTGCCGCTTTGAAACTGATTTCAATGTTTCCAAATTTGTTTCGTGTAAGCTGAAGTGTATGTTTACACAAAATTACTTCACAGATTGAAGTAACCAAATATAATTATACAAAATTTTTTATATGAATTTTGTAAGGAAAACACCGAATTTTATGATTTTTTCCTGTTTCGATGTTTCACTCTCAAATGTTAAAGAAAAATCATTTAATTTCACTGCTCTTGCAAAGATTTTCCTCATTTTATCGCGTTTAAAAAGAAATTAGTATTTCATTATCGTTCTATTACCAAAGTACCGACCAAAATTAATGATGGTAAAGATAATTTTATGTTTTTTAATATGTCACAGATTAATATTGAAAATATAGTCTCGATTCCGATCGTGCATCAATAACGAAACGAGATTTTTCAATCCGTTCGTGAAGAAGAACTCGAGTTCGAAATTTGTCCGGTAATTTTTTAGGTTTCCGTAGTCAACTAGTCTCGCCATGTCCGTAGTCTGTCCGTCCGTCCGCGGCTTAGCTCCGTGATCATTAGTACTAGAAAGCTAAAATTTGGTATGAGTATGTGTATCTATCACGCCGACAAAACGGTAAAATAAAAACTTTTTTTCGGGTACCTCTCGAAGACCTAAAGTGGGTGTGAATTTTATTTGTTGTCGTTGAATAGGTCTTAAAAATAATAGGGGTCTCCAAACATTATTTTTTGGCGAAGTCAGCAGTTTTGTAAATATTCGCTCCAAAAAAAAAAAAAATGCGTCCGCCCCCTCTAAGTTTTCAACCACGGGTCAATTTTTTTTTGAAAATGTATAAAAATGAGGCCTTATAAGTACTTTCAATGAAAACTATATTGAATAAAATCGGTCGAGCAGTTTTTGAGTAATCGCAAAATTTTATAATTTTCTTTAAAATGGCGTAAGTGCCGTGCGGTGTCTTTCATAGAGCTTGAAAATCTTTCTCGTAATTTATTGTGAAGGATAGGCATTAGGCAACTACGGAATCCTACACTGAGCGTGGCCCGACATGCTCTTGGCCGGTTTTTGACACATAACAGAACTGTTAGGGAAAGCATAGAATAGAATAGAATACTCTTTATTGCACACCTCAAGAAGAAAGAAATACAAAATACAGATGACACTTAACATTACAATAGAGGCAAACAATAGGCGATCTTATCCCTAAAAAGCGATCTCTTCCAGACAACCTTTGGGTAGCGGATTAATATAAATGAAATGAGAAGAGTAGGCGATGCAAAAAGTAATCAAGAAAACTGCTGAAAAATTATTAAAATCTACTAAAACCTATAATAATATATATTGATACATATACATACATAAAAATATACATACATGAACATAAGACTAAATATTTTTCTTTGCCGACAGACGATGAAATGTTACTAAAAATTCTTAAAACAGAATAAGCACCTACCTAAACGCATTGCATACACTGTTATATTAGATGCATGTAATGTTGAATAAATAAACCTACCTACTTAATATGCTTAAATTCATAGAAAACATCCACTACCTATATCAACAAGTGACAATAATTAACTCACTAAGATTTACCAAATCAGTTTAGTGCGTGTGGCGGGAGTGCATTGCACGGCCTAAAAAAGGCGTAAACGTTGGCGTTGTTCTTGGCACTTAAGACCTTTTGCAAGGAATGCATTCGCAAAAGTTGAAACGCGTGATCAGATTATTATAAAACAAGTTGTACCTAGTGACTGTTTCACATTATTATATAGGCACCTATCAAACTTTATTTAGTAAGTACCTACTGTCATCGGGATATATTTAGGTTACTTTAGGTACCTAGACAGAGAGTTTCATGTTTTTGTTTCATGTTTCTGGTATGTTCAGAAAGAATAGGTAGGTAAGATTCTGATATACCTACCTACTTGGAAATTTAAACGATTTTGATGGTGTGCCGCAGCGCATGTGAATACTTATTTCTAGTAGTTACCTAATGATAATTAAATTTGACTAATAAATTTAAATAAATCGATCGTTTTTTCATTTATCTTATTATTTATTTTTTCATTTATGACTTTTTATAAAATCATTTCTAAGCGGTGTCAACCCTAGCCTCGTTTTGCCGGCACGTGCGGCCAACGAACCGCGCGTTCAAGGTCGCTCCATTGTTAAATTGAGTAGGCATGAAAAGCGGTAGGTATTTGCCTTTTTATTCAGACATGAGTATCTGTTAGAAGAACTTTTATATTAATCTGTGCTGTAATGCTGTGAACTTATTTGAATAATAAATAAATAAATAATAAATGGCTCACAATTTCCTCCGCGTTAAACTCTATTATTTATCTTATTAAAACTTTCGTGAGACATATTTAATAATTGTACCAGTGACAAAGTTTCCGTGCCGGGTAGCAGTCCCTGATGTAGAGCTCCATACGAGTTCGAAACATGTCGGGCCGCTCCTGACAATTTCACGTGAGTGTAAACCGCTCAATATATTAACTCAATTATTAACTTTATTATAACTGCTGGACTCTTGTTAATAGAAAACTTGATCAATACAATTTTAGAATTTTATAGTAGTATCGTAAAACTACCCAACTTATAACTAGTCCAATCATTCAACTATGGTCCAAATCAAAACTCGTTTACTTGTATCCAAAATCCATATTCTATCAGTGATTTTATACGTTTTTATTTAAGTTTGTTTAATTACGTTGTTCACTTTAGAGTTTATTCGTTATAAATATAATTGTCATATATTAACAAGTAATTCTCGGATTATATTGGACCATAGTTGTGTGGACTGGACTATATTTGGGTAGCTTAACGGTGGTATAATAGTGACGAGGAAGTATTAATTAAAGTAAACGACAAAATTACTTTGTTGAACATGTGAAATTGTCAGGAACGTGAGTGTAAGTAAACCGCTTAATACAATAATAAAAAACGAAAGTTTTAATAAGTTATTGTTGAACATGATTGAAAATAAGAGGCCGTTCATGGCGTCGTGGTGCGCATGTATGCTGAATACAAAATGCCTTGACTACCCGGTAAATTATTCTATTTTCAAAGTGTTCCGGTCCCGGGTTCGAATCCCGGCAAGGGCAAATATTTGTGTGATGAACACGAATATTTGTGCCTGGGTCATGGATATTCTATGTATTTAAGTATTTTTTTATTTATATAAGTATGTATATCGTCGCCTAGTACCCATAACACAAGCCTTCTTGACCTTAATTTGGGACTAGGTTGATTTGTGTGAGGTTGTCTGATATTTATTTATATTTATGTTTTCATGTGGTTCCACTGCGTGCTTGGTATTTGGTCTTTAATTCTGTCTAATACAATTTCTAAATACCTCATAGAATAGGAGAAAACTGAACACCCGTTAAGTCCTTTTTCTAGGTTAAGTCGATATAAGGGTAAGGCCGCGGGAATTTACCAATGTGACATAGAAGTAACATAAAAAGATTTACGTTATGTTATCATAAAACGTAACATAAGTCGTTATAAAGCTTAGATCATACTGGAAAATATTCCCATTAAATAACGTAGGTAAGAAAAAAAATCAAGTTATAAAATTATCAGCTTTATATTGCCTGTAAACAAAATTTTCATGGCACATTAAAATCAACATAATCAAACACGCGTGTCATGGAACTAATGAAACCCAAACCGCTCTAGTGTTTTAAAGCCTCTCATTTTGTACCAGGTGGCAGTAATTACTATTTGTTCACTGCAGGTACCCAATACTAGTAACAAGACGACCGTATAACAATAAAACAGCTTTAGAATCAATGATTCTACTGTGCCTTGAGATCGAAAATAAATTATTTTCTTCTTAAAACAGTTTTTTTTTATTAAGATGTTGTTTTTATTTATTTTATTATTGTACAGGAGGTTTGTTCGTCTTTGTATATTTTCGTGTCATTAAAAATCTAATAAAGTCATTTAAGTTAGTATAAAATAAAAAATAAAAATAAAAAAGCCTTTATCTTAACATTACATTACATATAAACTACTTGTCCTTAATTTACTAGGTAAAAGTCGCCTCTGCGGCGTAGGCCTCCCCCATTTCCCTCCACAGCCATCTATCTCGTGCTTTTTGCATCCAGTCTGGCCCAACCTTTTTTGAGAAGACATCGCGCCGCCTTTTCCTTTGGCGTCCGCATTTCCTTTTCCATCCTCTTGGTGTCCATTCGGTGACTTTTCTGGTCCATCTGGTTGGATCCATTCTGCATACGTGCCCAGCCCAGCTCCATCTCAGTATTCTCACTCTTTCCAAGATGTCGGTTAATTTAGGTCTGGTTCTTATGCTTTTATTACTTTGCCTGTCAGAAATTTGAATACCGAGCATGCTTCTCTCCATCCTTCGTTGAAAAACTGCTAGTTTGTTTTCCTCCTCTTTTTTGAGAGCCCAGGTTTGGCAACCGTATGTGACACATGGGAGAATAGCAACTTCATAGAGCTTCTTCTTTAAACTTATATTAATTTCCTTATTCTTCATAATCTCTTTGTAATTCCAGTATTTTTTCCAACCTAACGCGATCCTTCTTCTAATTTCTATTCCAGTGCAATCATCAAATGACACCAGCTGTCCCAAGTACGGGTATTCATCCACGTAGCTTATTTTCTCACCCTGTATCATAATGTCCTGTCTTGGTCCATTTGTTATAATTTGGGTTTTTGAAGTGTTGATAGATAATCCCACTTTTTGGATTTCGCATGTCAACTCGCTTACCATTTTTTCCAAATCCTGCGGGTTGTGAGCGAAAATCACTAGGTCATCTGCAAACCGGAGGTGGCTAAGATATTCACCATCTATTCTAAGTCCTTGTTCGTCCCAATTCAGTTTCCTAAAAACTGATTCTATTACCGCAGCAAATAACTTAGGTGATAGTGGATCACCCTACCTTTCCCCACGACAAACTCTTCCCCTTCTCTTTCCAGTCTTATTTTTGCTCTACTTTTTGAGTATATATTGTGAAGTAACTGTACATACGTCGGACTTATATCTTGCTGTAGAAGCGACTTCCATATTGCAGTGTGGTAGAGTGAATCGAAAGCTTTTTTGTAATCGATAAAGCACATATATATTACCATTCCGTATTCTTTGGCCTTTTCAATTATTTGTTTCACTACTTGTAAGTGATCAATAGTGCAAAAATGTTTACGAAATCCTGCTTTTTCACGAGGCTGGTTCATATCCAGTGTGTTTGTCATTCTGTTTAAAATTATTTTTGAGAATATCTTATATACATTTGTCATAAGACTTATAGGCCGGTAATTACTTAAATCGCTTCTATCGCCTTTTTTGAAAAGCAGAATTATCGTAGACGCGGACCACTGTTCGGGTGTTGTTCTTGAGTCTAAGATCTTGTTATATATGCTCTGTAGAGGTGCCTGTAAAGCTTCTAGCAGTGACTTCAATAACTCGTTGGTGATGTTGTCGTCTCCATTTAAGTTAGTATATTCCAAGTATATTCTGTGTGCACTTCCCTTTACAACATTTATTCGTTATGTTAGGTAGAAAATACGTAACATTTTGCAAAAATGTAACATATTCGTAACGAAAGTGTAACGTATTTTTGAAAAAAAAGTGGATTTTCATGGTGAAAGAAAGACATTTTTAATACAATAATACGTGTCACAATTGCTTCATAACCGTTACGATATTGTATAAAAAAAAAACTGATTAAAAACAATCACTCCTTACCTTTAAAATCACACACGACACTTTGCGGTACTTTCACGAAACTATGACTGTGTCTACTTTGAATTGCGTTTGTTGACAAACTGACGGATTTGGACTTGCTCATCGGTGTTGCCCTACTAGAATATGAGTTGCCAGTGCACGTAAACGTATTTTCGCCAAAAAATATTTAAACAAGCTACATAAAGCGTCACGAAAGTATTGTAACATAAGTGTGGAATGTTGATCCATTAAAATAATGTAAGATAAAAAAATAAAATGATTATATTATCATTATTCCGTAATCACTAGAACTATCCTTATAAGTATCATAAATTTTAGTTTAAAACAAAAGTATGCCCATGAAAGTTGAAATATCATAAAAATAACAGAGCTTTTAGTACTCGTGGTCGAAAAATTTAACCAACTTTCGTTACGTTTTGGACAGAAATATATTTTTAGTATTTTTATAAAGGGGTTTATATTAATTATCTTACTTGCGACCATGAGAATTCCTATATCTACATATGATAAAAATATTTTTGAAACAGTAGGGGTTACCAATTTTTTTTAATCAGCTGGGTAAATTTGAAACGTCCAAATTGGTAACTTTCCGCGGCCTTACCCATAAGTCTATTGTTAAGCGATGTTTAGACATGAAACTTAAAGCAATAACTCAGTAATGATGTTTACTTTAATCATGTCTGCTGGTTTTTCAATAGGTTTTATACTTATAGAGCAAAAGATGTTACTCGAATTTGCGTATAATTTTTAGTGCCGGCCTCTAGAATTGCGTTAGTACGGCAAAGATGCGCCAGATGTCGCTAATCACTTCAAGGTAGTACAAGCGGCGCCACAAAGATGGCGCTGCATACTTAACGCCGTAAAAACCGTGAAATTGTACGATGCAGTTGGAACGAAAAAATGTTCGAATGCCCAAGGTCATTGAGGGCCTTTAAGATTGGGTACTCACCATCTCCAAGTAGAGGTTGGGCGTCGACGTCAGGCCGTCCCGCCGGGCAGAGAGGGAGGGCCGGTGACGCGCCACTCTCTGATTCCACCTGGGGACAAAAAAAAACATATCAACCTTAGAACAAATCGAATGGTGACAACCAAAACTTGCAAAAATGTTTGTTACTGCTCTTCAATACCTCGTATCTAGGAAGTAGATTGACAGTGAGATACGAGCTTTGTTTTAAGTAGGTTTTTAGTGAGCAATGTCTATGTGTGTGTTTGCTCGAGCGCGCTTGTATGTAGATTGATTTCTGTACCTATCTATTTTGTGCTACAGGTGGATACCCCTTTTGATTTTTACAAAAACTTATTTCGATTTAATATTTACCACTTATTTGATATCATCTCTCATACAATAGTAGAGTTGCTAAGCCGTGAAATTGTGCGGGTGTTGGTCCTATTCACTCTGCTCTCCCGCCTCACAGAGGACGAATCTGACTTCCCTCCACCTGAAAATAATCACCGAGGAACACTCTATCTGTGGTAGAAATTTCATACTTGTAACCCGATGCGCACAATTATGTTAGAAAACAGCGGACTAACAACTCTACTACAATGGTGTGTTATAAGAAAATACGTAATAAAACATGACAAGTGCAATATTTACAATCCCAAATCTTGGTCAATGACCATAGATATTCAATGACACATAAAGAACTTATCTCTTCATACAATGATTTCAGCTTACTTACTTGTGGTATGAGATTCCGTTTTATTTCTTACGTTTTTTGCTTAATTTGTGCAGTTATGCATTATGCAAGACAGCATTTTGGAGCCAAAATCACACCGCTACTGAGAACTTGACACATATTAAGCATCTGTCACTTTCCGGAGATCAACAAAAGAGTTTCCATAGCATAAGCTCCATTTGAATTGTATTTG
Organism: Apotomis capreana; assembly: GCA_947623375.1. Classification (NCBI taxonomy): domain Eukaryota; kingdom Metazoa; phylum Arthropoda; class Insecta; order Lepidoptera; family Tortricidae; genus Apotomis; species Apotomis capreana. The sequence continues at coordinate 60,564,925 of OX392498.1, read as the reverse complement.
TTGAAGCAAAGAGGTACAATTGTTGGTAGACTGGCTGGTATGAAAGATGACGTATATTTGATTTTGAATGAGAGTTTGTCTTTCGTGAAAATTATCTGTCAGCAGAGGCTGAAAAAGTATATTGTTGTGATATATTATTGTTTTTATAAATTTGTGTTTTTACGGTTTACCATATAATAAAGAGTCAGTACCTATTGATAGTGTGTGTTTACAGTTTGAGTATTCGAGTTATACAAACAGGTTATGGCCTGCACGATTCTATTATGGAGCACTAGAAGGTACTGAAAAATGGTAATGTAATGGAAAGTGATGAGAACTATCAAAATCCTATTACAAGCACAATAAATAGAGAAATAGTAACAATAATGTCTACTTCGGGATCAGGACTTCCGACCATAGAGAAACTGCAAGGAAGTATCAACTACAATACATGGAAATTCGATATAGAGTTGATACTAGTCCACGATGATCTCTGGAAGTACGTAGAGAATAAACCCGCTGATGGAGATGCTGCAGCAAAGCGTGATGATCAGAGAGCGCGCACCAAGATATGCCTACTAATTGAGAGCCAATGTAAGGTACATGTTCGTAAAGCAACCACTGCGTATGAGACGTGGAAAAATCTAAAAACTGCTTATGAAGACAAAGGCATTAATAATAGATGTAGATTGCTGTCAAGGCTGGTGAGCCTTAAGCTTAATATGTTTAATTCGATAACTGAATACGTAACAGAGCTAATGCAGATAGCAAATCATCTATCCGATCTAGGGAAAGAGATCGACGACGAGTTATTAGCAGCACTTATGCTACAGGGACTACCAGAGGAGTATGCACCCATGAGGTTGGCATTGGAAAACGCCAACACAGCATTGACAACCGACTATATCAAGACCAAATTACTTCAATTAGATAACACCAGAGCCTGTGCAAGTCTAAGCACTCCAGGCCCAAGCTCTGCTCTTACTACTGCCAAACACCACAGAAAACATGTTCAGAGGAATAAAGAGAAGAAAGCTGTGAAGTGTTTTATCTGCGAAGGGCCGCATAAAGCTTGCGACTGCCCACACAACCCACGTCAGTCGAAGACCAACCATATGGCGACGGCACTTACAACTGCGAATCAAGAGAAGACCCAGCAAGATGATTGGATCCTGGATTCGGGCTCGTCAGGACATATGAGTTACAGAAAAGACTGGATGAGTAACTTTGTGAAAGTAGATAGAAAGGTAGAAGTGAGCTGCGCGAATGGAGGTAAGGTGTATGGAGAAGGTTTTGGTACTGTAGAGAATGAGTCACCTAACATCAGTATAGGTAATGTCATGTATGTACCAGGACTGTCTTCGAACTTATTGAGTATAAGTTGTATGGTTAATACTAAGGGTAAGGTTGTTGTGTTCTCCAGAAAAGGTTGCGAGATTTTTAATGTAGATGAGTGTAAAATAAAAGGTGAACCATGTGTCACAGGAGTGCTTGATAGGGGCATTTATAAACTGAAATGTTCTTCACAGGTAACTTCACAAGCACTAGCTTCTAGGAGCGAGATGAGAAATGAGATGGAGCTATGGCATAAAAGGATGGCACACTTGGGTATACGTAACCTCATTCTATTAAGAGACAAATTGGCAACTGGGGTAAGTTTTCCAAACATTATTAATTCAAAATTGGATTGCGTAGCCTGCTTAAAGGGTAAGCAAACTAGACAACCATTTGAGCGCAATAAGGCTACAAGAGCTAAAGAGCTCTTAGAATTGGTGCACTCAGATTTAAGTGGACCAATGAGCGATAATTCTATGGGAGGCCATAGATATTATATTACTTTTATCGATGACTATTCGCGAAAAACTTTTGTGTATTTTCTTAAAGCAAAGAGCGAAGCCTTTGAGAAGATAAAGGAGTTCAAGAGTTTAGCAGAGACTCAAACCGGAAAGAAGCTGAAGGCATTGAGAACTGACAATGGAGGCGAATTTGTCAACAAAAGAGTAAATGAATTCCTGAGGGATCATGGCATTAAGCATCAACTTACGATTGCGTATACACCCGAGCAGAATGGTGTTGCAGAGCGAGCCAATCGTACAATAGCGGAAAAAGCACGAGCTATGCTTCAAGAAGCAGGACTTCCTGTTAGATTCTGGGCTGAAGCGACTAACACCGCTATCTACTTGAAAAACAGGAGCCCTACCATAGCTGTGAAAAACAAGACACCAGAAGAGGTGTGGACTGGTCGAAAAACGGATTTGAGTCATCTCAAAGTCTTCGGATGTAAAGCATACATGCACATTCCAGACCAAAAGAGAACGAAATGGGACGCAAAAAGCAAGGAGCTTATCTTCGTTGGATACTGTGAGGAATCGAAAGGATACAGACTGATTGACCCGTCAAATGGTGAACTTTATAGAGCACGAGATGTAGTCTTTTTTGAGGATCAATTGTATCATGGAGCTACTAACTCTAAAAAGCAAAAGGACCACGTGACAATCAATCTAGAACACGATGAACAAGGGATTCAGCCGCAGATAGAAGAGAATATACTGCAACAGCAAGACCGAAGAGAGAGTATTCAGAATGAGCAGAGAGTTCAGGGAGAGAATCTAGAACCGGATGACAGAAATCATGAGCAGAGAGTTCAGGAAGAGAGTCTTGAACCTGATGATGAAGATCATGGCGCTGCGAATACTGATGTTGCTGATGGTGAAGAGGAAGATTGGACATCGTGTGAGGAGAGACCTGAAGAGGTCCATATTGAACCCATAGTGGAAGAACGGCGATACCCACGCAGAGAGAGAAAAGCGGTTCAATTACCTGACTACGTGACATACCAAGCGTTGTTGGAAAAGGACGATCCACTTACAGTACCTGAGGCGCTAGCGAGAAAAGATGCTCAACAGTGGAGACATGCAATCCAGGAGGAGCTAGATGCATTGAAGAAAAATAGAACGTGGATTCTAGTGAAGCCTGACCAAGCGAGCAATGTTGTTGATTCAAAATGGTTATTTAGAATCAAAAAGGAGGCGGGGAATAAGACTCGTTATAAAGCTCGATTGGTTGCACGAGGCTTTAGCCAGAGAAAAGGGATAGACTACGACGAGACGTTCTCACCAGTCGTAAGACATAGTTCGCTGAGACTACTCATTGCTTTGGCAGCAAACCTTGGTTTGAAAATTGAGCACATGGATGTTAAGACAGCCTTCCTTAACGGAAACCTCAATGAGAAGGTTTTCATGCGTCAACCACCGCACTTTGAAGAGAAAGGAAAGGAAGATTATGTGTGTCTGATCCAAAAATCCTTGTATGGGCTTAAACAAGCACCGCGTTCTTGGAACACGAAGTTACATACTGAGCTGGAGAGCCTTAACTTCAAGCGTTGCAAGAATGAACCCTGTGTATACATAAGAAAGACGAACAAGGATACCACAATTTTAGCCATCTACGTGGATGACATCCTAATATTCCACGACAATGATAAAGAGGTAGCAAAAGTGAAACGTGAACTGATGTCAAAATTTGAGATGAAGGACTTAGGAAAGGCAGAGTTGTTTCTTGGATTGAGAATAAAACAAGAACAGGGTTCCATAAGAATTGACCAAGAAGAATATATAGAGAAAGTTCTTCACAGATTCGACATGGAAAACTGCAGACCTGTCAGCACTCCAGGAGTACCAGGCCAACGATTCGAGAAACCACAAGAGCCATTCACACCTGATGCAAAGATACCATACAGAGAGCTTGTTGGATCGTTAATGTATATCGCAGTGTGCTCTAGACCAGACATAGCGCACTCAGTTAACTTTATGAGCCAGTTTTGCAACTGTTACACTGAAGTTCACTGGACTGCAACGAAGAGAATACTCAGATACCTTAAAGGTACAAAGGCTATGGGACTCTTATACATGAAAGATACATACAGGAATATAGAAGGTTTTGCCGATGCTGATCACGGAGGTAACATAATCGATAGAAAATCTTATTCAGGGAATCTATTCATGTTAGCCAAAGGGGCTATTTCGTGGCAAAGCACTAAACAAGGGAGTATAGCTTTATCTACGGCAGAAGCTGAATATGTGAGTCTATCTGAAGCTGCAAAAGAAGCTGTATTCCTTAAGAGGTTCATGAAAGAAATTATGGGAAAGGAGGAGCCTCCCATTATAATTCATACGGACAGCCAATCTGCAATGGCAATCGCACAGAACCCAGTGCACCATCAACGTACAAAGCACGTTGATGTTCGTTATCATTTTATACGAGAGACAGTCGAGAATGGACAAGTCGTGCTCAAATACCTCGAAACTAAACAAATGGTAGCTGATGTTCTGACAAAGGCCGTGCCAAGAGGGAAGCATGATTTTTGTCGAAAAGAGATGGGTGTATGTTGAAGGCTGTTCAAGAGTTAGTGAGTGAATGGAACCTGAGGAGTCTGAATCATGATGGGATGCCAGATGGAAACAATTGAGGAGGAGTGTTGAAGCAAAGAGGTACAATTGTTGGTAGACTGGCTGGTATGAAAGATGACGTATATTTGATTTTGAATGAGAGTTTGTCTTTCGTGAAAATTATCTGTCAGCAGAGGCTGAAAAAGTATATTGTTGTGATATATTATTGTTTTTATAAATTTGTGTTTTTACGGTTTACCATATAATAAAGAGTCAGTACCTATTGATAGTGTGTGTTTACAGTTTGAGTATTCGAGTTATACAAACAGTATTAAGTGCTTCACTTTTGGAGCGCTACTAGCGCTAGTAACCTAGGTATCTACTTGTAAAATATCATTTCTTATTTGATATTATTTATCGCAGTTTTTGTGTAAATTGGGTAATTATACTATTAATGTCCCTTTGGTTCTTAGATTATTCCATACTCTAAGCTTTGGTTTCAGATCAAAGAGTATTTTATTACTCAGTTTAATCAATGACAAGACAATGACAAGAACGCTATTTCCGAGACAATCCTGTCATATTGCCAAAATATATCTTCTGATTTTGCCAAAAATAGCAGCCGCAAATATTAATTAATGGTCTCGTTTGGTAAATTTGTTCTGACCTTTCGTTCATCGTGGAGCGGTCAATAGATCAAAACAATCGTGGTTATTTACGGAAATATGTTTTTTTTTCTATACGTAGGTACAAAATAGTCATTTTCAGTAAGATCTCGGTGAAGTGAAGAAATTTCGGTTTCAGACTTTTCATACCACGGTAGGACGTTAGCAAGGTACTGGAGCCGATATTAAAATGTAATGTTTATGTGTCAGTGGTGTGTATCGTGTGTATTAGCAGAATACAATGTATTGTGTATGTGTAATGTGTCGTTCCAGCATCAGCTCCGTTTTAAGTAAGTTTCACTTGAGGATATATACAGGATGATCAATTCAAATGGGTCAGACATACATCGTTATCGCAGGGACGAAATCAATTGACATAAAGAATAAACGCAACAGAATGTCTAATCAGTAAAATCGAATTAAATTCCTACTCGTTCGCAATGAGAAGTTCTTAATATCTATACGAAGTTTGTTTTTAAAATTTATAGTTGGTATGTCTGCATTTTTAACAATGTAGGTCCCAAATTGAGCTATTCCACCCTATTGTGATATGATAATAAATATTTATCCCACATAATTTAATATGTGTTATTATCAAATAACAGTTTAGCGTAACTAATAGAATAGTAGCTTAGACCGTTCATATGGCGTCTTGGTGCAGGAAATATTAACTTCGGCTAACTAAATGATCTTTGATGATAGGTATCAACGAAATATCTTGCGTTTAGAGAGTCTCTTCTGTTATTTTATAGTCCTTGGGAGCTGTCAAATCGTTATTGCTCTCGCGATAACGACGTATGTAGGGAGAAGTCACAAACTATAAGAGATATGACAATCTGTTCTTAGGAATCATGGTGTCGATTTTAGATTTAATAAAAACTGCATTATTATTATTTTTAGGGTTCCGTACCTCAAAAGGAAAAAACGGAACCCTTATAGGATCACTTTGTTGTCCGTCTGTCCGTCTGTCAAGACCCTTTTTCTCAGGAACGCGTGGACGTATGAAGCTGAAATTTATATCAATTACTCAAGTCTACTGTCCCTTGAAGCTGTGAAAAAATCAAACTTCTAAGCCAACGCAATCAAAAGATACAGCCGTTTATGCCGCAAATTTTCGACACTTGCAAGGGAATCAAAACCTACAGGGTGCTTCCCGTGAACTCAGAATCTTGAAATTTGGTACGAAGCAACGTCTTATAGCATAGATAAAGGAATAATTACGAAAACCATAATTTTTTTTTATAATACCTAACTTTGCACCTAATTTGCAAATTTTCGACACTTGCAAGGGAATCAAAACCTACAGGGTGCTTCCCGTGAACTCAGAATCTTGAAATTTGGTACGACGCAACGTCTTATAGCATAGATAAAGGAATAATTACGAAAACCATAATTTTTTTTTTTAATACCTAACTTTGCACCTAATTTATATGGGGCGCTATACATACCAGGTGCAAACTTAACTTAACCACTTAGGGATGGAAAGTGTTTGTACGGAACCCTCGGTGCGCGAGTCCGACTCGCACTTGGCCGGTTTTTTAAAACTCATTCATCATTTCATACATAACCCGATAAAAATCGCTGTAAATAATGTTACAAAATGGCATACGATTACTTACAAAATGTTAACCAGGCCAATTCTCGGTTATGTATGAGTATTGTAAAAAAAAATGGAATGCAGTTCCTGTTAAATCTAAAATTGACGCCATGGTTTCTAAGAACAGATTTCCCTATCTCTTATGGTTTTCATTTTCTCCCTACTGACCCATTTGGATTGATCACCCTGTATATAAATACTTCAATTACTTAGCACCTCAAATCGATGTAATAACGAATCTATATCATAATATTTAAGAGACGAGTTCCTAATATTACAAAATGGGACTAAATCGCGTTCAAAAAGGTCTATATTTACCTGAACCTCTAGGATAACTATCATACGCGTCTATCTCGCACGAGATAATTACCCGTCTCTTTCTGTGCAGTAATGTGAGAGGGTGATGGGTAGCGCTAACTCGCGCGACAAGATTCTCGAAGGTTTGGTACCAAAGGGGGGCCGAATAGGGACTTTTTCTCTAAAATCAAAAATGGCTGAGATTTTGTCTTGTTTCAAATTTTGTCACTCCGCTGAATATACATGGTCACAATGCAAACCTAACCTAACCTACAGTTTTCAGTATTGGGACCCATTTTGACGCTTCGCTATACATGGTCACAAAACAAACCTAACCTAACCTACAGGTTTCGTTTTGGGACCCATTTTGATGCTCCGCTATACATGGTCACAAAACAAACCTAACCTAACCTACAGGTTTCGTTTTGGGACCTATTTTGACGCTCCGCTATACATGGTCACAAAACAAACCTAACCTAACCTACAAGTTTCGTTTTGGGACCCATTTTGACGCTCCGCTATACATGGTCACAAAACAAAACTAACCTAACCTACAGGTTTCGTTTTGGGACCCATTTTGACGCTCCGCTATACATGGTCACAAAACAAACCTAACCTAACCTACAGGTTTCGGTTTGGGACCCATTTTGACGCTCCGCTATACATGGTCACAAAACAAACCCAACCTAACCTACAGGTTTCGTTTTGGGACCCATTTTGATGCTCCGCTATACATGGTCACAAAACAAACCTAACCTAACCTACAGGTTTCGTTTTGGGACCCATTTTGACGCTCCGCTATACATGGTCACAAAACAAACCTAAACTAACCTACACGTTTCGTTTTGGGACCCATTTTGACGCTCCGCTATACATGGTCACAAAACAAACCTAACCTAACCTACAGGTTTCGGTTTGGGACCCATTTTGACGCTCCGCTATACATGGTCACAAAACAAACCCAACCTAACCTACAGGTTTCGTTTTGGGACCCATTTTGACGCTCCGCTATACATGGTCACAAAACAAACCTAACCTAACCTACAGGTTTCGTTTTGGGACCCATTTTGACGCTCCGCTATACATGGTCACAAAACAAACCTAACCTAACCTACAGCTTTCGGTTTGGGACCCATTTTGACGCTCCGCTATACATGGTCACAAAACAAACCTAACCTAACCTACAGGTTTCGTTTTGGGACCCATTTTGACGCTCCGCTATACCTACATGGTCACAAAACAAACCCAACCTAACCTACAGGTTTCGTTTTGGGACCCATTTTGACGCTCCGCTATACATGGTCACAAAACAAACCTAACCTAACCTACAGCTTTCGGTTTGGGACCCATTTTGACGCTCCGCTATACATGGTCACAAAACAAACCTAACCTAACCTACAGGTTTCGTTTTGGGACCCATTTTGACGCTCCGCTATACCTACATGGTCACAAAACAAACCTAACCTAACCTACAGTTTTCGGTTTGGGACCCATTTTGACCCACCACTACCACGCGCATCGTTATTTCCAAAGTCTATTTTTGTTACGAAGATCCACGATAAAAAAACGCCCCTGACCTATAAAAACAAACCTATCTCAGTTCGAAAGCCAGCTGCATTTCTCTTTAGCTTGTTTAACATTTCAATATAGAATGGCCACTCATTGTTAGGGTTGGCGATGATATAAATCTGCCGGCGCGGCCCTAAGTAAATCAATGACAACCCTTATAGCGACGGGGGATGGGAGGGCAGCCCTATCACGGTTAACCAAAACTGCCAAATACTTTTTTTTGCACGGATGTGTCATTTGTAAAAGTATATTTCTTATTTTTATGGAACTTTGGTAATTTTTAACGTTGAAAATGTTTGTTTTCGTGATTTATAGTATTAAGTCAGTTTTGTATTTAATAATATCATTGCGTAGTTTAATCCAATATATAAAGCATACCTATTGTTTAAAAATTCAACTAGGTATTGATTTTTACGAAATAAAATAAGTTTTACCCGTGAGGTTACTTTCGAAACGAATGAATTCTCGATGAAGTCCGCAAGAAGTTTAAAATCCAAATAATAGGTTATTTTGATATTAACTTCTTGAAAAGTAAAGTAATTGTGTCAGTACTTTAACGTTGACATGTCCCAAACCACTCAATTATCATACTTATATATTATTAAAGTTTACGTGAGGTTTGGCACCGACTTCAAAGGGTGATTCAAATGTAATCTGTACTTGAGCAGGTTATTTTTGGCTTTTTAGTTTTATTGAAGTCGGTTCTTTTTTTGCTTTTTAGTGATTCATATAAAATACTTATGGCGGGGTGATCGTGGAGGTCTTGAAGGCATGCATCTCGTTTGAATTATCTCCTAACTCCTAACCGTTAAGAAGTTGTACCTTCCATCATCAGCTCAGCATTGGAAGATGATGACTACCATATGCAAATACTTAAATAGTTTTAGAAAATATATGAAAAATATTAAGAGTGCCTATAAAACTTCAGGAATTCCTTCGATTCCTCGTGGATCTCGTAGTCAGATCTTCACCAAAATTTTATGGTACCAACCTTGAGATGTTTTTTCATGAACCTAAAATAATGTTCCAAATCGACTCATAAATGACGGTTCTAAGGTAACAATCATTATATAAAATAAAAAAATACATCCGAATTGAGTATCGCCTCCTTTTTTGATGTCGGTTAAAAAGTGGATATTAATGTTTATAAATAAGTCAACTTGACCTTTAGATGCCTATATTAAGTGACAATAAAATTTTCGAGAAAGTTTTAGATTACCTATAATTACGAATATAAATAAACGAATAATATTTTACGTTGGAAATGTTCGTTTATTAAGAAAAAATATATGTTGTCTTATCTACATTCGTCGCTGTGTCAAGGCGGGTTCACTATGTGAGTGTAAACCAGTGTTAACGATGACTGGTTCTGCCTTGCGGCTGCGTGCGAGCAAACTCCACCGTACCGCCCGTCACGAACATTGGGCTAATTCATCTTCAGGGGGGTAATTCGACCAATTTTAGAGAGATAAGAGATCTCTCCATTTCATATCGCCATCCGTCACATTTGACGTGTCCCTACTTGACAAAAGGCGATATCCCTAGAACATCGCAACATCGTCAATCCGTTTGCGCTTAATTTGCGTCTCCTTTGTATGTGACGGCATAACTAACAGGCGCATACTTTAAATTGACCGTGTAGTGCGTGAAATTCAGTTACGTTTCGTTCAAAACAGAAATCATATGCATGAGTAGCATTTTTGACAATTATTAATGTTTATAAATAAGTAGGTATCCCCATCGCCTTCGTATTTCCAAAATTGAGATGAGATAGGTATATAGGTCACTTAAAGCTCATCGCATTTTAATGACTTGACTGAGGTTTTCGGTGCACAAATAGTATCAAATCGTCCGATCCAATCGTCCTCGTGTAATTGGTGAACATATTTACATTAAAAACATACCGACGAAATGGGAATCTGCTCTGTTATTTTGGCGTCGGTTGAAAAAGGAAAGAAGGAAATATATATATTTTTTCATGTGCTTTATTTTAAGAAGGGCCTATACATTACAATTTGATAATGCGAGGGTTAACCGGATATATATGAAAATAAATTTCTGTCAAAAATGACATTTTAGTGGCCAGCTTTTATAGCCGACTGTACTTTTCTTTAGATATCCATCAAATGCTCACTGAGACAATTCTAAAAAGCCCAAGCTCGGTAGGATTGCTTTTTCTATTATAGAGTTCCTATGGCCACCTTCCGGCTCCATCATCAGATCAGCCCCATGGTACCATATTATTGTATTGTCATCAAAGTTAAGTAAGTATGCAAAATTTTAGCTCAATCGGTTGACGATATCTGCTTCAAAATTGAGTTGCAAGATTTCACCCGAACATACATACTTTAAACATACCATGCAAGCTAAATAAAAGCTTGTAAAAACCGTGGTTTCGGTTAAAAAGCATTTTTGCTCTACACTAAAAATAACCGATTACATTTCGTACCGCGGCCGCTGCAGGACACCATCGCAAGTGCAGACTTCTGGCCAAATAGTGTCGTGTTTCGGCAGTTCCGGGGCAATCTGCCGTATTCTACACCAGATCAGACGACGCAACGGAGCCACGCCATTGTGTCGCCTAAATATAACTAATTTTAAGTCTTTGTTTCTATGTATTTCTGTAGTTCACAGTGCCTTGGTTTTTACTGTGATGCTGTGAATAATAAATAAATTTCCTAATTACAATAATATTAATATCACACTATCCACTACTCGAGCAAAACAGGACTGCACGTTATATGAAGTCATTAAAAACCTAAATTTAAAATTTAAAACAACCCCGACACATGTAGCTGGTTATCACGAGACCCTCATTCAATGAATGATATATAAATACTACTAAAACTGAACATTACTACATAATTTGAAATTCCTAGCTTCAATATTGGCCGAGATCTTGTCACTTGTTCCAAATAAAGCTGAATATCTTGGAAATAACTGCTCCTATTTCCACCAAACATAGCTAAGAACCTTGACGGACAAGTCTATCGATTCAAAAAAAATAATTGGGCAAGTGCGAGTCCAACTCGCGCATGAAGGAGTCCGTACCATAATCTATAACAAGTTTGTTGTATGGGAGCCCCCCTTAAATATCTATTTTATTTTATTTTTAGTATTTGTTGTTATAGCGGCAATAGAAATACATCATCTGTGAAAATTTCAACTGTCTAGCTATCACTGTTTTTGAGATACAGCCTGGTGACAGACGGACGGACGGACGGACGGACAGCGAAGTCTCAGTAATAGGGTCCCGTTTTTGCCCTTTGGGTACGGAACCCTAAAAACTGCACTCAAATTGGTACATCCGTTTGGGAGCTATGATGCCACACATAGTTACACAAATACACAGATACACATGTTAAACTTATAACGTTATAACACCCCTCTTTTTTCGTCAGGGGCTAACAATGGCGCCGTCTTGTTAGTATGTATAAACGTGGATAGGCTGATCGCCCGTGTTCAAAATGGCCCGTCAATACGAGTAAGAACGGACGGGGTCGCCTTTCACGCCCTTTTCCTTCCGTAACTATCAATAGTGTCGCCTTTCCACAGTAAAACAACTCGACAGTACCCCGTTCTAAATTGCCCAGATTCAAATTAAAATATACCTGACCCAACCATAGCTAAAAACAATCCCGACAACAAAGCTTTCGACTAAAAACCACATTCAAATTGGACCATTCGTTTGGAAACTACGATGCCAAAGACACACGTTAAACTCACTCCTCCCTCCTTCTAATGCCTTGTTCACACGTACCGAGCAAACGGGCGAGACAGTGCTCTCGGCCGAGTACTCAGTGCGTATAAACATAGCGCCGAGTGCTCGGCCGAGCGCCAAATTTTTTACAATATCAGATGTCTTAACACTTTGAGCATCTGGAACCCGCTCCGTGGGCACTGTGCTCGTAGCGTTGTTTTCGCTACATACGAATTTCCCAATGTTATCGGCTACACGTGTAGCGCTACGAAATCCTTGGTTGACAAAGTGTTAACCGTTTGTGATATAATCTTTTTATCGATTCAGTTTTTTAATGAGGAAATGCCATAGGGGTATAGTGGTTGGATATGGTGTGTCTAATACGCATAAGCATATGAAACACATATGACACAGAGGGCGCTTCAGTAGCGTAGAATTATGGAATCGAAAATTTGGTATGATTGACGTAACGATGTGATAGCTCAGTTGAGAGAGCACTACGCCGGAAACGTAGGGTCGCCGGTTCGAGTCCTGTTTACATTGCAGTAAATCACATTACGTTTTTCTTCCATAATTTACCTGTGTCAATATTTATAAAAATCGGATATTTTGTAAACAAATTTTATAATAACAAGCGCAAAATCGGTAAGAAAAAACATTTACTTCCCATTCAGTTTCCAAAATTTCGTTACGAGTAGTTTTGATTTGGAGACGAAAAATCTAATATAATATATTTCATCGCAGGCTAATAATAGTACTGTTCTACACCTACTGTGGTTGACCGTAACCCTTCCGACTATCGATAAAGTGACGAAATTTAGAGCGAGACACAAGATTAAATACGGAATTGGAAGCCGTGTCCCTTCGGGTCGTAACTTTATGTAAATTTTTCCTTTAACTTTTCATCCTTCGTAGTTACACTAAGAGATTCTATCATCTAACCCCGTGCATGATTTAAACTCTCTTTGGATCTTCAAGGCAACGGTGATATTTTGCATTTTCAGCAGATTAAAAAAAAGCTATGTTTTTAGACCGAGCGAACAGTCTATTTCAACTTGGCCTACATTCTTTGTCTGAATGTCCGTTTGTCCGAATTTCTTCCGGCTCTCGCCTATTCAGCAAAACCTAATTATGTCTTTTTAAGTGATATCTTTGTATTGGCCGCTTTAAGGGTTTGTTTTGTTTTGGGAACTTTCCTGTTTTTTGTATGGGACTGGGAATAGGGACCTTTGAAACCATTGCGTACGCCTTTCTTTAGGCGTATATCATCTGTTACCCTAGCTATACACTACTCGTGTATTTGACCGCAGTCCAGCGGTCATAGTGACGGGATATAATATTGTGGAGAGGCACTTATGCGGAAACCCATACTTTGGCCAGGCCTCGGCCAATTTAGTCAGCGCAGAGACTTGCATGTTCTTTGTCTTTTGTATAATGTTCTTTTCATTCCTTGTTCTCCTCTTTACCTTGTAGATAAGTTCTCTTACATGGTGGATGCTAGTGGCCATCGCCTGCGGTCAAGTGCGAATCTGGTTCTATCTATCCCACCTCATAGATCTCATGTTTACGATATGTCTTTTGCTGTGCGCGCCGTGAAATTATGGAATAAATTGTCTCCCGCCCTAAGGCAGACGCAGTCCGTAGCATCGCTCAAGGGGAAGTTAAATAAATTGTGGCTGTCGAACGAATGATTACGTTGCTGTTTTCGTTATTATTATAATTATATTTATGTATTTTATGTACATATAACGTAATATCTATTATATTGACTGTTTGCCTATATCTCTCTCTTTTGGCTTTTGCATTTTCATGTGTAGTATTGTAAAGTTATCCTCCTTTGTATTGTACATGTTGCTTGGTTTGTCTACCATTTACATTTGTGTTTAGCACTCATTTACACAAAGGTTAACTGGAAGAGATCCCTCAAAGGTATAAGTTCACCTTTGTACATGTTTAGTCTTTTGAAATGTATTTATTGTTTTTGTGTACAATAAAGTGTTTACATACATACATACTTCGGTCAACTTCGCGACTGTGGAGTCGCAATTACAGTAACGTTTACTATATTATTAAGTAAAATCTCTAATCAGGGATGTATTATGACGACGCGTTTGGCTCGGTTTGTAGACACCTGCCTACTGAGCCGGCGGTCCCGCGTTCGAATCCCGGCCAGGGCAAATATTTGTATGCATTGGCGTATTTAGGGGGGTGGCCGGGTGGGCCGTGCCCACCCCAGTATGGTCTAGTGCCCACCCCAGGATTTTGGGTTACCCATAGAAATTCATGGCTTCATCTCAAAAGCCATGGCCAGGCCCCGGGCAGGCCCCCCCCAGGCCCCGTCTGGAAAATAATCTTAGTTACGCCAATGTTTGTATGTATGTATGTAATCACTTTATTGTACACAAAAACAATTCACAAAACTTCAAAAAAATAAAAATAAAACATGTACAAAGGCGAACTTATCCCTATAAGAATAATATTTGTGTGATGAACTCGAATATTTGTGCTTGGGTCATGGTTGTTCTATGTATTTAAGTATATATTTATCTACATAAGTACGTATATCGTCGTCTAGTACCCATAACACAAGCCTTCTTGAGCTTAATTTGGGACTAGATCGATTTGTGTGACGTTTTCCGCTATTTATTTATTTATTTATTATACAGCATGTATATTTGATTCAACCGCATCGCATATTGTAGCCAGACGGAGATTTTAGTGCTATAATCTGATATTTATAACAATTATTAATTTAGCGTCAACTGCAATAGCGTAATTAAAGAAGTTATTACTAATGACAGTTGTGATATTCGCTTTAACCTCTAGGGCGCCATGGAACTTAACGTTAATTTCGTAAACTCTCATGCCTCAACTGTTAGCAAAAGCCTAACTTGTTAGCTAAAACATATCCCGGACGTAATGGAGTCTGCAAAAGTCGGCTTTTATAACTTTTAAGCAGCTTTTCGACTCATTATTCTCTTAAATTTTGACATAGTGGAAACTTTTGATTTTTAGCTGCCTATCCGCGTTTATCACGAGGCAGGTAGATAATCTGATACTATCACATTAATATTATAAAGGCGAAAGTTTGTGAGTGTGTTTGTGTGTATGTTTGTTACTTCTTCACGCTCAAACGGCTGGACCAATTTTGATAAATTTTGCTATGAGGGTAGCTGACACCCTGGATCAACACAAAGACTACTTTTTATCCCGAGAAATGTAGTGTCCCGTGGGATGAGTGGGTAGCACAGAGGGCGCAACTAGTTTATTAAAAAAAATGTGTTGATAAAAATCATGGGATTATCTTTACAGCCTGAAGCTGGATATGTATGGACGCCCCACTGAGATTCCGCCGTAGGCCATAAATCGGAAAAGGTCATGAGCGTATCCGGGTCTTAAAGGTAAGTAAAATGATTCACTAGCAGACAAGCTGTCAAATACTATACATCACAATAATAAATTACAACTATCATTTACATTACATTTGTGCAACGAGATTTGTGCAACATGTCACCTCATAACCTGTACCTATGTTTAACAAATAAATTATTTCAAATTTCTGATTTCTGATTTCTGAAATTGATGACATTATATCAACATCATATCATTATGTTACGTGTAATCTGAATTTGTTTGTATTTATTTCCTGTTGAGGTGTGCAATAGAGAATATTCTATTCTATTCTATCATATCCACCTTTTATCCAGTGAACATGACTGCCAGGCATTTCTAGTCATCAAACACACGTATTTTTCAATTATATATTCACAAAAATGATTTAAGTTTCATTTTTCATATCGCTTTCGACGTTTTGAATATATAAAAACCTGTATTTCATGGTAAAGGTATTTATGGGAGTGGAATCACTATGAGCCGTGCAACGTCATCTGTTGAAAAAGAATCTTTGTCCGCTAATCACGTGTCATCACGTTTCATATATGTAGTAATTTACTGGATAAGATACTGCCAAACAGACACTACTTGGTCAGAAACAAATTGACAACATTCAATTATTTAAATAGACTTCTTTCCTAGTATAATCACTTTTTTAAGTACTCAAAACCGTAGTTTTTTTTAATATAAGGAAATTAGAATGAATGATACTATTCTTTGATGCGGCACGACAACAATGTAGCACTAACGTGTAGCGGTAACAAATTGTATCTATAAGTGAAGTTCATAGTAAGATAGGTACGACTTTTTAGAAAATATTTCAGAGTAATTTTCTCGGCATGCTTAAACGACCGACAATTTAACTAACTAAACAGTTCTCACAAGTGTGTTGAAAATCGTCCTTTGAATTATTATTACACGATCGGCTTTATAATATAATAGCCCTCATTTTTACAACGATGTGGCTGCAAAAAGGCGCTGTGATATATGACCAATATACAAGTATTATATAGTATATTTCCTCGCATTAGTCGTGAAAAGCACTATAGTAAATCTCGGCTGAAAGTGCAATAGATAAACTCGAAGAAATTTACTCGTTCATCATTGTCGCCTCTCCAGCAATGTACTATTACCATACAACAAATTTAATTATAATTAACAATGTTTATTGCGTATTACATGAAAATTGGGAACATTAAGTCTATCAGCGGTATTCATATAGTATTTTTTTCCGATTTACGTTATTTGGATTCAGAATCGAGGAATTAGTAAACCTAAAAAAAAACTCAATGGCACGACTACTTTTTAACTTTCCTTACTAATTCCTTAGAGACCAAGTGAACGTTGTGTAGGTACCTTCGGAATGTGACCAAATGTCCCACCGAGGTTTAAAAAAATATATCTAAAAACTACACGACGTAAAGATAAAATAATCAGGGAGTCTAAATCCACATAACGTATATTAGCAGGAAAAAATATAACATGAATACCTTTGTAACTAAATGTTCGCGATTCAAAATGAAAACTGACCGCTTCTGATGTAGCGACTATTGTCAATATGAGAATGCGGCTCATGGAATTACTTTTAGATACTGGCACTCAGGTAAAGTTAGTATGAACGGAATGTAAATGAAATTGTATCGAATACCACTTGCTGGGTGAGTAGATATAGACAGTGATACGAAGCCGGCAAGCCCTTTTCACGGCTAGGTATGTATAGTGCTTATCTCAAACATGCAATAATAAAAAAAGCAACAAAAAAAAAGAGCTGTTTATCCCGATATGTACAGACGCCATGTTTAGAAAAATGGGCCTTCAATTTTATAAGAACACCGGTCAAGTGCGAGTCGGACTCGCGCACCGAGGGTTCCGTACAAACACTTTCCATCCTTAAGCTATGCATTATGCATGGTTTTAAGTTAAGTTTGCACCTGGTATGTATAGCGCCCCATACAAATGAGGTGCCAAGTTAACGCAGCCAATTCCGTTTGTTTTATGGGAGCCCCCCTTAAATATTTATTTTATTTTATTTTTAGTATTTGTTGTTATAGCGGCAATAGAAATACATCATCTGTGAATTAACTTAAACAAAGAGAACACAGATGTTGGTCACTTCGTAAGTGAAAGAGCAGTGAAGCTCGTTTCGATGCTTATAATGACAATGAAGTGACCAACATCTCTGTTCTCTTTGTTTAAGAGTAAACCTTATTTCGTTTGTCTTAAAGACTAATTTAGTGTAAAAGTAATTTGCACTTATAACGCCTTACATTTTGTAGTGGCAGTTGTGGCCACAGCTAACAATACAGATAATGAGTATTGCTCATCGGGTACAAAGCTAAGTGGATTCACTCAACCAAAAGAATTATTTCTATAATAGGGTCCCGTTTTTACCCTTTGGGTACGGAACCCTAAAAATTGGCCTTCTATTTTATATGAAATTCCTTTACAGTTCTCTCGAGTTGTTCCGCCCGACACGTGATACCTACTTCGAAGCCTGTTATAACGCACCGCACGTTTTAATGAAATTTCATCACATGTTTGAGAATATATACATAATTATGTTCATCAAAAATGCATGCTTAACACGCTACCTTGCATACTTAACGAATATCAAAAATGTATTTTATTTACGTCGAAGTAAAAGACTACCTCTAAAGTATGACCTACCAAGCAAAAAAAAAACTTAATTGGCGGGATGGTCGCGTAACAAAAAAAAACCTAGCCGAATTGAGACCCTCTCCTGTTTTGAAGTCGTTTGAAAAGTGGATTTCATTCAGACTAAATATTAGAATTTCTATTGCAATTGTAGTAACAGTGGTTGTGCTAGCCCGGTAAATTAAAACATTCAGTGAAACCAGTGTTAGATACAAAAGTACCAGGTACTTAGGCCTCCCGTACTTATTTATTTAGAAGGCCGAAGTCCCGTGACCGCCTTTCACGACTAATTGCGTAGTACGCCCGTTTCGGTGGTCCCGAGTAATTAGAATGCCGCGTGACGCCGGCAGATACATTAAGATCCATTATGACGAAACTGTGACAAATACTCGTTAAAATACTAGGTTAAAATACTTGGTATATATACTTGGTATAAAGACCAGGTGTAAATACTTGGTATATATACTTGTAAATACTAGGTATAAATACTTTGTGATATTAGGTAAAAATACTTTTGATAGAGAGTGTTCAGTGTACTTGTTTATGTTGTAAATTGCATGGTTACAGAACGTTTAGTTAGTGTGTTCTGTACAGGTTAATTGGAACCACGTATAATTAATTATCGATGTTTACAATTGAAATTGGGTTCGTTCAGTTGTTCTGATGGTAAAAATAACGGTATATAATTGTATCGGTTTATTTACGAGATGTGCCATTATTCGGGAGGTAATAGGGTAGATACAGTTTAATTTTGTCATCTGGTTTAATTTTTTAGGGTACCCAAAAGGTAAAAACGGGACCCTATTACTCAGCCTCCGATGTCTGTCCGTCTGTCTGTCTGTCTGTCTGTCTGTCTGTCTGTCTGTCTGTCTGTCTGTCTGTCACCAAGCTGTACCTCATGAATGAACCGTGATAGTTAGACAGTTGAAATTTTCACAGTCGTTGTATTTCTGTTGCCGCTTTAACAACAAATACTAAAAAGTAGAATAAAATAACTATTTAAGGGGGCTCCCATTATACAACAAACGTGTTTTTTTTTCTATATTGATAATTTCAACCAAGTTTTTGAAGTGAATATTACTTTTCCCGAGTTCTAGGTAGTAACATAGCCATTTCATGCTTTCATTGCGTGCAGTCGAAAATAAGTTGAAAAAGCAAATTTTCCGCGTGAATTTTGTCAATTTCGAGTAGTTTTACAAACAATAAGTTTCTGTCAAAAATGACATTTTAGTGGCAAGCTTTTATAGCCGACTGTACTTTTCTTTAGATATCCATCAAATGCTCACTGAGACGATTCTAAAGAGCCCAAGCTCGGTAGGATTGCTTTTTCTATTATAGAGTTCCTATGGCCACTTTCCGGCTCCATCATCAGATCAGCCCCATGGTACCATATTATTGTATTGTCATCAAAGTTAAGTAAGTATGCAAAATTTAAGCTCAATCGGTTGACGATATCTGCTTCAAAATTGAGTTTCAAGATTTCACCCGAACAAACATACTTTAAACATACCATGCAAGCTAAATAAAAGCTTGTAAAAATTATCAATGAAAAATTGAAACTGTAGGTTTCAAATATACCTACAACCATAAATCACAATAGCCCTGTTCTAGGTAGTAACATGAATAATACGTTAGGAAACATATTTTTGATCAATGATCAAAGAGGAAAATATCTAAAACAATCAGCATTTTAAAAGGAATGAGGCCTCTTACCAAAAATTTACTAAAAATGTATTGTAAATCTCCTTATTGGGCTTTAACGATACTGTATTAAGCACCTTTAGGATACGGAACCCTAAAAAGATAAACTAGGTCACATCTTTAGCAGCGATGTGTTACGCGAATCCGATGTGTCAGTTAGTCCGCGGAAACGCCGGAACATGACACCCTTCTGCCAAGACTCTTCCTTTATGAGGGTCGCTAGTTGCTCTGTCGGAACTCACCGACCGAAAGATACGTTTATACCTACGGTTGGGGCATTATCAGTTAAAAAAAAAAACAAAATTCGTCCCTCCGGTAGTCAAAAGTTAAGAGCTTGTATAAATCTAGGTTATGTTGCTATTACATCGGATTATAGAAGAGAGAACGTTATTTATTCTCACAGGCATTTTATCAGAAAGTTAGGCCCTGGAATCCTTAATATCGCAAATGTCCACCGGAAAGACTTGAACCTAAATCTCACAAGGACCCGTATATGAAATGAAATAATTTATTCAGTAAGTAGGCACAAGGGCACTTTTACTAGTCAGATTGCGAATCTACAGGCATTTCCCAAGAGGAGACCGCTGTTGAGAAGAAAGCCGAAAGAAACTTAACAGTAATATAAATAAATAAATGGTTTACCCTTTTTAGGGTTCCGTAGTCAACTAGGAACCCTTATAGTTTCGCCATGTCCGTCCGTCTGTCCGTCCGCGGCTTACCGCCATGATCATTAGTACTAGAAAGCTGAAATTTAGTATGAGTATGTGTATGTATCACGCCGACAAAACGGTATTTTTTTTTTATTTTCGGGTACCTCCTAAAGCTGGAATAAGCTGGACAGAAAGAGTCACCAATGAGGAAGTATTGGAAAGGGTAAAGGAGAAGAGACATATACTTCATACAATAGAAACTCGAAGAGGGAAAATGATAAGCCATTTGATACGACACGACGATCTAATACAAAAGATAATGGAGGGGAAAATTGAAGGAAGGAGAGGAAGAGGAAGGCCGAGGATTAGCTATTTGGACCAGATCAAGAAAAAGGCAGACGTCGGGTCGTATCGGGAAGTCAAAGAACTGGCGTTAAGTAGAACGGACTGGAGAGAACTGCACCGACAAGAGTGAAACTCTTAAATAATAATAATAACCTCCTAAAGTGGGGGTTATATTTTTTTCGTTCCAATACTAGTGTGTGGGGTGTCGTTGAATAGGTCTTTTATAAATAATAGGGGTCTCCGAATATTACTTTTTATAAAGTCAGCAGTTTTGTAAATATTCGCTCCGAAAATCAAAAAAAATAGCGTCCCCCCTCTTTTCAACCACGGGTCAAAAAATTATGGGAAAAATCATGATAATGGGGCCTTTTGAAAATTTGGGGCCATAAAATCGGTCGAGTCATTTTTGAGTTATCACAATAATTCATTTTTTTTTATAATCACCTAAGTGCTGCGCTGTGTCCCTACACTTCGAACGTAACACATATTGGTTAAGTGCCATAACACTATATAAAAACATTTCGCTCAATCTGGCGCGTACAATCGATAACATCCAGAAGGTAATAAGTAATTACTATTACTTTGGCGTTTACAACGCCTTTATAGTGCTTGAAATCTTTCTCGTAATTTAAATCTCTCGCGTAATTCTCGTCTATTGTGAAGGATGGACCACTACGGAACCCTACACTGAGCGTGGCCCGACACGCTCTTGGCCGGTTTTTGGTTATTTAATGGAGAAACGTTTCATCGAATTTTCATTTTATATAAATTCCATTTCATCGATAGCATTTTTTTCTAAAACCTTAAAGTATTTTGGAATGCTATAACACAAACCTAATCTATAGGTTGACGTTTTTGAGATTTCTGAAAATTGTATGACTTCCGAGGAAAAAATTGTCTAAGATATGAAAATTTTATCAACTGAACGACAGATGGCGCCAGACTGGCATGGCGCCGCGCGCCCATACAAAACATATGACGATCCTGCATCACGCTATTAAGATTTTTCCTGAATTCATGTCATGACCCTTCTCCATAGAAAACTAATTTTCTAGACATATCTAGGATAGATATATATGTCGCAGTCATCTGGTTGAATCTGCTATTTGATTGAATGACTAGCGCGTTCATTGAATGACAACATTCAATTGAATGACTAAAGGACAACTCGTCAAGTTGTTTAATATAACGTTCAACGTCTTGACTGAACGTCATTTAGCATTTCAATCACCTGACTGATTTTACGTCTGATGTTCAAAGGGCTATGTTACAATCCGTTAACTAGTTGGACGTTGAGTGACGCTTGTTCAATCAACGTTCGGCCTAGTCATTCAATTGAATGTTGTCATTCAATAAACGCGCTAGTCATTCAATCAAATAGCAGATTAAACCAGATGACTGCGACATATAGATAACATCCATGAGCCAGGAACAAATATTCGATTCCATAACTCAAATATTTGCCCCGGCCGGGATTCGAACCCAGGACCGCCGGCTCAGTAGACAAGTGTCTTCAAACTGCGCCAACCGAGTCGTCAATCGTTGACAGACATACAATCGTTGTTTAGTCTGGTCGCGCCTTTGAAGATAATTCGGTAATTCATAGACTCACTGTGCCACAATTCTCGATTGAATTCACGAAACGTCTGTATTCTGATTTATATAAGTACAGAGATTGGGCAAATGGCCGTCATTATACACGGTGTCCCGCATTTAATGGATAACTTTCGATTCAATAATCATTTGAAGATAAACAATAACTACCTATTTTAAAAAACGTTGACTACCCTGCTTCTATTATTTATTTATTTAAACATGGCCCCAAAGAAAAAGAATATGAATCTATGTGGTCCGATTATCTTAAAAACTACGGGACTTCTTAAAACGTTAATTAGAGTCCTATTTTCCTATTTTATGGACCATTCTAAAGTTCTGTAGGGGGTTAGAAGGTTGTCCGTTAAGTACAGGACACCGTGTATATATTGATGCCCATCCATCGGATTTTTTTTTTTTGTATTATAAATTAAACATACCCTGGTCTAAAATTTGTTAGGCAACCCATATGCAATATATTTATTGACATATTAAATTAAAAATAAAATACATTTAATCAAATAAACATCTCGGTGAAGGTCATTCTGTATCGGGATCTTAGACGAAATTATACCCAATTATAGTATGCTTATTGTTGTTGTATGAAATGAAACATTATATCAAATGTTATATAATTGTTATTATATAATTAATTGCATTACATCTTGCGGGAAATGAAGGTACTAATAGTATTTCATATGCAATCGTTGCAGAAGGTTCTTAAAGTCGAGTACCGCGTTTAGGTCACGAGGCTTGCCGAGTGGCCTAAGCATGGTACGAGATTTTAAGACCTAACTGTGTTCACTTTTTGAAAATATTAGAGTTGAGTAGAGAGATGTCTTTTAAATATTAAAATTCTGTAGTGGGTACCATAGAGTATAGAATTTTGGTACAGGATTAGAAAGTGCCTTATTGTGATTTTGTCTGTGAAATTATAATTGACGGATAAAAATAATAAATAAATAATACAAGCGTAAAGCTAGTAAATAAAAAATCTGAATAATATACGAGGTAATATTAAATTTTTGAAAAAAAAATATATATATGTATATATATAAATAAATAATAAATATAATAAATATCGGACCACCTCACACAAATCGATCTAGTCCCAAATTAAGCTCAAGAAGTCTTGTGTCATGGGTATTAGACGACGATTAAATATATACTTAAATACATAGAACAACCCATGACCTAAGCACAAATATTCGAAATCAACACAAAAATATTTGCCCTGGCCGGGATTCGAACCCGGGACCGCCGGCTCAGTAGGCAGGTGTCTGCAAACCGAGCCAAACGCGTCGTCAAATGTACGCAAGTATAAAAAAAAAATTAAACACGTTGCGAATTCGGAGGGGCGACACGTTCCGTGTCGCGTGACACACCACGTGACGTCACGACGGCACCAAACGTTTCACTCGCAACGCGTTAACAGATTGTCTTGCAATGGAGAACGTGCGTGAATATTTATTGTTATTTATATATTTTTCTTTCTTTTCTTTTTCTTTAATATAGGTGGCAGCACTATAAAAGTAAATGTATAGCTGTATAGCGCAACAGGATGCTTTTCAGACTACATATTGCGGATTTTTAGCGGTACTAATTTATTTAACTGGCAACGACAAAATTTCGGTAACTGACGTCAAAAGTCGATAACGGAAAGAAGGTAATGACGACGCGGTTGGCTCGGTTTGTAGAGTCCTGCCTACTGACCCGGCGGTCCCGGGTTCGAATCCCGGCCAGGGCAAATATTTGTGTGATGAACTCGAATATTTGTGCTTGGGTCATGGTTGTTCTATGTATTTAAGTATATATTTATCTATATAAGTATGTATGTCGTCGTCTAGTACCCATAAATGTTTTGTATTTTAGTGTAGGCGACGATCCTTTGTGGTGACTGTTGACATTTAATTTGTATATTTAGTGAATTTATTGACATATTTATTTGACATTATTTAAATTGTTATATTATTTGAAATTTTTGGATATTGTTTTTTCTTAATTATCTAATTTATTATGACTTGCTGAATCTGTTTAATTTGTTTATTATGTTGACGATCACTGTATAGATTCGTGTAAATTGACTATGTGTAATTTATAATGTATCCCTATATGTGTGAAATAAATATAATCTAATCTAATCTAAAACAAGCCTTCTTGAGCTTAATTTGGGACTAGATCGATTTGTGGGGGTTGTCGTGCATTTAATTATTTATATTTATTAATTGTCACTGATGCAAACAAAGAAAACAGGACTAACGATTCCGCAAATTTCAAGTAATTTATGCAAAGTAAAGCCAACACTATCCACAATGACGAAAGTCGAGTTATTACACAACAGGGTTCAGTATTTATTTCACAAGTTGAACATTTTGAATTTAGCTCACGACAAATCCTTGACAAATCGCTACTGACGTTCAATAATTCAGATACTTACGAGTATATGACGTATGCACATTATTGCCATATGAAAGCTGTTTGTAGCGCCACAATCCCTGGGCCGGACCGACGCTTTTTAAATTTTGAAGAATGGGGTGATTTTAATTTTTCGGATTTTCCTACACTTGTGCTACATGATGTTACTCCTTGCAATATTTTATGATTCTAGATCACCTGCGAGTGCCCTATAGGTTTTGATGCCCTTGCGATCGTCGACACATATAGCATATAAACGTTTGTAACTTTTGATTGCGTTGACATACAAGTATGATTTTTTCACTGCTTTAAGTGATTGCAGACCTTAGTGTTGGATATTAATTTCAGCTGGATATCTTTACGCACTTCTGAGAAAAAGGGTCTTGACAGACAGACAAAAAAGTGATCCAATTTTCCGTTTTTGCCGCCTAAGCTACGGAATCCTAAAAATACTTCTGCAAGCGAGCTACAAGCGAAAAAACAAAAACTTCACAAGCAGTGTGATTTTAATGATGTAAACATCAATTTATGAACGTTAACCAAGCGGGCTCGGTTGCAGCAAAACAAACAAAGCAAACAACTAGTTTACTGCATGTTACCATGTTATTCGCGGTAATTTTAGATGAGAAACGCTTGTTCTAGATTGGCCAAGCCACAACTTCGGCGGCGAGCGGCAGCGGTGAATGGCGGCTATACGAGTGTCTCGCCAGCCTCGTATGGCCAGCGCACGAACTTCTCGCTCGCACCTACCTATGGCCTCCGCCGGCCTAAGGCACCTACTACTCAACTGTCGTGTCATATAAGTATCTAATATAACAACATATTTTCCTCAAACTTGCAATGAAGTTGTCATAACGTGTGTCATAACAGGCTTCGAAGTATCACGTTTCGGGCAGAACCACACGAGAGAACTGTAAAGGAATTTCATACAAATATGTTTTCTTTAAACATGAGTCTGTGTACATGAACAGGCTAAACAGCTGAGTTATATTTTTTTTTAGTGGTGTATTTTTTATTTCATTGCATATGTTTGAGAAAAGCACTATACACGCCTTAGCCGTGAAAATGGCTTCCCGGCTTCGTATCACTATCCTACTCACCCGGCAATTCCCGGCGTCTGCAGTTATTATTGTTATTAACCTACTTTTAAACCTGGACAAAAAAAGAAGAGTGTCATAATATTTTCTTCGGTTTCCGCGACTGTCACACATTTAAATAAAACAATTTAAACGGATTATATCGCGTATATTAATTATTTGAGCCTCCCTGACGTTTCAGTACCTTTACAGATACCGTTGTCAAAGGTTGACTGAGAAAAACACAATTTTTCTCTGTCAAAGTTACATTTGTGCAAACTACCCATTTTGTAAATATTAATTTAAAATAAAGGTGTTCATACGTGCCAGATGGGCCTAATGTGTAAAGACAGTTACACATGTGCCAGAAGGGCATTTATTATTTATTTAAAATATCTACCAGCGGTTCACTAAAGGCTTACTGAGGAGAAAGAACCGCCAAAGAAAACTCCCAGATTGCCTTATTTATTACTATAAAATACTTTTAATCAAAAACTCTACATATACTACTTTTAACACTAATTTGTTTTACACCGTTCGAGGCCCAAGGTTTCCAGTCTTGTGTCTTGCTTGATCCTTGATAAGATGTACAACAGGATCCCAAGCCGGTGGTAATGACAAACCATCTTCTCTATTGAAATTGGGATATTTTTTGATTTCAAAAGCCTCGCGCAACATTCTGGGAAAATATCGTTTCTCTCTGGCAAGGATTGAAGTGTTATCAAACTTAATTGAATGGTTTGGTTTGTCCATGACATGCTCGCAGACTGCAGACCTGTTGCAACGACGGTGCTTGACATCAGCTACATGCTCCTTAACCCGTGTAGCTATACTACGTTTCGTTTGGCCAATGTATGACAGACCACACTCGCAGTCCAGCTTGTAAACACCAGCACTCTGCAGAGGGATGCTACACTTCACGGGCCTCAGGTATTGAGACATCTTCTTCATCGGCTTGAAATATGTTTTAATGGAAGCCCGTTTCAAGATGTTTCCAATCCTATCCGTGACCCCTTTCACATATGGCAGGACCGCAGGTTTACGCTCGACTGTAGGAGTCTTCACACGGGGTTTCTGGTTGAGGCGTGGTATCTTGAGCCCATTGGCCCAAAGCGCACGCTTGACATGCTGTAGTTCATCAGTCAAATGTTGGTCGTCACAGATTCCCTTGGCTCTCTGAAACAAAGATTTACCCACTGTAGCAAGTTGACTAGGATGGTGATGTGATTTGCCATTTAAATACCTATCAGTGTGAGTAGGCTTTCTATAAACAGTATGACCTATTGTATTATCAGACCTTCTCAACACACTGACATCTAAGAAGGCTAGTGAATTGTCATTTTCTAACTCCATTGTAAACTTTATTTTCTCATGAATGGAGTTTAAATGGTCTAGGAAAACTGAAACACTAGATTTAGGTAAAATAGTAAAGGTATCATCTACGTATCTTTTAAAGATCCTCGGCTTGACAGGTGGCGATGAGAGTGCTTTCTCCTCGAAGTCCTCCATGAAGATATCGGCGACAACAGGAGATACTGGAGACCCCATAGCCACACCATCCACTTGCACGTAGAATTCACCGTTCCATAGCATATAGCCAGATGTAAGGCAGTGTTCTAATAATTCAGCATATTCCATTGCCATATTCTGTTCACGTAGCCTCCT
Organism: Apotomis capreana; assembly: GCA_947623375.1. Taxonomy (NCBI): domain Eukaryota; kingdom Metazoa; phylum Arthropoda; class Insecta; order Lepidoptera; family Tortricidae; genus Apotomis; species Apotomis capreana. The sequence continues at coordinate 60,537,237 of OX392498.1, read as the reverse complement.
CCTCACAATATTGATGCAATCCTGTACTGGTAGGCATGTAAAGAGGGACTGGACATCAAAAACGACGGACTGACGGTATCTGTAAAGGTACTGAAACGTCAGGGAGGCTCAAATAATTAATATACGCGATATAATCCGTTTAAATTGTTTTATTTAAGAGTGTCATAAGTTTCCCAAGTAGCACAATTGGGTCTAAATAGCTCGTATATCATATCTAATTAGATGCTTAAGTGAAATTTACCACCATGACTAAGTGCTATATAGGTGGCAAGAACCCTTATGCCACCAGTATAGAACCAAAAGGAGAAAAATTGCAGCCTATTTTTGGTGCTAAATAGAATCCATAAGAGATCTCACAATAACCTTAAGTGGAAATTAGAACTATGGGTGAAAGTTATGCGTCCATAAGAGATCTCACAATAACCTTAAGTGGCAATTAGAACTAAGGGTAAAAGTTATGCGCAGTGAACGAATGAAAACATTTCAGTTCGGTCAATGAGTGATAAATGAGTCGCCAAAATTATCTTTGAGTGGCGAGGCAACTGTCAAATTGAAGTAATACGTGATCTGCCATATTCATTTTGGATTTATATGTCTGTTTGATGAGTGATTAAAACTTTACGTTATACAAGCATCGAAATAAGCACGAAATTCTTGCGAATTTTTTTTTACTGTGAAACTATAGTATGTTTTCTTTGTAAATTTCGACGCGCCCTTCATTTGATCAGGAATATTAAAAAAGAGAGTGCTAAATTAAATAAGGAATAGATACTGATAAGAAATAAAACTGTTAAAAACCTGACCTAATGATTGTAGGTTACGTACAATGTTAAAGTAACATCGTCACAACTATCAAAAGTCTGTGATTATGCGTCAGTGTGATAAAATTCTGGTTAAAATAATCAATTTTCATAGGCTTCCATTTGTAAACATGGCGAAACAAAAACCGTCCAAGAGCATGTCGGGCCACGCTCAGTGTAGGGTTCCGTAGTTGGCCATCCTTCACAATAGACAATAAAATCGAATTTAAATTACGAGAAAGATTTCAAGCTCTATAAAAGGTCGTAAACGCCAAAGTAACTGTAATTACTTATTACCTTCTAGAAGTTATCGATTATACGCACCAGATTGAGCGAAATGTTTTAATGCAGTATGGCACTTAACTAATATGTGTAACGTTCGAAGTATAAGAACACCGCGGGGCACTTACGTTATTTAAAAGAAAATTATGAATTTTTGCGATAACTCAAAAACGGCTCGACCGATTTTATTCAATATAGTTTTCATTGAAAGTACTAATAGGGCCTTATTTTCATGAATTTTTCCATAATTTTTTGACCCGTGGTTGACAAGTTAGAGGGGGGGGGACACTATTTTTTGGATTTACCGAGCGAATATTTACAAAACTGCTGACTTTATCAAAAAATGATTTTTGAAGGCCCCTATTGTTTTTAAAAGACCTATTCAACGACACCCCACACGCTAGTGTTAGAACGAAAAAAAAAATCACCCCCACTTTAGGTGTATGGGAGGTACCCGAAAAAAAGTTATTTTTTTAGTTTTTATTTTACCGTTATGTCGGCGTGATACATACACATACCAAATTTCAGCTTTCTAGCACTTATGATCACGGAGCTAAGCCGCGGACGGACAGACGGACAGACGGACATGGCGAAACTATAAGGGTTCCTAGTTGACTACGGAACCCTAAAAAAGATCCTACAGTGTTTCACTTATTTGTATCTTGCGAGTGGCAAAGCAGTGAATGATATTACCAATAGTAATTATTTGCTCTTTTGTAGACTATTAAACAAGCAAGACTATTAAATATATTTTGACAAGGCGCAAATAGGAACAATAATAGAACTTTTAGTTCGTTAGTGGTTCGAAATAAGTGAAAATAACTGCTTTTGGTTCCAAGAACCTCCTACTGACACCTATTTATGCGTTGGAGTGGCAATAAGGTACTTCTTAGGCCTTAAAGTTGCAATATTTTTTGGTTCCAAAAGAGCCGTAAAATTATCCCTTTAGCCACTATTGGTGATATAATTCGCTATTGTACTAGTCATTTGGAACTTTTAGTTCCAAATAAGGGTATGTTCCCACTTATATGTAAAAGTTGCTTATAAGTGATTTTAAGGCCTTATATAGCACTATTGCTTCTTATTGAGTGACAATTTGAACCTGCATGCAACTTTAAGTAGCAAAATCGACTTTATCCCACCATAAGTAATAAAGTAGAAACAAAAAACGTTCCTATGCAACTACAAGTGATAGGATGAACTCATATACAGTTTTGAGTGGTGTTTAAAGCTATAAGTTGTATCAAACACTGTTAAACCACTCATTTAGAACTTAAAGCTATAAGATAAACTGCAAAATTCACTAATGTGCTGCTTGGGTTAACACTAACAAGTTTCTACTCTGGGGTAATTCTGTGGACGCTGATCGTGCGTTTAAGGCTCAGAAAAAAATGTATCAGAACATTGAGTGGAGTGGGACATATGGAGTCGTGTAGGCCCCTATTTAGAACATTTACACGTCGCGTCAGCGGCCAAATATGTGCAACTTTTTTTCTATATTTAAGACCGTTTATGTACGTATACCATATTTGAGTAAATAAAGCTTATTCATTCATTCAACATGTGTGTCTGTCTGTGGCATGATAGATCCCAAACGGATGGACCGATTAGATTGCGGTTTTTCTAATCGAAAGACTTGTCCGTCGAGATGGTTCTTCGCTTTGTTTGGTGGAAATAGGAGCAGTAGTTTCCAAGATATTCAGCTTTAATTGGAACAAGTGACAAGATCTCAGCCAATATTGAAGCTAAGAATTCCACATTTTGTAGTTATGTTCAGTTTTAGTAGCATTTCTATATCACTCATTGAATGAGGGTCTCATGATGACCAGTTACGTGTGTCGGAAGTGTTTTACATTTACATTTAAATTTGTAATTTAGGTTATAATTTGTTTGAACATGTTAGTTTTTGCGCCGCTATTGTAGATCCAATAGATTACATTGTACGAACTTACCTCGTTGTAATTTGAGTTGAGTAAGCATCGATAAATTTAGCTACACTTTTTATTAAACCCAGAGATTGTAATAAAACCACGAAGATTATAAGACACGTTATAGCTTGCACGGTAATTTTAGATCAGTCTAGAATAGGTATTACGAAGGTTTTTGGTACTAATTTAGTTGATATTGCTTTTTGTTTTATTAGAATCAAGAAAAACCTCTTCTAGATTTTAATACTTATTTTGATGCTAATACCGAAAGGCATGTAAGAATAGTCTAGTTGAATCATGTTAAATTGAATTAAACTAATAATTCAGTGAATAAAGGATTTTGACCTTACAAACGGTCCGGTAGTTTTGAATTTTTGATATGTTGTCTAGGATGGTTAGTCAGTGTTTAAAATGCAAAATGCACAATTCCCCCCCCCTCCGCGCCCGCCGCCATATTGAAAAAACCGGCACTTTCTTCATATTTTTGCTCGTATCTTCCTTTAGGAGCATTTTAGCTAGAAGAAAGCTTCGACAATGTTATAGAGAGTTAAATTTACTACATTCTCCATTTTATATTTTTATTCTAAGACAGATAGTTACAGAGATATCTACATTTAAAAAAACGTAAAAAATCGCAATTTCCTACTGAAAAACAAACTTCTGGATTATATCTTCGTTTAGGAGCATATTAGCTAGAACAGTGCTGGGCAATTTTGTAGAGAATTAAATTTACTATAATTTACATTTCAAATTTTGTTTCTAGGACAGATAATTACGGTTTCTGAACGCATTTTATAGCACTAATGATATGTGCGTAGATAAAAGTCCATTGAGTTACACAAAATGTATGGAAATTTCGTAACTAAACGCATTTGGTACTAAAACATACTTAGTACAAAAAATAGGCCCTAATAACTACCCCTCGGTTCGCTTTTTGTGTGTATCTCTAAAACAGAAGCCTAAACCGTCGTACTTACTTATATTAAACAGTTCCGAAGTAAGATTTATTTGAAAGAGGCTTCAGAACTTGGCTCGTAAGCAAATTTATCATTGTTTTAAACACTGAAAAGCTTTAGGTTACCGCGAATTATTTAATACCAGGAAACTTGTTTGACAATCGTGAAGGAATGAATATTGCTCAAGATATAACAAAGCCCATTTAAATTTAACACAAATTACTGTCAAATTTACATACAATTTTCTTAATAACGGTGTAAAGGAACATTATAATAGTGAGTTAGAACTGGTATACTTTTGATTATTGTAGCGGTTTACACTCGGGTCATTGTCAGTTCAAATAAGTTTCTGTCAAAAATTACATTTTAGTGGCAAGCTTTTATAGCCGACTGTACTTTTCTTTGGATATTGTTGTGTGGATTGGATCGTTTTCGTTAAAAGGCGTCCTAGTTAAGTTTAATGGTACTAATGTTAAAAAAGTGAGTGCAATACTCGCCAATAAACTTCGTGTTTGGCGAAATTTGTTATAAAATGTGTACCATGCTTTTTTGAAATAAATAAATAAAAAAAATAAAAATAAAAAATGCTTACTGAGACGATTCTAAAGAGCCCAAGTTCGGTAGGATTGCTTTTTATATTATAGAGTTCCTATGGCCACCTTCCGGCTCCATCATCAGATCAGCCCCATGGTACCATATTATTGTATTGTCATCAAAGTTAAGTAAGTATGCAAATTTTCAGCTCAATCGGTGGACGTTATCTGCTTCAAAATTGAGTTGCAAGATTTCACCCGAACAAACGTACATTAATCATACAATGCAAGTTAAATAAAAGCTTGTAAAAATAAAATTCGTTCCTTCGGTAGTCAAAAGTTAAGAGCTTGTATGAATCTAAGTAATGTTTCTATTACATTGGATTATAGAAGAGGGAACGTTTCTTTATTCGCACAGGTATGTTATCAGAAAATTAGGCCCTGGAATCCTTAATTTCGCAAATGTCCACCGGAAAGACTTGAACCTAAATCTCACAATGACTCCACTCAGTGAAATTGTCAGGAACGGCCCTACATGTTTCGAACTCGTATGGAGCACTTTCATCAGGGACTGCTGCCTAGTGACGGAGTTTCCGCGCCGCTGTATGGGTGAAGAGCTCCATACGAGTTCGAAACTTGCCGCAACAAACCGACTTAAATATTTATTTTGTTTTTAGTATTTGTCGTTACAGCGGAAAGAGAAATACATCACCTGCGAAAATGTCAACTGTCTAGCTATCACGGTTCATGACATGACAGCCTGCCTGATGACAGACAGACAGTGGAGTCTTAGTAATAGGGTTACCCTTTGAGTACGAAACCATAAAAAATGGGGGACTTTTTATTGGCATATCCCATTTATAACGATGATTCCATTAAACATCCAAAATACAAGAAACATTTCACAACTTAAGTAACATGCTATAATTTCACGAAATCGGCTCATGTAATTATAATCCATTCCATCGTAATTCTGTGAAATTATACCGTGTCTATCTTGAGGATTAACATGTAACAACCCCCCTCCCCCTCATCACCCCTTCTTACCCCCTGGGTGAGGAATAAGTTAACATTCGCCAGGGGCCCGATCAAAAGTTGAGATTTACGTAAGACATGATTTAGTTAACTTGAAAATAAAAAATTGAATTGTATTATTGTCCTCATATTTCAACTGAACAATTACTGCACGACAACCGCACTTTTCGCTCTCAAAATGGAAAATTACAGTCTGACCAAAAATACTCAAATTAAAAAGTGGCAATACTGTAGCGTCGTCCCCGTTTTCTTAAATTGATTAGAAAGGGACGACACTACGATATTGCCACTTATCTTTTTGGTCAGACTGTATTTGTTTATCTGCACCTAATAAGATATTAGTAACTTTTTGGTGGTTTTGACATACATATATACAGTAAGTAAATAATAGGCCCAACATGTCTGCCGTCATATCGAAAAAGGGCGCATCTAACATTTTTGTCAAAAATGAGTTCTATACATATTCGGAATCAGCAAAAAAAGACGGATCTACCAGTATTTTTAAATTTGACTAAAGATGAACAGAACCCTGTGTAACCTACAATCAAAAAGGACGCATCTGCGGGATACCGCGTATACAACGAAGTAGAAAAGGCATTTCTGATGTATGCTAAAATAAAAAGACCCATCTAAGCAAAAGCGTTTTATTATTTTAGAAAAATATGGACATTTTCATAAAAATAAATGGCGCTTCTACACGATAATATGAAGAAAAGACGGTTCTGCGTAGTTGCGCCTCTTCATCTTAGTGAAATCACCATTTAAGTCACAATAAGTCAGGCGCAACTGTCAGTACCGTCTTTTCTACGTAGTAAAGTTAAGCGTGCGGGGTAAAGGGGGCTAGCGGTTGGATATCAATTCAATCAGGTGCGTCCAGGCAGTTGAAGGAAATATTAAGGTTTTCTTTAAATTATCATCATAAATTTAGGACTCAAACTCCTGTCGGTGTAGCTGATATAGTATGTATACTCTAACAGGGTGTTTTTCAACCCACGCCATAATGCGGTTCTTTAGAGGTACTACTTTACTGACAACGACACATTTATGGTAACTAACGTTGAAAGACAGTGAATGTCACTGATGTAAGTAAACAAAGAGGAAACAGGACTTTTTAGATATTCCATTTGAGTATTTTTTTCACAATAAAGCCAAAACCGTTCACAGTGATAAAAGTCAAGTTTTTTTCAATAGAATTCAGTAATTATTTCGCAAGAAGAACGAAGGGTTGAGCAGCATTCTGGTAAAAAATGTTTTCAGTTTGGTCTGTGATAAATCGTTACTGACGTTTAATAATATAATGTATGCACATTATTTCCATATGAAAGCTGTTTGTAGCTCCACTATCCCTGGACCGGACCGGACTTATGACATTTACTGTTAAATGCTTCACCAACACCACATTTCGAAGGTGTTCCGTACCTTCCCTTACCTTTGCGTCATGATCGATTTTCACTCCCAGAGAAAACTATGCACCCCATAAAAAAAATCGTTTGTTATTTTTTTATTTTCTGGGATATATTTGCGGTCTTTAAATTATTTTTATTTTTAACAGCCACGTTTGCTAAACCTATTCTTGCTTTGATGTCTGGTGAATATTTTGAGTCTACTGTAATAAATATACATAAATATATTAGTTTGCTTTTCTTTAAATTTAAAGGGTTGTCGTATTAATATATACATTTTCTTCAAAGGAGACAGTTACAATCATTAAAAAAAACGGCCATATAGAAAAGGCATACATAAGCTAAAATCAAATAGCTTTTGACGTTTTCGGAAAAAAAAAATACACATATATACTTTTTATTAAAACAAATAAAAAGTCGTCAATGCAAGAATTCCGTTTTGACATTTATAAAGCGGTAAAACTAAAACTTATTTGTAGGTAACGCAACTAAAAAAAAAAGCAATTGCCTACTTCCTTCACTTTAACAATAATGTACCAAGTATTAGGGCTGGTCAAAAATCAAAAATCAAAGAGCGTTACAGACGTATCTGCTTTTTTCTTTTTAAGTAGGTCGATGTTTTACTTACAACCTACGTTAAAAAGCAGTTAATGGCTATATGCGTCCTTTTTATTTCGTTAACTAAAATGCGCTATGCGTATTATTACTAAGTAAAAAAGAAGTTTTAATAAATTACTACGCTGAAAAGACGTTTCTAGCCAGACACGTCTTTTTACTGTAGTATAAAAGTATTTATTTGTATTGTAACATTCTTTACAGCGGTTTCGACCGGGTCCTATATGAGATTATGTTTATAAAAAATGATGTAGTTTTTATTAAATCTAAAATCGACGCCACGGTTCCTAAGAACAGATTTTCCTATAGGATACAAATGGCGAGCACCAGGATGATATCAACACCCCAGTAAGGTAACAATATACATATGTATGGACTGGACATAGTGGTAGAAATTATCTGAGCTGACTTTGAGTGCACGTTAACGTAATATATTTAACTTATTTCCTTAAATCAAAAATATTTTCTAGTATCGAAACTATTATTCCTACTACACAAAGTGTGACCAGCCGCAGAATTTTTAAATGTCCCGGAAAAACTTTAAGTAATATTTCGTAAGTCAGACTATAGTTCCCGTTTGTGCCACGACTCGTCTCTTTCTGCACAGACTATAAAAAAAATCTGTTGCTTAAAATAATTTGCCATGTTACTTTGCTATCAATAGTGTGTCTTCTTCGCGAACTTGGCAAACACACTGCCGTGTGACTAGATGGTACTGACACAGTAAAATATGAAATAAAATTTATCATAAGCTACATTCATTTAAAAATTGTATTTTAAGCAAAGCTAATTTAGATAAACCGTCCTTAGCATTCGTATTTACTTTAAACTGTAAATAAATTACATATTCATTTAGTTTTTCTCAGTCCTTATAGTCTGTGACTTCTCCCTACTGACCCATTTGGATCACACGGTATATAAGAAATACTTACAACATAGCTAGCTGCGCCATTATGACCTTTAAAACGAACCCGTAAGGTCCTCGATGACTCCGCTATTTACACAATAGCTGTCTTACGCAGGCTGGGCAAACAAACGATCCAGGGTTGAACATGAAAGGGGGTGAAACTGTAGCGAAATGAAAGAGTAAAAGAAATGGTTTTCCGTTGTGGTTAGGTAAGGGGGTGAGCACACACTTAAAGAAATTATCCTTTTTTATTAAAATTGGGTAGTACCTACTCAATGAAGGTTTTTAACCAATGTGTGTTGCCAGTGATGACATAAGGTACTGAAACGTGGTCACTTACAATGAGCCTCATAAGAAGGCTCAAAGTTACTCAAAGGGCAATGGAGCGCGCTATGCTCGGACTTTCCTTGCGGGATCGAATCCGAAATGATGAGATACGCAAGAGAACCAAGGTTGTAGATATAGCACAGACAGTCGCCAAACTTAAGTGGCAGTGGGCTGGGCACATTGCTCGTAGAATCGATGGTCGTTGGGGCGGAAAGGTACTTGAGTGGCGACTGGGGACCGGAAGACGAAGTTGGAAGGCCCCAAACAAGGTGGACGGACGACCGGGCTGCCCTGCTAAGGTAAAAGGCGACCTTTTGCTATGGAGCTCCATACAAAAAGGTCACCTTTTACCTTAGCACGGCAACGGGTTAAGATTGCGGGTAGAAATTGGACGAGGGCGGCGCAAGATCGATCGTTGTGGAGAACTTTGGGGGAGGCCTTTGTCCAGCAATGGACGTCTCTCGGCTGATATGATGACTCAATGAGTACCGTAGAGGGTTATGCAAATCGAGGTTTGGTTCTCGTAGGTTACCTCCTCCAAAACTATACCAGTCTTTACGTAGCCAGATGAGCGTAATTTGAGTCACGCATTTGTGTATTTTACATTTTAAACACGCACTAACTATCCTGAAAAACATATCAAAAATTCAAAACTACTGGACCGTTTGTAAGGTCACCCCTAGTACTTTAGTCTCTAATTCACCGAACTAAAACTCAGAAATGACTTTTCCGATACAAAATTCATGTAGATTTTCTAGGGTTTCGACCCAAAGGGTAAAAAAACGAACAAAGGGTAATACTAAGCCTCCGCTGTCCGTCCGTCTGTCCGTCTATCTCCAGGCTGTATCACATGAACAGTTGAAATTTTCACAGATGATGTATTTCTGTTACCGCTTTAACGACAAAAGCCGAAAACAAAAAAGTTAAACACTATTTAGTTTTACGGAATCCTCGGTGCGCGAGCCCGACTCGCACTTAGCCGGTTTTTTTACCGCCGAGACTTCGCGGGGCGCGCGGCCTGTGTGAAGACAGCCTTGTATATTCAGGAAGCGATACCTTGGAGCTGATTGCAAATGGAGTCAAGCATTGTAGTACAATGTATATAATTTATATATTACTACCTAACATTGATTAAAAGAGATTGTAAGCAGACAAGACAGTCACAACCTGGTTATTATCCAAAAACTACCAGGATACCGAAAATCTTCTCTCTATATTAGTCTAAATTGATGATAATATTTTCTATTTACACTCACTTACATATACATATACTGTCTACACTCACTCACTCTCATAAATAACGCTAATTTTAAGTATATTATTATTCCACAGATATATATATATAACATAAGTAAGCTACTAATTTGTGTAAATCCTAAGTTAATTTTGGTTTAAATGTTTTTAACATCAGTGCGGTTATATGGCAAAGAGCACTGCTTAACCTAAAGCTCAGGTCTCACCTATTTAGGAAGTAGTCTCTAATTTTAAGGACCCTCTGTAAAAGATGCTATTGTAAAAAATGTTGTTGTATTGAAATAAATTTATTATTATTTATTATTTATTATTTGGCGTATCTACATGTATATTTATCTCCTTTACGTGTTATAACACTAATGTGATGTAATTGTTTTAAGTATTATTTAGGAAAAAATGACTTACTGTTGAGTTTACTTCGGCGTTTCTTCTCAACAGTTGTCTCCTCTTGTGAAATGCCAGTAGACTCAGAGAAAAGTACTATTGTGGCCTACTTGCAGATGCAGAATAAAGATCATTATTTTATTAATTCATTAATTTTGGTTAAATTCCGTCCAGCCATTTCAGCGTGAAAATATACCTCGGGACACACAAAGTCACAACAAAATGTCTGTCACTGATCTTCAAAACCTCGTATCTAGTGAGTAGATTGATACTGAGATACGAGCTTTGTTTTAAGTAGGTATTTGTTACTTAGTGAGTGTTGGCTGTCAACCGACTTTTTTTTCTTTTTAGGGTTCCGTACCCAAAGTGTAAATACGGGACCCTATTACTGTCTCTGTCCGTCCGTCCGTCTGTCACCAGGCTGTATCTCAAGGACGGTGATGTTTGTTGTCTAGACAGTTGAAAGAAGCGGTGGTAGCCTAGTGGTTAGGGCATGCGACTTTCAATCCGGAGGTCGCGGGTTCGAACCCGGCCCGTACCTATGAGTTTTTCGGAACTTATGTACGGAACGTCATTTGATATTTACCACTCGCTTTTCGGTGAAGGAAAACATCGTGAGGAAACCACCTAAGCCCAATAAGGCCTAGTTTCCCCTCTGGGTTGGAAGGTCAGATGGCAGTCGCTTGCGTAAAAACTAGTGCCTACGCCACATCTTGGGATTTAGGTAGCCGACCCCGATTGAGAATTCATTCTCAAAAAATGGGATAAAGGCTAGGAGGATGATGATGTATTTCTATTGCCGCTATAACAACAAATACTAATAATAAAATAAAATAAATATTAAAGGGGGGCTCCCATACAACAAACGGGATTGGTTGCGTTAACTTTGCACCTCATTTGTACAGAGCGCTTTACATACCAGGTGCAAACTTAACCACTTAAGGATGGAAAGTGTTTGTACGGAACCCTCGGTGTGCGAGCCCGACTCGCACTTGACCGGTTTTTTTTCAGACATGACTAACTGTATCAGGGCTGGTTAGCCCTCACTTCCAGTAGTCGGACTTTGTGTGGGAGTATAACCCGCTAATGGGATTATCTCCGCGCCACAGGGGTAAGGACCGACGAGATGTAGTTTCATATAGTCTAGTCTAGGTAGAGATAGTTTGATGTCCATCCGATTGGAATAATAACTACTCAGGAGAGAGAAGAGAGAGATGATGATAGTGCTGATTATACTCCGCTACCTAAAGTTTGACTGGAAGAGATCGCTATTTAGCGATAAGACCGCCTGTTGTTTACCTCTGCGCGTTATTTGAATGTATCTCATGTTGTGTTGTGTATTCCTTAATGTTTGAGGAGTGCAATAAAGAGTATTTGTATTTGTAATATAAATCTATCAAGGTCTCCGTCAAAGCAATTCGTATTTCGATTTTAACAGTTATAGCCATAATGAATAATGCATCGAGCTAAATTAGTCAGAACAATCGAAACGGGAAATTACTAATATACTCGAAATAACTTGAATGTAAACGTTCAGTACGTGGGGACAAATTTAGTTTCGCATTGATTTCAGAATAACAAGCGGGGACAAGTCAAAAAAAGTGGAGCCAGTTTTGTTTATCCACGGGCTAAGCTCCGTCCGTGTGCGCATCTGTCACAACGTCAATGTCACAAGCAACACGTCTCTATGATTGGTTCGTAGACACGCACACATACAACCAAAAGCGGCTTCATCTTTCGCAAATCTGTTGTATGAGGAGTTTCGTTCTAATTTCTTATAATTACTAGATACAATGGTTAATACAGCCTGGTGACAGTATTGAAAACCGGCCAAGAGCATGTCGGGCCACGCTCAGTGTAGGGTTCCGTAGTTGCCCATCCTTCACAATAGACGGGCTTAAAACAGCGGTTTAAATTACGAGAAAGATTTCAAGCTCTATAAAAAGGTCTGCTTATTAACTTATTACCTTCTGGAAGTTATCGATTATACGCGCTATATTGAGCGAAATGTTTTACCTAATGCTGTATGGCACTTAACTAATATGTGTAACGTTCGAAGTATAAGGACACCGCGCGGCACTTACGTCATTTTAAAGAAAATTATGAAATTGTGCGATAACTCAAAAACAGCTCAACCGATTTTATTCAATATACTTAGTTTTCATTGAAAGTACTTATAAGGCCTCATTTTTAAGAATTTTTCCATAATTTTTTTACCCGTGGTTGAAAAGTTAGAGGGGGCACGCTATTTTTTTTATTTTCGGAGCGAAAATTTACAAAACTGCTGACACTATCAAAAAATGATGTTTGAAGACCCCCATTATTTTTAAAAGACCTATTCAACACCCCACACACTAGTGTTGAAACGAAAAAAAAAATCACCCCCACTTTAGGTGTACGGGAGGTACCCGAAAAAAAGTTTTTTTTTAGTTTTTATTTTACCGTTTTGTCGGCGTAATACATACACATACTCATACCAAATTTATCAGCTTTCTAGTACTAATGATCAGGGAGCTAAGCCGCGGACGGACGGACAGACGGACATGGCGAAACTATAAGGGTTCCTAGTTGACTACGGAACCCTAAAAAACGGCAAACATATGGGAGGCCCCTTCAATATTTATTTTATTCTGTTTTTTAGTATTTGTTGTTATAGCGGCAATATATCAGCTTTCTGAATCAACATAATATCTTAGCTCCCAACCAATTTGGTTTTAGAAGTGGCAGATCCACTGAGGATGCAGTAGTGGCTCTTACTGACAACATAATCAAGAATCTAGAAAATAAGCAAAGGACTATTGGCATCTTTTTGGATCTGTCCAAAGCTTTTGACACGGTCTCAATGTCTATCTTACTTAGCAAGATGCAAGCCATTGGTATTAGAGGGTTAGCATTGGATATCTTCAAAAGCTACCTGTCTGAACGGATGCAAACCGTTATCATTGATAAAACTAAAAGTAATGAACTGCCATTAAATTACGGAGTACCCCAAGGTAGCGTGTTGGGGCCTACTTTGTTCCTAATCTATATTAACGATCTGTGCTCCCTTAAACTCGAAAATTGTCAAATCATCACATATGCTGATGACACAGCGCTGATTGTAAACGGTAAAGACTGGGAGAGTGCTCAAGCTGCTGCTCAAACTACACTTCGTCGCGTTTCATCCTGGCTGACGGCAAATTTACTGACCTTAAATGTCGCTAAATCCAAATTTCTCACTTTTTCCCCCAATTCAACTTTGCAACCAGAAGCTGGGTCAATGAAAATTGTAGTCCACAACTGCTCTGACACAACTACCTCTGACATGACTTCTCCCTGCGTATGCACACCTCTTACTCACTCCCAGAATATTCAGTACTTGGGCGTAATGATAGACTGCAATTTACCTTGGCAACATCATATCGAATGCTTAAGCTCAAAAATTAGAAAACTTGTATACGTATTTAAAAACCTAAGGTCTGTGGTTAGTCTAGAAACACTTAAAACTATATATTTTGCTCTAGCGCAATCTTTGTTAAGTTATTGTGTTTGTGTTTGGGGCGGAGCAGGTAAAACTTTACTTCTGAGATTGGAGAGAGCACAAAGAGCTGTATTAAAGGTTATGACTAAAAAACCATTTTTATATCCTACTGTTGAACTATATCGGGACTGCAAAGTTTTAACAGTTAGAGGTTTATTTATTCGCCAGGTTATAATAAGAAAGCATAAAGCCCTTGAGTTTATAGAGGATTTGATCTTAAATAGGCGTCATACGGACCACGTCTGTGAGGTCCACAGTTTCCGTCTGGCACTTGCAGGACGGTTTTATCACTACTTGAGCCCAAAGTTATACAATAAAACAAATAGGTTACTCGGAATTTATAAACTGACACTTAGAGAGTGCAAACTGAAACTCACAAACTGGCTGGTTATTCTGACGTACGAGGAGATTGAGGATCTCCTTTGAGCCTCGTCTTTTATAATTGTCCCTTTAAACACACACACACACACACACACATATATATACACTTTCAAACACACTTACAAAACACACGCAGACACAAACCTACATCACTCACACGATTATAAACTAAAATAGGCATGTGCACGCTAACGTTACCTTATTTCTTAAACCTAATTTTTAAGCTACATTGTGTTACTTTGTATGTACCTCATAAATCACGTTGAATCATCTATATACTTGTATTTCCGGGGTGAGGGCCTGGAGATCTGTAGTACAGGTTTATACCTAGTTCAGACTCCAGTCTCTCACAAAGGTTACTTGTAAATAAATTTGTTAATTTAGTTTGTAAAATTGTCCTTTGTGAGGTGAAAACAAACGGTTTACTATTGGAAGGCATAAAATCATTAATACTAATATGGTTACGCATAATTGCTTTTCGCCGAAAATGAGATGTGCATAAGCCTCATTACGCATAATTTTTTACGCATAACATTAAAAAGCATAAATACAGAAAGCATAACCGTCATGAAGACTAATAACAAAAAGCATAAGCATAAATAGGCATAATAATCAATTGGCATCATATCAAAATGCATAACGCTATTATCCTATTAAAAGTTGCACAGTTGCAAGGTTAGTATAGTATACCGGGTGATCAATCTAAATGGGTCAGTAGGGAGAAAACGAAAACTATAAGAGATAGGGAAACCTGTTCTTAGGAACCATGGCTTCGATTTTAGATTTATTAAAAACTGCATTCAATTTTTTTTTGTACATCTCATGCATAACCTAGCCTTTGTACATGTATTTCTTTTGTTTTAATGTATATCTGTTTTTGTGTACAATAAAGTGTTTACATACATACCTACATACATAACCCGGAATCGAACCCGGTCGAAATTGAATAGAGAAAAAAATAATAATTTAAGATGTCATACGATCCTATTTTTGTCAATTTCTGACTCTTAGAGCACTCTTAATGTATGCACTCTTTTACAGACATTTGTTGCCAATAAAAAGTAGGATCGATTGACATCTTCATTTTTTTTCTCCTCTCCCCAATTTTAACCGGGTTCGATTCCCGGTTATGCATAAGATATACGAAAAAAAATTGAATGCAGTTTTTAATAAAAGTAAAATCGAAGCCATGGTTCTTAAGAACAGATTTCTCTATCTCTTATAGTTTTCGTTTTCTCCCTACTGATACTGACCCATTTGGATTGATCACCCTGTATATATTTAGGAACTAAAACGATGTCGACGGAGGTCCGCTACGCAGACCCCCTATTCCGCGTTGCTTAGGCGCTTCGCGCCTGGTTATCGTGCTAACCTAACCTAACCTAATGTACCTACCTAATGTGACCTAACGTTACGCAACGTAATATTTTGTTTTGAAATATATACATACAATAATAATAAATGCATGTTAACCACGTAACTGAGTTTCATTCATTTAGACAACTGAAATTATGGATAATGACAGATATACCAAATAATTATTAGCCCAAATAATAGTATGCGTGAAGAATATTCGGCCAATACAAATTAGTCCAACTAAAATTATGCTAATAGCGTAGTATGCCAAGAAAACAGTAGGCCAAAATATTACTATGCGAAAGTACTATTATGCCAAAACAAATTATGCTAAATCAATTATGCGAAACAGCATTAGTCTAAAAAACATTATGCGATCCAAGGGGATCCCAAAATAAACACATTTTATTATTATTATTCACTCATTTAATCTTGTTTCTTAGGATAGGTATTTTTTACAATAAATTTATATAAAAAGTAAAATATAAAAAATACATTACAAATATAAACACATTATAAAAAAAACCTAACCTAGGGTGCCGCCGGCAACGGGGCAGGGCCCAGGCTACCGGCGGTTAGGGCTGCAGAGAGAGGAACCTCCTGACAATGCGCGCCGTGTCCAGGAGTACCGCCTTCTGTATCTGACCCTTGATCCAGCCATCTAGCGAGAGTCTCTTAAGATGTTTGTCGAGACTCTTCGCTATAAGACCGTTCGCCGAAACGACTATCGGGACAATGATCGTCGAGTCAACATCCCACATGGCGGTCACCTCGTGAGCCAAGTCAAGGTACTTGCTGAGTTGGTCCTTCTCGGCTTTCACGAGGTTCTCGTCATGTGGGATGGTGATGTCGACGAGCACTGCCTGGCGCTTGGATCGATCTACCAACACGATATCAGGCTTATTGGCTACAATAGTCCTGTCCGTGATGATAGATCGATCCCAATAGAGCGTGGCACGACCATTCTCGAGAACTGGCATCGGTGCGTACTTATAGTACGGCACCTCAGACCCCACAAGACCGTATCGAAGAGCAAGTTGCTGGTGAATGATCCTGGCTACTTGGTTATGTCTATGCAAGTACTCGCCGTTGGCAAGATGAGAACAACCGGAGATTATATTATTATTATTATTATTATTATACAAATACATCATCTGTGAAAATTAGACAGACAGACGGGACAGCGGAATCTTAGTAATATGGTCCCTTTTTTACGCAGCTTATATATAATTAGGTGAATAGAGACTAAAGTACTATGTGTGACCTTACAAACGGTCCGGTAGTTTTGAATTTTTTATATGTTGTCTAAAATGGTTAGTCAGTGTTTAAAATGCAAAATGCACAATTCTCCCCCCTCCGCGCCCGCCACCATATTGAAAAAACCGGCACGTTCTTCATATTTTTGCTCATATCTTCCTTTAGGAGCATTTTAGCTAGAAAAACGCTAAAACAATGTTATAGAGAGTTAAATTTACTACATTTTCCATTTTATATTTTGTGTCTAGGACAAATAGTTACGGAGATATGCACATTTAAAAAAACGTAAAAAATCGCAATTTCCAACTCAAAAACAAACTTCTGGATTATATCTTCGTTTAGGAGCATTTTAGCTAGAACAGTGCTTGGGAAATATTGTACAGAATTTAATTTACTATAATTTACATTTCAAATTTTGTTTCAAGGACGGTTTAGTTACGGAGATATGCACATTAAAAAAACTGGAAATGTCTAATTTTCAAGAAATTTCTAAAAATTCTTGGTTTAGAACGCTGTCATTCAGTTACGAACTAATCTAGGACAAATTAAAACACATTGGAAATATAATTGCTTATAAAACTCATGTCCATTTTTACATACATTTTCAGAAGATGTGGCTTTATTGTTTACATATCTCCGTAATTATCTGTCCTAGAAACAAAATCTGAAATGTAAATTATAGCAAATTTAATTCCCTACAACATTGGTCAAGCACTGTCCTAGCTAAAATGCTCCTAAATGAAGATATAATCCAGAAGTTTGTTTTTGAGTTGGAAATTGCGATTTTTTACGTTTTTTTTTTTAAATGTGCATATCTCCGTAACTATCTGTCCTAGAAACAAAATATAAAATGGAGAATGTAGTAAATTTATCTCTCTATAACATTGTCTGAGCTTTCTTCTACCTAAAATGCTCCTAAAGGAAGATATGAGCAAAAATATGAAGAACGTGCCGGTTTTTTCAATATGGCGGCGGGCGCGGAGGGGGGGGAATTGTGCATTTTGCATTTTAAACACTGGCTAACCATCCTAGACAACATATAAAAAATTCAAAACTACCGGACCGTTTGTAAGGTCAAACTTCTTTATTTACTGAATTAATACGCAGAAACAGTACAGCGCTCTGCGCGTACAATATAAGTAATAACGCGCTTAGGATGCTAATGGGGTTGCCTCGCTTCTGCAGTGCATCAGAGATGTTCATGGATGCTCGAGTAGATTGCTCTTATACCACCATGCGTAAACGATGTGCATCTCTGGTGCGCAGTGCCAACAGCATCATAAACATGGTCGCAAATAGGCTAGACTGCCTGTACCTGAACTATTGTTGTCAGCTTCACGTACGAGGTGTAAGGCCCTAAATTAAATAAAATGTTATGTTTTACTTGTTTAGTTACTAACAGTAGTATTAATATGATATATAATGTAATTCTACTAACACTATTGATCCAAGTTGGTCGAAAATAAATGATTTATTATTATTATTATTTACCCTTTGTGTACGGAACCCTAAAGACATCACCAGAACATTGTTACCAGGCAACAGCCAGACTAGGTTTTACCTGTATATAATTAAATTAACGACGTATTTTAGTAACACAACATAAAACATATACAGCGTGTATATTTGATACAACCGCAAATTGAAGCCAGACGGAGATTTTAGTGCTATAATCTGATATTTATAAAATATATTAATATAGCCCTAACTGCAATAGCGTTATTAATTTTTTTAAAATTTTCTGTGCAGCAATTACTAAGTGACAGTTGTGATATGACTATGTTAAGTGGCAACAAACAAATACATTGCGTGCTGAATTATTTTATATGATAAAAAGTTAGTATATATAATTTACTGTTCAATATAATTTATAAGTGCCTATACTAAGACCCCGTGAAGTTTGCGGTTATATCAAATATACACGTAAAAGGTTACCGTTATATTCTTTAGGTACTTTGCGAGGGACTGTTTATACATTTTGAAATGCAAACACGCCATTCCTTGAGTTATTTATTTGCCTAAATAAATAGCTATTGTAAGACGTCGCACTTATGGAAAACCAAAAAGCAGCTATAACATATTTTGAGGGTTCCGTACCCAAAGGGTAAAAACGGGACCCTTCTACTGAGCCTCTGCTGTCCGTCTGTCCGTCTGTCACAAGGCTGTATCTCATAAACCGTGATAGTTTGTTGAAATTTTTACAGATGATGTATTTCTGTTGCCGCTATAATAACAAATACTAAAAAACAGAATAAAATTAATATTTAATGGGGCTCCCATACAACAAACGTGTTTTATTTGCCGTTTTTTGCTCTACAATGTCAGCAGGCTGTATCTCATGAACCGTGATAACCAGACTACTGTAATTTTCACAGATTATGTATTTCTGTTTCCTCTATAATAATACCACTAATTGACTCGGACTTGGCCGGATTCTTTATATTCACGTACTGTAATCTGTCAGTTATAATTTCAAGATCACAACAACGCACTTTTTAAACGTGTACCAAAATTCTATACGCTATGGTACCCGCTACTGAACTTTAATATTCATAAGGGTGCGGCTCCACAAAAGCGGAGTGGAGCGGAGACGCACCCTTAGACATCTCTACTCAACTCGAATAATTTCAAAAAGAGAACATCACCATATTTGATTTAAAAAAAAAGCAGGTTGAAATTACATGTGAAAAAGTTTAACCAATCACGAGGCACACGCCATGACCATCGTCGCGATCATGATTTTTTTAATCGGTCAGTTTCAGTTGAACGAAAAAAGTTATATCAAAAATATAGATTCATAGCGGGGAATGACGATAAAGTTAAAAAATATTTTTCAGAGTTATGCTCGTATAAAAAGTATTGTACGTAATAGTTACACAATTAGGTCTTAAAATCTCGTACCTTATTTAGGCCACTTGTCAGTCCCACATAAAACTTCTTATCTACAATAATAATATGATTGTTACCCATACACAACAATTTTGTCCGAGCGCACTAATGGAAATTCGCAAATAAAAATTCAATTTCAACTTTTCACCAATTCCGCGACTTTAAAGAAGTGGTTATATATGAGAGGGCTTGGGTGTGAATTGAAGTGTTGTTTGTGAGTCGATATAGGCTTGGGTAGAAAATATCGATATATTTATACAGATAATTATCGATGTACAAAGTGGCTACAAATAAGGAGCGGTGCTTTCAGGGGTTGTTACTTTCGCTACCTTACCACGTCGTACTCTTATTACTAGATATAAATAAATAGTATTTTAGGCAATCGTTGCACAATGAAGGTTCTTAAAGTCGAGTACTGCGTTTAGGTCACGAGGCTTGCCGAGTGGCCTAAGTAAGATACGATATCTCGGACCAGTTCAGACCAGTTCGAGCGCGAGTGCCATCCGCTTGACGTGTCCGTGAGCAATGTCTAAGTATGTGTGCGTTTGCTCGAGCGCGCTTGTATGTAGATTGATTTCTGTACCTATCTTTTTTGTGCATCAGGTTTTAAAATATAGATATATTTATTAGTTTCCCATCCCTAGTTAGGTACAAATCTGTGTCGCGACGGGGGAGTCACGTCGCCAACTCGTGGTGGTCGGAATCGCCAAAAGGGTGGTTTTGGGCACGTGCCAAATTGGTCGATACCCTAAAATACTTCGGAACTTTTATTGCATAGATTAAACAATTTAAAATGAACCTCTAAATGTATACCTATAAAAGATTTAAATACGAATCTAGAACTTTATAATAGAGTAGACAGAGAAAGCCACCGTGGCTACTAGACAAACGTTCAATGACCCATATTATAAGAATAAGAAACCCAAATCCATGTATTATACAGATTTAATGAAACGTAACACGACGTATGGTTTATGTACCCTGATAAATACAAAGTCACATATTTATCAGCTACGAAGGAATATTTCGTCTACTCGTCTGCCTAACTCATTACTAAACAGAGCACGTCGGGGTTCTTTGTGTTTGACGTCCAGATTTCTTTGCAAAATCTTTATTACAGACTAGGCTTAGGTCTATAATCTTTACAAGTGGCCACGCGAGGGAGATGCCAGACTTTGGTCTTAGCGCAGAGATGTGTAGCTCGCGAGAGTGATTCAATCAAGCTATATCATTTGGTTTAGCTCATTAGCTCTTTCGCTCTCTGAAGATTCAAGTAGCTCAGTATCTCATCTACCATCTCAGTATTACTCGCTCGCGTTTTTCTCGTCGTTTTGTCTTTAAATCTAGATTGTCTCTAGTTCTCCAATCACTCGTGAACGTTATAGTCTAAAGATCTACTGAGCTAAATGAGTGATACATATCTCGGTGGCCTAAAGACACATATCACTCTTTTCACTTTAGTGACACCTTCTGCGCATCTCAAGCGGCATTGCATGCCACGTACGTAGTTTTTTGCTCATTATCTCGGTCATAAAATTTACATTTAATTTAACTTCTTAAAAAAAAGGTCTATTAAAAAAAAACACGTGTAAACCTGCGTGTAATTCCGTACCATCTGCATTTTTTCGTGCACTTGCCGCGTCATTTCAGAGAAAATATTGTTCGAAAAAAACGACATGAGACAAAAACTGTTTTTTTTTAAGACTGCGGCTCGCCGCGCCGCAATTTATAAATTTATAAATTCATAATTAAATAATTAGTATTCTTAGAAAAAATATAATAACAGTGATTAGAAGTCCGCATTTTAAGCGGAATACAGAATGTAATTAAATTGTATTATAAATATGAAATGTCGTCAGAAGTAGGTAATTGAAAAAGGCGTATTTCCCTATGGTAATCACACAGAGTGTTTTTGAAAAGTTACTCATTATGTGTGTGGCCTTTTTGTTGACCGATCCGGAACTCGAACTAGTTTCGTTACAATAGCCAAGGATCTAGAATGTTGTTTGAGACAATTGTAGCCTGGTTTTGTGACATCAGAAGTATTATGAAGAAAATATGCCAAGGCACTGCCTAGTTGCCAACCAGTAGTCCACGGACCACTAGTTTATTTTCCTCAATGTATAAAGACACTTATTTTTTTCATGTTTTATATATATTTTTTTGTGGAAATACCTCATTTTTATTTTTAAAAATATTGACACAAAGATACCTAAATTGTGAAAGAATAATTTAATGTGATCTACTACAATGTAAGCAGGACTCGAACCTGAGACCCTACTTCCCTTCTCCTCCTCTCCCTTCATAAATGATTGTAATAATTAATTGAATATTTATTATGAATGTATCGATAGTATTATTATTACCTATTTAATTTAAATTGAAACTGACATGTATTTAACTTTTTTAATAATATCTATAAACCAATTGTGCAGTATTTTAGTATTAAGTTATGTATTAGGCTTTATTATTATTATTTTTATGTTTGATATATTCACATACAATGTACATTGTGACTGAATAAATAAACTGAACTGAACTGAACCTACGTTAAATTAAAATGAAGTTATATTTTCAGTTTTATGATACTGTACGGGCGTTTTTTTGGTTTATCTTTTTTTCTAACAATTGTATTTCAAGGATCTTCATAATCAGAATCGCTTGTACTATTCACACTTCGTACAAAAAATAGTCCCAAATTTTCCTTACGTTTGTATAAGTAAACGATTGTTTAATTTCTATAAACGTGTAAGTATAAATATTATTTCATACAGCAAATTAGGGACACTATTTTTCTTATGACTCATTATAAGGTTCGAACCTCGAATTTGAGAGCATTTTTTTTTTAAACGCCCAAATATCAGTTTAATATTGTGTTCTCCAATTGTAATAAACAAAAAAAAAATAATAACCATTTTTTTTTGTTTTAATTTCGAATATATGTATGTTAAGAAACATACATATATTCAATATTCAAATTATTCAAATTATAATTATAGAGAAAAATGTCTAAAACAATCAGCATTTTAGAACGGATAAAGCCTTAATATAGCTCGTAGAAGATTGGTGTTCTAATTTCTGATTCTTGCCCTCGGTTGGAAGTTTTCGGCTGCGTGCCGCGTTCGGTCGATAGCGACCCAATACATTATCTATTAGCCAATTCCGACCCAGGGTCACTAAATGGTTCGTGGTAATCGATAATTCGACGACGCGGTTTGCGCAGTTTGGAGTGGCTGCTGAGCCGGCGGTCCTGAGTTCGAATCCCGGCAAGGACGCATGTTCGTGTTATGAAGTCGAATCTTTGTTTTTGGGTCATGGATTTTATCAATGTATGTAGGTATATCTTCGTCAAGTACCTATAGTACGAGCATTTATCCCTTAATATTAATTTATTTAAGAAGGAATAAAATGTCCGACGAACTTGCTGTTACTGCGTCGAGTAGGAAATTATACGAAAGATTATCTATTATTTATTAGTAAAACATTGTTTACCGGAATGCTCCTCAATCCTTAGTTCTTCTTGGGAAATAAAAAATACTGAATCCTATTGAAAAAAACTTGACTTTCATCACTGTCACTTACGCAAAATTGACTTGAAATTTGCGGAATATTAAGTCCTTATTTCCTCTTTGTTTACATCAGTGACTTTCACTGACTTTCAACATCAGTTAAGTACCAAAAATTTGTCCTTGCCAGTAAATTAAATTAGTACCACTAAAAATCCACAAGATGGCATGGGTAGTAAACTAACTGTACGGTAACTAACAAACCCTAGATCTGCAATCAATAACAGTTTTATCAGACTCCCGTTAAGAGGCCTTGTTCCTTTTAAAATTATTTTATTTTATATAATGACATATATGTTGATAATTTCAACCAACTTTTTGAGGTGAATAATACTTTTCCCCGAGTTCTAGGTAGTAAGATAGTTATATATTTCATGCTTTCATTGCGTGCAGTCGATAATAAGTTGAAAAAACTAATTTTCCGCGTGAAATCTGTCAATTTCGAGTAGTTTTCGAAACAAAAATTATCAATGAAAAATTCAAACTGTAGGTTTCAAATATATACCAATAAATCCCAATAGCCCTGTTCTAGGTAGCAACATCAATAATATGTTAAGAAACATGTTTGACCATAGAGCTAAATATCTAAAACAATCAGCATTTTAAACGGAATAAGGCCTCTTAATTAAAAATAAAACACACCAACGCTACTGCGAATACTCATCATAATAATCCAGTCTTTATACTAAAGTCATTACGTGGGGACCCTTACCGGCGGTCTGCTTCTGACAGGTCCCTAAAATTAAACCCAAGTTTAGCTACAAACGAAATGTAAAAACATATTCCTTGCCGTGTTTTTGTAATGAACGTGAGGGTTAATGTTGCGTATTTTATGTACCTAATAAAATGAATAAGAAAATAATAAACGCAATATTGTTAAATCCAAAACATAAATTTTTAGGCACTATACAAATACATTTGACACCGCGAACCACTGTATAAGTATCTAGTTTAGTAAGGTTCCGTACCTAAGGGGTAAAAACGGAACACTATTTTAAGGTTGAGACTCCACTTCACGTCTGTCGGTCGGTCTGTCTGTCATCAGGCTGTATCTGACGAACCGTGAACTTTCAAATTATACCTACCATAAATATACCAACAGATCCCAAAAGCCCTGTTCTAGGTAGTGACATCAACAATTATGTTAAGAAACATGTTTGATCATAGACAAATATATCTAAAACAATCAGCAATTTAAAAGGAATAATGCCCTTAATAAGATTATGACTGAAAAATCATTTCACTTTAACCAATCTGATCTTAAATTTCACGAGAATCGGTCGATAAGTGTGACCATTAGAGGAAAAAATAATATATAAAATCAGAGTGATAACAATCCATAGATACAAAATCTAATCTACACACAAAGCATAAGGAACAATTCAGATCGATTCGATATGTTGCTTGGGATTGGGAGTTAGGGTAGCAAAGTGGTTAACGCGCTGGACCGGCAATCCAGAGGTACCGGGTTCGATTCCCGGTCTCTTCCACCAGGTAACTCATTTTTCAATTTCTCTTTAAGCTTTGATATTTATATCAACGGTTTAAATAAATAAAAAAAGGTGGTGTGTAGGTACCCACATTAAAAATGAGACATTTTAGTGATAGATAATACTTAGTTATTTCCACGCTTCTCCAAAATAGCCCAAGCCCCGATCGTTCATAAAGCCATAGTAAATATCAGCTAAAAATTAATTTGTCGAAAGCTTATTAAATACCTGGCCAATGGATTCTGGCTCAAGACTCCCGCTTACAAAAGAGCATAAGTGTTAAGGGAGACAATGACGGTTGGGCTCTTTATTCTGAGGGATGGGATGTAATATCTGTTCAGAACTTTTTCCATTCGGGATGATTCGAGTCTTGCCGGGTTTGTGAGCGGATTATCGCTGTGTCGCAAAATAGGGTTTTGAGGGAGTTTCGGTGAAACTTCATATACGCTTTCGGAATTTGAAAAAAAAAAGTGCAAAATTTCGTGGTTGCTGTGATACTGCCATACAGGCGAGGCTAGAAAGATTATTGGATATGAAAAACATATTAATAAAATAAAAATATATATATGTACATACAAGTTATACCAGTTCAGAAACACTAAATTAACTCAAAAAGTGTATATATTCTCACAATTAATGATAAAAAGTACTTCAAAAAACTAGAACCCATTTTTTCTGCTTCCAATTTGGTTAGAATTCCGACGCCTAACAAAAGATAAATGTGTCATGTCATGAAAGTAGATTTCAGTATGAAAAAGTTAAATAAACATATAAATATTAAGGCACTTTCTTTTACAAATCGACCTAATCGAACTAAGCAACGCTTGTACTATGTGTACTGAGACGACGATGTCTACACGATTATAAAGTTTTATACTGCGACGGTAGCAAACAAGCATGCGGTCCGCCTGATGTTAAGCAGTTATCGCCGCCTATGGACGCTTACAACGCCAGGAGCATCACACGCGCGCTGCCGACCCTTTAAGAATCTATTTACTCCCCTCTTGAAGAACGCATACTGTAGTCCCCGGGGTAAACCTCGGCAGGGAGCTCAGTCCTCATGCGGAGCGTTCGCGGTAGGAAATTCCTCTGGAACCGGACAGTTCTCGACCATTTAGGCTCCAGTATGTGAGGATGAACACCTCGCCGATAGCGAGCAGTGTGATGGAATGGAAGAAGGTAGCCGTGGGCATAATGTCAAACAATTCCTCAGAACACATCCCATTATACAGAGGGTAGAACACACTCAAGAAGGCAGTCTCTCCTCAGATTGTCAACAATGCGCACAGCACGTCTTTGTACCGAGTAAAAAGGGCTAAGCTGTTATGCGGGGGCTCCTGCCCAGAGGTGACTACAGTACTCCATGTCGGGTCGGACTTGCGCTTTGTACAGCAGTAGCCTTTGCCCAGGAGTGAAGTACCTAAAATACCTAAAAATCCTAAATTTGTATTGAAAATTATTTTCCTATGGAGAGGGGTCATGATTTAAGCGAATATATGAAGGATCGTCATTTGTTTTCTATAGGTAAGCCATGCCAGCCTGGCTTCATCTGTTGGTTATAATTTCCATTGTCCTCGCATCACGCCAAAACGGCTGGACAAACTTTAACCAATTTCTCTAATAACAGGGATAGCTGGACGTGTAAAGATGATTATAGGATACAATTCACCCGACTACAGTATAAAAAAATTACGCGTACGAAGTTGTTGGGTACCTTCTAGTAGGAACATAATATATAAATACTTACAATAGATAACATCCATGACGCAGGAACAAATCTTCAAGTTCGTCACACAAATATCGACGACTCAGTTATATGCGTAAAGATTATTCGGCGCAAAGATACGCGGCGAAAAGAGAATTTGGCGTAAATAAATAATGCGTATAGACAATGCATATTATGCTTATGCGATAGGGATAAAAAATGCTTAACCAAACATCAGACTCTTTTAGTGAATATCAAACCTTCTGTATTGTTACTTTCAATGGCTCCGGAATCCATACATCACTAAGTTAAGGAAAACATAAGTCACGTCAACATGTCGAGGAAAATAGGCGTAATTCTCACGGATTTGAGAAATGACTTCACTAGAAATAACTTTATTCGCTTTGTCTTTCCTAATCGTAAGCATTATCAACCCCTTGATCGCCGTGAACACCTAAAGTCGTCGTGTACTGTCGTGGCTACTACTATTAAATGATAAATGCACTAAATACTTGGATGCTAATATCATAATCATTCGCTTGCCCTTATCCCATTTTATTCCTATTTTCCTTTTTATTCATATTATCATCTTTCACACAATCCATCCATATTTTCTTTGGTCTTCCTCTTCTTCTATATCCATCCACATTCATGCTTAACAGTTTTCTGGTTACGTGCCCATACCATGATAGTCGGTTAGCTTGCAGCTGCTCCCTAATTGGTGCTACTTTCAGATTTCCTCTTAAACACTCATTTGTTATTCTGTCCATTCTTGTCACTCCACACATCTACCGTTACATTTTCATCTCTGCCATATGTAATCTCATTTCATCCGTCCCTTTTACTGCCCAACACTGATCCATACATGACCACAGGTCTTATAATGCTATTGTAAATTTTGCCCTTGAGCCGAAGCGGCATCTGGGAGTAATATATTGCACACAATACTGATTCACAAGACAATCGATCACGAATCTAATACCTATAAAAACGCTCTCTGTAGTCATCTTGAGGGGGAGTCTATCTCCTTCTCTGACAGAGGGCAGTATTCCGAAGTACGGCTAACACTACGTATAAGCGTTCACAAGTATAATATAAAAACGGCTTAGCTAACTAACTAACTAAGTGAGCGCAACGACCCAAAGTGGATCTTGGCCCCCAACACCAGATCACGCCACGCTCCACGATCCCGAGCCAGCTCTCGCCAGTTAACGATGCTTGGAATATTTTTGGACATCACTCCAGGGATATCTAGGCCGTCCTACGGGTCTGCGACCACTCGGTCGTCCCAGATAAGCGGTTTATGCGGCACCATCCTTTCCCATTCTCTCAACCTGCCCGAGCCAGCGGAGTCTGGACGCCTTGGTCTCTCCTGGTCCTTATTAGGCTTCCGAACTAGATCTCCGATCTTTTTATTCTTCTTCACTCTCTAGCTTCTGTCTTCTCTTCAACCGACAAACCTACAAAACCGACTTAACCTTATCATATGGACAAACGGGGCAAATATTTGTGCGATGAACTCGAGTATTTGTGCTTGGGTCATGGTTGTTCTATGTATTATATATATATTTATCTATATATACGTACGTATGTCGTCGTCTAGTACCCATAACACAAGCCTTCTTGAGCTTAATTTGGGA
This sequence comes from Apotomis capreana, assembly GCA_947623375.1. NCBI lineage: Eukaryota > Metazoa > Arthropoda > Insecta > Lepidoptera > Tortricidae > Apotomis > Apotomis capreana. The sequence continues at coordinate 60,509,009 of OX392498.1, read as the reverse complement.
CTAGATTGTGTGAGGTTGTCCGATATTTATTTATTATTTGATTTATTAATTTAAACGTTTCAGGGTGATTCAGGCGTTTGCAACTCCCGTCAGTCCGCTGTCACAAATATTGAAAGTATGAGCTATACCAAGCTGCAAACGTTTATACAATGATATACTGTAACCGTACTTCTTACCATAATTGATCTAATTTTAAGCATATTATTTCCCATTGCTTTGATATTTATGACAGTGGACTGGAGGCGGTTGAAACGCATAGAATCGTCTTTCATCGAATTGTCATTTCATAGAAATATCATTTCTTCGAAATCTTTCTTTTTCTGAAACCATAAAACATTGTCATGTTCATGATATCTGAATAAATGTATGACTTCCGGGGAAAAATTTGGCTATGAAATGAATATTCTATGAAATTAATAATTCGTTGAAGTGTTTGTCTATATAACAGAAGTGGAACCCTATAAACGTTTCATCGATTTGCATTTCATACAAATATCATATCATAAAATATTTTGGAATGTTATAACACAAACCTAACCTAACCTCATAACACAAATCAGTAAAACAGAGAATGATCTTGCTAAAGATATTAAATTAAAAGATCCACAACCTAACTCGTTCTTTATGCAACCAACGGATGAGATAGAAATTGGGAGGATTATAGCCAACCTAAACCCGGAGAGTGCACCTGGACTTGACGGAATAACTAACACGCTTCTGAAAAATATTAAATCGTACATCCTTGTGCCACTCACGTTTATATGCAACATGAGTTTAGCTGAAGGTATTTTCCCGGAAGCCTGGAAAGTGGCGGCAGTAACCCCTATCCACAAAAAAGGAGATAAAAGTTGTTGTAATAATTACCGACCAATTTCTTTATTAGGGTCCCTATCAAAGATATTAGAAAAACTTGTCAATAAACGCCTGGTTAATTTCCTAAATAACTATGATATATTATCGTGTAGGCAACTCGGCTTTAGACAAGGTAAATCCACTGAAGACGCAGTTGCACTGATAACAAATCTTATTTCTAAGCATCTAGACCAAAATCAAGCGTGCGCTGGAGTGTTTCTTGATCTCGCCCGGGCTTTTGATACGGTTTCTTTTCCTATACTGAGTAGAAAGCTGGAGACCCTGGGCATTCGGGGAACTCCACTGAAATGGATTCAAAGTTATATGTCAAACAGAAGGCAATGTGTCAAAATCGATGGTAGGGTAAGCGACTTTAGAAAAACCACTTTCGGGGTCCCACAGGGAATTATTTTGGGCCCGACCTTATTTCTCATTCATATTAATGACGTTGCTACGTTAGATATTTTAAAAGCCGAAATTGTATGCTATGCTGATGATACCGCGGTTATATTTCACGACTCGTCGTGGGACCTGCTGTACTCTACCATGGAAAGTGGCATGTCGCGTATAGCTAAATGGTTACAAAACAACCTTCTGACTCTAAATATAGAAAAGACCAAGTTTTTATGTTTCCACAAAACTGTAGTGTCGGCCCCTACTACTACATTCGATTTAAAAATTCATACTTGCTTATCAAGCCTGAATGATACTGTTTGTGACTGCAATGTAATCCAAAGAGTGCCCTCTATCTGTTACTTAGGGGTAGTACTGGATGAAAAACTCTCCTTCAGAGAGCACATTTTAGTAACGGCCAATCGTGTTAGAAAGTTAATATATATATTCAAAAACCTGCGCGATGTTATGGACAAAAAATTGCTGAGATATACATACATCGCCCTTGCCCAGTCCATAATAACGTACTGTATTCCAGTGTGGGGTGGAGCGGCCGGCACCTTTATGATGCTCCTCGAGAGAGCCCAACGTTCGCTGTTAAAAGTCATACACTGCAGACCTAGAATGTTTCCAACCTTCGAATTATATAGGGAGAGTGGAGTGCTAAGTGTGCGCCAGCTTTACATCCTACGGTGTACTGTTGTCGCTCACAGGATCGTGTTAAACTTACCCGACTATAATGAGCGATTGCAAAAGCGTACATTTATTACTCCCCTACCAGAAGTCGTTTCTAGATTCGCAAAGAGACTCGGTACCTACAAGTACTTATCCATATATAAGAGAGTAAACGTTGTATGTGACATTAAAACTTGTTCCATAAGAGAGGTCAAAATCAAAACTCAAAATTGGTTAAGAACCTTGAATTACCATGAGACGGAAAAAATTATAACATCCGCACCCATATAACACCCACCCCACTCACGCACCTACACACACACACACACAAATACACATACATACACTTGTACTTGAGCTTACCTTTCTGCTTGGAGCACCACGGGTTCTTTAGTCTTTAAGTGTTATCACTTCATTATTTGGTAACTGGCATGTTTTAGATTTAGATTAAGTTAATATCAGCTTAGTTACATTTAATTAATTAATAATTGCTACACATAAAGTAAATATTTAATAACTTCTTTTCAAAACTGTGTAATTCTTTAGCGCCAGATAAACTGAAATTGTCAATCGTAAAATTGTGTCAACCTACGAGACAGGCTGAGCCTAGTGTAGGGGACACGGCTACTTCTGCTGAGGTGTAAATAATACCAAACAGTGTTCATTGAGTGCTTATTTTCAAACTATATGGTTATAAATTTGTAAAAATGTCACTGTATCCTAATAAACTATTTGTATTTGTATTTGTAAATCGGTCACAATGTTAATGTCAGGCAAAACGTTACAAATGTTAAATAAGAGCAACGCTTTTGAGCTCTCAGGTGGCTGACGATGCCAATTTTCGCAACAAATGTGTATTATAATAAAGTTGTGTGAACTGTTTGATACAATACAATACAACTACTTACTAACACTGTATTAAATAATACCACACAATACAGCACTACAGTTACTACTCTATTCTTTTAATCTTTGCAAAATCTGCTTAAATACTGTATTTTAATGGTTTATCCAAAAGCTGCATCTTTCGAAAACTTGTTGTATGAAGACTCTCGTTTTCGGCGTATTTATTTTAAAAACGGTTCTCAAGCCCTGCTATTATTACGTGAAATATTAAAAATGACAACACAGGCAAGAATAATAAATAGACCGAGCGAGCGATCCGAGTCCATTTCTGCTTGGCTGAAAATTCTTTTGCAAGCCCGGATGTTTGGGTTGTAGTAAAATTTTGTGAGCTGGTTTTTAGATAATTATGCTTACTTGCCAGGTAGTAGGCAGAAGGGGAAGGCCTAGACTTCGATGGATCAATATTATAAGGAAGGACCTGAACAGCGGGTTAGACGATGACCAGTATAGAGCGAAGTGGAAGCAAAAATGCAGGAAAGCGGACCCCGTCTCTGGACGGGACTAACGCTAGGAGGATGATGAGGATGATGATGCTAACTGTTTCTGTCGATTCAGTTATTATAAATTCGTTAAAATGGCTGAGGTATGGTGATAGAAAACGTACTAAATTCAACCATTTTCAAACAAACTCGTTTATTTAAACGAGTATTTCAGTTATTACTCTTTTCACGCCAGGGCGCGAAGATGCTCAGAAGCAATACGTAGTAAGTATCTATGAAATTGACAGTTACTTGTGCCTTTTTACACTTCCAAGTCGAGTTAACCATATCTGTCGTTGCTTTACACCTAGTTGTCACCAGAGATTCGCTTACAGCAATTTTCGAGTGAACTTTGAGAGTTAAAAAACACATTTTCATACAAATCGTATTTGTTAAGGGCCTATTTGGTTTAGGGTTGCCTTGAGAAAATTACATTTCGTTGATAGCCAGAGAAATTGGGTTGGTACAATTTTTCGAAGTCCTTTATTTTTTTTTTTATAATCCTTGCTGCAAGTATGTACAAACTAACTACTACTAACTTTGAACTAATGGTTTATCCGGGTTTTTTTTTAACAATTGACTACTTTCTATAATAGTGACCGAAGGGATCTTTGCCTCGGAACTTTTTTTTATTGGTATTTCGCCAAATGTCAACGTTAAGACATATCTCACATTAGGAGCTTCGGAACTTAACAAAAAAAACTAGTCGATGTCTGACGCTTGTCAATGTCAAAATTTCAACGGATTGACACTGACAAGTCTCAACCATCAACATTTTTTTATTTTTAAATTAATATTTGGAAGCCAAAGATCCCTCCAGCCACTATTATGGAGAACTGTCACATTATAAATAAAAAGAAAAAAAAACATTTCGGAGGAGAAACTATGGGCTATCGAAAATATATAATTTGAAGGTCATCTTATTGAAACTATAGTGAGACATCTTTATTAATTATAAAACGGTTTAAAATTACGTAAAAATTCAATGTTTAGAGGCTCCTTACCCGTTTAAAAATGCTCATTTTTTTAGACATTTTCTCTATGATCAAACATGATTCTTACATATTACTATTTAGAACAGGGCTATTGACATTTATTGGCATATATTTGAAACCTACAGTTTGAATTTTTCATTGATAATTTTTATTTCAAAAACTACTTGAAATTGACAAAATTCAAGCAGAAAACTGGTTTCTTCAAATTATTTTCGACTGCGCGCACTGAACGTATGAAATAGCTATGTTACTTTTTAGACCACAGGGAAAAGTATTATTCACTTTAAAAAGTTAGATGAAACTATCAATATTCTTGTCATAATATGAAAAAAAAATTGAAAAGGAATAAGGCCTCTTAATCGTCTACCAGCTAGCTGTTTATATTCTACCAGTACCAATCCCACATTATACAATATAAAGGTATTCGAAAAATTGTATCAAGCCAATTTTCCGAAAGGTACGTACGTTGAATCAGGTACATTAGATTATATACCTAACGATTCTTGTACGACGTACGTGTCCACAACTTCGTTTGCAGGAGAATGGCATAACATAATCATGTTTTAACAGATTCGGAAAAATGATGAGGTTTTATCGGGATGTTATTTTTTTATCCATGTTACCCTTTTTTTAAAGCATGACTTGATATTTTAATGCTGGTTAGCCCTTAATACCAGTCAATTGGACCTTGTGTGGGAGTACACACTCACTAACAGGAATGTCTCCATTCCACAGGAGTGGTTGCATGTTCCTAGATTAAGTAGGTACTAGAACACAACAGAACGGATTCGTTTTTGTTAAAAATTACATAATTTTCCTTATTCAAAAACATGTTTTTTTTTTCGACAATATCGCTAAAACGCTTGAATGGTAATAGACACTTGGAAATTTTATATATTATGTATGGCTGGCCGCTATAAAAACAAATACTTTAAAAAATATGGTTTAAAGTACGGAACCCTTCGTGCCGTCTTGGTGCATACAGCTTAAGATCATCCATGTATAGCAGATGAGAAATGACCTCACCTCCTCTTTTAAGTCGGCAACCTAGTCCTGAATCCTTCAGCAGAGTGCTGAGCGGATTCAGGGCTAGGTTTCTGCCTAACGGACTCCAAGAGGACTCAAACTGTCACCCTGGAAAATACCTCTCTCAATCCTTATCAAGTCCTGCGGGCCAGGGGGCCATCTCCGCCACCTGGTTGACGAAGGACTGTGGTCCACTGCCTCATACACAAGCTTAAGAGGGATCTTAGAGCTGTATCGATTTTATACAGCTCTAAGATCCTCTCCAGCCATGAATGAGGCACCGAATCATAGGCCTTCTTATATTCAATCCAGGCGGCCGAGGGAGACCCCCTGTTCCGCCGGACTTGTTGGCAAATGGTCGTGTCAATGAGGAGGAGCTCCTTAGTACCACGGGACCCAACCCTACATCCATTCTGAGAAAAGGCCAAAACGTTATTCGCAACAATGTGCGTGTTGATTTTTGTTCTCAGAATGGACGTAAGGAGCTTGTATAAAGTGGGAAAGCACGTGATGGGTTTATTATTATTATTCCTGTATGTCACACCCGCTCACGGGACAAAAGTGTCCCGGACCTTTGGGAGGCGTGCACGGAGCCGAAGCCAACGCGTAGAGGCCCTTTCGACAATTTAATGAAATGTAATGTGTACATCGAGCGGATGCTGTCCCTATCCGTGTCATGGGACGCACACAGAGACAGCATCCGCTTGGTGCAAGAACTATTTATGAATATATGGAATCTAAATACAAATCGGGCTATGGGGATGAAATGGAGGACTGGGTAATTGGGCTATTGTGTGAGACAGCCGGACGTCTACCAAAAAAAGTGTCTCATAGCAAAATATTATTATTATAACCTTCGAGAAGTCCGGCCTATAGAGAGCGACGCTGATTCTCTACTACACCCAAAGGTTGAGGACAGGACGAGAGGAATAAAAGGATACTACGGCCACGGAGGAAGTGGGAATGTAACAGTAGTAGCTAGAGCAGTCCGGGGTCGCGCACCTGTAGTGGTAAAAGCAAATCATATTATATGGTAACGGAAAGTTAATAGTACAATTTCAGATATCAGCTTTGAACTACGTAGGTATGAGTAGAAGGTTAATTTTGATCTCCAAATTAAAGGATAAACTCCGATTAATTCAAATCCGAGAAGTTTTAGTCAAACATTCCCTCATTTCTAACTATGAAAGCTTTCAGCGTATTTGCCTTAGACCATTTATTTGTTATCCATACCCTCTACTCCCAACAGAGATCAAAAAAACGCTTAAAATATTCAAACTGGTATTTCAAAATAGTCTTCAGCAAGCGTTCACTCTAGTAATACCAGGTATTTTACTTAGTATTTAACAGGTATTGAAGTGAAACTTCTAATGCGACTTCCAACAAGGTTGCGTTAAACGTTTAACGGTTGCGTTAAACGTTTCACGCTACCGTGGAGGGGGTAGGAAAGCACTGTTGCGTTAAACGTTCAACGCTCCTGAGGAGGGGGGTTAGAAAGAGACAGAGCGATAGTGAAGAAGTTTGTCTTAAAGAATCAATATGAGTTCACTAAAAATCAATTTCTACCCCTTCCTATTTTCATTTCCACATTACGAAGTTTCACTTTTCCGCGCGGACGGACTCCACGCACTATTTTTTTGCCTAGTATTTTACCTAGTATGACCAAGTATTTAACCTAGTACGTCTAAGTATTTAACCTAGTATTTTTCTGCGACTTTCTGACAATACAACTCCAAGTATTTCCGATCGTTGCGACACATCCGGCTACTAAGTGGGTGCAGTGGTCCGAGCGAGCGAGTCCCGGCTCTGATGCGGGTATTTCATGAGGAAGCTTTTGCCGTTGAGCGAAAGCTATTGATAAAGCTATGTTTAAGTGGCGAAATAGAGGATTCTTGTAGTAGAACGTAAAGTGGTACAGTATGTGTTGAAATTTTTATTGTTTCAAATCTTTGATTGTTTACTGCTCATTTTTTTTTGCATAAGTATTTTTTTGATTTGCACTTAACTTTTTGTTAGCGTTCTGTAGGGTACCCAAAGTGTAAAAATATGATCCATTACTACGACTCCAATGTCCGTCTGTCTGACTAGGCTGTATCTCATGAACCGTGATAGCTAGATAGTTAAATTTTCACAGATGATGTATTTATGTTTAAAAAACAGCTTAAATAATAAATATTTAAGTGGGGCTCGCATACAACAATCGTGATTGGTTGCGTTAACTTTGCACCGCACTTGTATCCGGTGCAAGGTGCAAACTTAACATAACCCGGCCAGTATTTGTACGGAACTCTCGGTGAGCGAGTGCGACTCGCACTTGGCCGGTATTTTTACTATCGCAGAATAGTTTAGAACAAAATTCTACTCTGCCTGTAATTTCACTTTTGGCAAATGAAATGTCTTTTTTATCTATTAAAATTTTGTCAAATTTAGTTCGGATCCTATTTTAAAATGGGTACTATTTAAACAGGCTTCTTTTTAATAGCATTATTCGCCTCAGAAAATATAAGTTACCTACTAAATTACTAAGTCAGCCACAACCAACGCGCGTCTGAATAATAATATCTCAGCCACTAGTTATCTTCTTTGTAAGCCACTGTAATTGTAACTTAGCATGGTGATTATTTTTTTGCATCTAAATTTGAGGCATGCATTCAAATAGCAAACTTCTAAAATATTATTATATGACACCAAAATAGTAACTCTATTAGCTTCTAATTTTATAACTTAGTATGTTTAAAATGTAAGTCATCCTACATTAATCGATCGTAAAATTTACCTAAAATTGTCATCAAATAGTATATTAAAGCCACTATTATTACATATGAACTATTGAGGAGAGAACAAAACAAAATAGTGTAATCTCATTTTAGGTTAGGGTCGCAGTTCAACCTAACACTCCTCCTCGCTTCGCTCGTCGTCGTACCTAACCTAAGCCAAGTCGGACCTGCCTTAGAACTAGATTAGAGAGAACGCAGATGAACCTATTGCAATATGAACGAACGAATGACAATAAACAAACACGGGCGGGTCGGTCGGTACAAGAATCGAATGGCGCTCTCTGATTGGTGCAAATGGCCGTGGCTGTCATGGCGCGCACTCGCGCCAAATCGTTCCTACAGTGGCTATTTTCATGATAAAAGAATATGAAGTATTATTTTAGATGTTAAGTTATAATATATGATGCTGTCTATTGAAGCTCGAATATATAATTTTTGAGGAGCTTGTATTGAAGCTGTAAAACGAAAAATGATGATGAGTTACAAATTTCGTGGCTGAGTTAGTAAATTAGATGGCAATGTATAAATCAGAAGGACAAGTAATTATAATTGTTGATTATGACTTGATGCTTTCTTTAACATTTTTAGATGGCGTTGTAAAGAAGATGAATTAGTTTATTAGAGGCTATCTCATATTCCCGATGCTTAGTTATTAAATGAGAAGTTCGACCAAGTGGCCAAAAAATAAAATTGCGGCCGGATTTATTATTTCTCTTTTAAAATTAAATGTACAAATATAGGTAATTTATCTTTTGCGGCTACTGTGTACGCATCTTTAATATAATATAATAGCAGTTTCTGTCAAAAATGACAGTTTTGTGACAAGCTTTCATAGCCGACTGTACTTTTCTTTGAACTTTCAACAATTGCTCACTGAGACGATTCAAAAGACCCCGAAATTTCAGATCAATCGGCTAAAGATATCAGCTTCAATTGAGTTGCAAGATTTCACCCGAACAACCATAGATATATGTTAAATACATACAAAGCAAGCTAAATAAAAGCTTGTAAAAAGAAGATTTTACGATTAAAGGTATTTTAGGTTTCCCGTTGTATGATAAGATAAGAGACACTAAGTAATTAACCGAACCGAGAAAATAGATAACGCTTTAGAATACACGTATGTTGTTGATGGCGTTGCAAATACGTTAAAATTTATGTACAGTTAACGTTCAAGATTTTAAAAAACACAACATTTAAAATTAAAAACCAATCTTTACCCTCACTATAGAAAAGTAAAATTTTATTACAAGTTTCAATAAAATAACAAAGCACCTAAAATCCCTAGGGAACAAAGTATAACTTTATTCAACTCAACGGCCCAGTTTAGTAATAAAAATCTATCCTTAGAAACATTCAATTTTCCTCCTCACAGCGACTTTGGAAAGGCTCAAAACCTTCATAGTTCTGTGAAGTATCCGTCCTTTGGCTACGGGACGCATTTATACGTGTATATAGGTATGTACGTTCGCTCTTAAACTGCGAATCACGAAGACAGGAAAGTTCACGAGTCTCTTGACCGGGTTTTTTATTTTTAGCGCCATTAGAAAGGTTTAGATCACCGATTATACGGAGTTGTGGCGGAATAATAGATTTCCGCACTAGGGAGAGAAAATGCCTATTTATGTTTGAACTTGAAGGCGCCCGCAACTTCGCGTGGGGAAGGAAAAGTAAGAACTCTCATGTTTGCTTTATCGTAGTCTGATAAAAAGTACCTACAATATAAGTTTGGACATATTTAGCTACCCGACATACAAAAACAGTTGAAATACATTAAAACTTTTTGGTGTGATGAAGCTTCAAATACCTCCAAATAGCCTATTTCTTTATACCTATTGTGTGATTATGATTACGTGTTCACTATACAGTCATTTTTCCACATAGAGCTCTTTACCGTAGTCGGATAAAAAGAATCCTACATCTAGCTTAGGGTGTCCAACTATTCCTATAACAAAACTGGTTAAAATCCGTCCAAACATTTTGTACCAACAGATGGCACTGTACGGGTGTCACAGAGTGCCTACAAATTTTGTATCGCGCTGTTAAATCTCCTGAAATAATAACCAATCGATAACTGATTTTTAACCCAATTTTATAATATAATAGGAGGCGACCGCAACTTCGTCCGCGTATTTTTTTGTTGACCGTAGACATGTAAAAAGTATCCTATAACATAACCATCTTTGGGTGTCCAGCTATCCCTGTACCAAAATTGGTTAAAATTTGTCCAGCTGTTTTGGCGTGATGAGAGGACAATGGAAATTAAGACCAACAGATGGCGCAAGACTGGCGTGCCGCCGCTCTCCCATACAAAACAAATGAAGATACGGCATCACGCTATTTTTTTTTTCTGAAATCATGACTCCTCCATAGAAAACTGATTGAAAAATACAAATCTAGAATTGTATAATAAGAAGTATATTCATGTTGTTATTTCTTAGTTAACAAATGTTTCTTTGAATTATTTATCTTATCTTACCAAGCATGTATTTGAAGTGACTTTAGAAAAGTTTCGAAATCATTCCTATCACCGAGTTTGTTTTGTTAAATAACGTTTCACTGCCCTTGGGCAAATCACCGGGTGGTTTGGTTTTTTCAATATTAAAACTTGCTATATTAAAAACAAGCTGTACAGCATAATATTATATCAAACAATTACATTTTGCGTTTGTCCTTACGTCTATAACAAAATATTATAGAAATGTAAAATTTCAATATTAACCAATGATTATAGAATACTTTTTACCTGTCACATGCTCCGGAGTAGGGTATGCAAAACATGTAGTGTTGTCTTAGCAAACCCGTTTACAATCACTACTACCACCGTTGCCATCCCCACCACCATCACCGCCACTAACACCATCACCATCATCACCATCAAAACAACCGCCACTACTATCTCCACCACAACCACCTTTGTGTGGTTCTTGTTATTTCCTATCTTATTATGTCATATTTATGTGCAACTAAAGTACCAACTAGTTGTTGCAATGCATCTGAGGCAGCCCTGTGCGTCTGACACGCACACATTGACACTGACATTCGAGAGACTAAAGTAAAAAGATCACATTATTAACCCGCAATGAAAAATGGATGTTATAAGTCAACATAATGTCAACCAGTGAACAACGGTATCATGCTGGTATCTCTTTGATGCTACTACAGTGCTTAAAAACTTTGTTTTTCATGTAACATCACGCCACATGCGATTAAAGCTCTCGTGCAGAAAATACCATCCAAAAAGGCCACAGCGACACAGAAAAAAGAGCTCAATATCCTACGACTAGAACACGACAAATAAATGTAGCCATTTTATAAACAAAACGAAACATGTGCGTTAAGGATAGTTTCGATATTAAGCTTCATTTTGTATGTCTTAAGGGTGGATGTTGCGTGAATTCATTTATAATCCGAAAAGCGCCTTCAAACTGCTATTTGAATTCTGTTTTATATTGAATTTCGTAGTACAAAAAACATGAGTTTACAATTTAGTGTGAAGCTACGAGTATTCAATTAATTTAGTTGCAAAAATAAAATATGTGGACGCCGAATATATATTACACAAAATAACACTTCAGGTGATATTAGAAGGCGCGGTAGGCGCAGTGGTACTGCCTACTGAGCCGGCGGGCCTGGGTTCGAATCCCGGCAAGGGTAAATATTAGTATGATGATCTCGAATATTGGTTCCGAGGGATATTTACCTAGTGTAGTGCCCGTAACACAACCCTCATAAATGCAAACAGGTAAATTTTTGTATACCAATTACCGGTTAATCGTGAAATTGCCGGTAATGTTCATAGAATAAATCGCCTGACAAGCAAAACTCACTAAAATTTCTGTCACTGCTCTTCAGAACCTCGTATCTAGTAAATAGATTATCAATGAGATACGAGCTTTGCCTTAACTGCAGAGTTGGGCAAATTTCATTTTGAATGAGAATAAGAATGAACGGCCAGACGTCATTCACATTCAAAAAAATTCAAATATGATTTATTCTAGAGCGCGTCATTCTGAATGGCGTGAAATATAATAAATCAAGAATACGTCATTCTGATTGCCGCTAATTCGTTGATTGAGTTAGTTTGTTAGAGGTCCATTTAAAATAACGTTTTATTTGAATGGCGTTTATCTTGATTAAGAGTGATTGTTTAGTACCTATAAGTATTATTTTTATGTATTCTACTTTAGTCATTGAAAAGTCGAAATTAAACGGGGGTGTGCCATCACAAGGTCGGCAGCGGAGTACCTACGACGCCATGGAAATGTGGTCCTAGAAACGCCTTCTGAAGATAGTAAGGATCGCTTTTCACACAAACCACTCGATCCTCGAAGAGAAGTCGACATTATATATTTGTGCCTATAATATTTGAAGAGTTTCATCAATTCCTTGTGTATCTCGTAGTCAATATTTCACCAAAATGATATGGCACCATCCTGGACGGCCCCCTTTTCAAATTTCAAACATAAAAATAGTTTTCTATATCGGTTTATAAATAAAGATGTAAAAATCGTACAGGCTGAGAACTTCCTCTTTTTGAATAAGGTTAAAAATATATTATAATCAAACAAGTTCATTTCAAATAATCAATCGCAGATTGATTTTATTGAATGACGATTAAATTTGTTTCACTCAATTTCTTCTGCATTGATTTATTGTAAAACTCGCCATTCAAAATAACCTATTCTTGAATGACAGTCAGTTGGTTCATTCTTGCGGTGCGTCATTTTAAATGATGATTATTGTTATTGAATGCTCAACTCTGGCTTTAAGTAGTAGGTATTTGTTACTTTGTGAGTTTTGCTTGTCAACAGACGAAATTATCGGTTTGCATTCCCTTCACAAGCCTACAAGAGCTCGCTTTGGCACTGGGCCCATTTTTTGGAGGCTGTACGATATTAGCCCGATATTGGTCAGCTACGCTACGGTTACGCAAAAGCACATATGTTTCATTAAAAATAAGTTTCTGTCAAAAATGACATTTTAGTGGCAAGCTTTTATAGCCGACTGTACTTTTCTTTGGATATCCATCAAATGCTCACTGAGACGATTCTAAAGAGCCCAAGCTCGGTAGGATTGCTTTTTCTATTATAGAGTTCCTATGGTCACCTTCCGGCTCCATCATCAGATCAGCCCCATGGTACCATATTATTGTATTGTCATCAAAGTTAGGTAAGTATGCAAAATTTCAGCTCAATCGGTTGACGATATCTGCTTCAAAATTGAGTTGCAAGATTTCACCCGAACAAACATACATTAAACATACAATGCAAGTTAAATAAAAGCTTGTAAAAAAGGACGGGTAGCACTCCGGGAGTGCCGGCAGAAGTGAAAACTTAAACATCAACGTTGTGCATTTTTGAATGTTTTGGAATGGTTAGGGAATAAAATACAATATTCATTTATTGCGCTATCGTAGACAAACATGAAAATTTGTATTACATACAAAATTTAACACTACAGAACTATTATAATTGTTTTACATCAAAAAGTTTATATCTCTGAAAAATCAACTTTCATCCATAATTTCAACGAATCTTTCACCATCATCATTACCAGCATCACCATCGCCAATCTCTAAAACTGATATAATAGGTTTATGGTAGCTGAAGTAAGAAACGAACAATTTTGATTCTCTATTTAATTGTCTTATAAAGACCGCTTCAATAGTAGTTTTGTATTTCGTTGTGCTATTTTATTCCTTTTTTCTTTTGTTTTTCTGATATATTGTCTCAAAGTTAAGTAAGTATGCAAAATTTCAGCTCAATCGGTTGACGATATCTGCTTCAAAATTGAGTTGCAAGATTTCACCCGAACAAACATACTTTAACCATACCATGCAATTTAAATAAAAGCTTTAAAAAATAAACGATTTCCCCCAAATATGTCGCTAAAATTTGTCGCGCGTTAACGCTATAAAGTATCAACATATTACAAATACTAGCTGTGCCCCGCGGTGTTACCCGCTGTTAAAAAGTAGCCTCTATGTGTTAATCCAGGGTGTCAGCTACCCGAATAGCATAAACCGAATTTCTTGAAAATTGGTCCAGCCGCTTGAGCGTGAAGAAGTAGCAAACATACACTCACACACACCCTTACACACACTCACAAACTTTCGCCTTTATAATATTAGTGAGATAATTAAAGCCTGTTTTTTCACCGCATACAACTTATCTGCTTTGCTCAAAGGTTGACTGGTATTGATGCCCAATGGCATTAAGTCCGCCTTGTGCGCGATTTTTTTTTCCAATTGTGTAATAAAGATTAAATAAATAAATAAAACATATGATAAGTTTCCCCCTTCCCTATAGCACTTTTGGTCCATAATATAAAACTTTGAAAATATTAGAAGTATTTATTTTCACTGAATTTGTTAAGCTTAAGTCCGAACTATCCGATTTTATTCTATCTCACTGACACTTGATTTCTATTTTAATCTCCATTTCTTACTAATGTTAGTTTATGATTACGCTTCAACATCTGTCACTTACAACATTTTGTTGTTCGAAGGCCCTCTTTCTTTGAAACAGACACGGTTTCTAGGTTACCAATTGTTTATACATTATTAGAAATTAAATATCACAATGAACAATCTTACGCTTTTTCGATCAGGATCTGACGCTTTGATCTGACACGGGTTTAACTAAAGAAGGTATCACTTCAAAAAAAAAGTCAGAAAACGTCAGATATTTGTAATCAAATCGTCCGTTGACCACAAAAACTCACTAAGCAACAAATACTGAAAATAAATCTCGTATCTCAGTATCGATCTACAAGCTAGATACGAGGTTTGAGAATAGTGACTATTAGTTGTCACCAGGCGAAATGCGCTTCATCATTTCACTGCGTGAAATTGAATTAATCCGAGTAATGAATGAAATTCAGAGCGCAGCGAGTGTCCCCTGCGGAAATAACTAATTGAATCATGGACATGTACGGTGGAGATTTAATCACTCAGTTCCATGTGCTAGGCAATTAGTTTTACTTTTAGCTTGTATATAGGGGAGACCGTAGGGTTTTGAAATAGCGGCAATATCTCGGATCTACATCCGTTAGCGAAGCAAAGACGCAGACTGACGCCGTTGAAACAGCGTTGTGTCGGCAACGGCTTGTGATACCGAAACGTTTCAGTTCACCTGTTTCAAAGCCCATCGGTCTTCCCTATGTATGTATAAGAAATAACCGTCAAAGTCCAACATTCCTACGGAGCGCTAAAGACGCTCCATAAAAATGGCCACCTACTTGGGACGTCATTTGTGGGTTGGGTACCAATATTTGTATGGAGACAATAAGTAATTTTTCCATTTTCACCGTGAAAAAGTGCATTTCATGGTTGTAATAATTGTAATAAAATTATTGTTAAGGTAAATTATGAGGAATCTGAAAACAAATTCAGAATTATAAAATTTGCGTACCTTTGAAGTCACATATTTAAAAAAAAAAGTTTTTGTGTCATCACTTTTTGAGCTAATTTTATTCATATAACTACATTGTTGTATAATTCAACATCAATTATCACCCCTGTTGAATAATTTATCTGCGACAAATTGAATATGTCCGCGTCATTAATAAAATTCGGCGCACAGCGAGTGTTCGCTTCGGGACTGAAATGAATCCTGGACACGTGTAGATTTAATTATCCAGCCTCGGCTCACACTATCTTAACCAGGTAGTTACTTTTTCATTCAATTGATGACGCGCTTGCGCAGCTGTCTAATGAGCCGGCGGTCCTGGGTTCGAATCCCGGCGAGGGCAAATGTTTGTATGATGAAATCGAATATTTTGTTCTTGGGTCATGGAAGTTATTTTTGTATTTATAAGTATGTAGGTATGACGTTGTCCAGTGTCCATAAGACAAGCTTACTAGAGCTTACTGTGGGACTAGATCGATTTGTGTGAGGTTGTCCGATATTTAGAGAAACCGCCATCGAAACAGTAGGTACGTCTGTTTCAGGTGCCGTGGCGTGAAACCGGTTTAATAAGTATTAATTATGTGTACATACCGCGAGAGTGACAAGAAACATTTTCATAATACAAGAAACATTTTCATATTACAAGAAACCTTTTTTATTATTTTTTAATAAAGCAGTAACGTCTGCTAACGTAAACCAAAATGTTTACAATGAAGCGAAAAAATGAAATTTTTTTATGATTCGGACAGGATTCGAACCTGCGTTTCCAACGGCTTTCCGGGCCAACACGGGCGTCCTACCAACTAGACCACGAACCAGATGTCGAAAGTCAGATGTTGAAAGATTAAATGGCTCTGACATCATCTGTCATCATACAATTTTTTTTCAATTTTTCGCTCTATTGTAAACATTTTAACCTTTTTTATGTTACAAGAAACATTTTCCTGTTACAAGAAACGCACATCCTAGGGGATGCCTAAAACGCATAAGCATTTTAACACACGACGCAGAGGACGCTCCAGTAGCGTAGAATTATGGAATCAAATATTTGATGTGATTGACGTAACGATGTGATAGCTCAGTTGGGAGAGCACTACGAAACGTAGTGACTCAGGTTCGAATCCTACTTACATTCTTTTATAATTTACCTTTGTGTCAATATTTATACCTACGAGTACCTTTTTCGCTCATATCATAATAACAATAAGGGTACCAATGATATGAATAAGAAGGAAATAAACAACAAGATGACAATAGATATAGAGAAGAATGAAGGAAGAAAACATGCTGCGCCTACCAAATAAATGGTATACGGGAAGGGAATAATGATGATACCCTAGATAGCAAAAACTAAACACGTGTGGATCCACATTTAACGTGGCTAAAGAAGGTTCGGCAGTTTCAAACCATGCTAACAATCAACAATGAAAGCTGTAATAGCATACAATTTATAAGAAAATTTACAATTCGTCCTACATGAACATTTTAAAATAGGTCTTCAAATTGACCCAAGTGATCGTGATAGCACTGAAGATGCAACAAAATTTATTGGCGATCGATTAAAATTACTCATAGTTAGATCACGATGGGGGCAACATTCACACTTGTCTCCCATTAATTGCTCGAAAGCTCGAAATATCGTCACCTGATTAAAACATAATGCTCTACCTAATTGCAAATACGACCTTACATCCGCATACTAAAGGATCTATTTTCAAATTACATTGCACTGATAGAAAATCAATCGACTTATGAGGACCGCATTCAAAACAACTTCTTTTTCCGCAACCCAACATAAAAATTGAATCCTCAATTTCACCCAGCAAAGTTCACTTTAAGAACGCAGTTGCAAGGAAATAAGACATTTTGAAACGTTCTCATATGAATAAGATATTCTCAAACTTTACTTCGAAGCAAGTTCAGACTTCTAATCGTTGGCGTTCTAAAACCAAAATGGCGTAATGTCACACCATATAATTCCCGTATCAGCCTTTCCGTTAGGCACGAATGGCACGATTCACTCAATTGATATTACGCGATAAAGACTCCCGGGCCTATTGCCTTCTAATTGCGTGACGGGGAGGCCCCCGGGGGCGTCAACCCTCCGTACGGGAGTTGTAATTCCTGTTTGACTTGCTACTGATTGAGTCGCCTGGACTTTCAATGACATTGTATATAGACGATGCTCACCGTAGGCTCCTGAGATCGAATCGAATCCAATAAATATTTGATTAGTTCCAAAATTTTATATAATATTATATGTATATCTAGTCTTGCCTATTCCCATTGCATAAGGTGTTGGGCTGCCTTCGTCTCCATATCTTTTAGCATTGTACTGGTCCGAGCAGCAGGGGCCTTCCTCGGCCTCTTTTCCCTTCGGCAATGTTTAATAATCTCTTGGTCATTTACTCCTCATCTCTACTCATTCGCATCGGCTGTCCCGCATCTTATCCTGTATACAAGCCACTTCAAAAGTTCCACGGATGTAATCATTCCTGCCTTTATCTAGCATTGTTTATACGCCAGCCCTCTAGCATTCGCATTTCTGTGCAGTGGGTTTTGTGCTCCTCCTGTTTACGCATCGGCCAGCATTTTGTTTCGGTTGGCAAACAAGCATGTGCCTCATGTTAAGCATTTACCACCGCCTATGGACGCTTGCGACGCCAGGAGCATCACACGCGCGCTGCCGACCCTTTCAGAACCTATTTACTCCCCTTTTGAAGAACCGCATACTGTAGCCCCCGGGGAAAACCTCGGCAGGGAGCTCATTCCACATGCGGAGCGTTCGCGGTAGGAAATTCCTCTGGAACCGCGCAGTTCTCGACCATTTCCACTCGACCATGGCTCCAGTGTGTGAGGAACACCCCGCCGATGGCGAACAGCACTCTGCCGTACAGTAGCGCGGATTTTTTAATGGTATAGCATTCTTTGCCGTGATCTCCATTTTTGCCAGCCAAGCTTGATACTGCATTCAACGACTTCTTTGGTGTTTGCTTCATCTATCTAAGATATTTCAGGTGTCTGCCCACTTGTGTCCTAATTATCCGGCGCGCGTTCATGCCTATTCATTGTAAAAACGCAACCACCAAACACAATTTCGGAGAAAGAACTTTCTGTAGTACTTCATTCTGTGTTCTCTAACATTTGTCACAACTGTGAGGCCTGTCAATGTCAAATAAGAGGAATCTTCGATCTGTATCATTTTCCTGAGTAGGTCTCTTGTTTATAGCAAATGTGAGAGCTGTCACGGGGTGACAAACGACGCTTGGGGCGACGGCTGTGAACAGTGGCTTTCGATTTTCGAATACGGATATTCCTATTTGTGAGGTGTGTACATCAATTTTGACTGGAATGCAAGGAAAACATTTTTTTAAAGAAATCCTTGCTGGCACCAGGGCGCAGCAGGCACAACCGTAAAACATACATTATACAAAACCTTTTTTGAAATGTTAGCAGTCCACATCAAAAAAGTAAGCAACAAATTAAGAAATATTAAAATTCATACCGTAACGGAGTCGTAAAAGGGTCGATTGCAAAAAAATTGTACATAGGTAGTACCCATACATTTTGTACGACTAACTTTCGTCACACAAAGGAAGCGATCGTGATTTTTTGTTAACAAAGCTTTTAACTGTGTACATTTTTTTGCAATCGACCCAAAAGTCGAATATCGCTCGACACGTTTTGAATCGGTTGGCGATTCATCATCAGGAGAGCCGATATTCGACTTCCTACGGCGTGAGTTAATCACGTTTCGTACGTAATTAACGGAAGAGGGAGAGGAAAACCGAGGGGTGTTACTCGTATAAGTTTAACACGTGTATCTCTGTATTTGTGTATCTGTGTGTCTGTCTTTGACATCGTAGCTCCTAAACGGGTAGACCAATTTTAGTGTTTTTTTTTTCAATCGTAAGATTTGTCCGTCGAGATGGGTCTTAGCTATGTTTGGTGAAAATAGGAGCAGTTGTTTCCAAGATTCAGCTTTAATTTGAACAAGTGACAAGAATTCAGCCCATAGTGAGGCTAAGAATTCCAAATTTAGCATTTTCTATATCACTTTTTGAATGAGGGTCTCATGATGACTAGCTGCTTGTGTCGGGGGTGTGAAATTTTAAAGGTTATTTAACCAAGTGAAAGAGAGAGTGAGCACTATCTGATATCAGGAGACCAAAAGACTATCAAGGAATATAGGGAAGAGAAGAGATAAGAGCGAAGCCCATCGTGTGTATTTTCAGAAAATTATAATTTGGGTCTCATACTCAATACTCAATAATTTATTGCAACATCACAAAAGTAGGTACAGATGTTAACTTAAAGCTACAGATCATTGTGAACCCTGTTGGGCACTGCAATGTTAGGGAGAGGAGGACTTACTAACTGTTTACAATTTATCTTCTAAGTACTCATTTAGCGTGTAGGCTTTAGTTAATAGTAGCTGCTTTAGTTTAATTATATACTTTTTATCGTCTTCTTCTTCTTTTATAGAGTCAGGTAAATTATTATAAGTCTTAATTGACATTATTAATGCACCTGAGGATAGCAGTTTCAGTTTAGCGGGTGGTGGAACGAGCCTATTCCTATGACGGATAGATCGTGATGAGGTCTCTTCAAGGTAAGAGTGAATAGGCTATTACTGAACCGGCGAGCTACATCCTCGACCCCGTATTCTCTTACTATCAGGTGATACTGCGGACTATGTCAGTTTGTGTATAAAAAAAGCTCTTAAAATATGAACGAATGAATTCAACAAACCGTAAGGAAATCAATCCATCCTTTTACGAATAATCGAGGAACCCAATTTCAATCGAATGAGGTTCGAGTCCTAATTTTTTTCAACGGCAATTATTTACCGATTTTGTTAAGCGAAAATCGTTTCGTGTTTTATTTCCATTAAACGATACATTTGTAAGTAATCGTAATTAAGTCACATGCTCGGATTCCAATACGGTGAGACATGATTACATCGTAATATTAAGCTTTTATTTAATTTATTTTCCCTTTGATCGACATTTATACTGGCAAGCGTTTTTAGTGTTTCAATTTCAATATAATGAATAAAGTAAATAAAACGTTCAGAAATAGTAGTTTATGTGACTGTACATAATGAAGGGTATTACAGGAGTATGGGTTTATGAAACGAGCCAAAGGTAAGTTTCATAATAACATCACACGAGTGTTTAATGCCTAATGTACAGTTACATACACTACTTTATCTACCCACATATTATAAGCCTCCATGATGCATTCAGGAGCCGCACGTTATGCATTATGACAAATTTTACCCGGTAATGGCGCTAATAAAGTTTTATGGCAACTCTCATTAGTTTTTTTTTTAATTCAGAGACAAACTAGAGTCGGCCTTAACTATCATATCGTTCCATATCTTACTTACGTGCGACATTTGTCAAATTTGATTGCAAATTGACAATTCATTTAGAACTAATCGTCATCTCGACTGAAATTAGAATAGAGGTAAATAATAACATTTTTACAGATAAGAAATTTGTTCTAACAAAACAGTGTATTTTTATGGTGGTCATAATGTGCGGTTCTTGAACGCATCATAGAGGGTTTATGATATTTGGATAGATAAATACTATTAGGTTGTAGTCATGAAAATATTGATGTGAATTTTCACGATTTCGGTCTCGCAAAAGAAGACCTTTTGCGAAAATGTTAAAATATAATATAATAATAGTTTTATGAAACATGTCATGTCTCATTCTTTTTTTTATTATACACCAAAATTTCCATATTAAACCAATGATACAAAGATCAAAGCACAAAAAAATGGATAGTGCGTCTCTGGTCAAACGGTTAAGACGTTGGACCGGTAATCCAAAGATACCGGGTTCGAGTCCCGGTGTGGAGCACGTATGAGCGCAATATAATTATTCTTTGCGTGTCGATCTTTGTATCTATGCCGGGCGAACAAACTAAATGGGTCAGTACGGAGATGTCAGAAATTATAAGAGATAGGAAAATCTGTTCTGTAGGAACCATAGAGTCGATTTAAGATTTAATAAAAACTGTTTTTTTTTTATAAATCTTATACTACTATTCTTCACGGCCGCTTTCGGCCACGACGACTGCTGTTAACTCCGATTTTGCCGCTGGTGAGAACATGTGAGTACACCATTGACATAATTATATAATTCTGCCACAGGTGGTCGGGCTTTTACATGGCCACGTTTAGAGTCCAGTTCAATGTGCCGTTGGTTCTCAAATAAAATGAAATATAAATCTTATACATAATCCATAACCCGGTCAAAATAGCTGTACCGAATGTTACATACGACATCCGATTACTTACAGAAATTTAACGAGGTTCAATTGCCAGTTATGTATGAGATTAACAAAAAAAATTGAATACAGTTTCTATTACACCTAAAACCGTCGCCATGGTTCCCAAGAACAGATTTCCCTATCTCTTATCGTTTTCGTTTTCTCCCTACTGACCCATTTGGATTGATCATCCTGTGTAGAAATTAAATTCCGATAGCACAGTTTTTACGTTATCGTTACAGCGTAAATAATTAATTGTTGAAATTGTGGTTTAACCACATAGTCCATTACGCTAGTTTAACCTCAACTTTAATATTTCAAAAGCCTTGTGCGAGCCTAAATTTATTTTCACCAACTGCTCAATTATCAATGGCTTATTTCGGTGTACAATATGGGTAAACAGACCCCAATTTGTCGTTGCCAGTAAAATAAATTCGTACCACTAAAAATTGGCAATATTTTGTGGCCTGAAAAACAACCTGTTGTCGGGGATAGTGCAATACCCCTTCTTAACCGTGGTACGGTTGTGTAGTCCGGCCAGCCGGACTGTGGACAATTTCTTTTTTCCGTGATACAGTTAACCGCTCTGAGGAAAAAAAAATTTTTTCAGCTGTCCGGTCATCCGGACCATGGAAAATATTACCCACTTGTAATAAATGCAGAATAAATACGTAGGTAAAATAAATAGATGAGATTGAACTTAAAAAAAATAACTTGATATATCGTCGGGGATAGTGCAATACCGCGTAAGTAACAAGTGTAGATACGAATCAATATTCAAACAAATGCTAAGCATTTTATTGAAATGAGAACTTTATCGACAGCTGTTATTTACGCGGTATTGCACTATCCCCGACGATATGCCAGCTCTGGTGTCACCGACAAATAAGGTCCTATACACTATACACTACACTGGTAGTAAGGTATCTTAGTGTTATAGACTGGGAGGTGCCCGCATTTTCGTACGCGTATATTTTTCTTATTTTACCAGAGTCAGGCAAAAAGTAACTTATAACTATTTTTGGATGTCCAGCTATCCCCGTGCCAAAATTGGTTAAAATCCATCCAGCCGTTTCAGCGTGATGAGGGGACAAAGAAAATTATGAAAACAGATGGCGCCAGGCTGGCGTGGCGCCGCGCGCCCATACAAAACAAATGACGATCCTGCATCACGCTATTAAGATTTTTCCTGAAATCATGACCCCTCCCCATAGAAAACTGATTTTATATATAAATCTAAAATTTTATAATAGTATATGGAGTATAGATTAAGATTATAAATAATAAAATAACCTAAACTAAAAAAATTATACAACCCCGACGCAAGTAGCTAGGTATTATGATGAGACCCTGAACTGATGAAAACAACAAAATTTGGAATTCCTAGCTTCAAAATGGGTCGAGATCCAGTCACTTGTTCCACTAAAATCTGAATATCTTGGAAACGAAGAGCTCCGATATTCATTAAACAAAGCTAAGTGTACGTATAAAGAATATGTTGCATAAAGATCTTAATGTAATACAGCGGAAATAAATAATACTAAGGACCCTAAATCCGGCCTATTTTAGACTTCATTTCCTCAAAAACTGCATGCTTATCGTATCGATGTCAGAGTTTTAATCTAACGCTTAAAATGATGTCACAATTTCTGCAAAACTGCATGCGACTAAAATAAGGTTTATAAAACACTATGCTAAGTAGGGCAGTTGAAATTTCCTTACAGATAATTGTTAGAAAAAACAGTTATCTGCAGATAATCTCGGAGATAACTGGCTATATCCGAGGAACGGATTATCCTCACAGAAAACTGATTTTTAACGGCCTAGTCACACAGCATTAACTATAATAATAAAGAAATCGCAGTAAGGAACCTTAGACTTGGTATGACTTTGTCTAGATTTCATTACTTTTTAGAGATAAACAAGCAGCTCCATCGAGACTTGGCTAGTTTTTTACAGAATGTTTTTGGTGGGATAACGTTTACATAAATAAATAAATAACATACTTAGTACTCTCCGGACTTTTCGTAGCACATACATATATTGAATGTTACTTGTAATTTGTTTGTATTTATTTCCTGTTGAGGTGTGCAATAAAGAATATTCTATTCTATTATATTATATAGTGAGACAGCTATAGAACCGACATTTAATTAAATTGTTAAGTTAATTCTTGTTGCGGATATAGTTTGTGACTAGCATGCATTATTTTTAAATTAGAGCACAAATATTCGAGTTCATCACACAAGTATTTGCCCTGGCCGGGATTCGAACCCAGGAGCGCCGGCTCAGGGCAAGTGCTTACGTAAAAATAGAATAAAATACATACTATTTACCATTACATCGTAAAAAACTAAGAAAAGCCTAAAAGAACACGTTTGATATCGGCTTTATGTTTTTTTTTTCCTATAGAGGCTATTTACTAATATTGCATATTGTGCGAAAATTCTCAACGACATTTTACGATTAGAAAGATACAGCCCTGTGACAAAAGGACCAACAGTCAGACAGCCAAGGTTTAGTAATAGGCCCCGTTAACACCCTTTGCTTACGGAACCCTAAAAAGCATCTCGTCTTATATTCTAAGCACAGATTACAATAGTTTCTAACATCTTTTCACCTTCCACGTTCCACACAAGCAGTTTGATATTAAAATGATTTATATACCACTTAAACTGTTGCCAACTTGAATTTTAATATGAAAACTGCTACCGTCTATTGAAAGCTTTTTAAAAGTCGCTTAAATTGTTGTTGGCACTTGCAAAGTAGAAAATAATTGCAAAAATTTAAAGGGATTTGCTTGTAGATTTACAGCTTTTGAAGTGAGGCTAAACAGATTGGAACTGAACGAGGAACTAAGGTCAGTCGAGGTAAGTGCGTTGGCGGGAAATGTGCATCTACTTTACCATCGAAATATCGAAAAGTACAATAACCTTACCATGAGTTAACGTGACCGTGACCGTACTTGCTAGACTGCGTAAATGTTTTATATGGAGGATTGTAGTTCTACAATGTAACTAGGAGCGTGCTGGTGTGGGACGCAACATGCGTCGATACCCTAGCACCGTCACACCTTCCACGGACCTCGATCCGGCCTGCGGGGCGGCGGAGACGGCTGAAAACCGCAAAATACCAGGGTCTCGGCTCTTAGTACCACTTCACCGCATTTGGTGTCGAGACCCTGGGCCCGTGGGGTCCAAGCGCTAGAATTCTTTTTAAAGAGCTTGCGAAACGGCTCGTCGACACCACTGGTGACCAAAGGGCTGGCAGCTTCCTCGCTCAGCGTCTTATTATAGCAATACAGCGAGGTACAATGCCACGGGGGCCATTTTTAGACTTAGTTTAGATTTAGTTTTAGATTCAGATAGACTTATTTTAATTGGTTATTGTTTATTTTGTTCCGTTATATTATTCCTCCAAATAAACTATATACGAGCGCTGTACAATTCTCCATAGAATACGGTCGCTGTAAACTACATGGTAAGGGTTCAGTACTCTTAACATGAGTTAGTGACCGTAATCGTACTCGATAGCGACTGAGTAAATTATTTGTGTGGAGAATAGTACCACGCAACTATAGTTGGTAAAAGTAACATAGTTAGGCTGCGTTTCCACCAGAGATGTGCGAGAATGCGAAGCGAGGAATGTGTTTTTGTTAACCAATTGAATAACTTCATTTACTTATCCTCGCTCAGCGCAACGATTCTATTGGGTAACAAAAACACATCCCTCGCCCTCGCTATGCATCCTCGCACTGGTGGAAGCCCAGCCTTAGCAGTATAAAATATATACTATTCGATATTTCGCTATGGCAACCGCACTTGTCCCGCAGGCGCACTTGTTCTGACTTATCTTGCAAGACGCTAAGAGGCCTTATACATTTTAAAATGTATTTTTCTTATACATATTATGAATATATATTTATAATTACAACCAAGTTTTTGAAGTGAATAATATTTACGTTTCCCAAAATAGCTATTTCATGCTATCATTGCGTGCAATCGAAAATTAGTAGAAAAACCAGTTTTCTGTGTGAATTTTGACAATTTCGGGTAGTTTTTGAAACAAAAATTATCAATGAAAAATATAAAGTGTAGGTTTCAAATATATACCAATAAATTGCAATAGCCTTGTTCTATGTAGTAACATTGATAATTTGTTAAGAAACATGTTTGGTCATAGAAAAAAATATCTAAAATAATCAGCATTTTTGAACAGATAAGTAGCCTTAAGTAGATATACTACTATACATTGTATATCAAACGAATTTATAAGAAGCTCGTAGCTGAACTAAGAGGGTTTTCATGTTTCATTATTGTACATGAACAACCTTCTGTAAATACCCAGTTTGTTGAATTATATTTGTGTTATGAACCACTAAAGGAGATTCATAAATACATACCAACTAGCTTTTACATACATGAGTCATTTTCAAACATGTACATATTTAAAGGCTTAATAAAAACAAAATTACGATCGCTTTTTTTGTGTTACGAAAGTTACTCATACAAAAGATATGGGTAACTATCGTTACACAAAGGAATCAATTAAGTTTTGTTTTAATTAAAGCCCTTAACTATGTACATGTATTTTAAAAATGACTCACGATGTAACGGAACTGCTCTAGTGGGCCAATGGTTTTATGACGTGAGGCGCCATCTAGTGATTTATTGGGAGTCTATTGTAAGGAGTCGGCGTCTGCGCTGCCTTGCCTTACAGCGCCATCTCGTAGTTCATTGATGAATTGGGTATTGATGGGGTTGCTGGAGCGTGGATTAAGTTTGGATCTTTCGGGCTAGAGGGCGTTGTGATAAACAAGCATAAAACAGGATTGTGTTTATTAAATATTTTAATATAATTAAAAGGCCGCATGCTGTATTGGTCTCGACGCTAGTAGTTAATTGTGCTGGAAAGCTCAGTTGTTGTAGGATTGCATGCCGGGGTCCTGGGAGTGATGGTTGCATGGACTGAAACGGGAAAAGAATTAAAATTAATTAAGTTGTCATCGATGACTTCGGATGCTAGCGAGTTGGATTATATCTTTTGTTGTTGCAACTATATTACAGTCTCACTGTAGGTTGTTCACTAATATATTTATATACTTATATATATTTGTACCAGAAAATGAATGATATTTGGGAGATCAATAGAAGTTACCGAAGAAGTCGCTACAACTAGGAAAATTATAATTAATTATTGATTTGTTAAGAATTCATGAATGCATGGTTGTATATCAATGGTGTTATACTAAATAAATAAGTATATACCATGGAAGGTCACAATGCTATGTTGGGAAGTATCTCTTGATTAATATTTTATTATCAGGAACGGTTATATATTATAAGAACTGGTGTCAACTTATGAGAAATTGAACGATGATGGTATGTGAAATGGATTTATAAGGAACAAGAAGTAATGTACTTACATTTCAATGTCCTTGGGAGATGAAATGGCCGGGACACTGCTTCTCTCTCATGCATGTTTTTGATAGGTAATGTCTTGCATGTTTTCCACTATTTGTGTGATGTGAAACTGGGAAGGTTTAGGCTAAGTGAAATGCCTTCTTCGTCTATAATTATGAGTACACTGTTGTATAAATTATTTCCTGTTCACAATCACTTAGCAAGAGGAGTTGCACTTGACCAGGAGAGGTTATTATTTATACATTTGATTTGCGTATGCTTGAATACATAACTTGAATAGATATTTGCGTTGGGTAGTAGGTTGAAGAACACTATTTATGTTTTAAAACTACAATTATTATGTTAATGTGGTCTTGTCAGGTGATGGAAGATGTCAGTGACGTTTTGGGAAAAATTGCGTTTAAGACACGTTCTTATTATCTTACAAGGATTGGGAACTTTTAAAATGTACGAATTTTAAAGGCAACTATTTTGGGATTAATAATTAATCTATAGTAATAAAGATAAATTTAAATTTGGGTTAATTTACCGCCAATATCATTGGCTACAGTAGCGATCAACGGCGAGTAGCAGAACTAAAGTATATCTACCTATAAGTCTATAGATATCTTTTATTTGTGGGAGTTGTATATAATATCAACCAATGAGGAACCTGGAATTCATTGAAACATAACACACATGTACACCAAAATAGTTCCGCTATCCGACGCAGTGGCGCTTATTGGAAGATTTTGCTTGATTTTTATCGAGAAAGTTCTGAAGGTTGTAGCTCGGTGAAAACGAAGGATATATAAGGAGATGTACGGAAGGCCGGGGAGTTCAGTCTGGATCAAGCGTGCGCGACGGCGAAGCTCTGCTCGAGCGATTACTGGTGAGTTGATGGGTGACACGTTGGCTCAAATAGTTTGGTGAAGTCAGCTGTTCGGGGAAAACAGCTGACATGAGAGTTTTTTTAAAATGTTCCGTAATTGTAAGGCGCGACCCCTAGGTAATATAAATAATTTCTATTCGTACAAATAAAAGTAATTCGTGGCATTATCAGTGCGTATTTGGTGAGTGTTTATGATAGGATACAGTGATGTGTGGTTCTGTGTGATGGTAGTGAAGTGGCCTTGTTTGGATTGTTTGCTTGCAATAATTCTTATTGCAAGAGGGGTAAGCTTTATTGACTTTTAATGGTTAGAATTTTAGGAAAGTGTCCATTCCGCCCAGATTGCTGTTCCCTTTTTCATTTTGGTATTTATATTATTGCCATTGAGAATCTAAGCATATGAGTAATCAGTGCTCTTACAATAAGTATTCCTGATACTGACTCAGACTAAGATTTCAGGGTAAAGTTATGTAAATCACTCTGTTTCAATTTTGCCCTACTATAGCATGACATGTTGATAATTTGTGTTATAAAAATTGTTAAAATAAACTATGTCTGTCAAAAGCCTGGTTAATAATTTCACCTACTACACATCTTACCTACTGACTGAACACGTCTGACACATATATATTGATATTGGTATTGGTATTGGTACACAGATTTGTCTCTGTTTAAAAATAGCTACAGAGGCAGGCCTGTCTTGAAGGTATCAGGTATGTGGTACACTCTCTCCTTCGAAGCAATGTCAATGAACAGAGTGATTCGACTTGGTGAAATATACTACCTTGGTAGTCGGTTGGTTGTCTGTTCCAGATTGACATTAGAGGCTCAGCTGTTATGGCGACTGGTTTGCAAAGACCTTTGCGTCATACATAGTAACAGGTTCGAAGCGTATTGCTGGTCGAAGGAGTCCTCTATAGAGCAATTCCGGAGATTGGCCATAAGCTTTCATCTCTGGTAGGCTCGGGCTGTGCACTGCTGTGGCTAAAACCATCTACTAAGGACTTGGAGTTTTCTCTGACGAGGGAGATGGTTGGTGTCTATCGACCTTGCAGAGACCCTTTGTCAATCGACTATAAGTCTTAATTCGGGGCGACAATAAAACCCATATACGATCCAAGTTGAATGTGAATTATTAGAAGTGCTGATGGGAAGAGTTTGGTATGGGTAAAGGTTTTACAAGGTAAAAGGTTTTATAAGGTAAAATATCCTTCCTTTCCCTCTGACTGTCCTGGCACAATTTTCATATTTTTTATCATAAAGAAACGGCTGGTTCCATTGTTATATCAAATTATTATCATCACTCAACCATGTTGTGTTAATCCATTGCTATGGTCTGGTATTACTTATGTGTCATTTCTCTGTTGTAATTCTCTTATGAGATGGATGATCTGTCTATATACCTAATAATAGCTGAAACAGACACTATCAGTATTTTCATACTGCATTTACAAGCGACCATTATGGCAGAATATATTTATTTGGTTTATTAGCCTTATATTGACATAACTTGGTGGCGAGATATTAACATGAGGATATGGCTGAGTCCATCTCCTGTTTTACTTATCCAACTCAGCTGCCTGGTTGTGTAATTTACTGCTTTGGTCTTGTACTCCTTTTAGTGTCTATGTATCAGTTGCATGTCTCCTGGGACAGATTATCTATCTATACATTTAATAACTGAAAGAGACACTAGCAATGTTTTTATATTGCATTAACATATGACCATTATGGCAGAATATATTTATTTGGTTTATTAGCCATTATATTGACATGACTGGGTGGTGAGGAATCTCTATCAATAACTTATAATGGAATTAGCTGTTTTGTTGTAGCATTCCAAATATGTGTCTTCCCTTAATCCTTTCAAGGACGGATTTATTTGTTGGACGAATCTGACTTTGGACAGCGGGGTGGGGCTGTCCTTTCCTAAACAAAAAACCCCTTTAGTTATATATTTATGTATTATATCGAACACTAAACAGCCACACACTATCCACATTCCTACTGGGTCATTTGGAAAAATGTTAGAACAGAGACATTGCATCATATAAATAAATATTTCAACCTTTATTTATTATTTGTTTATTAATTAAATAACTAACACTACTTCTCGTCCAAGATGTATATTTAGATTCATTAACCTTCATTATTGCTTCTGCTAATAATTATTAAATAATATTGACTTGTCCTAAATAAACTGCTAATGTCGTCTGATTTGTATCCTTACCGCAGAGAATCTGGTTATTATAACACACAACTGGATCCTTTAACCCACTAGACATGATCACAATCTATTATTAATTAAGGCCAAAACATAATCTAATTACTATATCAATTACTGAATTCTGGTATGGAATCCGGTAAGGTGACTGACCCTTGCTCCTTTAGCTCCTTCCAGTTGAAGTCTTTACAATTGATGCCAAGGCCGTTCCCAGGATCTATATACCTATTTAATGCCACATACGGCACAATTGGTTCTGTGAATGGAACTGTGGTTTCAAAAGGATTACATTTCAGACGATTGAGATTTTATTATGGGACATTAGTTGTTTAATATAAGCCATGAACACATTTATTCCACATATTACACTTGCACACACACATAACAAAAAACAAATACAACACTATAATTGACTTTCAAAATCCATGCTTGTATATTAGTCAGAAATAAATTATTCCATGAAGATTGTCTTTCACTCCCATCCAATTTGGCAAAATAGGGCTTTGCAGGTACCTAAAAAGAAGAAATGAAATGTTAATATAGCCAGAAACCAGTAAAAGAAGAAGAAGAAACACAATTGGGAAAAAAAAAGCAATCATGCTACCTCAGCCAATTTCGCCGAGCGTGAAGCTGCATGTGTGCGTCAGAATGTTTGGTTGACTATTGAATTCAGCATTGATTGCTTACGTAAAAATTGCTACCTATTTGCTAGTATTTGCTACCATTTACCAAATAATTGCTACCTCAGTATAATAAAAGATATCACATATTTTTTTTGACCAGTCATTCTGACGTCAGGATGTTTGGACATAGTTCATATTTCGCGAAGGACGCACAATTTTCATGTTATTTACTAACCAAAATTTGCTACCTAATTGCTACCTACGTTTAGCTTAAAATCAATTCTGTAGCGTTACAGATCAAAAAGTTTCGCGTATAATTATTTTTTGGACTACTTACAACATGAACGCCTGTGCGTATCAGCAGAGCAATCCAAATCTGTGGTGTATTGTATTTTTGTTTATGTCAGGCGCTCCTTTTTCTATAGAGTTTTGTGGATCCGTGTCGTAGTTAATTAATAAAAATATAAAACGGAATCAATATATTAATCCATACTAATATTATAAATGCGAAAGTGTGTCTGTCTGTCTGTCTGTCTGTCTGTTACCTCTTCACGCTTAAACCGCTGAACCGATTTAGATGAAATTTGGTATATAGATAGTTTCAGTCCCGGGGAAGGACATAGGATACTTTTCATCCCGAATAAATGTAGTGTTCCCGTGGGATGAGCGGGTAACACCGCGGGGCACAGCTAGTGATTTATAGAATGAGTACGGGCTTTTATTAATATAGGTAAAATATGAGCTAGTCTCCAGTAGATATGAGCGCCGATGGTTAATTCCGCGGCGGCGGCGGCGTGATGGGCAAAATTGCGCAGCGGCGGCGGCGTCACAGCGGCGTGACCGTGAGTATCTTTTTTTCACGTTAACGTAGAAGTTTGATTTTTGCGCAGCTTCAAGGGACCGTAGACTTTAGTATATGGTTTAAATTTCATGCCTCTTTACCTATCCTAAAATAATATAAATAACAAATGTTTTTTTATTAATAATTTAAGTTAATAAGTCGGCAACGTATAATATTTAAGAAATAATAATTGCATTAATTGCACTTTGCCAGTTAAATTTATAAGCAGTTAGAAATCATTTGTTCGGTAAAATAATTATGAGTGGTGTTTCGTGGAAAGATTTTTCATTGGCATTATGTAAATGCCTTTTATTCAGCTTTTATTTTCGTTTTGTAAACATCAATAGCAATCGAACTTGACGCCATTATTTACAACGCGGGTCAAAAAAAATAACACAAGTTCACAACTTCACACGGCAAAATACTTGTGTGCGTGTGGATTGAGTGAGCACCCTTCAAAAATGAAAAAAAAAATGTGCTGATCATGGGTCTATATCTGTTGGTCTAAAATTTTTTGCCCGATATTTTTTTGGGCACATATTTTTTGGCCTTATAATCTTTGGTCGATTGTTTTCTATGTCGAAAATTGTTTGGTCGAAATTGTTATGTATACATATATTGTTTTGGCCGAAAATTGTTTAGTATAACATTTGTATGGAATAACATTGTTTGGTCGAATGTATTTTAGGCATAAAATTGGTATTCCGAATATTGGTGTCACTAATAATCCCTATGTTTGTCAGGAACGCAGTTCTAACCTA
The DNA here is from genome assembly GCA_947623375.1 of Apotomis capreana. NCBI lineage: Eukaryota > Metazoa > Arthropoda > Insecta > Lepidoptera > Tortricidae > Apotomis > Apotomis capreana. Next base: position 60,476,466 of record OX392498.1, on the reverse strand, counting down.
ACCTACTGTTCTGGGAGCGCCTTATTTTTATTAGGGACGCAGTTCTAACCTAACCTACTGTTATGGATGAGCCTTATTTTTGTTGAGGACGCAGTTCTAACCTAACCTACTGTTCTGGGAGCGCCTTATTTTTGTTGGGGACGCAGTTCTAACCTAACCTAACCTCGCTTTAGCATATGGGTTTTAGGAGGTTTTATGTTAGGCTAAAGAATAATTATAGCTTACAATATTATACTTTGTCATAAAAAAAATATACTTAATAATTTTAGGTCAAACATGTTTTAGGACAAAAAATATGTATGCAAAAAAATCTCACTGAAGTTTACTTGCTTAATAAATAAATTCGTTATCTTCAAATTCATAATTGATTTCATTTTTAGTGGAATTAAACCCCTAGGTCAAGTCACACCGACTATGGTAGCACTATTATGGCTATAGCCACACATGTACCTAATACATTATGCTCCTTGCTAAGATTTTTAGGGTTCCGTACCCAAAGGGTAAAAACGGGACCCTATTACTGAGACTTCGCTGTCCGTCCGTCCGTCCGTCCGTCCGTCCGTCTGTCACCAGGCTGTATCTCAAGAACGGTGATAGCTAGACAGTTGAAATTTTCACAGATGATGTATTTCTATTGCCGCTATAACAACAAATACTAAAAATAGCATAAAATAAATATTTAGGGGGGGCTCCCATACAACAAAGGGATTGGTTGCGTTAACTTTGCACCTCACTTGTATGGAGCGCTATACATACCAGGTGCAAACTTAACCACTTAAGGATGGAGTGTTTGTACGGAACCCTCGGTGCGCGAGTCCGACTCGCACTTGACCGGTTTTTTTGGTTGGTTATCTATTTAAGAGTTAGTAGTGATGTTGTATTGTTTGAATTATTTATTATTTTATACACCACAGATTTTGATTGCTCTGCTGATACGCACAGGCGTTCATGTTGTAAGTAGTCCAAAAAATAATTATACGCGAAACTTTTTGATCTGTAACGCTGCAGAGTTGATTTTAAGTAAAATGTAGGTAGCAATTAGGTAGCAAATTTTGGTTAGTAAATAACATGAAAATTGTGCGTCCTTCGCGAAATATGAACTTTGTCCAAACATCCTGACGTCAGAATGACTGGTCAAAAAAAAATGTGATATCATTTATTATACTGAGGTAGCAATTATTTGGTAAATGGTAGCAAATACTAGCAAATAGGTAGCAATTTTTAGGTAAGCAATCAATGCTGAATTCAACAGTCAACCAAACATTCTGACGCACACAAGCTGCATTGCGTGTTACTGCGTTCTGCGGCAGTCTTGTGGCCTTGAGGTGACGGTGGAGTGACTCGAGTCTGCGGGGCGTGTTGTCGTGTTGGCATGTTGTCCGCGGCCGCGGCGGTGAGAATTGAGAAGCCTCCAAATAGTCATCAGACGAACAAAAGCATAAAACGCTCCGATTGTTGTTTTTTTTTGTTGAATAATAGACGTGTTTCACTGAGTTTATTGTTCTTCAATTCTGTAATTATGGTTTTCTGGGCTGGAATTGACATTTTCTTATTATTTTCCATAATTTTGTTCAAATGAATTTCACGTTTAGGTAAATATTTAAGGTTATATTAATTTGGCATCTGTCAAATGGTAGACGTGGGTGATTTTTGGGGTTGCCACAGGAATAGTTATAGAATCCCAACAAGGTTAAATTTATTTTTAGGTCCGTTACAAACTATTTACTGTACGGTTACTAAAGAGCTATCTTATCAGTATGAAATAAAATAAGTATAGTTGGAAGATAGATACAGTGAATGATAATCATTGTGCATGTAGTTTAAGCCCCGCAATATCCTACGTTGATTTTAATGTGTACTTGGATAATTCTTCTGATCTATAAAATTCTTGCAAATATAGTTACCTATCGTAATCACATGGTAGTTAGGTTACTGTACGTAGGGAATATATATATATATTGTATATTATATAACGTGCATTAAATATTATCGACATTAATTACGGATCACTAATTAGTCCACTTATTTCCATGATACTTATTTTATTTATCTCGCTACTTGCGGTATTTTATGCTTCTATCTATGTAAATTATTATGCTATAAACTTAAATTTTAATTAATGTACTTTATATTTTAATATTTTACTTGATAATTGCTGGATTTTATGCCAGCCTGGCAACACTAGGACAAAGTCACGTTCGAATACCAGTTTCACCGTAATAGTTTGGAAATGTTTTAGTTCTGTATAATCTATTTTTGTAAACTATATTTTGTGATTGTATACTGGTTGTTTTCCATTACGATAAATAAATGAGGTGCGGTTGCGCTGTAAGCAGTGTCAATCAGGCAATAAAATAATAAATGTCAAACAGGGATAATGCTGAAGGATGAAAGAGTGTGTACGGGCGTATCGGATTACTTAGTGAAAAGGTTATGAATTTCTGGACGAAAATGTCATGAGAGTGTCAAATGATCATAAGGATTGCATTGCATGTACCTAATTTTGTTTGAATACAAGTCGGTATTCATGTAAATTCGGCTATTAAATTGTGTCTACATTACGTGAAATAAATAAGAGTAGTGTTGTGTGGTGAACAATGTACTATGAGTGTTATATATCACGTGAACTGTGTATTTTTGGTGGTTTTGTACCAAGTTCGGGTAAGTTTTGTTCTGAGGCGAACTACTTTTAAAGTTGTGAATATTAGACGTCGAGAAATGTGACTTAACCCAGCTATGCGAAATATCGTACATATCTTATATCTGATATTTATTATTGCTAAGCGTGTTTTGCCTAAATTCTGTTTACGCCTTAGTTCTTATGAAAAATGAAGTTTTGTTTTAGGCATTATAAATTCGTAATATTTATTTTAGTTATAAAGAACCTTGTCCCCTTTTAACTTTAGGTCTTATTAAGTAATTGTTTTACGTATAGATTAGGTATTAATTCTATGTGCATATATTTCAATCAAAAAAAAATATTTTAGTTATTTTTTTAAACATGATTATCATATATCAGAAGGTAGGACTAATTAACTATTGTTAAGCCTTACTGGTCTTGATAAATAGAGGTTTGGGAGCTTCTGGTTGAAATTATGTCTAATATTGGATATATCATCTGCCAGTCAGCGGTTGTAAATGATGGAGAAATAATTATTTTAATAGTAGGCTGTGTAAGTTGTCCGATTTATTATGTATTGTATTTCATTTTATATAAGATAGATTGGCATCTTATTCTTATTTTATCTTTAGGGCATATTTATTATTATAAGCCTTTCTGAATAGTCATTAACTGTGCTGCTTTTCAGCATAGGACTCCCCAAGGTTCTACAAGTCACCTTGGTTGTTTTGTTGTACCTAGGACATAATTCCATCACATCTTTAGCTCATTTTCCCTATTAGTTCTTTAAGATGTCTTGTCCAGTCCCATTTTAGTTTTGATACATTTTATTATGTTGGTTCTTATGTTACTTCTATTCTTCTTATAATTTTGTGTGAATGAAAACTTGTCTTGTAACTTAATAGTCAGAATACTTCTCTTCTCTTCATACTGTGTTGATACATTTATTTATTTAATCTTTATTGCACAAGAGAAAAACAGATCATACAAAGGGCGGAATTGATGCCATGGGCGTTCTCTACCAGTCAACCATCGGGCAGAGCGGATAAGTTGTGGGCGGTGCAGCTAACTTAAATAGGTTTTAATAGATAAATACTTAGATAAATACATTTATTTATTATATATACATAATATAAATATATATGGACTAACAATCTAAACAGATATGCTAAGATTTCTCCATACATACATTGTAGAGCTTTAGTATTTATAGATCATACTTGGTAGAATGTTAATATTAAATACTATTCTTTTAGCTTCTAAATGAATTCCACTCCAAGTGATAATCATCCTGTTATTAATTTCCTTATTGGTGATATTATTTGTCTAAGGTATGTATACTCCTCCACATCTCACTAAACTGTTATTCGGGGTAACTGGGTTTTATATGGTCTGTCAGTAGTTTTGTTCTCCTTTATTCTTAGTAACTGACCTTTTGCTTCTGAAGACTAGTTGTTTCATCATTTCCTATAATTTAATTTTGTTATTCATTTAATTATGTATAATTTACTCTAGCTTGTATTTACAAGTAGGGACATAGCAGTGCTTCTTTTGTAGACCGGGATGTTAACTTTGTGTCTCTGTGTCGTGTGTTGACAATGATAACTAGTGATTTTAATGAGTGTTGGTTAAAGTGGGTGTGTGGTGAAAGTGATCCAGGTGTTTAGTGAATTGAAGTGTCAGTTACGGTGGTATTTTACATAAATAATACAATATTCAGTGAAACCTAAGAATTATGATATTAGTGTTTAGTTAAGGGATTCAAGTAATTCTTTTGTTTTAAGTAATTCAAGAAGAAATGAAGCATATGAAGTAATGCAGGAAAGTTTTATATAGGCAAGTCCATGGGCAGCACATCCAAGGAATAGAACTGAAGCATGTTAGGGTTAAGAAACATTGCATTTCACGTAAAAATAAATAAATATCATTTTGATTTTATTCCATGTTATTCATTATAATAATAATAAAATATTAAATAAATAAATGTCGGACGGCCTCGCGCGGATCGATCTAGTCCCAAATTACTTGTAGTAATTATATTATATTAAATGTGTAGTTATATTTGTAGATTAATATGATAGTTGTAGGATGCTTATGGTTGGTAAGGAAGGTACATGGGTGGGTCGCGAGCGCCTCCTAGTATTATATATTTTTATTTTGTTGATACTAGGTGTGTGTATATAGACACTTTATCATGCGCGGAAGCAGGTCATAAGTTATAAATATGGTGAGGTAGGGTTAATAGAGTATAATTTTCTCTTAAAAGTGCTTTGATCAATCTATGATGCATGTATATATATATATATATATATTTTTTTTTTATATATTGGAGCACTTTGTGGCAGGAAGTCTTCCTGTTGTTGTTTTTCCTTTCTTCTTCTTCTTTAGTTTGTTTTACTTATTTTTCTTCTGCTCTTGGTTATACTATAATATTTTGGTTATCTTAATTTCTCCTTCTCTGTTTGCTTTAGGTTTTCTTTCTTTTTCTAGAACTTAATTTTGATAAACGCCATTAAGTTCTGCGGGGCGGATGTAACGGAACTGCTCTAGTGGGCCAATGGTTTTATGACGTGAGGCGCCATCTAGTGATTTATTGGGAGTCTATTGTAAGGAGTCGGCGTCTGCGCTGCCTTGCCTTACAGCGCCATCTCGTAGTTCATTGATGAATTGGGTATTGATGGGGTTGCTGGAGCGTGGATTAAGTTTGGATCTTTCGGGCTAGAGGGCGTTGTGATAAACAAGCATAAAACAGGATTGTGTTTATTAAATATTTTAATATAATTAAAAGGCCGCATGCTGTATTGGTCTCGACGCTAGTAGTTAATTGTGCTGGAAAGCTCAGTTGTTGTAGGATTGCATGCCGGGGTCCTGGGAGTGATGGTTGCATGGACTGAAACGGGAAAAGAATTAAAATTAATTAAGTTGTCATCGATGACTTCGGATGCTAGCGAGTTGGATTATATCTTTTGTTGTTGCAACTATATTACAGTCTCACTGTAGGTTGTTCACTAATATATTTATATACTTATATATATTTGTACCAGAAAATGAATGATATTTGGGAGATCAATAGAAGTTACCGAAGAAGTCGCTACAACTAGGAAAATTATAATTAATTATTGATTTGTTAAGAATTCATGAATGCATGGTTGTATATCAATGGTGTTATACTAAATAAATAAGTATATACCATGGAAGGTCACAATGCTATGTTGGGAAGTATCTCTTGATTAATATTTTATTATCAGGAACGGTTATATATTATAAGAACTGGTGTCAACTTATGAGAAATTGAACGATGATGGTATGTGAAATGGATTTATAAGGAACAAGAAGTAATGTACTTACATTTCAATGTCCTTGGGAGATGAAATGGCCGGGACACTGCTTCTCTCTCATGCATGTTTTTGATAGGTAATGTCTTGCATGTTTTCCACTATTTGTGTGATGTGAAACTGGGAAGGTTTAGGCTAAGTGAAATGCCTTCTTCGTCTATAATTATGAGTACACTGTTGTATAAATTATTTCCTGTTCACAATCACTTAGCAAGAGGAGTTGCACTTGACCAGGAGAGGTTATTATTTATACATTTGATTTGCGTATGCTTGAATACATAACTTGAATAGATATTTGCGTTGGGTAGTAGGTTGAAGAACACTATTTATGTTTTAAAACTACAATTATTATGTTAATGTGGTCTTGTCAGGTGATGGAAGATGTCAGTGACGTTTTGGGAAAAATTGCGTTTAAGACACGTTCTTATTATCTTACAAGGATTGGGAACTTTTAAAATGTACGAATTTTAAAGGCAACTATTTTGGGATTAATAATTAATCTATAGTAATAAAGATAAATTTAAATTTGGGTTAATTTACCGCCAATATCATTGGCTACAGTAGCGATCAACGGCGAGTAGCAGAACTAAAGTATATCTACCTATAAGTCTATAGATATCTTTTATTTGTGGGAGTTGTATATAATATCAACCAATGAGGAACCTGGAATTCATTGAAACATAACACACATGTACACCAAAATAGTTCCGCTATCCGACGCAGTGGCGCTTATTGGAAGATTTTGCTTGATTTTTATCGAGAAAGTTCTGAAGGTTGTAGCTCGGTGAAAACGAAGGATATATAAGGAGATGTACGGAAGGCCGGGGAGTTCAGTCTGGATCAAGCGTGCGCGACGGCGAAGCTCTGCTCGAGCGATTACTGGTGAGTTGATGGGTGACACGTTGGCTCAAATAGTTTGGTGAAGTCAGCTGTTCGGGGAAAACAGCTGACATGAGAGTTTTTTTAAAATGTTCCGTAATTGTAAGGCGCGACCCCTAGGTAATATAAATAATTTCTATTCGTACAAATAAAAGTAATTCGTGGCATTATCAGTGCGTATTTGGTGAGTGTTTATGATAGGATACAGTGATGTGTGGTTCTGTGTGATGGTAGTGAAGTGGCCTTGTTTGGATTGTTTGCTTGCAATAATTCTTATTGCAAGAGGGGTAAGCTTTATTGACTTTTAATGGTTAGAATTTTAGGAAAGTGTCCATTCCGCCCAGATTGCTGTTCCCTTTTTCATTTTGGTATTTATATTATTGCCATTGAGAATCTAAGCATATGAGTAATCAGTGCTCTTACAATAAGTATTCCTGATACTGACTCAGACTAAGATTTCAGGGTAAAGTTATGTAAATCACTCTGTTTCAATTTTGCCCTACTATAGCATGACATGTTGATAATTTGTGTTATAAAAATTGTTAAAATAAACTATGTCTGTCAAAAGCCTGGTTAATAATTTCACCTACTACACATCTTACCTACTGACTGAACACGTCTGACACATATATATTGATATTGGTATTGGTATTGGTACACAGATTTGTCTCTGTTTAAAAATAGCTACAGAGGCAGGCCTGTCTTGAAGGTATCAGGTATGTGGTACACTCTCTCCTTCGAAGCAATGTCAATGAACAGAGTGATTCGACTTGGTGAAATATACTACCTTGGTAGTCGGTTGGTTGTCTGTTCCAGATTGACATTAGAGGCTCAGCTGTTATGGCGACTGGTTTGCAAAGACCTTTGCGTCATACATAGTAACAGGTTCGAAGCGTATTGCTGGTCGAAGGAGTCCTCTATAGAGCAATTCCGGAGATTGGCCATAAGCTTTCATCTCTGGTAGGCTCGGGCTGTGCACTGCTGTGGCTAAAACCATCTACTAAGGACTTGGAGTTTTCTCTGACGAGGGAGATGGTTGGTGTCTATCGACCTTGCAGAGACCCTTTGTCAATCGACTATAAGTCTTAATTCGGGGCGACAATAAAACCCATATACGATCCAAGTTGAATGTGAATTATTAGAAGTGCTGATGGGAAGAGTTTGGTATGGGTAAAGGTTTTACAAGGTAAAAGGTTTTATAAGGTAAAATATCCTTCCTTTCCCTCTGACTGTCCTGGCACAATTTTCATATTTTTTATCATAAAGAAACGGCTGGTTCCATTGTTATATCAAATTATTATCATCACTCAACCATGTTGTGTTAATCCATTGCTATGGTCTGGTATTACTTATGTGTCATTTCTCTGTTGTAATTCTCTTATGAGATGGATGATCTGTCTATATACCTAATAATAGCTGAAACAGACACTATCAGTATTTTCATACTGCATTTACAAGCGACCATTATGGCAGAATATATTTATTTGGTTTATTAGCCTTATATTGACATAACTTGGTGGCGAGATATTAACATGAGGATATGGCTGAGTCCATCTCCTGTTTTACTTATCCAACTCAGCTGCCTGGTTGTGTAATTTACTGCTTTGGTCTTGTACTCCTTTTAGTGTCTATGTATCAGTTGCATGTCTCCTGGGACAGATTATCTATCTATACATTTAATAACTGAAAGAGACACTAGCAATGTTTTTATATTGCATTAACATATGACCATTATGGCAGAATATATTTATTTGGTTTATTAGCCATTATATTGACATGACTGGGTGGTGAGGAATCTCTATCAATAACTTATAATGGAATTAGCTGTTTTGTTGTAGCATTCCAAATATGTGTCTTCCCTTAATCCTTTCAAGGACGGATTTATTTGTTGGACGAATCTGACTTTGGACAGCGGGGTGGGGCTGTCCTTTCCTAAACAAAAAACCCCTTTAGTTATATATTTATGTATTATATCGAACACTAAACAGCCACACACTATCCACATTCCTACTGGGTCATTTGGAAAAATGTTAGAACAGAGACATTGCATCATATAAATAAATATTTCAACCTTTATTTATTATTTGTTTATTAATTAAATAACTAACACTACTTCTCGTCCAAGATGTATATTTAGATTCATTAACCTTCATTATTGCTTCTGCTAATAATTATTAAATAATATTGACTTGTCCTAAATAAACTGCTAATGTCGTCTGATTTGTATCCTTACCGCAGAGAATCTGGTTATTATAACACACAACTGGATCCTTTAACCCACTAGACATGATCACAATCTATTATTAATTAAGGCCAAAACATAATCTAATTACTATATCAATTACTGAATTCTGGTATGGAATCCGGTAAGGTGACTGACCCTTGCTCCTTTAGCTCCTTCCAGTTGAAGTCTTTACAATTGATGCCAAGGCCGTTCCCAGGATCTATATACCTATTTAATGCCACATACGGCACAATTGGTTCTGTGAATGGAACTGTGGTTTCAAAAGGATTACATTTCAGACGATTGAGATTTTATTATGGGACATTAGTTGTTTAATATAAGCCATGAACACATTTATTCCACATATTACACTTGCACACACACATAACAAAAAACAAATACAACACTATAATTGACTTTCAAAATCCATGCTTGTATATTAGTCAGAAATAAATTATTCCATGAAGATTGTCTTTCACTCCCATCCAATTTGGCAAAATAGGGCTTTGCAGGTACCTAAAAAGAAGAAATGAAATGTTAATATAGCCAGAAACCAGTAAAAGAAGAAGAAGAAACACAATTGGGAAAAAAAAAGCAATCATGCTACCTCAGCCAATTTCGCCGAGCGTGAAGCTGCATGTGTGCGTCAGAATGTTTGGTTGACTATTGAATTCAGCATTGATTGCTTACGTAAAAATTGCTACCTATTTGCTAGTATTTGCTACCATTTACCAAATAATTGCTACCTCAGTATAATAAAAGATATCACATATTTTTTTTGACCAGTCATTCTGACGTCAGGATGTTTGGACATAGTTCATATTTCGCGAAGGACGCACAATTTTCATGTTATTTACTAACCAAAATTTGCTACCTAATTGCTACCTACGTTTAGCTTAAAATCAATTCTGTAGCGTTACAGATCAAAAAGTTTCGCGTATAATTATTTTTTGGACTACTTACAACATGAACGCCTGTGCGTATCAGCAGAGCAATCCAAATCTGTGGTGTATTGTATTTTTGTTTATGTCAGGCGCTCCTTTTTCTATAGAGTTTTGTGGATCCGTGTCGTAGTTAATTAATAAAAATATAAAACGGAATCAATATATTAATCCATACTAATATTATAAATGCGAAAGTGTGTCTGTCTGTCTGTCTGTCTGTCTGTTACCTCTTCACGCTTAAACCGCTGAACCGATTTAGATGAAATTTGGTATATAGATAGTTTCAGTCCCGGGGAAGGACATAGGATACTTTTCATCCCGAATAAATGTAGTGTTCCCGTGGGATGAGCGGGTAACACCGCGGGGCACAGCTAGTGATTTATAGAATGAGTACGGGCTTTTATTAATATAGGTAAAATATGAGCTAGTCTCCAGTAGATATGAGCGCCGATGGTTAATTCCGCGGCGGCGGCGGCGTGATGGGCAAAATTGCGCAGCGGCGGCGGCGTCACAGCGGCGTGACCGTGAGTATCTTTTTTTCACGTTAACGTAGAAGTTTGATTTTTGCGCAGCTTCAAGGGACCGTAGACTTTAGTATATGGTTTAAATTTCATGCCTCTTTACCTATCCTAAAATAATATAAATAACAAATGTTTTTTTATTAATAATTTAAGTTAATAAGTCGGCAACGTATAATATTTAAGAAATAATAATTGCATTAATTGCACTTTGCCAGTTAAATTTATAAGCAGTTAGAAATCATTTGTTCGGTAAAATAATTATGAGTGGTGTTTCGTGGAAAGATTTTTCATTGGCATTATGTAAATGCCTTTTATTCAGCTTTTATTTTCGTTTTGTAAACATCAATAGCAATCGAACTTGACGCCATTATTTACAACGCGGGTCAAAAAAAATAACACAAGTTCACAACTTCACACGGCAAAATACTTGTGTGCGTGTGGATTGAGTGAGCACCCTTCAAAAATGAAAAAAAAAATGTGCTGATCATGGGTCTATATCTGTTGGTCTAAAATTTTTTGCCCGATATTTTTTTGGGCACATATTTTTTGGCCTTATAATCTTTGGTCGATTGTTTTCTATGTCGAAAATTGTTTGGTCGAAATTGTTATGTATACATATATTGTTTTGGCCGAAAATTGTTTAGTATAACATTTGTATGGAATAACATTGTTTGGTCGAATGTATTTTAGGCATAAAATTGGTATTCCGAATATTGGTGTCACTAATAATCCCTATGTTTGTCAGGAACGCAGTTCTAACCTAACCTACTGTTCTGGGAGCGCCTTATTTTTATTAGGGACGCAGTTCTAACCTAACCTACTGTTATGGATGAGCCTTATTTTTGTTGAGGACGCAGTTCTAACCTAACCTACTGTTCTGGGAGCGCCTTATTTTTGTTGGGGACGCAGTTCTAACCTAACCTAACCTCGCTTTAGCATATGGGTTTTAGGAGGTTTTATGTTAGGCTAAAGAATAATTATAGCTTACAATATTATACTTTGTCATAAAAAAAATATACTTAATAATTTTAGGTCAAACATGTTTTAGGACAAAAAATATGTATGCAAAAAAATCTCACTGAAGTTTACTTGCTTAATAAATAAATTCGTTATCTTCAAATTCATAATTGATTTCATTTTTAGTGGAATTAAACCCCTAGGTCAAGTCACACCGACTATGGTAGCACTATTATGGCTATAGCCACACATGTACCTAATACATTATGCTCCTTGCTAAGATTTTTAGGGTTCCGTACCCAAAGGGTAAAAACGGGACCCTATTACTGAGACTTCGCTGTCCGTCCGTCCGTCCGTCCGTCCGTCCGTCTGTCACCAGGCTGTATCTCAAGAACGGTGATAGCTAGACAGTTGAAATTTTCACAGATGATGTATTTCTATTGCCGCTATAACAACAAATACTAAAAATAGCATAAAATAAATATTTAGGGGGGGCTCCCATACAACAAAGGGATTGGTTGCGTTAACTTTGCACCTCACTTGTATGGAGCGCTATACATACCAGGTGCAAACTTAACCACTTAAGGATGGAGTGTTTGTACGGAACCCTCGGTGCGCGAGTCCGACTCGCACTTGACCGGTTTTTTTGGTTGGTTATCTATTTAAGAGTTAGTAGTGATGTTGTATTGTTTGAATTATTTATTATTTTATACACCACAGATTTTGATTGCTCTGCTGATACGCACAGGCGTTCATGTTGTAAGTAGTCCAAAAAATAATTATACGCGAAACTTTTTGATCTGTAACGCTGCAGAGTTGATTTTAAGTAAAATGTAGGTAGCAATTAGGTAGCAAATTTTGGTTAGTAAATAACATGAAAATTGTGCGTCCTTCGCGAAATATGAACTTTGTCCAAACATCCTGACGTCAGAATGACTGGTCAAAAAAAAATGTGATATCATTTATTATACTGAGGTAGCAATTATTTGGTAAATGGTAGCAAATACTAGCAAATAGGTAGCAATTTTTAGGTAAGCAATCAATGCTGAATTCAACAGTCAACCAAACATTCTGACGCACACAAGCTGCATTGCGTGTTACTGCGTTCTGCGGCAGTCTTGTGGCCTTGAGGTGACGGTGGAGTGACTCGAGTCTGCGGGGCGTGTTGTCGTGTTGGCATGTTGTCCGCGGCCGCGGCGGTGAGAATTGAGAAGCCTCCAAATAGTCATCAGACGAACAAAAGCATAAAACGCTCCGATTGTTGTTTTTTTTTGTTGAATAATAGACGTGTTTCACTGAGTTTATTGTTCTTCAATTCTGTAATTATGGTTTTCTGGGCTGGAATTGACATTTTCTTATTATTTTCCATAATTTTGTTCAAATGAATTTCACGTTTAGGTAAATATTTAAGGTTATATTAATTTGGCATCTGTCAAATGGTAGACGTGGGTGATTTTTGGGGTTGCCACAGGAATAGTTATAGAATCCCAACAAGGTTAAATTTATTTTTAGGTCCGTTACAAACTATTTACTGTACGGTTACTAAAGAGCTATCTTATCAGTATGAAATAAAATAAGTATAGTTGGAAGATAGATACAGTGAATGATAATCATTGTGCATGTAGTTTAAGCCCCGCAATATCCTACGTTGATTTTAATGTGTACTTGGATAATTCTTCTGATCTATAAAATTCTTGCAAATATAGTTACCTATCGTAATCACATGGTAGTTAGGTTACTGTACGTAGGGAATATATATATATATTGTATATTATATAACGTGCATTAAATATTATCGACATTAATTACGGATCACTAATTAGTCCACTTATTTCCATGATACTTATTTTATTTATCTCGCTACTTGCGGTATTTTATGCTTCTATCTATGTAAATTATTATGCTATAAACTTAAATTTTAATTAATGTACTTTATATTTTAATATTTTACTTGATAATTGCTGGATTTTATGCCAGCCTGGCAACACTAGGACAAAGTCACGTTCGAATACCAGTTTCACCGTAATAGTTTGGAAATGTTTTAGTTCTGTATAATCTATTTTTGTAAACTATATTTTGTGATTGTATACTGGTTGTTTTCCATTACGATAAATAAATGAGGTGCGGTTGCGCTGTAAGCAGTGTCAATCAGGCAATAAAATAATAAATGTCAAACAGGGATAATGCTGAAGGATGAAAGAGTGTGTACGGGCGTATCGGATTACTTAGTGAAAAGGTTATGAATTTCTGGACGAAAATGTCATGAGAGTGTCAAATGATCATAAGGATTGCATTGCATGTACCTAATTTTGTTTGAATACAAGTCGGTATTCATGTAAATTCGGCTATTAAATTGTGTCTACATTACGTGAAATAAATAAGAGTAGTGTTGTGTGGTGAACAATGTACTATGAGTGTTATATATCACGTGAACTGTGTATTTTTGGTGGTTTTGTACCAAGTTCGGGTAAGTTTTGTTCTGAGGCGAACTACTTTTAAAGTTGTGAATATTAGACGTCGAGAAATGTGACTTAACCCAGCTATGCGAAATATCGTACATATCTTATATCTGATATTTATTATTGCTAAGCGTGTTTTGCCTAAATTCTGTTTACGCCTTAGTTCTTATGAAAAATGAAGTTTTGTTTTAGGCATTATAAATTCGTAATATTTATTTTAGTTATAAAGAACCTTGTCCCCTTTTAACTTTAGGTCTTATTAAGTAATTGTTTTACGTATAGATTAGGTATTAATTCTATGTGCATATATTTCAATCAAAAAAAAATATTTTAGTTATTTTTTTAAACATGATTATCATATATCAGAAGGTAGGACTAATTAACTATTGTTAAGCCTTACTGGTCTTGATAAATAGAGGTTTGGGAGCTTCTGGTTGAAATTATGTCTAATATTGGATATATCATCTGCCAGTCAGCGGTTGTAAATGATGGAGAAATAATTATTTTAATAGTAGGCTGTGTAAGTTGTCCGATTTATTATGTATTGTATTTCATTTTATATAAGATAGATTGGCATCTTATTCTTATTTTATCTTTAGGGCATATTTATTATTATAAGCCTTTCTGAATAGTCATTAACTGTGCTGCTTTTCAGCATAGGACTCCCCAAGGTTCTACAAGTCACCTTGGTTGTTTTGTTGTACCTAGGACATAATTCCATCACATCTTTAGCTCATTTTCCCTATTAGTTCTTTAAGATGTCTTGTCCAGTCCCATTTTAGTTTTGATACATTTTATTATGTTGGTTCTTATGTTACTTCTATTCTTCTTATAATTTTGTGTGAATGAAAACTTGTCTTGTAACTTAATAGTCAGAATACTTCTCTTCTCTTCATACTGTGTTGATACATTTATTTATTTAATCTTTATTGCACAAGAGAAAAACAGATCATACAAAGGGCGGAATTGATGCCATGGGCGTTCTCTACCAGTCAACCATCGGGCAGAGCGGATAAGTTGTGGGCGGTGCAGCTAACTTAAATAGGTTTTAATAGATAAATACTTAGATAAATACATTTATTTATTATATATACATAATATAAATATATATGGACTAACAATCTAAACAGATATGCTAAGATTTCTCCATACATACATTGTAGAGCTTTAGTATTTATAGATCATACTTGGTAGAATGTTAATATTAAATACTATTCTTTTAGCTTCTAAATGAATTCCACTCCAAGTGATAATCATCCTGTTATTAATTTCCTTATTGGTGATATTATTTGTCTAAGGTATGTATACTCCTCCACATCTCACTAAACTGTTATTCGGGGTAACTGGGTTTTATATGGTCTGTCAGTAGTTTTGTTCTCCTTTATTCTTAGTAACTGACCTTTTGCTTCTGAAGACTAGTTGTTTCATCATTTCCTATAATTTAATTTTGTTATTCATTTAATTATGTATAATTTACTCTAGCTTGTATTTACAAGTAGGGACATAGCAGTGCTTCTTTTGTAGACCGGGATGTTAACTTTGTGTCTCTGTGTCGTGTGTTGACAATGATAACTAGTGATTTTAATGAGTGTTGGTTAAAGTGGGTGTGTGGTGAAAGTGATCCAGGTGTTTAGTGAATTGAAGTGTCAGTTACGGTGGTATTTTACATAAATAATACAATATTCAGTGAAACCTAAGAATTATGATATTAGTGTTTAGTTAAGGGATTCAAGTAATTCTTTTGTTTTAAGTAATTCAAGAAGAAATGAAGCATATGAAGTAATGCAGGAAAGTTTTATATAGGCAAGTCCATGGGCAGCACATCCAAGGAATAGAACTGAAGCATGTTAGGGTTAAGAAACATTGCATTTCACGTAAAAATAAATAAATATCATTTTGATTTTATTCCATGTTATTCATTATAATAATAATAAAATATTAAATAAATAAATGTCGGACGGCCTCGCGCGGATCGATCTAGTCCCAAATTACTTGTAGTAATTATATTATATTAAATGTGTAGTTATATTTGTAGATTAATATGATAGTTGTAGGATGCTTATGGTTGGTAAGGAAGGTACATGGGTGGGTCGCGAGCGCCTCCTAGTATTATATATTTTTATTTTGTTGATACTAGGTGTGTGTATATAGACACTTTATCATGCGCGGAAGCAGGTCATAAGTTATAAATATGGTGAGGTAGGGTTAATAGAGTATAATTTTCTCTTAAAAGTGCTTTGATCAATCTATGATGCATGTATATATATATATATATATATATTTTTTTTATATATTGGAGCACTTTGTGGCAGGAAGTCTTCCTGTTGTTGTTTTTCCTTTCTTCTTCTTCTTTAGTTTGTTTTACTTATTTTTCTTCTGCTCTTGGTTATACTATAATATTTTGGTTATCTTAATTTCTCCTTCTCTGTTTGCTTTAGGTTTTCTTTCTTTTTCTAGAACTTAATTTTGATAAACGCCATTAAGTTCTGCGGGGCGGATGTAACGGAACTGCTCTAGTGGGCCAATGGTTTTATGACGTGAGGCGCCATCTAGTGATTTATTGGGAGTCTATTGTAAGGAGTCGGCGTCTGCGCTGCCTTGCCTTACAGCGCCATCTCGTAGTTCATTGATGAATTGGGTATTGATGGGGTTGCTGGAGCGTGGATTAAGTTTGGATCTTTCGGGCTAGAGGGCGTTGTGATAAACAAGCATAAAACAGGATTGTGTTTATTAAATATTTTAATATAATTAAAAGGCCGCATGCTGTATTGGTCTCGACGCTAGTAGTTAATTGTGCTGGAAAGCTCAGTTGTTGTAGGATTGCATGCCGGGGTCCTGGGAGTGATGGTTGCATGGACTGAAACGGGAAAAGAATTAAAATTAATTAAGTTGTCATCGATGACTTCGGATGCTAGCGAGTTGGATTATATCTTTTGTTGTTGCAACTATATTACAGTCTCACTGTAGGTTGTTCACTAATATATTTATATACTTATATATATTTGTACCAGAAAATGAATGATATTTGGGAGATCAATAGAAGTTACCGAAGAAGTCGCTACAACTAGGAAAATTATAATTAATTATTGATTTGTTAAGAATTCATGAATGCATGGTTGTATATCAATGGTGTTATACTAAATAAATAAGTATATACCATGGAAGGTCACAATGCTATGTTGGGAAGTATCTCTTGATTAATATTTTATTATCAGGAACGGTTATATATTATAAGAACTGGTGTCAACTTATGAGAAATTGAACGATGATGGTATGTGAAATGGATTTATAAGGAACAAGAAGTAATGTACTTACATTTCAATGTCCTTGGGAGATGAAATGGCCGGGACACTGCTTCTCTCTCATGCATGTTTTTGATAGGTAATGTCTTGCATGTTTTCCACTATTTGTGTGATGTGAAACTGGGAAGGTTTAGGCTAAGTGAAATGCCTTCTTCGTCTATAATTATGAGTACACTGTTGTATAAATTATTTCCTGTTCACAATCACTTAGCAAGAGGAGTTGCACTTGACCAGGAGAGGTTATTATTTATACATTTGATTTGCGTATGCTTGAATACATAACTTGAATAGATATTTGCGTTGGGTAGTAGGTTGAAGAACACTATTTATGTTTTAAAACTACAATTATTATGTTAATGTGGTCTTGTCAGGTGATGGAAGATGTCAGTGACGTTTTGGGAAAAATTGCGTTTAAGACACGTTCTTATTATCTTACAAGGATTGGGAACTTTTAAAATGTACGAATTTTAAAGGCAACTATTTTGGGATTAATAATTAATCTATAGTAATAAAGATAAATTTAAATTTGGGTTAATTTACCGCCAATATCATTGGCTACAGTAGCGATCAACGGCGAGTAGCAGAACTAAAGTATATCTACCTATAAGTCTATAGATATCTTTTATTTGTGGGAGTTGTATATAATATCAACCAATGAGGAACCTGGAATTCATTGAAACATAACACACATGTACACCAAAATAGTTCCGCTATCCGACGCAGTGGCGCTTATTGGAAGATTTTGCTTGATTTTTATCGAGAAAGTTCTGAAGGTTGTAGCTCGGTGAAAACGAAGGATATATAAGGAGATGTACGGAAGGCCGGGGAGTTCAGTCTGGATCAAGCGTGCGCGACGGCGAAGCTCTGCTCGAGCGATTACTGGTGAGTTGATGGGTGACACGTTGGCTCAAATAGTTTGGTGAAGTCAGCTGTTCGGGGAAAACAGCTGACATGAGAGTTTTTTTAAAATGTTCCGTAATTGTAAGGCGCGACCCCTAGGTAATATAAATAATTTCTATTCGTACAAATAAAAGTAATTCGTGGCATTATCAGTGCGTATTTGGTGAGTGTTTATGATAGGATACAGTGATGTGTGGTTCTGTGTGATGGTAGTGAAGTGGCCTTGTTTGGATTGTTTGCTTGCAATAATTCTTATTGCAAGAGGGGTAAGCTTTATTGACTTTTAATGGTTAGAATTTTAGGAAAGTGTCCATTCCGCCCAGATTGCTGTTCCCTTTTTCATTTTGGTATTTATATTATTGCCATTGAGAATCTAAGCATATGAGTAATCAGTGCTCTTACAATAAGTATTCCTGATACTGACTCAGACTAAGATTTCAGGGTAAAGTTATGTAAATCACTCTGTTTCAATTTTGCCCTACTATAGCATGACATGTTGATAATTTGTGTTATAAAAATTGTTAAAATAAACTATGTCTGTCAAAAGCCTGGTTAATAATTTCACCTACTACACATCTTACCTACTGACTGAACACGTCTGACACATATATATTGATATTGGTATTGGTATTGGTACACAGATTTGTCTCTGTTTAAAAATAGCTACAGAGGCAGGCCTGTCTTGAAGGTATCAGGTATGTGGTACACTCTCTCCTTCGAAGCAATGTCAATGAACAGAGTGATTCGACTTGGTGAAATATACTACCTTGGTAGTCGGTTGGTTGTCTGTTCCAGATTGACATTAGAGGCTCAGCTGTTATGGCGACTGGTTTGCAAAGACCTTTGCGTCATACATAGTAACAGGTTCGAAGCGTATTGCTGGTCGAAGGAGTCCTCTATAGAGCAATTCCGGAGATTGGCCATAAGCTTTCATCTCTGGTAGGCTCGGGCTGTGCACTGCTGTGGCTAAAACCATCTACTAAGGACTTGGAGTTTTCTCTGACGAGGGAGATGGTTGGTGTCTATCGACCTTGCAGAGACCCTTTGTCAATCGACTATAAGTCTTAATTCGGGGCGACAATAAAACCCATATACGATCCAAGTTGAATGTGAATTATTAGAAGTGCTGATGGGAAGAGTTTGGTATGGGTAAAGGTTTTACAAGGTAAAAGGTTTTATAAGGTAAAATATCCTTCCTTTCCCTCTGACTGTCCTGGCACAATTTTCATATTTTTTATCATAAAGAAACGGCTGGTTCCATTGTTATATCAAATTATTATCATCACTCAACCATGTTGTGTTAATCCATTGCTATGGTCTGGTATTACTTATGTGTCATTTCTCTGTTGTAATTCTCTTATGAGATGGATGATCTGTCTATATACCTAATAATAGCTGAAACAGACACTATCAGTATTTTCATACTGCATTTACAAGCGACCATTATGGCAGAATATATTTATTTGGTTTATTAGCCTTATATTGACATAACTTGGTGGCGAGATATTAACATGAGGATATGGCTGAGTCCATCTCCTGTTTTACTTATCCAACTCAGCTGCCTGGTTGTGTAATTTACTGCTTTGGTCTTGTACTCCTTTTAGTGTCTATGTATCAGTTGCATGTCTCCTGGGACAGATTATCTATCTATACATTTAATAACTGAAAGAGACACTAGCAATGTTTTTATATTGCATTAACATATGACCATTATGGCAGAATATATTTATTTGGTTTATTAGCCATTATATTGACATGACTGGGTGGTGAGGAATCTCTATCAATAACTTATAATGGAATTAGCTGTTTTGTTGTAGCATTCCAAATATGTGTCTTCCCTTAATCCTTTCAAGGACGGATTTATTTGTTGGACGAATCTGACTTTGGACAGCGGGGTGGGGCTGTCCTTTCCTAAACAAAAAACCCCTTTAGTTATATATTTATGTATTATATCGAACACTAAACAGCCACACACTATCCACATTCCTACTGGGTCATTTGGAAAAATGTTAGAACAGAGACATTGCATCATATAAATAAATATTTCAACCTTTATTTATTATTTGTTTATTAATTAAATAACTAACACTACTTCTCGTCCAAGATGTATATTTAGATTCATTAACCTTCATTATTGCTTCTGCTAATAATTATTAAATAATATTGACTTGTCCTAAATAAACTGCTAATGTCGTCTGATTTGTATCCTTACCGCAGAGAATCTGGTTATTATAACACACAACTGGATCCTTTAACCCACTAGACATGATCACAATCTATTATTAATTAAGGCCAAAACATAATCTAATTACTATATCAATTACTGAATTCTGGTATGGAATCCGGTAAGGTGACTGACCCTTGCTCCTTTAGCTCCTTCCAGTTGAAGTCTTTACAACATACGTACAGTATAAAAAAAAACCGGTCAAGTGCGAGTCGGACTCGCGCACCGAGGGTTCCGTACAAACACTTTCCATCCTTAAGTGGTTAAGTTAAGTTTGCACCTGGTATGTATAGCGCTCCATACAAATAAGGTGCAAAGTTAACGCAACCAATCTCGTTGTTGTATGGGAGCCCCCTTAAATATTTATTTTATTTTATTTTTAGTATTTGTTGTTATAGCGGCAATAGAAATACATCATCTGTGAAAATTTCAACTGTCTAGCTATCACCGTTCTTGAGATACAGCCTGGTGACAGTGGTGACAGACGGACGGACAGCGAAGTCTCAGTAATAGGGTCCCGTTTTTACCCTTTGGGTTCGGAACCCTAAAAAAACTACTTAAAACAAATGTTTGCGATTCAGTCATCACCAAATATTCTTATTCAATTATTTGTTACGAGTATTGTATTATTTTCATTTTAAGCATGTCAAACCTGGGGTATAAGTACTCCCTATTCGGTGTACACGATACCTTCTCTATCAAAAACACGTTGGTACGTACTTTGCCACAGAACTCCTCCTTTTATGGAAGTCGGTTGAAAACAGACGAGCGCTTAGATATTCGATACCCAGTATTGATATATGGGAGGGTTAACTCGATCCCGGGGGGATAAACCCGACAGTAATGACAATTTTACTTGATGACTTCACCGGCCCTAATATCGTAAATGTTAACGGGTCAATGAATAGATTGTGGGGTAACTCCGATCGCGGTACCATCGCACCGCACTAACTTTGTAGGGTTCCGTATCCGTACCCAAAGGGTAAAAATCGGGACCCTATTGCTAAGACTCCGCTGTCTGTCTGTCTGTCTGTCCGTCTGTATCTCATGAACCGTGATAGACAGTTGAGTTTTCACAGATGATGTATTTCTGTTGCCGCTATAACAACAAATACCAAAAACAGAATTAAATAAATATTTATGTGGGGCTCCCATACAACAAACGTGATTGGTTGCGTTAACTTTGCACCTCATTTGTATCCGGCGGCATACATACGAAAAGTTTTTGTACGGAACCCTCGATGCGCGAGTCAGACTCGCACTTGGCCGTTTTTTTTAATTGATTCATTGTTTATACATTGTTATCAATCCAAATGGGTCAGTATGGAGAAGTCAGAAAAGAAACTATGAGAGATAGCGAAATCTTTTAATAGGAAATATGGCGTCAATTATGTAAGTTATCATATGTCGTATTTAGGGTGGTTTGACCGGGTTTGATACCTGGGTTGGTTTATATGAGATAAAAGAAGGAATGCAGTTTTTATTAAATCTAAAAATCGACGCCATGTTTCCTAAGAAAAGATTTCGCTATCTCTCATAGTTTCTTTTCTGACTTTTCTCTACTGACATGGTGATAAGATACCTAAAATCGATTTAACGCATAAAGAGTTATGTTATGCCCTTAAATAAAAGAATGGTTTCAGATATCAGTTTCCTGGCCGTCCGACTCGACTTATTCCGACAAATCGTTCGAGTGTCTATTATCCCCGTGGTTACGCGCCATTGGCGATGTCGAATGATATACCACTTTATCGGCTAAGTTTAATGGAGATGTAGAGAGTCTCCGTGGTGAATAAATTAAATTCGGAGATGTAAAAGATCTCGCCAGTCTATTTGGAGCTGTACAGTGTCTTCAAAAGTCAAGAACAATTTAAAAAAAACTAACCAAGTCAAAGAAGAGACTATTAGCTAACAGTCATTATAACTAGACCCTCTCGGCCAGCTCTTGACCAATGATTGCTAGGGATGTTAAAAACAACCATGTGACGCTTGGCAGAGCCTTTGAAGCGCAATATGGACCGGCAAATGGCAACAGTTATGTCATGCCCCTAAATAAAAGCATGGTTCCAGATATCAGTTTCCTGGCCATCCGACTCTACTTATTCCGACAAATCGTTCGAGTGCCTATTATAGGTACCCGTGGTTACGCGCCAGTGGCGATGTCGAGTGATATATCACCTTGTCGATTTGTTATCGAGGAAAGACGAGCAGAGCAGCTTTGTAGAGCAGGTACCTACTGATACTGAGCCGGCGGTCCTGGGTTCGAATCCCGGCCAGGGCAAATATTTCTGTGATGTACCTACTCGAATATTTGTGCTTGCTTTAATTTGGGACTAGATCGATTTGTGTGAGGTTGTCTGATATTTATTTATTTATATATATTGATAATTTAATATATTCGTATGACGAAACGCTGCTTCAGGGGCCTTCTATAACTAAATATTGCCTGAAACACAGGGAATCCTAGTTAATGCGCGTGAAATAATGAAGTAATGAAATAATGGACTTTATTCTGCAGTCTACCGGCATTTCACAAAAGGAGACCACTGTTGAGATGAAACGCCGAAAGAAATTCAACAGTCAGTCATTTTTTCAGAGAGGATAAGTATACGTAACTACTAATAATAACTTAACTTTATTTGTATAGTCTATCCGGAACCGTAAGAGTAAAAAGCAATAAAACTTAATATTTATATTAAAAGGTGATAAGTCGTAATACTAAGAAGCGAATTTATGCAAAAATGACTTAAAATGTGCGGAATATTTAGTCCTGTTTCCTCTTTGTTTACATAAGTGATATTCACCTACTTTCAAGGTCAGCTTCCAAAAATTTTTCGTTGCCAGTAAAATAATTTAGTACCTACCCCTGATAATCCGCAAGATGCCGTGGGTTGTAAAATCCCTTGCTGGGCTATATCTCGTCTTATCGTATCTTATCTTATTCACTCACCGCAGTTGGACTCTTCTTGGTCTTCGAGAAGTGTTCGATCACTTCCCAGTTGGACTTCTTAGGGGCGGGTGTCCCCGCGGGGGAGGGGGACGCGCGCTGCGCCGGCGCGGGCGTCGAGCGGCCCGAGTCGTCGCGCGGCGCGCCCCGCAGCGAGGCGCATCGGCGCCCGCGCAGCGCTTCCTGGTGACGAAAGAAATCGTAGATAAATAATATTAATATTAGATTAGTAATATTTTTACGACGCGGTTGGTGCAGTACTAGTATTATATGATCTGTGGTGCACTGGTAGCAGCTGCCTAGTGAGTGGTCCTGGGTTCGAATCCCTGCCAGGGCTTTGTGTGATAAACTCGAATATTTGTTCCTGGGTTATGTTATGACTTATGAATGTTATCTAATACACGATGGAACGGATCGAGGGACTTTTATGCAAACAAGGAAATGTTCAGACTGAGTACTTCATTGTTCACCAATGAACTATGTAAATACGAGTATTTCTCTCCATTTTTGAGATAGTTTGTAAAACATTAGTGTAAAATTTTGTGTAAAAATCTGCACATATCAACCCTAGCATCATTTGAACATCGCTTAAGTTAAAGACAGGTGTCAATTTAAAATGTAAATAAAACCTTTGATTACTAGGGTTGTCACTGTTATTAAAATATTTTATTTTGATGACTTTTTTTACTTTTAAATCCAGCGTTACAATTATAATAGGTCGATTGTAGATCCCTCAGGTGACACTATCCTGTCAGCCCAGTCTTTAGAAATGTTCCTCCCTGTATAATATGTATGTAGGTATGTATGTAAACAGGGATGCTCTTTTTTTATAGAAAAATACTTCACCGAATGCTTCATTTCATACAACTTCCATTTCATAGACAATTTTTTCCCTGGAAGTCATATTTTTTTAGAAATCTTGAATATAGATTATGTTAGGTCAGGTTAGGTTTGTGTTATAACATTCCAAAATATTTAATGCTTTCAGAAAAAAAAAATGCTTTCGAAGAAATGAAAATGATGAAACGTTTCGCTATAAAACAAGGGTAATCCATGTAAACACTTTATTGCACAAACAATATTTTCAAAAACTCAAAACAATACATGCACAAGGGCGAACTTATACCTATAAGGGATTTCTTCCAGTTAACCTTTGAGCAAATGAGATAGAAAACTGGAAATTGAAGTGATAGACAAACGAAGGGTGTGTAATGTTTTGCATAACAACAATTTGCGAATTTTCATTGTGCATAAAACGAATTGCATAATTTCAACCTGCATAAGTGATCATATGGCATAAAAACAAAATGCATACAAACGAATTGCATAATTTCGAAAATTATAATAGTTTAATTGCATAATAGACTAATAGCATAATAGTCACTTTGTATACTATACCATTGTCATATCATACTTTTTTCATAATAACTTAAAGCATAAATGTTGCCTAAATAAATACATCCAAAAAATATAATAGTTTTTTCTTATTCATTCTTCCCCATTGCCGAGCCAAATGAGGAGCAGTTACCTTTTAAGGGTCATAAAAAAAACCCTAACTTACCTATCTCTGGGAGCAGTTTCGTTTTCAGGGTTATAAAAAAAAATAACCCTAACCTACCTATCTCTTGGAACAGTTTAATTTTTAGGGTCATAAAAAAAATAACCCTAACCTACCTATCTCTGGGAGCAGTTTCGTTTAAAGGGTCATAAAAAAAATAACCCTAATCTACCTATCTCTTGGAGCAGTTTTCTTTTTAGGGTAAAAAAAACCCTAACCTACCTACCTATCTCTTGGAGCAGTGTCGTTTTTTGGGTAAAAAAAACCATAACCTGCCTATTTCAGTGCTCACAACAACTTTTTATTCAGGACTTATTTGATAGGTATACTAGGTATGATATTTATGCAACTTGATAATTATTTTAAGCGTTTTTATGAGTTTTCATAATTATTCTGAATGAATGTTATACCAAGTGACATTATGACTTATGAACATTATAACGAATATTATTATGATTATTAATGGTTATGATGTTTAAATATTATGCTTGACAAAATTATGAATTTTGTTTTTATGCAATGTGTTTATTATGCATTTTGAAAGTAGTTAAATGAAAATATGCTAAAAGTTTTTATGCAATTTGAACCGCACCCACAAACGAATAAATTAAAACAACAAGTAAATAAATATATATATATTAAGGGACAATCTTACACAAATCGACCTACTCCCAAACTGAGCTAGGCTCGTACAGGTACTAGACGACGATATACATAATATATAAATACATATATAGATAACATCCAAGACCCAACCACAAATATTCGAGTTCATCACACAAATATTTGCCCTGGCCGGGATTCGAACCCAGGACCGCCGGCTCAGTAGGCAAGTGCTTAAAAACTGAGACATCCGCGTCGTCAAAATTAATTATTATATAAATATATATGTACCTATTTGTAAATTATGTTTATCGTCGTCTAGTACCCATAGTACAGTCGCCATCAGATATATCGCAGCATATAAGGCGTTCATAAATATGTGAACACGTCTCTTATTGACTGGGCGTTACAGTACATAAATAAATAAATAAATATCGGACAACCTCACACAAATCAATCTAGTCCCACAGTAAGCTCTAGTAGGCTTGTGTTATGGCAGGCACAAATAATCGTGTTCATCACACAAATATTTGCCCTTGCCGGGATTCGAACCCAGGACCGTCGGCTCAGTAGGCAGTTGCTTAACCACTGCGCCAACCGCGTCGTCAATGTACATGTTCTGATATTTATGAACGCCTTATATGCTGCGATATATCTGATGGCGACTGTACATGATTTGCTTAGGTAGTTTGGGACTTGATCGATTTGTGTAAGATTGTCTCTTAATATTTATTTCATTGGCGGCAAGTTTATGATGCTGAAAATTCAGTACGTCTCATCCAAAATTATCTCATCTGAAAATTACTTCTCATTCCGTCCCACGTTGTAAGGACTTTATACCTAATTAAGCCTTGTTCGTTAATTAATTCTAATTTTGTATTTATTTGCTTATTCACGGAATTACTTCGACCTCGCCTGAGGAAAAATGTACTATATAATTAGTTCTAACATTCTGATTGAGTTGAAATTTGGCATAGTACCCAAGTAGCACAACTGGGTCTAAATAGCTCGTATATATCATATCTAATTAGCAAGGTCCGGAATTTTTCATAGCAAAAATCAAACTGTGAGAGGGTTCGACCAAAGTGTTTTATCGACTATCGATAAATAGCTTTCACTTAACGAAACATCGTTAAAGCAATGAAATGAACTTTTGGATATATACAGTGGCGTTCAGCTAATTAGGGACATCATTATTTTATTCCATACAACTGCATATAAAATATAACTTTGGAAATTTGTTGAAAAATGTAAGATGCGGTTGAGAATTTTTATTATTAATAACATGAAGTATGGGTGTTTAAACGGGAGTATAGGTGTTTAAAAAAGGAAAAATAAAGTTTTTGTAAAAGTTGTACTTTAGAAACAAGACATGTTCAAATTAACATTTTTTACAACTCCATATTTTAATTTTAATTAGAAACGGAATATACATATGCCTATTTAAAAAATATAGGTTTTACAGAAATTTCATTTGCACTCTGCTGAAACTTGTTTAAACACGCGTCCACTATCTATGTTATCTATACTCACAGACCAATAAACCTATATATAACCTAGGTTTATTGGTCTGTGTCTATACTATTATAAAATTCTAGATTTCTATTGAAAATATATTTTCTATGGAGAGGGGTCACCATTTCAGGAAAAATCTTAATAGCGTGATGCACGATCGTCATTTGTTTTGTATAGACTCGCGGCGCCATGCCTGTCTGGCGCCATCTGTTGATCATAATTTCCTATGTCCTCTGATCACGCCGAAACGGCTGGACAGATTTTAACCAATTTTGGTACAGGGATAGCTAGACATCCAAAGATGGTTATAGGATACTTTTTATCCGTCGTCAGTTAATAAAAAAAATACACGGACAAAGTTGCCGGCACGTCCTAGTTAATAATAAAATTGGTCAACTGCATCTTACGTCGTTCATAGAATTTCTAAAGTCATATTTAATATACAGTTGTATGGAATAAAATAATGATGTCGCTAATTAGCTGAACGCCACTGTATATATCCAAAAGCATGATTTCATTACTTTAACGATGTTTCGTTAAGTGAAAATTATTTATCGATAGTCGATAAAACACTTTGGTCGAACCCTCTCAAAGACTGACATTTGCTATGAAAAATTCCGGACCTTGCTAATTAGATGCTTAAGTGAAATTTACCACCATGACTAAGTGCTATATAGGTGGCAAAAACCCTTATGCCACCAGTGTAGAACCAAAAGGAGAAAAATTGCAGCCTATTTTTGGTGCTAAATAGAATCCATAAGAGATCTCACAATTACCTTAAGTGGTAATTAGAACTATGGGTGAAAGTTATGCGCAGTGAACGAAAGAAAACATTTCAGTTCGGTCAATGAGTGATAAATGAGTCGCCAAAATTATCTTTGAGTGGCGAGGCAACTGTCAAATTGTGTTTTATTAAAAGTATAATACGTGATCTGCCATATTCATTTTGGATTTATATGTCTGTTTGATTGTGATTAAAACTTTAAGCATTGAAATAAGCACGAATTTTTTTTACTGTGAAACTATAATAGGTATGTTTTCTTTGTAAATTTCGACGCGCCCTTCATTTGATCAGGAATATTAAAAAAGAGAGTGCTAAATTAAATAAGGAATAGATACTGATAAGAAATGAAACTGTTAAAAACCTGACCTAATGATTGTAGGTTACGTACAATGTTAAAGTAACATCGTCACAACTATCAAAAGTCTGTGATTATGCGTGAGTGTGATAAAATTCTGGTTAAAATAATCAATTTTCATAGGCTTCCATTTGTAAACATGGCGAAACAAAAAAGATCCTACAGTGTTTATTTTCACTTATTTGATAGTTCCAAATAAGGAACAAATTTTGTTCCTTATTTGGAACTACCAAGTCTAATAATCACTTATTTGTATCTTGCGAGTGGCAAAGCAGTGAATGATATTACCAATAGTAATTATTTGATCTTTTGTAGACTATTAAACAAGCAAGACTATTAAATATATTTTGACAAGGCGCAAATAGGAACAATACTTAATAGAACTTTTAGTTCGTTAGTGGTTTGAAATAAGTGAAAATAACTGCTTTTGGTTCCAAGAACCTCCTACTGAGACCTATTTATGCGTTGGAGTGGCAATAAGGTACTTCTTAGGCCTTAAAGTTGCAATATTTTTGGTTCCAAAAGAGCCGTAAAATTATCCCTTTAGCCACTATTGGTGATATAATTCGCTATTGTACTAGTCATTTGGAACTTTTAGTTCCAAATAAGGGTATGTTCCCACTTATATGTAAAAGTTGCTTATAAGTGATTTTAAGGCCTTATATAGCACTATTGCTTCTTATTGAGTGACAATTTGAACCTGCATGCAACTTTAAGTAGCAAAATCGACTTTATCCCACCATAAGTAATAAAGTAGAAACAAAAAACATTCCTATGCAACTACAAGTGATAGGATGAACTCATATACAGTTTTGAGTTGTGTTTAAAGCTATAAGTTGTATCAAACACTGTTAAACCACTCATTTAGAACTTAATCATAAGATAAGCTGCAAAATTCACTAATGTGCTGCTTGGGTACTTATGTAATTTTTTTGGTGATGGAATAATAATTATATGGTATTAAGGGTATATATTATTCCCAACTCACGGCTTTCTCTGAAAGCAAAAAAAGTATAAAGTACTTTTTTATGCTCTTATAGAATACAGTAGGTGAGGTTAGGTTTGTTTTATGAAAGTTCCGAAAAAAATATGGTTTCAGAGAAAATCGTGAGTTGGGAAACGAAACAGTTTGGCAAATGAATCAGTGGGGAAAAATATTTCAGCGAAAAGGCAGAAAACGGTTTGTCGTTGACTGTTCCGTACAAAGTGGTAGAAATTATGTGAGCTGACTATGAGTGCACTTAAATATTATATTTAACTTATTTCCTTAGGTACCTTTACGTGTGCATAGAAAAGAAAAAATATTTTCTGACCTAAACTAAAGTGTGACCTGCCGCAGATTTTTTAAATTTCCGGCCAAAACTATTAACTAAGTAATATTTCATTAGCCAGACTATTATAGTTTAATCGTATTTATAGGTGCGCTTTTTGTCCATAATATATGATAGGAAACTGATTAGCGGTGGAAACGTAGAACATCCCTTGTATAAAACTCTACGTTCATTTAGTTTTTAGGGTTCCGTACCCACAGGGTAAAAAACGGGACTCTATTACTAAGACTCCGCTGTCCGTCTGTCTGTCTGTCCCTCTGTTACCAGATTCTATCTCATGAACCGTGATAGCTAGGCAATTGAAATTTCCACAGATAATGTATTTCTGTTGCCGCTATAACAAATACTAAAAACAGAATAGAATAAATATATAAGTGGGGCTCCTTTACAACAAACGTGATCGGTTGCGTTAACTTTGCACCTTTGTGTCCGGCGCCATTCATATCAGGTGCAAACCTAACGTAGCCCCGATTCTCTTTCCCCTCTCCCCCCGCCCTAAGTCAGACTGATTCGTTTCAGTCTATTCACGACGCAGTCCATGCGCCCGCGTCACCCCAACCTAAATTACCCCTGTGGCGCGGAGATAATCCCATTAGCGGGTTATACTCCCACACAAAGTCCGACTACTGGTAGTGAGGGCTAACCAGCCTTGATACAGTTCAAGTCATGTTTTAAAAAAAAAAAAAGGAGCCTCGGTTCGCGAGTCCGATTCGCACTTGGCCGGTTTTTTGATAATTTTGTATAGTCTGTCCGATCTCTAAGATTAAATGAAGTCACTTCGGCACCAGGTAGGTACATACAACTAATATAATATAATATA
This sequence comes from Apotomis capreana, assembly GCA_947623375.1. Lineage (NCBI taxonomy): Eukaryota > Metazoa > Arthropoda > Insecta > Lepidoptera > Tortricidae > Apotomis > Apotomis capreana. Next base: position 60,446,188 of record OX392498.1, on the reverse strand, counting down.
AATTTAAGGTCGTTTTTCACATAATTTGATCTTAGAATTCCGGATAAACAGGGCTGATAATAGGGTTGGAAAAAGTCACTATATCACATTTCAGCCATTCCAAAACATACTCGTGATATCTATAGCTCACACTCACCGGTTAATTATTTCGCTGAATTAACACCGCCAGCAAACATAATTCGTTGGCTATTATCAGACATTGATAATTATAGCATAAAGCGGGCTCTAGGGATGTGATTACTAATTAGGAATGCCGAGAGTTTATTGACCGTAATAATCTCGGATTGGATAGTAATATATTTGATTTAACACGATTTCCACACATTGTTAATTATTATATTTGTCTTGTAATTATTATAACTGTATTTGTCTTGTTTCCTTTTGTAAACTTTTATTGGTGTGCAATAAAGTATTGTTGTATTGTATTGTATATTTATAACATAAGCCCAATATTGAAGCTAAAAATTCCAAGTTTTTAGTTTTGTTCAGTTTTAGCATTTTCTATATCACTAATTGAATGAGGGTGTCACGATGACCAGCCACGTGTGTTTGAATGTCATTAATTTTCATATAGTGAACAAAATTCTTTAATATAATATTGAAATACTATTAGAAGATTACCGCAGCATGGTAAAAAGTATCTTATACTTAACCATAATTAACACAAATTATATTTCTTATTTACCTTCATAATCTAACGTTTCAGCGGGGTCGTGCGACGCGTGGTCTCAGACGTAGATGTAAATATGGCGTCAGACCCGTTATAATTTGTGTTATTTGTGTACAAACCGCGAGAGTATAAAGTGTTATATCTTATAACCATCTCTGAATATCTCTGAATATAAGTGTATGTTTCTCTGTAAATATATTTTATTTAAGCATGTGCATGACTTATATGTTATTTATGTTGCTGAATTTCTTGTCTCACCACCTGCTCTTTGTTTATTTTTGCTCAATCCTCTACCCAAAGGTTATCTGGAAGAGATCGCTCTTTAGCGATAAGACCGCCTATTGTCTACCATTCATAAATTTAGGTTTCAATTGTTACATTTTTCTTGTTGGTGTGCAATAAAGAATTGTTGTATTGTAATATCAAGCTATCCTTGTACCAAAATTGCTTAAATCTGTCCAGCCGTTTCATCGTTATGAGCAGACAAAACCTACATCGCTCTGTAAAGATTTTTCCTGAAATAATTACTCCTCTCCATAGAATACAAATACAATTTTAGAGTTTAATATGTTTACATATCGTTAAATTACTATAAGAAGTTAAGATATTATACGTAAATACCTACATTTATTTGGCAGCGACGGCTCATTTCATCTCGAGCGGAGTTTTGAAAAGACGAGTGTTTTAAGACCTCTCATTATGTAACAGTTCCATAAACTACTAATAGATGTTAGAAGCGATGGCATAAAGCTCTTTATATCGCCTTAAATGTTATCCGTAAAGGCGATACATATGGAATAATTTTATCATTAACCTCCCCGTCCGCTTAACTGATCCTTTATTTTGTTATTTTTTGCCCCAAAGCCACAGACAACCCCCACTAGACGGAGCATGTAAGGCGACCCGCGCGCAGCAACGATATGGTACGGCAGAACATTAAAGTATGAACACGGCGGCCACCGTTTAGTTACGTCCATGTTTGTGATCCATGCGTACGTTAACGAAAAAATAAATGAAATAAAATAACATGGTAAATTGTAGTGTTAAGTGGTGTAGAGAGACCTCATAAACATGGACGCAACTAAACGGTGGCCGCCATGTTGATACTTTAATGTTCTGCCGTACCATATCGTTGGTGCGCGCGGGTCGCCTTACATGTGCCTTACATGCTCCGTCTAGTGGGGGTGGTCTGTGCCCAAAGCGTTTGTCTTAATAAGACGGACAATCTATCAAATACAAGTCGTTGAACCGATACCAGACTCTAAGGTAATGTGATGAGGGTCCTGTCAATGGTATATCGAGTAGGGCGACGCATAATGGGATATTAGAGAACCGAAACACGGTACAAAGATTGTAATAGTAAAAGAACTTAAGTGCGTAGGTTTTCAATGACGAATAAGCCTGAGCAAGGATTGGAAAAAATATTCAGTTTCAATGCAAACAAAAGTGTAATAAGGGTTGGCTTTAATCCTCAAACAGTCTTAACACAATTTCCATGAGATGTGAGGGTGTTGCGATGCCGTATAATACTCAGTCGTTATGACATGGAAATCTACACAATACAGCGTAAAGAAGAATTACACTTTTAGTTCATAACTATACTGTATTAAATACCCTAAATTCAAAATTTAAAAATCCCCCGGTAGAAGTATCTGGTCATCATGAGGCCATCATTTAATGAGTGACATAGAAATTGCTACTACAACTGAACATAACTACAAAATTTGGAGGTCTTAACTTCAATATTGGCTGAGATCCTGTCTCTTGTTGCAAATAAAGCTGAATATATTGGAAACTACTGGCCCTATTCCCACCAAACAGAGCTAAAAACTATCTCGACATACATGTCTTTCGATTTAAAACCGCATTCAGATTGATCCATCCGTTCGGAAATTACGATATCACAGACAGACACAGATTACACCATGTTAAAACTTATAACAACCCTCTTTTTTCGTCGGGGGTTATTTTTTTTTATCAGGCATTATATTGTGGAAATCCATATCAAGCAAAACAATACCATGGCTTTGCTAATTCGCACTGAGGTAGGAGGATGGGTACATTAATAGTACATTACTGCAGACGCCGAGAAATAAGGGCTTGCCGGGTGAGTAGGTATAGACGGCCGATCGTAAGGAGGCCGGATAGTGATACGAAGCCGACAATCGCTTTTCACCGCTACATGTATAGTGATTTTCTCACATACGTAATGAAATAAAAAATACACCACTAAAAAAATATAATTCAGCTGTTTAGCCTGTTCATGAACACAGACGCCATGTTTAAAAAATACTTCCCGGCTTAGGCCTTCAATTTTATATGAAATTCCTTTACAGTTCTCTCGAGTTGATCCGCCCGAAACATGATACTTCGAAGCCTGTTATAACGCACGTTAAGACGACATTTCATTACATGTTTGAGATAATGTATGAATGCATAACCAAATACGCAAGGCAAGTATAGCGGATCAGTGCTAATTGATCGATCAGCTAAGCCCTCTCATCTTCATCATATCAGCCGACAGACGTCCACTGCTGGACAAAGGCCTATGACATAAAACTTCTCTACAACGTTCAACCTTGCGCCGCCCTCATCCAATTTCTGCCCGCAATCGTAACCAGGTCGTCGACCTTGTTGGGGCCTTCCCACGCTGCGTCTTCCAGTCCGCGGTCGCCACTCAACTCAAGAGTCAAATCTTAGACGGAGTTTAACCAATTTTGGTAAAGGAATAGCAGGACATCAAAATCTTTGGATTCCTCGACTATAGCAGTACACACACTTTTGTTCTTAGAATAAAGTCAACTATCAGATGTTTGATGTCAGAATACCATTTTTGTTTGGCAGAGTAAACGGTATTCCTGGATTAAGACTCCATTATCCAGCCCAAGGAAAACAAACGGATGAAGTTGTTACCATCTTGTACATATTGCATATCGAGTTCTACAAGTTGATCTGATTTATTTGAATTTCGTAAATATATGCTAAAGTAGCTACATTTCACATAAAAGGTATGTGGTACTCGTAATAACTATCCCACCAAAAACATTCTGTAAAAAACTAGCCAAGTCTCGATGGAGCTGCTTGTTTATCTCTAAAAAGTAATGAAATCTAGACAAAGTCATACCAAGTCTAAGGTTCCTTACTGCGATTTCTTTATTATTATAGTTAATGCTGTGTGACTAGGCCGTTGAAGGGTACACCAGTATGGGCTATTATCTCACTTAACAAACACAGGTAGTTACAACACATATAACATTACGTGTAAATAAAATTGACTTATAGCGTGCAATGGTGTCATGGAGCACCTGGTTTTGTACCCTTGTGTACCCTTCAACGGCCAAGTCACACAACATTAACTATAATAATAAAGAAATCGCAGTAAGGAACCTTAGACTTGGTATGACTTTGTCTAGATTTCATTACTTTTTAGAGATAAACAAGCAGCTCCATCGAGACTTGGCTAGTTTTTTACAGAATGTTTTTGGTGGGATTTCACTTCTTTTTGTAGAAACATGGGCATATTGTTTTATAACAACCTGCTAATTAACTTTAGCAAACCTCACGAAATAATAAGCGAAATCAACGAAATGCAAATAATCCCTCTTAATCCCTAGCAAACGTTTCCAAGCGCAGTAGAAGAATGTCGTAAACGACTGTAACGCGGCCTGTTGCCACTTCGCCATATAAGATTATCGGAAAAACAAACGACGGCGCGTTTTAAAATACAGTCAGCGCCATCTAGCGACGTGTGCGGGTATCACCGCCACTCTTAGTCCAATGCATAATATTTTGACCAAATTTTGAGCGAAATTAATATACGAGTATTGGTGTAATTTGTTTATTTAATTTGTGTAATGTTCGAGTAGAATAAAGTTAATCGTTCGACTATTTCTTCTTGTAAACTTGTAAGTATAAGTATAAAACCCAGTCTAGCCTTGTCCAGAGTTTTCCTTTAATTTTATTTATATGCGTATTAAAAGCAGAAGCGGAGGCATTCGCCCAGCGGGTACGTATTATAATGCCGAAGTTCAAAATACCGAATATCATAAGACCTATGGACGGAAGGCCGAAAATTAAAACGTCGAATGTTTATTTGACCGAAAGTTTAAAATCCCGAAAGAACGTTTGATCGAAAGGATGAAATACCGAATATTACAATCCCGAAGACTGTAATCCCGAGGAATGTAATCCCGAAGACTGTAATCCCGAAGATTATAATCCCGAAGACTAAGATCCTGCCTATAGGTTGTAATCCGGAATATTATTTAAACTGTCGAGAATTATCTCGTATTTCTGTAGTCTTACAGATTCTAATGTTTATTTTATACAAAGAATAATAACCTAAATTACGTAACCTACTTTCCTACTACTATACTTACTATTTATAATCTTCTGTGGAACCGATCTGCTCCGGCGCTGTGGGATGTGCAGCCCCTTCGCCCTAGTACGTTAGTACTCTTTATTATACTGTGGCCCTAGCGTAAGAAAGTGCGGGCATCAAGCGAGTCGCAGCGGCTGACGCTGGTCGCCGAAGGTGACTAAAAAGCCGAAGCTGCGGAGGCGAGCGTTGACAGCTTCGGTTCCAGACAAGTTTGGTTCGGTTGGCAGTCCATGACAGAATATTTTATCATAATATCGAATATTTAGTGTCATGCTTAATTTCCCACTTTCCCGGACTCTTTCCTTTTCTTAATCGACTTGCCACAGAACCGAAGCTGTCAACCCCGATTCCACGTGGTCTTGTCTGCCCTACCCCTAGAGTGTATATAAAAGCCCGGAGGCGCGGAGGGAGGGCAGCCCCCGGCCGCCGTAAGAAAGTGCGGGCATCAAGCGAGGCGCAGCGGCTGAGGCTGGTCGCCGAAGGTGACCAAAAAGCCGAAGCTGCGGAGGCGAGCGTAGGTGCCGCACTTTCTTACGCTAGGGCGGAGGGGCTGAACATCCCGCAGCACCGGAGCAGATCGGTTCCACGGAAAAGTCAGATTAGTTTAGTGTCCTGACACTTTTAAAGTGCTCATTGACTTTCGCGATTATAAAATTTCGAGATTTTAAAATTTCGGGATTATGAAATTTCGAGATTTTCAACTTTAGATTTATCGAATATCGGCTTTTTGAACTTTCGGTATTTTGACCATCGGTATTTCAACTGTAGGTATTATGAATTTTCGGGATTTTAATACGTAACCCGCCCAGCTGTGGGACGCTATAGGCTAGATTCAATTAGATGTATCCCACTACGCTGGAGTTTTCCAATGACAGTCGATTTTTTTATGTACCAATAGTAGAACGGGGCATCACCATATCTCTAATACAGCTGAGACCAGCTGAGGGTTCTTCATCAAATAAATAATAAATAAATAAATATCGGACAACCTCACACAAATCGATCTAGTCCCAAATTAAGCTCTAGAAGGCTTGTGTTATGGGTACTAGACGACGATATACATACTTATATAGATAAATATATACTTAAATACATAGAACAACCATGACCCAAGCACAAATATTCAAGTTCATCACACAAATATTTGCCCTGGCCGGGACTCGAACCCGGGACCGCCAGCTCAGTAGGCAGGTGTTTACAAACCGAGCCAAACGCGTCGTCAAAATACTTCAGACCTTGGATTTTTGACATCAAATGAAGCGGCCCACCAAGTTGAATATTAAAATTCTTAAACGGGTTTACTCACATCGTAGAAATCGAATAACGCTCGACATATTTCGAATCGGTACGCGATCCATCATCAGGAGAGACGATCAGTCGCGACGGCGGCCAACCGAACACAACAAGTTGAATATTTTTTGTAAAGGCGGTATGTCGATCTCTAATAGTTTGGTTGGGCACTTGTGTTTTCTAATCAGAGTACTCCAGATCTTCGATTATCCTAGTTTTTAGGGTTCCGTTATCAAAGGGTAAAAACGAGACCCTATTACTGAGACTTCGCTGTCCGTCCGTCCGTCTGTCCGTCTGTCCGTCTGTCCGTCCGTCCGTCCGTCTGTCACCAGGCTGTATATCAAGAACGGTGATAGCTAGACAGTTGAAATTTTCACAGATGATCTATTTCTATTGCCGCTATAACAACAAATACTAAAAATAAAATAAAATAAACATTTAAGGGCTCCCATACAACAAACTTGTTTTATGGTACGGAACCCTTCATGCGCGAGTCGGACTCGCGCTTGGCCAATTTTTATAGTTTTCGCTTTATGTGGCCATTAAACCCTAACTCTGTACCAAATTTCAGCTCTCTGAATTTATGGGAAGTACTAGTTCTTTACTGATGATCATGAGTGAGTGAGTGAGTGAGTGTCGTAAATGCGAAACTTTGCTTTCGCTTAACTTCGGAACTAAATGACCTACAGACTTGAAATTTTGGATTTTAAGTACGTGATTATAGCTTACTGGATGACGAAAATTTCTGCGTTCTGGTCTTATCCAGAGGTGCTCAAATAGGGCCCTGAAAATGCGGCGAAATGGTTCCAGTAAAGGATGGTACGGCAGTGTTTGCTTCGCGCTCGACTTGGCGGGGGCACTGGCGTGCCCCCCGATCTCAAAAAATGCCATTAGAAAAGTGATAATCGCCAAACATCGGACTAAAATATTTGTATATCCGTTAAGAGACCTTATATATTTTAAAATGTTGTATATATTATGATAAATATATTGATAATTTCAACCAACTTATTAAAATGAATACTTTTCCCTGAGTTCTAAATAGTAACGTAGCTATTTCATGCTTTCATTGCGTGCAGTCGAAAATTAAAAAAAAAAACTGTCTTCTGCGTGAGTTTTGTCAATTTTGAGTAGTATTTGTAACAAAAATTATCAATGAAAAATTCAGACTGGTTTCAGATATAGGTATACGAGTACTAATAAAGCTCAAAAGCCCTGTTCTAAGTACTAACACTGATAATATGCTAAGAAACATATTTGATTATAGAGAAAAAATGTCTAAAACAATCAGCATTTTTGTACGGATAAGGAGCTTTGCTAAAAAGACGTTGTAGTACCATTTAAATAGCTACATAAATACCTCCGCCTCTTCCAATTATTCCGTCCCTTAAAATAAAAACATGTCAATTCGTAACAAGAACCTTTTACCGTTTCACAACCTTCGTATTAATTTGACCGACACTCGGAAGATACCTTTCGAAGATCTGGAATGATCTCAATTCGTTGTCAGATGCTTAATTAAATCCAAATACTTCCTGCTAGAACCGTGGCTAAGAACGACGTAATTCCATTAGACGCGTCCTGCGCATATGTCGTTTTAAAAATGGAGTTTTGAAGCACGAATAACGGAGTCCTTAATGGACGGAATGATGCTTTCTTAATTAAAATATAAAATAAAAGGGAACCTCGCGGGTTTCTGAATATTACTATTTATTTTACGGTTCGGTAACACCAGAGGCGGTAGCGGTGTAAAGCCTTACTTACCTTGTCCGTTCATAAATGCTGATTGTTTTAGACATTATTCTCTATGATCAAACATGTTTCTTACTCATACTCATACTCATTTATTTATAAAATGTTTTTCAATTTTACATGTCACATATTAAATTATCAAATTATATTAGGTTACATTATTCTATACACATTTCATATAATCAATCATTAAAATAAAATACAAAATTTCAATAATGTTTACAATTTATAATTTCAGTACAATATACAACAATAATTTGTAGTTTAGTATAATATATTATTTAAGATTTATAAATTCCCCAAGGCTATAAAAAGCTCTAGATATGAGCCATTTTTAATTGTATGTAGGAATGTTACGTCGTTCTCAATTTCTTTTATATAATCGGGTACTTTATTGTAGATACGTATTATCAGTGTTAGTACTTAGAACAGGGCTATTGCGATTCATTGGTATATATTTGAAATCTACACTATGAATATTTCATTGATAATTTTTGTTTCATAAACTACTCGAAATTGACAAATTTCTCACAGAAAACTGGTTTTTAGGGTTCCGTAGGGCGTGGCCACATGTCCACGACACGGCGTCGTAAACGTAAAACGACACGGTGTCGCGTCGGAGCGCGACACATTATCCACCGTGCGAATATACGTCGCCGCGTCCTGAAAACACACGACACGGCGTCGTAAACGTAAAACGACACGGTGTCGCGTCGGAGCGCGACACATTATCCACCGTGCGAATATAAGTTGCCGCGTCGTGAAAACACACGACAATCCCAACATCTCCAGAGGTCGAACTGGTTTCCTTAATACATTTTGCCTTTTTAAACGAGGCGATATTTTCCATAATAGTTCTTCAAAACTTGACACAGACATTCTAAAATAATCATAAAACTTGTGATCACTTATTTTTAAAGCCTCGTACTTCCTTTTGAAATGACTGCCATCATGGTTCATAATAGAAAGATATGGATTTATCCAACATTTTCGTTTCTTCTGCTTTTTCTTCATGCTTCTTCTTAAAAGCAACAAGAGCAGAATACGTGTGATAGGATCCATGTCGAATTGAAAACTGATCGCAAAATATTTTGAACATGTACGAGAAGCTGCGGCGTCGTAATCGAACGTGGCACCGCACCGTGCATCTACTCAACACAGCAAAGTTAATCTGCCCGGTGCGCGGCGCGACCTGCGGTGCCCGGTGCAGCATGTGTTTTCACGACGCGGCAACGTATATTCGCACGGTGGATAATGTGTCGCGCTCCGACGCGACACCGTGTCGTTTTACGTTTACGACGCCGTGTCGTGGACATGTGGCCACGCCCGTAGTCAACTAGGAACCCTTATAGTTTCGCCATGTCTGTCTGTCCGTCCGTCCGCCCGCGGCTTAGCTCCGTGATCATTAGTACTAGAAAGCTGAAATTTGGTATGAGTACGTGTATGTATAACGCCGACAGAACGGTAAAAAAAAATTAAATTTTATTTTTTTTATTTTTTCGGGTATCTAACTCCTAAAGTGTGGGGTGAATTTTTTTTTTCTTTTCAAAGCTGGTGTGTGGGGTGTCGTTGAATAGGTCTTGTAAAAATAAAAGGGATCTTCTAACATTATTTTTTGATAAAGTCAGCAGTTTTGTAAATATTCGCTCCAAAAACAAAAAAAATAGTGTGTCCCCCCCCCTAACTTTTCAGCCACGGGTCAAAAATATTCGGAATAATTCATGTAAATGAGGCCTTATAAGTACTTTCAATGAAAACTATATTGAACAAAATCGGTGGAGCCGTTTTTGAGTTATCGCCAAATTTCATATTTTTTCTTTAAAAGGTCGTAAGTTGACTTCCAGAAGGTAATAAGAAATAAGAATTTTATTAAAACACAATACTAAAGATAATACATAGAAACAATTAAAACTAGAATATATGTATGCATAAATAAACTTAACTAAACCTAACTATACTTAAATAAAAAACGGGCTCCAGATCGGTGCCGACCGGGAGTGTGCCCAAGAGGCTAGCCGCATTACCACACTGAATAGCCAGGGCTATTCTCTGGCATAGGTATGAACCAGCCCTTTGGTCACCCGTAGCATCGACTAGTCTCTTAGCTAGTTCACGGAAAATGGTATGGGCACTTTGTCCCCGTGGCCCCAGTGTTTCCACCCCAAACGGCTCAAACATGTAGCCACTATCGATGGCTGCATACTTGCGCCGCTTGAGGTGTTCGGTCGCGTCCGCAGCAGCCCCGGCTTCGCACGTCCCATACCAAAGGCCGTCCCAGCTTAGTGATAAGTGATTACAGTTTCTAAGGCGTTTACGACCTTTTTATAGAGCTTAAAATCTTTCTTAACGTAAACCTCGGGCTTAAAACAGCAGTTTATTGTGAAGGATGAGCAACTACGGAACCCTACACTGAGCGTGGCCCGACATGCTCTTGGCCGGTTTTATTTAACTTATTTTCGACAGAACGCAATGAAAGCATGCAATAGCTATGTTACTTTCTAGAACTCAGGGAAAAGTATTATTCACGTTAAAAAATTTGGTTGAAATTATCAGCATATTTGTCATTATATAAAAATATTTTTTAAATAGTATAAGGCCTCATCAGCAAGACGTATTTTTGTATATCGTAAAAGCTGCTTCGGTAGTTAGCTTTCGTGGGTTATAGTATCGACATTTTCTCGGGATATCTTAAGAAGATTATTTAATACTAGTATTTTTTCTTTACCGTAGACCATTATGCCGTAGACGGTTAAAAAGTATCCTATAACCGTCTTTGGAACCTAAAATATAATCAGCTATCCTTGTATCAAAATTGGCTAAAATTTGTCCAGCCGTTTCGGCGTGATGCGAGGGCAAAGCAAATTGTGAAAACAGATGGCGCCAGGTTGGGACGACGCCGCGCGCCCTTACAAAACAAATGACGATCCTGCATCACGCTATTAATATTTTTCCTGACATCGTGACACCGCCAAAAAAATATATTTTCAATATAAATCTAGAATTTGATAATAGTATAGATGACTCATATGACGCAGAGGTCCCGTTTTCTTAGATTGATTAGAAAGGGACGACACTACAGTATTGCCACTTTTTAATTTCTACTCTTTTTGGTCGGACTATATCAAAGATTTGGCGTGATTGTCGTAACGATGTGATAGCTCAGTTGGGAGAGCACTACGCCGGAAACGTAAGGTCGCAGGTAGAGTCCTATTCACATTGTAGATCACATTACATTTCTCTTTCATAATTTACCTTTGGGTCAATATTTATAATAACATCAGCCATTTTGATACAATCTCACAAGGTCTACATGTACTTCTATAAACACAACTTTGCCACGCGACTTTCTCACGCGACATATGCTACCTATCCCTTTCTGTACAGTATCGTGGGCAAAGAATATAATATACTAACGTAAAAAGAAACGACAGCGACACTTGTGTGCAGTAACAAAACTCGCAGCTATGTGTGCGTGTCGAGGGGCGAGCGCGGGACGCGCGCGGGGGTGAAGGGCATTCACGTGAATGCCTCGTCGGAGGATTCGGCATTACAAGGTCACCGACGCCCGAGTTACACCGATAGGCCACTGTCGCGCCTGTGTCGGGAGAGAGTGACGGGTGATATGTCGCGCGAACCTAAGTTGTGCTAGACGGGCTGACAGAGCCAGTACTTCTAGCATAAGAGTGACACGCGACTGTCGCGCGACAAAATACTATCTGTCACTTTCCTTTCAATACCGTGCGAGAATGACAGATGATGCTGTTGCGCGACAAACGAAGTCGCAAGATATGCAAGAGGTGCTTATTTTCCTCCTCCACATACGAAGTACCGAGCACCGGTTTACGGAACAAATCCCTTACAGGGATAAGTTCACCTAATAAAAGCATAATAAAAAATAATAATAATAAAAAAAAAACCTTTGTACATATCAATTGTTTAGTGTCTTTGTATATGTATATAAAGTATAAAACAAAGTCACTTCCAGCTGTCTTTTTGTCCCTAATCCCTTATGTATGCTTAGATCTTTAAAACTACGCAACGGATTTTGAAGCGGTTTTTAATAGATGGAGTGATTCAAGATGAAGGTTTATACAGGGTGTTTGGTGGCTAGCTGCAAAGGTTTAAGGAGGTGATAGACGAGGAATTTTTAAACATTTCTAACCATATATGTCGTAGACGAAACTTGATATTTTTTTTAAATTGAAATTTTTAGAGTTTTAGAAAAATACCCAGAATTTGGTAGATACGAGTGCCCGTATACGCGGTAGTTTGTAAACACTATCTTTTTTCTGATTGTTTAATGTATGTCGGACCAAATTTATGGCCTCTAAAACCAAATGGAGGCATACGAAACTTTAAAAAAAAAACGTAGGTTTGGCACGAGCATAATTTTAATGTGCCCTAAACAAAAATTTTGAATGTTTTTTGTTCTTTCTTTAGAGGTTCCGTGCGAAGCCGCAGGTCGCTAGTACCTATATATATTTTATGAATTTTATGGTGTACAGTAAAGAGTTTACTTACATACATACATACATACATACATACATACATACATACACCTCCATGAAGGTCCTCCAAGCATAAATTGAAGCTCACAAGCCAATCCCTCGGGCATTTTAGTTTAAAATAGAGTAAATTGATGTGAAGTGTTTCCACTCCTTTTTAACCCCCAGGCGACCCGGCTTTAGGTATTCTGTAGTGTGTTGGAATTTCTCCGAGTTCGGTGACAGACAAATAAATATAATAAATAAAAAATATCGGACACTCACACGAATCGACCAAGCCCTCTATGAAGTACGAGAAGATTAGGTATAATACGAGTAGTTTACAAATGTACGGTTTTCAGTCTCCTCGACAGTCCTAAACGACGACAATATACACATGTTAAACTCATAACGCCCCGTTTTTTTCGTTGGGGGTTAAAATTAAACTTTCCTATGTTCCTAGTAAACACTACTATTGTTTAACAACAATGTCCACAACGGACATCAATTTCAGGTTGAAACACAGATACGTGCCGAATAATCCGTCACCGACGGGATAATACGTCACCGACGTGATAACACGTCACCGTAACGAACGACGGCAGGTGATCGAGTGTTACAGGGAACTGATTACGTTCCGATGGCAAGAAATAGCGAAATGGATTATTCATTCTAAGAATTCAGTACCCGAACCTGGTTATGGTTTATACCTTTATACCATTGCACATCTAAACTAAACCCATTATACCTTTGTATTAATGGGTTTAGATGTGCTATACAATTTTTATACGATACAATTGTTTGCTGTGTTTATTGAATTTAAACTTCTGTTCTGGATCCCCATGTTTCATAGACAAACGATTCTTCGATTGTTTCTTTTCGATTTTAATTTCTTCACAAACTTACCACGTTACGTGCGTACCATTCACGAACATCAGACACTGTGTTCATTAAAAATGTTCGTGCGGACGGTGCATGTAAGGGTTTTGCACAAATCACGCGAGGTTTTTTCGGCTTCTTTTGACCTCCCCGCTGGTGATATTTGGTGAGGTTTTTAGTTACCCCCCCCCTTCAAACCTTCAAGAAAAGAGCGTATTCCCACCTGAAAGGCCGGCAATTCACTTGAGACTCCTCTGGTGTTGCAGGTGTCTATGGGCGACGGTAATCGTTTGCCCCCTATGATATAAAAAAAAAACTACCTCACGTGTATTTTTTTCGCAGAATTTTGTAATAGGATTTATTTTCAACGAAACCGAGAAAAAGTATCTACTCATGCGTCAGATGTTTTTCTCTTAGATAAATACACTTGAGCTCTCCTTATACCCCTCCCTCCCCATCGTGATTTTGTCGTGAAATCGAACCTCACGTGATTTGTGCACAAGGCGGTCGTGTTCGCTATTCTAATTTACGTCCGCACGTACGAACCAAATGTGCCGTGTTCGTGTTCACCATCATTTTGTTCGTTCGTGTTTTATAAATCAACCGGGACGTTCGTGGCTTCAATTTGTGTGATATCGTTGGACCCTACATAATGTCGAACATTTGAATAAATTGTCATGAATTCTTTAAGAGCATTTTTACGGTGCCGGGTCGGGTTGGCGCTGAAATAATGAGACTGTTACTCGTTCATACGTTTCATGAGATGCGTAACAACGTATCGGGTTCTATTCGGGTTTAGGGTTCTGCACCTGGGAAGTAATAACTCTTTTTAAAGTTTGTTAAATCGTGTTGTAACATAACGACTTGCATTTCGGCCCTTGGATAGTGGCGCAACAGATAAGCCAAAAATGTTTCTAGTTACGTCATAATATATATAATTATATAGAGCCCAACAGGGTGTTTTTCAACCCACGCCATATTATTACGGATTTTACGTGGTTCTAATTTAGGCCTGCCAGGAATAGTACATTACGTAACAAGGGTGGTCAACGAGGAATTACAAACGAGTGTTTATTAGCTTTAATGACACGACTTTGGAATTACTTTATCACTAGAGTCACGTACGACGTTTTTCATCACACTTTGGAGGAAATAAAACAAAAGTTATAAATAGTAGTCAATACCAAAATTACTTACCGCCCTAAAGCGTAATATACGACTTACCGCCCGGTTTTCTAGCATGTAAAAACCTTAAAGTGTGATGAAAATTACTTGCCGCCCTAGGGCGTAATTTAAGACTTACCGCCCGGTTTTCTAGTATGTAAACCCTTGATTTTCGAGCAAGTGTGATGAAAAATAAATTATTAGCGATACAAATCCGCAGTATTTCGGGGTTGTAAAACAACTTTTTGCTTGTCCTAGTGGGGCGGCATGGCGATAAACACATTAGCAAAATTTATAAAGACTCCAGAAAGTGACTCTTAGGTCACGTTAGAGGATTATACTCCCACGCAAAGTCCGACTACTGGTAGTGAGGGCTAACAAGCCCTGATACAAATCAACTCATGTCATGTCTTAAGAAAAAACCGGCCAAGTGCGAGTCAGACTCGCGCACCGAGGGTTCCGTACAAACACTTTCCATCCCTAAGTGGTTAAGTTAAGTTTGCACCTGGTATGTATAGCGCCCCATATAAATTAGGTGCAAAGTTAGGTATTAAAAAAAACTACTTACTAGATCTCGTTCAAAACAATTTTCGTTGGTAGTTTTTATAGTAATGTACATCATGTTTTTTTTTAAGATTTTTCATTTTCTTATTTTAGAAGTTAGAGGGGGGGGGGGGCAACTTTTTTCCACTTTGGAAGTGTCTGTCACGCAAACTATTCGGTTTAGAAAAAAAATATTTTAGAAACCTCGATATCATTTTTGACGTATGTGTTTGATGAAAAAAAATTTTTGAGTTTCAGTTCTAAGTATCGGGAGCCCCCAATATTTATTATTATTTTTTTATTTTTGCATCAAAATCTTAATACGGTTCACAGAATACATCTACCTACCAAGTTTCAACAGTATAGCTCTTATAGTTTCGGAAAAAAATGGCTGTGACATACGGACGGACAGACAGACGGACAGACAGACATGACGAATCTATAAGGGTTCCGTTTTTTGCCATTTGGCTACGGAACCCTAAAAACCGGCCAAGTACGAGTCATGCTCGTGCATCGATGGTTCCGTATGAGTACTTACCCCATCTTAAATGACGTTATGTTAAGTTTGTACCTAGTTTATATCACATGCACGGATACAAAATCAGGTGAGTAGTGGACGCAACCCGGCTTTCGAAATATGATTATTGAGAAGGACTTTATTTTTTATGATTTAATTAGAAATGTATTGTTTTCAGAGTTTTCCCTATATTTTAAGTATAAGACGGTAATACTAGCCAAATTTCGTAGTTCTAGATCAACGGAAAATATCCTATAATTTCCCTTGAGTGGTATTTTTTTACATTAACCTTGAAGTTGTTTTTTTCACAGCTTCAAGCGACTGTCGGCTTGAGTATATCTCCACGCGTTCCCGAGATGACAGACGGATGAACCACAAATTGATCTTATAAAGGTTCAGCTTTTTTCTTTTTAAGGTACGGAACTAACTGTTCGTGTTAAATTAAAATATGCTCGTATTTGTAAATTACGTAAAAAAACAGTACTTTGGTATCTTCGAGCTGATCTGATGATAAGGTGGCCATAGGAACTCTTAAACAGAACAAGACAAATCCATCGCGTTTGTTTAAAATAGTACATTACGTAACAAGGGTGGTAAACATGGAATTACAAACGAGTGTCTATTAGAAGCCCGAATCCAAAGGCGAGTGCTTTAATGACACGAGTTTGGAATTCCTTTACCACCAGAATCACGTACGACGTTTTTCATCACACTTTGGAGGAAATAATACAAAAGTGATAAATGGTATTCAATACAAAATTACTTAACGCCCTAGGGCGTAATATATACGACTTACCGCCCGGTTTCCTAGCATGTAAACCCTTAAAGTGTGATAAAAATTACTTACCGCCCTAGGGCGTAATTTACCGTTTACCGCCGAAAATTAAATTAAATGCCTATATAACTACATACTAAAGTTTATCGCGATGAAAAGTAACTGCATGTATCAATTCAAGGTGGCAACTACCACCGTATCAATTTTATCAAAATTGGTCCACCCGTTTGAGCGTGAAAAAGTACCCACCATACGAACACACTCACAAAGTTTCGCCTTTGTACTATTAGTGTGATAACAATTTAATATAAATGTGTCCATATCCATACTAATATTATAAATGCGAAAGTGTGTCTGTCTGTCTGTCTGTTACCTCTTCACGCTTAAACCGCTGAATCGATTTTGATGAAATTTGGCATAGAGATAGTTTAGGATCCGAGGTCATAGGATAGTTTTCATCCTGGAAATTATACCTAAAAGGATTGAAAAGTGAGTGAACATTTCTGTTGGGGTGCGGTGACCCTGTAGGAAATGTAATTATTAGACCAAAAGCATAATTGCTCTTACATTTGCTTAGGCGCTTTTAATAATCCCTTTTATCAAGTTCCACGCGTACGTAGTCGCGGGCAAAACCTAGTAATACATAAATGGATCAATATATTCTGTAAAACCTGGAAAAGTCTAGGCCAAGTAAATGCCATTCCGATATTAGGTCATGTAATTACAGCATAAACCGTAGAAACTCGCGTTATTTATGACCTTTTTATGGGGTATTACTTTAACGTGTATAATTTCGTTAAAACGGCAAACACGCTAATAATAATAAAAAACATACACCTTATGTACAGTCAACCAATTTGATTCCTAGGCCATTCATTTTGTATCTTGTCACAGTGAACGTCAATATGAAAGCCGCTAGAAATCTCATATCATTGTCATTGTGACAAGATTCTATAGTGGCCTAGAAATTAAATTGGTGGACTGTACAACTTGCCTTATAAGGGCAAATTTTTATTTTGTTGTCGATTTCTTTTTTTTCTCAGAATTCAATAAAATTTGATGAGTTGGTAAAGTTGCTTCTTCTGACCATGGTAAGCCCAATTTTACGATGTCCTACAATTTTTTCTCCATTGAGCTTTACATAAAATGTATTGGCCCATGGTCCAATTTTTCTTTTGCTGTCGAATTATTGAATTTTCATTTCGAGCTCCTCATTTTGTATTGAAATTTAGTACAAAATACGAAATTTAGTTATAACTCAATGGAAAATTTTGTAGGACATATCGTGAAATTAGGCTCACCATGTTCAGATTAAGCAACTTTACTACTAATACTACTACTACTTAATGGCTCAGCGACCCAAAGCGAATCTTGAAACGGTGCTAGATCGGGACAAGTGGCGTAAACTCGTGTCGGAGGCCAAGCAACTTTACTACCTCACCAAATTTTATTGAAATATGAGAATAAACCAAAATCGACAACAAAATAAAAATTTGCCCATAAATGTAATAATATAATAATATAGCCATAATGTAGCAGAGCTATTTTGTTAAATACAGCCCAACAGGGTTTTTCAGCTCACGCCATGTGGCGGATTTTTAGTGGTGCTAATTTGTTTTACCTACTGGCAACGACACATTGGTGACTGACGTTGAATGTCAGTGAATGTCACTTGGGAGAATTCATTTATTAGTACAAAATAAAGTTCAAGGAATACTGCTATTAAAATACTTACAATAAAACTACACCTAAAAATTAAACTAAACTCGAACATAATAAAGTTAAACTAAATCTAAATAAGTTTCTGTCAAAAATGACATTGTAGTGGCAAGCTTTTATAGCCGACTGTACTTTTCTTTGGATATCCATCAAATGCTCACTGAGACGATTCTAAAGAGCCCAAGCTCGGTAGGATTGCTTTTTCTATTATAGAGTTCCTATGGCCACCTTCCGGCTCCATCATCAGATCAGTCCCATGGTACCATATTATTGTATTGTCATCAAATTTAAGTAAGTATGCAAAATTTCAGCTCAATCAGTTGACGATATCTGCTTCAAAATTGAGTTGCAAGATTTCACCCGAACAAACATACTTTAAACATACCATGCAAGTTAAATAAAAGCTTTAAAAATGGCCCCTGCGGCATAGTGCCGAAGATGCTGGCGGCATTTCCTCGCTGAATCGCCAAACTGATTCTTTGAGCGAGGAAACCGCCAGCTCTCCGGTCACCAGTAACATCAATAAGCCTCTAATGTCTCTTTGATTTTTTAAGTATTTTTCGCATCGCAGTCAAAACTATCCACAGTAATAAAAGTCCAGATTTATTCAAAAGGATCCAGTATTTATTTCGCAAGAAGAACGAAGGACTGGGCAGCATTTCGGTAAACAATATTTTGAATTTGGTTAATGACAAATCCTTGATAAATAGCTACTTACGTTTACTAATGCAAATATATGACGTATGCTCATTATTGCCATATGAAAGCTGTTTGTAGCGCCACTATCCCTGGGCCGGACCGACGCTTACTAAGCTATAAATAAATAATGAGGTAAAGAAATAGGTGGTAGTCTCTTACTTAAATTTTCACGTCTGAATTATTGAACGAATTACAAAATTAAGCGTCAAACAGTTTTTGCCGACACTCCGCTGTCCGTCTGTCTGTTTGTCTGTCTGTCTGTCCGTCCGTCACCAGGCTGTATCTAGAACAGAAAATACATCATCTGTGAAAATTTCAACTGTCTATCTATCACGGTTCATGAGATACAGCCTGATGACAGACAATACAGACAGACAGGCAAACAGACGGAATGACGGACAGCGGAGTATTAGTAACAGGATCCCATTGTTTACCCTTAGGCTGCGGAACCGTAAAAAGCCTCACCAAATCCGATTTATTATTCGCACAAGTAAAACAGAATATTACAGTAAGTATATCAGCGCCTTTTCAACAAAAAAACTTCAATATCTCGACTTTTATTCGGCGAACCCTTTTATCATATGCCAATGAAAATGGCACATCTGCGCACAATTTGCTATTGGGCACAATGCCTGTCAGGTCGCGACAAGTAATGGAATAAGAAAGCCTGCCACATTATCTGTGTATTCGCGGCATTTATAGGAATTTTACAGGCACCAGAGAATTGAGAGACAGGGGAATGATTACGAACGACAGGGGAATCACAAAAGCCGCCAATAGCATTATTGGCAGGTTTTGTGTTCATTGTTTTAATGGTGGGATTTTATGCGATGTGGCATTGGGAAGGTTTTTGTAACTGATTTAACATCGGGTTTCGGGGTTTTCGGGATAAATAGTAGCCTATGTGGTATGTTAATCTAGGGTGTCCTACATGCAACCGTTACATTTGATTTTGAAATTTCATTATTTCAAAATTAACGATAATCCTTGTGTTATCGTTTTATATTCTTAATAGGTTTTTTTGTTTTAAAATAAATGTAATTGTAATTAGGCTAAAATTAAACAAAGTGAATGTGTCCCTCGTAATCAGCTAAGGTACTGTAACCGAGCATAAAGTGCAGGCTGAAAAACAGCGCTGTGCAGCCTACTCAGCTCACAGCATACGCTGAGCCCGAGCCTTTTGCCACTTGCCGAGCGAGATGGTACAAACGAGGACACAATCAACTGTACTCCCATAGATTAACACGTTGAAATAAGGTTTATATTCGTTTACAAAAGTACCTAGGTACAGTTATCAGTGTCTTCGACAATGTAGTACTTATACCATCAAAAACATAAATGTAAAATGAGAGCCAAGTTCAATATCGCGTGCACTTCGCCGACAAAAGAATTGAGATCTACCAGGGCGCCAAGTTCTTTGCTCTAAAATTTTTAGATACAAGGACATGCGACATACTCAATGCATTTATTTTACTTGGGGAGTAATTCAATATCAAGATTTGACTTGGCTAGTTTTCACAAATTAACTAAATTTTATAAAAGTAACATAGTCATAGTGATAGTTCATTATCAAGCTAACAGTATAAGTAACAAGACGTACACTAACTTGCGTACTTACCTTTACGAAAATAGGTTAATGATTTGATTGATTTTGATTTATAATATAAATTTATATTTTAAAACTAGCCAAGTCACGTCTTGATATTGAATTACTCCTCAAGTAAAATAAATGCATTGAGTATGTCGCATGTCCTTGTATCTAAAAATTTTAGAGCAAAGAACTTGGCGCCCTGGTAGATCTCAATTCTTTTGTCGGCGAAGTGCACGCGATATTGAACTTGGCTCTCATTTTACATTTATGTTTTTGATGGGATATCATTACTTTTTGTACAGAAATTATTATGATGTGTAAATTACTTAATTATTATTTGTTAATTAGTTCTGTGTGCTATTCTAGTACATATTTTGAAAGTTTTGAACAAACAAAGAATTTTCCAAAACGGTTAGTACGTATTGGATTTTTATGTGCATGTATGTGTAAGTGTGTGCGTGTGAGTGTATATGCTATTCTAGTATATCTTTCAAACAAAAAAAGAATTTTCCAAATCGGTTTATAAATGACAGAGTTCTGAGGCAACAACCATCAATAATAATAATAATAAAAAAACATAAAAAAATCACTGTTTTAGATTTTTATATGTATACACACACAATTACTAAGTTGGATGCCAAATTTAACCTTTCTAGGTCACCTGGAAGTGGGTTAGGTTTTTGATTACTAGTGAGTCAGTCAGTCAGTCAGTGATAAAAATACCGTTTTTTGGACTTTAATATCTCAATAACTATTTAACCTATATTAATGAAATTTGGGGTTCTACTTGTTCTAAAGGATCTTAATACATAAGCCAAATTTCATTTTTTTATGTTAAATAGATTTGGAGTTATTGGGGGGTCAAAAGTGGCTCCAAACGGTTCGTGTAATATAACACACGGCTGCTGCTCGCCAGTTCCTGCGGTGAACTTGGCTGGACACGCTGCCGCGTGTCTAGATTATAATTCTGTCATGTATTTTTGTTGTTCTGGTGGCAATAAATATTTTTTATTTTTTTGTAAATAAAAATAATATATAGGCCTTGTTTCGCCTATTTATTAAGTTTAAAGTGGGTATATAACTCTGCAAACTAAGTGCATGTGCATGATTTTACTATTTAGGATTAGTATGAACACTAAATAAGTAAATAATCTGTTGTAACATTGTTTCTCAATAAAAATATTTTAAAACAAACAAAACAATCCAGGGAGTCAGCTACCTCCTTACCAAATTTTTCTGTTGCTTTTTAGGGTTCCGTAGTCAACTAAGAACCCTTATTTCTATAGTGATATCCCCTAGGGCACTCTTTAAGACTACGATTAAAATTACAATTCTGGCGGTGACATACAAAAAACTTTTTTAATTTGAGCTTGTCCTTTTGCCATTGTTTTACTATTTGATCTTTTTATTTTGTATTTCTTTTGCATTTTTTTTATGTACCGTAAAACTACCCATCTTTATCCAGTCCTTACAACTATGGTCCAATTTAATCCGAAAATTACTCGGTAATATTATGACAATTATTATGAATAAACTCTAAGGTAAACAACATAATTAAACAAACTTGAATAAAAACGTATAAAATCACTGATAGAATATGGATTTTGATAAAAATAAACGATTTTTGTTTTGGACCATAGATGGATGATTGGACTATAGTTGGATAGGTTTACTTTATAACAGTGTTAGGTATGTTATTTTTGGCTAAAAATGTATTTTATTTCTTTCTTTCAGTTATTAACCCATTTCTATGTAGGCTAGTATTATCACCACTTTTCTAAGAAGTTTCATAACTATTGTCCCCTGGGCAACGGGACAGAGTAACAACAAGAAAAAAAAGTTGACCCGCCCAAAAACACTGACACCCACAAATATAGTTACATAATTTGAAATATTGGAATTTTAGTTTTTAACAGACGACAAAAAAAGGAGTTGGTAAGTATTCTTAGAAAATTATTCTGTTTCTGTGTTTAATTATGTTTCTTATGTAAGAGAATTTGACTGGAGAAAAGAATGTATGCATCGTTAGCCTACTCGTCTTCAAGCCAACGTCTGACAATTCCTTTGATAAGGAATTAGATTGGATTTATTCAGTCGATAGTCTAAAGATTAAATACCAAAAAGCGCATTTTCATACAAATATCAATTCACTTATGTCCTTATGTGTTCGAAGTAATTTTAGGCTGGGTTTTTATTCACTGTCGATGAACTTAAGTTCAAGAAAAAATCGGCGTTTTTCTCATAATAATATCGCGTTGGTTACGTCTTTATGTGTCTGAAATGCCGATTTTTGGCTGGAAATTGGTGATGTGTATCTCCGATTTCGGATATTTGGTTATTGGGTGTTTAATGTGAAATGGTTTTGATATTATGATTACGTTTTATATTAGATTTGCGAATGGGATGAAGGTACAGTCGCCGTCAGTTACATCGAAAAAACGCTTTTAAATACCAAAACTTTTTAGGGTGGTAGGTTATTGTCTGCATATTTTGGATATTTTTAGGTTTATTGTGAAAATGCTATAGAAATCACTCATTTCGTAACATACTCTCGATAGGTATCCTTTTTTTACTGTTGTTAATCGGGGTAAGTTTGACCCTTCCGTATATTATTGGGCCACCACACTAACACACTGCCAGTTTTAATTGTTTTACTACAGCGCATATAATGGTAAAAAAAAAATATTAAGCTCATGTAATACTTTATTTATGCACTGTAACCGTAAAACAATTAAAGTGTGGGCCAATGTTGTACGGAAAGGTCAAAGTTATCCCGATTGACTTAAATAAGTATATAACGAATTATAAGCAAATGGAAGCTTCGGTCAGACACTATTACTAACGGTACGGTACGTATTATTTCCATTAAGTCATTAAGTGATTAAGGCGTTAAGGCATCTACCCGCCGAAATACGAACTGAACCATCTGACGAAACATATCGACGAAAATTGAGAAACTTTATATTGAAATAGTACATTACATCAGAGGCCGGGAAAATGAGGATTTCCGGCCAAGTAGGTATATACCGGATAGTGATACGAGGCCGGGAATCCGTTTTCACGACGAGGCATGTATAGTGCTTTTCTCAAACATTCAATGAAATAAAAAAATATACTTCAAAGAATAACACTTAATATTGTTTGTCCGATATTTTCCGAATTTGACCGAATTTTATAAATCAGATTTCAGATTCTGACTCAGGAGCCCCAAAAACCCCCGGATACCGAATTTCAGCCTCCTAGGACCAATTAGAAATTTTCTCCATACAAATCGTTTTTTTTTTTCGATATTTTCCGAATTTGACCGAATTTTCGGACAAGATTTCAGATTCATATTTTTGAGCCCCGAGAGCCCCCCGATACCGAATTTGACCAAATTTAAGAAATCCGATTTCAGATTCTGACTCAGGAGCCCCAAAAACCCCCGGATATCGAATTTCAGCCTCCTAGGACCAATTTGAAATTTTCTCCATACAAATCGTTTTTTTTCGACATTTTCCGAATTTGACCGAATTTTCGGACAAGATTTCAGATTCATATTTTTGAGCCCCGAGAGCCCCCCGATACCGAATTTGACCGAATTTAAAAAATCCGATTTCAGATTCTGACTCAGGAGCCCCAAAAACCCCCGGTTACCGAATTTCAGCCTCCTAGGACCAATTTGAAATTTTCTCCATACAAATCGTTTTTTTTCGACATTTTCCGAATTTGACCGAATTTTCGGACCAGCTTTCAGATTCATATTTTTGAGCCCCGAGAGCCCCCGAATCCGAATTTGACCGAATTTTAAAAATCCGATTTCAGATTCTGAGTCAGGAGCCCCAAAAACCCCCGGATACCGAATTTCAGCCTCCTAGGACCAATTTGAAAATTTCTTCATACAAATCGTTTTTTTTTCGATATTTTCCGAATTTGACCGAATTTTCGGACAAGATTTCAGATTCATATTTTTGAGCCCCGAGAGCCCCCCGATACCGAGTTTTAGCCGCCTAGCACCAATTTGAAATTTTGAAAAAAAAAAGTCGCCATCTTGA
Organism: Apotomis capreana; assembly: GCA_947623375.1. Lineage (NCBI taxonomy): Eukaryota > Metazoa > Arthropoda > Insecta > Lepidoptera > Tortricidae > Apotomis > Apotomis capreana. Next base: position 60,421,690 of record OX392498.1, on the reverse strand, counting down.
ATTTTTTTTTCCACAAGTGTCTAACAACCAACCTTTAAAAACAAAACCTGCTTTTTGTCAAACCAGCCAGCTGTGTGAATGACCTTGTTGTTGAAACAAAAAAAAAGTTACTTTGCAGGCCTAGGCCTGAAAAGCAGTATGAAATCCCTTTACAGTCCTCTCGAGTTGTTGCGCCCAAAAACCGATACTTCCGAGCCTATTATAAGGAACGCAAAGACAATATTTCATTGCATGTTTGAGAAAAATCCATTTTATTCTGTTAGTGAGTACATGGACATGATATTATAAAATTACATTTTGTTTATTTAGTTATTTAATGTTTTTTTCACCTCACCAGCTCAAACATGGCGGCTTTGCTGCGAGATAACAGTGAACAAAATGCGATTTTGTTTCGAGCGTGAGTAGAAAGTAGCTTTTTAATTTTAAATTTTTTTGACTCCGAATTGTCATTTCTCAGCCACAGGTTAATTATAAAATTTGAATCATTCGAATTTTGATGCACTCTGTCTCTTTCATATCTATATGAAAAAGAGAGTGATAAAGACATATCGATTCGAAATTCGATTTTCGAATCCGACTTCGAATAAAAACACGTTCCGATCGACGCGTTGTACCAAAAAAAAATTAAAAAAATACCCGATGAAGGTATTATTACAAAATACTGTTTTGAACGACCGAATGTTTATATAATTGTGTCTTTTATATAAATCAAATAGATTATTGTTTAAATAAGTTAAGATTTTTCAACTTTATACTGTAAATACCTGTACAAATAATTTATGACTTCACCAATTTATCATAGACGCAGTTTCGAATCATATTTTAAAAAATATCCAGTTAAAATTGTTATTTTCTTTTGTATTCATTTTATTTAGTGCTTCACCAGTAAAAATATTAATTAAACTATAAACAAAATCTCGTATTAAATAAATAAACACGTAGTGTATCTGCTCAATCTTCCAATTTGATCAAATAATGACAACCTTGGTGGTCGTGAGGGACTTACTACAGTGTTTGAACGTATTATTTTAATTTATTTAGATTTTTATTTCATTTCAAGCAGCGGGTATCTATTTTCTAATTAATAATGTCATTGAAATCAGCAACAAAGACAATACACATACCTACACCTGAATGGTTGGAAGAAAAGTAGGTACAAAAAGTCGAACCTATGTTCTCGCTGTCGAGGTGAAAAGTTGTGTGTGCTACACGAGAGCAAAGTTTTTTGCATCTCGTGCTGTTGAGTCCCTCGCTACACTCAGGATTCTAAATTAGAATCCTTCGCTTGCTCGGGACTCAAAATCAGCACTCGCAACAAAAAACAACTTTGCTCTCTTGTTGCACAAATAACTATCTGACGATCCTATGGGAGATATGGAATATGAATATCTATTATAAGTTGTGTAAGCTAGTTTTTTACTCATAGTGACATACATAATATATTTCTGTTTTATCTGACATTACATTTTATGATTCTATTATTATTGTTGTAGTTATATTATGATGGTGTACTTATTTGACTTAATTGAATGATTATTATCTAATTTTCTGTTGCTATTGACGATCATAATATCAAGATTCATATGTTAATTAACTTAGGATAATTTATAATGTAATATGTTATTATGAAACAAATAAATCTAAATCTAAATTAAATTAAATACCAATACTTTTAGAGACTTCTCACACTGAAATAACATTCACAGTTTCGCTATTAATCATTAGAAAATAAAGTGTTATTTTTTTATAAATAAATAATAAAAGACGTTATTACATTAAAACAATGAACCCTAAATATAATTTCTACGATATTTTTATTTAAATATCCTTAACAAAATTATTATTGAGTGGTTTTACGTAAGTTGTATCCTATTTTTTTCTAAATAATAATAAAGTTTTAAATTATTTATACTTTAATAAACCAGAAAACCGGATTTAATTGGTTTTATTTGAAAATTGGTAAGCACCTAACTTGATTGTGAACACCCGAGTTATTGCTTAATTGCAGAAATGCAAAGCCCCATCAAATTCGGCTTAGTTTGCCGAGGATGGTTAAACGTCTATATTATAGACTAAATCCACTTTATGGACACAAGGACTACACGAATTCAATGGTTGTAAGTAGGGCTGCCAACCGTAGTGAACAGATTTGCGGGACATTTGCGATCAAATTGCGGAGACTGGCTTATAAAATGCGGGTCTTCTTTACCCCGGCTAACTGGGTAATATTGGCCGGCAGCGTATTGAAAGGAACATATGAAAGAAAATGAGGAAGAGGGAGAAAGTGCCCTAGCGAGTAAGAGAGGTGTTCGCGTTACTTGCGTCGTAGTATCATCACTATCACTACATAGTATAAAACAAAGTCGCTTTCTCTGTCCCTATGTCCCTTTGTATGCTTAAATCTTTAAAACTACGCAACGGATTTTGATGCGGTTTTTTTAATAGATAGAGTGATTCAAGAGGAAGGTTTATATGTATAATACATGCATAATTTATCAGCATTGCACCCGTGCGAAGCCGGGGCGGGTTGCTAGTATTCTAATATATCCCTCTCAAATTTTAATCGACGAATTCAAATAATTCAATTAATATAGCTCACAGGATTGCATGGGTAAAGTGGCGATGGGCGGACCATGTAGCCCGGAGAACGTATGGCCGTTGGGGCACCAAAGTCCTAGAGTGGCGACCACGTGAAGGAAAGCGCAGCGTGGGACTGCCCCACATTAGGGTTGCAGGGAATCGAAGGATGCGGTCTTCACAAGATCGCACCTCTATGTTCAGTGAACGGCTGATAGATAGACAGATAGATTCCTCTCAAATTCATTTTAGTGCTTATAGTTTAGTCTAGCCTGTAAACGGGACAATCAGCGTCCGGGACGCATACTCTAGGGCGGATACATTACAAAACTTCGACATTTAATTTTGTCCGAATTTTCATAATTCCGAAAACCATGTTCTGATGAATTTTTTTTTTTTTTGGGATATCATATAACACTAACCTAACTAATGAAATTGTATAACATACCGTCACGGCAAATGTCATCATTTGGCGTGACGATGCTTTCAGTTCGGTAGTATGAAAATTCGGAATTACCATGGATTCGGATTTCGGATAGTGAAACTTCGGAATTTTTTGGGTGTTCCGCTCTATAGTCTGTACTTTTAGGTATTTAAAAAAATGTAAACAAACCGGAGCTGTCAAATTGACAGAAAGCAATCGCGAATGTCAAACTGACAAAGTTAAAAACCACGTAAAGTAGGTGTTGCTACTTTAAACATGTGACTTTCTATTTTAGTCGTGTTACTTCCAGTATAATGCAGCCTTGCGTTTAAACCTCTGCAAATTTGGGTACTTCTTATTGACGATTTACTGAGAAAAAATATATATTTATTTAATGCGATAAAAATATATTTGTATTCGTGAATTTGTATATATTCTGTAAAATTAAGCGATAACACATGTTATTTAAATGGAATGGACTGCAGTACTGAGGTCAATTATTTTATCATATAAAAAAATTAACAGGAAAAAACCCTTTTAATGGTTTGTCTACATTCTTTTAAATATCTAAAAGTACAGACTATAGGGCTCCAGAAATGGGACGTCCCGCATAGAGCGGGACGGGACGGATGGCAACCCTAGCTATAAGGCGGAGGCCGTGGAGTCATTCAATAGCCAACAAAGAGCATTCACACAAAAGATTTCACTGGGTCGAGATGTGTCAGAAAGGACCTGATTATTACGATACGATAAGATCACTATTATAGTACCTGTACGGTACGCGTCTCACTTTATCGTGTCCATTCATTTATTTACTTGTTCATCAGACCCTGGGGTTTTAGGTGCACGAATTTGACACTAGGACACATCCCGGGGTATTTTGATCATACATACTTCTTTAACATTATAATATTGGGAATGCCGAACTTTAACAGTAATTTCTGATAAATAATGACACAAAGGTAAATTAAGACTAATTTCTGGATATTTAGAGCAGTAAACTGTACGTTCTTATACAGACATTTGATGTTAGAATATCAACATGAGGTATGTTATATTACTAAATTCCACAACATTAGCCAATAAAAATGTTTCTTTTTAAATGTCATAGGGGGCAAACGAGACTTACCATCGCCCATAGACACCTGCAGCCAGAGGAGTCACAATGCGTTGCCGACCGCACACGCTCTTTTCTTGAAGACAACACATATGATTTCCTGATCGATTATTTGAGCGTTGCTCTATTCGCAATATTGCCTAAGTAATTCATAAAATCAATCAACATAATTCTTATAATAAATATTTCAAACCACGACTTTCACAAGACTACAAAATGGCGTCGCAATTCAAATTAGGGACAGACAGAGTAACACGACAGTTAAAACGCTCAAATAATCACCATGTAATGAGCTGTCACACATCATTATAGTAGGGATCATTTTATGAGACCGCATTCACTACGGTAAAACGGGGTTACTTTCAAATGCAGGGGCTACTTTGGAAAAGTGTTTTTACGCCATATCCTAATTTTTTTCACTATCTGTGGCAATGCAATACATACCTTCAACAATGACCTAACCTTTTACTTCATTTGCTCAATCGCACTATGAATATTTGCGTCTTTATAACCATTTTAAATCTATCAAAGTAGCCCCAAATTTTCCTAAAGTAATCCCGTTTTACGGTACGCTTTGTTCAATGAAACAATGGGCCCTTGGATATTGTGTGCATTATAAACAGGGGTTGGACTTTCATTCGCACGGTAAAACTAATGGAGAACCATGGAGCCGTTATTAACATTAAAATACAATTCATACTCATAAGTATAATAAAATCACACTTCAATATGAATAATTATTTTATTTCACACTGTGTCCGTTACAAATAGCACTTATAAACAGTTCGGTTAGCACTTATTCACTACGACGGCTAGAACAGAACAACCCCGTCGGCCAAGTGACGCATCCTTTTATTCCCTCTCGCGTGGTTTTCTTAAAAATGGTTGAGGGTAACCATTTTTATTCAAACCACAACTACCCTATCCTTAAAATTATTTTTATAACTAGCGTTGCTAGTGTACTAATATATAAAACCCTACACTCGCCCGTCCTGACCCCGTGTATGCCCCCATACACGTGCCAGGTGGCAACCCTACACTTGGCCGATAACAATTACATAACAGAAAAATTCAATTATTATTGACTATATTCCATTTGAAGCGGATGCATTCCAGATGAAGAAGCGGTGGTAGCCCAGTGGGAAGCGGTGGTAGCCCAGTGGTTAGGGCATGCGACTTTCAATCCGGAGGTCGCGGGTTCGAACCCGGCCCGTACCAATGAGTTTTTCGGAACTTATGTACGGAATGTCATTTGATATTTACCACTCGCTTTTCGGTGAAGGAAAACATCGTGAGGAAACCACCTAAGCCCAATAAGGCCTAGTTTCCCCTCTGGGTTGGAAGGTCAGATGTAGACGTGGGCGTTATTTCACGTCACTAGTTACAGTAACTAGTTACGCGACATGTAACGGAATCACTAGTTTCGCGTCAAATAACAACTAGTGATTTTTGTAAATGCGTTATTTTATTATTACTGCTATCTGTGAGTCGAGTCGAGTAATCGAGCGAGAGAGAGCTCACCTTCTGCACCGGCCACAGCCAGCCGAGCGAGCGAGATGTAGAACGCGCGCGTGCCGTCGCCGTCCCGGTCAGCCGAGCGAGCGGGATGGCCATCGCGCGCGAGTCGAGGTATAATACCAAAACCGAAACAGCTTAACAGAATTAGTTGACGCTTAATTTTCACACGTAATACTTTAGAAATAGATCATAAAATAGAGTGATCTCTGTTTCAACGGCACACGATTCCGGGAAACGAGCGACTCTTTGAACTTAAATTTTGATGCAAAATAAATAAACAAATATTTTTTTAGTTTGTTTTGGTTCGTCGTTGCACTGAGTGTAATTTAGTACTTTATTTTCAAATTTAATTCTAATTAACGTTTAAATGTTACGTTGCTTTGTTATTCTGTAAAATGTAAATAAACTTTATTTAGTGTGGTGTGGACTGGATTGTAAATATAAATAAGTACCTAAATAAGTTTTGTGTAAATATAGTGAAGTGTAAATAAACTGTAAATACATCAGAACTAGAAGTGTAAATAAACTGTAAATATAGTTAAGTTATCATTGTATATACAATCAAATTAACTTTTAAATACGCCTGCATTAATAATCATAGTTAGTTTCTCAATCATATAAAATAATATACCTATACCTAATTAAATACAAATCATATAATGCAGTCAGTCCTAAGCCTGAATAAAGTATGAAGGGAAGTTAATTTATTGTATAGCTTTATCTGTGTAACTAACTACAAGCAGAAACACTTAATACCTAGTTATTTTATTTATTTCCGTTTCGTGTGTAATAGTTGTATAGGTATGTAATGTATAGCTGGTGTTGGTAGAGCTATTTTTGCAAACAATCACAGTAGCGGAATAAAAATAACCAGTTACAAAAATCACTAGTTATGAAACAGGTGACGGCGACCGAGTCACTGGTTTCGTTACGTTTCTTGAAAACGACGTAACGACCCACGTCTAGTCAGATGGCAGTCGCTTTCGTAAAAACTAGTGCCTACGCCACATCTTGGGATTTAGGTAGCCGACCCCGATTGAGAATTCATTCTCAAAAAATGGGACAAAGGCTAGGAGGATGATGATGATTGACTATATTCCATAATTAACCTAACAGACAACAAAACAATCATAGCAAAAAGTGGTATAGGTACTATTAAAAATTGTCATTAAACAGATATTTTCTCCGAGACTGACGTTAAGCAAATGCAACTAATGTATATCAACTATTGCCTACTCATTTAGTATAAATCAAGCGTACCTTGCATACTACATTGATCAAGTCTAAACAATATTTACACAATTTTGATGAACCAATCAATTATAAAATAAAAGAATCTATAAGATGCGAACCAATTCAATTCTCGCAATCATTTTTAACTAATAGGGTGCGAACCAATTCAATTCTCGCACCCCATTGGGCTTTGTCTGTAATAGTACATGAACCAGATCATTTCTCATGACATGTACAGACAGAGCGTCAATCGCATTGTTGCGCCCCGTGTTACTAGGATACGAACCAATTCAATTCTCGTACCCTAATATCGGCAGCTCTGGTTGCAGCAGCACACGAACCAAATCAATTCTCGAGGCTGAAGTCAACATCCATCTCATCAACAGGCCACATTCTTTCATCAGTGACCGGGAAGTGAGCTCAATAATTCACACGTTTACTCTGTAACAATCGGAAACAAGTCTGTAGTGAACTATTTTGACAGCAACTACCTAGTCTTCATTTTCGCTAACACTAGAATCTGTCTCATCGTCATTCAATTTTAACGCAGCTACGTTCACCCATGGTAACATACGTGCTGCTGCTACCGTAGTTGTGCGTTTGTTAGTTATATTATTAAACCCAGGTATAGATGCTATCTTGTATCTATCTTGACCCAGAGCTTTGGTAACACGAAATGGTCCTATATATGACGGAAGGAGTTTCTTACTCTTTCCGTCATTATTAAAAGTTACCTTTGTGACTTTAACTAAGTCACCTTCGTTGTAAATACGAGCAGGATACTTGTTCTTGTCGTATTGCTCCTTCTGCTTTGCCTGCTCACTATCTATTCTCTCTTTAACCTGAGCCCTAATGTCCGAAACATCAATCTCTTCCCTAGTCTCGTCTAGAATTGGATTTAAACTGGGATTAATTTCTCCGTTCATATGAGTACCAAACATAACTTCTGCCGGTCGTCTACCTGTTGTTTTTTGAACGGAATTGTTTAATCCCCATTGAATTTTGCCTAACTCCTTATCCCAATCCTTCTCGTCAATCCGAAGAGACTGCGCTTTTAATGAACTGAGGATCGTCCGGTTGTATCTCTCTACCTGACCATTTGACTGCGGGCTCGCAACAGCGTTTAAAATATGTTTAATACCCTTGTCATAACAATATCTTTTAAAAGCATGGGACGTGTAACAACTGCCGCGGTCGCTGATCAAACGGTCAGGTACTCTGAATGTAAAAAATATGTCATCAAGTACACGGAAAACGTTCTGGGTATTCGTGTTACGAACTGGTCTCACAAACACGAATTTCGTGAAAGCGTCAACTATGACTATCAAATAGGAGTTCCCCCTTTTGGACTTCACAAAGGGCCCGAGGTGGTCAATATGCAAGGTATGAAATGGCAATTCAATTTTTGTAATCGGGTGTAATAGGCCCTCATGAGAGGTAGCCGTCTTTTTGGTATAAGCGCAATCAATACACGCACTTACTCGTACATACTTTTTCACAAATCGAGATAATTTCGGAAACCAATAGCTTTTTCTTACTCTTTCTAATGTTTTCTCTAATCCTAGGTGACCTATGTCATCGTGATTCATCTTACATATTTGCCACCTCGCACCCTTTGGAACTGCCCATCTCAAGTTATTTTTGTCACCTTTTAAGCACCTAAACAATTTGTTATCACGTACCACATAATTGTCTTTAATGTATTGAAGTTCCTTAGGATCCATGTCATTTTGTAAAATATCCTTAATTCGATTCAATTCAGAATCCCCTAGCTGCAACGTGTGCAACCAGTCATCGTCACTAATAACCAAAACCTGCGCATGTGGGCTTGAACCACTGGAACCATCTTCTTCTAAGTTAGGGTTGCGTGACAGTGCATCCACATGAGCCATTTTTACACCTGGTCTGTACTCAATAGTACAGTGAAACTCCTGCAGTAGAAGCCACCACCGCGCAACCCTAGGTATGAGATCGCGTTTCACGAAAGTCGAACGTAAGGCGCTACAGTCTGTCACGATTTTAAACTCCTTGCCTAACAAATATACCCGAAACTTTTCTAACGCTCTAATAACGGCCAGAGTTTCGAGCTCATACGAGTGGTAGTATTTTTCCTCCGGAGACGTTCGCCTACTAAAATACGCCACGGGACAAAAAGAGCCAGATACTTTACAACGCTGTAAGAGCATACCGCCTACCCCATCTTTACTAGCGTCGGTATGCAATTCCGTCTCGGCATCTCGATCATAGATGGCTAGAATTGGTCTGTCAACTAATTTAGATTTGAGCACCTGAAATGCTTCTTCTTGTCTACCTGTCCATTTCCATGCCGTATCCTTTTTAAGTAGTTCTATCAAAGGAGAAGCTATTTGAGCAAAATTTTGAATAAATTTCCGAAAATAACTCGCGAGGCCAAGGAATTGTCTAACACAGTGGACATTTGTTGGTTGCGGAAAATTTAGAACTGATTGAATTTTTGTTTTGCCTGGCCGTATGCCTGCAGCACCAATCTCATAGCCTAAGTAATCAACATTCGACCGCAGGAAATGACACTTAGACAAGTTTAGAGTAAGATTCGCCTTCTCTAACAAACCCAATACTTCCTCGAGCCTATCCAAGCATTCTGCGGCGTTCTTGCCAAAGATTAAGACATCATCCATATAAGCCGTGGCTTTACTGAATCGTGCCGTCCCTAAGACTTTATTAATTAACCTTTGGAAAACTGCTGGTGCGTTTGCCAATCCAAACGGCATACGATTAAACTCGTACAAGCCGTCTGGAGTGACAAACGCAGTCAAGTATTTGCAATGCTCCGATATTGGCACCTGGTAATAACCTGATGCCAAGTCAAGCGTTACAAAACATGCCTGCCCAGATAGTCTCGCAATTTCATCTTCTATAATGGGCATCGGGTATCGCTCCTTTACTGTAACAGAGTTCAACATCCTATAGTCAACACACATACGTGAACTGCCGTCTTTTTTTCGAACTAGGATAATTGGACTTGCATATTCAGAGACTGACTCCCTGACAATCCCTGCTTCCAACATTTCGCCTATCATGGATTGCACCTTGTCCCGTTCATGATGGGACAAACGGTAAGGACGATACACAATGGGGCGCTGATTGCTCAATTCGATATTCATTTGAGTTATGTCAGTACATCCTAAATCTTGTAAACCAGAAGCGAAACAATGTTTGTACTTTTGTAGTATAGTCATCAATCTTAACATATAGTCCCCTTCTGCCAAATCTCCTAAGCGAACATCTTCCCTTTTAATATTTATATTTTTATTAACGGATGGACTATCGGCTTCGTTGATGCCGGGTGACTCGATCACTAACCGACGAACAAATTCAACCTTCTCTCCCCTGCCAATCACACAATCCTTACGTAACTTGTAACCTGGTGTACAAGGGACAATAAACAGGTCCAGACGCCCATCTTTAACATGGTAGACACCACCTGAGACGATAGCTTCCCTAACTGGGCTGCCGATCACGTTGTTGTTCATCATTACGCAACCGTTGAATTCCGAATCAATGCGAGCTCTGATTGACGCCGGACCAAACAACTCTATATCATTTGCAACCTTTACTACTTTAATGTGCGCCTGAGTGTCGTAATCGAGATCAGCGGCTGGCAACTCTGCATCGATTTCCTGGAATTTCAACGTTTGACAATCCTTTAAAACTAAAATATGAGGCTGCTCCGTAAACGATTGTCCTATCAAAATCGGCTTATCCAGAAACTCGTCCTCAACAACTCTACACGGAACCCTAGCCCTGACCTCGTCTACTTGTATATCTAGGATCAATGTACCCAGAGACTGCACGGTACTGTTCCCGAACCCCCTCATTACGGATGTAACTTGATCATGCACTGCTCCAAGCTTTAAAATCAACGACCGTTTGACTAGTGTCACCTCACTCCCGAAATCTATAAAAGCTTCTGCTTGCAAATTGTTTACTTTTACCAACTTAACGTATTTCAAGTTAGGGCAAGATGTTGTAATAGCCATTGTCTTTGCTGGATTGGTCTTACATCCTGTCCTGACATTTCGGGTTTGACGTGACAATTTTCAGCATTGTGACCTATCTTGTTGCATTTGTTGCATTTTATCAACTGCTTGGGGCAGCGCATGTAAGGGTGACCTGTTTCCTTGCAATTGAAACATACGACTGGAACTTGAGACCGAACGTTCTTATTAGAATTATTATTAGCCTTAGAATTCGTTTGGGCACTGTGCTTGCTATCAGCCCAATTTTGATTTTTAGTATACCCGCGTTCCGGCAACGGTGCTTCTTTGTTGCTCATTAAAAATTGAAGAAGTTGATCAGGCTGAGAACAACACAATGCCAACGCGCTAGACTTCATGGTCCTATCTGTTATCCCATGGATGATGCAGTCTACTGCACGTTTGCCAGTTATGTCACATTGATTGACTAACGTTAGTTTTTCATAGTAATAGTTTTCTATTGGTTCACCAAACTTGCTCTTCCTCCTTAGCATATTTTCCAGGGTTTGGCCATAGTTTTGCTCACAAGGGAAGGCACTTCTCAGCTTTTCTTGCCACTCTGACCACGTGAATAATATTGTATTTAAACCCTCGTACCAAACCTTGGCCAAACCCTGCAATTTCTGCATTGTAAAATGTATTGTGGTCTTTTCATCCCAGCCATAGACGCTAGCGCACTCGGTAACCTTACGCAAGCAAATATCTATGCGTTGATTTTTAGCGGACGGATCAAATTCTGGTAAAATATTTTTAAGACCAATATTTTTCAAAGTCCCCTGCGTCAATGGCTGAGATGAGAGACCAGTTTAAATAGAATTTATGATGTCTGTTACGTCTTTAATAGAGAATGAAGGTGTACGTGACCTTTTGTTCGATGACACGCTATCCTCCCGATGTCCCTCAAGCAGAGGATTGTCTTGGTGTCCACGGCTTCGATGCGTTGCTGCGCTGCAGCTGCGCTCTCGCAATCGCGGCGGGCTCGCGGTGCGACTGTGACGGCGGTGTTGCGCGCTGCTCCGGCTCTGGTCCCCGCTGGCGGCATCGTGGTCCCGAGTACGCGAGGTACGCGCCCGAGATATCCTTTCTCGATCTCGGTGCACCTCGCGTTCCAATGCCAGTAGTTGTTGACGGCCCCGCTCCAGTTCAGCCTCCCTTTCTTGCAGGCTGCGACTCCCGTCGCCTCTGCTTAATACGCTGACACTTCTGTCGTGCCTCCTCAAAGCGCTGCGGCTTCGTGTGCGACTTCTTGGCGTCTGCAAGCGTCGCTGATCTTCACTGCGACCTCTTCGAGTGTCGTCATCCATTCCTCAAGCCGGTGGTCATGAAAACAGAATTATCTTGTGTTAAAACATATTCACCATCTATATACCTTAGTAAAAGGTCGTTAAAATCAAATTACCTCCGAATATGGAGGGCCCCTGTAATGTATACCCCCAACGGCCCTATTCATCCATTATGTGCACGTTGAGACAGACAACATCCTTGTTCAAATGACGGTACATCAAAAACAATAATTATCTCGAAAACTGTGCGTCGTAGCGCGAAAATAATGAAATTTTCTACCCCCTTTAATACCCCAGACGTCATCTTTTCTTTCCCTTGTGAAATATTTAGCGCATTTTGTTTAAATGAGGGTAGATCATACGGCAAAATTTTAAAATCATAAAATAAGTGATTATCTCGAAAACCGTGCGTCGTAGCGCAAAAGTAATAAAATTTTCGACCCCCTTTAATACCCCAAACGTGGTACATTCTTCCACTTGCCAAATGTTGGGACTGGTGGGATAACCTTGCCCACATGTGGGTAGAATGTAAAAATATCGCAAACTGATTTACCTTCGCAACACGTGCTCTGTAAGAAGTATTGCTTCTATAAAAGAGTGCCCACCGGTGGGACAAGTAGGCCCACTAATTAATGTTAACATTAGCACCCACCTATGATGAGTCATATTGATGACCATCCACCGATTCTCCTGAGACTTGAGTGGTGACAATCCACTAACCTAATTGTTGAGAATTTTTATTCTATTCACTGAATTATATAATTTCCAAGCATGAACTATGGCTAAAGTAACCTTAAACACGAAATATACATAACACATGGACTTGCAACGAGATCGCCAGTTTTAAAATTTAAAATTAATAAAGGAGTACTATTATTTTAATCTGTGATAAAGGTTCTCACGTCACTAGGATACTAATGAGTATGGGCAACGGCTACGGTAAGCACGTGTCCATACGGTATTTTAGAATCTAAGTTTAAATAGTTCCAGTATATTCTACTACCAGACCAGAGGAATTATCCCGAAATATTGATGATGTCAATCGCTAGATTACGATTTATAAAAAAGGTGGAATAAATATATGTAATTTACAGCAAAATACTAGTTCGTAAAGAAAATAATCAAAACTGGGCGTATACTTACAGTTCTTATCCCTGCTTCTGAAGTATAATAAAATCACACTTCAATATGAATAATTATTTTATTTCACACTGTGTCCGTTACAAATAGCACTTATAAACAGTTCGGTTAGCACTTATTCACTACGACGGCTAGAACAGAACAACCCCGTCGGCCAAGTGACGCATCCTTTTATTCCCTCTCGCGTGGTTTTCTTAAAAATGGTTGAGGGTAACCATTTTTATTCAAACCACAACTACCCTATCCTTAAAATTATTTTTATAACTAGCGTTGCTAGTGTACTAATATATAAAACCCTACATACTCATAAGTGTATTTCATTCGCAATTTTAATTTTATAGTCAAGGATTAAGTCAGAAGAATATACAAAGGCCTGATTTGTGTAGGCATTGTTTTTTTGCCACCATAAAATACGTAAATTCCATGTTTTCTGGAGTAAATTGGGTTCTATATTGATCGAATAACCATTTATGACTAGAAAGTGCAGGATATTGACAATAAATTGATTTAAATGAGGACTTTGAAAATATTGTAAAAATATATATTATTTATAATTTTAGTAATTTAATGTTTGGGAATGTTAACCATAATAACCATAAAGGCAGTTTGGAATGAAATAGATGTATGAGTATGAGTATGAATTGTATTTTAATGTTAATAACGGCTCCATAGTTCTCCAGTAGTCTTACCGTGCGAAAGAAAGTCCGACCCCTGATTATAAACCGCAGCCAAAAACTGACATCTCTATTTCCAAAGTAGCAGTTTGTGGCCCCAGTTTATAACCCATCGGGTCCCATACTTTGTTCGAACAGAGCGAAGTGAACACGGCCTCAAAAAAGGATTCCAACTATACCCTCCAGTGAATTTATTTACCTTGCACGTTTCCCACGCAGCAACAGTATCCCAGGTAGATGTCATCAGAAACTGATTCTGGCCTTCTCAACAGCGGTTTCTTGTGAGATGCCGGTAGATTGAGATTCAGACATGAAAGTGCCCTTGTGGCTTGCAGACGAAACGTTTTTTTTGCTTTTGATAATCTTTGAGCCGGGTTTCTTCACAGTTTGTGCTCTGGTTGGAGCAAGTGTGAATTGGTCAAAACCGCAGGAAGTAGTAACCGAATACCATTCAGCTATGTTTACGCGACTAACCATGCTGTCACGCTCGGCTATTCGCGGAGCTGTAACACTCAGCTCACATCCAAAAGGGCTTATACGATTTGTTTCTCCCTCACCAATACCCCTTTGTTCTCCGGGACATGTTTCTGTGACGATGAAAATCCGAAAAGGCTTAACAGTTACGCCGCGATTACGCTTTTAATCTCTTTCGATATTGTTCGATCTTTGGTGTTAGTGGGATAAATCCGTACTCGGGAACTAGTCATTTATGTTTGAAATGCCATAATATTTGTAGGTTGCCTTCCAGATATAATTAAGGAGTCATTTCAAAGTTTATAACGACGCATGTTCACTTTACATACTTTACTGGGGTATTAAAGATGTACGACATTTGGCAAAGTCACTTGATGTAGTAATAACAATATATACACAACATTAAGAGGTGACACATAAATATTATTAGGCTCCTTATCCGTTCAAAAATATATTTTTTTCAGACATTTTTCTCTATGATTAAACATGTTTCTCAACATATATATTTGAAACCTACAGTTTGAATCTTTCATTGGTAATTTTTGTTTCAAAAACTACTCAAAATTGTCAAAAGTCACGCAGAAAACTGATCTTTCCAACTTACGTATTGCGACTGCACGCAATGAAAGCATCTAATATATATTTTGCTTTCTAGAACTCAGGGAAAAGTATTATTCACTTAAAAAAGTTGGTTGAGATTAGCAATAACTTTGTCATAATATGAAAAAAAAAGGAATAAAGCCTCTCGACCACAAACCCTTAAGGTGCGCCCAGACCGCCGCTTAAAGTACGGTGACGGTACGGAATCGCAGTGACGCATCGTATCCGTACCGTTTTTATCGCATGCCCTCCACACCGCCGCTTAAAATACGGAGTCGGTACGGAATCGCAGTGACGCATCGTATCCGTACCGTTTTTAACGCATGCCCTCCACACCGCTGCTTAAAATACGGAGACGGTACGGAATCGCAGTGACGCATTGTATCCATTGTATAATAATTCAGTGAATTAAGGAGTTTGACCTTACAAACGGTCCAGAAGTTTAGAATTTTTGATAATATGTTGTATGGTTAGTGAGTGTTTAAAATACATTTTTTTTTTATAAAAAAAGAACCGACTTCAAAATAACTGAAAAGTCGAAAATAACCCGTTCATGTACAGATTACATTTGAATCACTTTTTGAAGTCGGTGCCAAACCACTCAACTTTTACTATGAAAAATGATGCCGCGCAAATTTTTGTTCGATATTATATATTATTATATTCTAGTTTACGTGAGGTAGACAACATATTATCAAAAATTCAAAACTTCTGGACCGTTTGTAAGGTCAAACTCCTTAATTCACTGAATTATTAGCTCAAGGTGTAAAAAAACAAGGTATGACACTATGGCTAATGACTTTCTACGTCACTGAATAATTTCCGCTTTATGGTAACAAAATGATTGCAAGGAAAAGAGTGTTTGCCGCCAGTCGTACAAAAAAAATGCATTTTAGCATTACAGTTGTTCTTTAACTAAATTTTATAATGTCGTAATAATTGATTAAAAACATCGGGGAGTATTATGATACACCACTGGCAACACAGAAACGGACAGAAGACAGAACCAATCAAAGCGTGATGACGTAGAAAGTCCAACTGTCATTCCGGAGTTACTTTGTTTTCCTTTACTTGAGGATAAATGTTTCATAAATAGACGTTAATCTTCTAGCCAGGGATGTCGCGCAGTCGATTTTCTTGTTACCGTGAAACATGCCAACTTTGCCCGCTTTTTTCGTAAAAACCCGAATTTCTCTAATTTTTTCTATGACGGGATGAAGTTTTTTTTTGTCTAACGCATCCATCGTATTCATATGCATGCGTTTATTACGAGAAACAATTTTTAAATCTACATTTAATCAATTTTTTTATCAATTTTCACCTCGGGTAAAGTTATCTAAACTTTTTCAAACATTGCCCAAATCGATTATTTTCGTAACTATAGCCCCTACAACGTTAAGATAAGGATCAGTATAAAATCTGGGGTAATAATGGCGTTCCACGTAAATATCTTGGTCTTAACTGTACAAACACGTGTGCAATATGGGTGGGCAATGTTACATAGGTATTTTGTTTTACTCCATACAAGCCGAATCAAGCAGTTTGAAATTGTCAGGGTTGTCACTTTTAGTTGAGTAAACCATCTTTACCAGTACCATTATCAAAATGAAAATGTATTGCTTAATATTGGATACTAATAGTTAGGCGGTTATTTTGTTACTTCGCGTTAGAATAATCTAAAAAACAATTGTCATAATTGAATATTCTATGTTTTTTTTGTTGTATGGACGTGACATGACATGACATGCAGCTACTGCTAACAGTACAACGGCTTAATAGAAATATAATTTACCTTACCTTAAATACATAACCCTCCTTTATTTACGCAGTCAGGTAAAATTACGACAAGGTGACAACCCTAACCCTTTTTTTAGTCTGGGCAATGTTGGCATTCATAGGTTAGCAAGTTACTAGATAACATTGCCCACCATCATAACTCCGGTTTTAATAAGTATTTTTAGTACAAACTACAATAAAAATGATCTACAGTTCTTATTTTATAACAAGCAATAAGATACATTCACCTGAGGCTTCCCCATTCTGTAAAAAATACACCAGAACTTCACCTAGAATTGGCCCGCCAAATCACGCACCTTATTCAACTAGTCCTAACACGTTACGGAATGAAGTTGCGCGCAAATGTGATTCCCAGTGATACCACAGATATAATCTATTTTCCACTAAAAATAGTAGTGTTGCCAGAATCATGTTGAAATTGTCTACAGTAACGTTTCTTTTTTTAAGTAGCGTTTTGGGCAAAGTTCCCTGTGGAGGCAAAGTTGGCGTATTTCACGGTACTAGCCTAGCTTACACGCATGCATCGCATGGTAAAAAAAACCGCGGAATCAGACGCATTATTGTATCTACAGTCGAGTTCTTAAAATTCTGAACAATAATTTGAGCAAACATATTTTTGAATACGACTTTGATGTCGACGGTGTAAAGGCGTGCAATAGTAGTTTATGCAACTGATACATAATGAGAGGCATTAAAACACGAGTGTGGTTTTATGAAACGAGCGTCAGCGAGTTTCATAATATGATCACACGAGTGTTTTAAGGCCTAATTATGTACAGTTGTATACACTACTTTATCTACACACATATCATAAGTACTCTAAGATGGGTTCAGAAGCCATAAGGAAATGACCGGCACCACTAGTGCTACCTGTAAAATATCTAAAAACGACATACTAATGCAGTAAGAAATAAATCTGAACAAATACATAAACAGATTATTTATTGTAATAGTTGTAATTTACATTTACATTGAAACAATATTTTCAACTACAATAAACTTATCACAATTATACTTTCGTAACAGCAAAGAACCAACAAACAAATGACAACAATAATGGCGGCAATTCGACCCTCTGTCAAGACGAATGTTTTTTTTTTCTAAATCATATACAAACGAATGTATCCATATTCTCATGTCACTCGAGATCAAATGTCGTGCGGTTTTTATAAAAAAACATACTGAATTGACGTTTCGTATCGATAACAATATTAATATCTATGGATACTAGAATAGAGACCTACTTTAGTTTTGACAGCTGTTCCAAATATAACTCATAACCTTACAAAAATTGATACTGTTATAACATTACAGTACAGATTTTACCTACTGCCACAGATAAGAAAGTTCTCATGGTAAAATTGCTTGTAGTAATGCTGGTCATTTCCTACGGTTTCTGAACGCATTTTAGAGCACTAATGATATGTGCGTAGATAAAATATTTATGATTGAATATTATGATGATGACCCTATTCGAAATCGTGGGAGTAGCCCTTCAGTTTTCTTTACGGGACCGATGACGTCACTATCATTAGAGAAAATCGCGGACAGCGTTTTAAGACTCAAACTACAGATTAAAAACCATATTTTCAAATTAAAATTTTCCAGCCATCTTCTACTTTTATGAGCTGTGTTCAGGCATTGTAATCTCTTAATATGTAGGTAGACTGCAAAACCCAACGGCGGTCAAAATACGCGGGTAGAAATGTATTCCCGCGTAGGCTTCATTTTGACACATTACCTTTCGGCTCGGTACGGGCGGCTGACGCGTTCGGTGTGCGTCCATTGTTAAGGTTAACAAATTAGCGCTTCCAACGGACTTGATTTGTGCTTTCCGGTGTGCGACAGACTGTTTTAAGGTGTTTAAGTGCTGGCCAGCCAGAAGAGTTACGGACAGAGCTGCTTCGAAGCCGGTTCAGCCCAGGATTGCCAGGTGAGTGGTTTATCTCATATTGAGCGAGTGCAATGCCTGTTCCTAGACTTTAAATTCGTTAGGGATTCCAGGACTAGTCTACTACAGAGTTTATCGAAGGGTTCTGTTACGCGAACATAAAATTTGGTCCATCGACCTCGGATTGGATTCCCAAAAGATAGCGAGTTTAGTTAGGGCAGCCATTTTGTAACGGTACATTCTTTGTTCTTAGTACGAAGTTAATTCGTAATTTCTTACATTTCGGTTTTCTGATAAACGGTTTTCGGTTATAATGGCTACTAAGTTAGTGGAAAGTAAATTTAAAATTAAGTATGATTGGTTCAAAAACACCTTGCAGATTATTAATAGTAAAAGTTACGCTTCTAGTGTAGTATCGGCTCGGTTACGTAAGTTAGAGGAATATTTTAAGGCGTTGACGGGAGCGTATGAAGAGATTTTAACTTTGGATTTGGAAACGGTTGCTACCTACGATGAGAAGTATAGGGAGGCCACGGAGGTGTACAACCAGCTCGATGCGGTGGCCATCGGTTGTCCCAGCTTGGATGGCACACATTTACCTACGGAAAGTGTTGCATCATCACGCTTGCCACGGATAAACCTGACTTCCTTTGACGGCGATGTATTTTCCTGGACGAGTTTATAAGTCTGTTTACGTCATTAGTGTTATCACGTAGGGACATCTCTAAAACGGAAAAATTCCACTACTTATTTTCAAACGTTGAAAAGGAACCCCAGGCT
The DNA here is from genome assembly GCA_947623375.1 of Apotomis capreana. Lineage (NCBI taxonomy): Eukaryota > Metazoa > Arthropoda > Insecta > Lepidoptera > Tortricidae > Apotomis > Apotomis capreana. Next base: position 60,402,166 of record OX392498.1, on the reverse strand, counting down.
TTGATCCGGCACCTATTACCTATGGTGGATAGTTCATTAGACACGGCTATGGACATTCTGAGAGGTAGATATGAAAATAAACGGCTGCAAGCGGATTCATACATTTCTCGGATTTTACATTTACCGGTATTAAATAAGAGTTCGGGTCTTAGAACAAAAATCTTAAATCCATTATTGGAATCAACGCGGGCTTTGAAGAATCTCGGTCTCCCAACGGACGAATGGAGTTATATTTTGTTACATATAAGTTTAACAAAATTACCTCTTGACATTAAAACACGGTTTGAACAATCTTACGGCGGTAATAACTTGCAATTGCCCACTTTTGATCAATTAACTGAGTTCTTGCAAAATGAATGTCGATTAATTGATACGGCTAACTCGGAGCCCATATTGTCCTATGCGGAACAGGTGCGCAAACCCGCGCGCACAGCACATGTAACGGAACGTAATAATAATAATAATTACAATAAATCGGAATGGTCTAACCATAATCGTAGGTATATTTCCGGCAAAACCGCTAGCTGTCTTTATTGTCAATTATCGGGTCACACTTTAAATAATTGTTATAAGTTCGGGAATATGTCTAATTATAATCGGAAGGAATATGTAAAAAATAACGGATTATGTTTTAAATGCTTCGGAGGGCATTCTGCGGCCGCATGCACCCGACAGGTACCATGCAATCGGTGCGGAAATATCGGTCATAATAAATTAGTTTGTACTATGTCCATTTCTCGTTCGGCTTCGCCCGCTGCAAATGAACAGCGTTCGCGGCAGGCAATGGTTGCTTCACAACGCGATAACGACTGCACCGGCGGCAGACGTTCACCGGTTCAAACACGTAAACAATATGCGAGCTCGGATGACGGTATAGACTCTCGGTCACGGAAATTAAGTCATAACAATTATGAGGGCGATAATTTATCTCGCAACGTTCGGGAGCGCGAGAATCACCGCCGGACGGAACTAGGAATTCGGGAGCCAACTTATTCGCGGCAATCGCATAGTCCGGATGCGTATCGTATGCGTAAGTCGCGTTCTCAACAATAGCAATTACAGTATTGTAATGTCGGCTCGGTACCACAATTAGCGGATAATGTTATTTTGCCTACGGTATTGATTGACGTAAAATCGGCGAACGGTAATTTCATACAGTGTTTGGGCCTACTGGACCTCGGTAGCCAGACAAGCATAATACGAAGCGATTTCGTGGCGTGTTTAGGGTTGAGGCGACATTACAATAAAACGCCTTTAATAGGTATCGGCGGAATACGGAATAATGACGGCATTCATATTGTTGAGTTTGACTTTAAATCGGAAAAATCGGACAAACGTTTATTATCGGTTACGGCGGTTGTATTAAAGAAGCCTACTTCATATTTGGCGCATAGGCTAACATTATCCGGCGGCACGGTTAAACTTACGGGCGGCGCTCATGATATGAGACATGTCGACGTTATTTTCGGATGCGACATATTAGGTCAAATTTTAAATGGTGATAAGGTTGATTTGGGTGGTGGCCTATGTGCAATTAGTACCATTTTTGATTACGCTATATTTGGTCCGTCTCGGTCGGTGTATTCGTATGACTCGGAAGCAAATAATAAAAATGTGGGCCTTACGCTTCTCGAAGCAGTTGAACGGTTTTGGCGGTCGGAGGAACCGCCGTCGGCGGCTGTCAAGAACCCGGCGGATATTGAATGTGAAAACATGTTCACAGCAACAACATCACGTGGTGCAGATGGTAAATATGTTGTTCGTTTACCTCTCACACCAGATCATCCCCGGTTGGGTGATTCTAGCGAAACTGCCTTGCGACGTTTTTTGGCTATAGAACGGCGTATGAAACGGCAACCGGATTATCGCGATAAATATGTAGAATTTATGTCGGAATATTTAAAACTCGGTCATATGGCGGTATCTAACTTTGATGTTGGGTCGGGAGAAGAACACTATTTTTTGCCTCATCATGGTGTTTTCAAAAAATCGGGAGACACACAGAAAATACGAATAGTGTTTGATGGAAGTGTTCAAACAAGTACAGCTGTGTCACTTAATGATTGTTTATTTTCGGGACCTCGGCTACAAAACGATATTACTCAGATAATTATTAACTTTCGGGTACCACGGTATATTTTTACTACTGACGTAAAAATGATGTTTAGGCAAACATGGATACATCCGGATGATCGAAAATATCAACTTATATACTGGCGATCGTCACCAGACGAACCGTTACTTATTTATGAGTTAACTACAAATACCTACGGTTTAAAATCTAGCCCTTTTGTTGCTATTCGGTGTTTGCATCAATTAGCTAATGACGAGGAAAGTAGTTATCCTCGCGCGGCGGAGCTGTTACGTCATAATAGTTACGTCGATGATCTTAACGGCGGAGCCGACGATCTGGACGGCGCGATAGCCTTGAGGGACGAGTTGATATCGCTCATGAATACGGCTGGGTACGAATTACGGAAATGGGCCTCGAATGACCCAAGAATTTTAAACGGGTTGCCTTTAGATCATCTCGAGACGCCCCGTTCTTTTGAACCCGATTCGGATGGTTCTGGGTTCATTAAGGTTTTAGGTATCCAATGGGATCCGAAAAATGATTGTTTTACTTATCGGCTAAACCTACCGGAGGACGGTATTATTACTCGGCGAAGTATTTTATCCTTGGTGGCGCGTTTACATGATCCTTTGGGATGGGTCTGCGCCGTGGTGTTTAAAATTAAATTGTTATTACAAAATCTTCTCGGTAGTTTTAACAATTCACGAAAAGTTGAATGGGACGCTCCGGCACCAATAGAAATAGTACAAAGGTGGCGTGAAATATTGTCGGACTTACCTCATCTGTGTCAGGTATCAATACCTAGATGTTTGAAATTAGATAAAAATATTGAATATGCGATACACGGTTTTTGTGATGGTTCATCACTCGGTTATTCGGCTGTTGTTTATTTGCGGTCGGTTAGCGCGGATGGTACGGTTCTTGTGCGGTTAATTATGGGGAAAAGCCGTTTAGCACCATTAAAGACAAAACACACCATTCCCAAGATGGAATTAAACGGTGCGGCCTTGTTAACCACTCTTATTAACCATGTCGCTTCCTCGTTCGAACGCGACATTAGGTTAAATGAGATAGTGGCTTGGTGCGACAGCACTATCGTTTTAGCATGGTTAAGGACTCCACCTCATAGATTACAAGTTTATGAAGGAAATCGAGTCTCACAAATAATATCTTCTCGGGTAAATATTACATGGCGGCATGTACCTAGTGAATTAAATTGTGCGGATGTGGCGTCGCGCGGCACGACGGCGTGCGAGTTGTTGCGGCACCCTCTGTGGTGGGAGCCACTCTGGCTGCAGGGCGCGCCAGCACGGTGGCCCAGCGAGTGCTCGGACTTCCCGGCAGACATGTTACCCGGATTGCGGGCTGCCACGGTTAATATTGGAATTGTAGATGAGGATTTCGATTTGATTGATCGGTTCAGTTCTTTCGAGAAATTAGTTAATGTAACTGCTTATTTATTACGGTTCTTACGGTATTGTAGATTTACGGATGGACGTAATCCTAATCACATCTCGGTTTCGGAGCGTAGAGACGCTACTACATGTTTAATTCGGTTGGTTCAAACTCGGCATTATGAAGCGGAAATCGCATTAATTAAGGAAAATAAACCTATTAAAAATTCATTACGGCGGTTAAATTTGTTTTTGGATACAAATAATTTACTTCGGGTCGGCGGTCGAATTGATGCGTCCGAGTTACCTTACAATGCTAGGCATCCTATATTACTTCCAGGCAAGGATCGGTTTACGGAACTTTTAGTAACACACTAACACAAGGTATATTGCCACGTCGGTGCAAATACCCTTGAATCTATTTTATCCTGGACTTATTGGATAGTTTCGGCTCGGCGGATAACACGTCACGTGACGTTCAAATGTGTACCGTGTTACATGGCGAAGCCTAGACCAGTTCAACCATACATGGCGGACTTACCTTCGGATCGTGTTATAAGCGAGAGAGCGTTTGTCGGTACGGCGACAGATTTTGGGGGCCCTTTCTATATAAAATCGAGCAATCTTCGAAATGCAAAAATTGAGAAATGTTTTCTCTGTATTTTTGTTTGTTTAAGTACTAAAGCGGTACATTTGGAAATTGTCTCTCAATTGTCGGTTGAAGCCTTTGTTGCGACGTTTACGCGTTTCGTGTCTCGGCGTGGACTTCCGCATCTATTGCGGTCGGATTGTGGAACGAATTATACGGGCACGAGCAAGTATTTAAAGGAGTTATACTCATTTATTCGGAACAATCAATCGGACATTGATCGGGAATGTATTAAGCGCGAAATAAGGTGGCTGTTCAACGCACCTTCGAGCCCCAACCACGGAGGCCTTTTTGAGGCCGCTATTAAATCGGCAAAGACTCATGCTAGGCGTGTACTCGGTGACGCTAGGCTTACGTTCGAGGAACTTACAACGTTTTTCACGAAGGTGGAAGCCGTGATGAATTCGCGTCCGTTGTGCCCTCTAAGTTCGGATCCGACGGATCTCAACGTTTTAACCCCGGGTCATTTTTTAATCGGCAAGCCTTTAGTGGCACTCCCTGAGTACTCATTTACAGACGTCAAGGAATCTCGTTTATCTCGGTTTCAACGAATACAAAAAATGACCCAACATTTCTGGAACCGGTGGAAAAATGAATATCTTCATACACTTCAGCAACGTTATAAATGGACCTCTCATACAGAATCTCCGCAATTAGACGATTTAGTTTTAATTAAGGAGGACAATTTGGCTTCATTGCATTGGAAACGCGGACGGATTATTAAACTTTTACCCGGTAAGGACGGAGTGGTACGCGTTGCAGAAGTTAAAACTCAAAATGGCGTCCTGTTGAGACCCATTTCTAAATTGTGTAGGCTACCTTTAGGAGATTAGGAACCAAGGCGGGCTTGGTTAGGCGGGGGGATGTTCAGGCATTGTAATCTCTTAATATGTAGGTAGACTGCAAAACCCAACGGCGGTCAAAATACGCGGGTAGAAATGTATTCCCGCGTAGGCTTCATTTTGACACATTACCTTTCGGCTCGGTACGGGCGGCTGACGCGTTCGGTGTGCGTCCATTGTTAAGGTTAACAAATTAGCGCTTCCAACGGACTTGATTTGTGCTTTCCGGTGTGCGACAGACTGTTTTAAGGTGTTTAAGTGCTGGCCAGCCAGAAGAGTTACGGACAGAGCTGCTTCGAAGCCGGTTCAGCCCAGGATTGCCAGGTGAGTGGTTTATCTCATATTGAGCGAGTGCAATGCCTGTTCCTAGACTTTAAATTCGTTAGGGATTCCAGGACTAGTCTACTACAGAGTTTATCGAAGGGTTCTGTTACGCGAACAAGCTGAAAAATATACATTTAGGTTTCCTTTGCTAAATACCTACTATTACGAAATAAACATTAGTTTAATATAATTTAACATGAGTCAACTAGCCTATTGACTAAAATTTTATTAATTTTCAGTATTCAACTTAGAAAGAGGACGTAATCTCTGATTATATTTTTTCCTGAGATAAGGTACTATTATTTTACTACCTATTCATTTATTAAAATTGACTCATTCCAAAATGTAGTACGTCCAAAACAATGACACAATGAAAAGGATACCTCAGTCTGGTGTCTAATAAAAAAAAAAACCGGTCAAGTGCGAGTCGGACTCGCGCACCGAGGGTTCCGTACAAACACTTTCGTTAAGTTTGCACCTGGTATGTATAGCGCCCCATACAAATGAGGTGCAAAGTTATCGCAGCCAATCCCGTTTGTTGTATAGGAGCCTCCCTTAAGTATTTATTTTATTTTATTTTTAGTATTTTTTGTTATAGCGGCAATAGAAATACATCATCTGTGAAAATTTCAACTGTCTAACTATCACCGTTCTTGAGATACAGCCTGGTGACAGACGGACGGACGGACAGCGAAGTCTCAGTAATAGGGTCCCGTTTTTACCCTTTGGGTACGGAACCCTAATAAATGACATAGAGCTTGACATTATTGACAGATTTTTTTTCGCGGACAGGGCGAAGACTATACAACTGTATACAGGCATAGTTGTCGTAGTTTTCGGATATTTTATGTTTTTTCGTATATTTCTTTACATACAGAAAATAAATTCAAATATTTTTTTAGGGTGTACAAACGCAAAGCTTTCACGATCTTAAATTTTTTTGAACATTTGTTATTGACCTAATGAAGTCTCATACTAATGATCGTTTCATTCCAAGTGCGAACGGAGTTTTAAGTTTTCTTCGAATATAATGAAATTGTTTAATAATGAAGTATATTGTTACAGGTTTCTTAATGAGTGATTATGTTTTAATAGGGTTGTAAAATTCTATATACCTACTGTAGTTGTATGAATATAAACAGCCCTATATGACAAAAATGAAGAAAAATTTTACAAAAAAGGAGGGACTTCGACACATGAGACTTCAAAGGTACGCAAAGATACCAGTGTCCATAAAAAAAGTAGTTGACATTTTTACTGAAATCATGACTCTTACCAAATCAAAACAAAACGAGCATCGTAAATGCTCACTATGCTGTGGTGGCTGCGGCCCTCGAGGCTCAGGCGCATCTTCCAGTTCGGTATCTGGTATCTGGTAGCGGTAACCGGATACCAGATACCAGATACAGGATACAGGATACAGGATACCGGATACCGGATACCGGACACCGGATACCGGATACCGGATACCGGAAGCCGGATACCGGATACCGGATACCGGATACCAGATACCAGATACCAGATACCTACCAGATACAATAATATAAATTTTAGAATTATTGAATGGATGATATAATCATTTATAATATACTCACAGTGCTATGATGGCTGCGGCTCCTGAGGCTCAGGCGCATCTTCCAGTCACGCTTGCCAGTCCCCCCCTCGGAGCTGAGGCTCCGGGTCATGGGGAGCGACATGTCGCCCCCCTGTCGCCCCCGAGACCTCTCCCTTTGCATCACGCGTCTCTGTCGCACTACACTCGGTATAGAACACTCACTAACACTCTCACTATCACATCACGTTGGTAAACTGGTGGTTGATAACACGAATAGAATTGATTACATGGTTGACTCGCGCGCCCCTTTCGGAGGGGTACCTGGAACAAAATAATAGGTGGTTATGACACAATAGTACACTTCTCAAACATGCTATGAAATACGGTCGTTATGTTCCCCATAATAGGCTTCAAAAAATCCCGTTTCAGGCGAGAAGCGGAGGCCAGTAATGGAATTTCATACCCCATTGCGGGTCTAGGCCTAAGCCAACTTATCCGGCCGGCAATCCCCTATTTCGCGGCCTCTGCAGCAGTGTAATACTACAGAGGCCGGGAATATAGGGATTTCCGGCCTGATCGTGGTACCAGATCGGCAATCTACTTCTATGCAAAACTATTACTATTGTCAATTTGAATACTAAAATCGTCAGCTAATTTTGATGCTAACCCTACAACAATAGGTTTTATATAGCTCTACAAATATGTTTGTTTTGGACCTGTTTTTAATATAGCGACCGCATATTGACCTCGGGTCGCGGACCCAAGTTTGGGTGACAAGCAAACGAAAAGTTTCGCGCAGGCGCTTTACCGCCAAAATAAAGCCAAAATTCGGTACAAGCATACAGCTCTGTCTGACAGAGCTAGTTGTTGGTAATGAAAGTGTGAAGAATCTACACTTTAGGTATGAACATACGTGTATGTGGTATCTGGTATCCGGTACCCGATATCCGGTATTTGGCATATGGTATCTGGTATCTGTATGTTCATAATATAAATTTACCCAAACTAAAGGCTATATTATTGTACTTAGTTTTAATACAACTCTATGAGGGCACAACGATACACGATATATTGATCGTTTCTCATTTCTGTAATTATAAAATTCTAAAATAGTATTGAATACCAGTTTTCTCGATTTTTTCTAGATAAGTATGGGCGGGCGGTGCCAGCTTGCGGTTTTTTTTTATCACAGAACCAAAAAAGAAACGATCAAACATTTCAATTCGTCGTGGCATTCGGTTTGAGTTTCGAAAAACGAAACAATCGAAAAATGGAACAGAAAACAAAGTGCCTCCAAAACGTAAATACAGTTTGGAAACTTTTGATTGGATGGAAAATATTAAAACCGGCCAAGTGCGAGTCGGACTCGCGCACCGAGGGTTCCGTACAAGTAAATCATTTTAACTTTTTTCATTTTCTGTATTTGTTGTTATAGTGGTAAATAGGTACCTACATCATCTGTGACGTCAACTGTCCAACCTACCGTGACAGTAGGTATGGAGCAAGAAAAGGCAAAAAAAACCGGCCAAGTGCGAGTCTGACTTGCGCACCGAGGGTTCCGTACAAATACTTATCCCATCTTAACTGGTCGGGTTAAGTTTGCACCTGGTATGGCGCCAGATACAAATGAGGTGCATAGTTAACACAACCAATCATGTTTGCTGTATGGTAGCTCCCTTATATATTTATTTTATTCTGTTTTTTTAGTATTTGTTGTTATAGCGGCAACAGAAATACATCATCTGTGAAAATTTCAACTGTCTAGCTATCACCGTTGTTGAGATACAGCCTGGTCACAGACGGACGGACGGACGGACAGCGAAGTCTCAGTAATAGGGTCCTTTTTTACCCTTTGGGTACGGAACCCTAAAAAAGGGGCTTAGTCGCTTTCAAAAGGGGTTTAATTACCCCGAAGTTTTGCGAGTGATGTTATGTTCTTGGTCTTGAAGGGACCCCCTTATTCTAAATTAATTTATTAATTTTTTATGTCCGTGTTTGGGTCACAAACATACAAGTATGTACCAAATTTATACTTGATCGGTTCGGGAAAAATCTGTGGTGATCCTATAAAGGTTATTTTTTTTTCATTCGGAGGTTCGGAACCCTAAAATAATAATTGTTACAGCACAACACACATTAATAACAGGACTATGAGTGTATATTATGAGCTTTTAAGTAAAATTGGCTTTTACATTACTTGGCGGTTGTTAGAAAGTTGTTAAAGGTAGTAAAAACGCTAAATGAGTGAAGTCTAAATATACTGTATGTTACCGGCATGCGGGCATTTATTAAAACTGATATTAATATGATCCATTAGTAATTGTTTACATGTATTAGCTAATCATAATTATGTAAATGAACTGCACAATTAAATTTCTTAAATCCGCACATTCAATCAAAGTCAAAGTCAAAAGTATTTTATTCAAAGTAAATTCCAAGCGAATATTTTTTGAAGGTCAATTTTTACATTAAATAACTTAACTATAGACAATATATTAACTTAACATCTTAACTTAACTTTACAAAATGGAAATGCCTTGTTATGCTGCAGTTGAGGCGTCCGACCATACGTCTTTGTCTGCTACGTATTCCTCTGGTGTATAATAAGCTTTTCTTTGCAAAGTTTGCTTTATCACTAATTTAAATTTATTTTCCGACAGACAAATAATATGGTCGGGCAACTTATTGTAGTAGCGTGTACAGAGCCCCACAAATGACTTTTGAACCTTACTTAACCTAGTGCCTACTGATAACAATTTATCCTTATTTCGAGTGTTAAAATCGTGTATGTCACATCTTTTGCGGAATAGTCTAAGGTTTTTCCTAACATAAATAATATTTTCATAAATGTACTGACTAGGTACGGTCATAATACCGATTGTCTTGAACAATTCTCTTAGGGAATCACGGGTCTGTAGTCCGTATATCGCACGGATGGCTCGTTTTTGTAAAACGAATATTGCACTCACATCTGCAGCACTTCCCCACAGCAACAGCCCGTAGGACATGACACTGTGAAAGTAACTAAAGTAAACAAGCCTTGCCGTAGCTACATCAGTTAAAAGTCTTATTCTTTTCACAGCGTAAGCCGCCGAACTTAGCCTTTTAGCAAGTGCTGCAATGTGCGTACCCCATTGTAGTCTGGAATCTACCGTTATCCCCAAAAAAACCGTGTTATCTACTGTCTCTAATTCCTCGTTATTAATCATTAATCCTTGTATGCAATGTTTAACATTGGGAAGCTTAAAGTGTACGCACTTGGTTTTTTTTGCGTTTAGTACAAGGTTGTTAGCTGTAAACCATTCATGAGTTTTCTGTAGAGCATCATTTATATTTGTTATATCCGGAGATGCTCTTTCGACTTTAAAAATGAGAGAAGTGTCATCCGCAAAAAGGACTATTTTAGAAAGGTGTTCCGCCATAAATGGTAAATCATTGATGTAGATGAGGAATAGGATAGGACCTATCACTGATCCTTGGGGAACACCCATTTTGACCTGTGACCCTGACGACTTAGTTCCGTTCACAACTACCTTTTGTGTTCTGCCGGATAAGTAAGACTGTAACAGATTCAATGATTTCCCTGTAATACCGTAGTGATTTAATTTCTCTAATAATGTCTGATGGTCTACGCAATCGAACGCCTTGGATAAGTCACAAAAAATTGCGACTGCATCTTTTTTTTCCTCCCAGGCATCGAAAATATGCTTGACCAAATTAATTCCCGCATCCGTAGTTGATCTACCTTTAGTAAAGCCGAATTGCTGCGAATGAAACAAGTTATTTTGATTAAAATGTTTGAGAAGTTGTGCAACTACTATTTTCTCAAATATTTTACTAAGTACAGGCAATACTGAAACAGGTCTATAGTTACCAGGGTCCTTGGGATCACCGGCTTTAAACAGGGGAATGACTTTACTTATTTTCATTAGGTCAGGAAATGTGCCTTCGTCAATACATTTATTAAATAATAGAGCCAAATAAGGTGCCAGTGTGACTATGATGGCAGTACATACTTTCACAGACATCCCCCACAAATCTTCTGTAGATTTGACTTTAAGTTGTTTAAAAGTTTTCACAACGAGTTCGGAGTGTACATGTTCAAATTGAAATTTATTTTCGCAGTGCTGTACATGCTGACTCAGTAAATCTTTAGCCTTGTCAGTAGATGCATCAAGCGCTTCAGTAGTTGTCACTGGAATGTTAGTAAAATACTTTTCGAATTCCTGAGCTACTTCAGGCTCAGAATTAATCAAGCCGTTGGATACTTGTAGTGTGAATTCAACATTTAAAGGTCTAATTTTTCCTGTTTCCTTCTTAATGATTTTCCAAATTGTTTTAATTTTATCGTCAGAACATTTAATCTTATTTCTAATAAAATTTGATTTTGCTGCCGAACAGACTTTTTTAAATGTTTTTGAGTATTGTCTGACATATTCTGTAAACTTTTCTGACTGAATTTGGTTTTTTAGTTCGTAGAGTTCGAACATTTTCTCTCTACTCTTACGAATACCTGTAGTTGCCCACTCACTGAACTGAAATTTTTGATTGATTTTTTTTACTTTGACTGGGAAACATTTTTCAAATTCCGTTATTAATTTTGAGAACATATTCGTGTAGAGACGATTACACGAATCATTAGACCCTGTGACCTCCTGTTGCGACAGTTCATGTTGAACTCTATCATTGAACTGTTGCAAACGGCGCTGTGTTATAGGTCGCGTTGTAATGTCCATTTCGATTCTTTCGTTGTTATTATATGGCAATATGATTTCTTGTCCAGAGTGGTCAGACTGCATGATATTTACAATTGTTTGACCCTTAATCTCACTGTCTATATATATGTTATCTAAACATGAAGCTGTGGAGGATGTCACCCTAGTAGGCTCACAAAATACATTTTTCAGTCCATAAGAGCGAAACAGATTTAATAATTTACTACACAATATATTATTACTATCCAAAATATTAACGTTAAAATCTCCACATATTATAATTATTTTATTTATTCTACAAATTATTGTAAGTACATCTTCCATTGTTGATTCAAAGCTACTAAAATTTTGAACATTTGGAGGTCTGTACACACTGACTATCACGTGTTTTTCTAACTCCACACAAGCTAACTCTATCGTTTGCTCAATCGATTTTCCTTCTATATCTCCTCGATGCTTCAATTTAATGTTCTTACGTACTAATATGAGAGAACCACCATGAATAGCGGAACTTCGACAAAATGAACTGGCCAAACAGTAATTCTCGTAGTTTAATGTACCTACTTCGTAATCTTTCTGCCAGTGTTCCGTTAAACAGACAACGTCGTATTGAAATTTGTCAAGACACAATTCTATTTCTAATTTCTTCGAGGAAAAGCCTTGAATATTCTGATGGATTACTTTGAACATTCTCTGCTTTCCTCTAGTTAACAAGTGTGTGCTGGAAAAGGCCTGTTGGTCAATCCGTGTATCAACAACAGTATTACCAAATTTTGTCGTAGCCTTTTCCTTTGTCGCTTTCCTTAATGAAAAAAAGTACCACTAGTAATATTAGCAGCACTGTTCTTGTTATCGTTGTAACCATTTTTTACATTACTTATGCACGGGTCACTTATATTAAATGCAACCAGAGTAGTAACCTTTTGTTTTGCCATTTTTGACACATACATATAATCTTGGGTCAATGTGAATTTGTTCATAAACTTGTTAATATCAAATAAAAAAATATTATCTCCATATCTGTATGTCGCGTTGTGCATAAATAAATTGATTTTATAAATACATTGATTGTGTTTTTCACTCATATTCGAGCAATATGGGAAAGTACATAGAATAATTTTACATTTAGATTCATTTTGGACATCAATTAAGCATTGTAAGCTACTATTTAGCGTTAACCTGGTGACACTTGCATGATTGCCGACCATAACGACGACAGTAGTGAGTTCATTGCAGTCTGACGATTTTATTTTACTAACAATTTCATCAAACGAAAGACCCGGGTAACACTTGTTGACAGTCTTTTGATTGAGACACCTATTTATCATTGGTCCTATTCCCCTACCTATTGCATCTGAAAAAACTATTGTCTTTCTGCAATTTACTGGTGGAGGAAGAAGACTCCGTTTCGCTCCTGCCGCAGGAGAGGTTTTTGTTTGGATTTCACCATTTGGAAAACCGCAGCCAGTGGACGATAGCTGGGGCACAACATCTTCCTTTGGTAGGACAGTAAGGAGCGGCAGCGGTTCAGACGTCTCCGAGATAACTGCAATAGGGTCCGTGGCCTTGGGCTGTTGACGACGGCGTGCAGCACGAGTTCGACGCGCTCGGGTTGGGCGGGGACTTTTGGACGCAATGGTTGAATCGACCTGCAGCGTTTTTACCAGATCCACTACAACCTGGTTAGACGAACCGGCTATTTTCGCACTCCCAGCAGGTTCGGCTTCTTCCGGCAATTGACTTGACGTAAATTCCTTTTCATCACTGGAGTTGGTTAGCTGATTATTTAAGATCCACTCGGTCAATTCGCGGTTCTGTTGACTTAATTCGGTAAGTTCGGCCGTGGCGGTAGCTAGTTGTTCGATCTGTTCATAAGCTGAGCTCAATTTCACCGTCATGATTGCCATCTCTGTTCTCTGATTACATATTTTAGCTCTCATTTCTAGCGTTCGTTTTTTTATGGCAACGTATTTTCTACTAATTCTCATGTTATTTATCTTGGATCTATATCTAATTATTTTTTTCAGCTTCATGATTTGTCTTTTACTGTAAATATTTGTGGTCTTCCTTTCAGTAACACCTAAACCTGTAGAACGGCACGGTTCAGGGAATGGTGACAGCTCCTCCGATAGCGATATAGCGTGTATATATTCATTGTCGTTGCGTTCTTTGTTTTCGTTCAGGACTGTGATTTCATCCTTGGCCTCTGATAACTGGTTTTGCAGAAAATATATCTTTTCAAGAGCGGCCTCGTATAAGGGTTGGCATTCTTGAAAGCTGGCCACAACTTGCTGCAGTGCATCACGCTGGGCTTGGGTTTCGGTTAGATGGTCAGACAATTCAACTAGTTGTCTCTTAAGGGTGGAATTGCGTGAAACAATAGATTTAATTTCCACTTCATTGTCATCTCTTTCAGATAAAAGTTTATTACAGAGAGCCTTTTGCTCCCTCAGTTCATCTTGGGCCTTGCATAGATTTTCCTGCAATAACATTCTACGGGTAGTCATTTTCCCCTTTAATTTTGCCAACAAATTAGACTTTTAGTTATATTATTCCAATGTTTTATCAGCCATTAATTACTCCATGCATTGCGTACTATGGAATTATTTATCTAATAAAAGATTCGATTTGGAACATAACCTCCGTTAGGCTTGGACTGGACCATATTCTATTATCATCGGTTCGGAACGGCCCCTCGGCTGTAGAGAAGAATACGACTTTTGACCGTCGGTTTCTGAACGCAACTTTAATTGACATTATGTCAGTCTGAGACGGATGTCAAACGCAGCTGCTGGATACCGTTGAGACTTGTAATTAGTGCGTGTATAAACTCAGTTAATTTTGAATTTATCCTTGTGTGAGTGAGTTTTCCAAAAGTGCCGTTATCTTCGCAATGTGTTTTTGGATATTATTAATCAAATGCAGCTCACCGATATGTCCAACGAGTTGTCACTAAGTCACTTATAACCTAACGTAAGTTTTACACTGTTTTTGGGGTAATTTATACTTGAATAAACATTATTAACTAATTAAATTATGAACAGCTGATGTAAACACGTCAGTTTGACAGCTCCCCTCCCCGCGCGTCCTATCTCCATGAATCTCCTATCCAATGTAGTGGGTGTACAGCGTAATTGTCGTTACTCATATCACGGTGTCATTTAACACTCACTTGTCAATTTACTTTACTGTACGAAATTTTCTAAAGCCTGAATTTAAGTTAATTAATTAAATTAAGGTCATGGTCAATGGAGACGTTAAAGATCTATGTTACTTTACTTTAAGAAAAGCCTACTTGGCGGTAACACACTGTATATATGATCTATTACTACCTTAACTCATTCAATTAAAATTTGTATGAAAACGTTCGTTGTTTGACGACAATTAACAATCAAATAACGTACCTTGGGGTTCTATTTAAGAAGATATATCACTGGTCCTTTTCCCATAGTATCAGTTTACGTGAAGTTTAGACCTAGTAACTGGGCCATTTTTTTTAAAGTTGTACACACCACTTTTTTTTTTAATTTTCGATATTTTGGGTATTTTCTACTCAGAATCACGAGCTCTTTCAATCTAATTAGGAGAAAAAAACTGTCCCAAAATATTCATACATTTTTTGTTTTTCCATTCCGTTACCGCTGTAGTAGGTTATTATAACCTTTTGTACCTATGTCTTACAATGAATAAATGATTATGATTATGATAATGGAAATGGTAACGGAATGGAACGAAAAAAACATTGGGACACTTTTTTCTCCTAATAAGATCTATCAGATCGGATACAAACGGGGTCCAAACTTAACGTAACCGGGTTCTACAAATTGAGGTTTCATTCTCGTTTGTTTCCTCCTGCAAAACTTAACCAATCTTTACGAAATTATAGGAACTGAATGGAAAGGAAATGGTCCGTGTCAGACCGTTTCGTATTTTGCGCAAATTATCAATGAAAAATTGAAACTTTAGAAATTTATGAAACATGTAATGTCTCATTTTTAATGTGGGTAGTTGCGCACACCACGATTTTTTTAAGCCTTAATACAAAGATCAAAGCTTAAAGAAAAATTGAAAAAGGAGCTACCTGGGGGAAAATACCGGGAATCGAACCCTCTCTCCCCCAGTCTGTTTCCCCAGGTAGCTAAAACGCCCATAGTTACAACTGGACGAAATTAACGCAGGAAATCATTTAAAATTCTAAGCCAATACGATTAGACGAAGTAAAATGCAATCCTGTTATTTACGAGTGTTAAACAACTGCGATGGATGTTGCCAAATTGAGAAGTACCTACTATTTTTATGTTCTTTACTAGAAGGTCCCCCGCAAGGTCATCAGCGTATTTTGCTTCTTTACCATAGACGGGTAAAAAGTATTATATGTATAACCCACTTTGGATGTCCAGTAATCCGTGTACCAAAAAAAAATATAGCTGTTTCGGCGGTGTGAGGACAAAGATATGACCAACTGATAGCGCCAGACAGGCATGGCCAGTCAACAAAAGACGCTCATGCTTCGCGCTATAAAGATCTTTCCTAGAATCATGATTCATGACCCCTCTCTCCATAGTAAATTTACTTTCAATACTAATCTAGAACTTTATCTATAATAATACAGAATCTACTTGATGTTGCATGAGGATAAAAAAGGCAATGATGACAATTTGACAATGAACGTCAAAGTGGAAAAAGATATTATGTTAATAGATCGATACAAACTTTTTAAACGATAAAAAAGTCTATATGCGGACAAGTCGCGGGTACCTACTAGTCCCTCGTATAAAATTAGGATTTCAAAGTATATATACGACATTATAAATCCTTGTGTTCATTCACGATCAGTCTATAAAGGGTAGACCTATTTTTACTTCATTCAATGGCCCATGCAATACTCTTTGGTTGAGAAAGGTCAGGGCAATTCGGGCGCCCTAGTTAAGGCTAGTTTTAGTCTGTAACGGTCTTTTCTGACCTCTATTGGCATCCCTGAACACAAATACTTCTAACGCACACAAGAATCATCATGAATTTAAGAGGTTGTTCTTGATGGTCGAGTAACTTTCATGTTTATAATTATATATCTTCAGCTTTGATACGATATAACGAAAAAGTACTCCTTGATTTGGTCTATATAAGATCTCCTTGGTCTACCTCTGTCCTTCAATATTTTCTTATATGATGATTTTTATATAATCTTCTTATCGTATATACAAGAATATGGATGCATATTTGAGCCGTTTTCGGGATGTTACTATAAGGGACCCAAGGGGAAAAGTGCTAACCGGTGCACTATCGATGCACTTATGAGGCCTTATTCCTTTTAAAATGCTGATTGTTTTTGACATTTTTCTCTATGATCAAACATGTTTCTTAACATATTATTGACGTTAATACCTAACAGGGCTATTGGGATTTATTGGTATATATTTGAAACCTACAGTTTGAATTTTTCATTGATAATTTTTGTTTCAAAAACTACTCAAAATTGTCAAAATACACGCGGAAAATTACATTTTTCAACTTATTTTTGACTGCACGCAATGGAAGCATGAAATAGATTACTACCTAGAACTCGGGGAAAAGTAAAATTCACTTCAAAAAGTTGGTTGTTATTATCAATATATTTGTAATAATATAAAAAAAATTAAAAGGAATAAGGGTCTTATCGGTTTAGGTTCTTATTGTAATAATTGACGATTGAAAATAACTCTCGACACAAACATAGCTGATCGTTATCTAACTGATGCACCGGGTACTGCAGTAGGAGAAATTAATTAAACCGTACTCGAATCGAGAACTCGAACATTATTCGATTCGCATTGACTTATAGGCATTTGTGCAGTACATCGGCCTACAAGCTCCTTTTCAAAAGGAATAATGAGGTAGGTATTCAAATGGTATATCGATCCGCAAGAACAATGCGGACACAACCCAAGACTGAGCCAGTCGCCCGTGATACAAGTGATTATTTGCAGCGATTGCTGAAACGATAAAAAAGAAAACACCGATGATGGTCTGTTGAACCGAACTCATATTGGGAGCATGGAATAAATCCGTACCCGAGTCGAGAACTTTACTTCATTCGACGAGGCCTTGCCACATCCTAAATTTAGCGCTATTATATCGGAAATGAATGCATGTTTGCTATTGAAGCTGCATTGCGTGACATTGATGTGGTAAATTTTTAAAGCAGAAGAGAGAGGGAAAAGAATAATAAAGATGTATTCATGTGCCTGATCAATAAATAAATACCAGGAAATATACTAACTTCTTGTAACAAAATCATGACATTATAGGCCTGTATCCCTGCATGCATGCACGTCATGCACTACAACCGATTACGCTCCATACTGTCAGCCGTCTAACTGGTGACAGCCGTTCAGCCGTGCTTGTCAATTTGATGTCTACCTTTTCTACTATTCTGAATTCCATGTTAAGATTCTAGATAGAACTTTGCCCGTAATTAGCTTGAGTCACCGTCCCGGGTCACGGCGTGGATAGCTACAGTATAAAGAACTTTTCAAAATTAGATATATTGACAAGCCATTGTTATTCAGCTGCCTTTAAAGCGAGCTATCTGGGGTTCAAATCACGGCAGGGGCAACTTTACCTTAGTAGCAATTTCGGACCATTGAATGAAAAATGAAGACAGATGCTCCTAAACACGACGACGGCAACAACTACTATGTATATGTTATCGTAATGTCACTACACGAAACTGTCATGTTTATCGTTATCACATAAATATTACACTAAACTGAATGTAACCCGCTATCGAGACGATAACGACTGGATAACGATCCGATAATGATCGATAGTGACGATACAATCTATAGGTTTAGGTACATTCTAATTTACACGCTTATTGTTCGGATTAACGACACGCCGTCCATACTTCACAAAGATTAAGGATTATTCTGTTGTCTACCGTTATTAAAATTATTGTTCTGTATTGAATTTGTAAACTTTTTTGGTGTGCAATAAAGTATTTTGTATTGTATTGTATTATAGTACATTACTGCAGACGCCGGGAAAGAAGGGCTTTCCGGGTGAGTAAGTTATCACATGGATAGCGATACAAAGACAGCAAGCCCTTTTCACGGCTAGGGCATGTATAGTGCTTTTATCGAACATAAAATATTCATCAGTCAAAAAAATTATAATGCAGCTATAAAGCCTGTTCATGAACCCAGACAACATTTAAAAAAATATACTTGCCGGCCTAGGCCTTCAATTTTGTTTGAAATTTCTTTACAGTTATCTCGAGTTGTTCCGCCCGAAAAAAATATTTCGAACCCTGTTAAGCACGTTATGACGACATTTTATTGCATGTTTGAGAAAAACCATTTTGCTCTTGTACTACATATGTATACATACAAGGTATAGAAGCATTAGGAGGATGATAGAACTCACCAAAAGTATTCAAAAATGATAGCATATTTTCGGATATGTAACTAATTTTTCTTTCTCTTTCTATGATCTACTAAGATTTGCATGTATCTGTGACAAAACTTATAGTTCTGAATATATTCTAAATAATGTAAATAGATTTAAAACCACCTGTATAGTTATACCCTGTTTAACACGTTCGCTGCGGGACCGAAACTGACGTTTTTTCGTATGGTGCGTTAAAAGGCCGATTGGCCTGTTACTTAAACTATCCAGCAGTGCGTTGTAGGGCTCATAGGCCTGGTAAGGTATTGACGGATATTAAAGACTGTAACTATGCGAAAACTTAAAATGTTAGATAACTACCTATCAATATCAGTAGTAGACGAGTTGGTTATCTTAGTGTTTGCCTCGCCCCGGGTTCCTGCTATTTACTTAAGAGGAATAAATATGTAAAGGTGTAAGGTCTTACAACCCGAAACCGCACTGAATGACAGGAAAAAATAGAGAGTTATTAGTGATGGGCAACAACTTATCGACATATTATTTATAATATCGTTTGATAAAAAATAGATATGGGCCTTATAGAAATATAACAAGCATTAATCGTTTCTTACATTCCACACAGAAAGGTTATTTTTTACATTTTTATTTGTTTCTCGGCTGGTGAGTGCCCCACGCAGCTTTAACATCGCTTACATCATTTATTTGGTCGAGACATCATATTAACGGCTTTAAGCCACATCGAAACGTACACAGACACTAGGAGATATTGAATTATGTACTATCGTAATATACGTCCAATCGCGATAATTACGTCACAGTCACAACACTTATCGGAAGTAAACAATGCAATCACCTGCAACCAGTGCGGGAGGGGGCGGAATGACCTTGTAATCTATGTCAGGCCTTTCGACCCGATATCCGCAAGGAATCGAAAAAAATATCACCCAGTGCGTTATCGGGCCGAAAAGCCTTAGCACAATGTTAATGCTTTATTATGCTGCCCTTAAAGTCCTAAATTCAAACCTATACTTGTCTCTTTTGTACATGCAGAAATACTCATATTACAGCCGCCGCAACAGAGGAAATTCACCGTTTCTCACCTCCGCACAGAGTGAGAGCACATGCATCGGGTCTTTCGACCTTATATCGCAGCGAACGTGTTAAGGTAATAAATGACTGACACTGGTACTGACAATATCCTCATAATGTAAATAAATGTGCTGGTCTTTTGATTGATATCGAAGAACTGTTGACCATGATCAGATATTGTAGGTTAGGACCTACATTACTTGGCAGCGACCAAAATCAGAGATGTTATTTTATAACAGTACCCTAGCCCCCGCGATAGTAGTATCAATTTTGATACTATTATGCGAAGCAAGTTACCTCATGTATTCCTCTGCTCCGCGGACCGACTGGCAGGACTGAGTGTTTCATATAGAAAATCTATGATAATGATGATGAATATGTGTGTAGATAAAGTAGTGTATGCAACTGTACATAATTAGGTCTTAAAACACTCGTGTGATCAAACCACAGGTATTTTAAGACCTCCCATTTATCTAGCAGTTGCATAAACTACTATTGATCAAATACCTTCCGTAGTACCAGCTGACTGCACCTTTATAATAAGAACATGTTCTACTCGATCATATTGACAAGATACCGTTATCTTTGACGATTAGGTGCCTATTACTGTTATCTGATATCATCAAATTACTGTTGTAACACACTTGAGGAATTTCACCCGGATATTTTGAGCTGTCTCCAAGGTATTCCAATTGGAAGAATGTATTTTTAAGCAGCTTGGATCCTAGCCACCTAACTAAAAGTAGATTCTAGAAACTACATACAATATGGAGTTGTTTTCACATTCCAGGTGGGCCCCGTAACAGGAGCAAAAAAAATAAAAAAAAAGGATTTTACTCGTCCAACAGAACAACATCTGATCAGAACTTTAAAAATAATCTGTTTTCATAATTATGTTCATTACTTCAAACAAAGTAAACAGCATTTTCAATGTACGCCGTCCAACATTGACATCGCCTTAGCAACATAGTTATTTACTTTGTTTGCAACATAGCTATTGACATGACATAGCTATCACTTTACTAAATATCAAATGTTTCGCAATACATTGCTTCTTTGAAAAAACTTTATTTTACAGGTTATTAATTAAATGAGTTATTTTGAAAAATTGTTTAATAAATGTTGTTCATTATGATGGGTAGAATCGATGTTTTACTTTATTGCTCCTATTACAGGGCCCGCCTGGTATAACATTTATAGTAGAGGATATAATAACTATACAAACTTTGTATAGTCAAAACTTTTTAGATAACGGAAAATAGTTGATCTAATTTAACAATATCGCCTGGTGACAATCAAAACTGACGAATATTTCTGTCACTGCTCTTCAAAACCTCGTATCTAGTAAGTACATTAACACTGAGATACGTATTTCTCTAAATCTAGTGAGTTTTGTCAGATTTTTAACATAATTAATTGAAAATAAAAACACTTTTCATCTATTAATCTCAAGGTCGTTCTTACTTCGTATCTCAACATAATGACATATTTGCAGTTACTTACATAATATAATATCGCAATTTCGTAAAGGCAACTATGAAAATCGATGGTACTCCTCAATACTTGTAAGTAGGTTCACGAACAGTATTACATTTACATATTTAATCATAATTCATGAAAAATGCAAAAATATTATTTCTCTCTGTTGAAATATTTTTCTTTTGTTCTTTTTTTTATTATACCTATCATTTAGCGGCAAATAAACACCGCTAATCAATATTCTTTTAATATTCTTTCTTTCTATATTAAGAAGAATATCCGTTAACTGCACAGATTCTGAAGTTTCATGTCAGTCCGTTGTTGCGCCGGGAAAAAATAAAATCCCGTGGGAAATCAAAACAGAGAAGAAAACTAATGTTTTCATGTCTGCGTCTTTTCACTTTGTTTTCAATATTTTTCACCAATTTCTTTTACTTCTTAGTCCATTAGAATATTTTAATTTTTTGTCTTTTGTGAAACTTTAAAATAATAATACATAAAATTAAGTGAAACATTCCAAATGTATAATGGCTTTTGAACCTTTATTTAGTTTGTATGTATGTTACTGTCATAGCTGCCTCCTCACGTCACACCCACTGGATTGGAGTATTTGTTGCTTCTGTAGGTAAAAAGTGTCACTAAGCCACAATGTTTAATCAATTTTGGTTTAGGGTTAACTACATCTACAGTAACGGCAAAAATGGAGTCAACAAGAAAAATTAAGATTAAACCAAGGATAGGATACAAACCAAATGACCAAAATTGTTATATGTATAAGAATATAATACTCGTGCCTCTTGGGCGACAATTTCAAATTTGCTTTTGGACATAAACAACAAAATGAAAATGCACAAAGTCGTTATCTATGAAGCACGCTACTTTTTTATGACGGACGATAATGAGACACATCCTTCCTGAAAAAATGACTGACTGTTGAGTTTCTTTCTGCGTTTCTTCTCAACAGTGGTCTCCTCTTTTGAAATAGACTCAGAAATGTAAAAGTACCCTTGTAAGTAAGTAAGTAAGTAAGTAAGTAAACACTTTATTGTACACAAAAACAGTTACAAAATACATCTATTACAAATAACATATAGGTACAAAGGCGAACTTATCCCTATAAGGGATCTCTTCCAGTTAACCTTTGAGCAATTGAGTGAGTACGAGAAGAAGATAGACAAACTAACACCGTGTACAAAAAGGTATTAAAAATAATTTGCCTTGTATTTGTTGTATTATTTCATTATTGCAAAACCACACAATAGTATTGTTTTCTTCAAGTAGATCGGACACAATGCCAACCTAAGGACTATAATGATACTATACCGGTGGTATCTTCACAACCCCGCTGAGCATATGTTACGAGGAATTAACTCTCTGGTTCCTATATATCAAGGGCTTATCAGTTTTGGCACGGCACGGCATCGAGGGCCTTGCGGACATTTTAGGCAGTCTGATTTGGCCACAAAACGACACATACTGTAACGGTAAAAAATAATTTAAAGCTTAATAGGATTCAAGGATACAAATGAAAAGTGCCAATAGCGCAACACAGTGAATATAAAAATAAATATTAGTGTAGTTACAATTGTTAATATATTTATAACCATTGTTTTTATTATAGACCTTCCAATACTGAATGTCACATGATAAAAGCCCCGCGTTTTTAGGGTTCCGTAGCCAAATGGCAAAAAACGGAACCCTTATAGATTCGTCATGTCTGTCTGTCTGTCCGTCTGTCTGTCCGTCCGTATGTCACAGCTATTTTTTTCCGAAACTATAAGAGCTATACTGTTGAAACTTGGTAGGTAGATGTATTCTGTAAACCGCATTAAGATTTTGATGCAAAAATAAAAAAATAATAATAAATATTGGGGGCTCCCCATACTTAGAAGTGAAACTCAATTTTTTTTTTTCATCAAACACATACGTGTGGGGTATCTATGGATAGGTCTTCAAAAATGATATCGAGGTTTCTAAAATATTTTTTTTCTAAACCGAATAGTTTGCGTGACAGACGCTTCCAAAGTGGAAAAAGTTGGTCCCCCCCCCCTCTAACTTCTAAAATAAGAAAATGAAAAATCTAAAAAAAACATATGATGTACATTACTATAAAAACTACCAAGGTAAATTGTTTTGAACGAGATCTAGTAAGTAGTTTTTTTTTTATAATTAAATACCTAACTTTGCACCTAATTTATATGGGGCGCTATACATACCAGGTGCAAACTTAACTTAACCACTTAGGGATGGAAAGTGTTTGTACGGAACCCTCGGTGCGCGAGTCCGACTCGCACTTGGCCGGTTTTTTTATCCGCACTATGTCCACTACGTTGTTTCAAATAACATTTCGATTGAAAAATAGACGTCTTCTTTAAAATAGTACAATTTAAACGGACTATATCGCGTATATTAAGTAATAATTATCAAAGGTTGTTTTTCACAGACGACATTTGGCAAAAGTAATGAAAGCATGAAATAACTATGTTAATACCTAGAACTCAGGGAAAATTATTATTCACTTCAAAAAGTTGGTTGATAATATGAAAAAAATAATTAAAGGAATAAGGCATCTTAAATGACAATCTTTTATGGAGAAGTTATTGGTTCCTCGGCAACGTAACCAATTGAGCTTTGTTATGATTGTTAATATATTTAGAACTTTCTGATACGCAGTGTGATGCTTATTGTGAGAAGAAATCAATAGGTATAACGACAAACGCGGTCTTTCGTCCGCATTGCGCCATGAGAAAATTTGAGGGCTGCCTCACACATGTGTTCACCGAAAGACAGCCAAGCCTCAATTGCTACATACTAATTAATTGAATCAGGCGTTACTTTGCGGGTATCCATATTAATTAAAATAACAATATTGCTTTGCTAATCCCGCAAATTGCCCCGCAATTTGTGCTAACTCGTTAAATGCAAGTATGCATGAATAAATGGATAAATTATTTTTCCCTGTTGCTTGTTGTCATGGTGATGTATGTATGTATGTAAAAACTTTATTGTACACAAAAACAATTTACAAAACTTAAGAAAAAAAAAAGACATGTACAAAGGCGAACTTATCCCTATAAGGGATCTCTTCCAGTTAACCTTTGAGCAAATGAGAAAATAATGGGATATCCAAGAAGATATACAAACGAACAAGTTAGTATGCACAGATACACTAGGGACCTGATGTCCCCCGGGTCACTATTTAAAACTACGATTTTCGGCGGCAATATTGAACAAAAATTTTGTAATTGCAGCAGTTTAGTCCGTTCATATTTAGACTATCTCTTGAAAATACCCATATTATAAATTATCAACAGTTTTCTAAGAAGTTTAATCACCATTGTCCCCTGGGTGACGGGACAGAATAACAACAAGAAAAAGTTGATCCACCCAAATACGCAAATAAGTGTAACGGGTTAGCACAAATAAGTGTAACGGGTTAGCACAAATTAGTGTCACGGGTTTGCACAAATAAGTGTAACAGGTTAGCACAAATTAGTGTCACGGGTTAGCACAAATTGACTGGGACTGTATTATATCGCGGATTAGCAAAGCAATATTATTATTTTAATTTTATTATTACATACTGGCTGCGCCGCGCGGTGTTACCCGCTCATACCACGGGAAGACTAAATTTTTTTGGGATAAAAAGCAACCTATGTATGAATGTGGGTACCAGCTACCTCTGTGCCGATATAGATCAAAGTTATTTCCGCCGTTTAAACGTGAAGAAGTCGATGAGGGATAGGATATATCCACCAACTTCATAGAAGTTATTTTAGTGATATATGGGTGAAGACTAAAAAGTTTCCTACCTTAACTGATTTAATTAAAATTTGTATCAATTTTTCCAGTCCCCTACGCCACATCTTGGGATTTTAGGTAGCCGACCCCGATCGAGAACTCATTCTCTACAAAGATATGGGACAAAAGCTAGGAGGATGATGATAATCTTTTCCAGTGTCCGACGACAAATTAAACATCGAATGATGTACTCCTTAAGGCACTGTTTTGAGGTTCATTATTGTGTCGTTAATTTTTGTCGCACAACGGAACTCTTTCCGATCGCTTTTTTTCTAAGGCTAACTAAAGAGTCCAAAAATTAACGACACAATAATGAACCTCAAAACAGTACCTTAAGGAACATTATTTGATGGTTAATTTTCGTTGTGATGCAAACTTTTTGTGTCTTCACCCATAAGATTGGTTAAAATCAAAGATTCCTGTATTATATTCTTATCATGATAAGCAGCTTGTGAGCTATCACAAGTTTTCCGGCAGCGACTGCACGACGATGTCTGGCAGCGGTGCGCGGTACGTGTGTCCCGCTCACTCGCTCGCCGCTGGTCGCGCGATGTGACATGTCCGTTAGGCTTAAAACTTATTATTGTTAATAGAGTGCAATAGGCGTGTGGCCATTTTTTTGTAGATTGTCAAATCGATTCTATTTTTTATTGTGATCAAATGTCTATATGAGACTATTTACACTTAGATTGCTCTAAAAGTCAGAAATGACCGTCAAAGTTCAACATTCCTACAGAAGAGTAAAAGCGCTCTACGTCATGCTGTGGATTGGGTACCAGTATTTGTATGGAGAAAATAAGTAATTTGCCATTTTCACCGTGAAAAAGTGCGTTTTTAAGTTCATTGTTGTCGTACAATTATTTTTTTGTTAAATTATTGAGGATCCTTAAAATTTCTTTTGGGAAAAAAGAAATCATATAATGTTCGTACCTTTGACCGACCGTACCTAGTAACATTTAAAAAAAATGATTTTTTTTATATTTTTTCTTTGTATCATGACATATTGAGCCAATTTTATTCATATAACTACACTGTTGTATAATTCAACATCAGTCATCCCCTATTATGATACACGTGCGATTACGTAATCCAAACGGCACGCGTGTCTAAAACCGTAAATTACGGCCATAACATTACAATAAGGGTCATTTTATGACCAATATGTTAAAAAAGTTGTTATTATCACTCCGTACTAATGTATTCATTTGCGGAACACCCAAAAATTCCGAAGTTCATTTATCCGAATCCATCATAATTCCGATTTTTGATATAGTATAGGATCCCGATATAAAACGACCTTCACCGATATGTTTATTTGATGAAATGTATTTTATATTTAATTTAATATGTCAATAAATATATTGCATATGGGTTGCCTAACAAATTTTAGTCCAGGGTATTTTTAGTTAAAAGTTTCATGCGAGATCCAAGGAAGGAAGTAGAGACCATAGATAGAAACAGACAGTAAGTTTGTCGGTTAAAAATAAAAATATATTTTTTTAAACATTTCACCGATTTGATTATTACGTAAATTCATAATAAAATAATCTTTAATTTTATTTAATTTCAATTCAATAGTCAGATCGTTGCAAAATGCTAGTAGGTATAGATTTACCTGTTTATACCTGGCTACCCGATAGTTGTGACGGGAAAGGAATAGGCAACCTAATGTTTGCATATTCTATGGGCTTCATACTTTCGATTGGTACCTATAGAATTTATCTAATATTAATAAAACCGGTCAAATGTTTAATTTTTTATTATTATTAATTAAACATACCCTGGACTAACATTTGTTAGGCAACCCATATGCAATATATTTATTGACATATTAAATTAAATATAAAATACATTTCATCAAATAAACATCTCGGTGAAGGTCGTTTTTTATCGGGATCTTAGACTAAGTAATAATACCGAAAGCTATCACGCCAAATGATGATATTTGCTGTGGATGGTATGTGAGTTATGTGACACAATTTAAGTAGGTTAGGTTAGGGTTCTATGTTATCCCAATGAAAGTCAAAATATTTCACCAGAACATGGTTTTCGGAATTATGAAAATTCGGAATTTTAGTGATGCATTCGGACAAATAAAATGTCGAAGTTTCGTAAATAGTCCGTGATAGGACTTTACAACGCTATGGAGACGACATATAATACATAATACGATGAATGGAGATGATGACTGATGATCATACTTGTGCTAACTCGAGCACCGATACTAAAGTAATGTAGCAAAATATTTTATCGACAAATAAATACGACGTTAATGTCAACATCTAAATGTTAATCAACATAAATATATATTTTTTCTCTTCATTTCAGAATGAAAACAATAAACAAATTAAAGCGTGTATTCATTTGTTTATTTTAAATAATTGTCATAGTAGGTATACAATCAATATTTTTTGCCGTCTAGATGAAAATCCACTTCATTAGACATGATATCGCACCGTGTTATAGTAATCAAGAACTACCAACGAGAAATTTATTAATTTATATCGACATCTTTTTTATCGATATCAAATCCCTAGAGCGTGCCCCGAGTTAGCACAGGTATGCTGATGATAAATTCTATAGGATTACCTCAATAGGTCATGCAACAAAAAAAGCATAAAATATATTTATATTTTGAGATATGGACTTAAAAGCTACCCAAATTTTGTTACTTTTTAATCCAAAATAATTTTTGAAATTGTTTTCAGACCAATCCTAATTTAACAAAACAATAATTGTACGACAAACCATGATTTTAAACGCACTTTTCACGGTGATAATGGTAAATAACATAATTGAATGCCATTTGTACGGAGCGTTTTTAGCGCTCCGTAAGAATGTTGAACTTTGACGGTCATTTTTGACTTCTAGAGAAGTCTAAGTGTAGTAAGTCCCATATATACATTTGATCCCAATAAAAAAAGAATCGATTGACATTCTCAAAAAAATCGTAATGCCTATTTCGCAATATTTAATGTTTCTAGGTTAATAATAACATTAATAAACAACTAACGGTTTCATTATAATGCATTGTAGGGCATTTCCATTCAATTGCTGACCACGTACTATAAGGTAATGGATTGGAGCTATTTATATCATAGCATTATGAATACCGATCTCACATAGGGCTCGCGGTCGTGTCCGTGTTTCGTGTGCCCGTAGCCGGATCCGAGACGAGAGATCCGGACCGTTCGGCACGTATAATTAGGCTCCGTGTAATTAAGATCTCCGTGTTACACGGAGATACGTTTCTTAATTACACATGGATCCGATCCGTCCGTCACGTCGTCGGTTTGACAAGCTTACATTCAATACCCGAGCGGAGCCGAGATGCGCCGATCCGTAGCCGAATGCAGACACGGCTACGTATCTTTGACGTTTCCGTGTAGTACGTGATCTTAGTACCGCCATTATATGCGCAGAATTGAGCGTAGACAACGTAGGTGGAAGGTGTCTAGTTTTTTGATGTCAGTTTTGTAGCAGCACCAAGTTTCTGAGGCATAGAGAAGAATTGGTATGACAATGGCTTTGTAGACCATAATCTTGGTTGTTAGCTTCAGATCATGCGACCTCCAAACACGGTTGTTGAGCTTGCCAAAGGCCGTAGCTGCATTAACTATTCGGGATGGTATTTCAGATGCCAAACTATTTTATGCTGAACTCTCTCGTGGAAAACGGAAGCAGGGAGGTCAGTATCTGCGGCATAAAGACGTCCTCAAGCGCCACCTCACCGCTTGTGGTATACCGACTGATTGTTGGGAGGGAATCGCGCTGCAGAGATCGGAATGGCGCTCTACTGTCTCGAAAAAAGTGGAGCAATTTGAACGCCAACGGCTGGAAGACCTGGATGCCAAGAGACATATCCGCAAGACTCAACCAAAGCCCTTTAGTACCGCCGGTGCTAAAAACACGGAGCTACGATTCCGCGTGTAACACGTATATATCAGAAGCCCTACTCTCACATACATTAAACATAGATATACTATTATGTAACTTTAGCATAATAACAATAAACTAAATTTAAAATTAACACCCCGCCACAAGTAGCTGGTCATCATTTGACGACACGTTTGGCGCAGTTTGTAAGCACTTACCTACTGACCCGGCGGTCCCGGGTTCGAATCCTGGCCAGGGCAAATATTTGTGTGATGATCTCGAATATTTGTGCTTGGGTCATGGTTGTTCTATGTATTTAAGTGTATATTTATCTATATAAGTACGTATATCGTCGTCTAGTACCCATAACACAAGCCTTCTTAAGCTTAATTTGGGACTAAATTTATTTATTATTATTATAATGAGACCCTTATTCATCGAAATGCCACTAAAATATAAACAAGGATAAATAGTTATTTGTTATGCAAGGCTGCAAAGTTGTTATTTGGCGCGAGTGTTGAAATTGAATGCTGAGCGTAGCGAAGCTTTCAAGACACGAGAAGCTAAATAATTTTGCAGCCATGCGGAACACACAACTTTTCACCTCACTACAGCGAGGAAAATGGAAGTTCAAAAAAAACAACTAAAACATAAAAATAATCATAATATTTAATTTTGCCTTCTTTAACACATTAAATTTAAAACATTAACACACTCAAATCCAAACCAAATAAATACGAGAGAAGCACACATATTAAAAATATGGCCGTAATTTGTATTAATCGTCGTGTATATTTTATCGTTGAGTTTTTCTTAA
Organism: Apotomis capreana; assembly: GCA_947623375.1. Classification (NCBI taxonomy): domain Eukaryota; kingdom Metazoa; phylum Arthropoda; class Insecta; order Lepidoptera; family Tortricidae; genus Apotomis; species Apotomis capreana. The sequence goes on along the minus strand of OX392498.1, from coordinate 60,372,165 downwards.
GCACTGTTATACTATATTTGTATTTGAAACTACTTGACATATTCGTTGTGAATGTGGGAGAATGGCATTCTGGGAAGGATTAGATGGCCACTCGGAAGTATTTTCCATAACACTTGCTTTGGAAGTTATTGGACGATGGGATCCGCACAAGATTATTTCGGCTTTATCTTCTTTAAAAACGCCAATAGTTTCGGTAAATTACTTATCGTCTCAAAATATTTATAACAAATCCGTTTCGTTTCGTCCGATCCGAGTCGTTTTAATGCAGACTTTTAGCATTGAATAAATACTCCAAATTGGGCTTAACTTTCTTGTTTTCCATATTTCTATAAAGTAAGACAACAGTATGTATTCTCCACAGAACCAATTTACGTTGTTTACGTGAATTGTGAAAACTTCCAACTTTTTAATTATTATTTTTTTCTCGGGTGCGTTCAGGAATTACACTCTTATGTTCCAACTTTTATAACAAATAAATATTAAAATTTGTGATGTATTTAATATATTTACTAGTCAAAATATGTAAATGAAACTGATATACTTACTATTAATATATATAAACATATTCAACATAAAATAAAAACTTAAAAATCTGTAACCACAAACCAGGTTTCTGGACGTGATATTGTAGGTGTATTTTTTTTTTTAAAGAAGTATTTAAACGTACATATGATTTTAGCCGGCCAGACCAGATCGCCCTTTATTAGCGTGCGTTGATTGGTTATTCGAAGATTTATCGACTGATGAAATCAGTCACGCGTTGAAGGAGTCTTAAATATAAAAAAGTTACATGCACCACAGAGAATCAAAATCGTCGTGTTCGAAATTCAAATGACTTTTGCACGCTAGCGGATAAAATAGACTTTTGCACGCAGATTTCGCCCTATAAACGGAGGTTTTCCGAGCGAGTGAGGTGAAAAGGAATTCTCAGCTTCAATATTGAGCCAGCCTCGTCATTTCAGTTATACATAGCTCAGATGAATACTTCCTCCCCTTTGAATAGGGAACCAAGAAGGATTCCAATTCTGGAATCTGTCCAACAAAAAGCAGGTCAGGAAATGTCCAGGATGGTTAGTAAGTGTTTAAAATGAAAATGCACAATTTCCCCCACTCGCGCCCGCCGCTATATTGAAAAAAACCGGCACTGTTTTCAGATTTTTGCTTATATCTTTGTCTAGGCACTATAATTTAAATTTTGTTTTACGGACAGATAGTTACGGAGATATGAGAATCAAAAATTCAAAACTGCCGGACCGTTTGTGAGGTAAATCACTGGATTACATGGTAAGGGTCCTGTCTTTTGTTACAAGTGTTATCTTGTTCATGTTCACACGGAGTGCTAGGAAAGAACGACAGTTTTGAAGTTACACAACCGGGTTGGTATTCACCTCACCCCACAATACAATACAATACAATACAAGTACTGGAGATATACAACTCAAGAAATCAATTAGAGGTAAGCAACAGGCGGTTTTATCGCTAAAGAGCGATCTCTTCCAGACAGCCTTTGGGTAGTGGAGAATTTGAAAATTTATTTTGTTATGCGGTGCAAATATCAGAAAAAGGAATAATAATATATACACGAAAAACAAATAAATACATAAATATAACCGACACATAGTATAAAACAAAGTCGCTTACTGCTGTCTGTCTATCACTATGTATGCTTAGATGTTTAAAACTACGGAACGGATTTTGATGCGGTTTATTTAATAGATAGAGTGATTCAAGAGAAAGGTTTATTTATGTATAATACATGTCCCCTTAGAAGGGGACAGTTCTGTTATAATAATCATAACCTTCGTTCGGTAAATTAGGACAAATCGTTACACAGCAGTGACCTAAAACCTAGAGTGAATTAATTCCGTCACAAATCAAACGACGAAAACAGATCTTAATCTCCGTAACACCCTATCTATAGATCACAAACTATTACCATAATAGGATCACCTTCCTAGTGAACTAAATTTGGGACGAAGGGCAAAACACGGGCCCGTAAAGCTCCATATTGACATATTACGTTATACTCATTTAAATAAAACAATTTTCTCAAACATGCAACGAAATATCGTCATAACGGGCGTTATTAAAACAGGCTTCGAAGTGTCACGTTTCGGGCGGAACAATTCGAGAGAACTGTTAAGAGGCCTTATTCCTTTTAAAATTTATTTTTCTCATATTATGACAAATATACTGATAATTTCAACCAACTTTTTTAAGTGAATAAAACTTTTCTCTGAGTTCTAGGTATAGGTAGGCTATTTCGTGCAGTCGAAAATAAATTGAAAAAACTAATTTTCTGCGTAAATTTTGTCAATTTCGAGTAGTTTTTGAAACAAAAATTATCAATGAAAAGTTCAAACACTACGTTTCAAATATATACCAATAAATCTCAATAGCCCTGTTCTAGGTAGTAACATCAATAATATGTTACGAAACATGTTTGACAATAGAGAAAAATGTCTAAAACCATCAGCATATTAAAAGGAATAAGGCCTCTAAGGAATTTCATACAAAATTGAAGGCATAGGCCGGTAAGTATTTTTTTTCAAACATGGCGTCTGTGTTCATGAATGGGCTAAACAGCTGAGCTATACATATGAGTGGTGCACTTTTTTATTTCATTGCATATGTTAAAGACAAACACTATACATGCCTTAGGCGTGAAAAGGGCTTGCCGGCTTCATACCACTATGCGGCCTCCATACGGTCGGCCGTCTATACCTACTCAGCCGGCAAGCCCTTACCTCCCGGCGTCTGCAGTAATGTACTATTAGGTACATATTATGAATATCGTCATCTAGTACCCATCGTACAAGCTTTGCTTAGTTTGGGACTAGGTCGATTTGTGTAAGATACAATACAATAAAACAATACTTTAAACCGCACACCAATAAAAGTTTACAAAAGGAAACAAGACAAATACAATTTATAAATAACGGTAGACAACAGGCGGTCTTGTTGCTAAAAACCGATCTCTTCCAGACAACCTTTGGGTAGTGAAATTGAGTAAGATTGTCCCTTAATATTTATTTATTATTAAACGTACACGATATTCAGACATTTTTATAACAAAACGTGAATTAATTGCGTTTAAAACTAACTTTAAAATGCAGGGGCAACTTTGAAAAAGAGTTTCTACGCCATGTCCTTAATTTTTGAGCATCTCTGGCAATGGAATACCTACCTTCATAACTTACCTAACCTTTTACTTCAGTTGCTCAATCGAGCGATGAATATTTGCGTTTTATAACCATTTTTAATTTATCAAAGTAGCCCCAATTTTTTCTAAAGTAATCCTGGGTAAGTTTTTTATCCCAGAAACATTGGCAAAATTTTATTTTGTTGTCGATAACTTTTTTTCTCAGATTTTTATAAAATTTGGTGAGTTCGTAAAGTTGCTTATTCTGAACAAGGTAAGCCCAATTTCACGGTATGCACTACAAAATTTTCCATTGAGGTACAAAAAAAATGTAAGTATGGAACTTTTATTAACAATATTTCGTAAAAAAAAATGTAGGACATATTAAGAAATTGGGCTTACCATGGCCAGATGAAGCAACTCTACGAACTCACCCAATTTTAATGAAATCTGAGAAAAAAGTCGACAACAAAATAATAATTGGCCCAAATGTGCTTTTAAATACTTTAAATGAAAGTGACTGTACACAGCCTCCGCTCCAGTCATCCCAGTGACGGCACGCACCGATAAGTCTTAATCATCGTTAACACTAATTAACGAATTACTAATTACACGGCGTTTGCTTCGTTTTGTTTGCAGTACCCCTACCAGGAGTTAAGAGGCCTTATTCCTTTTAAAATTTATTTTTTTCGTATTATGACAAATATATTGATAATTTCAACCAACTTTTTGAAGTGAATAATCCTTCTCCACGAGTTCTAGATAGTAACGTTGCTATTTCATGCTTTTATTGCGTGCTGTCGAAAATAAGTTGAAAAAACTAATTTTCCGCGTGAATTTTGTCAATTTCGAGCAGTTTTTGAAACAAAAATTATCAATGAAAAATTCAAACTGTAGGTTTCAAATATATACCAATAGATCCCAATAGCCCTGTTCTAGGTAGAAACATCAATAATATGTTAAGAAACATGTTTGATAATAGAGAAAAATGCCTAAACAATCAGCATTTTAAAAGGAATAAGGCCTCTGCGTAAACGGTTTGTATGGAGTATAGTTCAGCACCCCTAGCGAATACTTTGTAGAACTACAATAGGCTAGTAGACCCAGTTTTGAAATATATTTGAAATGGTTAACAATGATCTTACTAGCTCTGAAAAAATTGTCTTGTATTTTTGTGAAAGCTAAATGTTATCAATTGAAAATTAGAAATTTCATGAACAGTCAAAAACGCTGTCCGCCATTTTTGTCTTTTGCTAATCTGTGACGTGACGTAGAATTACCTGTAAATATTCGAAATTCGACCGTCGTATAGTGCCATTCCACTCACTCCAATATACTTTGACAGGAGATCGAGAGGGACGGCACTATTCGAAGTCGTCGAAGTAGAATTTCAGTTATCTTTACAGGACCGATGACGTCACTGTCATAAGCGATAATGGCCGACAGCATTTCAAAATACAGATTAAAAACCATATTTTCAAATTCAATTTATTCAGCCATCTTTCACTTTTATGAATTGAAAAATATATATTTAGGTTTCCTTTGCTAAATACTGTACGGTATAAACATTAGTATATTACAATTTGACATGAGTCAACAAGCCTATTCTCCATACAAATCCTTTACGCAGTCGCTATCGAGTACTCTGCCATGCTACGGTAAAAGGACGTATCTTACTACGGTATCCGTATAAAGATACGACCTTTTACCGTAACACGGCAACTGACACTGCAAACTCATATATGATATGATACTCAAGGTAGTACAGAAGACGCGAAGCAGGTTCCCTTTTATTTTACATGTGATCTGTGGTTTTACGAATCCCGTAGTTTGTCTAAAGTTTTACGACTTGGCTTGTCCAGGGATTGTCTCGCCGCGTAGCGGGCAGAAAATCTCACTTACAGCCCTGGGTAGGTACTCGGTAAAAACGCAACCATTTTTTTGGTTTTAAACCATGAATACAAAGATCAAAGCTTAAAGAAAAATTTAAGAAGGAGCTACCTGGTGGAAGGGACCGGGAATCGAACCCGGTACCTCTGGATTACCGGTCCAGCGCCTTCTTCAATTTTTCTTTAAGCTTTGATCTTTGTATTCATGGTTTAAATAAAATTGTGGTGTATCCACATTAAAAAATGAGACGTTACATGTTTCATAAATTTATTTAAACCATTTCAACATTTCTACCATTTCATTTTTCTTATATTAGAAAGAGACTTCCGCTTGTAATTTGTAACGTTTATCTTCGCGAAATTGCCTCCCGGTTTTAAGATCGAAAAAGAAATATTATACCATCTTCACCTTTTAGCATTTTATTACAATCTGGGTTAAGATATCAGCAATAAGATATTATGCCCATTTTTCTTCATATTACGCCCGACTTAATTACGGTCATCTCTTTCCCTCATTTCATATTTTTTAAGAGCGAGAAGGATGGAAGACGTTTTTTAACAGCTATTTAATGCAAGGCGTCATTAAAAGGAAGAGTATGACATCTCCATTAGCGAAAAGGGGCCGAATAGGCTATGTACAGTTTTTGGAAGACAACCAAATTACTATTGTTTTCTACAAGCTGCAACATAATTTTTTCCTATATGCTTTTCCAAAATCATTTTTTAAAATTGTTCTCTTTGACAGTGTGCTTTGTTTTTGGCTGAAGGCGTATATGCCTTCGAAACCCAATAAAAAAAATTGTCGATGGTCGGCGCTTCAAATCAATCGGTTGAATTTGACACGTGCCAGTGTCTAACCATTCCAATTTGGTCACAAGTCAGTGTGAAACTGTTTTAATTTTGGCATTGTCCGCATCGACCAGTATATTTTTCAAAGTAGATTTTAATAACCGTTTAAAATATATTTTGAAGGAACCGTCGTGAGCCTTTAAAGGCAGTAAAGGTCCTTATAGCATGGTCTATCGAAAAAAAAAATTGATTGTCTCCCAAAAACTGTACCCGGCCTATTGGTAGCACATTAATATTTCAGTGTGTTTACCGCCCTAGGTGTTTTCTCTTTCCAAACTGCGTAGGAAAGTTCGTAGTTTTCGACTCACGCTATATTTAACGAAAGTCTATTTTAGGAAATCAATAATGGTTCAACCTTTGGGCGCTATTAAGAGATCATAAATATTTCAATTCAACTAGTGCCTAGTGGGTGTTTCAGCCCAGAATACCGCACTTCATGACCAAGGTGAGACGTAAAACTTTAGACAAATCACGGGCGGTAATTCGTAAAGCCCCACATCGCAAATTTTATGCCCTCGCCAAGTTCGGGCCACAAACAGCTGCGAAAAGAGGTGTGTACTGTACTACTGGTGTATGGTTATGTAAATATGGTAGTTGAATGCTAGAGAAGGCTTTTAAGCATTAATTCCGCCATTTGTACTCACGTGGAGGAAAAACTGACACAATAATGACCTATTTTTCAGCCTAGATGGATAAAATGTATCCTTTAACCATCTTTTGACGACGTGGTTGGCGCAGTGGCAACCTACTGAGCCGGCGGTCCCGGGTTCGAATCCCAGCAAGAGCAATTATTTGTGTGATGAAATCGAATATTTGTGCTTGGGTCATGGTTGTTCTATGTATTTAAGTATATATTTATCTATATAAGTATGTATATCGTCGTCTAGTACCCATAATACAAGCCTACTAGAGCTTACTTTGGGAGTAGATCGATTTGTGTGAGGTTGTCCGATATTTATTTATGTAAATAAATCTTTTTTTTTTTTATGTCATAGGGGGCAAACGAGCAAACGAATCGCCTGGTGGAAAGCGATTACCGTCGCCCATAGACACCTGCAACACCAGCGGAGTCACAAGTGCGTTGCCGGCCTTTCAGGTGGGAATACGCTCTTTTATTGAAGGTTTGAAGGTCGTATCGGTCCGGAAATACCGCAAGCGACAATTCATTCCACAATGCAGTCGTGCGAGGCAGGAAATTTCTAGAAAAGCGCACAGTTGTGGACTGCCAACTATCTAAGTGGTGAGGATGAAAGGATTGTCGCGTTGAACGATGGCGGAAAGAGGCGGCAGGAATCAATCCGAACAACTCCTCGGAGCACTCCCCGTTATACAAGGAGTCAAGCCGATCTGAAGTTCGCTGGCAGTCGACGATACGAGTCGCTTTCCGTTGAATACGATCTAAAGGGAGAAGCTGGTACTTGGGCGCCCCAGCCCACAGATGAGAACAGTACTCCATATGTGGCGAACCTGCGCCTTATAAAGCTGTAGGCGATGGGCCGGAGTGAAGTACTGTTTCGACCTGTTTAGCACGCCGAGCTTCTTGGAGGCTAATTTAGCCTTACCCTCTAGATGTCCGCGAAATTGGACTTCACACGAGATGTCGACACCAAGGACTCCTATAGTGGCTGAGGCAGTAAGGGGAGTGGAGTGGAGTGGAAATCTATCTGCATCAAAAAATATGAAAACCAGTGAGTGCAGTGGTTTTGATTGGAATGGGCCAGGTGATTATTTGAGGGTTAACTATCTGAAACACTAATAATTTTTGATTCATATCTGTAACGTTTCGCCAAATATTCATTATAGATAATATACATACATATATATAACTAGATACATACATAAATATATACGACGATGAAACAAACCAAGCAGATATACTATGAGACTTCAGTTCTGCCAGCAAAGAAACTTCGCACGGCCCTTTTAAATGCCAACTTATTCGGAGCCTGTTTGATTGTGAGAGGAAGACCGTTCCAGAGGCGAGCCACTTGCAAGGAGAGAGAATTAGACATGAAACCAGTACGGTGAAGAGGAATAGAAACGGCAACACTGCCGGAAGATTATGAAAGTAAATAAGGAATATCGTCATAGACCCGTTGTGATTTGTGTTTATTATGTGTACAAACCGCGAGAGTATAAATACATGGATAGCTGGACATCCAAAGAAGGTTATAACTTTTTACCCGACAGCGGTATAAAAAAAAATACGTGGACGAAGTTTCGGGCACCTTCTAGAGTATCTTAAAATTATAAGTCCGGCTAAGGGCTTGTATCGTTTTGGCGATTTGTACGAATTTAAGGATAAAAAATCCCGCAATCGAGCCGGCCTGGGGGATTGCTAACCGGTCAACTATAGAAATTACCGGTAAATACCGGTAATCCGGTAAATTACATACAAAAATTACCGGTTTGTATTCCCTAGCCGGCCTGTTGTTTATTTCCACAATCGACTTAGCCTCAAATTAAATGCGATGAATATTAAAAAGGGTATTTAGTATTAATTGACACAGGTTGACGCGACTGTTGCGCGGTTGTGGTCCATTTGGACGCTCTATTTTAATGGTAATAACCCATTACTCAACTTTAGAGAGAACACAACCACTATACGCTTATAGGTATGGTATGGTTTTTAGCGATTTGTACATATTTGTACGAATTTAAGGATAAAAAATCCCGCGATCGAGCCGGCCTGGGGGGGATTGCTAACGGGTAAATTTTCCTATGGAAATTACCGGTACCTAATCCGGTAAATTACATACAAAAATTACCGGTTTGCACTCCCTAGCCGGCCCGTTGTTTATTTCCACAATCGATCTAGCCTCAAATTAAATACAATGAATATTGAAAGCGTATTTAATATTTATTGACACAGGTCGACCCGAGTGTTGCGCGGTTGCGGTCCAAATGCGCCATTAATGGAAATAATCCATTACTCAGTTTTAGAGCGACAACACAACTATACGTTTAGGTATGGTATGGTTTTTAGCGATTTGTATACATTTCTACGTATTTTAGGATAAAAAATGCCGCAATCGAGCCGGCCTTAGGGATTGCTAACCGGTAAACTTTTCTATGTAAATTAACGGTAATTTTCCGGTAATCCGATAATAAAATACAAACATTTACCGGTTTGCATTACCTAGCGGTAACCTTCAAACACCTGCGAATGCACATTCACGAATTTACCGTCCTAAGTATGTGATGTACTATTAAAGTCCAATTTGTTTGAACAAGCTACATAGGTACATTAATTTTTGATACATTACATTGTATGCTAACCGAAATATTTGTCCTTATCCGGAGGCGTACAGCTGTACATAAATATAGCAGTTATGACCTATGACTTTTAAAACAGAATGTATAATTCACTTTACAAATAAAACGAGAAACGCTATATACAATTGTGATAATCAAAGATAAGAAGATTAAAATCTACAGGATTACCGTTAATAACTGTTTAAACTTTCGAAAGCTTTTTGTGAAAATTCGACATTTACTCCGCTTTGCCTTTTAACGGTTCCCTAAAAGCTTATCAGAGGAAAATATACGAATACAGTCTGACCAAAAAGAGTAGAAATTAAAAAGTGGCAATACTGTAGTGTCGTCCGTTTTCTTAGATTGATTAGAAAGGGACGACACATCGGTATTGCCACTTTTTAATCTCTACTCTTTTTGGTCATTCTGTATGCTACTGAAATTATTGGGATAATTATCAGAAAAGATGAAAATTTATAAAATGTAATGGAATGGTTGTTTTCTTGTTTAAGTATCAAAGCGAACCAGCAGGAAAAGTAGCTAGGATAGTAGATGCTACTGCTTTTTTGACCCCAAATAGGCGCAATGTAATCGTGAAAACCAGCCCGCGTTAACTAATAAATATAACCGATTTTAAATTGAAAAAAAAATCTAGGTAAGTATTTGGATTTTATTGGCATAATATTCTAATTATAATAAAAGTTCAATAAAATGTGTGATACATTTTAAACTTTTATTATCAATAAATATCTAAAGTCAGTTTGTCAGCTAGTTATTCCACGTTACTCTTAAATTTTAAGCCCTCATCTATCTATACTATTTATTTATTAATTAAAATGTTTTACGGGTTTATAGGTCAGTTGGGAGAGCACTACGCCCGAAATGTAGGGTCACAGGTTCGAGTCCTGCTTACATTGTAGTAAATCACATTACATTCTTCATTCATAATAAACCTTCGTGTCTATATTTATAAAAATATAATCGTAGTTTTATTTTTTATTTGTGAGAAAATAAATCGTTTTACATGTCGATAAAATAAATACCAAGTGTACCTAATATTAACACCTCGCTGACTAGCAGACAGCTGTTGACCGCCTACAATTAACTCGTAAATGTACAATTTCTTGCACATTTCTATTGATATCTCATTTCTGCACATGCAGAAGAAACCATTTCACGTGTATTTTTTTCATCAAATATTAATATATAAATAATATTAATATATATATAATAAAAATATTTTATCGAGCTGATTTTGAACAAAGTAAATATGAAATCACACACTACAATATTTTTTATTCAGTAATTTGTGTACTATTTATGCAATAGTAGTCAAATAAATCAGGGAATAAACTAAAAAGGTACAGTCAAGGACAACAACACGTATCTTTTTCGCTCTTGTCACAATGACAATAAAAGTCAAAAAGGTAGGTACGCGTTTCAGATCCCTTGACTGTAAATAAATTTAAATAAAACAATTCAAACGGATTATAACGCGTATATTAATTAATTGAGCATTCCTGACAAACAATCAATATACGCAATATAATCCGTTTAAATTGTTTTATTTAAATTTATGACAGTCGCGGAAACAGAAGAAAATATTATGTACATACCTAGGATAACTCGGGGCACGTTCTAGGGATAGGATATCGATAAAAAAGATGTCGATATAATGAAATTAATACATGTGTCAATTAACATTCTGGATTACTATAAAGAGGTTCGATGTCATATCTGATCTGATATCGAGCCTCTTAAATTAAGATAATAAAAGTGATGTAATTTCAATCAAAATGTCAATTTACGTATATTATGAAAATTATTTTAAAATAAACATGTAAATACACGTTTTAATATGTTTATTTTTTTATTTGAAAATGTGGAGAAATAAAGTAATATTAATTTATGTCGATGACATTGAGATGTTGACAGTAACATCGATATATTTTTTTGTCGTTAAAATATTTTGCTACGTCACTTTCGAATGGGTGCCCTGAGTTATCCTAGGTATGATTATGTACATTAAATGCAATTTGTACAGGTATTTAATTGGATTTTTATAACACCAGTAATATTTATTAGTGATGTTTCAAATTAGGTTACAATTATTTATTTGTTTTATTTATTAAACACTTACTAATATTCACATTTAATTAAATTAAAATATAAAATCCACAACGTCGACCAATTATCAAATTAGAGTACTCACAAAATGTATTAATAATGTTCCAGCACTTGATAAGTAAGTACGAGTATCAATTCGACATTTAAGACGCCTTTCAAGCTCTCAATTCACTTTAATTACTCCAGATACCTTATAACGTCATAAATATATCCTCTATCCCATTATTAAAATTGAGGGTATACAGTTTTAGTAATAAAATTTCCCGTTTTTAATTTGCAATTGTTGAAAAATTCACGTGTAACATACGATGCAGCGTCTATGAATTTAATTTGTATAAAACCGTATAGTAAATATTATTGATTGACAGTTGCCATTAACTAAACTTCAGGTATATTATATTTAGAATTTGAGGATTATTATATTTTTTTTTTTCATTTTTATTACCCAGAATTTTATTTTAAAAAAAATCTTAGGAACAGAAACTTAAAATAATGTTAATATCATCGATATTAATATAAATGATAATATCACACAATAAAATCGTAAAATCAAATGTATTATACATTTTAATGCTGTATATAAATCAAGCGCAACATATTAACGTTTTCTACAATTTAGAACCATTTACTAAAATTGACAAAGACAAAATAAAATGTAGAACCATGTTTAACATCAAAACATAATAAAAATTAAATTACGGGCATTATTTAAAAGTATATAAAATATATGTTTATCATTAAAACCACTGCATTAAAAATAACATCGTTAAAATTATAACACGTAAATCATATGGAAATGAAATTATTAAAACCAACGCATTGCTCGAAAAATAATATATGAAAATCCCTTTTATCCATAACAATAACCTTGCAATTTTACATCCGACACTTACAAAATAATTAAAACACATACACTAAAACTCCCTTTTGTTTTTTTCCCTAATTTAAAATAATTTTTATTATCCTTAAAATCATAATTTGGTCATTTTCGATATATCTCTTAAAAAATAATAAGGGCAGCTAGAAGAATATCATAACTAAAACCCCATCTAACTTCCATCAAAAAACCTAATTTCGCAAAAAAAAAATTTTTTCAAAAAAAAGATTAATCTCGACTTACCGTCGGATTTCTCTCGACAGCAAGCGGCACGGGTGCCGCGATGACGCGCGCGGCGCGAGTGGCCCGAGCGCCCTGTTGCTCGCGCATGCGCGCAGGGTTGGGGATGTGTGGAGAGTACGGGATCGCGGAAATGTTTCTGAATTTAATTTGGTATTTTTTTTAAAATAGCAGGTATCGTAAAACGCAAATTGATTGAAATGACGTCTGTCAACCAGTGATGTCCATGAATTTTGCTCGTATTTTACGAACGCTGTTTATTAGTTTTAATTTTGGTTGGTTGGGGATGTGTCGTCGAGATTGGGATTGTAGAAATGTTTTAGTTTCTTTTTAATATACAGTGTGTTACCGCCAAGTAGGCTTTTTTTAAAGTAGAGTAAAGTAACATAGATCTTTAACGTATCCAAGACCTTAATTTAATTAATTATCTTAAATTCAGGCTTTATTAACTTTCTAACAAAATTTTAATTGCCAGTAATGTACAGTAAAGTTAATTGTCAAGTGAGTGTTAAATGAGAGCGTGATATGAGTAACGACAATTACGCTGTACACCCACTACATTGAATGTGCGGATTCAAGAAATTTAATTGTGCAGTTAATTTACATAATTATGATTAGCTAATACATGCAAACAATTACTAATGGATCATATTATTATCAGTTTTAATAAATGGCTGCATGCCGGTAACAGGCTGTAGATACCTATTCTAATTTAAATTTTAGTTGTAACTATTTATATCAATTTTATTAGACAACATTGCACTGTTGCTGGCTACAAACGCGAAGGGTCCAGGTGAATTAGACTTTTTATTAAAAAAAATTACGCCGACAATTTCAAACTCGTTTCACATTTTTTTTATAAAATATATCGTATAAAACAAACATGTATAGCCCCCGACCAGTTGATTTTCAGCCCACGCCGTACTGCAGATTTTTAATGGCACTAATGTATTTTACTGGCAATCACACATTTTTGGTACAGCTGCCGGCAAACTTTTAGACCATAACCTTGACAGCGCAGTAACCGATTTAGTTTTGTTTTAAAAGTTTGCCGGCAACTATAGCTGACGTTGAAAGTCTGCTTCGTCGGGGATAGTGAAATACCGCGTAAGTAACAAGAGTAGATACGAATGTAATAGAAAAAGTGTGGTAAGGTAATCGTATGAAAGTGTAATATAATTAATTTAGAAACACCATTAAGTATCGGTTGGAAATCATTTATTGGAATAAAGTAAAATAACAAATATTATCATCAGCTATTATTATTCGGACCTTACAACATGGCAATACTAAATAGCTTTAATATTAAATTACGATTATTTATTATATCACTAGGTAAATTACATTTAAAAAGAATATTAAACAATCGATCATAGAAATACATCATACCTTTGACTTCTTCTGTTGGCTTGCTCTGACCGAACTGAACTGGAACTGGGCTGCCGCCCCTTTTTATGTCACGATCAAAACAAGTCTCGGAAAAGTCGGAAGTCAATATAGATTTACCTACCATTATTTAAATATAATCTCGACAAAATAGTTAATGGCTGTTAGAAAGACATATTATAATTGATAGCCACTTTTAAGGTTGTATCGGATAATATAACATTTATTAATTATTTATTTCAAATCTAAAGGGACTAGTCAAAAACAATATTGTAACAACTCAGTTCATTAATTAATAATGGCAACAATAATAAACTCTTTCATAAAAACAATTTAGCATTTTAAACATATATTATAAAGCTGCAATAATGTACTTTTAACATATTAAAGTAAATCAACTCATAATAGTACAATATAATAAAAAAATAGAACTACCTTCAATTGACATTCATTTATCTATTAAATGAATATTCAAAAAATGCTAAGTATTTTTTTGAAATGACAACTTTATTGACAGCTGTTATTTACGCGATATTGCACTATCCCCGACGTAATGTCACTGATGTAAACAAAGAGGAAATAGGACTAAATGTTCCGCAATTTTAAGTGATTTTCGCATAATCAACCCAAAACACACGCAGTGATGAAAGTTAAGTTTTATTCAATACTATTTAGTATTTATTTCAGGCGCAGAACGAAAGAGTAGCATTCCGATAAACAATGTTTGAATTTAGTTGATGACATTTTATAATGCATATATGTATAGTTCTTCGGTTGGGGTTGTGTACGATCTCATTGAAGAAAACAGTAGGTACTATTGTGTGATTTTGTCATTATCATTCGTCATAAAAGAGAAGCATATTTCATAGATAAGGTGTCATTTTGGTAGATTATTAAGAGGCCTTATTCCATTTAAAATGTTGATTCTTTTAGTCATTTTTCTCATGATCAAATATGTTTCTTAACATATTATTCATGTTACTACCTAGAACAGCGCTTTTGGGATTTATTGGTATATAATTATTTGAAACCTACAATTTGAACTTTTCATTGATAATTTTTGTTTCAAAAATTACTCGAAATCGACAAAATTCACGTGGAAAATTAGTTTTTCAACTTATTTTCGACTGCACGCAATGAAATCATGAAATAGCTATGTTACTACCTAGAACTCGGGGAAAAGTATTATTCACTTCAAAAAATTGATCGAAATTATCAATATATTTGTCATAATATGAAAAATGTAATTTTTAAAGGAATAAGGCCTCAACTCCTTAGCCTGTGCCAAGAGTAAAAATTGCTTTAATACCTGAGGTTTTCTTCCTGAGGACTTCTATTATGGCTATTTTAACTCATTGGCAAAGGCCTTAGATTTGACAATCCACCAAAATGCCACCTTATCTATATATGACGTATGCACATTATTGCCATATGAAACATGTTTGTCGCGTCACTATCCCAGGGTAACACGACAGCTTTTGTTTTCTGTATTATACAGAAAACAAAAAACAATATTTCGTTGTACGGAACCCTCGGTGCGCGAGTCTCACTTGGACTTGGATATTTACTTTTAGATATTTTGCTTCCCATTTTGAAAAAAAAAATCCCTTTCCTTTTTTCCCCTAATCTTGCATTTAAATTTTTATTTTTCTCGTATTAATAATAATTTTGAAATGTTATCACTTAAAGAATAATTCAAACATTCAGAAAAATTTCATAATTAAACCTCTGACTTCGCCCAAAAAACTCAATTTCGCAAAAAAATATTGAATTCCGACATACTTACGAAATATTTTTTGGCAGAGCTGTAACGCGCTGCGCTCCACAGTTTAATTAAGCTTGTGCACAAAGCACGTGAGGTTCGATAGGGGGGAGGGGGGGTCACAAAAAATCACGACAGATCACGTTAGGGGAGGTAAGGAGACCTCACGTGTATTTTTATAAAGAATAGAGAATAGACATATTTAAGGAATAGAAATAATTTGGAGATGATTTTCCTGGATATACATATAAATTCGACATTCATACTATTTAAGCTGTTAATTTTTGCATGCCATGTTGGCTAAACATGTGATACTCATACTAATTATGTTAAGACAAACACACAATGTTACAACCATGTTTATGCAAATAAATCATTTCATTTCATTTCATTTCATTTCATATAAGAAAAAATCTACCACATCACTAGACAATTTTTCTCGGTTTTATAAAAATAAATCTTCACTTGTTAAAGCACTTCAAAATAGCGAGCCTATTTTACGAAATTCTGGCGGAAGAAAAATACACGCGAGGTTGTGAGGAGGGGGGCAACGAAGAACCTCACCAAATATCACTAAGGGGGAGGAGGGGTCAAAAAGTAGCCGAAAAACCTCGCGTGATTTGTGCACAACCCCTTAAGGTTTTTAATCAAGAGCACAGTGAGCTATCTATTCTACACTAAAAGATTCCCTAAAGCACTCAAAGTCAACACGCAAACGCTCAAAATAAAGTAATCAATTATTCTTTACCTTCCAAATTACCTAAAACATGTTGAAGTACTTAATAAAGGCTCCCATGTGTGGGGTAATTAAAGGGGAAGAGAGGGAGACGGGGGAAATGAGAAAGCTGTTACGTTTATTGCGAAAACATTAATTAGTCATTTTTGTTAATTATTCATCCATTTTCGTTACGGATAAGAGCATCCTTAGAAATGCGATTTGACCTGCTTGAGAAATGCGCAAGCAAAGTTATGGCGTAACGTAAAATAAAAAGTATTTGTTTGGAACGAAACCTAACTACTTCACCCTAACTTATTTCATTAAGTAGCCATATTTTGGGATTTTATTTTGGGGATCTACGTCACAAGTTTCATTGAAATCGGTCAAGGTAGTACCTACTTAGGATGAAAAGGTAAAAGATATATAAGACTTTCGCGTTTATAATATTTCAGGCTCCTTCCGTTCAAAAATGCTGATGGTTTAAGATTTTTTTTCTCTCATGGCCATTGCTATTTAATGGTATATATTTGAAACCTACTGTTTAAATTTTCATTGATAATTTTTGTTTCAAAACCTACTCGGAATGGAAAAATTCTCGCAGAGAACTGGTTTTTAGGGCTCCAAAAGGGTAAAAACGGGACCCTATTACTGAGTCTTCGCTGTCCGTCCGCCCGTCCGTCTGTCACCAGGCTGTATCTCAAGAACGGTTATAGACAGTTAAAATTTTCACAGATGATGTATTTCTATTGGCGCTATAACAAAAAATACAAAAAATAAAATAAAATAAATATTTAAGGGGGGCTCCCATACAAAAACTTATTATAGATTATGGTACGGAACCCTTCAAGCGCGAGTCAGACTCGCACATGCCCATTTTTTTTTCAAGTTATTTTCGACTGCACGCAATCGTCATCATCATCATCCTCCTAGCCTTTGTCCCATTTTTTTTTTTGAGAATGAATTCTCAATCGGGGTCGGCTACCTAAATCCCAAGATGTGGCGTAGCCACTAGTTTTTACGCAAGCGACTGCCATCTGACCTTCCAACCCAGAGGGGAAACTAAGCCTTATTGGGCCTTATTGGGCTTAGGTGGTTATTTATTTATTTCGACTGCACGCAATGAAGGCATAAAATAGATATGTTACTACCTAGAACTCAGGGAATAGATTCCAAAAAGTAACTATTATGGCCGCAAAACGTTTTTAATACAGATACCTGCAGAAAGCCAAATCCTTATGTTTTGTTTGATGACTGTAAATGGGTCATTGTCAGTTCAAAAAACAAAATTTGTCCCTTATGAATCTAGGTTATGTTTCTATTACATCGGATTAAAAAAGAGGAAAAGTTCTTTATTCTCACATAAATGCCTGTGATTCAGAAAATTAGGCTCTGGAATCCTTAATTTCGCATATGTCCACCGGAAAGACGCGCACCTAAATCTGACAATGACCCAAATACAGTCTACAATATATTAAACCGCGGAGCGTTCTCTAGCAATAGAAAAAATAAATGTATTTACTCGTACCTACTTATAATTTCAAATACAGAGTGTGTAAATTCCGTATCCAACTCAAAGTCAAGTCATTTTCCAAGTAGGTACCTATGTCTTGTATTTTTTATACGCAGAATAATAGAGGTTTTTTGATTCACGTCAGCCATGAAATGTTTTATTTATGATAGCCATATGGGTATTTGAAGGAGCCATATTGATCTTCAATGAAATAAGTGCAGGGCAAAAAATATCGATATTAATAACAAAAGAATCGAATGTCATTGGCAAAAAAAATAATTCGGGATTTGAAAGTATTTTAATAACCAGCCAGCAACGAACCAGTATGTACCTCTAACAATAATACTTTTTGTCGTAACCTCCTCAATACTGCTCTTAGACGAGTAGGTACCTAAAGATTATTCAAAAATCTTCATGTAGCTCCAACCCAATTCATTTGAAATAAATATAGTACGGAAAGATATAAATGTTTAAAATATTTGTTATTAAAAACACAAAGTTAATGTCGACCTAGAGACGTCCGGTTTATTGCGAAATTATTCCTCATTAAGTCATTAACAACATACGTGACTTACAAGAAAAACGGTCTTGTAGTTAAATATTTTGAAAAGTAAAATAAACTTTGAAGTTACATTCCAAGGAAACTGTCAGTGATATAAAATTTGGCAGAATAATAACTAACATTGTGACCAATACGTAGGATATATCCCTTGGCTAAAACGTCAGGGGCATTTTTGTTCCCTTACACGGTTTTCTTATTTCCAATGTCTGATAGTTGCACGTTGTGTGAGATCTGCACATCTTTAAAGGAATGGTCAGATACTGCGCTAAAAAAGAGAGGAGTTGAAGAAATGTAGAGAGGCCTTTGTCCAGCAACTGGGACATTATAGTTTCTCAATAATAATAAGTATTAACATTATTAGTAGTAACATTTTATAAATAAATGAGTATGAGTATTTTAGCTTTGAAATCAGTGTGCGCAACACAGGACGACTTAGCCCAAAATTATTTATTATTTTATTAGAATGTAATTGCACACTACAAAAAAGTATACCTTCTCTAAAAGTAGGCATTCTCTACCAGTCAACCATGGGGCCAAACAGAAACTAGAATTTGGTGCAGGGTCATTAAAAACGTAAAGAAAAAAATAACTAAACAGACACAAGCAAAGAAGTTATAATATACTCCTACATATAATGACAATACTTATACAATATACATAAATACAAAACAAAAATCAAATGTAGGATTGATTGCAAAAAAAATGTACATAATTAAAAGCTTGGTTAACATAAAATACGATCGCTTCCTTTGTGTGACGAAAGTTAGTATTACAAAATGTATGGGTAACTTTCGTCACACAAAGGAATCAATTAACGTTGTTTTAATTAAAGCCCTTAACTATGTACATTTTTTTTGCAATCGACCCTGTACCCCGTAAAACGTCTAATGTCAACACACAGAGAATCAATCAATTATACTATTTCGTCACCTTCTTAAGAGGGAATACCTCAGAACATGTCCTTACCGTCCGTTTACGTTAAGTTTGCACTTGAACTGTGGCGTATACAAATTAAGTTAGGAACAAATCGAGGTTTAGTTTTTGTCTGTTTAACTTAGCCATTTGTAATGATAATCATCATCATCATCATCCTCCTAGCCTTTGTCCCATATCTTTGTAGAGAGTGAATTCTCAATCGGGGTCGGCTGCCTAAATCCCAAGATGTGGCGTAGGCACTAGTTTTTACGCAAGCGACTGCCATCAGACCTTCCAACCCAGAGGGGAAACTAGGCCTTAATTGGGCTTAGGTGGATTCCTCACGATGTTTTCCTTCACCGAAAAGCGAGTGGTAAATATCAAATGACATTCCGTACATAAGTTCCGAAAAACTCATTGGTACGGGCCGGGTTCGAACCCGCGACCTCCGGATTTGTAATGATAATCCAGTGAATAAAGGGGTTTCACCTTACAAGCGGTCCGGTAGTAGGTATTGAATTTTTGATATGTTGTCTAGGATGGTTAGTGAGTGTTTAAAATGCAAAATGCACAATTCCTCCTCCTCCGCGCTCGCCGCCATATGGAAAAAACCGTCACTTTCTGCAGATTTTTGCTTATACCTTCGTTTAGGTGCATTTTAGCCAGAAATAAGCTGGGACAATGTTGTAGACAATTAAATTTACTATAATTTACATTAAAAATTTTGTTTCAATAGCAGATACTTACGGAGATATGCACATTTAAAAAAAAACGCAATTTCCAGTAATGTATCAAACTTATATCTTCGTTTAGGAGCATTTAGCGAGAAAAAAGCTTAGGCAATGTCGTAGAGAATGATATTTACTAGTTATAATTTACATTTCAAATTTTGTTTTTTGTGGGCGCGGAGGGGGGAATTGTTTTTTATTTTTATTTATTTACTAAGGACCTTTACACGGGGGGAATTGTGCATTTTGCATTTTAAAACTACCGGACCGTTTGAAAGCTCACGCTTAATCTACATACAAGCGCGCTCGAGCAAAAGGTATTGAAGAAGCTGTGCCATTTTGGTTTGTTCCAGAACGCCCAAACCTTAATTATTTCTGTTCCAATTCGCTCCGTCGGCATTGATACCCCTGCTAATAAGGCTTCCTATTCAACACTACAGATTTTCGCTTAGGAAGCCTATGCAACCAAGCTATTCCAATTTCAAACAGGCCAGCCGGAATTTATGGAAATAACCTTTCGGTTTTAAGGCATTTTGCGATGAAAAGCCTTTGACACTGTCATAAAAGGCAAAAACTATACAGCATGGTTATTAAAAGGAGCACTAGTTTTTATTGGAAAATATTGGAACAAAGTGACCAGCGGGAGGCAGTGGATGATATTTTCAAGTTTCAATGTTTCATTTTTCAGTAAGTCTCAATAGCGTGAGGTTGGCGATATTGCACTAATATTATAAAGGCGAAAGTTTGTGAGTGTGTGTATGTGTATGTTTGTTACTTCTTCACGCTCAAATGACTGGACCAATTTTGATCAATTTTGGTATTAAGTTAGCTGTCCAGGGTATTAACACATATATGCTACTTTTTATCCCGAAAAGAGGCCTTATTTCAAAATAAGGCCTCAACTAATTTTTTTTTTTTTTCATATTATGACATGACAAATATACATATTGATGATTTCAACCAACTTTTTGAATTGAATAATTACTTTTCCCCGAGTTCTAGGTAGTAGCATAGCTATTTCATGCTTGCATTGCGTCGAAAATAAGTTGAAAAACTAATTTACTCGTAAATTTTTACAATTTAGAGTAGTTTTTGAAACAAAAATTATCAATGAAAATTT
Source organism: Apotomis capreana (assembly GCA_947623375.1). Classification (NCBI taxonomy): domain Eukaryota; kingdom Metazoa; phylum Arthropoda; class Insecta; order Lepidoptera; family Tortricidae; genus Apotomis; species Apotomis capreana. The sequence continues at coordinate 60,351,085 of OX392498.1, read as the reverse complement.
TAAACTGCAGGTTTCAAATATATACTAATAAATCCCATTAGCCCTGTTCTAGGTATTATGTTATCAATAATATGTTAAGAAACATGTTCGATCATAGAGAAAGTATTTTTTTCAAAGTCAAAGTTGAAGTCTAAAAATATATGTCGATATTAGATACCATTTTTGTGCTGTTTTTTTTATGGCTTTCACTTCTGCCTGTCTGGGCCAGAGGTATGAAAACGTAAAAGAATACAAAATTACAGCATTTTTGAAATAAACTCACAAGGTCTACAGCTGATAGACCCCTAGTGTAGGTATGTACTTAGGTAGTCTAAATTGAAATTAGAGCCTAGATCATAGACATCTCCATCCCCAATAATTAACAAATACTTATGTTACTTCTAGATTTAAACCACGCATAAATAAATAAAAAAGAAATAAATATCAGACAACCTCACACAAATCTAGTCCAAAATTAAGCTCAAGAAGGCTTGTATTATGGATACTAGACGACGATAATTATACATACTTATATAAATACATATATACTTAAATACATAGAACAACCAAATATTTGCCTTGGGCGGGATTCGAACCCGGCACCGCCGGCTCAGTTGGCAAGTGCACTACAATCTGCGCCAACCGCGTCGTCGATTTTATAATAGCATAAATGTTGCGAATTTCTAGCGGTTTCCAGCGTTGACATTACAAACGGCAAACCCAATACACGAATGAAAATGAGTTATTGAACGAGCATGAACCTTTAAAACGGGAAATGAAATCCGTTCGCATTGCGGCTCGGGCAGTATTCCGTCAAAAGACGTCACAATTTTCCAATTCATGAGAGCCCGTCACACACATTGCAGTAATGTAATATACAGGATGGCCCATTTAGATCGGTCTGTATGGGAAAGTCTGAAACTATAAGACATACGAAGATCTATTCTTAGGAACCATGTCATCGATTTTAATTTAAAAAGAAAAACTGCATTCATACATTTAAAAAAAAACCTGTACTCAGCTCAGGAATCGAACCCGGATGTTTTGAAAAATAAATTAAAGAATATGAAAACAATGTATTTTATTCATTTTAGACATCATGTTTCATAGTAAAATTTACAACTTAAAACCTACACAGTTAATATCAAAGTAGAAATAATGTTGGTTAAATTTTTCACTTCGTCCAGGTTCGATTCTCGAGCTGAGTGCAGCTTTTTAGGGTTCCGTAGCCAAATGGCAAAAAACGGAACCCTTATAGATTCGTCATGTCTGTCTGTCTGTCCGTCTGTCCGTCCGTATGTCACAGCCATTTTTTTCCGAAACTATAAGAGCTATACTGTTGAAACTTGGTAGGTAGATGTATTCTGTGAACCGCATTAAGATTTTGATGCAAAAATAAAAAAATAATAATAAATATTGGGGGCTTTCCATACTTAGAACTGAAACTCAAATTTTTTTTTTCATCAAACACATACGTGTGGGGTATCTATGGATAGGTATTCAAAAATGATATCGGTTTGGGAGGTTTCTAAAATATTTTTTTTCTAAACCGAATAGTTTGCGTGACAGACGCTTCCAAAGAGGAAAAAAGTTGGTCCCCCCCCCCTCTAACTTCTAAAATAAGAAAATGAAAAATCTAAAAAAAACATGATGTACATTACTATAAAAACTACCACCGAAAATTGTTTTGAACGAGATCTAGTAAGTAGTTTTTTTTAATACCTAACTTTGCACCTAATTTATATGGGGCGCTATACATACCAGGTGCAAACTTAACTTAACCACTTAGGGATGGAGTGTTTGTACGGAACCCTCGGTGCGCGAGTCCGACTCGCACTTGGCCGTTTTTTTTTATTTAATTTATGAATGCAGTTTTTATTTTCATTAAAATCGATGACATGGTTCCTAAGAACAGATCTTCGTATGTCTTATAGTTTCAGATTTTCCCATACAGACCGATCTAAATTGGCCACCCTGTATATATGTATATTTATAATAGTACATTACTGCAGACGCCGGGAAAGAAAGGGCTTGCCGGGTGAGTAGGTATACGTATAGACGTCCACAACTTCGTACGCGTATTTTTTTTATACCGTAATCGGGTGAAAAGTATTCTATAACCATCTTTGGATGTCCAGCTATCCCTGTACCAAAATTGGTTAAAATCCGTCCAGCCGTTTCAGCGTGATGAGAGGACAATGGAAATTGTGACCAATAGATGGCGCCAGACTGGCAGTGGCATGGGTGCGTAACGTTTGCTATAACAACTTATGATATAATATTGGTCAATATAACGATCCAGTGGTATAATAAACGAATAATATAATAACATTTGTTATAATTTCATATGGCATAATATCATATAGTATAATGATCATTTGATATGATACGTTTAAAGGCTCAATACACACTCAAACTGCTCAAACATGAAAGTTAAATTTTAATAGAGTCATGGTTATGTACGACGACGAGTGAAGCTAGGAGAAGTGTTAGGTTATCATGCGAATATAAACGTTTAATATCAAATGACTTTTATACTAATTCAAATTATACCCAATGAAATTATACCAAATGATATTATATCAAATGAAGCATTATATCAAATGTTGTTATATCTATTCAAATTATATGGAACGTTGTTATATCTATTACTAGCTTTTGCCCGCGACTACGTACGCGTGGAACTTAATAAAAGGGATTATAAAAAGCGCCTAAGCAAATGTAAGAGCAATAGTGCTTTTGGTCTAATAATTACATTTTCTACAGGGTCACCGCACCCCAACAGAAATGTTCACTCACTTTTCAATCTTTTTAGGTATAATTTCCAGGATGAAAACTATCCTATGTCCTTCCTCGGATCTTAAACTATCTCCATGCCAAATTTCATCAAAATCGATTCAGCGGTTTAAGCGTGAAGAGGCAACAGACAGACAGACACACTTTCGCATTTATAATATTAGTATGGATGGATGGATGATAATATTATATCAAATGAAGCATTTTATCAAATGTTGTTATATCTATTCAAATTATATGAAACGTTGTTATATCTATCATTACACATGGCGCCGCGTGCTCATACAAATCAAATGACGATCCTGCATCACGCTATTGTAATTTTTCCTGAAATCATGACCCCCTCCCCCTAGAAAACTGATTTTCAATAGAATGTAGAATTTTATAATAGAACCATTTTGATATTTAACAGGAAACACCCTCCCATCTTTCCTCACGTTAAGTTTGCACCTGCTTACTGGCGCCGCATACAAATGAGGTAAAAACTTCACGTAACCGGGTTGAAGAAATCAAGGTTTCATTCTCATCTGTTTCCTCCTCCAAACTTAACCAATTGTGACGAAATTTTGAGAACCGTAAAACGGGGTGTCTAGGAAATTTTGGGGCTACTTTGATAGATTTAAAATGGATATAAAAACGCAAACAGGGTTAGCAAACTGAAGTGGCAATGGGCAGGGCACATAGCTCGAAGAACCGATGGCCGTTGGGGCAGAAAGGTTCTCGAGTAGAGACCACGTACCGGCAAGCGCAGCGTAGGACGGCCACCCGCAAGGTGGTCGGACGACCTGGTCAGGGTTGCGGGGACTCGCTGGATGCGGGTCGCTTCTATCCGGCCCATGTGGAAGTCAATTGAGGAGGCCTGTGTCCAGCAGTGGACGTCCTATGGCTGAAATGATGATGATGATGATGATAAAAACGCAAATATTCAAGTGCGATTGAGCAAACGAAGTAAAAGTTAGGTCATTGTTGAAGGTAGGTATTGTATTGCCACAGATAGTAAAAAAAATAAGGATATGGCGTATACTAATACTTTTCCAAAGTAGCCCCTGCATTTTAAAGTAACCCCGTTTTACGGAATTTATTGTACTCGACGTCTGTTTGGAGCGAAATTTTGGCCAAAACCAGACACCTTATAAAAATTGTATAATAATAAGCGCAGAAATAAAAACGGTCGGACACAGAACATTTCAATTTGATAAATTTCATAAAGAATGGTTAAGAGGCCTTAGTCCTTTTAAAATGATGGTTTTAGATATTTTTCTCTATGATCAAACATGTTTCTGAACATATACGAGTAATTGATGTTTCTACCTAGAACAGGGCTATTGGGATTTATTGGTATATATTTGAAACATACAGTTTGAATTTTTCATTGATAATTTTTGTTTCAAAAGCTACTCGAAATTGACAATATTCACGCGGAAATTAGATTTTTCAACTTATTTTCGACTGCACGCAATGAAAGCATGAAAAAATGAATTTTAAAAGGAATAAAGGCCTCTCAAGTATTGACGAGGAAGGAATCACGATATGTATGGAACAATAAGCATGTATTTCCTCTCGATCAATTCAATTCAGTTAGCATTATTGTTCCAATTCTACTTATTTGTCCAATCAAACCACCAATAATTACGCGCCAGTTCACGGAAATAATGATCAAACGGCAATGCATGTGGTACGGATTCGGCGTTCAAGTCGGACCTAGACCAGGACACCGTCGAGCAATGCTTACGTCGCGTCGTTTAATACTGTAATAATGAGGAGACAAGTGATCAAACGGTAATGTGCATATGGTATCGAGTCATGCTACACCTATACCAGGACACGACTGGGCAACGCTGACGTCGTCCAATACTGTTATAAAGAGTAAACCAATGATCAAACGATATAAAGAGTAAAATAATAACTAAGTTAGAAAAAAAAGAACTGTAATCATCAGATCAGTGGACCGTTTAATGTTCTATTTTTGGAAGAGCGAGACATCCCGACACAGGTATATATACCTGTGTCGGGATATATATAAATATACCTACTGGGAAGCCTCAACCTTGTTTTGAATGGAACCACTGCTTTTTGAAATAAATAAATTATTATTAAGTACTATTAAAAACAAAAACGGCATTGTGCGTGTGATTATCAAATCGGCTTCTCATAGACCAGAACACCATCAGAATGCATTTTTTTATATACACCGACAATATGGCCATCCTGCGTCATTCATACGTCAAATTACGCGCGAAATTAATAGAAATATTGTGTTGTTGTGTTTTATTTAATAAATAATATCGGACAACCTCTCACAAATCGATCTAGTCCCAAATTAAGCTCTAGAAAGCTTGTGTTATGGGTACTAGACGACGATATACGTACTTATATAGATAAATATATACTTAAGGCGACTCCGTACGTGGAATGGTGATTTTTAAAGTCCTAAGGCTCGTAATCTAGCCAACGGGAAAATCTGAAAAAAATATATGTTATTTTTGACTATTTCTTCTAAAAAATTATAGTTGGATTTTTTTTTAAAGCAATAATTACTATGGAAAAAATAATGTTGAAATAGGGTCGTTTTCAATTTTCAATTCCCTAAGGCTTCTAAACTACAAGTGATATTTACACGGCTCTTTCGCAAGAACATTGACAATTCATTGATCTTTAATCGTATTGTTTAAAAGTTAGTAAAATGGAAATTCGGTCTAATAAGGCATCAAAAAAACTGAATTTCTGGCATGAATCTGGCATGGTCTGAATTCGCGGCAGTGTAAATCTAACCGTCGAAGGGGAAGGCTGTGTCACTTGCTCTCGCGATCCATCTAGTTACGGAAAATTGTTATAGTACCGGATCCCGCGGAGGTTCGATCTGTCTTCGTGCGTTTGAAGTGTATTTTAAGCGTGTAGTTCGTTTTTTCACACGACTACGCTATGCGACATAACAAAAAGCACTCATTTTCATATAGAATTAAATTCAACTGTTTTTTCTCGTATTTAGGTATCTATTAATTTTAAGTACTTATAAAAAAAATTGTCATTGCTTAGCATTCCCGGACACATTTGGATACTTAGATATTCTCAGTCATGGGCCCACACCAGACAGGATTCCCAGAAAATAACACTTTTGGTGTGGGTTTTAGGGCCCTTCTCTGTGTAATATTAGAGTAGGTACCTTAGGTATTTCGGTTAGTAAAAAAAATGTGATAATACAGATATTTAAGTATGATAACGTCTAATGATCTTTATTAATTCAACCCTAAGAGATATGAATATCGTAATGCAGAACAAGTATTGTTCGTTTGAATACCATTGTAATATTCGGTAAAACGCTAATTTACGAATACGAATATTTATTGTAAGTATTCACATTCGTTGCGTCACTAGTACAGTACATGACATATGATATAAAAATACATTATCAAAAATTACAAGAATGTTCTAGTTCAAGAAGGCAAGTGACAATTTTGGCATGAGGGCTTATTTATGTAAATATAGTCAGAATACAAATTTGCATCAATAAATTTCCCACTTCATATTTAAATCTAAATGAGCGTTAGTAATTATTGACATATCCGCCGGGCCTAGCTTACTACTACTTAGCCTGGCCATAAGTTCTGTTTCAATTGTTTACCGTTTATAAAATAAAAACCTGATTTTTATTGGAGCGGAGCGAGCGAAGCTGCCATGGATCGACTCGAATGGACTTTGTGACAATGCGCAGATCTCAGCGAGTTCTCAACCGATTTTAGAAATTTTTGTTTTAAAATGCAAAAATTAAATTTCGCTAGGTCGTGACGAAGAGAAAATTTCGAAAAAAAAAAAAAAACTTCGCTCCAATTTATGGTGCAAGCTTAGCCGGTGGCTGACTCTGCATCGACCTAGTTACATATCGTTTAAAAGCCATATATTAATGATCGGATTACAGTTGAATTAATGAAAAAATATATAACTTTATTTAGACTCATCGTAATGCCTGGACTTGATTTTTGACTAATGCTCAGAATTTTTCTCTCTAAGTTTGCCAGAGGGCAATGAAACGATCTTGGATCAAATTAATCGATCACGGAAGAAACGCCAAAACCCAAATAGCTTACGTAACTCAGACAACCGCTAAACTAAAGTAGGGCTGACACGTTTGCCGCATGTCAACCGATCTGCAGATCAAGAAATCTACACCCACCCAATAAAATTCGGAACTTCTAAGTTAACGTAAAAAAAAGATACGGCTCTTTATGCCGCAAAAAAAAGCGTATCTACGCTGGAAAGGAAATTTATCCAAGAGACACGGAGCTAACTTTACAGGAGATCTAAAAAACTACGAACTTTTTCAAAAAAATTAAGTTATTTAATATTCTGTGGACCTACTTTTTAAATGAAGCATTTTATAATGTCGCTTTTGTTATTTTGTCTATTAATGGAATAATTTAAAATTTAGCATCGCTTACGCAAAATGGCTGTCAAAATAGAATAAGGTAAAATTATCTAAACGACACGTTTCCCGAGAAATTAGTCAGGTGAAATAGTATAATATATTACCCAACAATCAATACAGTTAACAATATATATGTGCATGCTCATTTTATAGTCAGGTAAATATATAAATGTGCATAAATTAGCATGAAATAAATCAAGAAAAATTATCTAATCGCCTTTGTATGAAATATTTCAGACATGAAAAGCTATTTATCGTACAATAAAACCTCACGATTAATGTTTTAATTAGAGGAAAATATTTATTTTCAAACATTAAAATTAATGAAGTGACATTTAAAGTTCTCTAAGACAAAAACTTATGGTCCAACTACGCAAATACAAAAAAAAAACTGCTTTAGAAATGTTAAAGATTTATTCATCAGATATATACGTGAAATTTCAAATTTTATCAATTTTTATGTGTGATCTGCTGAAAGATTTCCAGTAGTTCTAGACCAATGTATGGTATGGTAGCAAACGATAGCTATGACTAATGAGAACAGCACAAGAGTTCTCAAGACTGCAGTCACTCTGTACTCATTAAGGAATTTTAAATCACGAACTACGTGAAATTTCAAGTTTTACAATTGCAATGAGATAATCCTAACAAGAATAACAAAACTACCTACAACTCTGTGTGGTATAAGTGACGTCTCGTAAGACACTGTTTGAGTGAGATGGCGTTTGGGTCCATCAAGCGAGTCCAAAGTAATGCCTAAGCGCCACAGACACAGATTTACACCGCAGATGGGCCTAACGGCCTTTATAAATATATTGAATTACTACTAAATGTGTGATATTTTATAAAACAGAACCGGTAAAGTTGTCTAACTACCAATTTAACGAAAATATTTGTTTTTTAGTACATTCTATGCGACAAATACGACTCAATTGTCATTCAAGCAATTCAAGATAAGCGACAGTAGTCTATCAAAGTCATATCAGGTAAAATAGGATAAGCGACAATGGTTTCATAAAGCAGGTAAATTTGGATAAACGCCAATAGTTAAGATACGACAATCAGGTAATTTACCCTATGTATTTTTTTTTTATAGAATCTTATATCGATTCTGTTTAATAATGTGGAAATACCACATTTTTACTTTTTGGCTAATGCGCATAAGCATTTTATACACACATGACACAGAGGGCGCTCCAGTAGCGAAGAATTATGGAATCAAAGATTTAGTGTGATTGACGTAACGATATGATAGCTTAATTGGTAGAGCACTACGCCGGAAACTTAGAGTCGCAGGTTCGAGTCCTGCTTACATTGCAGTGGATCACATTCAATTTTTCTTTCATAATTTACCTTTATGTTAATTTTATCATAAAGACATAGGTAAAATGCCTCAAACGACATTAAAATATATTTTACGATCAGGTAAAAACAGTTAACCAACAAGTGCAAGGTTAGTTGCAATAAAGAAAAAATATCTAAGTTATTTGATCTGTTTTGACAAATAAGTAAAAAAGCTCTAACGTTCATTATTATGCAAAAAACTTTTTATGTAATCTCCATTTTGCTAAAAAAACCTCAAAAATCAAGTTGTTTAGCAGAAAATAAAGTAGAGATTCTCTAAATCACCGACGGGATAAGCGACACAAAAGTCGCCAGACAGATGTATACGAGACCCAATCCATTCGATGCAGAAAAATCTGCCGATCCCAACAGTGTGTATAACTCAATATCCCCAAAAATGTCGCTCAGATAAGTTCTCCTTTCCAGCATCGGCATATTTTGACACTCAAGTAAATTAACATTTATAGGGTATCCATTGACAAGTATAGGGGAAAATCTGAGAACATTACTAATGTACTTAGTCATAAAAAACTATCACTGTTTATAAGAAGGTAAAGGACGTAAATCCGTTTTCCAACGGTAAAGTTGAGTTTGTCGCTCTAGTAGGTATTTATAGTTTATCTTTTCATTAGAGCAGCATGACCTGGGGGATAAAGCTGTGCCTCCACTACTATGTTAAAATATCGGTTCATCCGCTGGGTCACGATATGATTTATTTATTACAAAACGATATTTTTTATTTCTGCATGATTTTACACGTATAATCAAGAATCTTGTCGGCATTTTAACTATTTTTGGTAGGTACCTACACATACAAAAGGAACTAAAAAGTATTTTTCGATACGAGACTTCCAAATGGCCAATTTCACTTATTTTTTTGGAAAATAGCTTATAACGCATTTTATTTTTAATAATCTACTGTAGTGGGTAAATACATATTTAGTAATCCGCAATAATTATATCATGGTTTAAATGATTTATTTTACTTCGAGATTTTTCAATGCCTTTAAATATTATAAGGTTTGTTCATCTTCAACTCTCGCTCGGACTATGCGAGTGTATGAAGCTGCTTGGACGCCACTCAACGAGATTATGAACGAAGTAATGTTCCGGGGGCGCACGGTCGGCGGGGGGAATAACGTTAGGCTCCGCCCAGATCCTCAAGGACGTTGGGATTAGGAGTCGCCTTAAATACATAGAACAACCATGACCCAAGCATAAATATTCGAGTTCATCACACAAATATTTGCCTTGGCCGTGATTCGAACCCGGGACCGCCAGCTCAGTAGGCAGGTGTCTACAAACCGAGCCAAACGCGTCGTCAAACGCGGCGTTATTTGCACCATAGAATTTAAGTGAGACTTCAAAAATGGTTGTGATACCCGTAGTGCGCTGTGGACTGTGGTGTAACTAACTGATACGTGTACGTGCGAATGGATCATAATAAACGTGCCCAACAAAAAACCAAACCAAAGTGCAGCCAAACACCGTGGCACACTCCACTCCTAGGCAGTTAGCTCGCTATGCGACGTGTACGCCCATCTTGCTACAATCAAAACGTACACTTTATATTCGACAACGTGGATCTCTCTCATCGATCTCCCAGTCTACCCGTTTAGTGTTAATTTTGCTGTCAATTAACTAAGCGAAGCCCTCTGATTGGCTCCCTCCGTTTCATCGATCTGGAGTAGAAGGAAGTAACTCCATATTCTATCATCGGCACATGAGACCTTCTGAATTAAAATAAAACGTTAGTCTTATTGTCTGGTTTTGTACTCCATTCCAGATAAGATTCTAGAAGCAGGGATTCTAAACCTTTTATGTGAAATTGCTATACTATTTTTATATACAATATATTGTTAATAATAACAATACATGCATTTTTACTTTGTATGTAGGTATATCATGATATAAAAAAATAAAATGTATTAAAATATGTAGTAATTTACAGGGTAGGGTAGAAGAAAACGTTCCATTTCTTCCAACTATTTTTTACCTCTGCCTCTTGTGTTTTATACGAGAAAATTCACTATTTATTATAAACAGTAATAACATTTTTTTATCATTCAATCAATTTAAAATTATGACATAAAAATCTCAGAAATAATTGGTGGATAGATTCGGTAAACATTTTCTTATTTTCGATATTTTATTTAGAAATATTACTGGAGCCCATATGACTCAGAAATATTTCTTCTTGAAGATTGCACTATAAAGAACCTTTTTTCCATAATGTATCTCTATCTATCTATACATACATATTTAATCAGAAATCACCTAGCACATGCACCTACTTAATACAGACCTACCTTAAGAGCAGATATTTTCATTCCGACTCTAGCTCTTATATATATATATATATATGTGTGTGTATGTGTGTATGTAGGAGTGAGAGTATATTTCACGCGCACTTGCATATATAGCATATTAATTTTATACATATCAATAGATCTATAAATATAGCACAACATAATACAAATAATTTACCCCACCGAACACCGAACTTATGTAAAACACTATATAATACAATATGATATTCTCGTCCCACTGTGGGACTTACCTACTGCTGTTCTCACCAATTTCTATAGATTAAGTTAGCTTTTAAGATAACAATAACTAAACCTTATGTTATTAACTGTGTCAACATCTGTATGAAAGAGCGAATACCTCCTAACACAAGTGTAAAACTTAAAAGGAGGATTCGACAAGTTTTTGTAAAAACTATGTTAATAATAAATGATTTTGATTTTTTGATTTTTGATTTTTTTGATACAGGAGCTGAAGAGGGTCGAAAGTCTGTACATGGAAGAAAAGTTGGCGGGGGATACTTAGAATCCATAACAGAACACGTTCCAACAGTTTTTAGAATTTTAGTCTGTTTATCTGTTTGTCTGTTTATTTGACCGCACATCACATGAAAACGGCTTAACGGATTTTGATGAAAACTTCATTAATGTGCCGAGAAAATCACCGGCCATAGGATATAAAAATTTTACCAATAAAAGGGGGGTAGCCACTACACTCGATTGAGTTAACTTTGAACCTGAATCTTATGGCGCTACTTACGAATGAGTTGCAAACTTTTTTCAAACATGTGCTACGACTATCGAGTTCTTTGATAAACTAACAGATGGCGCTGCGCTGAAATTAATATGTTGTGGCCACTGAGGAAGGATTTTGCTAAATTAATTCTAAGTTTATAAGAGGGGGTACGGATATCAACAAATTTACTTGAATAATCGCTGCTACGTTGCTGCCTGGTGGCAAAACGGCTCGCACAACTTTCAAGATCCCAATACATTTGGACAGCACGGAAAGTCCTGTCTGCGGGGTATCAAGAAAGTTTCTTTGAAACTGTGATATAGCAAAACACCCCGATTTCCACGCGTGCGGAGCCGCGGGGCACAGCTAGTATTATATATTTTTAGTTATTAAAATACGTTATCTCTGCGTTGTAGCGTAATACAATTGAAACTGGCACTGTATAAGTGTGGGTTATTGTTTTTTTAACCCCGACGAGAAAACAGGGATGTTATAAGTTTCACATGTGTATCAGTGTGTCATCGTAGCATCGTAGCCCCCAAACGGATAGACCAATTTGAGTGCGTTTTTTTAATCGAAAGACTTCTCCGTCGTGATGGGCCTTACCTATGTTTGGTGGAAATAGGAGCAGTAGTTTCCAAGATGTTCAGCTTTAATTGGAACAAGTGACAAGATCTCAGCCAATATTTAAACTCAGAATTCCAAATTTTGTAGTTATGTTCAGTTTTAGTAGCTTTATCTGTATCACTCACTGAATGAGGGTCTCATGAACGCCGCAGAAACGAGCCATCAGATCAAATATTTGAGCGCCAACTAAAAAACCTTTTGTTATCGACAACCCTATATTCTGTTTCAGAATATATGGACTATAAATAATTATTGTGTATATTAAATGTTTTCTTAATTTGAAATTTAATTGATATTAAATTTTATTGTTAATTAACTGTACGTGCTTTGAGCAGGTACCTAGATTATTATCTTGTTCTTATAACTTTTGACTTTATATTGCCTAGGATATATTATCCTAGATCATAAAATTATTGTAAATTATATTTTTAATTGTGACATTTTTCTCTTATTTATTTGTTTATTATTTCATATTATTTTCTAATTTTATAACTGCACTGACGATCTTATTGCGAATTCGTTCTATTTTGTTTAATTTTCAATAAGAAATAAAGATATCAATATCAATCAATCAATCATGATAACCAGCTTCTTGTGTCGGCGGTATTTTACATTTTTAATTTTGATTACCTACGATTAGTTATTAACGATTCATTCCGGAATGATCCACGTTGTTAGTAAAAAACAGTGAATAATTAAAATAAAGGTTAGTACATACGGACGGCTACGTAAAGGCTGAGTTATACCGATCGACTGTACGGAACCCGAAGAACGCGATACGGTTGTAGACCCCCGGCTAACGTGTCGCCGCATTGTTGGTTAGCTGTCGCTCAGTTGTCGTCCGTGACAATCAATGGGCGACAGCGGAGAAGCAGGGAGCTCGCGTGGCTACTCCAGTCAAAGAAGGCTTAATTTTAAAGTCTTGCAGTACCTCTGACCTCTTGTTAATGAAGCGAAAAATTTAAAAATCGAGATCAGGTTCAGTGTTACAATAGGTAGGACGCCCGTGTTGGCCTGGAAAGCCGTTGGTGACGCGAGTTCGAACCCCGCCTGAACCATTTTTTTTTCGCTTCATTCTAAACATTTAACAAAGGTCAACTGGAAGAGATCCCTTATAGGGATAAGTTCGTCTTTGTACCTATATATTATTTGTAATAGATATATTTTTTTTACTGTTTTTTACTGTTAAGCGGTGGTAGCCTAGTGGTTAGGGCATGCGACTTTCAATCCGGAGGTCGCGGGTTCGAACCCGGCCCGTACCAATGAGTTTTTCGGAACTTATGTACGGAATGTCATTAGATATTTACCACTCGCTTTTCGGTGAAGGAAAACATCGTGAGGAAACCACTTAAGCCCAATAAGGCCTAGTTTCCCCTCTGGGTTGGAAGGTCAGATGGCAGTCGCTTGCGTAAAAACTAGTGCCTACGCCACATCTTGGGATTTAGGTAGCCGACCCCGATTGAGAATTCATTCTCAAAAATGGGACAAACGCTAGGAGGATGAGATGATATTTTTTTACTGTTTTTGTGTCCAATAAAGTGTTTACTTACTTACTTACTTACTTACTTACATTTGGTTTACGCAAGCAGACGCTACTTAATAAAAAAAAAATAAAAAAAATTATAACCTCTGGTATTAGTTCTCAGGTGATGCATTTGCACTAGCTATTGTCCGTGTCGTAGCGTAGTTACATTAATTGATTTAAACTTACACTATTTTCATAAGTACCTACATGCTTTTTTTTTTTTTAATTAGCCTGTTAGAGTGTCCCACTGCTGGGCATAGGCCTCTCTACCTACATGACTAAAAGAAAACCCCACCCCTGTGTTCGTTCGAGACCTCGTGGGAAACGTCGAGGCAATTAAATACTCTTTGAACGCGAGTAAATCCCGTTTTGTTATAAATAAATAGCTTTATATCTGTTTTCAAATTGACATTTTGAAGTCTTTGGCCACAAAAAACCTCAAGGAATAAAACTCACTGGGCCCGGTTTACTTATGCTATATTTTTTACTTAAGCCGTTATCCAGTTTTTACCCTCGGCCATTAAGGCACGCTGATAGTTTTAGACATTTTTCTACTTAGAAGGCTATTGACATTTATTGGTATATAGGTACTTGAAAAAATTTTCATTGATAATTTTTGTATATAAAACTACTCGAAATTGTCAAAATTCACGCAGGAAACTGGTTCTTTCAACTTATTTTGAGGTTGTCTGATATTTATTTATTTATTTTCGACTGCACCCAATGAACGCATAAAATAGCTATGTTACTATCTAGAACTCAGGGAAAAGTATTATTCGCTTTAAAAACTTGGTTGAAATTATCAATATATTTGTCATAATATGAAAAATATCCATTTAAAAATGTATACGACCTCTTAATCTACGACAATCACACTCGTAAAACACACAAATTAAATGTGTTCAACTCCTTCAATTAAGAGCGCTGAGAACACGAAAGTGCAATTATTGCGACGATCAAATTTGAACTGCAGATACATGCACGCGGTGAATTTATTATTGGTGAAGGGGGTAATTTCTTGTAACGGGGTATTACTCTATTAATTTTGATTGCAATCGGTAGCTAAAAGATACTTTTGAAAATTTGACTTAAGTCCGTCTAATTCTTAACAATCGAAATCGACTTATTTGCGTTGATTAGTCTACTCAAAGAAAGGATATTTTTATGATCATAATACACAGGAGCCAGTACAAAAGGGCTATTAAACCAATAAGTAAGGACAAGGGATAAAGTAATCTATTTTCCGATAGTGTACGATTTCCAGAACGGGTATTATATGCTGGGAAGCTAAAATATTATACACAATAGGCTTCAATAGGCTTCCTTTACAGATCAGATCAGGAGCTTAATTCATTTGGTAGTGAGTGAAATATAAGAACCTACAATAGCCGCAAGAAATCTATTACATATGTATAGTGTATACTAGCGACCCGCCCCATGTTCGCACGGGTGCAATGCTGATAAATTAATGTATTATTACATCTAAAATTTCCTCTTGAATCACTTTATCTATTAAAAAAACGCATCAAAACACGTAGCATATTTTTAAAGATTTAAGCATACATAGGGACAGACAAACAGCAGGAACCGACTTTGTTTTATAATATATAGTGACTAGTGACCGGCCCCGGCTTCGCACGGGTGAAATGCTGATAAATTATGCATGTATTATACATATAAACCTTCCTCTTGAATCACTCTATCTACTAAAAAAATCCGTTGTGTAGTTTTGAAGATCTAAGCATACATAGGGACAGACAACAGGAAGCGACTTTGTTTTATACTATGTAGTGATAGGACGTGTACCTTGGAAATAGAATATAACTTGGATCTCTTCAAGTCGAGAGTGAAGAAGCATATTCTACGCAAGCATGCTCCATCTTAGGCTATTTGTCACTTAACTGCGTCCGATCACTTAGGTGCAGTGGAGTCAAATGCTTGGCTATAATTATAACACTAATATTATAAAGGCGAAAGTTTGAATGTGTTTGTGTGTATGTTTGTTACTTCTTCACGCTCAAACGGCTGGATCAATTTTGATGAAACTAGTGTTCCCGTGGGATGACCGGGCGAAAGCGTGGCGCAGAGAAAAAACCGTTATGATAGAATTTTACAAGCTTTTATTTACTTTCACCTGTCCCGTTGTAAGGGAATTATGCAAGTTAAATTTGACGCACGTTCCGGTTTCGGAATATGCAAATCGCGTGACAATGCAATATTATGATGACCTTGAGCTGATCTGATGATGGAGCTGGAAGGTGGCCATATCGGAACTCAGTAATAAATAAAGCAATCATATCGAGTTTGGGCTCTTTAGAATCGTCTCTGTGAGCAATTGATGGATGTTCAAAGAAAAGTACAGTCGGCTATAAAATGAAATTTTTGACAGAAACTTTTTTGCCGCTGTATTTGATATATCTCGGGAATATGTAAGTGAAATGTCGCACTATGACTAGAACGGGGTAACAAACAATTAAGTGGCGTTGTCGACATCTAAGCGAAGTTATTTGACGTTTCGGCAATGTTGTTGATATTAGCCCGCAATAGTTGCCCTGGAGTAAATATTTGTACAGATTTACTTGAGCTAGGTTTCTATTATCTGACAACAATGTTAGGCTGGATGTTAGTGGGATTAGTTCAGGTACTGAATTTAATTCTGTTTCCACTTTTACAATTACAAAGATAGAAACAGTGTTAAGCGGTTTAAACTCACGTGAAATTGTCGAACTCGTGTGGACCTCTTCATCAAGGACCGCTACCCATACAGCGGCGCGATAACTTTGGCACTGATTCCTTGATCGACGCTACGCTCTAATAGCGCGCGCCGATGTGAGTGTAAACCGCTTAATACAATAATTAATTATGTCTCACGAAAGTTTTAATAAGATTGTAGGAAGAGTGAATTCTTTTTCGACCCTTACCAGATTTGAACTCTGTATGCCAAGGCCATACGCTCTGACCAATTAAGCAACAGAGTCTGGTGAGGATGTCTTCGAATTGTGTCACTGCTTTTAAAGTTGGTATACTTAACCTAATAAGACGATGTATGGGAACAACTGTTTTCCATACATACATTTAGAAATGTATTTTTTTTTATATTATGACAAATATACTGATAATTTTAACCAACCTTTTTAAAGTGAATATTTGTTTTGCCTGAGATCTAAATAGTAACATAGCTATTTATTTCATTCATTGAGTGCAGTCGAAAATAATTAGAAAAACACAGAAAGAAGTATACTTGGTCCTATTCACTCCGCTCTCCCGCCTCACAGGGGACGAATCTGACTTCCCTCCACATCTGAAAATAATCACCTGGGAACACTCTATCTGTGGTAGAAATTTCATGCTTGTAAGCCAATGCGCACAATTTTATTATTTTAGAAAACAGCGGACTAATAACTCTACTATAGTTGATGAAACAAAAAATAAAAATGAAAAATTTCAAATTGTAGTTTTCGTTCAAATCAACAAATCGCAATAGCCCTGTTCTAAGTAGTAACATTGTTAATATGTTAAGAAACATGTTTAGTCATAGAGAAAAATATCCAAATCAATCAGCATTTTGGAATGGATAAGGAGCCTTAATTTAGTCGCGCGTGCTTGTAGAGCGTGTCATTTCTTAACTAGGGTTACTTTACACTACTCTCAAAGGTAACCGAAGTTAGCCAAAGTATGGGTTTCCGCAGCAAAGTGCCCCTCCACCACAGGCGCGACAGCGGCCTATCGGTGTAACTCGGGCGTCGGTGACCTTGTAATGCAGAATCCTTCGACAAGGCATTCACGTGAATGCCTCGCGCGTCCCGCGCTCGCCCCTCGACACGCACACATAGCCGCGAGTTTTGTTACTGCACACAAGTGTCGCTGTCGTTTCATTTTACGTTAGTATATATATTCTTTGCCTCCACACTATCATATTCGCCCAACCTCGGCCAGCTTCGCGAGTAGTGTCGAGCCTCAATTAGAGCAAAATGCAGTGCTTTCATAGTTAGAAGCCTGCCCGTGTCCGACTCGCACTTGACCGGCTTAAATTAAAACCTAGTGGGTTTTAATTTTTAGTACACTTCTATAAAATAACATCCATCTGCATACGGACTGGTTTCAACAAGGTATGAGCATCAAAACTAGCTATATTTCCTCGTGGCAAAGGAAATTTTATGAAAAACGAATTTGAAGTGAAAATCCTACTCTGCTGTCCGAGATTTTATCGTCATATAGTGTCGTCCCTCTTGATCTCTTGTCAAACTTAATTAGGGTGAGCGGGACGGCACTATTCGACAGTGGAATTTCGAATAACAGAGTAGCCCTGGCCATACCTAAGTGAAGTTGGACTTTTATGAGTAATTAACTTGTTTTGTGGTTTGCAAATGTTGTGGTACTTGTTTGGTCATGTTTTATTCTGTTAACCTACACTAGGAGCTCTGCTCTGTAGGTAGATCTCACCAGTTAGTTTCGGAATGGCTGAAATTTGTCGTTAACGTGTTACGTTTTCAACCCCTTCATTTTGGAAAAAAAAACTATAAATTGAATCGAGTTTAAAAATTTATAATCGATACGGGACACCATCATTGGCATTTATCAATGCGCTGATATGATTTTTGCTGAAATAATGACCGCTCTCCATAGGGAACTAATTAAATACATTTTTTGAATTTTATAGTACCTATAGGTATAGATAAGCTCTCTCTAATGCATTTTGAAGATAAAAATCGAATCGATAAACCTACATAATCAGGCCACTACAACCATTTGAAATTAAATTATTGCTTATTAATTAACGCACTAGCACTAAAAAAAGATATTGTATTTTTTTATTGAGCTTGTCTGTGGCCTGACGTAGGCGATCCCGTAAATAAAGACTGTAATACACTCTTGTGTGTATTATCTAATTTTATATCTGATACTAGCGGCCGCCCGCGACTTCGTACGCGTAGATTTTTGATCATGACAAAGATATTAAAATAGGTAAGTGAATTTTATTCTTAGTTAAAATGGTCTAGACAATGCAATTGTTAAAGAATTTTTGAAGATTTTCCAATTAGATTACGGGAATTGTTTGCAGGATGCTTACTATTTATTCCGTCAGTTACCTGATGCTTTTATTCTTTGGCAAAAATGACTGCAAGATATAGAGCGCCGCATGGATTTGGAGTTAGAAAATGGGGATCTTAGTTATTATGAGTGAGATTTAAAAAAAACGTAAAATATCGTAAGGCTGTTACAACAATCTTAAACTCAGCACTGGAAATCGAGAGATGGAGGCAGTTTAATGAAGAGTATCTTTTTCAATAATAATAAATGATAAACTTTATTTCATAACAATGATAAATGATGACCTCTTTTCATAAGAAGGCAGCACTGGTATTTGTACACGCCAGCCTGCCTGTTAAACGAAAAGAGTGGTGTGGCGGACTTCCCGAGGCTGGCCAAAATGTTTCTAAATGGTCTAGCAGGTACCCCAGTCTACAGGCTAGTAGTATTGTTTGAAGAGTGATTCAATATGTTCTGGTGCTATAGTTCTCTATATCTGTCAAGAAGCTAAATAAAGTAAGAATAGGTATATAAAGTATAAATTATTTATGTGCTGATAGACAACTCACTAAATATAGGAACACAAAAAGTTTGGAACACAATAAATAAGAGACATCACTAAGAAAATATTGTTGACAGTCAACCATAGAATAGGGGGTGCAAGTTGGTTTTAAAAAAAGGGCGTAGTCACTGGGTAGTAGACAGGAAATAAAAAAAATATAAACTGATAACGTTAGCGTAACACTTCTTTATAAACAACATTAGCGGTGTTCCCCATACAAACTTTGCACGCCTTTTTAACCCCCTTAGAGGTGAATTTTTCCAAAACGCTGAAATTACTTTTTTTGTATTTGTTTAAGTAAGCTATCTACAAAGTTTCAAGTCTCTAGTTCAAAAAATAAAGTTTCTCCCATATAAACATTGCACCCCTTTTTAACCCCCTTAGGGGTGAAATTTTCTAAAACGCTGAAAGTACTTTTTATGTTTTTGAATAAGTAATCATCCAACAAAGTTTCAAGTCTCTAACTCCAAAAAAAAAGTTTACCCCATACAAACTTTGCACCCCTATTTAACCCCCTTAGGGGAGGTATTTCCAAAAATCCCTTCTTATCTCTAGCCCACGTTATAAAAGTAACCTACTGTGCAAAAATCAACTCTCTAACATTAGTAGTTTCGGCTGTGCGTTGATGAGTCAGTCAGGACTTCTTCTTTTATATATATAGATTATTAATTTTTAGGGTTCCGTACCCAAAGGGTAAAAACGGGACCCTATTACTGAGACTTCGCTGTCCGTCCGTCCGTCCGTCCGTCCATCCGTCCGTCCGTCCGTCACCAGGCTGTATCTCAAGAACGGTGATAGCTAGACAGTTGAAATTTTCACAGATGATGTATTTGTATTGCCGCTATAACAACAAATACTAAAAATAAAATAAAATAAATGGTTACCTATCTGAAACACTGACGACGCGGTTGGCGCAGTGGTTAAGCAACTGCCTACTGAGCTGACGGTCCCGGGTTCGAATCCCGGCAAGGGCAAATATTTGTGTGATGAACACGAATATTTGTGCCTGGGTCATGGATGTTCTATGTATTTAAGTATTTATTTATCTATATAAGTATGTATATCGTCGCCTAGTACCCATAACACAAGCCTTCTTGAGCTTAATTTGGGACTAGGTTGATTTGTGTGAGGTTGTCTGATAAAAAAAAAAAAAAAAAAAAACACTAAAAACGTTAATCCGAATTTCGTTTCGACAAAAACTATTCGAAAAATATAATTTTAACTTTTTTTCATTTGTCCGAAAATTCAATTCGATATTTTACGATTAGGCATTAATTGTTTAGGTTTTTTATTCACTCGACTAATGACACGTTTCCCTTAATCTCATTTGTCCGTAATATCAGTTTTCCGATGTAACGTTTCGGTTTATTAATTATTCGACTTTTTTTGTATGACTTTGGTTTCATTCGTCCGATGTAACGATTCGGTTTATTAACTACTCGACTGTTCTCAAGTGGACTGGTGGTTCTGTTGTGGTCACAGTTCTAACCTAACCTAACCCAGCCAGATCTGTTTTGGAGCTTTGCCGGCTGCTGCCGCGGCACGCTAGCTTCGCTCGCTCGGCTCGCGCGCTGTTGTGGTCGCAGTTCTAACCTAACCTAACCCAGCCAGGTCGGTTTTGGTGCTTTGCCGGCTGCTGCCGCGGCACGCTTGCTTCGCTCGCTCGGCTCGTGCGCTGTTGTGGTCACAGTTCTAACCTAACCTAACCCAGCCAGGTCGGTTTTGGAGCTTTGTGACGCAGTTCTTATGTAATGCCAAAAATATCACGTAAATGAAAAGAAATGGGTATTAAACGAAAGACATCTCAATTCAGAGGGCAAGTGAATGGGGCGGGAAAAGTTAAAAGGTAAACTGAAAATTTGTTTAAATGTATGCAGTGCCAAAAGTATCATTGGGTAAATGAAAAATGGGCTACGAAAAAAAATACGTAACAACTCATAGGGCAAGTGAATGTGACGGGAAAAGTTTTTCGGGCAAACGATACTTCTACTAAATGTGGAATGGTGAAAAGAAAAATGTACGAATCCTGTCATCGGACAAACGATAATAATTTGAATAGTTTTCGGACAAATGAAATTCGGTCAATGGTTTTTAGTGTTTGAGATAGGTTACCAAAATAAATATTTAAGGGGGGCTCCCATACAACAAACTTGTTATAGATTATGTATATATATATATATATATAGGTACGGAACCCTTCATGCGCGAGTTGGACTCGCACTTGCCCAATTTTTAAGCTGTTAAATTTATTGCTATTGCATTTTTTTTTATTAATAATGTGATTTCAAACACAATGTAAATCGTTAAATGAATAAATACTTATGACTTGTCTATTATTACGTTTTTAATTAAAATTTTAGATTTACTGGACTGGTGACGTCACTATCAAGCGTGAAAATGGCGGACAGCGTTTTACGCATTTCAAAATATACGTACAGAATAAAAATGTCATGTTTTTAATTTCAATTTGTTCAGCCATCTTCTACGTTTATGAACTGAAAATATATATATTTAGGTTTCCTATGTCTTATACGAAATAAACATTAGTTTAATACAATTAACTGAAAAATATTAGGGGTCTGCAAACATTATTATTTGATAGTCTGCAGTTTTGTAAATATTCGCTCCGGAAATCTAAAAAATATCGTCCCCCCTCTAATTCTCAAACATAGTTATGGATCAAAAAATTATGGAAAAATTCATGGAAATGAGACCTTATAAGTACGTTCAATGAAAACTATATTGAATAAAATCGGTCGAGCCGTTTTTGAGCTATCGCAAAAAATCATAATTTTCTTTAAAATGACGTAAGTGCCGCGCGGTGTCCTTATACTTCGAACGTTACATATATTAGTTAAGTGCCATACTGCATTAAAACATTCCGCTCAATCTGGCACGTAAAATCGATAACTTCCAGAAGGTAATAGGTAAGCAATTATAATTATTTACTTAGGCGTTTACGACCTTTTTATAGAGCTTGAAATTTTTCTCGTAATTTACCCCTTGGACTTAAAAACCGCTGTTTTAAGCCCGTGTATTGTAAAGGATGGGCAACGACGGAACCCTACACTGAGCGTGGCCAGACATGCTCTTGGCCGCTTTTGATACTTCATGCACCTAATGGTTAAATTAAATCAGCAATATGCCTACTATACATCAGCATCACTCCAACGACTACCACACCCTCTAAATACAATTAAGCTATGTGACTAGGCCGTTGAAGGGTACACCAGTATGAGCTATTATCTCGCTTAACAAACATAGGTAGTTACAACAGATATAACATTACGTGTAAACAAAATTGACTTATAGCGGTTCTGGCGACAGATTGGTGCAATGGTGTCATGGAGCACCTGGTTTTGTACCCTTGTGCACCCTTCAACGGCCAAGTCACATAACATTAACTATAATAATAAAGAAATCGCAGTAAGGAACCTTAGACTTGGTACGACTTTGTTTAGATTTCATTACTCTTTAGAGACAAACAAGCAGCTCCATTGAGACTTGGCTAGTTTTTTACAGAATGTTTTTGGTGGGATTTCACTTCTTTTTGTAGAAACGTGGGCATATTGTTTTATAACAACCTGCTAATTCACTTTAGCAAACCTCACGAAATAATAAGCGAAATCAACGAAATGCAAATAATCCCTCCTAATCCCTAGCAAACGTTTCCAAGCGCAGTAGAAGATGGTCGTAAACAACTGTAACGCGGCCGGTTGCCACTTCGCCATGTAAGATTATCGGAAAAACAAACGACGGCGCGTTTTAAAATACAGTCAGCGCCGTCTAGCGACGTGTGCGGGTATCACCGCCACTCTTAGTCCAATGCATTATATTTTGACCAAATTTTGAGCGAAATTAATATTTTGGTGTAATTTGTTTATTTAATTTGTGTAATGTTCGAGTAGAATAAAGTTAATCGTTCGACTATTTCTTCTTGTAAACTTGTAAGTATAAGTATAAAAACCAGTCTAGTCTTGTCCAGAGTTTTCCTTTAATTTTATTTATATGCGTATTAAAAGCAGAAGGGGAGGCATTCGCCCAGCGGGTACGTATTACAATGCCGAAGTTCAAAATACCGAATATCATAAGACCTATGGACGGAAGGCCGAAAATTAAAATGTCGAATGTTTATTTGACCGAAAGTTTAAAATCCCGAAAGAACGTTTGATCGAAAGGATGAAATACCGAATATTATAATCCCGAAGACTGTAATCCCGAAGAATGTTATCCCGAAGACTGTAATCCCGAAGATTATAATCCCGAAGACTATGATCCCGCCTGAAGGTTGTAATCCGGAATATTATTTAAACTCTCGAGAATTATCTCGTATTTCTGTAGTCTTACAGATTCTAATGTTTATTTTATACAAAGAATATTAATTAACCTAAATTACGTAACCTACTTGCCTACTACTATACTAACTATTTAAAAGTGAACTCTTCTGTGGAGCCGATCTGCTCCGGCGCTGTGGGATGTGCAGCCCCTCCGCCCTAGTACGTTAGTACTCTTTATTATACTGTGGCCCTAGTGTAAGAAAGTGCGGGCATCAAGCGAGTCGCAGCGGCTGAGGTTGGTCGCCGAAGGTCACTAAAAAGCCGAAGCTGCGGAGGCGAGCGTTGACAGCTTCGGTTCCAGACAAGTTCGGTTCGGTTGGCAGTCCATGACAGAATATTTTATCATAATATCGAATATTTAGAGTCATACTTAATTTCCCACTTTCCCGGACTCTTTCCTTTTCTTAATCGACTTGCCACAGAACCGAAGCTGTCAACCCCGATTCCACGTGGTCTTGTCTGCCCTACCCCTAGAGTGTATATAAAAGCCCGGAGGCGCGGAGGGAGGGCAGCCCCCGGCCGCCGTAAGAAAGTGCCGGCATCAAGCGAGGCGCAGCGGCTGAGGCTGGTCGCCGAAGGTGACCAAAAAGCCGAAGCTGCGGAGGCGAGCGTAGGTGCCGCACTTTCTTACGCTAGGGCGGAGGGGCTGAACATCCCGCAGCACCGGAGCAGATCGGTTCCACGGAAAAGTCAGATTAGTTTAGTGTCCTGACACTTTTAAAGTGCTTATTGATTTTCGGGATTATAAAATTTCGAGATTTTAAAAATTTCGGGATTATGAAATTTCGAGATTTTGAACTTTCGATTTTCTGAAAATAGGTAATTTGAGCTTCGGTTTATCGAATATCGGCTTTTTGAACTTTCGGTATTTTGACCATCGGTATTTCAACTGTCGGTATTATGAACTTTCGGGATTTTAATAAGTAACCCGCCCAGCTGTGGGGTGGGACGCTATAGGCTAGATTAAATTAGATGTATCCCACTACGCTGGATTTTTGCAATGACAGTCGATTTTTTTATGTACCAATAGTAGAAGGGGGCACCATATCTCTAATACAGCTGAGACCAGCTGAGGGTTCTTCATCAAATAAATAATAAATAAATAAATATCGGACAACCTCACACAAATCGATCTAGTCCCAAATTAAGCTCTAGAAGGCTTGTGTTATGGGTACTAGACGACGATATACATACTTATATAGATAAATATATACTTAAATACATAGAACAACCATGACCCAAGCACAAGGCGGTATGTCGATCTCTAATCGTTTGGTTGGGCTCTTGTGTTTTCTAATCAGAGTACTCCAGATCTTCGATTATCCTAGTTTTTAGGGTTCCGTACCCAAAGGGTAAAAACGGGACCCTATTACTGAGACTTCGCTGTCCGTCCGTCCGTCCGTCTGTCACCAGGCTGTATATCAAGAACGGTGATAGCTGGACAGTTGAAATTTTCACAGATGATCTATTTCTATTGCCGCTATAACAACAAATACTAAAAATAAAATAAAATAAACATTTAAGGGCTCCCATACAACGAACTTGTTTTATTGTACGGAACTCTTCATGCGCGAGTCGGACTCGCCCTTGGCCAATTTTTATAGTTTTCGCTTTATGTGGCCATTAAACCCTAACTCTGTACCAAATTTCAGCTCTCTGAATTTATGGGAAGTACTAGTTCTTTACTGATGATCATGAGTGAGTGAGTGTCGTAAATGCGAAACTTTGCTTTCGCTTAACTTCGGAACTAAATGACCTACAGACTTGAAATTTTGGATTTTAAGTATGTGATTATAGCTTACTGGATGACGAAAATTTCTGCGTTCTGGTCTTATCCAGAGGTGCTCAAATAGGGGCCTGAAAATGCGGCGAAATGGTTCCAGTAAAGGATGGTACGGCAGTGTTTGCTTCGCGCTCGACTTGGCGGGGGCACTGCCGTGCCCCCCGATACTGGATGACGAAAATTTCTGCGTTCTGGTCTTATCCAGAGGTGCTCAAATAGGGGCCTGAAAATGCGGCGAAATGGTTCCAGTAAAGGATGGTACGGCAGTGTTTGCTTCGCGCTCGACTTGGCGGGGGCACTGCCGTGCCCCCCGATCAGTTTAATATAGAGGGATATCAATTGTTGTTGATTCAACGACCAAAGTCTGGATAGTTTTTTGGGTAGTGGACTTTATCCGAGATAAGAGTCACTGAATAAATAAATATCAACTGCATCGCTGCAAAATGCGCCGTATGGTAGGTATCTCCTTCACTACGGAACCACGGAACCCATATAAAGATAATAATATTCCCGAAGCATTACAGAGACCGCGTCATCAGAAAAGGACCGTCACACAAAGACCCGAAGGTCCGATTCGGTTCGACGAAGTCGGTAAACATTATTTTGCATTCATGAAGTGAATCAGGAAGAATGCTCTTTTTACAAAAGAAATGTAAGATAACAAACTGATACTTGGAAAGCAATAACAATTAGTATTGTAGACTGAGAGCTAGTTTGGTTTTAATAATTTTTATAAGTAACGTCTGCTAACGTTCGAAACGCAGGTTCGAATCCTGTCTGAACCATTAATTTTTTCAATTTTTCGCTTCATTGTAAACATTTGGTTTGCGTTAGCAGACGTTACTGCTTTAATAAAAATAATTAATTCGGGTGTAGCAAATAGTTACTATCGATTCTCAACAAATTTGAGACGATGGTGCCGACGATAAAGTCTAAATCTTTACGGTACGATGCCACCCTAAGGCATGATGAAACAACTGATTGTAAGATTCAATGGCTCTGACATCTGGTTCGGTGGTCCAGTTGGTATGACGCCCGTGTTGGCCCGGAAAGCCGTTGGAAACGCAGGTTCGAATCCTGTCTGAACCATTAATTTTTTCAATTTTTCACTCCATTGTAAACATTTAGTTTGTTTTTTCTTATTCTTGATCCGTCATATAGCCCCATATATCTTGACAAGACAATAACGCCTCTTGAGACTACCTCTATGTTACCCTGGTGATCCGTACAACAACGATTACCAAATGCGAGTTTATGCAGGTATACGTCCACCCGTGGAATTGCGAACCGAGGCATCTGACGACAGTTTTAAACAGTTTTAAACGACAATTGAGAAACTTTTTATTGGATAATCCATTATACTCTGAAATGAATATATGGAAATGTAATTTATGTTGAAATTGACATTGTTTATATTATTTACACTCCAATTTTGTACCTACATTAATTACATTATATATTCACAATACTTAAATGTTACTTTTGACCTTATTCCTAATTATTGCCTTATTTGACTTTGTCATTTTTAGTGTTATTTTTACTGTGTTAATTTTTGTATTTTGACAATTTAGGAGATTCTTTGACATTTTTATCTGATTGTTTAAAATGTTGGCATGTAATTATTTTATCTGTTTTATTATTCATTTCGCTGTTTTTATTATTAATGTCATCATATATTTTATCTCTTAGTATTAATATTGTATGTGAAGATCATAGTATAAGTGCATGTAAATTGACTTAGTGTAATTTATATTGACATTTTATATCCTCGTCCTGCCCAAGCATTTTTCGATAGTCATCCCGTTTCTGCCCAATGTTCTTAATTAAGTACATTCTAATTTAAATGGGTTCTGCCCAACCCCTTTTTTATTTAAATTGTTGTGTAACCAGGTAAGCCAGATTTTTTTATTATTTTTTAGGTTATAATGGGTATGTATTTGATAGACTAAGCCAGTTTAGGAGTCTATATCTTTTGTTCTTTTTTAAGAACATTGGGCAGAATTGCCTACATAGTATATTATTTTTTGTCATTTATTAAGAACATTGGGCATAAAAATCTTGATTATAACGTACTCTTTAATTAGCAGTTGCGAGATAATAAATTAAGCAGATTTACATTTTATAGTATTTTAATAGTAAAAAAAGGGTTGAGATCAATGAAAATAACAACTGACGACTTGTTCATGGCATCTAATGGGCATAATTTCTAACAAAATATCATATAAAGTCCCTATTTTAACAACAAAACTTAAAAACTTAACGACGCACGGGTTAGTTGAGCTTGGAGTCCTCTGCCTTCACTGCATCTCCCACCACTTTATCCACTACGTATCCCCACGTCGACCACCACGTCTGCGACCGCGTCCACCACTGCCGCATCTACCTGTTTCATAGATTGACCTCAGTGAAAATGGTATAGGTACTTCATCAGTCTCAGCTGCTGTATCTGTACTGCTCTCACTAGGGTTTATCGGGGGACGACGCGGCGGCGTATAATGTGAATCTTCTTCACCATCGTTAGTGATCTTCATCATCTTTGATTGCTATTGGCATAACATTTCTGATTATCTGACTTAACACACCTTCAATCCCTCGACTCGATTAATCAGTGCTATAACAAAAAACAGTAGTCAGTTCTGCCCAGTTCTCAATAAATCACACATTTCGTAAAATGGACTTGAAAAATCGAAAATAACCTAAATTACAAAAATAAACTATTAATTGTAAATTAGAACTATTCGGGCTTAAATTAATCTGGTATTTATTGAAAAAACATGCACGATTACTAAGATAAGTATGGATCAAACTTACCTCTTCAGCGAAGATGTGGCATCCTGGACGCTTGGCGTGACACTGATCGTGTAGTTCAAAGAAATTCGATGCCAGGCCTTGACCAAGTATTGGCCAATACTCTTACCAATCAGAAATAAGCAAATAAAACCGCAAATCGCGAAAATTTTAGATTCCAGGCGCCAAATTTGAATTTGTGATTAATTGAGAACGTTGGGCAGAATCCTGAAGTATAAATAAAAAACCTTGGGCAGGAACCACTAAGTTCAATGTGTTCTTTATTGAGAACACTGGGCAGGACGAGGATATTATGAAATAAATAAATCTAAATCTAAGTTATAAGTGTGTCATGTAAAAAGATCGCTGATGAACTTCCTGCGCGGTATAAATTACTACTGCGCTAACTTATTTGCAATAAGATTGCAGTTAACACTACTTAGCACTAGTTAGCACTTTTACTCTCTCTTACTGTATTTAAACTTATTTTCTAGAGTAAGAGCACGGGTAGTATATTAACATATATAGAAAATATATGAGGGCAGAAAACGTATAAAGCCGGTTAAGTGCGAGTCGAACTCGCGCACCGAGGGTTCCATAGGAACTATGAAAGCGCCGCTCTAACGAAAAGATACTTAAAGTGTAGGTATTTAGTGACAAACTTAAAACCGTTGGAAAACCGCTGCTAATTAAAATGTATAGTTTTCTTATTTTTCTCAATACTTTCAATAGTTATAGGCCAACGGAAAGTACCTTAAACAATTGTTTTTTTCCAGCAGCTGTAGAATTGAGTTTACGGTTTTAACCTCCCCGCCACGTTTCAAATATAAAGGGTCTTGACAGACAGACGGATGGACAGACAGCAAAAGTGAGCTTATAAGGTTTCCATTATTTCCTTTTAGCCCTAAAAATACACACTTCAGCCATTTCGACACAAACTCAATAGATCTAGCACAGAGTTTTATAATCAACTGGTTTAAACATTTTTTATACTCGCGTACTTAAATCTGTCAATTAAAATTTCACAGACAAAATCACAATAACGCACTTTTTAATCCTGTACCAAAATTTTATACTCTATAATTAGACATCTCTACTCAACTCGAATAATTTCAAAAACAGAACATCAGCACATTTGATTAAAAAAAAGAAAGCTACTATTCACTGATTGGTTGAAATTGCTTGTCAAAAAATTTAACCAATCACGAACCACCCGCCATGACCATCGCGTTCATGTTTTTTTTAAAAGGTCAGTTTTAGTTAGCCTCGTGACCTAAACGCGGTAATAGAATAATATTTCCGGGAATATAATGTGATTGGCCAAGTTCCGAGAAATTGGCGAATACAGTGCGCACGCGGTGTGTAATTAAAACAAGCCATTCAAACAGTATTTCCCACACCAATTACCTTTCTAGGGTTCCGTACCACAAGGAAAACAATAGAACCCTTATTCGTACCTCGAAAAGAAAAACTGAATGTTTATAAGATCACTTTGTTGTCCGTTCCGACTGTTAATACCCTTTATTTCAAGAATGCGTGACAGTTTCGAAAATTAAAACTATATAGGTACCTACTGAGGCCTGAAAGCTGTAAAAAATTATAACTTTTAAGGTAGCAAAAAAGATACGGCCTATAACCGCAAAAAATGGATATTTGACACCCTCGAGGGAATCAAAAAGGGTGTTTTCTGTTGATCTACTCATAGAAATGCTGAAATTCGGAAAGTAGCAATACAAGGATATGACACTCCTAGTTAGGGGTGCCAGATAATCGGGATTTGGCGGGATTCTTCCGAATTTTTGTATGTCCTCCCGACTCCCGGCTAAGTCAAAAATCTCCCGAAAACAACTTCATTTTATAAAACAATAATTTTAAGGAAATGCCACTGCTGGTTTTTCCAGAAATACTATAAAAAAAATATCTTATTACATTTTTGTAGATTATAGATAAAATTATAATAATGAGAGAGCCATTGGCAGCTAACGACGTTGTTTTTAATATATTTACTTTAATTTTATTCAATTTTTGTTTCTCCCGACCAGTCACAAAATCCCTAAAAAAAATTGTTTCGCCCAATAATAGCGTCATTCGATCTGGCAACCCTACTCCTAGTGTAGGGACCAGGGTAACCATCACATGGCTTAGAATGACATCTTAAAAATTCAGAACAATTCAGTACCTTGTAATCACATAAAGACAATGGAATTTGGAAAGATGAATGAATAAATGTTTTAAAACATGAAATGTTTAAAATTAGAGGGAATAATCCAAACACTATTACAAAATATATTGAAAAAAAAAAAGTCTTTATTGAAAATACGTAAAACAGTTTTCCAACGGTCAAGTTTGTCGCACAGTATTGTTTTATCATGCAGTGCTTCCATTTTTCATTTCGTACGGAACCCTCAATGCGCGAGTCCGGCTCGCACTTGACTGGATTTTTTAAACGGCTTCAGCAACTGACAGGGTTTTAGTATTTTGTGTGCGTGTATATTTTGCTTGTAAAATCGAATGGGGCAAAAAGGTTGGAGCGGAAGTCGCGGCGTGGGAAGAGCCGTTCTCGCCTACTTGCCGGGGTTAGCCCTCCTTTCCCGGCGTCTGCAGAAATGAACTAAATGGTGTGAACATTGGTAACTAGCTCTTAGTCACTCGTGGCAAAACGCAATTATGGCAATATGATTGAAACTGCAACAGAGATTAAATACTCAGCGCGCCCGTTGCCTGTCTCACCGCGGGCCGCGCGATACTTGGTCGTTCTACTTATTGCAATTTGTTGACAATTTCATTTCGTACACTATATTTTATTATTACGCTGTTACGTCGCCTAAATCTAATTAGATTTAAGTTTTTATTTTTATTTTATGTACGATTTTGTAGTTCACAGTGCTTTAAGTAGTTTAATTACTGTAATGCTGTGTATCCGTGCCTAACTAATTTGAATAAATCAATTATTTTGTAATACTGCTTTTTAAATGGGTAAAGTAATTTTCACCTCACCAGCTCAAACATGCCGATTTTGCTGTCAGAAAACAGTGAAGAAAATGTGATTTTGTTTCGAGCGTGAGTAGAAAGTAGCTTTTTAATTTTTTTCAATTTTTGACCACGAATTGCCATTTCTCAGCCAAAGGTTAATTATAAAATTCAAATCTTTCGAATTTCGATGCACTCTGTTTCTTTCATATCTATATGAAAAAGAGAGGGATAAAACATATCAATTCGAAATTCAATTTTCGAATCCGACATCGAATAAGAGCACGTTCCGATACGCGTTATACCATAAAATTAAAAAAAATACCCGAAGAAGTTTAAATTACTACATATTGTTTTTAACGACCGAATGTTTAAATAATCAAATCTATCTTTTAAATAAATCAAATAGATTATTGTTTAAATAAGATAAGGTTTTTCACCTTTATACTGTAAATACCCGCACCAATAATTTATGATTTCACCAATTTGTTATAGACGCAGTTTCGAAACGTATTTAAAAAATATTGTTAAAATTGTTATTTTCTTTTGTATTCATTTAGTTTGGTGCCTAATGAGTAAAAATATCAATCAAACTATAAACAAAATCTCGTAATAAGCACGTAATGTATCTACTAAATCTTCCAATTTGATCAAATAGTGACAACCGTGGTGGTTGTGTGGTACTGCTGGTACAGTGATAGAACGTATAATTTTAATTTAATTATATTTTTATTCCATTTAAAGCAGCTGGTATCGATTTTCTAATTAATAATTATTATTGAAATCAGCGACAAAGACCTCACCTACCACACCTGAATGGTTGGAAGAAAAAGTACAAAAAGTCGAATAATGTTCTCGCTGTTGAGGTGAAAATTTGTGTGTGCTACACGAGAGCAAAGTTTTTTGCATCTCGTGCTGTTGAGTCCCTCGCTACACTCAGGATTCTAACTAGAATCCTTCGCTTGCTCGGGACTCAAAATCAGCACTCGCAACAAAAAACAACTTTGCTCTCTTGTTGCACAAATAACTATTGATTCTCAAACTTTATTTCGGGTAAACGTATTAATATAAATTATTAGCTTCTCGCTGTGACGACGTTTGCGCAGATTGTAGTGCACCTGCCTAGTGAGCTTGAGGTCCTGGGATCGAATTCCGGCCAGGGCAAACATTAGTGTTATGAACTCGAATATTTGTTCCTGGGTGGATGTTCTATACAGGGTGTAACCGACGATGTACCGAACACTGAAACCATGGCTTCAGAACATTATTCTGGGCTGGAAAATCGTGGAAATTTCTTTGAGAAAATTCGCAATTTTCCTCGAGAGTTTTAATTTTTTCTTTATTTTTCCGTTAATCGAACTCTACCGGTAACAATTTTTCATGAAAAATCGCATGAAAATAGCATTTTTTGCAAAACACACAATGTATCACAAACAGTAGTATTATGTAAGCTTTACGGTACAACACAGAGCGCGTGGAGTGGGAAAGATAACGGTACTGGCCGGTCATTGATCCGCCAGGCCAGTGTGCTCGCGCAGGCCACTGCGGTCGGACGCATGATTAATGTTTACCTACCCGCACATTTTATTTGCTTTACTTGATTGAATGAAAATAATCTCTAATCAGCGATTTAGACTGTTTAATTATACAAGATACTGTAGTTATATGAATAAAATTTGCTCAATATGACATGAAAAAAAGAAAATAATCCAATTTTTTTTTTATCCAGAAATAAGAAATTTTGAAATTGTTTTGAGAATCCCCACGATTTAACTAAACAATAATTGTATCACAACTGAACCAACATAAACATTTTCACGGTGAAATGGCAAATAAAGGGGCCATTTTTAGATTTAATTTAAGTTTATTTTGTTCGAGTGTAGTTTTATTGTAAGTATTTTAATGGAAAATTACTTATTGTACACAAGTATTAGTGCGAGGCCCGCAAATGACGTCACAATGTATGTAGTATGTTTAGTATGAAGCGTTTTTAGCACTCCGTAGGAATGTTGATCTTTGACGGTCATTTCTGACTAAGTATAATAGTTAGTCCCATAATTATAGACACTTGATCCTAATAAAAAAATAGAATCGATTGACATCCTCAAAAAAAAGTTGTCGACATTACGTTACGAGTGAGATGTATGCACAGTCATACTTATGGTGTAGTTAACATGACAATACCAATTCATATGTCACAATAGTAGGTTCCGTAAGAAGCCGAGAAAGCGATAGATAAAAAACGTGTGGTAAGAATAAGAATTCGTTTCCTGTGAGTTCATCAGTTCAACAGAATAAGATGAATTTCAAACATTGAACGTCTATTAATAGTACATTACTGCAGACGCCTAGACAGAAGGGCTTGCCGGGTAACTAGGTATAGACGAATAGACTAGTGTTACGAAGCCGGTAAGCCCTTTTCACGGCTAAGAGATGTATTGTAAATTTTATTTAAACATGGCGTCTTTGTTCATGAACGGGGTAAACGGCTGAATTCTATTTTTTTAGTGTTCATTGCATATGTTTGAGAAAAGCACTATACCTACATGTCTTAGCCATGAACTCCTACTCAGCGAGGAGATCCAAATAACACCAATGAAGAACATCAGTGGGTCCGTTAAATAATTTGGAATTTTATGAACGTATCTATAGCCTTATTGCTTAAAAATATATTAGTTTTTGTTTCATTCAAATCAAGCGAATACTTACGAAGTTATGGCAGTGTAAAGTTCTTGCGGCGCGCCATGCCAGCGTGGCGTCATCATACTGATAATGATAATCATAGTATTTGTATCTTCATACAATGAGCGAATCCGTCAAGTGACGTCACAGCCCTGCGCTTCACTAAGGTTACTTATCCGTTCAAAAATGCTGATTGTTTCGTTCCCGGCGTTTGCAGTAATATACCTACTATTCCTAAAAGTAGTTGATGTGACTCTACATAATGAAGGGTATTAAACACGAGTGTGGGTTTATGAAACGAGCCGAAGGCAAGTTTCATAATAACATCACACGAGTGTTTGCCTAGTTAATGTACAGTTACATACACTATTACTTTATCTACCCACATATCATAAGTTCATAAGCCTCCATGATGCATTCAGAAGCCGCACATTATGACAAATTTTACCCGGTAATGGCGGTAATGAAGTTTTCTGGCAGCTGTCACAGTTTTTTTTTTTATTCAGGGACAAACTAGAGTCGGCCCCAACTATCATATCGTTCGATATCTTACTTACGTGCGACATTTGTCAAATTTGATTGCAAATTGACAATTCATTTCGAACTAAACGTCATCTCGACTGATATTAGAATACAGGTCAAATCAAATTTCTTTGTTATTCAGAGATGTTCGAAATTTGAATGAATAATACTATCGAAATCGATGTTATTATTTAGCAATAATAACATTTATACTTACAGATGATTTTGTTCCAACAAAACAGTCTATTTTTGATGGTGGTCATAATGTGCGGTTCTTGAACGCATCATGGAGGGTTTATGATATTTGGATAGATAAAATAATGAACCCTCTCTGTTTTACGATACTGTTTAAATTTTCCTATTTTCCAGTGCAAAATAAAGTTTCGAACTTGGACTTCTAAGCGGCCGCTGCGGTAACCAGTTATAGTCTGGCAAAAAAGATTAAATAGAAAGGGACGACACTACAGTATTGCCACTTTTTAATTTCTATTTTTTTTTTTTGCTAGACTGTACAGCCACAAGTGGTTTTCAGTCCACGCCATATTGCGGATTTTTAGTGGTACTAATTTATTTTACTGGCAACGACACATTTTTGGTAACTGACGTTGAATGTCACTTGCGTAAACAAGAGGAAACAGGACTAAATATAACGCTTATTTCAAGTAATTTTTGCATAATAACGCCAGAACTATCCACAGTGATTAAAATCATGTTTTATCAATAGTATTCAGTATTTATTTCGCAAGAAGAAAGAAGGATTGAGAAGCATTCCGGTAAACAATGTTTTGAATTAGGTCGATGACAAATCCTTGACAAATCGCTACTGACGTTTAATAATGCAAATAGTTGACGTAAGCACATTATTGCCATATGAAAGGTGTTTGTAGCGCCACTATCACCGGGCTGGACCGACAATTTTATTGTTAGGCTATACAATCGTGGCACTTCTTCACTATACCTACATAGTATAAAACAAAGTCGCTTCCTGTTGCCTGTCCCTATGTATACTTAGATCTTTAACTATGCAACGGATTTTGATGCGGTTTTTTTTTATAGATAGAGTGATTCAAGAGGAAGTGTTATATGTATAATACATGTATAGCACACCCGTGCGAAGCCGGTGCGGGTCGCTAGTAAAATATAAGATGGTTCTATTACACGAAAGGTCCATGTACAAACCCATGGGACTGAAGCATAATTATCTAGTAATTTATTCTTGCTACACAAAGGTTGGAAACAATTTCCTCTCAAAGCTGCTCAGTCGAAAATGGTCTTATCTCCGTTCGATTCCGACAATGTTATTGTATTTTATTATTGAACCATTGTTGATGTAATGTCGGTTATTCTGATATCAAGGCGACAGTTATTACAGACACACTGACATTGCTGCGCTATTATTAGACGTCTACTGGAAATTTTATTGTGGAAGTTAAGTGAAGTCTAGATTTCCTGCAACTTTGTTCGCATGAAAATGTTAAGAGTTATCACTGCTGTGCTCAGACTATCAGTTTACACTAAGTTTGCACGGTGATTATGGC
Source organism: Apotomis capreana (assembly GCA_947623375.1). Taxonomy (NCBI): domain Eukaryota; kingdom Metazoa; phylum Arthropoda; class Insecta; order Lepidoptera; family Tortricidae; genus Apotomis; species Apotomis capreana. Next base: position 60,315,137 of record OX392498.1, on the reverse strand, counting down.
GTCGGATTCAAATGAGGTCCAAACTTAACGTAACCGGGTTACAAACCGAGGTTCCTACAATACTTAACCAAACTTTACGAAATTTTAGGAACTGAAAAAGAAGAAAATGTTCTGTGTCGGATCATTTTTATTTTTGCGCACATGCTTATAGAATTTGTGTACTAGGCGTCGGTTTGCGGCTGAATTGTAGCAGTAACGTAGCTATTTCATGCTTACATTGCGTGCAGTCGAAAATAAGTTGAAAAAATTAACAAAAAAAGAATCGACTTCAATAAAAAACTGCAAAGCCAGAAATAACCCGATCATGTACAGTTAAGAAACATGTTTGATCATAAGTAGAGAAGAATGTCTAAAACAATCAGCACTTTTGGACGGATAAGGAGCTTTTATGCGCCATATAATCCGCTGAAATTGTTTTATATAAACTATCTCTCTAGAAGCCACGCAACACGAGACAACATACTGAATTGATACTCGTAAATAACAATACTTATGACATAAGTTTTATGGACTATAAAACTACTTGAATGGCCGAGTTGATCGATTAAAGGGTTTAAGTGTCGGACACATTCACTTTAATACTCAGAGGCTATTGATATAAACAGACAGTAGGTACCCTTACTATGAGTTTAGTGACCGTTCTCGATAGCGACTGCGTAAACAATTTGTAGGGAGAATTGTAGTTCTACAAAGTACCGCTAGGGCGCTGTACCTACTATTCTGCATACAAATCGTTTTCACGTAAACAAATTCGTTAGCGAAAGCGTAAACGAAAAACGTTAAGAGGCCTTGTTCCGTTTAAAATTTATTTTTTTCATATTATGACCATCACTACATAGTATAAAACAAAGTCGCTTTCTCTGTCCCTATATCCCTTTGTATGCTTAAATTTTTAAAACTACGCAACGGATTTTGATGCGGTTTTTTTAATAGATAGAGTGATTCAAGAGAAAGGTTTATATGTATAATACATGCATAATTTATCAGCATTGCACCCGTGCGAAGCCGGGGCGGGTCGCTAGTAATTCATAATTTCAACCAATTTTTTGAAATCAATAATAAGTACCTACTTATCCCCGAGTTCTACGTAGTAACATAGCTATTACAATACATGCTTTCATTGCGTACAATCGAAAATAAGTTGAAAAAAACTAATTTTCCACGTGAATTTTGTCAATTTCGAGTAGTTTTTGAAACAAAAATTATCAATGAATAATTCAAACTGTAGGATTTATATAATTTTTGTATACCAATAAATCCCAATAGTCCTGTTCTAGGAACATGTTTGATCATAGAGAAAAATGACTAAAACAATCAGTATTTTAAAAGGAATAAGGCCTCTTAACAATGGCAAGGGTACAGGGTGTACAGTTACCTACTGTTACCATGAGTTTACAGTGACCGTACCACAGTGTGATTTTACCTCAATTTGAATCACGGCTGTTTTTTCTGCGCAATACATTCACTCGCACAATTTTCAAATAATAAATTAAATCGAGAATCATCCCTAGAAATCATAAATACTTAAAGGTCCTTATCCCTTCAAAAGTGCTAATTCAGCCATTGCGATTAGAACAGGGCCATTGCGAGTTATTGGTACATTTATATCCTACAGTTTGAATTTTTATTTGATAATTTTTGTTTCAAAAACTACTCGAAGTTGACAAAATACACGCAGAAAACTCATTTCTTCAGCTTATTTTCGACTACACGCATGAAAGCATGAAATAGCTATGTTACTTTCTAGAACTCAGAGAAACTCACTTAAAAAATTTGGTTGAAGTTATCAATAGGTATATTTGTCATAATATGAAAACAAAGATTTAAAAGGAATAAGTCTTTTTAACTTCTCAATAGCCGTCGCTTATTTAACAATAATTTTAATAGAGGTCTATTAGACTAGTTTTAATCTACCATTAGGTATTATTAAACAAAAAAAAAAAACGAATGTAAACAACGTTATGATACACTTTCAAAAACTGTTTATTTATAGATGAGTCTTTAATTGTATTTTTTCTAAATACCACAGATAAAGCTTATAATTCAGTGAATAAAGGATTTTGACCTTACAAACGGTCCGGTAGTTTTGAATTTTTGATATGTTGTCTAGGATGGTTAGTAAGTGCTTAAAATGCAAAATGCACAATTCCCCCCCTCCGCGCCCGCCGCCATATTGAAAAAACCGGCACTCTCTTCATATTTTTGCTCATATCTTCCTTTAGGAGCATTTTAGCTAAAAGAAAGCTTCGACAATATTATAGAGAGTTAAATTTACTACATTTTCCATTTTATATTTTGTTTCTAGGACAGATAGTTACGGAGATATGCACATTTAAAAAAACTTAAGAAATTGCAATTTCCAACTCTAAAACAAACTTCTGGATTATATCTTCGTTTAGGAGCATTTTAGCTAGAACAGTGCTTGGGCAATTTTGTGGAGAATTAAATTTACTATAATTTACATTTCAAATTTTGTTTCTAGGACAGATAATTACGGAGATATGTAAAAAATAAAGTCACGTTTTCCGAAAATGTATGATAAAATGTATTTCCTACATACACACAATTATATTTCCTACATGTTTTAATTTGTCCTAGACTACTCCATAACTGAATGACAGCGTTCTAAACCAAGAATTTTGAGAAATTTTCGGAAAATTCGACTTTTGCTTTTTTTAAATTTGCATATCTCCGTAACTAACCGTCCTTGAAACAAAATTTGAAGTGTTAATTATAGTAAATTTAATTCTCTACAACATTGTCCAAGCTTTGTTGTAGCTAAAATGCTCCTAAACGAAGATATAATCCAGAAGTTTGTTTTTCAGTAGGAAATTGCGATTTTTTACGTATTTTTAAATATGGATATCTCCGTAACTATCTGTCCTAGAAACAAAATATAAAATGGAGACTGTAGTAAATTTAACTCTCTATAACATTGTCGAAGTTTTCTTCTAGCTAAAATGCTCCTAAAAGAAGATATGAGCAAAAATATGAAGAGAGTGCCGGTTTTTTCAAAATGGCGGCGGGCGCGGAGGGGGGGAATTGTGCATTTTGCATTTTAAGCACTGACTTACCATCTTAGACAACATATCAAAAATTCAAAACTACCGGACCGTTTGTAAGGTCACACATAGTACTTTAGTCTCTATTCACCGTATTATTACTTTAGAACGTTGGTTCGAAAACCGGCCAGCAATGTCACAGATAACCCAAAACCACTACCTCGTAAATCGCGAGATAAGCAGCTAAACTGGGAAGGTCTGTTGCAAAGTGCTACCTATCCGTTTGTAAGCAGGCTGTGATAAAAATGAAAAAAAAAAAATCTTTTAGGAATATTTAATAATCTTAGTTTAATTATTCGTGTTTTATAACCCAACAAAATGACATTAATGACGCGGTCGGCGCAGTTTGTAGCCGGCGGTCCTGGGTTCGAATCCCGGCAAAGACAAATATTTGTGTGATGTACTTACTCAAATCTTCGTTCCTGGGTCATGGATGTTATTATGTATTTAACTATTTATATATTATGTATATCGTCGTCTAGTAGGTACCCATAGTACAAGCGTTGCTTAGTTTGGGACTAGGTCTGTTTGTATAGGTATAAGATTGACCATTCATATTTATGTATGAAGGCCAGAATAAAGTAAATGAATCTGCCACCAGCGAGTTTTACCTTGTATTTTTTATGATCATGTATTTTTTCTATTATCTAGTAACAAGTATTCTAAACTTCACCGCCCCTAGCTTTTTAGAGTTTTTATTGTGCATATAGGAAAGATAATTATAAGGCCTTTGTGTTTTATATATTTTCATTTTGGCCAATAATAAATATCGGTAATCAATTTTATAGGTGCATATTTTTTTTTGTTTATGGTAGACTTTTGTTTTATTATTATTACTCAATGTACAATGAGCTGCAGAATTGCATGGCCCGTTTATGAATACAGTACAGTTCAAACAACTATTATCTGTTAAAATTTTGCGCATTTATCAATTTTCGCATATTTCTATTCTGTGGTTTATGTTTTTTTTTTTCGAACTGGGAGCTTCATTTTCCGTCTGATTGCCCCAGCGGGCTGTAGATTGGTCGGCGGTTAGTTGCAATTCGGATGGGTCTAGTATTTGGCAAGCGTTTGATTGGTTCAATCTATTGACGGCATGCGCGGGTGGGTAAAACGATTTTATCTACATTGACTATGTATATGTTAGTCCATTTAAATTAACATATGAATAGCTATTATATTACATTTCCATCTAATGTCTGCTTCGGTTTGATTTCCAATGGGAATACACAAATATCTCATTACCGGTGCTACCAATGTATCTATTCTCACTGACTTCTCATTCCAGACCGTATTGCAACTTTAAATACTAAAACATTATATTTTCAAGTACCTTGAGAACATATTCATATTATTGTATTGTACACGTTATTTTGGATTCAGAATCTACAATAAATAAATAAATATCAGACAACCTCACACAAATCAACGTAGAAGGCTTGTGTTATGGGTACTAGGCGACGATATACAGACTTATATAGATAAATATATAATTAAGTACATAGAACATCCATGACCCAGGCACAAATGGTCAATTATTTATTTTTATTTAACTTTGATGTCACAATTCGAAGGTATACAACATTACTTTGGTATTTATGGAATTAAGAGGCCTTATTCCTTTAAAAAAAATTTTTTTTTCATATCATGACAATTTATATTGATAATTTCAACCAACTTTTTGAAGTGAATTACTTCTCCCCGAGTTCTAGGTAGTAAAAATAAGTTGCAAACACTAATTTTCCGCGTGGATTTTGTCAATTTTGAGTAGTTTTTGAAGCAAAAATTATTAATTAACAATTCAAACTGTAGGTTTCAAATAAGCTATGTTTGAGTTAGTAACATCAATTTAATATGTTAACATCATAGTTTTCTTTGTTTTAAACAACCATAATTTTAAAAGGAATAAGGCCTCTTAAAAAGGCAAATAAAAACAACTAACAATGTTACGACAACGTTATGATTTTCCTTACTGATTCTTTGTGGACCAAGGTAATATTGTGTACCTTCGGAATTGTGACCAAATGTCACATCAAGGTTTAAAAATTGGGCAAGTGCGAGTCCCACTCGCGCATTAATGGTTCCGTACCATAATCTATAACAAGTTTGTTGTATGGGAGCCCCCTTAAATATTTATTTTATTTTATTTTTAGTAAGTATTTGTTGTTTTAGCGGCAATAGAAATACATCATGTGTGAAAATTTCAACTGTCTTAGCTATAGTAGCTATCACCGTTCTTGAGATACAGCCTGGTGAAAGACGGACGGACGGACGGACAGCGAAGTCTCAGTAATAGGGTCCCGTTTTCACCCTTTGGGTACGGAACCCTAAAAATGATATCTAAAGAAACTATAAAACGTAAAAATAAACGAATCGTAGGTTCTATACAAAATACGTATATAATCGGGAAAAAATACTAAATACTTAATACTTTGACGCGGTTGGCTCGGTTTGTAGTGCTGCTGCCTACTGAGCCGGCGGTCCTGGGTTCGAATCCCGGCCAGGGTAAAATATTTGTGTGTTGAACTCGAATATTTGTTCCTGGGTCATGGATGTTATCTACATACTTATATGTATTTTATATATCATGTATATCGTCGTCTAGTACCCATAGCACAAGCTTTGCTTACTTTGGAACTAGGTCAATTTGAGTACGATTCATCATCATCATCATCATTTCAGCCACAGGACGTCCACTGCTGAACATAGGCCTCCCCCAGTGACTTCCAGATCGGCCGGTTGGAAGCGACCTGCATCCAGCGGCTTTCTGCAACCTTTACCAGGTCGTCCGTCCACCTTGTGGGTGGAGGTCCTACGCTGCGCTTGCCGGTGCGTGGCCTCCATTCGAGAACCTTACTGCCCCATCGGCCGTTAGTTCTACGTGCTATGTGCCCCGCCCACTGCCACTTCAGCTTGCTAATCCGTTGGTTTGTGTAATAAGATTGTCCCTTAATATTTATTTACATATTTATTAATGTTCCCAAGGTACTTTACAATATAACGCTTTTGTATTTAACGACTAAATACTTAACCATTCGATTCGTAACTTCATGATGCATGAAATTGAAATAAATTACTACTTATCCGTTAAGAATCATTACACGACTGTTAACAGGAAGCCTTCAGTTATTAATAATGCAATATAAATATTTATATTCTTATATTTTCTTGGTTATATCACATTTAAAAGCGTTTTAGGTCATTATTTGAGCGTTATAACCGTCTAAAATTCATCAGTACTCCCGCTAAAATCAAATAAAAAATTGGGCAAGCGCGAGTCCAACTCGCGCATGAAGGGTTCCGTACCATAATCTATAACAAGTTTGTTGTATGGGAGCCCCCCATAAATATTTATTTTATTTTTAGTATTTGTTGTTATAGTGTCTAGCTATCACCGTTCTTGAGATACAGCCTGGTGGCAGACGGACGGACGGACGGACGGACAGCAAAGTCTCAGTAATAGGGTCCCGTTTTTACCCTTTGGGTACGGAACCCTAAAAAAGTACTACCACATTTTTACAATTTCAAAAATATCTCAATTTCTGATTAAAATTAAAATATTCATTTCATAAGTTCCTCACTGTCGGTGATTGGTCACAGCGCAGAAAATCATACAGTAGGATTATTTTATAACCAAGGTGGATTATATGCAATGGAAATTGTACTTCTGTACTCCTTGTGCGTTGTGACTGGCAACTTTACCACAAGGTGGCGTCATTTTTAGCTAAAAATTTGGGGAACGTTTCTTTCATACTTTACTGATTATGTTCAAAACGAATAGGTATAATAAAATAAATATAATGTTTTTGATAGACGTGAAACCGCATAACAAACATATGTATCTGGTATACCTACATCTTACGGTATCCCACATATCACTACATAGTATAAAACAAAGTCGCATCCTGGTGTCTCTCTGTCTGTCCCTATGTAATGCTTAGATCTTTAAAAAAGGTTTTTTTTGATAGATAGAGTGATTCAAGAGGAAGGTTTATATATAATAGATGCATAATGTATCCGCATTGCACCCGTGCGAATCCGGGGCGGGTCGTTAGCCATAAATAAATCGATATAATAATACAAATACATATATACTTAAATAGATATAAGACATCCATGAACCAGGAACAAATATTCCAGCTGACAAATTTTAGCCTCACTTGGGACTCGAACCCACAACTGATTTGTTTTGTAGTTTGTAACCGCGGAACCAATCTCATCGTCAAAACCGCACTTTCGAATAAATTTTACTGGTAAGTGTCAAGATTACTTCTCAATATTATTTACTGAAGCGACACCTGAAATGTTTACCCACAGACGCTCCCTCGCAAAAAGTTGTAAGTCCATAGAAAATGCGTGGCGGTTACGCTCTTTTGATTTGCTTAATAACTCGGCGCCTGCGCAGCCTGTAATGATACTATATAATCGGAGGTCTTTAGCGTCACGCAATAGCAATATAAAGTCAAAAGCAATCCTAACTCATATGTCATAGACACGATAATCGCATAACGTTTTTAGTAACCTTGTAGTACTTATTGATGCAAGCTGAAGTTACTGTTATAGTGATAGATATAGAGTTTATATTGGAGCATGACCGAACGTTCTCATCTTCCGTCTCGACTGGTTGGAGGCGAGGGAACGAGATGGATGGACATCCATTGCGCGAGAGTTGCGCTGAAGCCTTCAGGAAATGTAAAAAACGTTAGGTATGCCCCTTATGTAAGTAAGTAAACACGTTATTGTACACGAAAACAGTTAAAAATACATCTATTACAAATAACATACGTACAAAGGCGAACTTGTCCATATAAGGGATCTCTTCCAGTTAACCTTTGAGCAATTGAGTGAGTACGAGCAGAAAGACAAACTAACACCGTGTACAAAAAGGTAGGTATTAAAAATAATAAAACTATAAGTAGGTAACCTACACTAATAAAATACGAGGTGCAAACTTAACTTAAACCATCCAGTTAAGACGGGGTGTTTGTACGGAACCGTCGGTGCGCGAGTCCGACTCGCACTTGGCTGGTTTTTTAAGTTACCGCGCCGCTGTAGCAGTCCCTGATGAAGAACTCCGTACAAGTTCGAAACATGTCGGGCCGTTCCTTACAGCTTCACGTGAGTGTAAACCGCTTAATGCAATAATTAAATGTCCTGTAACTTCAGTTCTCGTTCCGGTACCTCGTCCGGATCCGGACACGAGCCGCGAGACGGAGTTTTCCGGAAAGTTGGATTCAACATCGGCAAACATTTTGTGCGCTTCAAATCGAATGTTCAATTAACTTGAACTTGACAAGTCTAAATAACTACAAAGCCTCGTTTACTCTAAAATACTACTCGACCATTTGTTTGACTGTTAGAGTAGTAGTAGGTAGACCATTTGTCAAAAACTACGCCTCTTGTCCTTTTTTATGTCATAGGGGGCAAACGAGAAAACGGATCGCCTCATGGTGCGCGATTACCGTCGCCCATAGACACCTGCAACCAGAGGAGTCACAAGTGCGTTGCCGGCCTTTCAGGTGGGAATAAGCTCTTCTCTTGAAGGTTTGAAAGTCGACTTACGCGAAATGTCATCTATACTATTATAGAATTCTAAAATTAGGTTGAAAATCAGTTTTCAGCGACGATTTTGAAAATCATTATTTAGGAAAACTTTTAGCAGCGCGATCCAGTATTTGATCCAGCCTTTGAGCGCCATTTGTAGGTAAACATTTGTTTATCCACTCATCACGCCAACTCGACGGGACAAATTTAAACTAATCTTGTAAACGAAAGATGGTTATTGGATATTTTTTACGTGACTACGATAAACAAGAACAATTACGCGGCCGAAGTTACAGCCTAGGCCAAAAATATGGAAACAAGCTATATTACTATACAAACCTGTGATTTCCTTACAGAAGAAATAACAAAATCACAATATAAAAATGATTATAAACATTCTAAGAGTCAATAACGCAAATTCTGCTTATGAAAGTTTAATATTATAAAAGTCTATTACTCAATTACTAAAAATAGAGGAAAGCAATAAAAACCGCTCTTGTGTCAAATGCCTTTTTAACCGACTTCAAAAAAGGAGGAGGTTCTCAATTCAAACTATTTTTTTTTTTTTTTTTTTTCTATGTATGTTACTCGATATCTCCGAGAATCGTGAACCGATTTTCAATTTTTTTTTTTAATCGAAAGGGTATAACTCCGAGTTGGTCCCGTTGGCACTAAGTCGGGATCTGATGATGGAATCTTGGAGAAATCGAGGGAACTCTTCAAATGTTATAGGGACATGTACGGCGCTTTCGGTAATTTATTGATAAAGTCAAGAATTTACATTCAGTAAATAGGATTTGGCCACTAGAACTTTTATATGAATCACTAAAAAGCAAAAAAAAAAAAAAAATTTTAACAAAAAAAAGAACCGACTTCAGTAAAACTAAAAAACCAAAAATAACCCGTTCAAGTACAGATTACATTTGACTCACCCTTCGAAGTCGGTGCCAAACCTCGCATAAACTATAAGTAATATAAATATAAGAACTGAGTGGTTTGGGATCGACTTCGAAGGGTGAGTCAAATGTAATCTGTACTTGAACGGGTTATTTTTGGTTTTTTAGTTTTACTGAAGTCGGTTCTTTTTTTTGTTAAAAATTTTTTTTCTAAGTCACAAGGTTAAGGAAATATCATAACTTATTGAAACATTATACTTTGACACGGAAGACCGTGGTCAGAATTTACCTCAGCACCGCTTCCAATGTTAAAGTATTATGTGAAAGCGCATTGCTATTGCAATTTCCACGTTGTGATAATTTTGTCCTAAAGTGGGATTCTACAAGAAAGACAATCGCATTGTAAGGTTATGTTTACAATATCAGTAAGCTGTATGGGTCATGTTGTGTAACTCAATGAAAATATTTGTATGACATAGCGTGAAATTGGGCTTACCTGATCAGAATAAGCACCTTTACCAACTCACCTAATTTTATCGAAATCAGAAATAAATAACCAGTTGGACATTTTAGAAAATGTTTACGATACTCGTATGCCGTTTACTAAGCCAGCGTAAACGGTGCCTAAACACTGGAATGAGCACGTTGGCTTAGGTTAGTCAGCTGTCAGCCGCAGGCGATGCAGTTCGGAAACCTATGCATTGATATTGTGTATCCTAATTAGATATTGTAGAATTCATTTCATAATATACAGCCTGTTACCGGCATGTGGGCATTTATTAAAACTGATAATAATATGATCCATTAGTAATTGTTTGCATGTACTAGCTAATCATAATTATGTGAATTAACTGCACAATTTTTCTTAAATCCGCACATTCAATGTAGTGGGTGTACAGCGTAATTGTCGTTACTCATATCACGCTGTCATTTAACACTCACTTGTCAATTTATTTACTGTACACTAGCTTTTGCCCGCGGCTTCGCTCGCACAGGGTCTAGAAACGTTATCTGTGTAACCTTCTACCCGTTTTATTGTTCCTTAAAATAATACAACTAATAGAAATCTGCGCGCATACATAATGTTTTGGGTAGCAGATTTATATATTTCTAGATCACGTCGTCGTGGTATTCACATGGGACAATTCATTTTCCGATGAACGAACAAAATCATAGTCAAAAGTTTAATCTCCTTTAAGGATACTAAGGATAGGAATTTCCTCTAACGTTTAAATCAGTATTCTCAGTTAATACAAATAGCCGGCCAAGTGCGAGTTGGACTCGCGCACAGAGGGTTCCTTACGAACTATGAAAACATGGCACATTACTAAGGAAAAGATAAAATGTACTCGTTGGCAAACTTCACATTACCGTTGGAAAACTGTTTTATGTAATTTAAATACAGACTATTTTTTATTTAATTAGAAATGTATAGTTGCAGATTACTCCCTATAAGTAAGTACCTACTTCTAGTAAGACACGGTATTACCTATTTGCCAAATCCATCGTTTTAGTTCAACTGAAAATATCTAAGGCCCTTATAATTTTTGATTCCCTTGAGAGTATTGACGTTCGTTGTGGCACAGCCGGATCTTTTTTTTACGTTATAACTTAGAAGTTTGTTTTTTTAACAACTTCAAAGGACTATAGTCCTGAGTAGGTACGTATATGGTTTTCCTTTCCATTTTATTCGATAGACGGACAGACAACCAAGTGCTCCTTTGAGGGTTGCGTCTTTTCCTATTGAGGTATGGGACCCTAACAATGCATTTTTTTACACGAAGTTTTTTCACTCAATCCTACGTTTCGCATATAAAGTTTCTAACCACTCCAGGAGAGTTATCTCTTCCAAAAATGAATGCAAACTTTATACACGAAAATATTCCTTACATGAACTTTCATCTTCCCCCTTTACTCAGCCAATACAGGTACTTAAAGAATCTCACCTTTTCTCATCCAAACTTTCGCCTCCCATTAGACCCATTGTGGAGATGAATTTCCAAAAAAAAAATCTCAGCCATCACTCTTACTCAAAAAATTCTAAGCTCTTTATACAAACTGTCACCTCTCAGCGTATCCTATTAGGGGTTGAATTTTCAAAAACGCTGAAATCAATATTCTCAGTTTTTGATGAAGAGTCTACACGCAAAATAGTGCACCTCTTACTCAAAAAGGCCCGTTCCTCATACAAAGTTTCATTTAACCCCTTTTAGGAATGAATTTCCAAAAATGCTGAAACTTGGTTTCTTACTTAGTATAGAAGAATCTATATACGTAATGTTACCATTTTTACTCAAAGAACCTCAAGGTTTTTGTTGAAGCTCACCTCCCTCATTTTTACCTCATTAGGGGTTGAATTTTCAAAAACGCTGAAATACATGTTACTTAGTTTTTGATGATCAGTGTGCACACAAGATAATGAACCTCTTCCTCAAAAAGGCTCGTTTTATCAAATAGAGTTTCACTGTCCATTTAACCCCTTTGGGGGATGAATTTCCAAAAATGCTGAAACTTGTCTTCTTACTTTGCATAGAAGAACCTATACACGAAATAATACCACTCCTACTCAAAGAATCCCAAGCTCTTTATACAAATTTTCACCTCCCACTTTACCCCGTTGGGGGTTGAACTTTCAAAAACGCTGAAATCTATATTCAACGTTTTTGGTGAAGAGTCTACACGCAAAAGAATGCACCCCTTAGGTACTCAAAAAAGCCACGTTTCTCAAGAAAGTTTTACTGTCCCTTTAACCCCTTTCGGACATGAATTTCCAAAAATGCTGAAACTTGTTTTCTTACGTTGCAAATAAGAACCTGTGCACGAAATATTCCCACTCCTCAAAAAATCCCAAGCTCATCATACAAACTTTCACCTCCCTCTTTACCTCATTTGGGGTTGAATTTTCAAAAACGCTGAAATATATTTTATTAGTTTTTACTGATCAGTCTACACGCAAAAGAATGCACTCCTTACTCAAACAGACCACGTTTTTCTTACAAAGTTTCATTGTGCATTTAACCCCTTTTGGGGATGAATTTCGAAAAATGCTGAAACTTGTTTTCGTACTTTGTATAAAAAAAGCTGCACACGAAATATTATTATTCTTACTCAAAGAATTCCAAGTTCCTCATACAAACTTTCACCTCCTATTCAACCCCTTTAAAGGATGAGATTTCAAAAATCCTGACATTAGTTTTCTTGTTTTTAGACCGAAAAACTATGCACAAAGTTTTATTATTCAAACTCAAAAATTACGTAAGTTCCATACAAACTTTCAACCCCGATTTGACACCCTTAAGGGATGAATTTTCAAAAATCCCTTCTTAGTGCTTGCTTGCATCGTATACTTGATCTATTCCAGAAATTTGAAGTTCCTAGGTTCAGTACTTTCGGCTCTACGTTGATGAGTGAGTCAGTCAGTCAGTCAGTCAGTCAGTCAGGACTTGTCCGTTTATATGTATAGATTACTGGCAATTGAAATTTTGTTAGAAAGTTAATAAAGCCTGAATGTAAGTTAATTAACTAAATTAAGGTAATGGATACGTTAAAGATCTATGTTACTTTACTCTACTTTAAGAAAAGCCTACTTGGCGGTAACACATTGTAGAGTAATTATACTTGTTTTTTGTTAACACCGAGTAAATTAAAAGCGGAACTTTCCAATACAGGCATTGTAATGCTTAAAGGAAAGCTGTTTGTCCCCAAGGTAAAAGAAAAAAAAACGTTTTTTTTTCATATTTTAAAGCACGATTTTGTTTAATCGAAATGTTTTTTTCATGTGGGTAAGTGAACGCCACATTTTTTAATTGCTAAATAGATACGAAGATCAACACGTAAACAGAAAATAAATTTCGCTCGTACGTGGTCCACACCGGGACCCGAACCCGGTGTATTTGGATTAATGGTACATTTGAAAGTCAATGAATGTCACTGATGTAAGCAAAGAGGAAACAGGACTAAATGTTCTGCATAGCCGTACTTTTTGCATAATAAAGCCAAAATAAACACTGATGAAAGTTAAGTTTCATTCAATACGATTCAGAAGAAGAACACAGCATTCCGGTAAACAATATCCCATTAAAAACATAAATGTTAAATTAGAGCCAAGTTCTCGCATGCAACGTTGTCGACTTCGCCGACAAAAGAATTGAGATCTATATGGAGCGCCAAGTTCTTTGCCCTAAAATTTTTAGATACAAGGACATGCGACATACTCAATGCATTTATTTTATTTGGAATGTAATTCAATATCAAGACTGGACTTGGCTAGTTTTTACATATGAATTTTTATTATATTTGTCTAATCATTAACCGCGCAATGTACGCAAGTTAGTGTACGTCCTGTTACTTATACTGTAAGCTTGATAATAATACTATGTTACTTTGATAAAAATAAGTCAGTTTGTGAAAACTAGCCAAATCAAATCTTGATATTGAATTACACCCCAAGTAAAATAAAAAGTGGCTCCAAACGGTTCGTGTAATATAACACACGGCTGCTGCTCGCCAGTTCTTAGGGTGAACTTGGCTGGACACGCTGCCGCGTGTCTAGATTATGACATATCGCTTGACAACAATGCACAAAACGCAAAACGGTATTTGATGACAGCTCAAATCAGCTACTCTTGTATGTAATCTTATTTAAGCTGATGGCCTAGTTGCCAATGCTTGCAATAAATTAAAAAAAAATCAGCTACTCTTGTCTTGTATGTAATCTTATTTAAGCTGATGGCTTAGTTAAAAAAAATATCAGCTACTCTTCATGAAATGTCAAAAACGATGTAAGCATGAAGTTTCTATGAAGATACGGGACCCAATTCGAGAATGCCGTTTGAGTGAACGCCAAACGTCAAATCTCTGTTAGATAACAGTGATATCGCCATTGAACTGTCATTAAAATGCGATGAGCTTCAAGTGACATATCTCATCTCAATTTTTGGAAATACGAAGGCGATAATGATTGTCAAAAATGTTATTCATGTATATGAATTTCTGTTTTGAACGAAACGTAACTGACTAATTTCATGCACTACGCGGTCAATTTAAAGTATGCGCCTGTTATTTATGCCGTCTCATACAAAGGAAACGCAAATTTAGCGCGTCCGAATTGACGAAGTTGCGATGTACTAGGGATATCGCCACTTGTCAAGTAGGCACAAGTCAAAAGTGACGGATGGCGATGAAATGGAGAGATCTCCATTATCTCTCTAAAATTGGTCGAATACCCCCCCCTGGCTTAGTGTCACCACAACACGTCTTCTTTTTAGTTTTTCTCCAATAAAAAATAATATAATACCGAAAGTTAGTGGTAGTTTATTTGGTTTCGTGTATTTTTGAATTAATGTTCAGTGGTTTTAAGAGGCCTTATTCGCAATGAAAGCATGAAATAGCTATGTTACTACCTAGAACTCGGGGAAAAGTATTATTCACTTCAAAAATTTGGTTGAAATTATCAATATTTTTGTCATAATATGAAAAAAATAAAATTTAAAAGGATTAAGGCCTCTTAAGCCCTCGACATTTTCAAACTGACGCAAAACTGAACCTAGTTACCCTGAATATTTCATGAGAATCGGTTGAGAAATGCGTTCTCTAGCCGAGGACAGCCGGAAATCCGGACATCCGAACATCCAGACATACGAAAGATATTTTTGTTATAGTTTGTGTTGTTCTTGTAGCTTTCATACTATTCCAGCGTTTTGAAATTAATGAATAGCTTATTGATTCTTCAGAAAATTAGCTTAATATTGCAGATCGCGAAAATATCATGCAATTTTTATAGGTACTAGGTACTTAGAAAATACCTATACCGGGTGATCAATCCAAATAGGTCAGTATGGAGAAGTCACAAAATATAAAAGCAAGGAAAAATGTTCTTAAGAACCATGGCGTCGATTTAAGAGTAAATAAAAACTGCATCGTTATTTTTTTATAAATCTCATAGGCTTACATAATTTCATACAAACCTGGTCAAAACCGCTGTAAAGAATATGACGACATGCGAATACTTACAGAATTTTAACCATGTACAATTCCCGGTTATGAATGAGACTTATAAAAAAAAACAGATTCTATTAAATCTAAAATCGACGCCGTGGTTCCTAAGAACAGATTTCCTCATCTCTTATAGTCTTCGTATTCTTTCTTACTGACCTAATTGATCAGCCTGTATATCAAATACCATACTACATTATATTTTCTTCGGTTTCCGCGACTGTCACACATTTAAATAAAACAATTTAAACGGATTATATCGCGTATATTAATTATTTGAGCCTCCCTGACGTTTCAGTACCTTTACAGATACCGTTGTCTGAGAAAAGGTTGACTGAGAAAAACACAATTTTTCTCTGTCAAAGTTACATTTGTGCAAACTACCCATTTTTTTAAATATTAATTTAAAATAAAGGTGTTCATACATGCCAGATGGGCCTAATGTGTAAAGACAGTACACATGTGCCAGAAGGGCATTTATTTTATTTAAAATAACTACCAGCGGTTCACTAAAGGCTTACTGAGGAGAAAGAACCGCCAAAGAAAACTCCCAGATTGCCTTATTTATTACTATGAAATACTTTTAAACTTTTGTTAGTGTTAAAAGTAGTATATATAGAGTTTTTGTTTAAAAGTATTTCATAGTAATAAATAAGGCAAACTGGGAGTTTTCTTTGGCGGCCACATTTTGACATGGGAGAAAAGAGTTCAAAAGGTTAAACGGATTATATCACGTATATTAATTATTTGAGCCTCCCTGACGTTTCGGTAGCTATACGTATCTGTAAAGCTACCGAAACGTCTATCGAATATAATAGTAATAAGGCAATCTGGGAGTTTCCTTTCGGCAGTTCTTTATCCTCAGTAAACCTTATAGTAAACCGTTGGGAGATATTTTAAATAAAATAATTAAGGCCCTTCTGGCACATGTGTAACTGTCTTTACACATAAGGCCCATCTGGCATGTATCACCTTTATTTTGAAATTCAATTTATACAATGGGTAGTCTGCACAAATAAATCTTTAACAGAGAAAAAAAGTGTTTTTCTCTGACAACCTATGATAACGGTATCTGTAAAACTACCGAAACGTCAGGGAGGCTAAAATAATGAATATACGCGATACGCGATATAATCCGTTTAAAGTGTTTTATTAAAAAAATGGGTGTAGACATAAAATTAAATTAAAAAGGATACAATAGTGGTTTGCTTAATACACGTAGCTTGAGTTCTCGAGTTACTTTTCATATGTTTATTTATAGTTCAAGTAGGAGCAAGCTTCTTATCTGATATGTTACAAAGCATATGAAGTAGTAAAACTTTTTAGTCGAGTGGCAATATGCCTACATACGTGTGTACAGATATCTGTACTATTATAAAACTAGGGAATGCAACGGTAAACCAGTTTTGTATGAAAAGAACCGGATTTCGGTTAATAACCGGTTTTTTCCCATACTAAAAATAAAATTCTAAAATTGTATGGAAACTAATTCTTTACGGAGAGGGCTCAGATTTCAGAAAAGATCTTAATAGCGTGATGCAGGATGCAACTTAGTCCGCGTAGTCGGGTAATAAATATCCTATCTTTTGATGTCCAGATGGGGTTCCATAATTAGTCAAACATTTTAAAATCAAAACTACTTAGCTGCCGACGGAGAGGCCGCGCGAGGATGTCACTCATGACAGCAACCGAAAGAACCGGCCAAGTGCGAGTCGGATGTATGGATACCCTAGCGCTGTCGTTGAGGGCAGGTAGAGTGGCTGCTGCGGCAGAGACAGCCAAGCGCCGCAAGTACGCAGGTCTCGGTGATAGCTAGTATAGCTACGTATTTGCGGCGTTTGCCGTGGAGACCTTAGGACCGTGGGGACCGGAAGCAACCTTTTCAAAAAGCTGAGATATTTGCTTATCCGGTGCTCCGGTGATCGTAGGGCTGGCTCGTTCCTCGCCCAACGCATTGGCATTGCCATCCAGCGAGGTAACGCGGCCAGCCTGATGGGCAGCCTACCCAATGGTAGCGACATAGGGAATATAAATGTACATATAGTTTAGGTCCCAATAGTTTAAGTTACGTTTAATTAGATCATAAGTTTCTTAAGAGGCCTGATTCCTTTTAAAATGCTGGTTGTTTTAGATTTTTTTCTTTATGAGCAAACATGTTTCTTAACATATTATTGATGTTACTACCTAGAACAGGGCTATTGGGATGTATTGCTATATATTTGAAACCTACAGTTTCAATTCTTCATTAATAATTGTTGTTTCAAAAACTACTCGAAATTGACAAAATTCACGCAGAAAACTGTTTTTATTTTCAACATATTTTCGACTGCACGCAATGAAAGCACGATAATAGCTTTGTTACTATCTAGAACTTAGGGAAAAGTATTTACTTCAAAAAGTTGGTAAAAAATATATTTGTCTTAGTACGAAAAAAATACATTTTAAGAGGCCTTATTCCTTTTAAAATGCTGATTGTTATAGGCATTTTTCTCTATGATCAAACATGTTTCTTAACATTTTATTTATGTTACTACCTAGAACAGGGGCTATTGGGATTTATTGGTATATATGCCCCACAGTTTGATTTTATCATTGATAATTTTTGTTTCAAAAACTACTCGAAATTGACAAAGTTCACGAGGAAAATTATTTTTTTCAACTTATTTTCGACTGCACGCAATGAAGGCATGAACTAGCTATGTTACTACCTAGAATTCGGGGAAAAGTGTTATTCACTACAAAAAGTTAGTGGAAAGGATCAATATATTTGCCACAATATGAAAAAATTTTTTTTAAAAGGAATAAGGCCTCTTAATAGGATGGTCTCTTAAGGCGAGGCCGTGACAGTGCCAAACGGTTAGGTCAGCCTTTATAAGGAATGTATCGTCAGCTTGGCTCTATTTCGGATTACATCACACTTATCATTTAATCTCCAGTTTTTTTCCACACTACCGTAGATAGAAGTGAGGCCTAGCATGCTGCGGTTTCGCCTAAGGATAGCGCTACAAACAGCTTTCATATGGCAATAATTATTTGACAATAGTAAAATAGTTATTTGTTATGCAAGGCTGCAAAGTTGTTATTTGGTGCGAGTGTTGAAATTGAAAGCTGAGCGTAGCGAAGCTTTCAAGACACGAGAAGCTAAATAATTTTGCAGCCATGCGGAACACACAACTTTTCACCTCACTACAGCGAGGAAAATTCAAGTTCAAAAAAAGTTACGTGCACCACAGATAATCAAAATCGTCGTGTTCGAAATTCAAATGACTTTTGCACGCTAGCGGATAAAATAGACTTTTGCACGCGGATTTCGCCCTATAAACGGAAGTTTTCCGAGCGAGTGAGGTGAAAATAAATTTTATCATTAAGAGGCCTTATTCTTTTTAAAATGCTGATTGTTTTAGGCATTTTTCTCTATGATCAAACATGTTTCTTAACATTTTATTTATGTTACTACCTAGAACAGGGGCTATTGGGATTTATTGGTATATATATGACCCCACAGTTTGATTTTATCATTGATAATTTTTGTTTCAAAAACTACTCGAAATTTACAAAATTCACGCGGAAATTAGTTATTTCAAAAATTTACAAAGAAAAATTCAAACAGTAGGTTTCAAATATAGACCAATAAATCCCAATAGCCCTGTTCTAGGTAGTAACATCAATAATATGTTAAGAAACATGTTTGATCATAGAGAAAAAAATCTAAAACAATCAGCATTTTAAAAGGAATAAGGCCTCTTAAAACAATAACAAGAATAAGCATAAATCCACTACTTTATTCATTTGGATCATCATATCAGCTGATAGACTTTCCACTGCTGGACAAAGGTCTTCCCCAAAGTTCTCCACAACGATCTGTTTTGCGCCGCCCTCATCCAATATCTGCCCACAATCCCTACCACGTGGTCGGTCCACCTTCTTGGGGGCATGCCATCTGCCGTCTTCCGGTCCGCGGTCGCCACTCAAGAACCTTTCTGCCCCAACGGCCATCGGTTCTACGAGCGGCCCCGCCCGTTATTGCATAACAACCAACGAGTATCGTTTTAAGTAACGTGTTTAAGTCTACGAGTACGCATAATTTTTCGATCATCTCTTGAGGTGCCTTAGATGTTAAGCGAGCTGTTTGTTTTCCTCAATAACATACATCCTGGCTGAAGATTAACTTCTGCGTTATTATATATTATCTAAATACCATGTGGGTCCTGTAACAGGAGCAACAAATTAAAACATAGATTTACTCGTAAAACTGAACAACATCTGTTCAGAAACTTTTTTTTTAAATACTGTTTTCATATGTTCATTATTCCAAACAAAGTAAATAGCATTTTTAATGTACGCCGTCCAACATTGACATCGCCTTAGCATTGACAGCTGTCACTTTATACTAAATAATAAATATCAAATGTTTCGCAATACGTCGCTTCTTTGAATAAACTTTATTTTACAGGTTTACATTATAAATGAGTTATTTTTAAAAGTTGTTTAATAAATGTTGTTTAGTTTGAGGGGTAGAATCTATGTTTTAATTTATTGCTCCTGTTACAGGGCCTACCCGGTATACTATTATACAATTCTAGGTTTGTATCGAAAATCAGTTTTCTATGGAGAGGGGTCATGATTTCAGGAAAAATCTTAATAGCGTGATGCAGGATCGTCTTTTTTTTGTCGTGCCATTCTGGCGCCATCTGACGGGGCATAATTTCCTTTGTCCTCAAGTCACGCCGATACGGCTGGACAAATTTTAACCAATTTTGGCACAGGGATAGCTGCAACGATGCGGTTGGTGCAGTGGTTAAGCAACTGCCTACGGAGCCGACGGTCCTGGGTTCGAATCCCGGCAAGGGCAAATATTTGTGTGATGAACTCGAATATTTGTGCCTGGGCCATGGATGTTATTTGTATTTAAGTATGTATTTCTGTTTATCGTCGTCTAGTGTCCATAACAAGCCTACCAGAGCTTACTGTGGGACTAGATTGATTTGTGTGAGGTTGCTCTCTCCGATAATTATTTATTTATTTATAGCTGGAAATCCGAAGATGGTTATAAGATACGTACTTTTTTTCCGACTACGGTATATAAAATAGCGCGTACGAAGTTGCAGGCACGTTTCTAGATATACCTATATAATATAATATAATATAATATACATATCTAAATAATAGCGTTAATATTAGTTATTTTTTTCATAGGAACATAGAGCCAAGTAACTATTACTCATAAATAATAAATGGCAACGAATGACTTTAACAAAATAACCGACTTTAACGAAGTCAACGGAAAAAATTGTATTTCCTAGGACAAATTAACGAGTTACTACAAAACGTCGAAATGGATTTAGATGAGCACAAGTCAAGCAAATTACCAGCCACCGGACAAAACGACACAATAGTTTTATTTTCACAACTAGCTAATTATACATTTATGAAACATGTAATGTCTCATGAGTCATGAAACTTTATACTCTCGCGGTTTGTACACATAATTAATATCGCGGTACACGCGTTATAATTTGTGTCAATTATACATACAACGTCTCATTGTTTTATTATTTATTTATTAGATGTTTATTAGAAACTTTACAATTTCCTTAAATCAAAATACATTGTCCCACGAAACCAAAGGCTGCTTTGACTGTGAAATCTCTCTTAGGAATCTCTATTTTAGGTACAAAGTATGTATTACAGTATTAGTATTAGTGTGAAAAAGTGTGTATTTAACATGCTATTGAACTTCTTTTTGTTTGGCTGTCGTCGTATTTCCTCCGGTAAACTATTGATTAGGTACGGGATGCGTTTCTTTAGGGTTCTATCCCCTAAGTAATTGTTTACCCTTGGTACCAAAAGTTTTCCGGAAGTCATAGACTTGGTGTTATGGATATGTTGTACAGGTTGGATTATGGATTCTTCTGAGCTATGCTCTTGGCGGCTATGGTTATTCATGGCAAGAAGGTATTTATGTTTTAAGCTTATTGCAAATTTTATAGTTATTTTTTTATGTGGATATATAATATTATTTTTAGTGTCTTCCAATGGGTTCAGAATGTTCTTTAGGGCCCGAAGTGCTGCCATCTAAGGTCGAGAATAAATGACTTTAAGGTAATTCGTTTGCATGAAGCATACCGACACACCATTGTATTGAGCAAGTATGGATCATCCGATCTTCAACAAAATCTTATGGAATCAACGTGGAATTGTCTACTCTCGAACAGAAAAAGAATTTTCCGAATCGGTTTACAAATGACGGAGTTCTGAGGCAACAAACTAAAAAACAAAAACATTCTAATTAAGTAATCTATATATATATTACGCGAGGCCGATTTTTGTACATCCCATCAGATCTACAGTTATGGTCCGATTTTGATAAATGATATGTCATTAGATTCGTCCCATGCTGGAGATGTGCATAAAACTCTTGGATTTTTAATTTTTTCCCGAAAAAGTACTGAAAAATGGATTTGAAAAAACTACTGTGCGCTAACCACGTGACATTGACCACGTGACCTGTGATCCCTATTTTGACTTAAGATGACCAAATAATAATAAGCATGATTTGCTCACAAACCTGTAGTAAGTTGTTCAGTATGATGAAATATTATTTTTGAGTCGGCAACATAATATCCGCAACACTTAAAACATGTACGAATATGCAAAAATAATTTTACAGTTTGTTGACAATGAATGACAGTAATCATATTCTGACAACTTTTAGTGTATTTTTTATTGGGGGCTATAATGTCAATGATCTAAATTGCCAGGTTGTTTTTCTTTTTAAAATGTTGATATGGAAACTTTTTTCGCATGTTAAAAATGTGGAGGAAAAAGCCGGTTAAGTGCGAGTTGGACTGGTGCTCGCAAGACCAGAAAAACTGACCGTCATTCAAGAATAGATTATTTTTATAAGCGAGTTTTACAATAAATCAAAGCAGAAAAAATGTAGTAAGTACAACTAAACGTCATTCAAATAAGTAAATTTATGATAGATTATTTTAAATATGATTATATAAGTCCATCAAAAAAGAAACCAAAGCAAATAGCATGAGTTATGGTAAATTAAATAGTATTTTACTAGAAAAAACTAAGTCCTTCCGCTTGAATGTCGACGGGATGGGAAATGTGGTCGAGTTGAGAATATGGACGAGTTGACAATGTAGCTAAGTTGGGAATTTATCTACATTGGTAATATGGATGAGTTGGTAAAATGGACGAGTTGGAAATGAGGTCGAGTTGAGAATATGGACGACTTGACAAAGTAGCTTAGTTGGGAATGTATCTACATTGGCAATATGGATGAGTTGGTAAAATGGACGAGTTGGAAATGTGGTCGAGTTGAGAATATGGACGAGTTGGCAATGAAGACGACTTGGTAATACGGACAAGTTGGTGATATGGAAGATTTGGTAATAAAGACGAGCTGATAATAAGGACAAGTTGGTATTGTAGACGAGTTGGGTGTATCGTCGAGTTGGGAATATGGACGAGTTGGAAATGTGGATGAGTTGGCAATGTGGATGAGTTGGTAAAATTGACAAGTTGGGAACATGGAAAAGTGGGCAGTTTTTTTTTATGTCATAGGGTGAAAACGAGCAAACGAATCGCCTGATGGAAACCGATTACCGTCGCCCATAGACACCTGCACACCTGTGGACGAGTTCGCATTATGGACGAGTTGGCAATGAAGACGAGTTGGTAATACGGACAAGTTGGTAATATGGACGAGTTGTCAATGTGAATGAGTTGGGAATATGGAAGAGTTGGGAATGTGGATGAGTTGGCAAAATGAACAAGTTGGGAACACGGACGAGTGGGCAATGAAGACGACTTGGTAATACGGACGAGTTGAGAATATGGACGAGTTGGGAATGTGGATGAGTTGGCAAAATGAACAAGTTGGGAATATGGACGAGTTGGCAATAAAGACGGGCTGATAATAAGGACGAGTTTCTATAGACGAGTTGGGTGTATCGTCGAGTTGGGAATATGGACGAGTTGGAAATGTGGACGACTTGGAATTGTGGACGAGTTGGGCCTATGGACAAGTTGGAAATGTGGACCAGTTGTATTTGTGGACGAGTTAGCAATATGGACGAGTTGGCATTGTTGATGAGTTGGAAATGAATGCGAGTTGGCAATGTAGATGAGTTGGGTGTATGGACGAGTTGGTAATGTGGACGACTTGGCATTGTGGACGAGGTGGGAATACGGATGAGTTGGAAATGTGGACGAGTTGGCATTGTGGACGAGCTATTATAAATGAATACATAAACAGTTACGCACTACATGATTTCCTTTTTAAAACCTGCGTAGTGAGTGCCCAAATCTGTCGTTTCGATTCATGTGCTTTTTCTGGAAATTGATAGAAATCGATCAAATCGATAAATTCTTCTTTCCTGAAGAAAGAACAACAAATTAAAATTCTACCAATCTTCGGTCCTATGAAAATATGTCAATATTTTTTTCAAGATATGGGATTATTTTTATGAATTAAATTTTTCCATAAAAAATAATATACATTTTATTTGTGGAACAGATCAGCAGATCACATGTCATTAATGCACAAGTTATTTTTACAAAAGAGTTGAAAAAGTTGTCACGATGAAACTGGCAGTTGGCTATCAGGCCTAGCTCTAGCCTGGCATGTTTCAACGTTTTTAAAACATTATTTTAACGTGTTTTTTTACAGTATTTATTCTTCGTTCGCCAAAAACTTCTTTTCGATAAAGTAGTTATTTTCTGTAACACTACCGGATTTCCATATTCTAGCGGCGGTTCGACGCCGCAACGGGCCTCTAGTTTCTTTCTAATTTTGAAGTCTATTTGAAAATACAATCATACTTAGACCAGTCTCCTTTGCTTATGCTTTATTGCTACTTTATAAAAGTATCATAATTTAATTAATTTGCTGGTTTTTTGATCGAATTTGAATTAAATATTTATATACCAACGTAGCAGCTTATTACAGCTGTGAAAGTGGTCTATAAGCGCTAATAAAGCCAGTGTGCTATTGTGTAGCTTTCTAAGGACTATTTATATCTAAATATTGAAACCTCTTTCCCAGCTAGTTCACCCGTTCCCGAGAATTCCGGAAATCATCTTGAGAACGTTCTCCTTCCGTATAAATCAGGAAATGTTCACTAGAACGACACATCTCTATTCAAAGCTTACCTCCAAATCTGACCATCACGCGCCATAACTGTAGGGTGTTTCTCATGATTGTTTGGACTGCCAGCACACCCAAGGTCTATTTATGGATATTCATGAAAAGCCATACAAATTCGAGTACAAATTGTTCTCAAACATGGCACCAAGTCTGAAGCTGCAGGGAAGTATGCTGTTCCCAGAGTAAGCAATTACTATGGGGACAGGCTCATCGAAAAGCGCTTACCATACTTACTTAACGCCTTACCTGCGACCATTAGAACGGAGAAATATAAAAATGAATTTAAAAAAGCCGTACTAAAATATTACTACGACAGTATTTAATTTATTTAAATTTCTACAATATCTTGTTATTATATTAGACTCACGAATCAAACCGTGAAGACAGTTCTGTGGGACGATGTACCTAGTGATATGTACTTGACATTTGAATAAATATATATATAAACTAGCTGTGCCCGCGGCTCTGTCCGCGTGGAATTCGGTGTGTCAGTAAGCTGCTCTCCCTGGACCACGACAAACATTTCAAAACCAAAATCACTTAAATCTGCCCAGCTGTTTTCGAGTTATAGCGAGACAAATGAACAGCAATTGATTTTTATATATATTTATAATTATAAATAAAAATAGATAACCCGCATATGGCTTTCGAGTCTTCAATGAAGCCGTCCAAATACTCAAAAGAGAGAGAGCATGGTTGTGACAGCGGTTCGAACGCTCATGAGAATCACCCAAGAGTGTCTAGAAACAGTGTCGTCAACTCAGCTGTGACTAAACGCAAACAATACTAGAGATTCGGCAGAACTCACTTCAGGGACTTCCAACTCCCGCGCGGACGCCTCAAACACAACTCTAACTTTTCTCACTAAGGCGACAACGACCGCATTACAAGTGTGGCGTTCAGAGATCGCTCTGCACGCTTTTCATTACCAACCGTGGGTTTAAACGAAAACGGCGGTAAATATTTCAATATCTAATACGATTTAATTACAGCCTGTTTTAAGCCACTCGTAATTATATATAAGATATATTATAGTTGACGTAATTCGTTAACGGGTGGTCCGTTCAGCGTCTGTCATACCTGCGTGTCCCGATGGTCAGATAAGCCGAACAAATAGATTTTAGGTTGTTCCAACCGCACTGCACCCGCGTCGCGTGCGAACGCTCGCACTATCCGACGGCCACTGATAACACTGATAACTACCTGAATAACGTGGCCGCTATCTCTTTCCCACTTGAAAGCCTCAAATAAAGAAAAACAAGGATGTCGCATCGATGGGACGTCGGCGCCCGCGACTGTGACGTCATCCATACGTAACTGTATCACTCGATACGAATACAACAAGGTTGTATGGAGGTTGATTGGCGTTTTGGACGTTTTGGGTTTGGATTTGGTGTATCTGTTTGACCGGTGGCTATGGCCGGCGCGTGGTTTTGTTGATTGCTTTAGTTATCATGCTTTAGTTTCATACAAATAATTGTTTGTATGTATGTTATTGCCAAGTCTCGGCAAGCGAGGATGCAGTTATGTTAGAGTGAGCACGATGTAGTTCCGTCTCACTCTTACATATAACTGCATCCTGCAGGCTTGGCAAGGATGTGGCCTCGGCATTAGTGTTGAAGAAAGTATTTCATTTAGGCATGAATTGGATTACGTTTATTTTTAAGACCACGCCCTCATTTTTCAATCATATAAAGATGAAGCGTAAACTTACGGATGATCTAACCCCCGACGAGAAAAAAGGGGTGTTATGAGTTTAACACGTGTATTCTGTGTATTTGTGTATCCCATGTGTCTGTCTGTTTCGTAGCTCCCAAACGGATAGACCGATTTGAGTGCGGTTTTTTCTAATCGAAAGACTTGTCCGTCGAGATGGTTCTTAGCTAACTGGCTATGTTTGGTTGAAATAGGACCAGTAGTTTCCAAGATATTCAGCTGGTTTTGGCACAAGTGGCAAGATCTCAGCTGATATTGAATCTAAGAATTCCTTGTAGTTTTGTTCAGTTATAGTAGCATTTTCTACCAGGTGGGTCCTGTAACAGGAGCAAAAAATTAAAACATAGATTTTACTCGTCAAACTGAACAACGTCTGTTCAGAAACTTTTTTTTTAAATACTGTTTTCATATGTTCATTATTTCAAACAAAGTAAATAGCATTTTCAATGTACGCCGTCCAACATTGACATAATCGCTTTAGCATTGAGGTAGCTGTCACTTTACTAAATTAAATACCTATCAAATATTTCGCAATACATTCCTTCGTTGAATAATCTTTATTTTACGGGTTTACATTATAAATGAGCTATTTTTAAAAATTGTTTTAAATGTTGTTCCGTTTGAGGGTTAGAATCTATGTTTTAATTTATTGCTCCTGTTACAGGCCCCACACGGTATATCATTCATTGAATGGGCGTCTCATGATGACGTGATTAATTTTTTGGAGTTTACTCCTTAAGAATCGATTTTCATATACATATAAGCCCGGGGTATGAAAAATATGGGGTATAAAATCGAACGTATCTGCCATGCTAATTTAAAAAGTCGTATCTCAGTATACGATCGGGGTAAAAATACGACTTCTTAATTTAGCAGGTTATGCGTTAAGCGTTATAGACTGAGATCCCGATATAAAATGACCTTGACCGAGATGTTTATTTGATGAAATGTATTTTATATTTAATTTAATATGTCAATAAATATATTGCATATGGGTTGCCTGACCAATTTTAGTCCAGGGTATGTTTAATTAATAATTAAAAAAATGTTTTAAACATTTCACCGGTTTGATTAATATTAGATAAATACATTTCATCAAATAAATATCTCGGTGAAGGTCGTTTTAAATCGGGATCCTATATTATTGTGTGCGAGAGAGAGCCCAAGAGGGGTTTCGGGATAGTGGAAGGGAGACAAACTAAACGCTGCCAGCTCCCCTACCATTATGTTCACATAAACAAACTATGAAATTTAACATTTCAAATGCCTGCATGAAGTAAGGATAATGCAGGCCATACACGATCAAGCCCGCCGTCAAGCCTGCATGATGCTTGAAGCGGCGTCCGGTAAACTTGTGTATGTGTATCTAAACGCCTACTCCGAACTTCGTATCGTGCCGACCCTTTCACTCATATTGTGTATAACACGAGAGTGAAAGGGACGGACTTTAATAAAATTGTTGAATAACGTCATGCAAACTTGAACGTCAAGTATGTCAACAACAAGGAATATAATACTCACAAGGAGAAGAACGGTAACTACGTTCAAAAAAGTTGCCTATCTTTTTTTTAGTTTTTTTTATACTACTAACGCCACCGTATATGAACTAAGTGACAGCGGGCTTTTTTGGCGGGGTTTTCAAATATGCCATATTGAAAATGTGTTTTTCTAACTTTTCTATTTTACATGCATGCATATTCAGGTTTAATCCTGCAAATCATTTGTCAACCACTTCCCGGTATACGATGAGCTGAAATTTAAAAGTTTTATAAAAAATACAACACAATGAATTACTTTTAAATGGCCTTTATTCATTGTATATCCAAACAGGGACTATAATTTACAAAATGTCTTTAAAAAGTTTACTACATAGGTGCACTATTATTGCATTGTTTTAGTAATATATTCTGTTGTTCCTAGAACAGAATACTTGCTCAGGCTTTTTCTACAACTGTCAGTGTAACGGGAAATGTCGTCCACATAAAACCTTATTCCTTACGTACAGAGAAGTCAAGGATTCTTGTGAAGACCAGTCGTGCCCAAAATGTAGCTCTGAAATAGGAAATTACATTTTAACAAGTCTACATATCCACATTAATTGAGACCTGCTTGAACAAAATGGACAATAGACATGTTTGGATGCTATCTGCGATTAAAATCCGTGCAGCCGTTTTTGTGTGATAAGAGGTTAAAGATATTTAAAACAAACAAACAGAGCCTGTGATTTAATAACATACAATAACCGTATTTCTAGGCAAGGTAACCTAACTAAATGTACCTGAAACACGTCTAAAACAAATAGCTGGTAGTTCTTATTTCATGTGTATTAAAATATGCAACAAAATTCCGAGACATATAAGAGACCTGAAATAAAATATTCTTACCGTAAAAATATTATTCCCACTCTAGGAAAATTAACTGAATCGTCTTCAGCAGAGGTTGTGCCGCGTTAAGCACATTTTCTTTATGCCTTTGAAGACATTAACTATGATATTTTTGAAATAAATCGCGAAAAAATTTGAAATTGGCCGTTTGTTGACGTAAATTAAAATATTAACAGGTTGACAGCCATCAGTTTTTTTTTGTCGAGACTTTATGGCTTACAGCCAGCACGCGGTGGCGACCTGCTGTCACTATGACAATCCAAGCCGCGTGTGTCTGAGGGAATGTTAGGATAGTCATACATTACAACTGACCGCTACCGCGTGCCGTCCCTTTCAGTCATACGGTGTATAACAGGAGAGTGAAAGGGACGGCACGATACGAAGTTCGAAGTAAAAAGAAAAAAAGATGCAGTTTTCGTTCACAAACTTAAACAATCATTAGTTTCGAAAACGTACTACTCCTTGAACGAATATTCAGAAGATAGGCCTATGGGTAAAAAAAATATGTAACATTATTATAAGTTTTGCTGTATATTATACTCGTATATTAATATTATGTAAGTGCCTACCTTCTCGTTCTTGTTTGCAGCGCCCAACAGGGTACATAATGTGATACCTACTTAAACTATTTACTTCCACCTGTATAACCATTATGTGCAATAAACGTATTGAGTATATATTTTATAATCGTTCTTAAGGCCAGGCGCGCACCACGATTTTAGTCACGCGATAATTTTGTCGCAGAAATGCAAGATATGGGTTTATATGAGAATGCGCGCACCACGATTTTCATAAACCCATAAGTACGCTTATTTCTGCTACAAAATTATCGCGCGACTAAAAAAATCGTGGTGCGTGCCTGGCCTGAAGAGTAAACTCCAGTCGTGCGTCGGAGCTGACACACACACTTTTTTTTTATTTAGTTTATATTCATTAAAATTGATGTAAAGTACCTACGCAAAGTATTTTCACAAGCATTTATTTGACTTGCAATGTATGTATGTATATCTATGTCTGTTCGGTGGAATCTTGCAATTTTCAAGCAGATATCTTCAACCGATTGAGCTGAAATTTGTTTCTCAATATTTTCTTAGGTTTCCGCGACTGTCACATATCTAAATGACATATATGGCATACTCGTATATGTATGTAGATCTGGCACACGTTTATTTTGTGTCTGTCAGGATGGCGTGAGAGATGTCTGAATAGTCACAAAATTTGTACCAAATAACTGTACCTAAACTGTACTAAACTGTACCTATGTGAAAAAAAACTGTACCTCAAGCAATTAAACATTAAATAGATAGTGAGCTAGACACGCCATTCTGACGTCAGCTTGGTGCGCATAGTCGTGTATCGCCCCAACGTGTGGGAATTATGTTCTGGAACATACATCAATAAACTGTACCTAAACTGTACTAAACTGTACCTATGTGAAAAAAACTGTACCTCAAGCAATTAAATAGATAGTGAGCTAGACACGCCATTCTGTCGTCAGAACGGCGTGTCTATGTGACTATCTATTTAATGTTTAATTGCTTGAGGTACAGTTTTTTTTCACATAGGTACAGTTTAGTACAGTGTAGGTACAGTTTATTGATGTATGTTCCAGAACATAATTCCCACACGTTGGGGCGATACACGACTATGCGCGCCAAGCTGACGTCAGAATGGCGCGTCTAGCTCACTATCTATTTAATTGCTTGAGGTACAGTTTTTTTCACATAGGTACAGTTTAGTACAGTTTAGGTACAGTTTATTGATGTATGTTCCAGAACATAATTCCCACACGTTGGGGCGATACACGACTATGCGCGCCAAGCTGACGTCAGAATGGCGTGTCTAGCTCACTATCTATTTAATGTTTAATTGGTTGAGGTACAGTTTTTTTTCACATAGGTACAGTTTAGTACAGTTTAGGTACAGTTATTTGGTGCAAATTTTGTGACTATTCAGACATCTCTCACGCCATCCTGACAGACACTTTATTTAAAATTCACTTTCCATCAGGTGATACTGAGGTCAATCGCCGGTCAGTTTGTGAATTTAAAGCCTGACCAGAAATAGGTATATGAGGATGCGCCAAATTGCGGAATTTCACTGGAACTAATTTCTTACACTGGCAATGATTTTATGATGGTTTGTCAACAATGTCAATGTCACTGGAGGTGATTTCTTCAAAAGAAAAATATTGAAAATTATCCAAAGAAAATGCCGAAAATCATTCTAGAAATCTTAAAGCCAACTAGTATTATTGTGTATTTGCTTACAGTTTAGAATCAGGCGCTAGGACCTGAATTGTCCCCAATGATTGATCTAATTTTTAGTGTTCCGTAGTCAACTAGGAATCCCTTTAGTTTCGCCAAGTCCGTGTGTCCGTCTGTCCATCCGTCCGCGCCTTAGCTCCGTGATCATTAATGCTAGAAAGCTGAAATTTGGTATGAGCATGGGTATGTATCACGCCGAAAAAACAGTAAAAAAAAATCCGGTACCTTGAACACCTAAAAATTGGGGGTGATTTTTTTTTTCGTTTCAACAGTAGTGTGTTTGGTGCCGTTGTAGGTCTTTTGAAAATAATAGGGGTCTCCAAACATAATTGTTTGATAAAATCAGCAGCTTTGTAAATATTTGCTCCGAAAATAAAAAAATTGCGTCCCCCCCGCCCCCCTTTTAACTTTTCAACCACGGGTCAAAAAATTATGGAAAAATTCATGAACAAGGCCTTATAAGTACTTTCAATAAAAACTATTGAATAAAATAGGTCAAGCCGTTTTTGAGTTATCGCCAAAATTTCATAATTTTCTTAAAAGGACGTAAGTTGACTTCCAGAAGGTAATAAGTAATTACAGTTACTTTGGCGTTTTCTTCCTATTTATAGAGCTTGAAATCTTTCTCGTAACTTAAGTCTATTGTGAAGGATGAGCAACTACGGAACCCTACACTGAGCGTGGCCTGACATGCTCTTGGCCGGTTTTCAACATACAATGCAACTGACGCCATAAAACGTAAACCGTCACAGCAATTTTTGAAACAAGATTGCTGACTCTTGAAATGTAATGAAAAATTGTTCTATAAAACTATTGAAAACAATCAAAACATATTTAAATAAAACGATTTAAAAAGATTATATCGCGTAGGTCTAGGTATATTAATTATTTGAGCCACTCTGACGAGGCCTTATTCCTTTAAAAAACTTTTTTTTTAATATTATCACAAATATATTGATAATTTCAACCAGGTTTTTGAAGTGAATATTACTTTTCCCTGAGTTCTAGGTAGTAACATGACTATCTCATGATTTCATTGCGTGCAGTCGAAAATAAGTTGAAAAAACTAATTTTCCGCGTGAAATTTCGAGTAGTTTTTAAAACAAAAATGATAAATAAAAAATTCAAACTGTAGGTTTCAAATATATACCAATAAATCCCATTAGCCCTGTTATGTAGTAACATCAATAGAGAAAAATGTCTAAAACAATCAGCATTTTAAAAGGAATAAGGCCTCTTAACTTTAACGTTTTATTCAAATATGTGACAGTGGCGGAAACCAAAGAACATTATTATAAAAAAAACGGTCAAGTGCGAGTCGGACTCGCGCAACGAGGGTTCCGTTCAAACACTTTCCATCCTTAAGTGGTTAAGTTAAGTTTGCACCTGGTATGTATAGCGCCCTATACAAATGAGGTGAAAAAGTTAACGCAAAGTTAAATATTTATTTAATTTTTAGTATTTGTTGTAACAGCGGCAATAGAAATACATCTGTGTAAATTTCTACTGTCTAGCTATCACCGTTCTTGAGATAGAGCCTGGTGACAGGCGGACGGACGGACGGACAGTGAAGTCTCAGTAATAGGGTCCCGTTTTTACCCTTTGGGTAGTTAAAGGTGAGGCTATTTGGAACGCAAGGAATTATTTGGTAGGTACCTATCACCCGCGAATTTATAATAAATCGTTTACTACGCAACGCACCATATTTTGACTCCTGAGATCTGCTTGTTGGGAACCATTAAATAAATAAATAAATACTAAATTAATTCAGGTCATAATCGGTTAAGGGACAATCTTACACAAATCGACGTAGTCCCAAACTAAGCAAAGCTTGTATGGGTAAAACGTGCCGCGAAGTTGAAACTTAAAAGTAGAGTAGTAGATAAACCGAGTTAATATTTCCAATTGCTAAAAATAGATGGCGTTCTGAATTATCAATTCAATAAAGTATACCTAATTTGACTGTAGTGGATATAAACTTTAACATTGAAACTACTGGACACACATTCAAAAATACGCAGAACCAAATAAACTACCACTAACTTTGGAACGTTATAAGATTTTATTGGATGAAATCTAAAAAGAAGACGTGTTTTGACTACAAATTCTTATGACGTCACGAGCCAGTATCTTCATAGAAACTTCATTCTATCAAATCACTTAAACATTTCATAAAGAGTTATTATTTTTTTACATTTTAATCAGAGATATATTCGTATACTGCGTAGGTTTTATCAATCTTCCAAATTATTTTCACTGACTGCCGCCAGCGCCATCTATTGGGTCACGGGGAACTCCTTGACAGTTCTAAAAGTGCCCGAATTTAGCAGTTTAAAATTAGCAGCAGTGGGAGCCGGCGTAGCTCGTGCGTCTGCGGAAAGATAAAAACAGGTACCACATTATCGATATAAGAGAAATACAAGGAATTTATTCTGATATTAGGCCACTTGGGCACTTTTACAAGACTAAATCTACTAAAGATTTCTTAAAGAGAACACTATTGAGAATAAAGCCGAAAGGAATTCTATAGTCAACATTATTTTGGTAAAAATGTACGTATTACGATTATATTAAGCGGTTAACCTATATTAAGAGGCCTTATTCCTTTTAAAAAATATTTTTTTATATTATGACAAATATATTGACAATTTCAACCAACTTTTTGAAGTGAATAATGCTTTTCCCCGAGTACTAGATATAACATAGCTATTTCATGATTTCATTGCGTGCAGTCGAAAATAAGTTGAAAAATCTAACTTTCTGCGTGTATTTTGTCAATTTATTGAAACAAAAATTATCAATGAAAAATCCAAACTGTAGGTTTCAAATATATTATACTAATAAATCCCATTAGCCCTGTTCTAGGTAGTAACATCAATAATATGTTAAGAAACATGTTTGATCATAGAGAAAAATGCCTAAATCAATCAGCATTTTAAAAGGAATAAGGCCCCTTAATGTACTTACGTAAAACGGTTTTCCAACGGAAAAAATAAATTTTGTCGCTCAGTACAGTTTATCTTTTCGTTAAAGCAATTATACGGTGCTTTCATAGTTCGTGCGGAACCCTCGGTGCGCAATTCTGAGTCGCACTTGACCGGTATTTTGTTTAGAATAGAATAGTCTTTATTTCGTCACCACTGGTAAAAATCAATCAGGTGACAGTGGTGGTAAAGTACCTATGCACCAGTTCCGTGGCGCGCCTTTTTTCACGAATACAAATACATTAAACTAATACAATAAATAATAACAAAATATAAGTACCTATACATTTTAATGGATGTTACAAACAAAAGGTTGCTTTCCCGGCGAGGCGCCTGAAATGTTGGTTGAAATAATAAAATGCTGCCTACGCGTCAACCCCCCGTCGCACGCGAAATGTGAGGCTTCCAAGCCTATGCTATGGAACACAATGTCAATATTTCGTAGCATATTTGAGAAAATCATAAACACATTATACAATAACTTAGTTCTTTGAACAAACAGTTTTTAGAACAACAATGGCTTTGTATTAACTTTCTACATGCGGCAAAGCATTTAAACACGTAGCGACTCGTGTTTACAGTTATATAAGGATTCTCGTGCTAAAAAAATTACCATTGTCCAAGAGGTTTATATAAAAGGTGGCCACGGGCCCTTGTACATAAACAAGTTGCACAACGTTCAAGTCGGGAGAGCTAACAATTCAGAAAAATCTGTTTTGCGGTAGATTTTTTTTTCTTTTCCATTGCCATTTATGTTAAGAGCAAGAGACGATAGCACTTTCAGCGACAACGTTTCGTAACTAAAAATACAAACGGGTAAGCTAAAATATTAATCATCTTTTCTGTCATCCCAGTACATTTTAATAGTAGTTTATGCAACTGCTACATAATAATTATGTACAGTTGCATACACTACTTTATCTAGACACATATTCATAATCATTATCATAGATTTTTTTTTATGAAAATATGAAACACTCAGTCCTGCCTGTCAGTTCGCGGAGCAGAGGAACACATGAGGTGACTCGCGTGGCGGGGGAGGTCACCATTACAGTATCAATTTTGGTCAAAATTTATACTGTAACGGTGACCTCGCGGTGGCTTCGGTACTGTTATGAAATTACATCTCTGATTTTGGTCGCTGCCAAGTAATGTAGGTCCTTACCTATAATATCTGAACTTGTTATAGGAATTAACAAGATGGGTGTAGATAAACGAATTTAGATTATAATATAAAATGTACTGAGTTAACGGATATGTCACGGCACAATTGTATGTGAAAACTAACTACTAAATAGTTTTGTATTCCGCGTAAAATTGAAAGTAAAAGAATAGTAAAATAATGTAGCAAGGCGAAAAAAATTACCCCAAACAGTCATGTTTTTTTGCGTAATATTTTTTGTCAAATTTCACGATCCTCGTAAGGCAGATAGCAAAATCATTTTAATGGTTCCATTTCAACACAATGTTTTTAGGGTTCCGTAATACCTCAGCTCAATCGGAAAAAACGGAACCCTTATATTATAGGATCACTTTGTTGTCCGTCCGTCTGTCTGTCAAGACCCTTTATCACAAGAACGCGTGGAGGTATCGAGTTGAAATTTAAACCATATACTTCTGTCTACGGTGCCTTGAAGCTGTGAAAAAATCTAACTTCTACGTTAACGTGGAAAAAAGATACGACCATTTTCCGGTCACAGCGTTTATGTCGCAAACGTACATTTCGACACTCTCAAGGGTACCTATCAAAAATGATAAGGTACTTCCCGATGACCTAGAACTATGAAATTGTGCAAGTAATATCGTCACATACTACAAATACTTAAAAAAGTCTGAAAACTATTCACTTGTAATAAAATCATAAAAAATATAGTCCTTTTCAAACCAATTGGAGAAATCGGATGCGTTAAGTTTGCACCTTGTTTGTATGCGGCGCCATACATTTCAGGTGCAAACTTAACTCAACCAGGCCAATTATGATGCGATAAATGACCATAGTTATGCAGAAAGCGACCAGCGTAGATTTTTTGTCAAGGTGACTAAGTCTTAATCAATGAAAGAGTGGTCGCTTTTTGCATTATGAAAAAAATCTTTGTTCGCTTTCTGCATAACTATGGTCAAATGAAAGTTTGTGCGGAACCCTCGAGTCAGACTCGCACTTGACCATTTTTTTGCTGCGTATAATGCCACGGAACCATTTATGAGCAAGTCCGTCTCGCACTGGACCAATTCTATTTTCATTATTAGAGTTTATTGGAGTTTACTCCTTAAGAATCGATTTTCATATATAAGCCCGGGGTATGAAAAATATGGGGTGCAAAATCGAACGTATCTGCCGTTCTAATTTAAAAAGTCGTATCTCAGTATACGACCGGGGTAAAAATACGACTTCGTAATTTAGCAGGTTATGCGTTAAGCGTTATAGACTAAGATCCCGATATAAAATAACCTTCACCGAGATGTTTATTTGATGAAGTGTATTTTATATTTAATTTAATATGTCAATAATTATATTGCATATGGGTTGCCTAACAAATTTCAGTCCAGGGTATGTTTAATTAATAATAAAAAAAAATTGTTTTAAACATTTCACCGGTTTGATTAATATTAGATAAATTCTATACCAATCGAAAGTATGAAGCCCATAGAATATGCAAACGTTAGGTTGCCTATTCTTTTCCCGTCACAACTATTGGGTAGCCAGGTATAAACAGGTAAATCTATACCTACTAGCATTTTGCAAAGGTCTGATTGTTGAATTGAAATTAAATAAAATTAAAGATTATTTAATTATGAATTTATCTAATAATCAAATCGGTGAAATGTAAAAAAAAAAAAAAATAATTTTAAACTAAACATACCCCGGACTAAAATTTGTTATGCAACCCATATCCAATATATTTATTGTCATTTTAAACTAAATATAAAATACATTTCATCAAATAAACATCTCTGTAAAGGTAATTTTATATCGGGAGCTTAGTCTATAACGCTTAACGCATGACCTGCTAAATTAAGAAGTCGTATTTTTACCCCGATCGTATACTGAGATACGACTTTTTAAATTAGCACGGCAAATACGTTCCAAAAATATAAGTATTGCGAGGATTGACGTTTGGTTGTCAAAGGCGACGGTTGAAAATTTTATCAAATTTTATTTTATTTATAAGTTAATTCAGTTTTAGAGTCCTTTTCGCTGTTTTTGCGATGAGTGAGTCAAGTCGAGGTGTCGTGAGTGATACGTCACTTTTAGAATGTGGGCAGCGGGCAGCTCCGTCGTGGCTATCTGAAGTGGAGTTTGATAATAAGGCAGGGCCGAGTCAATCGGATATTGTATCGAACGCTGAGTCCATGTCGGATGTGCGGCATATAGCGGTGAAGCGTGCTTGTGGTCTGAGCGACGAAAGCTGTGGTTGTAGTGATAGTTTTATCACAATAGGCAGGAAACCTTAACGCTTGCGGGATTTAGCAACCGCCAAAACGCAGCTGGAGCCGGACGGTGTGCCTGTGCCTGACAAGCTATTTGAAGTTTATATAGTGTCAAAAGAAGATTTACCGAAACAGATTGGTTTGGCAAAGTTGCTGCAATTTAAGGGTATAAAAGGAATTTTATCCGTCAAGTTTATGGGTCCACGTAAAGTTCGCATACAGTTTAACTCTAAGGATGATGCGGAGAAGCTTCTGGCTTCTCAGGAGTTTAACAATGAGACGAGACGTTCTTATTGGTCTAATATGGCATGCTGCACTTATGGAATTATAAGGCAGGTTGAGTTGGAGGTTGAGGAAGACGAATTTTTAAAGAATATTGAAGGGTCTGAAGACATTTTGTCAATATGTAGACTAAACCGTTTGGATCATGATGGGCGTTGGGTTAAGGCTGAAGCTATTCGTCTGTGTTTTAAGGGTACTTCTTTACCGCCATATGTTTATGCCTACGGTTGCTGATTTAAGGTAAATCAGTACACTTTCCCGGTTACCCAATGTTCAATATGTTGGAAGTTCGGTCATCTGAGCAGGTTTTGTCCTACTACTAAAGTTACTTGTCCGAAATGCGGCGGGGAGCATGCCAATTGCGAAACGACTATTTTTAGATGCATTAATTGTAAAGGCAGCCATATGGCCTTAGATAAGTCGTGCCCGGTTTTTGTGAAGAAGTAAGAAATTCGCAGGATTATGTCTGCTGAGGGATGTATATATAAACGGGCTTTTTGGTTGTATATGCAAAATAAGGAAAAAAAGGATACGGATGTTTGTAGTCAGGATGCGCCATCTGTTTTTGAGAATGACTTACGTTTTGGAAAGTCATATAGAGATGCTGTTTTGTCGAAGCCGTTACAATCTAAAGAGTCTGAAGATTCTGTCTGTCAGGCTGAGGGCCAGCGATCAGTAAGTCAGTACAGATTAGAGAGCGAGCCACAACAAGAGGTTCGTAAGCCGCGGAATTCAAAAAGAGTAACAGATGTGAAGAGGTCCGAGTGTCTATTGGTCAATCAGCCTACTATTGAGCGGGCTGATATGGAAGATAAAAGACAAAATAAGGACAAGAAGAAGAGACGTATTACTTTTGAAAGGCTGGTTGAGAAGACGAAGGATATTTTGTTTTCTACCGAAAGTTGGTAGGAGAAGTTCAAAACGCTGTTTGGAGTTGTTGTTAAGGAGATTTTGGATTTATTTAAGGATTTTTTTAAGGAAGGTGATTTTGTACGTTTGTTTTTGTCTAATGTAAATGGCTAGGTCTAATACCAGATCTTTCTTGAATGTAATGTTCAATTCAATATTGGCGGAACCCTTATCGGAATCGGCTAAATTTGTATACAGTTGTTTTTATGTAAATAGTGTATACAAATTTAGTTGTTTTCGTGTACATGTTATTTTTAAGTTTATACGGTTTATGTTTTTATTTATCTATGTCTTTTAGATGAATGATGTTGTGTATTAGGCCTGCTGGAGCTGGCATGTTCATAAAAATGATCAAAGCTCCTTAATTAATTAATAAAAAAAAAAAGTATTGCGATACTACGGTAGAAAGGTCGTATCTTTGTATGGATTTCATAGTAAGATACGGGTTTTTTCCGTAGCACTGCAGACTCTAGTAACTAAACTAGCCGCTCGAGGGCGCTTTACATCACGCTTCCTTATTTAGTTACTACTCATGATCTCTCCAATTTGTTAAAAATCAATCGGAAGTAAATTTTCCTTGTAAAATATTGTAATTTTGCTGTATATTATACTCGTATATTAATATTATGTAAATGCCTACCTTCTCGTTCTTGTTTGCAGCACCCAACAGGGTACATAATGTGATACTTAAACTATTTACTAATCATTATGTGCAATAAACGTATTGAGTATTGAGTATATATTTTATAATCGTTCTTAAGGCCAGGCGCGCACCACGATTTTAGTCGCGCGATAATTTTGTCATAAATGCAAGATATGGGTTTATATGAGAGTGCGCGCACCACGATTTTCATAAACCCAGAAGTACGCTTATTTCTGCGACAAAACTATCGCGCGACTAAAAAAAAATCGTGGTGCGCGCCTGGCCTGAAGAGTAAACTCCAGTCGTGCGTCGGAGCTGACACACACACTTCTTTTTTAAGAGGCCTTATTCATTTTAAATTTTATTTTTTTCATTATGACAAATTTATTGATAATTTAAACCAACTTTTTGAAGTGAATAATACTTTTCCCCGTTCTAGGTAGTAACAAAGCTATTTCATGCTTTCATTGCGTGCAGTCGAAATTAAGTTGAAAAAAACAATTTTCCTCGTGTATTTTGTCAATATCGAGTAGTTTTTGAAACAAAAATTATCAATGAAAAATTCAAACTTTAGGTTTCAAATACATACCAATAAATCCCAATAGCCCTGTTCTAGGTAGTAACATCAATAATATGTTAAGAAACATGTTTGAACATAGAGAAAAATGTCTAAAACAATCAGCATTTTAAAAGGAATAAAAGGCCTCTTATCTACGCTTGCCAGTCATCCTTGAATTTCTGCATCTATAGCGGTTATATATAAGTTATAACACAGAATAGATAATAGAAATGATTGTCCATTGTTCAATTCCTATCTTTTATCCTTCTCCTGTATTAGCCCATTAAGATTGCTCAATCTGGTGTGGCGTTATGTGGAACAGCAATGTGTGATTCTGTGTCTATATTAATATTATAATGTTCTGTCGATAACACGACCATAGTGATAAGAGAATAGTAGTTCAACGCCGTAAAGGAACGTAACCAGAGGATTCAATATACACAGGTAGTATACTAATATTTTATATATTATTTTAACTATAGTGAGACATGTGGCTTGGTTTGTCTATACCATTTACATTTGTGTTTAGCACTCATTTGCTCAAAGGTTAACTGGAAGAGATCCCTTAAAGGGATAAGTTCGCTTTTGTGCATGTTTATTCTTTTGTAATGTGTTTTTCTTGTTTTTATGTACAATAAAGTGTTTACATACATACATACATCTTTAATAATTATAAAAACGGCATTTCGGGCCGTTCCGCACAATTTTTACGTGAGTTTAAACCTTTTTATAATTATTTCCAAACATTTTATTTCTAAACACAATGATTTACGAAATGATTTTTTAATGCTGATAAATTAACACCACATTTTTATTGCTATTTTTTATAGTTGTTTTGTTTGTAGTTGACCTGGGTTCGAACCCGGCTGGGGCAAATATTTGTGTGATGAACTCGAATAATTGTTCCTGGGTCATGGATGTTAATAAAAAACCGGCCAAGTGCGAGTCGGACTCGCGCACCGAGGGTTCCGTACAAACACTTTCCATCCCTAAGTGGTTAAGTTAAGTTTGCACCTGGTATGTATAGCGCCCCATATAAATTAGGTGCAAAGTTAGGTATTAAATTTTTTTTTATGGTTTTCGTAATTATTCCTTTATCTATGCTATAAGACGTTGCTTCGTACCAAATTTCAAGATTCTGAGTTCACGGGAAGTACCCTGTAGGTTTTGATTCCCTTGCAAGTGTCGAAAATTTGCAAATTAGGTGCAAAGTTAGGTATTAAAAATTTTTTTTATGGTTTTCGTAATTATTCCTTTATCTATGCTATAAGACGTTGCTTCGTACCAAATTTCAAGATTCTGAGTTCACGGGAAGCACCCTGTAGGTTTTGATTCCCTTGCAAGTGTCGAAAATTTGCGGCATAAACGGCTGTATTTTTTGATTGCGTTGGCTTAGAAGTTTGATTTTTTCACAGCTTCAAGGGACAGTAGACCTGAGTAATTGATATAAATTTCAGCTTCATACGTCCACGCGTTCCTGAGAAAAAGGGTCTTGACAGACGGACGGACAGACGGACAACAAAGTGATCCTATAAGGGTTCCGTTTTTTCCTTTTGAGGTACGGAACCCTAAAAATATAGTATACCCACAATAAAAAAAAATAGACATTACATGTTTCATAAAATAGAACATTCTCGTTTTTTGGAAGTCGGTTAACAAAATACTTGAAGTTTCTTTCACGCGTATCTTTCTACTTCTTAAAGTTGTATTACTGATTGTGATTAGTGATTATACTATGACACTACTTAGCTCTAATCGTAATATTAATATCAACATTAACGCCTCAAGGCACTTAAGGGGCGATACCACTGCTCGTTCTCGGTTTCGCTCTCGTCGTATAAAAATAGACGCCGTACACACAAATTGTATTAATAAATAAGTTTCCGTCAAAAATTACATTTTAGTGACAAGCTTTTATAGCCGACTGTACTTTTCTTTGGATATCCATCAAATGCTCACTGAGACGATTCTGAAGAGCTCAATTCGGTAGGATTGCTTTTTCTATTATAGAGCCTTCCGGCTCCATTATCAGATCAACCCTATGGTACCATATTATTGTATTGTCATCAAAGTTATGTAAGTATGCAAAATTTCAGCTCAATTGGTTGACGATATCTGCTTCAAAATTGAGTTGCAAGATTCCACCCGAACAAACATACTTACATACAATGCAAGTTAAATAAAAGCTTGTAAAATAAACGCATAAATCGAATCGGTGACAAAGAATATTACCTTCCCTTTCAGTTCCTATAAATTTCGTAAACATTTTGAGTTTTGGAGGAGGAAACAAACGAGAGCGATACCTCAATTGAATGGTCTGGTGTTCTATGTGTTTAAATGTTTTGGTCGTGTGAACTGTAAATTTGCATGTAATAGACATGTTGACTGATGTTGA
Source organism: Apotomis capreana (assembly GCA_947623375.1). Taxonomy (NCBI): domain Eukaryota; kingdom Metazoa; phylum Arthropoda; class Insecta; order Lepidoptera; family Tortricidae; genus Apotomis; species Apotomis capreana. Next base: position 60,272,910 of record OX392498.1, on the reverse strand, counting down.
ATTCTACAGCGTACTGCAGTTATATGAATAACATTAGCTAAATTATATCACGAAACAAAAAAAAATCCAGAAAATTAAATCTTTTTTGGAAATATGTGACTTCAAAGGTACGCAAATTTTATGATATATTTTTTTTTCATTTTGAAAATGTATTCAGAATTCTCATAATTTTACAAAACAATAATTGTATGGCAACCATGAACTTAAACGCACTTTTTCACGGTGAAAATGGCGAATTTCTTAATTTCTCCATACCGGCCTGTGAGTCCTGTGACGTCACTAGCCTGGACGCCTTTTGTATGGAGCGTTTTAGTGCTATGTTCCTACGTTCCGTTCCTATGTTGAACTTTGACGGTCATTTCTGACTTTTAGAGCAGTTTAAGTGTAGTCAGTCGCATATAGACATTTGATCACAATAAAAAATAGAATCGATTGACATCCTCAAAAAAAACCGGCCAAGTGCGAGTCGGACTCGCGCACCGAGGGTTCCGTACAAACACTTTCCATCCCTAAGTGGTTAAGTTAAGTTTGGACCTGGTATGTATAGCGCCCCATATAAATTAGGTGCAAAGTTAGGTATTAAAAAAAAAAATTATGGTTTTCGTAATTATTCCTTTATCTATGCTATAAGACGTTGCTTCGTACCAAATTTCAAGATTCTGAGTTCACGGGAAGCACCCTGTAGGTTTTGATTCCCTTGCAAGTGTCGAAAATTTGCAAATTAGGTGCAAAGTTAGGTATTAAAAAAAAAATTTATGGTTTTCGTAATTATTCCTTTATCTATGCTATAAGACGTTGCTTCGTACCAAATTTCAAGATTCAGAGTTCACGGGAAGCACCCTGTAGGTTTTGATTCCCTTGCAAGTGTCGAAAATTTGCGGCATAAACGGCTGTATCTTTTGATAGCGTTGGCTTAGAAGTTTGATTTTTTCACAGCTTCAAGGGACAGTAGACTTGAGTAATTGATATAAATTTCAGCTTCATACGTCCACGCGTTCCTGAGAAAAAGGGTCTTGACAGACGGACAGACGGACAACAAAGTGATCCTATAAGGGTTCCGTTTTTTCCTTTTGAGGTACGGAACCCTAAAAATTAGTCATTGATGTCTATTATTGAATAAATAAATAATTTCACGCAAAATAGGCACGTTGGATGTCGACTTGCGGAATATGCCCAGCGCAACTAACTATCTAACTAAATGAATAAATAAATGGAAAATGAGCAGTGTTACTTCCTCTTAAGCAAAGCCTCAACTTTGCCATTACCGTACCTAGAGATAGCCCGCGATATCGAAAACTATTCTGCCGTGCTACGGCAAAAGGTCGTATCTTTATATGGATTTCATAGTAAGATACGACTTTTAAACGTAGCCCGGCAGTATTGTTATAATGTCGTACAGTTTTACGAATGATTCCTTTTCAGAAAACACGTGCATAGAGGCTTAATACAAAACTACGATCACGACCTTTGTGTAACGAAAGTTAGTCATACAAAAGATAGGTAACTTTTGTTACACAAAATAATTAGTTTATTTTAAACCTCCGATAAAAAAAGAGGGGTGTTATAATTTTAACATTTGTAACTCTGTATTTGTTTATGAGTCATTTTCAAAATACATGTAGTACATGTACAAAGTTAAGGGCTTTACTTAAAACAAAACTTAATTGATTCCTTTGTGTAACGATAGTTTTATATCTTTTGTATCAGTAACTTTCGTAACACAAAAGAAGCGATCGTGATTTTGTTTTTATTAAGCCTTTAACTATGTACATGTTTTTTGAAAATGACTCGTATATGTGTGTCTGTCTGTAGCATTCTAGCTCCAAAACGGATGGAGCAATTTGAGTGTGGTTTTTTCTAATCGAAATACTTTGTCCGTCGAGATGATTCTTAGCTATGTTTGGTGGAAATAAGACCAGTAGTTTCCAAGATATTCAGCTTTAATTGGAACAAGTAACTAGTTCTCGGCCAAAGAAGCTATGAATTCCAAATTGTGTAGTTATGTTCAGTTTTTGTAGCATTTTCTATATCACTCGTTGAATGAGGGTCTTATGATGACCAGCTACTTGTGACGGGGGTGTCTTGAATTTTTAATTTAGGTTATTACTAATCTAAGACAGATTATCATACATATTCGAGCGATGATCTAAATTTTTGATTTAGGTTGTTACAATATGCGAGATTTGAACCGTATTTGATCGACATCGCAAACTTTGTGGCCTATTGTATTGTGTGAGGTTTATTATAGTTTGATACAGTGATCCAATGCGCACGCGCAATGTGGTTATTTCTATCCTTCCGTATTTCCAGCCGTACATCGACATATATTTAGATTAGATAGACGGACAATTAGTGATTTACTCCTGCACGGTGACATCCCCGTTAGTGGGTTTGTCCCATAACGTCCGACTGACTGGTAGTAAGAGCTAACCAGCCCTACGGGCCTATGACCGACGACGCAACGGAGCCACGCTGTTACGTCACCTAAATCAAAATAGATTTAAGTTTTTATTTTTATATTATGTATAATTTTGTAGTTCACAGTGCCTTAGTTCTATTACTGTAATGACTAATTTGGATAAATAAATAAATAAATAAATGATGGTTGCGTTTATCACGTGATATTCACTTTTGACCTAAGATTAGAACTATCGCTTAATTTATTTTACATTTATTTGACGATGCGGTTGGCACCGATTGTAGAGCACCTGCCGACTGTCCCGGCGGTCCCGGGTTCGAATTTCGGCCAGGGCAAATATTTGCGTGATGAACTCGAATATTTGTGCTTGAGTCAGGGTTGTTCTATGTATGTAAGTAAGTATATATTTATAACTATATAAGCATGTATATCGTCGCGTCGTCTAGTAAAAAAGCCATATTGAGCTTAATTTGAGACTAGATAGATTTGTGTGAGGTTATCTGGTCATTATTTATTTTTTGATAATATTAAATGACAATTTTGGGTGCCGACGCTCTTCATAATCCTATGAGATAAAAACATAAATGACACGATTTTTTAACTTTACAAGCTGTTAATGTTTTCCATTTTATTTCTTCTTTACAAAAAAAAGTCCTTAACTAATAAATGAACTGACCACTTGAAGTATTGACGCTGGGCACTTTGACCGTTACAGGAAATTCCTCTTTATTAGCGGAAAGGCTTATTTTATTAGATCTGTAGAGGGATACTTTGATCGGCTACTTGATAAGAGAGTAGTGAAGAATCCAAAGTGAATATTATCATCAGAGACCGGATTTCTCCAAGCAAGTGCCTGTAGAAAAGCAGTGCGCTGTCATAGAGACTTCTCGTTTATCGACTTCCGATTAACATATTATATCGATACTTTATAGAACGAGATGAAGTGAAGAAATCAGAATGACACCTCAAAAGTGCCACGAGAAAACCTGTCTCTGATTATCATTTCTTTTGTATATATAATGTTCTTCTTTTGGATATATAATGTTCTTTTGAATGATGACTTTTTTTTGATAATTTTGTTCCAGGATGTCTCGCTGCCCGCAGCCGGACCCCGCGTACGCGGAAGCATGCTCCGCGCAGACCCTATGCAGCGCGCAGCGTGGGTTCCTGCGCGCTCTACTGCCCGAGCTGGCTGCTCTGCCATCGCCAGAGTGGCTGAGCTCGCTGGAACTTATGACAGACGCACAGAGACTCCAAGCCTGCAGGGATCACAATGAGGTACAAATGAATCAAAGCTCTCGTGAATCTATAGAAGCTGACTGTATAGGTCCCACCGGATTGGCTAAGCTCGCCGGGATCTATGGCGCACAGAGACTGCAATCCTGCAGGAATCACAATGAGGTACAATTGAATCAAAGCTCCCTCGTGTATCTATAGAAGCTGGCAGCGTAACCCCCACCAGAGTCGCTGGAACCTATGACAGACGCACAGAGACTCCAAGCGTGCAGGGATCACAATGAGGTACAATTGAATCAAAGCTCCCTCGTGCGTGTATCTATAGAAGCTGGCAGCGTAACCCCCACCAGAGTCGCTGGAATCTATGACAGACGCACAGAGACTCCAAGCGTGCAGGGATCACAATGAGGTACAATTCAATCAAAGCTCCCTCGTGTATCTATAGAAGCTGGCTGCGTAACTCCCACCAGAGCGGCTGAGCTGGCTGGAACCTATGACAGACGCACAGGGACTCCAAGCCTGCAGGGACCACAATGAGTTACGATCCTATGTGGAAAAAATATCTGTACAAGGAGCCAGAACACCCGTATGAACACCAGAAGAACAGCGTATGTGTGTATGTATGCATACCTACTCCGCGCAGCGCGGTTCCTACGCCCACTGCTACCCGAGGGAACCGTATTATATTGTAGTTATGTAGTTATGAACGTGTGGCAATATATGGATTGTTTATTTCAATGTTAGACTGAAGTTAGTGCTTGTCGCTTCTGCGGTTGCGCACTGGGGAACTTGATTACCTAACGGTAGCAGTCTCGGGCGCCGCGGCGTATATTCGGCTTCATTGAGGCCGTCATCCTCAGTACCACGATCAGACGCAGAGAGCTTGCACGCACTCTCTCCAACCGTCCCTGTTGCGCGATATTATCTAGAATTGTTTTGATTCATCTCTTTCCGCACACTATTACTATTTAGATATCTTTCTTAAACTGTGTCTGAACTATAACAAACTTTATACGTGTTTAAATATATGTTTATATATGCTTATTATTTCCGTTAACTACAATTGTGACTTCCCGTCTTTGAACTGAGTGCAGTGAATATAGCGTGGTTATAGCGGACCCTTAGATTTTAGTCGTTATAGCTAAGTGCGCAATGTGCGCATAAATAATAATCATGTCTGATTCAGCTGCTACCGGAGCTGCTGAAGGTTCTGAAGTAAAAGCATCAGAACCAGCCGAGATGGCAGCTGGTGTGAAGATTCCGCCATTTTGGGCAGAGGAACCGGCGTCATGGTTTGCCCAACTGGAGGGTCAATTTGTTTTGTCGAATATTGTTTCCGACGCGACAAAATTCCATCTTGTCGTCAGTAACCTGGAACATAGATACGCAGCCAAAGTTGAGGACATTATCACAAACCCGCCAGCATCAGAAAAGTTTGAAAAACTTAAAAATGAGCTTATATTGCGAATGTCAGCGGCTAAAGACAATCGCGATCGCGCAGAGGCATTAGTTTCGCAAGCGGAGCTAGGTGATCATAAACCCTCGGAATTTTTAAGACACCTTCGCGACCTGGCGGGCTCTGATTTATCTGACGATTTCCTGCGCATTACATGGGCAAAACGTTTATCACCGCAAGTACAAACTGTCATCGCTACTATGTCAGACGTTGATTTGGACAAGGTGGCAGCGTTGGCTGACAAAGTGAACGACATAGTGATTCACACGCCCCACGTCGCAGAAGCTTCTTATGTTCCTAATGCGTCGACGTCATTCATACTTTTTGCCATGGAGGATCGGATCCACGAACATATATATGCAGTGGCACTACAATTAGATGCCTTATCGGCTTATATTGGTTGTAATGCCAGATCACACGCTCACTCAAAGGAGCACCGTGATCGTTTCAGAAGTCCGCCGCAGACCGTAGGGTTATGTTGGTACCATGATAGGTTTGGTACTCGCGCTAACAAGTGTCGTTCTCCATGTGTCTGGGCAGTCGGGAATGCCAATCCCGAAGCTGATACCGGCGAGTAACTGCCATGATTTTTCAGGCCTATTCGTCTCGCACTACGCGAGTAAATTTTTTAGTGGCTTGTGGTTCTGACCTTAGTGATCCCTTAAATCCAGTGCGCGTTATAAAGACAAATATGAAGTTTTTGCTGTTATTGCGACTACTATTGCTACATATATGGCTCTGTAGCTTTAACACTCACCTAGTTTTAGTTAACCCGCGTTTTTAAATGACAATTCTTAGTGGCTGATGTAAATAAGCCTATCATTGGTGAAGATTGTCTATCTCTTTACGTATAAACTTTTGGTAGATATTAGAAATAAGCGCTTGATATATAATAAGTTACTACACTTACTGTTACTGCATGTTCTGTAGCTTCATGTTGTTTTTGCCATACTAAATATGTAACAGGTATCTCTTGTTACCATGAATTGCTACAGCAGTTCCCTGAAACTACGAGGCCGGCTGATGATCCGACAGCGTTAGAGGTGAAGCATAACACGCTTCACTAAATCCGTACAACCCCTAGTTTCTACGACATGGTGAGTTCAGGCATAGCAGATCGATGGAATAGCCCTTAGGCCCATCTTCTTAGGAATAAGGGGCGAAGACCGCACGGTCTTCGCCCCTTATTCCTAAGAAGAATAACGGCTGGTGATCATGCGGCGACTAGCATGCATTAAATGTTCATATCATACCAGATAGGAAACCTTTTATTCCACGCAACCTTGTCATGTTTATAGCACGCTGGACCGCTTTTAAATATGACTCCGTTGGACCTGTTAGAGCTCGGCTTTATGAGATTTGGTATACGTAACTTGGTAAAGCCTTCTAGCGCTGTATTGACGAGAACTTGGGAGACCTAGAGTTCTGCTTCTCATATACATATGATATTCTCGATAACGAGCAGGTCATCTGCGGCAGGCATTCGAGCGTCTGCGTGAGCATGGTGTCTTGATAATTCTAAATTTCCACATTATCCTCAGCTATTACTGTTCTATTTTCAGTTAATGGAAGCCATACGTGAAGTGGTATCTCGGGTCGCCCCAGTATACCGCGGGAAAGACGCACGAGCATCGCGGGAGCGTCGATGCACCGCGGAGACAGAACTGGGGAAAGGGGGCGTGGAAGAAGAGGCTCTGGAGAGAGCTCTGGCTTTTGCCAGTGAAGCGGTGCTAAAGGCTCCTGTGACAGGTAAGTTCGATAGACCCAAATTGCTAGGGTCAATTTCAACAAGACGAATTTTTTGTATCATTTCGGTGTGATTCTTTATTTTTGATTATTTTTAAGTTTTTTAAATGTGAAGAGATACTTTAGACTATATTATTAAACATATGTAAAAGGGACCCTGAAATCTGAAATAGTTTTCAAGATATTCGAGATCGAATATGAAACACACAACGGAATGATAAATGTACACCAGGATGATAAAATAAGTGCACCGCAATGAAATTTCATACGCCGGAATGAAAGAAAAGTGGCATATTATGAAAGTAATTTAACTTTTTATATTCGTAATATATATTATATTGGCATTACATAATAATATAAACATATATCTTAGTATGGTATTAAAAAACAAAATAAAAAATATTATTATTTCAACAATATTTATGAAAAGTGAAGCTACTTTTGATGTCATTCCGGTGCTTTCCTCATTTTGGTGGGGTTTAAAGTCATTTTACTTCACCGGAAACACCGGAATGAGAATGGTGGAATGAGAAACATGACTTATTTTTATTTCTTAAAAAAAAAGTAAGCCTTATATTCTAAAATTAATTAAACTCTTGTAATGGCGAGTGTACTTTACCTGATATAGATAAATTTCAAACCACGCAGTTAAAAAATAAAGAAGCTATAACAAACTCCGGAATGACATTTTTTTTGTCCCCTGTCCACCGCGATGAAATATTCACGTTTATACAAGCCAACGTATTGCCACTATACACAACCGGCCTCGTCGAGCGCCGCAGCTTGACTAATTCTTTGAAGTGCGCGGGAGACGCGGGGCGTACTTGATCAAATTTGGGAAATAAATCGGTTCGAAACATTGTCGGCGGTAATGAGAAGTTTTCTCGGGACAAACGTATATGCACTTATTCAAGGGTATACAAAGGAGATATATAACGGGTAATGTACTTTTTTCGTTACCTATTTATATGGTAATAAAATAATGGTAACAGATTTTCTTTCTCATGCATAGTATTTGACTTACCCGGCATTTTACAAACAAAACCGGCTTGGGGACAACCCACCTTGATGAGAAATTTGGTCTAAATATATTTTTTTAAATTATTATATATATTAATATTTAAATTTTAGCTGTTGCCCGAGGTAGACAATGGCGGGCTGTTTCCGAAAAAAAATGGTACTTTATTATTCAACCTTTCTGCACCTGCGTTTTCAGTCTTGCCATCAAAAAATACTGCTTGGGAAATTGACCCGCTAATCAATAGATTCATGACTCTTAAATGTCAACGTAATAGTTAAATTTTATGGTTAAATCAAGTAAGTACTTTGGGTATCATTCCTCGCATGTCCACCTCTCCGCTTAGTTCATTCGTCATCTCTCGGGTCTTTTATGGTACCGCTTAATATTTGCAGAAGACGACGAAGAAGCGACGTTAGCGCTAGCTCTTTGGACGCGAAGCGCCGTGCTGCTAGCTCGGGGGCAGAGGGGGGACAAGAAGGGCGCGGGGGGAGCACGAGCGGCGCTTGCTGATCTACGGCTGGCGCTGCGTTCGCGGCTGCCGGCTAAGATGCGTGCGCACTACTATTGGAGGACGGGACACTGTTACAGAGGTAAAGAAAACTCAAGTTATATAGTCCTTCGGATGGTATTGTGTACGATCTACTTACGGAAAACAATACTGTTGTGAGTTTTTTTTACCTTATTATCGTCACAATGCCACCCAAAGGACTGTATTTGATTAACTGCTTCAGGAACTGATATTTGTTACTCCTCGGTCCAAAAGGTCCCTTCTATCTCAGTATGGCGTATAACTACAGGCAAAATAGTTTCCTTAGCCGTGCTAGTCGAGATTTAAATAATAAGGCGAAAGAGCTTGATATTGATACATATATTATAACTGTGTAATTCCTTCTGTGTGGCGAATCTTAACTAGTACGTTTTTTGATTGAGCGATTTTTAATACATGTTTGTGCAGTGTATTGTGGATTAGGTTTTTTAGGTTGTCTGCCTAGTAAGGCTCTATAGGCTTAATGAATGTTCATAGTTTACATATAAGCAAGCTGAGCTGCATGTTCGCGTCGTTACATATATCGATGTCACTTAAGTGTCTGTTTCTTATGCAATTACTTAATATTTAAGACTTCCTGTAATTTTGATTATGCTTCTATTTAAAATTCTATGTGTAGTGCATTAGCTCTTGGTTCTCCTACGACAAATAAATAAAAATAAAATATAGATGTAATTATAGCCACGGGATTTCAAGCGAACGATAAAGAAGCAACGCTAGCCTTATGAATGCATAGCGTTTTGTTGCTCGCTCTGGAATAAAGGGGGGACCAGAAGAGAGAAAAGAGAGGGGCTGACGCTTCGCCAGATCCTACAAAGTAAACTGCCTTGAACGATCATAAAATTTTAAATTTTCGTCACAGATTGCGGCGAAGCCACTCGTGCGAAGGTGTCATATGAACTGGCGCTACGTCTCCTGAAACCGGACGATAACTCGTCCAGAGAGCGGCTCGAGAAAGACCTGGACTCATTAGATCTGAGCCAACCAGTGCCTCAAACGACTCCGGAGACTACAGGTCAGTAGGAGGTCTGAACTTAAACTCTGATTCTATCAGTGACGCTGGTTTCTTGGGCCCATGCTTTGCCATGATGATTTTGGCCAGAGCTAACCAAAGATGTAGGTACTATGAGCTGCCATTGCAATTCTTGAGACTTGGATTTTCAAAAAGACCTGGATTCATTAGATCTGAGGTAACCAGTGCCTGAAACGACTCCGGAAACAACACGTCAGTAGGAGGTCTTTAAAACCCTTGTTCTATCAGTGACGCTGTTTTCTTTGCCATATGCTTTGCCATGATGAGTTTGGTTTGAGATGCAGGCACTATGAGCTGGCATTTCATTTCTTGACACCCTGAGGGCCTTTCAAAAAGACCTGGATTCATTAGTACTGTAGGAGGTCTGTAAATCCTGGTTAAATCAGTGATGCCAAAATACCTGGGTTATTTAGGCCTGGGCTGACCAAAGGTGTAGATACTAAGTGCTCATACTGCGTTTTTTGAGACCCGATGACACTTCTACCAAGGAGCGGCTCCAAAAAGACCATTTATTCGATCTGAGCCAACCAGTTACCTGCAGCTACTTCAGAGACGACAGGTCTGTAGGTTTCTGTAAAACCGCTGTAAGGTATCCTACGAGCTTTACAGATAATGAAGAAAAAAAATCTATTGGCTACCGGATTTGTTTTATCTCTGAACTGCCTCCGCTTTTTTGCATGTGCCTTAATGAAATTGTTTGACAAACTGGTTTAAAGTCGTTGTTTTATATAATTTCAGGCCCTGCCCTTGCAGGAGGCTCTAAACCCAATATGCCAGCGCTTTCGAAGCTGGTCAAAATCGTCGAGGAAGAGGGAAAGGTATCGTACCGTGACAGAATATTTATGTCAGCTTAGGGTGCGTCTCCACTAAAGCGGAGCGGAGACGTGCAGAATAGACCAATCACCTGAGTTAAAATCTGTATCTCAGCTCCGCTTAACTTTTGTCATTGGTCGATTTCGCATATCTCAGGACTCACGAACCAATCAGGCTGCGTCTTTGTGAACCCCAAAAAAACTGCATTTCAATCTAAGGAATTTGTTGGTCAATTTTACTAATTTCAACTCCGCTGCGCTCCTGTGGATAGGCAGCCTTCAAACCAAACTAGAACACCATTTCGCGTTACGACATCGTGAACCGGCGTGGAACGTTGCAAACCGAAAACATATTAAACCAGAGTGAGCGACAGTCAACCATAAACATTTAGAACCAGGTTAGGTTACCAGCAATAAAGTATACAGGTTTATACTTTACTAGCTGACCCGGCGAAGTTTGTACCGCCTGAAAGTCGATAGCTTTTACTATTAATCCCACGGGAACGTGATAAAAAGTATCTTATGTCCTTCTCCTGGTTCTAAGCTACCTCCCCGCCAATTTTCAGCCAAATCAGTTCAGCCGTTCTTGAGTTATAAATAGTGTTACTAACACGACTTTCTTTTATATCTGACATGGAAAATCGGGTAAGCTAACTGAAATGGCAACGGGTGGAGTATATAGCTCAAAGAACCCATGGTTGTTGCGGCAGATAGGTTCTCGTGTGGATACCACATATTGGCAATATTGGTTAAAGTCGCGGTGACTCGCTGGATGCGATCGCTTCTATTCCCGTGTGGAAGATTATTGAGGACGCCTACGCCTGTAACTTGCAGTGGTCGTCCTATGGCTGGAATGATGATGATGACTTTATATCTTACTTTTGACAGGGACGGTTCGCCGCATCGCGTGCGCCACTCCGACCTGGCGACGTGGTGCTAGCAGAGAGTCCCTACGCAGCTTGCCTCTTGCCAGATCACCTTGGCACGCACTGTCTGCACTGCTTCACCAGGTCAAGCTTTAAACACTTACTTAGTATGCTTTGATTACTTTTTCACGAACTTTTTGAACCATTCTACTAAAACATGCTCCAAAATTTGAGCAGAGAACACATGCAGCTCATAGCGTTTAATGACAGTTCAAAGGCGATATGATTAAGATCTAATGATGGATCTAATGGATCTAAAGGCTCTGACGTTTGGAGATATCTCAAACGGTACACTCAAATGACGGCCCTGCTTGTAGCATGACTTCGGCAGAGGCACGTTGGGTCACTTCAATCTGGTACTGTGGTTAACTACGTTACTGAATTCTGAATCGCAGAGTTCAGTAGGTTACATTCTTTGAATCTTATGAATTTTAATAAGATTATTCGCAGATTTGTTATCTCTAGCCGCGAGGTTTTTTGTATAAATACGTATAACTAGGCAAGTGTTTTGGAACGTTAGCTCTACAAAGATTTAGATGAAGTTTTCCTTCATTCTTGACGTAAAGATATCAGAAGTCATCCTATTAATACGGAAATAAGTTCGCAGATAGGGAGTTTTATTCGTTTGCTGTCCTTAACTAGACAGTAGCTAGTAGAAGTTCATTAGATTCAGAAATACTGACCCCATCCCCCTGTTCTCATAAGATGCCATGTTTTACGAACTCTATGCTCATAATAACTACAACAGTAACTTCTTCCTGAATGCAGACTTTCCCTGTGCGATGAGGAAGCGGCAGTGTGGTGCCCGCGCTGTGCCGGCGTGGCCTTCTGCTCTCTTCGGTGCCGTGATAAAGGCATGGTCTACCATCAGCACGAATGCTCCTTCCAGGACTTGTTCATAGGTGAGACTATAGCATCAGGCTATTTCTGCGTGAGGAGACGGTGTGTCGCGCTGCGCTAGTGTGAGCTTATGCTCTTCGGTGCCGTGACAAAGGCATGGTCTACCATCAGCACAAATGCACATTTCAACACCAATTCATAGTGCATAGGTGAGCATAGGTTTAAAAAAATTAAACTTATTCCACCGCATAAAACGTCAAATGTACATACCAGTTACAGTCAACCAATTTGATTTCTAGGCCACTATAGAACCTTGTCACAATGACAATGATATGAGATTTCAAGCGGCTTTAATATTGACGTTCACTGTGACAAGGTACGAAATGGCCCAGGAATCAAATTGGTTGACTGTACATGCCACTAAAACGCAATACAAACTCAAAATATGCACCTCGACTTGCTTAGTCTCAAAACATAGAAAAGCAAAATGGCAACACGCCATATAAAGGTTCATTAAAGTTTAATAGGACACTGCGTAGACTTTAACTGTTCCGATCTGCCGTATCACATTATTGCTGGAATCTCGTGAAATTAACGACATTTCCGGTAATTTGGTGAAAAACACTGCCCTCTACCATGGAACTACAATAGACATGTTGACTAATTTTTTTTGAGGATGTTAATCGATTCTATTTTTTATTGTGATCAAATGTCTATATAGGACTACACTTAAACTGCTCTAAAAGTCAGAAATCACCGTCAAAGTTCAACATTCCTACGTAGCGCTAAAAAACGCTCTATACAAAAGGCGTCCAGGCTAGTGACGTCACAGGCCGGTATTGGGTATAATTGGGCCGGTATAATTGTATGGAGAGAAATTTGCCATTTTCACCGTGAAGTGCGTTTAAGTTCATACTTGCTATGCGATTATTGTTTTGTACAATTATGAAGATTCTGCAAACATTTCAAAATTTCTTTTGGATAAATAAAAGATATCATAAAATTTGCGTACCTTTGGCACATGTTTCCAAAAAAGATTTATTTTTTTGGATTTTTTTCTTTGTTTCGTGATATATTTAGCTAATTTTATTCATATAACTACAGTACGCTGTAGAATTCAACATCAGTCAACATGTCTATTAAATAAGACTGCCAATGTCTACACAAAGTTCAACAGACCTGTTGTAGATGGACCCACTGCAGTGAGGTCTCATTTCAGTAGATTTCATAATATGGCGTTTAGGATGATTCTTAGCACAGGGCGATGAGTATCATCAAATGATCCTCCTTTTACTTTTTAACGACGCGGTTGGCGCAGTGGTTGCAGCTGACTACTGAGCTCGCGATCCTGGGTTCATATCCCGGCAAGGGCAAACATTTGTGTGATAAACTCGAATATTTGTTCCTGAGTCATGGACGTTCTAACGTCATCTAGTGCCTATACCACTAGCCTACTCATAGTAGAGCTTAGTGTGGTACTAAGTAGATAAAATTGTGTGAGGTGGTCCGATATGTATTATTTTTTTGGGACATTAAATACATACACCTACATTTACGTATTCCAGGTTCTGGCATGTCCATTCTCAGTCACATCGCGCTCCGCATGGTCACCCAGCTCGGCCTCTCCGGTACCCTGGACGTGTATACGCGTTACCTCTCGGGCGACGTGGCCCCGCTCACGCACGACGACATCGAGGGCGGGCGGAAGAGCAAGATGAAGTCCAGGAAGGAACGGTTGAACAGAACGAAGAAAGGGTTGAAGATGGCTGAAAAGGAGGAGGAAAAAGAAGATAAGAGTGTTGACGAGGATGAGAACGGAGAATTGAAGACGTCGCAGGTAAGATAGATAAAATACTCTGTATTGCACACCTTGACACGAAGGAAATCTAAACACAGAAAAACTTAAAATTGCAAAAGAGATAGAAAACAGGCGGTCTTGTCGGTAAAGACCGTTCTCTTCCAGACAACTTTTGGGTAGGTACCGGGCATTTTAAATGAACCTAACGTAATTAATGATTTAATACTTTATCGTGTAAGTAGACCTCGATGATTAAGTCTCTAATTCTACCAAAGTTTCCGAAGAAGAAATTTTCCTGGTGAGAAGAAACGCCAAGAATCGAAGAAAGATAAATAACCTAATTTTTATTTGTTCGTAAAGTGTTTTGAAACTTCCTTAAAGTTTCTTGTCCACAAAAGCAGAGCGAAGCGGAGATGTGTAAAACGGACCTTTTTTATTTGATGCACTGATTTGACGCAGTCTGATTGGTTCACTGTCCCCCCTCCGCTTCTGCGGACAAAAAGTCTCAAGCAATCTGTACTTTCGCAGATATATTCGTTGTGCACACACTCGGAGCAGCGCACGGGGGAGGACTATGTGAAACGGCTCGTGGTAGCGGTGTTCCTCACAGAATGCCTCGTCAAGAGCGGATTCTTCAGCTCAGTGCCGCCCCAGGACCTGGAAAATAGTGAGTCTAGGTTTACTGCACAAAATCAAAATGTTTTTTTCTTTCATAAGTAAACGACAAGGTCACTTTCATAGGAGACCGCTGTTGAGAAGAAAGCCGAAAGAAACTCAACGGTAAGTAATTTTATCGTTAACATTAGTCATCATCCCTATTAGAGTTTTGAAACGTAGTACAGTATTAGTCCATCACGTGCCAACAACGCATTCCTTCCTACTTCGACCACATAATGTGCTGAACTGAGACGACGATAATTTCGAAAAACTGGTCGTGGTTGGGAACACCAGGCTAGATAGAATCCGCAACGAGTACGGGCGAGGAAGCCTGTGCGTACGTGACATCGCCGATAAGCTGCAGGAGAGTAGGCTGCGATGGTATGGTCACGTAAAACTTCGACTTTCCGACCACGTGGGGAACTTGGCACTTCAACTTTCCATCCCCGGTCGAAGATCCAGCGGCAGACCCAAAACGAGGTGGAAAGATGTAGTGCAAAAGGATATGAGAGAATGTCAAGTCTCCGAAGACGATGTCGAAGACAGGACGAAGTGGAGAAGCAAAATAAGGAAAGCTGATCCCACCATTATGTGTGAGCTAGGAAGAGAGAGGTTGGGAACACCGAAGTCAAAAAATCACGCGGTCGTCACCAACAAGATGGACCGATCAAGTAAAAGACTCATCGGCCTCTAAATTCTACTCGGTTGTAAGTGACGCGGTGGACAGAAACTGGTGGAGGCAGATCATCCGCGCCAGCTGATGCAACCCTGAAGCTGACCACGATCCTCAGACATGAGGGACCGACTCCAGAGAAAGACAGTATTCTTGATTTTGTCAGAGAGAGTGGTGTTAAGACAATATTAAAGCCTTTCACCAAGGCTGGTGGGAAATTACTCAGGATACCGGGGTATGTGGAAGAATGAGGGGATTTTTCCCAGCAGTGGCGGGATACTCGAAGCTCTTTAACTTTCGAGAGACATATTTAATTATTGTATTAAGCGGTTTACACTCACGTGAAATTGTCAGGACCGGCCCGACATGTTTCGAACTCGCATGGAGCTCACTTTATACACGTATGGGCAACTTTGTCACTGAACATGACGACAATTTCACGTGAGTGTAAACCGCTTGATACAAAAATTAATAATAACATAATCATCATCTCTTTCGTCAAACGTGCAAAATAGGAATCTAGGGCTGTCCGCTGAAAGGTGTTCAATTGGTGGCGCTACTGTGGCTGAAATGAAAGTACTTGCGTTACTTAGCAACGGGTTGTTTATATATTTTGAATAAAAGTCATCATCTACTAAAATGTTTTTCCTGTTAATACTTAAAGGAACTACTCATGAACTACTCTAAGAATTACTCTGGTCTCCGAAAATATTAAAATTTTCAATTTGTCCCAGTTCGCTCCGTCTAAAACTTGTTTTTTTTTCGTACAATCTAGCTACTACAGCGCTAATGTGAACGGCATTGGAACTTTTATTCACTGCTTACCGCTGGACACTTTTCCAAATATTCTCCTATGAAACATAGCGATCTTTCATACTAGAATATTTTCCTTATTCCCCTTTTAGGGTGCGTCTCCTTTTAGGGGAGCGGAGACCTGCGGAATAGACCAATCGAGTTGAAATCTATATCTCAGCTCCGCTTCACGTATGTCCTTGGTCGATTCCGCATTATCCGCTCCGCTCCGCACTCTTACCACTATTTCCCTTTTACCCTCCATAATAGGAATCAATTCGTTTCCGCAGCTCGCTGGTCGGTCTCCGCTGTGATCGTGCGCAACCTACAGCTGTTACAATTCAACGCCCACGAAGTGTTTGAAACGCTGCGGAGCGGGAACGGCGTAGATACAGGTAGATGATAAACCCTTATGAGTCTTATAAGGTCGTGTCTCGCTCACTCGTATGGCCACCACGCTCGGATCTCTCGCTCAACTGGTTTAGGCGCCGCTGGTCGTGGCATCTCCGTGATCTCCGCCGGAAGGCCGAAGTAGTGGCCGGCCCGTAAGGCGGTGATAGATCGATAATATTATATTAGTACAGTAAGGTGCTTCGGGATAAGTTGGAAAACAGGGCCTATTCCGTTCACATTTTATGTTCCTGGTAACTTAATTGTGAACGCCATTTTGTTGATCCCCGCCCCTCAGTCATTGCCGTTCGCTCAGTGATGTGATTGTGAGATTTGTGAGTTATTGGCAATTTTCGACGAGGTGTGTTTTTACGCTCAATTCACTTTCTAGCCATTTTTCATCTTGTCCCATTATTGTAACTTATTTTGCAGTGACGCTCGAGACATTTTGTGTTGATACAATTGCTTGTTATTGTTATCTTAAATAGTTACCCGCCAATGTGGATTTTCATGATCTCTTATTTTACGAGATTTTAGACGTTATAATTCGTGATTGTAAAATTATTTAAACTTTATTCATACTAAAAAGTATAAGTAACTTCCTCGTTTTAGTTTAAATATAAAGATTAATAATTATGTCCTCTTTACTAAAATCATAGATTCCTGTACCTTAGGTACTCTCATATTATTGACACAATGTTACTTAAAAAAATATTGCTCATCTCGTGTAAAACCCATTCAATCTTACCCCAACGCACCTTATAGTACTTACAGAAATGTATGAAGTAACATTAGAGCGCTGATGTGTGTTTATTTAAGTATATTTCTAATAGTTATATCTTGTAACACTTTTCCTCCTATAGGTGCGGGTCACCTGTTCCGCGGAGCGCGCGCGCAACACATCGCAGTAGCTATATACCCTACCGGCGCACTGTTCAACCACGATTGCTGCCCCGCCGTAGCCAGGTCTGTATAAGCCGAGCTTCAGTGCTCAGCGACACTGGCAAGGCCGTATTTACCCCTAGGCCGACAAGGGCTGGCCTAGGGGCCCAGCCAGTCTAGGGGCCCAGTCCCAGACGCAGGCCTTGCACCATTATAATGTTCTCCTTATAGGGGAAGGGGCCTAGGGGCTCCCTAGGGGCCCTGGCCCTGTAAGTCCGGCCCTGGACACTGTTCTACAGGGATATCACGAGAACACAGTCCGATACGCCTGAAACCTAATCTGACGGATAACCCAACTGTCAGTTGTCAAATCTGGCGAATAAGAAGATCTGAAATCTTTCTGGCTTAGACGCAACATGACGAATAAAGGATTTGACGAAAAGCAAATCTGGCAATAAACAGGCCTGACGGAAAGCGCAAACTGTTCCAAATCATCTATAGACCTTAAACCGGCCAAAAGAGACCCAATCCTTACGTATGATTACTCTTTGCAGATACTTCGTCGGCCGTCGACTTGTCCTAGCCACGACGCGTCCCCTGTCCCCCGGCCAAACGGTCGCAGAGTGCTACGGCCCGGCGGCTGCGTTACGCGACGCTCGGTCAAGGAAACGCGCGTTAGCCGCGCGTTACTGGTTCACATGTGCTTGCGAGGCCTGCGAGCGGCCGAGTCTCTGGCCCACCATGTCTGAGTGCGAGAACGACCCGCCACCACTTAAGTAAGACTTTGGCCTCTTTCTTTTCTTTTGTTTTGTGTAGAAAATTAAGGGCATTTAGAATGAAGGATATTCCAGTATATTAAGGTGCTGCGCACTATGGCTGAGTGCAGAGGAGAATCGCCATGCACCACTCATAAAGAAAAGAGAGACAAACATAGTGCTAAGGCCCAACGGCCGCCTTACGCGACGCGGGGTCAAGAAAACGCGCGTTATCCGCGCGTTACTGTACTCTTATCATGAGTTCCCAGTGTCTGCAGTCGCTAGCGACTGCGTAATCGATTTGTATGGGGAATTGTAGTTCTACAAAGTAATTCTCCATACAAATCGTTTACCACTGTGCTTGCGAGGTCTGCGAGAGGCCCGAGTCTCCGGCTCGCCATATCTGAGTGCGAGAACGACCCGCCACCACTTAAGTAAGACTTTGGCATTCTTCCTTTCTACCAATACTGTCTGAAAAATTAAGGAAATAGTATATCTAGATTCTGTTGCGGACTGACTTTCTGGCCCACTATTGCTGAGTGCAGAGACAAATCGCCAGCACAGATGTAAGAAAAGGGAAAGAAATAAAATTATTCAAAACAACTTAAGTACCTGCTTTTCACGGCGTGCGTAGCTTAGCTGCAACTTAGATAGTTGAACAGGGTGTAACGGATATAACAACGTTTCATATAATTTCACTAGATATAACAACATTTTTGATATAATATTCCGTTTGATATAACAACAATAAGCATAATTTCAATTAATTTAAAAGATATTCACACGATAACCTAACGCTCCTCGCTTCGCTCGTCGTCGTACCTAACCAGTTTGGCTATGTATTGAGCTTTTCGACGTATTATATAAAATTATCATTATACCATATGAAATTATAACTACCAAATATTATTACATAATTCATTTATTATATTCCTTAATCGAAATCCCATAGTTCTGACGGTGACACGACGGATGATGTCATTCAACTCTCCTCTGACACTTTCGCAAAAATCAACTGTTCGTTTTCGTAAAACCGATAATTATCATTCAATATTTATCATTTCAGATGCTTAACACCAGGTTGTGTGGGCGTGCTGTCGGGAGCGCGACAGACGGCGAAGCATGGCGCCCGCTGCTCAGAATGTGGCGTCGCGTTCGACGGGGCGGCAATGGAGAAGAGAATAGACGTCGTGGACGACTGTCACGCGCTCTTCCAGGTAATTTCGCTGAGGATAAAGCGCCTTATCATTATCACACCTGAGAGCCAATGTAGTCCAGAAAAAATAGCGTTTTAACCTTTGCAAATTGTAGTCTTTGATTTTTGTTTGAGTGCATTTTTGTTGAGAATGGAAGCTACATTTAAAAATTTGGAAGATTTTCTATTATGCTTTTTTTTACTATTCTCCTACCGCCTGGCGATATGGTAGTCAGCCGTTTTCAGTTTAAATATGTCTAATAACTCCGTAGGTTCACCTGTGTAATGTTGCTTATGTAAAAATGTACACTGTTTTTTTGAAATTACTATTAATCATATTTAGGTAGTTTTAGTTATGTACCAAATCATCATATAAAATAACGTATTGTCTTTTTCTGATTAAAAAACGCAAAATTTTAGGATTTTTTTCAATTGTAACGAATGCACAAGCACAGAATTTCTAAAATTTTGAATATAATGTCATAATTTATCAATACGCCAAAATTTAAAGATATTAGAATTGCCAAAGGTTGACTTACAATTTTACTCTATTTTTACTAGAGTAATGTATCAAGGCGATTAAGCAGTGAGTTCGCCGCGACTGACTATAATTGCGTATTGAAATACTCGCTCTTATCGCATTTAAGGATTTGTAGCCGGGTTAACCGGATTCCGTGCGAATAAATATATAGCAACCCTTAGCCTACCACAGCACCACACTACTCGCGAGCTTGACCGTAGTTGGGCGAATATGATAGTGCGGTCACTCCGCTGCCTAAACTCAGACTTCAACCAACTTCGCCTTAGACCACTTCGCGAGTATTGTGGGCTGTGGAGCCGCAATAGGCTAGTAGACCCAGTTTTGAAATATATTTGAAATGGTTAATTAGTGATCTTACTAGCTCTAAAAAAAATACTTGTATTTTTGTGAAAGCTAAAAAGCTAAAATTTATTAATTGAAAATTAGAAATTTCATGAACAGTCAAAAACACCGACCGCTATTTTTGCCTTATGCTAATCTGTGGCGTGACGTGAAATTACGCGTAAATATTCGAAATTCGACCGTCGCATAGTGCCATTCCGCTCACTCCAATATACTTTGACAGGAGAGGGACGGCACTATTCGAAGTCGTCAAAGTAGACTTTCAGTTATCTTTACAGGACCGATGACGTCACTATCATAAGCGAAAATGGCGGACAGCGTTTTAAGCATTTCAAATTACAGATTAAAAACCATATGTTCAAATTCCATTTTTTCAGCCATCTTTCACTTTTATGAATTGTAAAATACATATTTAGGTTTCCTTTGCTAAATGCTATACGGAATAAACATTATATTAATGCAATTTGACATGAGTCAACTATTGCGAAACTGATCAAAATCGCATCTGATGAATATACGATAAGTCATCCGAAGGCGGCGTGCAAGCGAGGCAGCAAATAACTTGCTAATAATACGCAATACAATAGCACGCTGAATGACATCCGCGGGTGCTTGAATTCGTCGTACGATGGATTAATGAGAAAGCTACTTAATTAATTGATTAATGAGGGGGCTACAGTACGCGGTTCTTCAAGAGGGGAGTAAATAAGTCTGAAAGGGTCGGCAGCGCGCGTGTGATGCTCCTGGCGTTTCAAGCGTTCTTAGGCGGCGGTAACTGCTTAACATCAGGCGGGCCGCATGCTTGTTTGCCACCGTCGTAGTATAAAAAAACAAAGCAGCTGTCACTTTTTGACAAGCATCAAATTTGTTACAGGAGGGTGCTCGGCTGATGGACGAGCAGAAAGTCGAAGAAGCCAAGTCAGTGCTAGGCGCGGCTCTGGAGCGCTTCTATGGAGTCGCGTACGCACCGCGTCGCGCCGCGTACCTCGCCCATGAAGCCTTCCGAGCGGTGCTGACATCTGCCGGGAACTCCCACATCGTTAAAGTCAAGGAGACAGAGGAAAAGTAAACGGGATTTGACTCCCATAATGTTATTGTTGCGATTTTCGAAAGTCAGAAATTAGTTTCCATATAATTTTTTCGCTCTAGAATTGTGTCCCTGACGAGCGAAAGAAGCGAGCGAGCGAAGCGCCAGAATCCAGTTTATTTAATATCCCCGACCCGGACGTTAAAATAATACCTACAACCAACTACCAAAAAGAATCGAACTCGCCTTATCATTATTTCAAATAATAGTATTCCTTTTGAATTTCTGCATTTTGATACAAATACCACATTGAATGGTATGACCAATAACGGTATGAAATTCAATAGATATGACTAATGAAAGGGGGTTAAAAGAAAATAATGACTAAAGATAATATGACGAGTAAGTATCGATTATGAAAAACAGCGGTATGGATAAACCAAATCGAAAGTTTAATGTCATGGGAGTCAATAATAGACCCAAAGTAAACAGCTTACGTCCAGGCTGCTAAAACTAGCTTAGACATAACAAAAGACATACTCTAGGGCTAGGGTTACCCTTTAATGTATTTGGATTTACACTGAATCCAAAGGTTCTCTCAACTGGTGCCGCCAATCTGACTTACAATATAAATGCTTGAAAATAACATTTATGCTTCGTGCTGCCGTGTGCTTAATATTTAAGATTTATGGTACGTAACCGCGCTGTCCTCTTAAGTGTAGTTTTGAAGTGTTATGCCTAACAAGTGTCGGTCAGGCCCAGGGATAGTGGCGCTACAAACAGCTTTCAACGAAGGATTGCGCAGCATTCCCGTAAACAATGTTTTGAATTTGGTAAAAGACGAAGCGTCGACAAATAGATACTTACTGACGTGTAACCCTTTGAACGCCAAGAGCCACTAAAGTGGTCGTGTGCTGTCGTGCCTACCACGCCAACTACCCAAGGGGTAAAAGCGGATGCTGTATATAAACAATTTTCCTGCTGACAGATAAGGTATATTTTCGCTCCTTCTTTTTTCAACTATTGGCGTATTAGCCACATTTTGACATAGCAGATAGCAGGAAAAGCATTCTAAAAGTTAATAATGCAAATATATGACGTATGACACAATATTGCCATATGAAAGCTGGGCCGGACCGACGCTTGATAGGCTATATGTATATTGTTGTTATAGAGTATGTAGTAAGCCAGGCTTGCCCAGAGAGTTCTTTGTCGCAAGCGCAACGCTATACTGACACAAAACAGATAGGTACAGAAGTCAATCTACATACAAGCGCGCTCGAGCAAACGCACACATAGACATTGCTCTCGGACGCGATATCTCGGACCAGTTCATACCAGTGCGAGCGCGAGTGCCATCCGCTTGACGTGTCCGTAAGCAATGTCTATACTGTGTGTGTTTGCTCGAGCGCGCTCGTATGTAGATTGACTTCTGTGCCTATCTGTTTTGTGCTGTGACTCAGTTTGACAGTCTCAATTTGACGTTCAGTTGATCTCGAGAATGTGCTATTTCAGTAAAGTATAGCTTTTGATACGTCCTGCTCCTGCACATAAGGGTTAAAACGCGACTCCATATCGCGCGAAGTATAGTATGTCACTTTCTTTTCATTACCTTGCGAGCAAGACAAGATAAATTATGGGTACTAATTAAACAAGCTTCTTTTTAATAGCATTATTCGCTTCAGAAAATATAAGTTACCTTCTAAATTACTAAGTCAGCCACAACCAACGCGCGTCTGAATAATAATATCTCAGCCACTAATAGTTATCTTCTTTGTAAGCCACTGTAATTGTAACTTAGCATGGTGATTATTTTTTAGCATCTAAATTTGAGGCATGCATTCAAATAGCAAACTTCTAAAATATTATTATATGACACCAAAATAGTAACTCTATTAGCTTCTAATATTATAACTTAGTATGTTTAAAATGTAAGGGGCGTCTGAAAAGTTCTAAGCCTAAGATAGAAAAAAACAATTTACACAAATGAACTCGTGTTTATTTTTCAATATAGTCTCCTCCTAAATCAATGCATTTTTTACATTTTTTATACAGGGCTTTTAGGCCATTAAAAAAATAATCTTCATTTTGCCCTTCAAAATGCTCCTGTACAGCCGCCTTCATCTCTTCGTCACTTCTAAATCGCTTTCCCCTCAACTCTTTCTTCAAATTATTGAATAGAAAATAATCGCTTGGGGCTAGATCTGGGCTGTAGGGTGGGTGGCCAATTTCGTCAAAACCAACTTCCTTCAGAGCACGCCTCGCAACATTAGCGGTGTGAACGGGTGCGTTGTCTTGCAAAAACAAAATGCCTTTCCTTAGTTTACCCCGCCTTTTCTCAACTATGGCTTGTCGCACCTGTCTTATTAGATTTGCATAATAAGTTCCGTTTATCGTAGAGCCTTTTTCTAAACAATCGATTAAAAGAATGCCATCACAATCCCAAAATACCGTAGCCATTAACTTAGAGGCCGACTTTTGCACTTTAAATTTCTTCGGCGGCCTTTCACCCTTTTCAATCCACTGCATCGACTCAGACTTACACTCCGGATCATACTGTCTGATCCATGTTTCATCAACAGTTACTATTCGGGAACAAACTTCATCTAAATCATCTTCGCACAATTCTAAAAACGCCCGAGAAGTTTCCACACGACGTACTTTATCGAAGGCCGTTAGCATTTTCGGTACCCAACGAGCACTGACTTTACTCATGTACAAATGTTCATGTAAAATTTCTCCGACTCTTTCTTTACTAATACCTAAGACCTCAGCTATTTGCCAAACCTTAATTCTTCTATCTTCTAATACCAGCTTTTTGACTTTTGCTACGTTTTCTTCGGTCACTACCGATATTGGCCGCCCTGAGCGGGGGTCGTCTTCGATCCTCGTATAGGAGGCGGCATATGTAGGGATGTAGGCCGGTAATAAAGAAGTATTTTTGATTTAAATAAAGATTCCGTCACTGTCAAGTGAACGACATATTAAATATATTAAAGATATCCTCTAGGAGTCGCCACCAAACAACCACATTAATTATTGTATTTCGGTCTAATATATTCTAAATTAACAAGTAAAGTGTTTTCCTGAACCACCACCCCACATATGGTCCGTCCGAGTTTAAATAAGCGACTCCACTTTTTGACTGTGGCATAAGAAGGCCCAGAATCACCGTAAATAATAGCCATTTCCTCAAAAATACACTGCGGTGATTTGTCACTTTTTGTAAGGAATTTAATTACAGCACGGTGCTCAATTTTCGTAATATTCGTTGGTAATTCACACATGATGTACTTTTCCGTTGAATATCTCGAAACAGAATAATAAAAACGTGACATTTTATTTTTTAATAATTTGTTTTTAAATGGCCTTTCTAGTGGCCAGTATCATAAACGCATATATAACCTCGAAATACCTTAGGCTTAGAACTTTTCAGACGCCCCTCGTAAGTCATCCTACATTAATCGATCGTAAAATTTACCTAAAATTGTCATCAAATAGTATATTAAAGCCACTATTATTACATATGAACTATTGAGGAGAGAACACAACAAAATACTTAAATCTCATTTTAGGTTAGGGTCGCAGTTCAACCTAACACTCCTCCTCGCTTCGCTCGTCGTCGTACCTTTTTTTTTTTTTTTTTTTTTTTAACCCGGAGAAATGCATTGAATTGCATACCACTACGTAACATGAGACCCTCGGGGGTAGAGTCAAATATTACGCATTGGTTATGTGGGGCTCTCTTATCCGCGAAGGACTAGCCTACCCACTAAAACTCTGGGATGCTGCCAACCCGTGCCGTAGTGGTGATGCCATGGGATCGCGAACATTCACCACGACACCACCGGCACTTTCGCCCTAGAGCGAACCCTCACCGAAAGACACACTGTAGCATAGCAGTGTGCCTTACCCTCACCACTTCCCCAAGCCCCCAGGAAGCGGGGACCGCCACCGACACACGGTGCTTCGGTCCCACCCTCCTTGCTGAGGGAGGACAAACGCCCCTACCCCTCAGCCGGCCATGGGAGGACAAACGCCCCTACCCCACGACACACTCCCCATGCCAAGGGAGGACAAACGCCCCTACCCCTCGGCCCGCCACGGGAGGACAGAAGCCCCTACCCCGTGGGTCCCTCAACGCCGACGGGGGCGCAATTCAGCACAAACACCGAAGTGCCCACCCGAGTCATGCCCCGCCAGCCTCCTCCTCGGTCTCCTCCACCGGCGGAGGTGAAGTCCATCACAAACACCGAAGTGCCCACCCGAGTCATGCCCCGCCAGCCTCCTCCTCGGTCTCCTCCACCGGCGGAGGTGAAGTCCATCACAAACACCGAAGTGCCCACCCCAGTCATGCTCCGCCGGTCTCCTTCTCGGTCTCCCTCGCCCGCTGGCCCGTAGGCCCCCTCCCTGGTGTCTCTTGGCTTCCCCGCGCCCAACCGCAGGTACTGAGCCCCCCCACCACGACAAGGTGGACACCGTCGGGGGGGACAAGGTGGACACCGTCGGGGGGGACAAGGTGGACACCGTCGGGGGGGCTCGTCGTCGTACCTAACCTAAGCCAAGTCGGCCCTGCCTTAGAACTAGATCGTTGTGGGTACGTACCGTTTTTTTTTTTTTTTACTCGCTCATCACACGGGGACACTATTTATTTTTCGAGATAAAAGGGGCATGTATTTAAATCGATATCTGTATATTCCCTTTTTTCGATCAAATATTTGAAAGTTTCACCAAAAATTCTGACTTACACACTAATTATGCACACTAAATAATGCGAATTCAATATACTATTTAAAGGTATTTGCAAAACTGTTTTACTGAATATTAAAAAAAAAAACTAACCTAACCTAACCCGGCCGAGTCGGACCTTAGTGTGCAGTGCGAGGATAATTAGTTTTCGAAAACTTTAATTAATTACACATGCACCTATCGCAATATGAACGAACGAATGACAATAAACAAATATGGCGGGTCGTTGGGTACAAGAATCGAATGGCGCTCTCTGATTGGTGCAAATGGCCGTGGCTGTCATGGCGCGCACTCGCGCCAAATCGTTCCTACAGTGGCTATTTTCATGATAAAAGAATATGAAGTATTATTTTAGATGTTAAGTTATAATATATGATGCTGTCTATTGAAGCTCGAATATATAATTTTTGAGGAGCTTGTATTGAAGCTGTAAAACGAAAAATGATGATGAGTTACAAATTTCGTGGCTGAGTTAGTAAATTAGATGGCAATGTATAAATCAGGAGGACAAGTAGGTAATAATAATTGTTGATTATGACTTGATGCTTTCTTTAACATTTTTAGTTGGCGTTGTAAAGAAGATGAATTAGTTTATTAGAGGCTATCTCATATTCCCGATGCTTAGTTATTAAAAGAGAAGTTCGACCAAGTGGCCAAAAAATGAAATTGCGGCCGGATTTATTATTTCTCATAAATTATTACTAATATTAATTTTATTTTCGCGGCAAAATAAATTATGTTAGTTGGTCTGCTGACCTTAGAGATATATTATACCACCAATATACTATACCACTTTTATCTGTTCCTCTGCCCCGCGAACTGACAGGCAGGACTGTGTTTCATATTTTCATAAAAGAAAATCTATGATAATGATTATGAATATGTGTGTGTAGATAAAGTAGTGTATGCAACTGTACATAATTAGGTTTTAAAACATTATGTAGCAGTTACATAAACTACTATTACGTCACCCTAGGCCGTAAGTGGGATTTTCTGCCCGCTTCGCGAAAATCTAATTTCCTGGCCAAGGCAAGACGTAAAACTCTAGACAAACCACGGGCGGTAATTCGTTAAGCCCTAGGTCGCATATTTGTGGCACAAACACCCGCGATATGGGACAGCGCCCTAGGGCGTAATATACGATTTCCCGCCCGGTTTTCTAGCATGTAAACCCTTAGTGTGATAAAAATTACTTACCGCCCTAGGGCGTAATTCACGACTTACCACCCGCTTTTCTAGCATGTAAACCCTTGTTTACGAGCAAGTGTAATGAAAATTTAATTGTTATTTCTTTGTTTCCTCTTTTTCTGTTTTGCACAATCAAGAATATATTTACTTGTTTTTATTAATAATAATAGTTGTTATATCAATGTGTTGATGTACATGTTTTGTAGTAAAAAAATGTTATGTAAACCTGTCTTTAATTTCTACGATCACAAACGGTCAGTGCGTCTTGATTGAAGCGGGGTGAAGTGGAGACCTGCGAAGGAGACCAATCACCCGAGTTGAAATCAACATTTACATCTGAGGGATGCGGATGCGGCTGGTCTATATGTTACATCCACTTCTTCCCCACCGACCAACTAGCATGCACAACTAGTTTAGTAGAAGCGTGTAAACGCTATTACTCGCTTTTGAAATAATAAAACGAGTAGCGTATACACGTTTCTACTAAAGCACTCTCCTAAAGCACTCTTCTAAACACTAAGATAATCTAAACCGGGCTTTAGATCTCATGCGACCATGGAAGAAAGACTTCTTCCATGCATGCGACAAATGTATGGCGCCGTCTCAAGCAAGTCTGCTAATCAACTTGACACCAACTGATATTTTAACGTCAAGTGATCTGTGCCTGAGCATATGAGTGGTTAAGTCTTTCATTTCTTGAAATTTGTGGCGGGAAAATGGCGCACTTGCAGTAAATAAATTTAACCCTTAAATGCATGTTATCAAAATTTGTAACTACTTCTGAAACGACTTCAAAGAACGAACCTAATCCATTTTAACTTTGAATTCAAGACAGCTTGACGAAGTCTGAATCAATTTTGGATGTGTCAGTTCAGTAGTATGTATAGTTTTTCGATACTTCATGCACCCAAACACCTGCTTAAATAAAACATAAACATTTCCGGTATGATAAATTTTTATTCCAATTTACATTGATTAAATAACGTTACACAACACCACATTGACAACACAAAACGGTAGACAGACAAAACATTTATCACTCTTCGATATCTTCCTCAAACTCGCCTTCGTCGTCCGCTGTGGCATCCTGGTACTGCTGGTACTCTGAGACCAGGTCGTTCATGTTGCTTTCCGCTTCCGTGAACTCCATTTCATCCATTCCTTCACCAGTGTACCAATGTAGAAAAGCCTTCCGACGAAACATGGCGGTAAATTGTTCAGATATCCTCTTAAACAGCTCTTGAATAGCAGTAGAATTCCCTATGAAAGTAGCAGACATCTTGAGGCCACGAGGCGGTATGTCGCATACAGCAGTCTTCACGTTATTCGGGATCCATTCGACGAAGTATGTGCTATTCTTGTTCTGGATATTAAGCATCTGTTCGTCAACTTCCTTCATAGACATCCGACCGCGGAATATAGCGGCTACAGTCAAGTACCGCCCGTGACGCGGATCGCATGCCGCCATCATGTTTTTCGCGTCGAACATTTGTTGAGTCAGCTCAGGCACCGTCAGAGCTCTGTACTGCTGGCTACCGCGAGACGTGAGCGGTGCAAAGCCAGGCATGAAGAAGTGTAGCCTCGGGAATGGGACCATATTCACCGCCAACTTCCGAAGGTCCGCATTCAACTGCCCGGGAAACCGTAAGCAGGTCGTGACTCCTGACATCGTCGCTGATACCAGATGGTTCAAGTCTCCGTACGTGGGTGTGCTCAGCTTTAATGTCCTAAAGCAGATGTCATATAACGCCTCATTGTCAATGCAATATGTCTCATCAGTGTTCTCTACTAACTGATGCACTGACAGTGTAGCGTTGTAAGGTTCAACCACCGTGTCTGAGACTTTAGGGCTTGGGACGACTGAGAATGTGTTCATTATGCGATCAGGATATTCCTCTCTGATTTTAGAGATCAGCAGAGTTCCCATGCCAGAACCTGTTCCGCCGCCCAATGAGTGCGTTAGTTGGAAGCCTTGGAGACAGTCGCAGCCCTCTGCTTCCTTTCTGACGACGTCGAGGACAGAGTCTACTAACTCCGCGCCTTCGGTGTAGTGGCCCTTCGCCCAGTTATTCCCTGCTCCAGACTGCCCGAACACGAAGTTGTCAGGGCGGAACAGCTGTCCGAACGGCCCAGCTCTCACAGAATCCATGGTGCCAGGTTCCAGGTCGACGAGGACCGCCCTGGGCACGTATTTGCCTCCAGACGCCTCATTGTAGTAGACGTTGATGCGCTCTAGTTGAAGGTCAGAGTCGCCCTGATACGAGCCAGTTGGGTCGATTCCATGCTCGTCTGAGATTACCTCCCAGAACTGAAAAGAAATAATGATCGTTAAATAGGGTTCATCTGAAATGTATGTCGCCATACGTCCCGGCTGTGACTGGCCAAAGATGGGAATGGAAGGAACGAGCACGGTGTCGCACTCACTCCTATGCCCTCTGGCTGCGGTTCCGCGTGTTGCGTGAATTTGTAGCCGGTACGAATAGGTGCTATGTTCGACAAGCTTTAATGACCAGGACACTGGTGGACACGTTCAATACCTACACTGGTTTACCTACCCACTCGTCGAAAAGTAGGGCATTTTTTTTCTACAGCGATTAACGCGAGAAAATTGACTTACAGAGTAGGTACTAGCCATACCAATCTTATCCAATCTAGCTTAGCGAGACGATACCTAATTAGAAAAAGAAAATTACCTTGGCTCCGATCTGGTTGCCGCACTGGCCAGCTTGGATATGGACGATTTCCCTCATATTGATAGCACTTGAAATTTTGAATCCAAAAAGAACTATACTAAAATTTCAATTACCCAAGGGTGTTATAACATGGATATATATTAAGAGTTCATATGTTGAGGTATAAAAAAAAAATAGAAAAAAAACTGTAGGTTTAGGTTTAGTACACGTTCATCGTACAAGAGATTTCAAATGACTAATCGGTTCAAGGTTTCTTTCATTCTTCTTTGAAATTTAAATTTGGTACCTTTTTTCATTTGAACTTAACTTTGGCCAGTTGTAGAAAGTTCTACATAGAGGTCGATCTTAGTTAAGTATACTTGTATTTTTTTTTACATTTCTTGAAAAATATGACTGTATGTGTGTATATACTTATTTTTTGCGGAAAATGGCAGGAAATCGCGCGCTGTTTAGTAAATTTAGCATAATTTAAGTCAATATTAACTACAACGCCATCTATTGAAGACCGTGCCAACTGCTAGTAACAGGTTGCAAGATATCTAAGGGTGAGTATTATATTCTTTGCTTGCAAGTGACCCAAGATTGGGTTCTTTTTATTATTTTTTTCATGACCAACATCAGGACCGACCCGACGGGTGGTATTACTTACATACCACTGCGTAAGTTCGTGCGGGTCGTGAACATTTTGCTCCAATGCTAAAGCGAGATACAACCATAAAGGCAAGGACGGCAGAGTTGCGATAGAATATTGATGCAGTAGTAGAAATGTAATTGCCTCTAAAATACCAAGTAAATATTTTTTTTAAATAAATTAGCAACATAACTTAGTTACTAGCACATTATATGGAGCCAAGCACTGAAATAAATGATTTTTATTTATTTATAAACTATTTAATTACGCTGGTCATACAGTAACCGCCTTGAAACCGCCTACTCAATCAAAATTTATTTGCATAACGCAGCAACACCGATTGCGCCAGTCCACGAAGATTTTCCATACTGCGGTTGACTATAATTTTTTTGTAATTTAGCAATTTAATAATATATCTACATCTTTATCGTAATTTAAACTGCTAAATTATTAAAAATGGAGTGCATGATACCGGTAAACGAGATGCTCAAAGATGAGATCACGAAATTGAATTATACTTTGATACCTCCCGGGTGTCATGGGGATGTGCGTACAGTAAGGTAAGAATTTTGCTTAAATTTGCGTACATAAGTCACGATGTCCTTCCATAAAAGAAACCCTGCCTTTTATGGGTTTTAGTTGCCGAGACACGCCTTCGTAAGAATGTCAAGGTCTACTGCCTGCTTAGTCTGTGCTTCGAGAATATCGACTATATTTTGGGATTTCATTCTTTGATTAGTAAAGCTTGAACTATTCGGGGCTAATAGTATTGAATATGTTTTCCGTTAATTGTTTGTCATTAATTCAGAGAATAGCTGGCGTCACTGATGGCGCTCTAATATTAATTTATTAACACTTATAAACCAGCATACCTGCAGCAACCAGATATAAAATTTAACCCTAGGTACCCCAGAAACCGAGAGCCCGCTAGGTGGGTAGCTCTTTAAGCAAAAATACGTGACCGGCATCTGAGCAATGATTACGAGTGCCTACCAGGCCGGTTCCTGGTAGCGAAAGTGTTAAAGACTAAACCTTGATAAAAATTACTTGAAATTCATTAGCACACAGTGTATAAAGGTTTTTACTGTTTAAATGTGAGTAGGTACAATATAAATGCCATAGTAACAATGTGATATAAGATCTAGTTATTGCAGAAGCAAATTATCCCAACATGGCACAGTCTTCTATAATAACAATTTATACTTGCCTTTTAAGAATAATTTCAAAAGCCTATATTTAAAGACTGATCATCATCAGGACTCTAACTTTACTGCTGTAGCGGGCCTTATGACCTGATATCAAGTATGTTTTTTTTTATTAAGGAGCTTAGATCATTTTGACGAACATGTCGGCTCCAGCAGGTCTAATACATAACATCATTCATTCATTCATTCATTAAGTATGGTTCATTGCAAGTTAACTTGACTGGCACTGCGAAGGTGTTTAGCCTTGTCTTCACATTTTATTAGAAAAAGTAAGATACTGTAGTTTTTTTATAGAAAACAACTTGTTGATGATCAATACTATATTTTCCACTAACCACTTAATCAAATATTATATTTATTTTGACAATACGGTTAACATAGTGGTAGAGCAGCTGCAAATGTTTGTGTGATGAACTCGAATATTTGTTTTTGTGTTATGGATATTTTCTATATATTTATGGATATTTTCCATATATTTAAAGCTTTATTTAGTCCTGTGCCTCCGACTCCATTTTATCATTCACTGCATTTGTTATAATTGAATAGCAAAGATTCACCGAGTAATTTGTACACAGAATTGTACAAGAGAGTCTGGGGAAGCTGATCGACTCGCTCGGAGAGCAGTCCGCAACGGCGCAGGGTTTGTCTAAAGCCATCACCACCGCGGAGAAGCTCCGGAACGCCCCCACACATATCCTGTACCTGCTCAAGGATGCGGCTGGTAAAAAGTAAGTGGAATTGGATTTTTTAATCCTAATCCCGATTTCTTTTGGCGGTTCTTTCATTTTTCCAAAATATTTCGCCCAAACTCCACTGTGTAGTGTGTACCTCATGTAACTTAAAAAACTGTGTAAGATAATCAACTCAATTGTTTGATTATCTAATAGCAAGTTTTTTTTGTTAATTGAAATACATGCAGCACGGCATAATTGCCTTATTTGCCAATTGCTTGATTTCTCCATTATCATATTTTTATAAATATTGACAGTAAGGTAAATAATAAGGGAAAGATGTAAACGGAAACGTAGGGTCGCATCTACAAGTCCTGCTTACATTGTAGTAGATCACATTACATTTTTCTTTCATAATTTACCTGTGTCAATATTTATAAAAACAAAAATGAGGTATTTGCTCATAAAAAAATTAAAATCGATAAAAACATTATACAAAAACAGTCATATATTTGTTATTGTTTATTCAATAGAGCTAGAGTTTAGAGCCTAGCTAGTGTTCCACTGCTGGGTAGAGGCCTCCCTTTCACTTTTCTCCGTCCTTATCAATCTCACAAAAGGCATCAAGTTTGTCTCGCTATCTACAAGGTCTACCGCAACGCTGGATGATAGTTTGTGGGACTTGGTAGTAACTTTTGCCCTCAAGTCGTCCGTCAGTATATATAAAATACAAAGATCAACACTCAAAGAGAAACTAAATGGCGCTTAGGCATAGCCCGCACCGGGACTCGAATCAGGTATATTTGGATTACCGGTCCAATGGCTTAACCTTTAGACCCAAGACTCACTTTACGTACGCTATTACGCTTTACGCTGGTGTTAATTTACCCACATAAAAACAATGATTTCGAAACATAATTGTGTGTCGAGATAAAATATTAATCAGAATCATGTTAATGTAAGTTTAACCAACATGATTTTGCTAAATATGTTTACTAAAAATTCAGCCAAACATAACATGCCTTTTATAATAATTATCATTAATGTTTCGTAAACACAGCACGAACACATTTTGCATTGGTTAGTAACATTCATTTTATGCAATTTTAATTAAATATTTATGATTACTTTATAAACAATCAACCTAACAATCGCCCTTTTTAGGGTTCCGTAGCCAAATGGCAAAAAACGGAACCCTTATAGATTCGTCATGTCTGTCTGTCTGTCTGTCTGTCTGTAGTGTAGTGTATAGTTTGCGTGACAGACGCTTCCAAAGTGGAAAAAAGTTGGTCCCCCCCCCTCTAACTTCTAAAATAAGAAAACGAAAAATCTAAAAAAAACATATGATGTACATTACTATAAAAACTACCAACGAAAATTGTTTTGAACGAGATCTAGTAAGTGGTTTTTTTTTAATATTTTAATACCTAACTTTGCACCTAATTTATATGGGGCGCTATACATACCAGGTGCAAACTTAACTTAACCACTTAGGGATGGAAAGTGTTTGTACGGAACCCTCGGTGCGCGAGTCCGACTAGCACTTGGCCGGTTTTTAATTCTCGCGTTTACCTAATGGTATTCTTTTTAGCCGATTTTCCCTATCTCTCATGATCTCACCGTTTACTTCTGGCTCCTATCATCTTTAAACAATCAATAACGGTGTAAATATATATGAACTAGGTATTTATAACCCCAAGCTTTATAAAAACTAACCTCTTTTCCGTTAACACTCGTAACATAGCCTATAATTACATTTAATATGCATCTGTCCTTTGATGCATAATTAATCGCATCTTCGCAACCACAAAGCATAACAGCTCTGGTAAAACGCTCAAAAATCAACCCTTACGCTATAATTTAAGGGTTAGAAATCTAAATAGTTATGTTATTGTATGTCTCCTTTGTTTATAAGTAACAATAAGACGGGGTTTTCTAGGGGCGTGTCTTGTAACTTGCATTTTACATGCACAAATTATTAGCCCTTTGAAATATACATTGTAAGCCAACATTTGAAATATGAATTGTGGATTCGTATTTCAAATTTTTCATATAGAAAATAAAGTTGAATTTAAGTTGAGATGTTTATTAGGATTGGATCTTTCGATGATAATTTACTAGGAGTAACAGTGTTTGTTATTTAGTTATATGGCTACTGGATCAATACAGGTGTCGGCAGGGTCTAGTCTAGGGAAGGGAAATGCGGGCTACGTGCTTTAGGCGTATTCGGAGTCTCTAAATACAACACGATAATATTATAAAGGCTAAAGTTTGTGAGCGTGTTTGTTTGTTTCTTACTTCTTCACGCTCAAACGGCTGGACTAATTTTGATAAAATTTGGTATAGACGTCGCTGACACCTTGGATTAAAACATAGGCTAATTTTTATACCGAAAAAATGTAGTGTTCCCGTGGTATGTCGCCGCCGGGCGCTGCTAGTTGTTTATAATGATCTGAAAAAGAATATATATTATCAAAACGTTTTAAAACACGAGACTACCATATACGACGATGGTTGGAACTTTTAAAGCAACGGTAAACTGCTACCACAATAGGCTATTGGTACGATTTTTGGATGACCTTGAAATTATATATATTTTTTCCGATAATCCTTGCTGAAGAATCTACTAGCTGCAGGTTTTAATTTTCCTTACCATGGATTTTCCGAAATGTTATTGACCATTCCCTTGTGGTTGACACTTGTCAATGTCAAAATTTGATTTCAGAATTTGAAGTGTTTGACACTGACGTGTGTAAAAATTTCAACGGACGTTTGACATTGACGTCCATCAAAACTATTTTTATGAAGTTTGGTAGGAAAAGATTCAGCCACTATTATTGAGAACTGTCAATTTGTCAATAAAAAAAACTGAAAATCATGGTAAAAGACAAATTTATGACCTGCTGCAGCTTGTAGATACTTCCAGCATCGACTATCGAAAAAAATTCATGGTCATCAAACAATTGTATGAAGCCTATTTAAAGTTGTGTCACATCACATATTATTTTCTATCCAACCTTGCTCCACGGCAATCCCACGGGAAATTAACATTACCGGAACACATTGCTATTACATTACACGTTTACAAAGTTGCCTTTTGCGCATTTGGTCAATAATGAAACTGTTACGAGTCAATTTGTCGCACTGTTGACAATTGCCAATCAATCAGTGTAACATGTTTGATATTTGCTCGTGTATTACATTTTATATTTCCCTGTAGTAATTCCTGTTGTTTGTTATTTATTTATTTTCATTATTTATATTGCAGTGAATAGAAACGTTGTTTGCGGTGAAATTTTACATCAATCAATGTTCAATTGTCCATGTTGCTCGATTTAATTTACTTTTGTCGGTGTTTCGACTTAGAGAATAGCGCCATCTCTTTCGCGGTTCTTACACTTGCTGTAAAGCTATGGGATGTGGGGATCGTGCGTGTAAACGCACCTAGGCTATGGCTAATGCGGTTAAACATTTTACACACATACTGCCTAATTAAATTAAATAATTTAAACGGATTATATCGCGTAGGTATATTATTTGAGCCTCCTTTGACAACGGTAAATGAAAAGTTGCCGAAACGCCAGGGAGGCTCAAATAATTAATTTATGCCATATAATCCGTTTGAATTGTTTTTAAATGTGACAGTTGCGGAAACCGAAGAAAATATTACATATACGGTATTTGATGACGACTCAAATCAGCTACTCTCCATGAAATGACAAAAACTATCTGTTAGTATGAAGTTTATATCCTTGTGACGTCAAAAATAGTATCGCACGCCTAGATCTAAACAGTATTAACTCAAAAAAGTTCATTTTTAGGGTTCCGTACCCCAAAAGGAAAAAACGGAACCCTTATAGGATCACTTTGTTGTCCGTCTGTCCGTCCGTCCGTCCGTCTGTCAAGACCCTTTTTCTCAGGAACGCGTGGAGGTATGAAGCTGAAATTTATATCAATTACTCAGGTCTACTGTCCCTTGAAGCTGTGAAAAAATCAAACTTCTAAGCCAACGCAATCAAAAGATACAGCCGTTTATGCCGCAAATTTTCGACACTTGCAAGGGAATCAAAACTTACAGGGTGCTTCCCGTGAACTCAGAATCTTGAAATTTGGTACGAAGCAACGTCTTATAGCATAGATAAAGGAAAAATTACGAAAACCATAATTTTTTTTTTTAATACCTAACTTTGCACCTAATTTATATGGGGCGCTATACATACCAGGTGCAAACTTAACTTAACCACTTAGGGATGGAAAGTGTTTGTACGGAACCCTCGGTGCGCGAGTCCGACTCGCACTTGGCCGGTTTTTTTTAGTTAGTTGCATATTCGGATTCTGCAAATCAAGCCGCGTAAGCCACAAAAACCGGCGCAACAATATCTTAAGCGCACACCGAATGACAGCACTTTAAGTACCTTTTACTGATTTATTTTGCATCTCGTCAGTGCCATCTAAACCGCAGTATTGTTAGTTGCTGGGCGGACACTGGGCATTATGCACGTAAGTCAATTCAGCAATATAGTGTTATTTCGACTTGCTAAAGTTTAGTTGACTTATAAAAACGATTTGATGTTGATTATTTTGAATTGATACGCTTTTAATGGTTAGATGTCGATCATTTTACAAATACTTCTTGTTGTATTTCCAGTTAAAACAGTTTAGAATACTAGGTCAAGAAATATTTTGTGATATATTTTGATTTAATTCTCTTTTGATGAAAATAATTCTTACTTTTTAATTACTTCTGTTTTCTTGAATCATCCAAATATCAGGTTTATTTCTTCGGAAATAAAGCGTATTGGATTATTAATTCGAAAAATAGCGAATTGTTGTATATCTTAATAATAATGGAATATGGGTAACGAACTACATCGCAAGTTACGCTTACTTTTACATATTTTCGAGTTAATACAGTTTTTATGGTACCTACCCACATTATCGATATTTCTGTACTCTTATCGTTTGCTTCTTTTTTTTAAGAACAATGAAGCGGCGTGGAAAACTATAAGTAAACTTACTAAAAGGAAAAGATAATAATACCGCACCGTGTACGTGACCACGTGGACGCATACGTGATTCAGTCATTAGTATCAAATTATGTAATAAAAAGCAATGATTCTTGATGACTCTATGGATTCTTTTTATCGCTTTTTTACGCGATATATCACACAAATAAGCGAATTGATTACCATGTACCACCTGTTCGTAGTGATGAAAGTGATGTATATGATTTGATTGCTGACCCGACTTTTTCTTTCTTTTGATGCAGTGAATCAAAAACATTGACTAGTGCCAGGTTCTGATGAAAGTGATATTTCTGATTCTGATGTTGTTGATAATTGATTTTCTTTTGATCAAAACGAATTAAGCCAATGCCAATAAAAATAATAAAAACAGCTAGAGATATTAATGATTTGAAAGTGTGTCAAAATCCAGTTTCTATTGCGGTGAAACAGAGCCTACCAAATGCAGTGTCTGGTTGTTCAAAACTCGACTAAACCATTATTATGTCGTATGAATTCAACCTAAAAGAAGAGAATGAAAATACACTTTTATTGAATCAATAAGTACTATGTTCAAATACATAAGATGTAACAACTTAAAAAGAACCGACAAAAGGGTTTCAACTCAAAATGATACACGAAATAATATAGAAATTAGCACACTAAACCGAATCAACTTGAAAATCATCATTTATTTATAGTAATTATTCATTAACAACAACATTTTTGATAGCGATCGCCTCGGGCATGAATCTATGAGTCAGTTTTCTAAAAATCAGATTCCTAAATCATGCATAAACGCCAAAATTAGTTTTTTGCGATTTCTGAAAAAAATGCTTTTTTGAGTTGATACTGTCTAGATCTAGGCGTGCGGTATAATGTCCAAAAGTTAGTGGTGGTCTATTTGTTTTCGCATATTTTTGAATGTGTGTTTAGTGGTTCGACGTGACACGTCAGTGTTGACGTGTGTCAAAATTTCACGGGTTTGACATTGACCAGTGCCAACCATCAAAATTCTTTTTTATTTAGTTTCGAAGGCAAAGTTTCCTTCAGCCACTATTATTGAGAACTTTCAAATTGTCAAATAAAAGGGAGAAATCATGGGAAAGAAAAACAACAAGGACTATCGAAATAACCTCAATAAAAAATTTAAAACACCCCGATACAAGTAGCTGGTCATCATGAGACCCTCATATTTATTGAGTGATAAAGAAAATGTTTACAATGAAGCGAAAAATTCTTTACGGTAGATGGCGCTACAATGCCACCCTAAGGCATGTTGAAGCGACTGGTTGAAAGATTCAATGGCTCTGACATCTGGTTCGTGGTCCAGTTGGTAGAACGCCTGTGTTGGCCCGGAAAGCCGTTGGAAACGTAGGTTCGAATCCTGTCCGAACCATTAAATTTTTAAATTTTTCGCTTCATTGTAAACATTTGGTTTACGTTAGCAGACGTTACTGCTTTAATAAAGAAAATGCTACTAAAACTGAACATAAGAACAATATTTGGAATTCTTAGCTTCAATATTGGATGAGGTCTTGTAACTTGTTCCAATGAAAGCTGAATATTGAATATCTTGAAAACTAACTGCTGGTTCTATTTCCACCAAACGCTAAGAACTATCTCGACGGACATATCTTTCGATTAAAAAAACTGCACTCAAATTGGTCCATCCGTTCGGGAGCTACAATGCCACAGACAGACACACAGAGACACATGTTAATCTTATAACACCCCACTTTTTTCGTCGGGGGTTCATATAATTTAATGGTCTTTCAAAAATTGTTCCAACCCTATTCAATTATCATGCCAGTGACCCATTTAAAGCTAAATATTTACATTTATCAATGACTTAATAAACCTAATACGCCCAAGGATGCCTCGAAGGCTGTGTAATTGTAATTCGATTGTTCAATGCTTTCTTTGTGCTGAACTTTTCGCCGCGTCATTTACATTGCATAAATGGCATAATACAGGCGAGGTTGGCAAACGAAATGTATTCGTGAAGGCCACATGAAATCGTCATTTTAGGGCTTACCCAAAAGGGTAAAAAAACGGGACCCTGTTACTAAGACTCCGCTGTCCGTCCGTCTGTCTGTCCGTCTCTCACCAGGTCGAGATTAAAGTATAGGTAATAAAAATAAGCTTATTAAATCTGGAGATGTAGTCTTCGTGGTCAACAAATTAAATTCGGATATGTAAAAGGTATCTACGGTCATTTTGGAGCTGCAAAGTGTCTCCTAACGTCAAAAACAACAAACAATCTAAGCAAGAATGTTATTAGAGGGCCAAAAGTGGGTCGAAATGGTTCGTGTAACCCACGGCCGCTCTGTCGCCATTTTGCTTCGCGGAATTCGACACACTGCCGTGTGTCTAGATAGATTTTCGCCGCTACTGTAATTGCTTCCGTAGAAAGCTACGAGCAGGTCGCCCTTTGAAACCTTTATTCAAAATGGCATTAACAAAATCATATTTAAACTCGAATCTTCGTGACAAACACCCGCCCAAATTACAGATGCGGGTGTTCAAATTCCGAACTCAAGTTTTTGCATACAAACCAGCGCCGGTTTCAAAAAAGAAATAGCGGAAGCAACCGCACGGTGAAATTGGTAGAGGTATAACTGTAGCCACGGTTGGCTGAGCGTTATGATGGAGTAAGTTGGACTTCTGTTGATGCTTTTTTATATGGCTTAGTAATAGGAATGGTTATACTTTATTCATATGTTTATAGATCATTAGGTTAAGTTTATGTCGCGGTTTTGCCCACGCACGTGACAAGGGTTATACAGGATGGTCAGTAAGGAGAAGTCAGAAACTTAAGAGACAGGGAAATCTGTTTTTATAGTCTGATTCTTTTATAACACACATTTGACACATGACAGTACCCGTATAACGTAAATCTGCTCGACTATTGAATTAAAAAAAAAACCGGCCAAGTGCGAGTCGGACTCGCGCACCGAGGGTTCCGTACAAACACTTTCCATCCCTAGGTGGTTAAGTTAAGTTTGCACCTGGTATGTAGAGCGCCCCATATAAATTAGGTGCAAAGTTAGGTATTAAAAAAACTACTTACTAGATCTCGTTCAAAACAATTTTCGTTGGTAGTTTTTATAGTAATGTACATCATATGTTTTTTTTAGATTTAGCGTTAAAACTATTTTCTTTTGTTTTTCACCCTTATTCTAAGAACTTTTTGATTTACCCTCGTAAATCTAAATACACACAATTATCAAAATTGTCACATAACAGCTTTACATGAGAGTTTAACTTATGTTCATTTAGGTGAATATTGTTAACCACACCTGTAACAATTACAAATGATTTAGAGTGCATGTTTAGAAATACACTTAGCTCCGCAAGCAATTTTATTGGATTACAATCGCTTTCACCTACATTTATGATAATTACATCCCTAAGGCTAGCACTTAATGTTTCTGAAGATTTCAGTATATCCTCACAACGTGCGTCGGGCTTGATGGAAGAGGTAACTTGATATTTTCCGTATTGTGTCATCTGTCTTGATTTTAATAACGCGGCTCCCAGTCCGCTGCTCTGCTTTCCGCCAAGGATATATATCTTGTTTGGTATTTTTGTGCAGTTTTTTGTCGTTCCAGGTTTCTGGTGATTGGTTATTTTTGTTTGGTTAATACTAGGTGTAGAAGTAATTACATCAGTTCTATGTGTTTCCAGTTTTTTTAGATTTTCGGTGGAGCTTTCAATGGTTTGATCAATTATGCTTGTTTGTGATGACTGATTTTTCATATTTTTAGTGGTTGGTTTTGTAACTGTAATGGTAGATTTACATATATGCTTTAATTGTTGAATTTGTCGTGTGTATTCAGATATTTGTTTTTTAAGGTCATCATTTTCCATTAGGAGTTTAGTACTGCAGCTATCTGAGAACTCGAGTTTTTCCTGAAGGTACGCTACTTTGTTTCTTAACTCTTCTACTTCATTTTTATAATTAATGGTTAGATTAGGGCAACTTCTGTTCAGTGTGTCATTCTGAAGCATGGAGCTATCGAATTCTTCGTCAGATAGCGATTCGAATGAGTTATGCACTGGTATATTGTATTTTCTTACAGTAATATTGTCCACAGAAAAATTTAATTGTTGGTATCGTTGTTGATCCACGAGTTGTTGTGGTTGCTGTTGTTCCTGTAGATGTTGTTGTTCCTGGCTCTGAGTGGAGGGTGCGCGATGCGGCTCTGTAGTTTTTCCATTCTGTGTTTGTATTGGAGTTGAGGCGATAGCAATACGGTTTTTTGAAGTTGTAGGTGTGCTCGCCTTTCTAGGCTGTACTTTGCTCTGGCGACATTTAGTACATGACCACGACTCTTTCCGCTCTTTATCCATTAGATCATACAATTTTTCTGAGTTTGCGCACCCTAGATCGTAGGACCGTTTACACTGTGAGCACATCAAAAAACGTTTGTCCAGAATTTTCCTCATACAGTGAGCGCAAGTAGGTTTCGGAGCCATTTTGTTTAATTGTGATTACGCTACCAGTATATGCATTCGTATGTTTTCACAACCCTTTATATAGGTGTAAATAATTTTGAGAGTTACTTGAAACACAGCAATGTACCTTGAAGCAGCGATGTAAAGCGTCCAACTGCAGCGTTATCAGCGCGCACCATGACTCATGCGCCTCGACCGCGGCCAGTGTCAACTCCACGGCGGCAGTTATTTTATAATTTTAAAAATGATTATCACTATAACTTCCGAACCACTACGAGTTTTTTCATGAAATAACCACCAATTTAAAAGTCACTTCAACAGCTATGTAACGATGTGTAACACTTCACAGAATAGATACTTTGAACATATTTTTTTTCAATGATAATGACGGGAGCGAAAATAAACACTGTTGTGCGCGCAGCAGCGATCAACCATTGAGTTTGATGAGAAGTTTGTTTCATTTCTTTAAATACTACACCGGCAAATGTTACAAACTTCTTTCTGTTCTGGGACTTGTAACATTTGCTGATGGGGCCTACTTCCAGAATAAAGTTCATTTTCTCAAACATTACAATGAAATATCGTCATAACGTGCGTTTTATCAGGTTTCGAATCACGTTTCGGGCGAAACAACTCGAGAGAACTGTAAAGGAATTTCATATAAAACTGACGGTCTAAGCCAGGAACTATTTTTTTTTAAAACATGGCGTCTTAAGAGGCCTTATTCCTTTTAAAATGCTGATTGTTTAGGCATTTTTCTCTATTATCAAACATGTTTCTTAACATATTATTGATGTTACTACCTAGAACAGGGCTATTGGGATCTATTGGTATATATTTGAAACCTACAGTTTGAATTTTTCATTGATAATTTTTGTTTCAAAAACTGCTCGAAATTGACAAAATTCACGCGGAAAATTAGTTTTTTCAACTTATTTTCGACAGCACGCAATAAAAGCATGAAATAGCAACGTTACTACCTAGAACTCTTGGAGAAGGATTATTCACTTCAAAAAGTTGGTTGAAATTATCAATATATTTGTCATAATACGAAAAAAATAAATTTTAAAAGGAATAAGGCCTCTTAAGATCATGACCGTTTTTTGTGAGCTATCCGGCCTCTCACTCACGTGGCAAGCCCTTCTCTCCCGGCGTCTGCAGTAATGTGCAGTCGCCATCAGATATATCGCGGAAGTTAAGGCGTTCATAAATATCTGAACATTTACTGTAACGCCCAGTCAATAAGAGTCGTGTTCAGATATTTATGAACGCCTTATATGCTGCGATATATCTGATGGCGACTGTACTATGACTTCTAACCTAACATTTTCTCTTTTGTGTTATTTGTGTTTTCGGTCAAATAGTTAAAAAGTTACTCGATACCGACCGGACGGAGTACCGTTCTTTCTGTGCACTTTTACGCTCCAAGGCGCATTAAGGTTACCTCGGGAACCACTACTCGACTTCTAGTAGCGCACATCTATTGGCTATTAAATGCTGATGATTTAATATAGTACCCATAATAGTAGTAATAGCCTATTACTACTATTATGGGTACTATATTAAATCATCAGCATTCTCTTGGGTTACCTATCTGAAACACTAATTTTTGTGTCCCATGTAACGATTCGCCAAATTTTCATTCGTCCGTAAGCCATTTTATTTCAAAAATGTAAATTTTTCAGAATAATTATAAAACAAACCTAACCTAGCCTAATGTGTTCTTTAAAACGATGTTTATAGTCTTGAAAATATTACTCTCCCTCTCTGGTCGCTCCCTCATGAGTCATGACTCATGGAGCGTGGTCATCACTTGATGGCTTGCTATGCTTGATGGCTTACAAAAAATAAAATTTAAAGAAAATATTACGGCATTCAGGAAAAAAATGCTTTCGGACAAATGAAAATCGGAGTTGAGATTGGATACCTTCTCTTGCCCTAATGCAATTTTTAGGGTCGGCACTTACCCTTTTCCGATTATTCGTCATCTCGGCATTTAATTCCTTGGACTTTTTTATCCCCCCGACGAAAGAGGGGTGTTATAAGTTTTACATGTGTATCTGTGTGTCTATCTGTGGCATCAACATCATAGTACCCAAACGGTATGGACCAGTTTCAATGCGGTTTTTTATTATTGATAGAGATTTCCGTCGAGATGGGTCTTAGCTATATTTGGTGGAAACAGAACCAGTAGCTTCCAAGATATTCAGCTTTAATTGGAACAAGTGACAAGAACTCAGCCAATATTGAAGTTAAGAATTCAGTAGCATTTTCTGTGTCACTCATTGAATGAGGGTCTCATGATGACCAGCTATTTACTGTCGGGGGTGTTTGACATTTTTATGTAATCTATATATGTATTTGTGTTCACTGCTGCTACTTCATATCATAGCAGTATTGACTTATTTGACTGTACCAAATCGACTTTCAAGAAGCGTATTCGGTCTTTAATGCTAAGTTTAGATGATAGTTAATTCAATATCCCTTTTCCGTATACACATAGGTACGCACACATACACACACGCACACACACATGCGCACTCACCCGATGGATTAATGTTTGTTTAATTTCTCTTGTAACTAGTTCTACTTATTGCATTTTTGTGGACATCTTTTATTGGCTATTGTTGTAGT
The DNA here is from genome assembly GCA_947623375.1 of Apotomis capreana. Classification (NCBI taxonomy): domain Eukaryota; kingdom Metazoa; phylum Arthropoda; class Insecta; order Lepidoptera; family Tortricidae; genus Apotomis; species Apotomis capreana. Next base: position 60,228,587 of record OX392498.1, on the reverse strand, counting down.
ACTATGTTGTTAATTGTTACGAATTGAATTGCTGCCCCAGATAAAATAAGAAAATCATCTGTCACACAATCCATATTTTCTTTGGTGACATCTGTCATTTCAGTACATTTTATAACCTAAATTCGCTAAAAATGTTCATAAATTACCGATGATCAGTACCATCTCAAAAATCTCTTGCTAAGATTAGCAAGAAGTGAAAGCCACAAGGAAAAAACATATGACAGATGTCCCACGCACAAGGCTATGTGTAATAGCGGCCCACACTGCTCACGAAGTTCACCGAAGTTCGGTGAATATGATAGTATAGGGGTTACTTCGCTGCGGAAACCCATACTTCGTCCAACCTCGGTCGACTCCATGAGTAGTGTGGAGCTCGGGTAATAGACTAAAAGTACTAGCTATTACTATTGTGATATACTAAAAGTACTAGCTATTACTATTGCGATAGAAATGTTTCCTTCTGATTTGTTCACTTTGCTATTTTCTGCCGCATTGCGAATTAGTTTTCACGCTTCAGCACTGCACGAAGAAACTTACCTGCGTGCTTTCCATGCGATTTGTCTTTGGCAAATCTCCATATTTTATAACTTGCTAAATTGTACCCGCAACGTCCGCGTAATAGTTTTCTTTGTCGTAGTCTGGTAATAAGTATAATACAACCATCTTTGGATGTCCAGCTATCCCTGTATCGAAATTGGTTAAAATCTGTCCAGCCGCTACAGATGTACCGCTGGCGACGCGCCCCATGCAAACCCTTCATCGGGCTGTTGATATTTTTAGGGTTCCGTACCCAAAGGGTAAAAATGGGACCCTATTACTGAGACTTCGCTGTCCGTCCGTCTGTCTGTCACCAGGCTGTATCTCAAGAACGGTGATAGCTAGACAGTTGAAATTTTGACAAATGATGTATTTCTATTGCCGCTATAACAACAAATGCTAAAAATAAAATTAAATAAACATTTAAGAGGGCTCCCATACAACAAACTTACAGATAATGGTACGGAACCCTTCGTGCGCGTGTCCCACTCGCACTTGGCCGATATTTTTTCATAATTAATGTCTCCTCTCCTTAGAAAAGTTTAATACAATTTTAGAATTTTGTGATCTATATAATAGTATAGACTACCAATTTCTTTTATCATTCTGCACTGAAATTTCGATATAGTTTTTTATTTGCAATCGCGAAAGTGTAATCGTGCTTTATACATACTTAGAATAAATACGCCTAGAAACCTACCCACTTCATAAAAATCTGCAGATTTTACAGCGAAGATAGTTAATTCTGACATTCGTGTGGGCCTTGCGAATTCATTCAGGCAATCAATTTGTTTTGCAATAACTTGTCAAGTATTTTATGTGTTTAGCATCTTTTGTTTTGTAGCATGGCAGAGGGCGCTGTGATAGCGCAGGATTATTGTATCAGAGTTGATGTGATTAATGGTACGATATGATAGCTCAGTTGGGAGACGATTGTGCTTTGATTTATATATCAAAGGATTAAAAAAACTCCTTGCTAACACGCTCAAAGCTTGTACACATACTTACTAATACCTCCTACCTTTCCAGCGGCGACGGCGAGGTGATAGGTTTCCTGAAGGTGTCCTACAAGCATCTCTACCTGTTCGACCAGAAGGACAAGGTCTGCCAGGTCGAGCCAATGTGCGTGCTCGACTTCTATGTGAGCAACACGCGGCAGCGGCGAGGCAACGGCAAGAAACTGTTCGATTTCATGCTCCAGGTATGATATATTGTCGTGGCTTCCAACCTCCGTGGCGACCTGACGTAGACCAACTTACTGACTGGCTGATTGACATCGATATTTGGAACGGACATTCAAATTCAAAATTAGACATAACAGCGACACGACTAAAGACCTGCAGTTCTCGACGGACAGACGACCAGACTGTTCATGTATAGTAAAATAAAGAAGGGTAAGGTGGAGTAAGACCGATCGCAGAGATGAAGTCCAATTTCTGAATTTTCCATGGTGCTGGTACCAGATTCCATTTTTAGGGTTCCGTAGCCAAATGGCAAAAAACGGAACCCTTATAGATTCGTCATGTCTGTCTGTCTGTCTGTCTGTCTGTCCGTCTGTCCGTCCGTATGTCACAGCCATTTTTTTCCGAAACTATAAGAGCTATACTGTTGAAACTTGGTAGGTAGATGTATTCTGTGAACCGCATTAAGATTTTGATGCAAAAATAAAAAAATAATAATAAATATTGGGGGCTCCCCATACTTAGAACTGAAACTCAAAAATTTTTTTTTCATCAAACACATACGTGTGGGGTATCTATGGATAGGTCTTCAAAAATGATATCGAGGTTTCTATAATGTTTTTTTTCTAAACCGAATAGTTTGCGTGACAGACGCTTCCAAAGTGGAAAAAAGTTGGTCCCCCCCCCTCTAACTTCTAAAATAAGAAAATGAAAAATCTAAAAAAAACATATGATGTACATTACTATAAAAACTACCAACGAAAATTGTTTTGAACGAGATCTAGTTAGTAGTTTTTTTTTTATAATTAAATACCTAACTTTGCACCTAATTTATATGGGGCGCTATACATACCAGGTGCAAACTTAACTTAACCACTTAGGGATGGAAAGTGTTTGTACGGAACCCTCGGTGCGCGAGTCCGACTCGCACGTGGCCGGTTTTTTTACGGAATAGTTTATGACCAAATTATGAAATTTACAAATTCCGAATTTTCCACATTCGTTTTATTCCTGATTCTGAATTATCCAATTTCTGATATTTTACATATTTATTTATTTTCCATTTCGAATTTTGTCATATTAAAAAAAAAACGCATTATTATTATTAAATTAACACAATATTATTTTGTACGTATGCGTGTTATGTAACAATATGAGTGTAGATAAAAAATATAATTGACACGATTTCATATTTTTAAAACTACAATGTTATTACTTTTCTGTATTCCGCTGAAAATAACGTAATTGTTTGTATATTTTTCCTGAGATTAATAATTACTTTCAAATTAATTTATAAATTCTGTACTCTTAAATGGAATGGCACAATGGAAATGTTACATTAGTCTGGTGTCTAATTAAAAAAACGAATGACGTTTAGCTCGAAATTATTGACGGCTTATTATTTTCGCGGACAGGTCGAATACTACAACTCGATATTATAGTTGTCGTAGAATTCGGTTATTTTATGTATTTCCTATATATCTTTACATACAGAAGATTAAATTCAAATATTTTTTAGGGTCTACAACGCAAAGCTCTCGATTTCTATATTAACTTCCACCTTAGAAATATGACATGTTGTCAATTGGGCAGGACACGGGGACCCGCCCCCAGGACCTGGCTGTGGACGGGCCCTCGTCCAAGATGGAGACGTTCCTCGCGAAGAACTACGGCGTGGACCGCCTCATCAGGCACAGCAACAACTTCGCCGTGTCGCCGGCGTTCTTTATCACCACGCCCGACACCAAGTCAGTCACTAGTCCTTTTTTTTTATAACGTCACAACATGGCTCCACTTCACCTGATGGTAAGCAAAAAGGGGAGCCCAAGTCGCAATGGCAACTGACGAGAAACCAACGGTGCCGTGTCAGTTGACACTGCCATGCTGGCCCGAGAGATGCTTCAAGGGTCCCAAGTTATAAGGAGGAAACACATGAGCCGGCAAAGAATTCCTTATTTTAATAGTTCGGCAGATGAAGGAATTGCCAAACTTCTTGGTACGTGTAGTCCTATTCAGACGCGCAGTTTGGAGAGCACGTGGCTATTGAGCCGGCGGTCCCGGGTTCGAATCCCGGCCAGGCTACGGCGTGGACCGCCTCATCAGGCAGAGCAACAACTTCATCACCTCGCCTGACACCAAGTCAGTCACTAGTCCCATTAATAAATGGGTAGTATTTAAACGCACATAAAAAACCTTTTTCTATGCAAAAAATTATATCTGGGGGCACGGCAGTGCCCCCGCCAAGTCGAGCAAACGCGCTTCCCGGCACGCCGTAACATCCTTTTCTCGAAGCCATTCAGACCATTTTCAAACTCCCAGTATTTCATTACGGACAAAGCTAGAAGCCTGAATTTTTAATGACCAGGAGAGCATGATATAACCTAGGCATATTCCAAATTTCATTCAATTTGAACCAGTAGTTTAGAAATAATTGCCAGTCAAAGTTCCTTAATTTTGTCACTCACTGATTCACTCACTGATTCACTGACTCACTCATGATCGTACGAATTCTAAGTTACTTCTAGAAGACACACAAGCTTGAAATTTCGTGCTCTATTACGGTTTGGTGTACAAATCATTAAAAAACCTAAAAATTACATTTCCGTGTAGTTTTCCAGTTATGCGAGCTGCATAGATAAATTTGTATTTCCTTATGAACCCTATAAAAAATACACGATTACAAAGTTAACTTTGCGGTTCATATAACCTTCGGTTTAGATACCTCAGGCACAGAATACTTATTAGCTTATTACCTAATACATACAGAATGGACACGCTCATCGCCGTACCGAATTGAGTTACCTCACCCCGCAGGGGCAGTGAGTTGGAATCGTGATGGTAGCGATGATGATGATGATGATGATGATGATGATGGTGGTAACTGGTGGCGGTGATGGGGGTGCTGGTGATGATGATGATGATGATGAAGCTGGGGACTGGTGTTGGTAATGAGGGTGTTGGATTGTTCAGATGATGATGGTGACTGGTGGTGGCGATGGGCGTGTTGGTGATGATAATTATGATGGTGGTGGTGGTGACTGATTCTGATGAAGGTGGTATTGGTGATGATGATGATTATGATGACGACGATGGTGGTGACTGTTCGTGATGATGATGATGGTGGAGTGGAGGTGACCGGTGGTAATGATGGGGGTATTGATGGTAATGAAGATGGTGGTGTCTGGTGGTGGTGAGGGAGGTGTTGGTAATGATGATGATGATGGTGGTGATTGGTGATGATGATAATTATGTTGACGACGATGGTGGTGACTGTTGGTGATGATGGTGGAGTGGAGGTGACCGGTGGTGATGATGGGGGTATTGATAATATTATTTATTTGCCAGTTACAAAGTATGACAGTTTTACCTGTGTCCTTCAAACTAGGCTAGGTCTGTCTGGTTATAAGTAATGGCAAAGACTATATACCCCCTAGACATATGTTCTCATACAAAAAAACGTAACTCTGAAAAAGCTCAAAATTCGGTATAAAAACTAGATGGCGCTGCTTCGTAGCCTGGAAGTGACAAAAATGTTATTTTTCACCAACATTTTTAAGTGATTTTTGATTTTTGGAAATCAAACGCATTACTGCTTTATTTTAATACGATAATATAACTTAAATACACAATTTTTAAGGATTATATTTTTTACTCTTCAAAAACGTGGTTTGATCGTATTAAAATAGATGGCACTACCTCTGGATAGCTCAAGGTTGCTTGCGGGCTCGCCAATTTTTGCTACACAAAATAGCTAGATGGCGTTGGTGCACTGATCTAATGGACAAAATAAGTTACGCCCGAATTGTCATGCGACATTTCCCACTAACAAACAGTCAGTAACGTAATATTTGTTAGATAAGTTTTGTACAGTCAAGGAATTTCATTTCCTACCCATTTCGTTACAATGTCGTTAGACATTCGCAATGCATTAAGGTCGAAAATTATATTTCAATAATAGTATTGAAATGTCAATATTATTATTTGTCACTTCATTTTACAAAAACCTCCTCGCGAAAGGTTATCATTTGCTTTTAATTTCTAATTAGGAACATATGTCAGTGTCAATCGAGAAAATCGTAAAATAATTTTCAGCAACGTTATTAATATGAAAAATAAAATGCTTGCCGCTAACCGTGAACTATTAAAAGATAATGATAATGACTGAAAACAATGAAGAGCTCAAAGAGTGGAGTTACACCAGGAAGGAATACGGATTTATGAGATCACGCGTCGGCTCAATGCTAGCAGGGACACAGTTTGACGTTGGGTACGGCGATATAATGTTGAAGGAAACCTTATTGATCTACTGCAAAGCAAAGTAACCATTGCATCGTCCGTTTGCCATGGCCTAAGACCAACGCCGACGACAAAACGGCTTTACGCCAAAGGGACGATTTGCGGAAATGTTTGACATTTACCCTAGAACAATTAGAAATTGCCTACATGCAGGCGGCCTGCGAAAATATATTCGTTCGTTTTGTTTTTGTTAAAAGTAATATAAAAAAAACGTTTATAAAATTGTGGTTTTATTGAATTATCACTGTCGTTAGTTCTGTTAGTTTTTGTATAGATAAATTTCGGGTGCCTGTCGTATCGCATAACGTTTTTTGTCCTAAAAATGTTTGGCCGAGAAAGTTTGGCGTACTGTTGAATGGCATACTACTCGTTTGTCCTAATAATTTTTGCGCATACTCTCTTAAAGTCCTAAATCAAGTTTGTCCTAATATTGATAACTAAAATCTAATTACCTAAAGCATAATATTCCTAACATGAATTGCCCTAAGAATTATTTTGCCTATTATCAAATTGGCTAAAATTACAGCACCTAAACTAAACTATGGTAGGCGTGAAGTCAGAATCGTTACGTATTCTACCTTCAGGCAGGTAAGGTAAGGTACATAACTCGAAAGTTTCATCATAATACGTCCAGTAGTTTTTTGAGATTAAGTGAAACGTACATACATACATCCATCCAAACTTTCACGTTTATAATATTATTAGGATTAGGATGTAAGTAATTTTTATGTTTAAATAAAACATACACAAATAGTGAAATGAGACGAAAAGTGAAATGAGACGAAACGGAACGTAGTAAACAAACATCGCACCTAACGTCATCTATTCACTTTTTACTGTCACTTGGAAGTTGGAATGTCGTTGAACGCTTGACGACTGTGTTACTTCACGCTTGCGCGTACCGTACAGTAGAAATTGAAAAATTACGACTTTTGAATGAATTGATACCCTTAGCGGCATCTAGCGATGTAGAACGATAGTAACAAACGGAGTACGGTGCGTAGTATGAAGAATATCGGTCTAGGGGGTATATAGTCTTTGGTAATGGTAAGTTTTAGATGAAAGCGTGAAAAACAGTCTAACAAAATAAAATTAAACAAGATGATAAAAATAAGTAGATGCGATTGTCAGTAGGTTATGATTAAGAGTTGTATTCAAAAATTACAAATCAGTTTTCTCTAACATGCGTTATAAAAGGCTACGAAGTATCACGTTTCGAGCGGAACGACTCGAGAGAACTGTACCACTCGCTTTTTTGATCCGTCCTCCTGTACAACTATTTCATAAAATATATTTTGAGCAACACACTCATATCAGGTTTTTGATACAACAATAGAAAATAACACATTAAATTGCATTCAAAATATATTACAAGTTAAAGCTTGAATTTAGAAGAAATAACAAAGGTCAATACGTGAACACGATTTTTTGCCCACAGCAGGTCTGGCCGGACCACGCCTGTGATTCCGACGGCGGCGGTGGGACGGTTCGCGGCCCGCAAGCCTCCTTCATCGATATCTGACGTGAGTGACTTTATTTTAATCCTTCTACTATCATCTGCATTGTCTACACCAGTGTTTTTCAAACTGGGGGTCGCGAAGCCCAGGGGGGTAAAAAAATTAAAATTTTAGCTGTTTATTTCACAGAAAATTCAAAATTGTCGCAGCTTATATCCAGGGGGGTCGCGATGGTCAGCATCGAGAAATTTTCAAGCATATACATTTGAATAAAACAGCAATCTTTCTTAGACATCTTCATCTATTTATTTTACGATTATTTGCAATTTTTAACATTAACCTTTTTTATATTTTTTGCAAAACAGTCTGATTGAATGATAGACGGGTGCGTTCCAAAACTGTTAAATAAGAGTCGGATTCTAAGTTTATCGTGCAAACTGGGTTTTAGGAGGTTGCGAAGGAATTTTGATGGTCATTAACCCTTCGTATGCCGCCTCCCCGTATCCGTTACCTATATCTGTATAGGACGGATTCGGGACACGGCATACGAAGGGTCGTGACACCAAAAAGTTTGAAAAACACTAGTCTACACGTATACACTCCATTTCGCTCCTCCATTCCCTCCTCACACTCACTCTTATAACCAGCACCCTTACCACGAGTTTACAGTGACCGTTCTCGTTAGCGACAGCGTAAACTATTTGTATGGAGAATTGTAGTTCTACAAAGTAATCACTGGGCGCTGTATTGTTCTGCATACAAATCGAGCGAGTACCGCCACGTCAACTCATGGTAAAGGTAAAGTACAGATAGTATAGGTAACGACTCACAATACACTTCGTACTTAGTCTACGGGCGAGTATCCAACAGTAGTTTATGTAACTGTTACATAATGAGGGCTCTTATAATGTTTTGTAACATTGACGTGATGATAGAGGCGCACAGGGAAGAAACTTTAGCCCGTGGCTAACCCAAACTGGCTTCACTTTCAAACGCTGACTAGGTTTCTAGGGGTACAGTCTTTTCTAGTTATAATCGCTACGTGGCGCCAGATTTGAGCACATAACCAATTCTTGATACTCCCAAACCTGCAAATTACCCTTTCTGTATATTCCTAGTTATTCTATCCTACAGTGCATGAGCTGTCAGAATGCGATTCGCTTGTTATGCCTGTCTCGCTCGCTCTCACGCGATCCATATAAGAACCTCTCAATTTTCACCAAAACCCGAATCGCACTTAAGAGCTCACGGACTGCACTATCCTCATCCTTCTACACATCGTAACTGGGCCATTTTATCTAAAGTTGTACACCCCACTTTTTTAAAATTTTCGATTCTCAGGCTTTCGAGCTTTTTCGATCTAATTAGGAACAAAAAGCTGGCCCAAAATATTCATTCATTTTTGTTTTTCCATTCCCTTACTGCTGTAGTAGGTTATAAGGAAATGGTAACAGAATGGAACGAAAACACATTGGACACTTTTTTTCTAATAAGATCAAAAGAGCTCTTGATTCTGAGTAGAAAATAACCAAAAAATTGAAAATTGATAAAAAAATGGGGTGTACAACTTAAGAAAAAATGGCCCAACTACGCATTCCTAATATCATTCCAATTAAAATGGAATATTTGTTAATTAATCTTGCAGTTACTTCGGTGGGACTGATCTAAAACTACAATAAGCTAAAAAGTATGTATGGTCAAGCGATCTGTATACACATTTGATGTAATACAGTATTTGATGATAGCTCAAATCAGCTACTCTTTATGAATATGAAAAACGATTTGTTAATATGATTGTTCTATGAAGATACTGGCTAGTGACGTCATAAAAACAGTAGTCGAACACGTCTTCTTTTTAGTTTTTGACCAATTTAAAATAGTGAAACATCCAAAAGTTAGTGGTAGTTTATTTGGTTTCGTGTATTTTCGAATGTATGTTTAGTGGTTTCAATAGGTGGTATTATAAATTTATGAAACATGTAAAATCAATTTTTTTTAAATGTGGGTACACACCACAATTTTTATATTAAACTATTGATACAAAGATATCAAAGCTTAAAGAAAAATTTAAAACGTATTCACATAGAGGTCGCTAAGGTGTGAAAACCTTTCAAATAAACAATGCGAGGATCGACACACGAACCATAAGGAAAAATTCGAAAGGTTGGTTGGAGTCTGGTAGGGAAGTGGTTAACGCGCTGGGCCGGCAATCCAGAGGTACCGGGTTCGGTGGCCGGTCTCGTCCCCCAGGTAATTCATTTCAATTTTTCTTTGAGCTTTGATATTTTTGTATCAATAGTTTAGGTGGTATTAGTTGATGATTTGTTGGATAATTTAATAGTATGTATGCTGTATTAAGACGCTTAGTTCAGTACTTGTAACAGTTGTTTAGTAAGTAAGTTAGTAGTATAGCCCAATGGGCAATTTTTCAGGCCACGTAATATTGTGAATTTTTAGTGGTACTAATTTATTTTACTGGCAACGACACGCTTTTGGTAACTGACGTTGAAAGTCGGTGAATGTCACTGATGCAAACAAAGAGGAAACAGAACTAAATACTCCGCAAATTTTATGTAGTTTTTGCATAATAAAGCCAAAACTATCCGCAGTGATGAAAGACGTATTTTTCAATTGGATTCAGTATTTATTTCGCAAAAAGAACGAAGGATTGAGCAGCGTTCCGGTAAACATTTGTGTGAACTGAAAAATATCTTTTCTCAAACATGCAATGAAATATTGTCTTTACGTTCCTTATAATAGGCTCGGAAGTATCGCTTTTTGGGCGCAATAACTCGAGAGGACTGTAAAGGGATTTCATACTGCTTTTCAGGCCTAGGCCTGCAAAGTAACTTTTTTTTTGTTTCAACAACAAGGTCATTCACACGGGTTACTAATGTGTTGCACAAAATTGATTAGCATATTTTCGTTTCGCATAGCAACCATTGGCACAATCATCATTTCGCACAATTGCTTTTTGCCTAAATTTCTTGGCATACTATCATTTCGCACACGTTTCTTTGGCAGAATAGTACATTGGCATAAAGTTGATTAGAACAATACTCCTATGGCCGAATAATCGTGTCGCCGAAATTTATATGGCATAATATTCCGTTTGCATGATTATTTTAATACACCGAAACATGAAAAGTCTGACTCAATATTAATACGAAACAACAAAATACCTACCTAATCTAAGCAAAGTCGGACCTGCGTGGCTCGCTCGCTTCGCTCACTCGTTAGGGTCGTAGTTTAACCTAACACTCCTTATCGCTTTTGCTCGTCGTCGTACCTAACCTAAGCCAAGTCTGACCTGCCTTAAGGTGAAATAGGTAATGTTAGGAATCGTAAGCCAAGTCGGACCTGCGCGGGTCGCTCGCTTCGCTCGCTCGTTAGGGTCGCAGTTCAACCTAACACTCCTCCTCGCTTCGCTCGTCGTCGTACGTAACCTAAGCCAAGTCGGACCTGCCTTACTTACCTGCCTTGCCTTCATTTCTGTGAGGGACGCAGTTTCAACCTAACCTAACCTGGTTTTCTGGCAGCGATTCGGTTCTGTGGGTATGCAATGGTACAATTATGCCGCAAAAAATTCGGTGAAATTTATATTGTGCTACATAAAACGCTATACAAAGCTATACAATTTTGTGCTAAGTGAATATTATGCGATATAACAATTGTGTTAAGTATATAATTATGCGATAGTATCATTCGGCTAAAAATTATTGTGCGAAAACGATTATGCGAAGTGTATTTCGGACAATAGAGACTGTGCAAGATAAGGGGTACCCCATTCACAAAGCTGGCTGGTTTGACAAAAAGCAGGTTTTGTTTTTAAAGGTTGGTTGTTAGACTAAAATGTCCTATTTTGTCAATTAATAAAATGTTGTTCTTTGAAGTATATTTTTTTATTTCATTGTATGTTTGAGAAAAGCACTATACATTACATGCCTCGTCGTGAAAACGGATTCCCGGCCTCGTATCACTATCCGGTATATACCTACTTGGCCGGAAATCCTCATTTTCCCGGCCTCTGATGTAATGTACTATTAAATAGGTACACACCTTCACGCAGAATAGGAGATTTATTTCTTGTAATGAAAAGTTAACAATTACCTACTGTCGTTAATTTCAAATAATTTTAGCGTTGTATTCTGTCTTATTAAGTATGCATTTATACTAAGATTTATCTGGTTATTAAGTATGCGTTTTTTAATTCCGATGTATGCCACATCTTAAGAGAAAACAAGAATATCTCCGATCTGCAATGGAAGCTTGTGATCCATAGTAAAGAATTCAGCTGATATTAAAAATATATGCAGGTTCGGAAAAAAGTTTGTTGATAAAATCGATTTTATTCATAATCGTTAGATTTGGCAAACAAATGTCTTTGCTACATCACTACAAACATCAACGGAGAACTGTCAAATGTTTGTTAAAAAAATAACCACACTGTAATAACTTAACTCTCATCTCTGTTGGTTCTTGGTCCAGCCTCCATACGAATTTGCCCATGGTCCTTTTATTTCGTGTAACAGTTCTATTATTTATGTTATAGGTGATCCACGGAGCGGCGGACCGCGTCTATGTGGAAACTAGCAACGGGTATGTTTAAATTTATGAAACATGTAAAGTCTCATTATTTTTAACGTGTGTATACCACAATTCTTTATATTGAATCATTGATACAACGATCTAAGTACAAAACACACGTTGAACCGTTATCGTATCACATTGGACCGGTAATTCAGAGGTACCGGGTTCCATTCCAGGTGTCTTCCGCCAGTTTGCGTATTTTTCTTTGTGCTTTGTATCAATGGTTCAACGGGTATGTATCCAATACAATAATTACAGTATTTTTGGTATGAAACGTGTATGTTTGCATGAATACGTTGTAATGTCACTATTGTCGCTAAACACACCGTAACAATGTCCATATGTCGAATTAATTCATGGTTATGCATGCATTTTCAACTAATTTAACCTTTTCAACACCACAGTCGTCTTTGGCTGACAGCAGAATTTTGCTCCACTGACGCCATCGTCGGCAAATGCCGTCAAATTTTCAGTGATCAATCTTGGTAATTTTTTCCAATACCTTTTTTTTCGATAGTCCTTGCTGTAAAAATCTACTAACTACAGGTCGTTGCCCGTTTTCCAAAATGTTTTTTGAAACTGACAATTGACAGTTCGCAATACTGTTGTCTGGAGGGATCTTTGCCTACGAAACCCAATTTAAAAAAAGCCAGTCGGTGGTTGACACTTGCCTTTCTCATAATTTCAACAGTTTGACACTAACATGTGCCGATCATGGACGGTTTTATTATTTTAAACTGGATTTTGATGGCTAAGGTTTCTTCTGCCATCACGGATGTTCCATTGCGAATTGTCAAATCACAGATTATATACAAGTTACTACGTAACAGATACCCCACTTGTTTGGACGGCAGGCGTTGCCACCGCTATCGATGCCCCCTCCCGCGGGTGACGCAACGTCATTGGAATGTGCGCTAGGGTTGCCTCCGTTATGTAAACGCTAGCTTTTTCTCGTGCCTTCGCTCGTTTGGTCAACCAGTCTAGTCAGCAGAGGCGTGGCGTCCAGACAACCCGATTCCCACTAGGTTGCCCACTTCAGGACGATTAAACACCATTGTCTACACGGTTTGAACAGGGTCTTTTTCTTTAAAAAGACCCTGTTCAAACCGTTTGGTTACCTTTGCATCCGACCGTTCCCTCTTTCCGCTTCTCTGCTTTCCGTTCTCCGCACGCCGCTCTCCGCTCTCCGCACGCCGCTCTCCGCACGCCGCACTCCGCACGCCGCTTTCCGCACGCCGCTCTCCGCACTCCGCTCTCCGCACGCCGCTCTCCGCACGCCGCACTCCGCTCTCCGCACGCCGCTCTCCGCACGCCGCTCTTCGCACGCCGCTTTCCGCACGCCGCACTCCGCTCTCCGCACGCCGCTCTCCGCACTCCGCTCTTCGCACGCCGCTTTCCGCACGCCGCACTCCGCTTTCCGCACGCCGCTCTCCGCACTCCGCTCTCCGCACGCCGCTCTCCGCACGCCGCACTCCGCTCTCCGCACGCCGCTCTCCGCACGCCGCTCTTCGCACGCCGCTTTCCGCACGCCGCACTCCGCTCTCCGCACGCCGCTCTCCGCACGCTGCACTACATTCTCCACACGCCACTCTCCGCACGCCGCTCTCCGTTTTCCGCACGCCGCTCTCCGCGCGCCGCTCTCCGCACGCTGCACTACGCTCTCCGCTTTCCGCACGCCACTCTCCGCTCTCCGCACGCCTTTCTCCGTTTTCCGCACGCCGCTCTCCGCACGCTGCACTACGCTCTCCGCACGCCACTCTCCACTCCGCACGTCGCTCTCCGCACGCCGCACTTCGCTCTCCGCATGCCGCTCTCCGCTTTCCGCACGCCACTCTCCGCTCTCCGATCGCCGCTTTCCGCTCTTCCCTCTCCGCTCTTCCCTCTTGTTACAGTAATACAAGATGGTTTTTATAGTGCGGTACTCTAAGATGTTCTAGGCAGGGACTTAGACTTACAAAAAGTCTTATCTTATTTTTCCTAATATTAATCGAGAGAAAGTTAATCGAATTAATTAATCGATTAAAAATTTAATCGCTAAAATTTAATCGACAATTAGGTAACTTAATCTTTCGAGATTAAATCAATCGGAACTCGTACGATTAGATTAACTAATCGTCAATTTTAATCGTTAATCGAGATTAAAAAAGTTAATATCGGAACTCGTACGATTAGATTAACTAATCGTCAATTTTAATCGTTAATCGAGATTAAAAAAGTTAATCTTAATCGTTAATCGATTAACTTTTGCCCATCTCTGCTGGGAGCGCGGAAATCATGTTTTTTCGGTTTAATTATTAAAATAATACAGATTTTGAAAATGTAAGACGTATACATTATAGTTAACATCTCGTTATGTTATTATTAAAAAAACTGATAACTTTCCCTGCAGTATTTATGACATACTCTAAGGGTTTATGTTGCTTTTTTGAGGTAACTTAAAAAAAAAACTATCAAGGAAACTACAAGTAATCGTGTTTCTAAAACATAACGAATAATATAGTGAATCTTTAAATATTTTACTTATTGATTGTATAACTAAACATTCAGTAATAACAACACAGCATGGAATCAAAGCAACACAATTAATTCGAAAAAAAGCTAGGCGCCCCCATAAAGATTTTTAGAGAAATACCCAGACTTTAATAGTTACGCGTCAATAGTGCCCCAGTAAACGTTAATTCTTAAACAAAATCTTTTATTCCGGAGGGTTTAATGTGTTCTGGAACAAATGAAATCATTTTCAATCGTCTTTGTTGCCACAAAAACAATATGCCCGACTTTTATTTTTCGACATCGTACAGCACAGGTTGCGCGGGAAACGTTAACTGTACGCCGTCCGCTCGCCGCGAGGCGTGGCAGCCCACTGGCATTTTGTCGCGCCGGGTTGCCACTTAGAGATTGGAATGTTTCGCGCGGCCGAAACGCGTGGGGATAGCCTGGTCAAATTGTGAATTTTAAAAAAAAATTGAAAAACCATCGTTAAATATAATAATGACCTTCCCTTCCACGTAGCACACATGTTAAACTATCGAAAAAAAAAAACGGTCTTCGAAGAATTGTACCCAGCCTATTGCTTCAACCCTTGGCGTTCAAAAGGTGAAACGTTTCCGGTGCTTGCACTAAAATGCCGTTTTTGTAACTGCATATAATAATAATACAGGGTGATCAATCTAAATGGATCAGTAGGGAGAAGTTAGAAACAATTAGAGATAAAATTTCTGATAATTATTCACAATCTCTTAGAATAAATACGCCAAGAAACCTAGTAGTTCGGTGAATAGAGACTAAAGTACTAAAAGTGTCCTTACAAACGGTCCGGTAGTTTTTAATTTTTGTTATGTTGTCTATATAAGATGATTAGTGAGTGTTAAAAATGCAAAATGCACAATTCCTCCCCCTCCCCGCCAAAAAGACTTGAGTCTTTTTCAAACTAAAATGCTCCTAAACGAAGGTAATATGCAAAAATTGCCGGTTTTTTCAATATGACGGCGGGCGCGAAAGAGTGGGTATTGTGCATTTTGCATTTTAAACACTCACTAACCATCCTAGGCACCGTATCAAAAATTCAAAATTACCGGACTGTTTGTAAGGTAAAAGCCCTTTATTCACTGGATTGTAGTCAACGCTTAAAAGTGAAGCAAGTTTTGGTTAGCCACGGGCTAAGCTTCGTCCGTGTGAACATCTGTCACAACGTCACACAAGCAACACGTCTCTATGATTGGTCCGTAGACACGCACACATAAAACCAAAAGTGGCTTCATCTTTCGCAAATCTGTTGAATTATTATGAACTCTCTCTCGTTCTAGCCGTACTTATTCTCAGGTTACCGATTGAAAACATGAGTTTAGATTATGGAAACATAGATGGAATGTAGGTACTCGTATCTGAGGCAAATGCAACTATGGGATAAATGCGTGCGTTGATGTCATAGAAATGGATCATTTTGATACCACTCATACCCTTACTTCCTAAATTTAGGACTGTTAAAGGAAACAACGAACGTTGTTAGTTTTAAAGTGTTTCGTCTCTATGATACCTACATTCAAAAGACGCACTTGTAAATAAGAACTTTGTAAAACTGCATTATAAACACTATTTATGTATATTAGTATTATATTGTATCTGCTTTGTTGTTAAGATTTGATTGCGTGTTATATCGTCTGTTGACAACCAAAACTCACTGAATAACAAATACCTACTGGAAATACCTCGTATCTCAGTATTAATTTAGTTACTAAATACGAGGTTTTAAAACGCAGTGACAGAAATTTTAGTGACTTGCTTGTGACCAGGGGATAAACGTGTGCTTAATCATATAATTTATATACAATGTAAATATTATACCGGGTGATCAATCCAAATGGGTCAGTAGGGTGAAAACGACAACTATACTCGACGCCACGTAGCTTGTCAATAGCGACCAATGACCTCTCCTACTATGGAACAAAATTTCTAATAACGAAACTTTTTTTGTTCCCTGTAATGACCTAGTTTCTAGGCGTGTTAATCTAAGGATTCGCGCATGAAAGTGAGCACGTTGCAATTACGCGCGTATAGTACTTACCAGAGCCCGGAAAATTCGTAGCAAAACAAAACATTGTCGCAATCTAGCTAGTGTTAGAAACTTTTATTTTTCGATATCGATAATTTCGTAATAGAAGAAAACAATTATCCACCTAGAAATAAAAAAAATAAAAAATACGTGAAACAGATGCAATTTCTTCTTCAAAATCCACGTCAGTGCACATACGTAATGACATGACATTGAATGTCTTATAGAGTGAGTACTCATTTGCTAAAGTGTCTATTAATTTCAATGTGGTGGTATAGTCACACAGACAACTTAACCCTATAGACCCCGCTTCATAAAACTTTCTCTAGTATCTCAATTTGCCAAATTGGCGGGGTGAGGAGGGCATCAAGTGCACTGTGATTGGCTAGTTCAAGGTCAGCGAGCAATAACGCATGCGTTGCAAGACGCGCGCCTTTTTTGATAGTGATGGGACACACTCGAAAAAGAAACTGCAGAATGTAAGTGTATATGTTTTTAATTGGAATCAATAAGAATACAAGAATGGTATTATTATTAATGAATTATGTACCTGAGTGCATTTTTATTTGGACCTTGGTGAAAATGCACTCTAGTGTAGTAGGAGATCAACAAATAAAGTGAAAATTGAAAAAGCAAAACATCAAATAACAAAACAAACTATTCACTCTCTTCATAAATTACTTTTAATTTTTCTAGATATGTCATGAAGCAACGCAACATCGAAGCTCCGTTACAATGAACAAAAAAAAGCGTCTTCGCATCACTATAGCTGACCTTTCTCAAAAACTTAAACAGACAAAAATTAGATTAAAGTAAAACGTTTACAAAGTTCAAATCGCACGTACAGAAAAAAGATTACCTCATTGAAATCGCTACTGAAGGAACTACAGGATAAACAATTAGTCACTGACGAACATACGTCTATCTTGGAACATATCGACGTACAGAGTTCAGAAATCCTGAAACGTAAAGTAATAAATTCTAAGTCAGGTAAAATAAGTCGAACAAAATGTTCTCCTCAACTGCGAACATTTGCACTCACATTACATTTTTATTCCACTAAAGCCTATCAATACGATAGGAAAACTTTTAATACGTGTTTGCCGCATCCGAAAAAAATATCCAAGTGGTATCAAACTGTCGATGGTCGCCCTGGTTTCACCAAAGAAGCCTTTAAGAGGCCTTATTCCTTTTAAAAAATATTTTTTTCATATTATGACAAATATATTCATAATTTCAACCAAGTTTATGAAGTGAATAATACTTTTCCCCGAGTTCTAGGTAGTAACAGAGCTATTTCATGCTTTCATTGCATGCAGTCGAAAATAAGTTGATAATACTAATGTTCCGCGTGAATTTTGACAATTTCGAGTAGTTTTTGAAACAAAAATTATTAATGATAAATTCAAACTGTAGGTTTCAAATATGTACCAATAAATCTCAATAGCCTTGTTCTAGGTAGTAACATCAATAATATTTTAAGAAACATGTTTGATCATGGAGAAAACTGTCTAAAACAATTAGCATTTCAAAAGGAATAAGGCCTCTTAACCCGTCAAGTGTCAGACCTCCCTAGAACAAAACACCCGGTAATGTCCCACAAGAAACGGCCGAATTTCCGCTAAAGATGGGAATTTTACCTACCCCGAGAATAATTATATGAGATGTGTTATATATCGTTAGAGAGCTAGATAAATTTGGAATTCGGCACAATATGTTATAATAGCCGCACTTACTTGTAGTGAGATGTAGATTTATTTATATTCCAAGATGTTCGTTTTCCGTCACATCCGTCACTAATGATTCACAATTTGCACTCAATTTAAAACCATATATCACATTTTACATACACTAAAATGATACTGGCTAGTTTATGCGTCAATTTTACGTAAATTCACTACTCAACACCTAATAATTACTTCACAAAAAATATTTATTTACGAGAACGTGCGCGCACGGCACAATCTTGCGCTGCCGCTAATCGAAACTGTCATGGCGGATTTGCCGCGAAACTGAGCACTGTTTGAGCAAAATCATAAATCTATCAAAATTCCCAAGACCTTACACCAATCTAATATATGAAATGAAATCCTAAGAAAGTGTGTTATAAAACTATTATTTGTTCGTAAGGTTTTGAACAATTGAAAATTAGGATACAAATGAATTACGACGGCCATCATTGCAAAATTATTGCGTCATTCAAACTTGAGGACTTTTTTCACTAGGAAACAATGTCGTGCGGCTAAATTTAACATTAAAAACGAAAACCTTATTTAACTGCCAGTAATTTGATATATAATACATAATACAAACACTTTCCGTTTAAAAGATTTGGACATATTTATCACACGACACGACACCTCAAATGCAAGTGATTTTCGAAATGGCGGACGAATTCCGCCGATGTAGAGAAAAAAAAATTTACGCGTCACTACTGAGGATTCTGATTGGTTAAAAATCAAATTTGTGTGCTCTGATAGCTGTTGTTGGATAGTAAAATATCTATCAAGCTGCCACCATAACGAATCGATGCAGAGAAATTGATCCAATGAGCGGTTTGGGCTGTAGACTAGCGTGTGTCTACTGGACGCTACCGGCACAAAATTGCTGTAGACTAACGTTAGTCTACTGGACGCTTGACGGGTTAATGCCCTTAAGAGAAAACCTGAACAAATAAAGCAAAGATTGTTTGGAACACTGATTTTTGATGAAATAAAAATTAACAATGACGATATTGATTATAATCGGCAGAATGAAAGGACATACGACATACGGATATGTTGACTTTGGAGGCGAATTAGATACCGATTGCACAGACGAATGTTTCGAAGATTTGGTTTTTTTGGTAGTGCCATTTAACGCTTCATTTAAGTTACCAATTGGCTACTTTTTGGCTAACAAACTGAATACTGACCAAAAAGCAACGCTAATAACACAAACCATTCGTTTATGCAAAGATGTAAACTTTGAAGTAAAGGCTTTGACATTTGATGGCTGTCCTACAAATACATCGACAGTCAAAAAGCTAGGGTGTTGTTTAGATCTTAACAACCTCAAGACAACATTCAAAGTAGACGGCGATGAAATTGTAATATTTTTAGATCCGGTGCATATGGTCAAGCTTCTAAGGAATAGTTTCCAATTTTACGGCGTATTAAGGTGGTTGCAGAGGAAACAAAACTAGACATTCCACGCTAGATGGCGCTGGGAAGCAAGATTTGTAGTTTTTGTGTATTATTTCGTATGGTACTTTAGTTTGAAGTAAAATCTGTGTATTGGCGAGTCCGCGTATTTGTCTTTTATTTATATAGTATTAGTAGCACGTCATACATTGTATTATTCTCCCGTGTATTAGCAATTTGTGAAAAATCAGCAAGTACTCACACTAATAGACACTAATTGTGAGTGTGTGCGGGTGATTCATTCATTAAAGGGTCGCGTATCATCTGTCAGTTTGATAGTAAGCGCAGAATAAATAAGCAGGCATGATATTTGATTTTGATGATGAAGTAAAGATGCACCTCTAGCACAACTGTGACACGCAACTCATTCTCGCGCGAGAATAATTACCTATCTCTTTCTTTGCGGTACTGTAGGAGACTGACGGGCGTTGCTATGTCGCGCGACAAGAACCGTGAAGCCTAGTTGTATTAGACGGGCTGGATTGTCAAAATAAATAATACGAAGAAATTACAAATCTTTAGCAGTTCTATATTTTTTAAGTATGTGGTGAAATTAAATAAGTATTTTTGTTGGGTTTCTTTTCTGATATATTGTGATTCTGATTTGTGATGTTATTGAGTTTGTCCTAAGTGTTTCTGAATGATAGATTGGGGTATAGCAAAAAGGGCCCAATTTTAGGGCACATATTTTGCTGAAAAATATTTTTCTCATTTTTGTTACTTTTTTGATTACAACTAAAGAGTACATTAAAATAAGTATCTATTATAAATTACAATTGTTTGATTAACTTGCCCGTTGAAGAACTAGAGCGGTCCTAAGCTACGTAGCCTGGGACTACTTGTACTATCATCTATTCTGTGCTGGGACTTTGAAATTTACGATGAAAAAAAGTCACAAGTATACCTCTGTTTTTTATTACTTAATGACAAGATCGGGCCCTTTTTGCTATTGACCTGATATACAAAAACCCAACATCAAGAATAGTAGGTACTGATTAGGGTTGGGATTTTCGTGGTTCTAGATCGTGGGTCCATGGAGTTCAGTCTAAAAATATATAACTACTAGAACTACTAACTGAGCGCAGCCGCGCAGAGCCATATAACAATATATTGTTATTATATATGGATTTTAGAACCACCAACCCCACTAAATAAAATAAAACAATTTTTGTTACGTGTGAGTTTTATTATAGTACTAATGATTGTGTGAGTTGTAGACGTCGCTTTTATTCGAAATGGTGGATTATTTTTCTTTTTTATCTTCACCATTTTCAATTTTTTCGTTAAAACTAGGTCTATTACCTAGGGCTTCTTTCTGTTTAGTGCTGTTTTGTGGTTAGTACGGCTGCCTGAAAACGAAGGTTTATATGTGGTTTGCAGGTATACGTTGTAATATTATTTTAGGCAACACGCATGGTTTGTAGAAAATTATAAGTTTCTGCAGCTTTTCTTGGATGAAGCTTTCATCTGTACGAACTTTAATTGTCATTATTTTTGTTGATAAATCAATAAAGGAAATCATCTTGCAGTAATCCCTTTTGATGAAGGTCTAAGCTGGCCTTGAATCTGTAAAGAAATTATTTATTACGTCACATGAATGCCAGCAATGGAAACCGCTGTATGCAGTACCAATTGTGTGATTATCTTATAGGGTGTTAGGGTAATTAGTGTTATTACAGTTAACCTTCAAGGAGGAAACTTAGTCACTGAACCGATAATTCCAAAACAATTTGGTTTCCCACACCTATTGAAAAACATGGGTATATAGGTCTTGGTATCAATTCAGTCAGAGAGAAGAAACTACCTATATGAACCTACTATGAACAGCTTTGTTTTTTTTTCATCGGCCAAAGCGAGCGATTGCGTTCAGTTTTTGTGGTTGGTTACACGGTTGTCATCACGCCATGCTTGTCTTCGCCTAAAAAGAAAATAGCACGAGACACCTCTTTCACGGCAGGACGCTTCGATTTGTAATATTTACAAACACAATACTTTCCCCGCAATTTCTGACCCATGATATCGCAATATCATTTAGGGATCACTATGTCCTGAGTACACATGTTTATTATATGCACATTTCATTATTCACACTACATAAAGTAAAAACTCACGAAACGAAAAAAATGCAAACCAAACATGATTCATTTTTATACGAATTTCCACAATTGACAGTATAGTATTGACACAATTCATTATTTCATTCACAAGATTTAGTGCGTTCGAAATCTATTCCACTTTATTGTTATGAGCAAATAAACACAATAGGTACTTAGGTAAGTATCTTTAAAACCTAATGTTTCCAATTATTTGTTACATGTTTAATGAAAGCTGTAATTATTAAAATAATAAACTGTTATGCATTCATATCGAAACATCAATTAAAACGTATTATCCTAAATCATAAGTTAAGTAGTATTATATTTCAGAACGCACTGTTCATGAATAGCTTTACGTGCGCTTACGTTTGTATGTTGTGTAAAAGCAACGCACACATACATATGTGGACAATATTTCAACGGGTTTTAAAGCTTTAATAACTTTGTAATTGTATGATTTATAGCGAAACTGATTTCATTGGCGAATATAAGATCGCTTAAAGATTTTTTTAAGAATGTTTAATAACCTAAAGCCATAACCGCCTAAGTGTGTAGTGATCAAACAATTTGTATGAAAGTGACATCTCTGCAACCACCTTAAAAGACGATCAAAATAATGCAATCAAGTGGAAACATATCGAGCAATTGCATGAGTTGCAAGAAAGCGAGTCTTTTCATATGGCAAATAAACTCCGTTCAGCTCATATAAAATACAAAAAAAGATATTTATAATTACGTACCTAATTGCAATAAAGACTAAAGAGACAGTACAATACAATGAAATGGCACAAATTAAAGAGAATATCGAATTCTATTGGCTTTTAAAGTGTATTAATTTCGTGTATATGCGTCTAATACCAGTTTGCGGTTGCGTTTTTTTTGCTAAATACGCTAACCGTATAAATGTACTTTTCAATCACACATTTAGCAAGGTCAACTATATGATTATTTATGGCATCTTGGTCAAATTGATGTGCAAATAAATCGGGGAACAAGTTTTCGCCCATCAAGGAGTGCAACATCTTCGTTGTTAAAAATAAATGCCTCTTGTCTGGTTTTATGTTTAAATACTTATCTCTGCTTCTAATTACTACTTCACAAAGCCGACATATTTTTGTAACAGTGTCAGACGGATATATTAAACCCCCTTTATCTCTTGCAAATATTAAAGAGCCTTGTTTTTCCCTGTTGGATCGCAGGGCTTGGACACATTTTTGACATTTAATTTTTTTTGTCAGCGAGCGTACTACGTACCCAGCTATGTACTCGATAATATGTTCTGCAAATAATGACAAAGAGGTACTTTGTAGCTCTGTTACAAATTCGTCATCATCAACCTCTTCGACACTATTGTCAGAACTATTACAGTTTCGTACCGTGGTCATATTAATCCGCGTGACTGCTGACGAACAATTTAAAATGGATATATTCTCCAACGGCACACAGTTCCCAGAACGTGATTGTTGAAGTTCAGTGTGCACTAACATTTTTTTATAAATCCCTTCAAACTGCAAAGGTGTTGGGTTATTATTTGCACCCCCGCCTGACCTCATATTACAAAAAAATAGCTCTATATGATCTTGGCTAATTTTATGCAGGGGCAGATAGGTCATGGGAGGAGATGTGCCTGCAATTAATTCTTTAAAAAGAAACTTAGCACTTTCTATGCAAGCACAAAGTCCGACGAACCCAGTGAAACGCTTAGTTTGGACCAGCTTAAGACTTTTCTCTGGTCTCGGCGAAGTTTCACTTACCTTTACAGTAAGAAGGAATTGTTTGGCTTCTTCCATACTTTCGCATAATTTTGGGTAATTTTCTTTGTTCATGGCACGTTTCAAGCCATAGCCATGTGTTTTTGAATCGAGGATGTCAAACAAGTCGTTTATGGTCAATAACATGTGGGCAGTGCCTTCAGCGTCTTTAAATTCAGGAATCATCAGTTCCGACTTACAGAATAACAGAGCCGTTGCAACGCTTCTGCTAAATATTTGTGTTGCTAATTTAACCTTCATTATATTTTTTTTAAAATGCAGGTGCGCTGCACGAAGCTTATTGGCCATATGAAATGTCTCTTTTTCTTGTATGTCATGTAAAGTCTGAATGTGTGCCCACTGTATGACATTACCGTCTTTATCTTTCAAATCCCTGTAGAATTCGAAACTGTTGCGAATCAGTTTTACCATATGAACGGGGTCCAAAAAAATTGCTATATCCATGTCATCAATATTGAACGTGGTTTTTAGGTTAAAGGGATCTAAATTACAGCCCAACTTTTTTGCCATCGATGTATTAGTCGGACAACCATCAAATGTCACAGCCTTTATTATAAAATTTACTTCCTTGCACAAACGAATAGCTTGCTTCACTAATGTAATTTTTTGGTCTGCATTTATTTTATTGGCTAAAAAATACCCTATTGGCACTTTGAACGCTGCATTAAATGGGACGACCAAAAATACAAGTGCTTCAGTACACTCAGCAACACAGTCTGTATCAATCTCACATCCAAAGTCAGTATAGCCATATTCCCTATGATTAAATTGATTTATTTCGACATCATTTCTTATTTTCATTTCATCGAAAATAAGAGTACCGTATAGCACTTTACCTAAATGTTCTGATTTTGCTCGAATGGCATCCAAAGCTTCTTTAGTAAAGCCCGGACGACCATCGACAGTTTTGTACCATTTTGTCAAGGTTTTCGGTGATGGCAAACACGTGTTAAATGTACTCCTGACATATTGATAGGCCTTTGTCGAGTAAAAATTCAATGTTAATGCGAATGCCCTTAGTTCGGGAGAATACTTAGCCCTACTTATTTTCCCAGATTTCGCATTCGTCAGCTGCCTCTTCATAATTTCTGCATTTTTTACACCAAGATGGCTCAACACAGATACATGCTCATCGTTTACTAAGTCTTTCGCTTGCAGATCATTTAATAATGTCTCCAACGAACAAACTTTCTTCTTTAGTGCACGTGTTGAATTTTGTAAGCGCTTCAGTTTTATATTTTTCATTTTTAGTTTCCGCGAAAGGTCCATAATAGTGGAATGCAGGCGCCTTTCTTGAGGAGTACTAAAGTTGGAAGGCATATCTGTTTCAATATTGTGATTCGAAGTAGATGGCACCGAAGTATCTTTTGAATCAGTCTGAACGATGACCTGCAAATTCTGGAGTTCTATACCACTGCATGAAGGTAATGCAGAGGTTGAAACCATTGTATTGGTGTCAGTATCAGGCTCCTAAAACACAATTTATTATTAAGTAACCATGTAACTGAAACATTAATACTTTATACGTTTAAGTGCTCATTCGTACCACATATGGCAGGTAAAGAGTTGGCACAGCGGACTCAAATAACAAGCGTCTGTTGTTTTTTGTGTATTTAAAACACTCCGGTCTAAAGTGCCGCGAACATATTACACTAGTTGTAGCGGGAATCCATTTTTGTGACTGTTTTGTTGCGTCGACCCAAATTTCTTTTTGTGTAGGACATTTTGGAAATCTGAAAAAAATTCAAAATATCATCGCATTATATGTTGCTTGTTTTTTTTTTGCTGGAAGTTTTAGCTAGTGACTTCGTCCGTTCATAACCTTATTAGGTGTGCCCGCGACGTGGAAATCGGTCTGTGTCAGTAAACGACTACTCACATATTAATTTCAGCGCCATCTGTAAGTGTATCAGGGAACTCGATAGTCTTAGCACATGCTTGCAAATAGTTTGCACATCCTTCTTATGTAGTGTCATAAGATTCAGGTGCCAACTTAACTCAACCGAGTGTAATGGATACCCCCCTTTTATTGGCAAAATTTTTACAGCGTATAATATGTTTTTTTTTTCGACATATTAATGAAGTTTTCATCAAAGTCTGTTGTCAAATAAACAGACAAACGAACAAACAGATAAACACAAATATTCTAAAAACTGTTGGAACGTGTTCTGTTATCGGTTTTAAGCATCCCCCGCGCCAACTTTATTTCGAATATCTTCCATGTACAGACTTTAGAGCCACTTCAGCTTTATTATATGTATAGATGTATCGTATTTATCCAGGATATTAAGTAGCCCTTCTCGAAGATTCTATCTGTTTTCGAAAATTCATCGAAATTGGTTCAGCAGTTTAGACATTTATGGTTTCATAATTGTATATTTATGATTATTCAATAATAAAAAATAATTGTACTCTATAAAAAGTTCAATATTATTTAACGGGTATCGGTTACGTAATTAATCAGTCACATCACTACTAAAAACACTGCAAAGGTTAGACGAAGACGGAATTACAAAAATTTGCAAGCGAAGGTAAGAGACAGTTTACAATTGACAGAAGACATCATCGCGTCGCTAGGTTACCAACCTACATTTTATAACTTAATAACATTCGTTGTAAAATAGTAAAAATAGCTTACTTGTGAAATGAAATCCCATCTTTTTGAAGACCAGATGTCTTGCTACATTTTCCACACAATTTTACCATACAATAAGGCATCTTTTGAACACCTTACAAGCCAAGTAAGGAGTGAAATATTTCATGTTACCTCGTCAACAGTCGACCGCGAACTAAGAGAGCGTTTGGGGGCGTGGTGAGCGCTGCGTATTTTTTGAGCATTAGCTTGGCTCACCCGGGTGCCCTTATAAGCGGGGTCTATAGGGTTAAGTTGTCTGTGTATAGTCACTTCATTCAAAGTTTTACCTCTTTGTTGCCTGAATGTCGCAAAGCCAAAACGAATGGTTATTTTATTATTTAATATGATAAATTGTAGTTAAGATTTAGGTAGAAGAACAAACATACAATTCCTTAATTTATCCTTTCCTTTGCATGTGTTGTTGTTGCCGTCCTATGGTACCCCAGTGGTACAGAGATGATTTCTTTCATATACAAGTACTCGATATCGATAAATAAAAGTTTCTAACACTAGCTAGATTGCGACAATGTTTTGTTTTGCTACGAATTTTCCGGGGTCTGGTACTTACTAGACAAAGATTTAAAAAATGCCTTATATATAATAGTTTAATATAATAGCATTCTGGCGACTCATAGAATGTGATTGCTTCTTTAAGGGGCTACCGCCACGAGTGACGCCGCCGCCGGTACTATGCCAAAGTAATGGACTACGAGCATTATTTTTGTTTGTAAGTTTGGTTTAGTTTTATTTTATTTTGTAAATTCAATTCACTGGGTCATTTTTACCCTCATTATTCACTGGGTCATTTTTACCCTCAATTTGATTATGTACAGTCGTTTGAGTAGTTTGTTGATTAGGAGTGTCTTTGATTTTTTTTAATATTGTGAAACATTAATTCTATTATTTGTTTGTATGTTGGATCTTTGTTTTTCTTTTAAATTGCATATTTAAAACGGTTTCAAATTCAATGAATTTTTCTAATTAACTGGAGAGCGAAATTATCAAATGACAGTCACTTTACTACTATTTTTGTAACATAGTATTGACGTAAGTTTCCTTTGGTCATGTGAAGACATTGGAATATTTAGAGTGACTGATAGAGATTTCCATATCGATAAACTCACTTATCGATGATGTACCCTTATGTTTTGTTTTTATTTTAATTGAAAGTATGAAAGTTATTTCATAATCTGACCTAGAACTAAATCAACCACTTTTATGTTAGATTCCACTTTTATAATTTGTTATTTATTTTTGGTTTATTTAATTTCTATTCATTTCATTTTATTTTCAGCCTTAACTAGTATTTTCCAAGGAGCTGACGCAGTGGCAGCGACTACGTATTCAGAACAAAACTACTTTTTGTAGAACAAAACTACTTTTTGTAGAATATAACTACTTTTTGAAGAACAAAACTACTATTTGTAGAACGGAACTACTATTTATAGACTAAACTATTGTGTAGAAAATGAGGCATCAAATCGAATAATTATTTATATCTTAAGTTATTTTTAATTCGTCTAATTTATTTAATTGCACGCTAATTTATTTGTAATTTTTAAAAGAGATACAATCATGGACGGGGCATTTATGCCGATGCTTATTGAATTTATGTTTTTGTGAACCAAAGGAATACTTGTATATTACGTAATTTTTGGGAAGGTTGGTAGCAAAAATAAATTGAAACTACAGGTTTTTTTCCTTTTGTGATAGTATTTGCGCTTAGTTTCGTAGGATTAAACCTAAGTCGTAAACAGAGTGTTTGTTTCTATCGCAGTATTTTAACCCTTTGACCGCCAAAGACGGCAAATCACGTCATCGGGAATTCGTGCCACTGATGCCAACGCTAATTCAAACCACTATCTGTGTTTTTCAATCTCTGCTGATTTTGGAGCACTTTTTTTTTTGGTTTGGCGTCAGTGGCACGGTGAATTGCTTTGCCGCTTGGCTCTCAAAGGGTTAATGCAAATTCATTGCATTACCTCTAGAAGCAAACAATTAAATTTTATTGATAATAATTTTAATGTAGCATAAACACAAACCTTATGATCACCCTATACGACTTGGTCTGTACGGTCTATGACAGTTTAAAGTAGCAATTAGGGTGACTATGAGAATCAAAAAATATTTTCTTTGATTAACGAATTAACAAACAACGTTTGCATATTTTTGCGTGTAGTCACATGTTTAAGTTAAAGCTAAATAAATATTTCTGTTTACGACATAGGATTCACCCTGTTTAACAAGAATCTCCTTACGATACAAGCTCTTAGCTTGAATGAACGGACTTCAAAAAAGAAGATTATCCGTTGATGATGATTTATACTTTATTATTTTTTATTAAAGCAGTAACATCTGCTAGTGTTAACCAAATGTTTACCTTGAAGTGAAAAATATGAAAATCTAATGGTTCAGGTGGGGTTCGGACTAGAGATGTGTCGTTTCCGGAAATTTCCCTACTTTTTTTATGGGAAATGAGGAAAGTTTCCGGAAATTTTGGGAAATGGCACATCACTAGTTCGGACCAACGTTCCAACGGCTTTCCGAGCCAACAATGGCGTCCTACCTATTGAACCACTGAACCAATTGGATTTTTCAACTATTTCCTTGTTGCATGCCTTAGGGTGCCATTAAATTATATTATTTTTGCTTCAATGTAAACATATGGTTAAGGATACTGTATTTTTTTATAAATTATGTTCAGTTGCGTAGAATTTGCTACATAATTGTATATTAAACTGATCATAACTTTCAATAGCTAATCAAACACTATTGTTTTGCTGTATTTTATTAGAGAAATGAACACATTTATGTTGCCAATGCGTTTTGCGATATTCAAATTTTTTTTAGTTTAAGTCAAACCCCATGTTGTGTCGCTTATTTACCTTTAAAGACCAATCATTCAAGGTAACTTTTCGTAAAGTAAAAAAAAGTTGCAACATTTCCTTTTCTACCAGCGTTAAAGTTTGCTTGAAGTGCTCGGTTGTCAAAGTGGTCAATCTTCATCCAAGTTCCGAGAAGTTGTATGTACTTGTACTATGAATAAATAACTTTATTATAATCAGCAATAAACTAAGAACTTAGCTAACTAAAATATACGCTAAACGGATATTAAAAAAGTCTAAAAATCGGACCCCTTTGGCAAAGTCCCGAAGACGCTGGCAGCATTTCCTCGCTGAATAGCACCGCTAATGCGTTATTTCATTAATTCGTCAATTTGACAACAAATACCAACGCCAACCTTAACTGATATTTATATTCCTTTATTTATAATATTTTCAATATTAGACGTCAATATGATTGAGCTTAACCATTATTTACACACCCTTTTTTTATTATGTTGCCTGAATCCATGTTATTGGCTAACTGTGAAAGAATATACTTATTAGAGATTATTTATTATAAGTTTGATCCACTAAACAAATCAAACCTATTAAACATAATTTGATAAAAAAACATAATTTCTCCGTCGGTTAGTTATTTAAAAAAATTTGGTCACCATTTTTATTTTGCTAATTGAACAAAAAAATACAGAGACAGTCTGTTAAAGTTCCGCGTGACTTCACGCCTTGTTAAATTTACTAGCTAAACTAACTCGTCGGGAGTTATTATATACCTTTATGCGTTTTTTTTTAATTAACAAAAGAAAAAGTAAACGCCCAAAAATTTTTGACAATCTAACTGACGTACTAATTTAAAAAAAAAATTGTTTGTTATACAACCTATTCTGAATTACGTATTTGCGTGTGGTCCGACTATAAGTACACTTACATGACTTTTTTACTAATAGTAGGGTACGCCACGATGCTAAATCGGGATTCACTCGAGCGTCATAGAGACCTATTGGGTTGCGAAGCTTAGATGATAAAAAGAAAAAAATGTCATATAAGATATACCTTTTCATCGGTGGGGGGAGCGGCTACAGATTTTCAAAAATGTAAAAAAAAAAACTGTTGTATGGACATACTCGAGTGCGTCAGATATTGATAGCATCCATGTCCTACACATTTTTAAAGATGTACGCATGTTAAACTGATTGTTTCCATGATGAGGGTGGTCGTACTTGAGGGTTGAAAATGAAAAAAAAAAATTTTTCATCGGGCGCGTCAGATTTTCTAAGGGGATGTTAGGGAACCTAAAAAAAAGCTCTTATAAAATAATCTGACGATTTGAATGTGACGCAAACTCGCTGTTATTTTTAGAATGTGCAAAAAAAAATCGCCATTTTGAAATACTCAAGCGCGTCAGATTAAGATATATATGGTTCATATTTATGCCCTAGACGTGCTGTCTCATAATCTGAAGATTATCTGGCGGGATTCGCCTAATCTGACAATTAAAAAAAATAACAGGAACTTGCGACTCAGAAGCACTTTCCAGAAACAGGAAAATGTGACTCGGAGCACTCCCCAGAAGCAGGGGCATGTGATTCGGAGCTATTCCCAGAAACTTCCGATGCACTGTCATATTCCATTCCATTATACTTTGCCGCTGTTGTAAATACTGAAAGACTCGCGGTATTTTTATTGCTATAAATAATTTATAGCAATAAAAGTAGTTTTACCACAAAATACACACTTTATATTAATATCACTCATAGTACAGCTGCCGGCAAACTTTTAGAGCATAATCTTGACTGCGCAGTAGCCCATTTACGTACAAATGTACATGCGCAAATCTGCCATTTTTGTTCTAAAAGTTGCCGGCAACTATAAATATTTAATAGTGCTAGTACTTTGGTGTTGTAAACAACATGATCAGCTGTCATGGCGTCATGGCAACAGAAACCAGAGTGGAATACAGGCGGCATCACGTAACTGCACGCATTATACTTTATCGATGAATTTTTGTTACTTCGGCTAGTGGAAATCGTCAGATTATATATTTTCCGTTATCATTGATTCATTCCCTTTTAATTAAAAAAAAAATTAGCCACGCTCGAGAATGTCGAGATGAAGTTTTTTTTTTACAACTTTATAGCCCTCCTCCGCCTTTTTTACGTCACCTTTAAATTGTCAGATTAGAGGAATATACACGTTTTAGCATGTAACTAACTCACCCTACCTTAATCTGACGCGCTCGAGAATTTCAGATGAACAATTTTTTTTTACTAATCTGATCTTTTATCCTTGACGGGCGGCCATATATATGAGGCTCATATTTGGTGGAAGGTTATAACTGGGTATAAGGTATCCCCCTATATATTAATCTGCCGCGCTTTAGGTACTCCTGAAATCCCCTCTTTGGCTCTCCTACTATAAATGACTCGAAAAGTTTAAAAAACTGCAGTCGTAGCTTTGAGTTGCGGACAAAGAATTGCGCTTGTAATATATTGTAGTAGAATAAATGCATCGATTGTAATATTTATGCACACACAGATAAATGTGTTTGTTTAACGGATTAGTACCATTTGGGAGCATCCTCCCGCAAGTATTAGCCTGTACTGTCATGTAATTTTCTCATCATCTTTGTTATATATGTTATTAATATCCAATGTTCGCAGTGAGGAAGCTCGCGCATGATAGAGAGCACCTTCACATTTTCTATTTTACGTGTACAGTTCGCAGAAAAAGTAGCTAAGCATAGAAACCTACCGTGAGACTCAGAGATATGAAAATACAAAACGTGTTTACTCACAATTAACGTGTCGATTCGTAACAATTGTCAAGCTATATTCGACTTCTATGACGAGCGTTAACTAGTTTTGTATTTTAATATGTATTTTTAAAGTAGCTAAGCATTACAACACGCTCACAATGTGTGCTTATAATTTGAGCACCTGGCGTGCCAAGCCACTTCAGCTGCTAACTGTACCTAGGTAGTACAATTGTACGTTAATATATGTAATTAACGTAGGTATCGAAAAATTATCTGTATTTTGTTTTCTGTGTTCACGGTAAACTAATATCATTGCTCATTCATGTAACATTGGTAATAATTGGCAATCAAAATGTACTAAAATCTTTAAAACACGCTAAAACTAATTAAAAAACAATATCAAATGGGAATGAGAATCAATATTATTTTATCAACGATTACAAATGATGCATTTTCGCGACAAGTCACTCGCGTAAAGCTAAGTTGTACTGTCATAAGTCCACCTCTGTTTACTACTTTTTTTATAAACAATTTCTTATAAACACTTTCTTTTTGGTTAACGCATTTACTGCCAAGAGGCGTGGCCTATGACCTATGAACAAACTACCTACCTTATTAAACGGACTTGTTGCGAAAGTGTCCATCTACAAAAGTATGATTCAAATTAATGCGCCATTCGTGATGAAATAACAGGAAAGTCGCATGAGGCAATTGCAACTGTGGGGCTATTGCGTTTTTTGATGATACCATATAGATGCGTAACATTTTAAGAGCACCCGTAACCTTACTACCTTACGGGACCAATAATATGTAAAAGAGAACGGTGAAGGTGGTTTCTATGATATCATGAAAAGACGCATTTGTCCCATAGTTTCAATTGTCTCATGTTACCTTAGTCCAACACTGTTATCTTACTTGCACTATAACTTTAATATGTCTCGGACGGTGTCCCATTATCTTCAGTGAATCGTGTAGTTTAAATCAATATTCGAAGAACCGGACTATTTCATGGAACAGAGCTATGACTGTGGTCTTAACACTCTATACCCACACAGAACTCCCGAGGACGCGCCCGAACCGAAGGCTCCGTTGCCTGAGCCGGCCGACCCGGAGCCGGAGCCTCAATGGGAGCCAGAGCCGGTCCAGCCGGAGCCGGCTCCGGCCCCGGCTTCTCCCAGCCCGGAGCGGCCGACGACTCTGCCCGTGGCTCCGGCGGTCTCCGCCGCTCCGTCGCCCGCCGGCTCCGCTGCCCCGCGCCGCGACTCCCAACTCACCGACCAAGGTTACTTCGACGTGAAGTTTTACCACAACAAGCTGTGGTAATTACACGGCGTTGTGTATTTGTCTTTGTATTGTTTACGCGACGTGATTCCCACCTATAATAACTGATCGGGGCTATTTCGGTGAATATTTACCACAAGCTGGGGTAATTCCACACGGGGATCTATTGTTTTTGAAATATCTCCGCTGCACTGCATTACTATGATACCAACTCACTTATGAGGGCTGTTTTGGGCGTATAACTTTACCCTCATTTAGTTTACATTTATTAGATACTCATTAGTTTTTTTTTATTAATATTGTTATATTTTTTATAATTTTCGGTGCCCTACGTCGCGATTAATTACCATACCAATTCACTTGCTACTCATTCTAGTCATCACAACAATCAATAATAATTCCACAGCGGTACTAACTGAATTATTTTTTCTCATACCACCGTCAAACCCCGGCACAATAATGTGCTTTATCAATTGAGCGACGGCGGCTTATAATTAGTAGATTTACTTTTGTATTTCAATTAAGATCAGTCGGGACAAAAGCGCCAGCGAGCCAAGCGCACCTACTATGTCGAAAAGTACAGACGTTGACGCGCTTTTCCCACTGACGGACTTATCCCGACTGACTTCCTCACAATATCACATCGAAATTCACGCGTCCTTTATAATTTCACCATGTAGAGATTAAAGTCTAATGCAAAAATTATACTATAACATGATCAGAATAATTAATCGTCGTAAATAGCCCTTTCTCCGTTTCATGGTTGATTTTTATGGTTCGGTCTTTACCAACCTACCACAAATAAATGTAACTTGATACATACTAATTAGTAAAAAAAAGATGTCAAATTTTTTTTAGTCATAATAAGTTGTTTATTACTAATTATAAAAACGGTATAAACTCACGTAAAAATTGTCAGGAACGGCCCGACATGTTTATTCTCATAAAGTTTGTAATTTCGCTGATCTAAATAATGAGCGATAGATTCTCAACAAAAATACACAACAACTGCAGATAAACTAATAAATGCTATGATTAAATATAGCTGTACTAAAAAAGCTACTAATTCTCAACGAATAAATGTCTAAAAGCACGTCTAAAATATATATTAAACACACGAAAAAATCACAACTGTTTCGACGGGGTGTGTTATTGTTTTCACGTCTTTTTATTTGACCGTATATACATTTAATATTACGATGTGTTGTAAAAAATCAAATGTATTAGGTAAATATTTTATCATCAAAATCAATTAAATTTAATAATAAAGAGGGGAATTTTAATGTGCTTGAATCATTTATACATTGATTACTGAGCGATGAGCTGCGTACAAAAATGTAGAGTATGTATGTCAGCTAATCAGACTTATGCATTTGTAGTCATAGTGACAGACATTTTATCCTTTGTCTAAAGTAATGTGTCCGTATGTTCGTCACTTGTAAAATTATGCTTTGTTTCTAGTAATTTTGATTAACTGAATGTAGTTATCATATGCTTTGAATGTGAACATAATACCCGCCAAATCCTGCGTTCTTACGTTATTACCTATTGCTAAGACATACAATATAAATATAACTGGTACATTAATACAATACTTGTTTTTTTCATTGTACAACAACTGTAGTTAATACTAGAAACAACTCGCCATAACGATTATACTAATCAGTTGATTTAGATTTGTTCCAAGTAAAAATAAGGGGGGAAGAGTAACATAGTTCATTGTCTATGGGGTAAGATAGTTATTGAACTGTGGCAGTTGCCCCACCTTACCTAATCTATGAAATTATGAAAGGTGAAAAAACGCAATTTTAATGAGTAGCATGTTTCTAGTTCCGTACCTGTGAGGCATAATACTAAGTGCCAGAACACTGTAAGTTCATGTATTTAACAAAGCACTTACAATGTTTTGCTTCTGAGATACGGGTGGACTTAGTGTTATGCCTATCGGATACGGAGTTTAGGTTGACTGGGTTGGATATCACATATCTCGAGCAAATGGTTTGAGCGAGTTCGAGCTTACTCGATATTCGTAGTTTTAAACAGCACAAAATGGAATAAATTGAGGAAATGTCTTCATAATTCGCGATGCATTTAGATATAGTATCACTGAACATAATGGCACTACCTGTGTCAAACATATAATTTTATTATTGTTGTTGTATGGCACCTATGATTACTGTGAATGACACACGTTCTAATTGAATTATTATTATTTCAAGGTCCTTTCACACATGAGAATATTAAGTTTTCCAAAGGCATTCATGTTATTTGAAAAAAAAGAACTGTCAATGTCAACACTACCTACTTTTTTTAAATTTTACTTTCTAATTCCAAATACTTACCAAAGTAATGAAATGATTAGGGATGTGACCAAACGTCACACAAAGATTTAAATATTTAAACTTATATAACTACACAACGTACAAATAAACTATTCAATTGCTCAAGGGTTAACTGGAAAAGATCCCTAATAGCGATACGTTTGCCTTTGTACATGTTTCATTTGTTATCAATGTATTTATAACCAGTTGTTATGTACAACAAAGTGTTTACATACATACATACTATTCACCGATTCTGTGTCCAAATAATGTAAACTACAGGGGAATAATATAATAAGAATACCTCTAGAAAACTTAATGATCCCAATTAATTACTGACACTAATGATATAATTAATCATTCAATTCTTCATGCCTTTTTACTTTCAATAGGTAAAAAGTCATTCAGGCAAATCATTTTATCATCATATCGATTAATTAATTAAATTAGACTGTCCGAAACTTACATTCGATTCTTTGCACTGATTACAAAGCATTCCTTACATTATATTAAAAATCAAAAACATGTAGTGTGAATTTGAGTGTGTACTATTAATATTTATTGTCAACAATTGACAAATACATATTGGTTTGATTGAAAATATCTCCTAGATTTACTATTAAGCGTATGATGGTGTTTTTAGAATGTTTTAGGAAAACCTACCTTTTACCTAATACGAAAATTATTTTTATTGTACTGTCCACATAATCGTGTATGTTCGTTATACATACGTTTGCTATTACAACTTTTTTATCATTATATTTCACGCATTGTCAAAAGATTGTTTATTTAAACGAATACAATTACTATGGATTCTGGCACTGAATTATCCTTAATATGTTCATTATCATTACTGGGATTTTAGATGAACAAGTGTTTCGTCACAAAACTGACTGGCTATATGAACGTTATTTGTGGGGTAAGGTGGGTTTATTGTCTAATGGGGTAAGACTAATAGTTAATCTAGTTCATGGACGGTGGCAGTCTTGCCTCGGTGATAGTCTTCCCACCTCACCTTTACATTAATAGTTATCGATCATCTCATGGCGCGCTAGGACGTCAGAGAGCTTTAAATATTACAGAAATTGTTATATTATTCATAATTTTTGTCATTTAATACTTGGAAATTTTTACAGCACTAACCATAAATGCACTTTAGAATCAAAATAATGACTAAGTACGAGTTACTATGGTAAATATTGGCTTCATAGATCTTTAAAGTGCTGTCTTGCTATGAGAAGTCCCATGGCTGAACATTAATTCCATTCAGACTTATGTCCTTTAGTGAAAATACCCATTTACGGATCTACGTGCGGTAAATGCTTATTCCTGCCTAAGGAAAGACTTTTTAAAAGAAAGATTACCCTTTTTGAAGTGAAACTTCTAATGCGACTTCCAACAAGGTTGCGTTAAACTTTAACGCTACCGTGGAGGGGGTAGGAAAGCACTGTTGCGTTAAACGTTCAACGCTCCTGGGGAGGGGGAATAGAAAGAGACAGAGGGAGGGTGAAGAAGTTTGTCTTAAAGAAACAATATGAGTTCACTAAAAATCAATTTCTACCCCTTCCTATTTTCATTTCCACATTACGAAGTTTCACTTCTTCCGCGCGGAGGGACTCCACGCGCTATTTTTTTTTTCTTAACCTTTTTTTCGCTCAAGCTGAGATAATGCTGGCTGGATTTCTTTACCACCCTAGTTGTATAATATTAATTGCAAAATGCTTTCTAAATATATAGAATCATAATTTAAGGCGTTAGATACTGTGCCAGCGTGAAGGCAACCACGACAGTGCTAAATTTTTGACAAGTCCAATAAAATGCTAAGAAATAAAGGCCTACTTTAAGTACAGATATCTTGAATAAAATATTGATGATTGTGAGCCATTGACATTGACTAATAAAGTTCCATAGGAATAGAATCTCTTAACCACACGTCAATAAATATTTATTGATGTCCCGACAGAAAAAATCGAAATTGCGAAGCATTCCACATGTGAAAAAGCCTTGGTGATTTCTCAATATTTCCTATAAAATATTAATATACTTGTGAAAGTTTTTAAAAAATTACAATATGGTCGCGCTTGCCCCGCTAGCGTACTTAGCCCAACTACCTTAAATGGAGACCGATGGCGGCAATTCTTTATTCACTATATCTGTATTCGTGAAGAGATAATAGCATATTCTAAGAAATTAAGTATCAATTTGTCACACTGTCCGTTTGACTACGCTGGCAATCGCACCAATTACTCTTAAACCAAATAATAACTAAATTATTAAGTTGATTAATTTTATTCATATTATTAACAGTATTTAGTCGGCAGCGAGCCTTCGGCTCTAGACTTAAATAATAATTAATAATTTTAGTGGCTGGATCAGCGATTGCGGATAATGGCATTTGCATCCGCAAGAATCGGATCTGTGAAAACGAGGAAATAATGACGCTCAACGAGAGATCATGAAAATGTTAATACAAGAAGGTAAAAAAAGGCTTTGCTGTAAGGTTAGTTGGGACAAGTGCGCCAGTGGGGAAAGCGCTCCTACCATATCGAAATATCGACTAGTACAGATGTTATACTACTATATATCGTCATCACTTTTTTTTAAGACTTGAACTGTATCAAGGTCGGTTAGCCCTTAATACCAGTAGTCGCAATTTTTGTGGGAGTATCATTATCTCCGCACCAGGAGTAATTTCGCATGGACTGCGTCGTGAATAGACTACCGAATTAGTTTGACTTAGAGCGGGACAAAAGGGGAAAGAGGGTCGGGCTCTTGCCGCCTAACTACAGTTGCGTGGTTGTAAGATGGCGTTAGTAGTAAAACATCTGTAATTTTCGACATGGTAGGCGCACTTGCCTCGCTGACGCACTTGCCCCGTGTTACCTTTATAATATTCTGAATATTATGATTATGACCTTAACATATTGACCGTAATATTTTCATGATTAAATACTCATTCTTAAACTGCAACCACTGATGTTCGTAAATATTCTGCCGTAACATCTCTACCGTACATTTTGAGGTGCAAAGCACAACTGGCACTTGCGACTATTTCTCGCGCGAGATAATTGCCTGTCTCTTTCTGTGTAGTAATGTGAGGGTGACGCTATGTCGCGCAACTAGAGTCGTGAAGCATAGTTGTGTTAGACGGCCTTGTTAAGTTTATGAATGGTATTGTTTTCTGTAACTTAACGGGTTCCTGTATTGGAACACATTTCGAATGTTAGCTATTTGTACGACGGCATTACCATTTGTAGTTAATAAATTGTACGCCTCAAAAACGTCGGACGAAGCCACGCGAGTTGAGTGCAGTAAGGAACTAATGTCACCAATACCGGAAGCCTAATTGTAGTTCTTACTTTTTCAAGAATAAAGTTGTGTTAGAGTAATAAGTCGCTTATAATCCGAAAGTATAAGAAAAAGTTAATACATTTGACAGAACATAACTTCGGAATGAATAAAAATATATATGTAATAAATAAAAGAGGGCTGTATTACGTGATCCTTGACAGAGTAACGAGCCCTTCCTCTAAAGCATACTTGTATAAATGTTTAAATAAAAAACATGTTTTTATTCAAAATCTAAATGTTTATTCTGTAAGTATGCCATATGGGCACTTTTACATGTCTGAGTCGGAATCTACCACCGGCATTTCACAAGAGACCGTTATTGTCTTAGTATTCGTTTCAAAAAACAGTCATTCGTTATTTATTTCATCCATGCTCATTGTCTCCATATTCTGAAGTTTTAAACTGCATTCGACTCGTAAGCCTAATTCATATCTACTCACATTATTATTTAAGTTCGGTAATAATTATTTAATAGCGCGTTGATTATTATAATGGCCAAGGCTGGAGTGATAGACATGCATTTTGAGCTATGTGTATTAATTATTGTTAGCGATCTGTTATTTTTTATACAATTGTTTTGCTCGAATTACATTGTAATAATATAAATCGTTTTAATACTATTAAATTGCTGAATGAATAAGTGGTGTATTTTTTTAATGAGCTCCTTAGTGTTAGAATTGATTTATAGTACCTAATTATTATTAATTTACGCCACCCTAATTTCTGCTGATTTTCTAAAGAGAAGAAGACAAGACGTAAAACTTTAGACAAACCAGGGGCGGTAATTTGTAAAGCCCCATAGGTATCGCATATTTATTGCACTCAAGTTCGGTTCAGGCCACAAACACTTGCGATCCGGGAAATTCACGAATTCACCGCTCCAGTTATGTAATGTCGTAATGTACGAGTACATACTATTTTCAACTCGACTACATACAAACATGCTCATTTGTTTATCGACTATAATTTATCTGGCTTAGTAGTTAAAAAAAATTGAGAATTTATAGTATACATACAAATGTAGTCAGTCACTGGCAAACAAGAACAAAATAATGTATTTATTGATTTTCGTCAGGATAACAACAGCCGTATACTATTATATTCACATTAAATGGTTTACATAATACAAGACTAAGACCAATAACAGTCATCCATTAATTACAGAAAATACTCGAGATATTTAGGTTATAAAACATATTGAGATAATTATAGATTAGTATTGAAAAATGTTTTCCTTGGAGAGGGATTTCAGGAAAAATTTAATAGCGTGATTCAGGATCGTCTTTTGTTTTGTATGGGCGCGCGGCGCCATGCCAGCCTGGCGCCATCTGTTGTTCATAATTTCCTTTGTCCTCTCATCACGCCGACACGGCTGGACAAATTTTAACCAATTTTGTTACAGGGATATCTGGACATCCGAAGATTGTTATAGGATACCTTTCACCCGACGACGGTAAAAAAAAAATACGCGAGGTTGCGGACACCTAGTATTGAATTAAAATAATGAAGATGTGCCAACCACACAATTCTACAGCTTTGAATAGTGAGGTAGAAGACACGAGTGTATGTAATTGCTTCCTAGGGACTGATTTCAACAGAAATCTTAACAGCTCAATACACGGTGTATTAGGTAGATTACGGATGTCAGAATTTTGACCATCTTCGAAAAAGGCATAGCTGGACATAGTCTTTGCCTACTACGTTAAAAAAGAGGATTTGACGCATGAATTGCTGAGCAGATGCTATAAATTGATAAAGCCTCTACCTTTTCTAAACTTGATTGTACCTCGAGTAGCTGGTAAGGATTCGGATAGAAGATTGCTTTGCAATAAGAAGAATGCTAAAATAATAAAATTCGACAAATGAAACTTTGGAATAAATTACGAAAAATCCATAAAGTATCTTTAGCGCGCATATTTTTCAACTTCGCGGTCCTGCAACAATGTCGCCAACGTTTATAATTGGGAAGTTAGTTTTTGTTACCTGATATGGCAACATTTAATCCAGCAAAGCAGCTGTTCACTATCGTTATTTTGAAGCCTTCAGCGTAACATGAGCGTAACAAATACAAAGAGCATTCCGTATTTAGGAGTGTATAGTCTGGCAAAAAAGAGTAGAAATTAAAAAGTGGCAATACCGTAGTGACGTCCCTTTCTAATCCATCTAAGGAAAAGGGGACGGCACTACAGTATTGCCACTTTTTAATTTCTACTCTTTTTTGCCAGACTGTACAGACTGTGTTAATGTAAAGTAATTACTGAAAAAAAATCTTTTAGTAAAATTTCCCTTACTTCTTAACGTAGATAGCGTCAATTTGAATTGTTTACCACAAAATATTTTCATGGCGGTGCATGATGGATTGCAAATTGATTTCAGCACTGCCTATACCCCGGTCGTTCAGTGATGAATCCAAGACACTCTATTTGACATTCCAAATTTTCACCTTGTAATTTGCTTCGATGGTACCTACGTTGACATATTTTTACAGTTCCTGAGCTCTCAGTTAATGATACTATTATCTATGTAAGAACCGAATCACATTCTGTCAGTTCACGCATTGCAAACCTGATAAAACCCTAACATAATTATATTTTCGTATAAAACTTAGCTCAACTTTATAGCAATTATTACAAATCTAGGTATATTTGTAAAAAGTTCTACTAATAATTAATCCAACACATACCCCATAAGTATAAAAAAAATACAATCTATTATTTCTTTGAACCAATATGCTTCATAGTGTGAATATAAATATGCAGTTGTGTCAGTAATAAAATATTTTTTTTTTTGCCTGTATTATAGCAAAACAAGTACTATTTTTTGTAACCTCTTTGTAACCGCATTCAACCGTTAGTCCAACGTCCAGCTCCAGTCAGAAGTCAGCCGCGCCCGTGAATGGCTACCTTATCAACAGTGCTGCCACCATCGGAGAAACCTGCAATCAAAAAAATCGACGTCAAACATGTCAGTCACATAATGGCGGAGGTTGTGTTGTTTTTTACAGCCAGTCAGCCCCGGTAATGATTTTTCATCAAATTACGCTATCAAACTTAAAGTATGCGCGTTTAACGATAGCGTATTTCTCAAACGTAAACTAATTGACTTAATAGTGTCGAGGTATATAATTTACTATAATGAAATTACGTTTGGTACTGTCGCGTTGGTTTTATTGAATTAGAGTGGTGGTGTGGGTTGTGTTTGGGACGGTGCGCCGGTGCGATGGGCGCGCAGCAGGCGAAGGAGCGCGGAACCTCGAGTGGGGCTTCTATGCGTTCAGCGAGGAGCAAGCCCAGAGTACCGAAGGACCCCCGCATTCTTGGCTCGAACATATTCACTGAACACAGCGGTGAGTCACGAACATCCCTTAAAAAACACATTTAAAAGTTGAATTCTCAGTTTTTTTTTTTATTTGCAGAAAACAAAGTATTGTGCACTAAATTAATGTGCCACTATTATATAGGTATGATGATCACACACACTAACAAAAAAAAACTAAACATTGGCTGAGCATTCATAAATAAATTGCAATGATTTGTGTGTGTAGATGTGTTAAAAAAGGCATGACTTACACGTTTTTGTAATAATACACCTTTTATCTCATTTATCTCAAGATAATCTTTACCCAAGATATTCTACTCATTATCAGTATTTCCCTTTCCTAGTGCTTTAAAATATTTTTTAAAACGAGTAGAAACACGCAATTATTTTCCTTATGGTGTACATATATTTGTATTTATTTATAGAACAGGTCAACAAATGATACCTATTATAATAATTTAAAACCTAATTTTATTTAATACAGAAGTATTATGAGAACATTTCTGGTTTCTATTCTTCTTTTAAGCTTTTTATTGAAACTATACTACAGGTTGGCCTTTCTATTACAGATGCCTATTGACTCAGGAGCGTTTTAAAATGATACTACTTTTCTACGAATTATTCCGTTATTCCATAATATCAATATGAAACACGCAACGTTTTTTCATTTCATTTTCATTTATTCATTGCACCATGGTTGTTTACAAAGATGTTACACTTGTTTGAGTCCTTTACATGGGCCCTGTTAGGGCATAATAATATAATAATAATAATAATAAAGGCGGTACTCCTGGACACGGCGCGCATTGTCAGGAGGTTCCTCTCTCTGCAGCCCTAACCACCGGTAGCCTGGGCCCTGCCCCGCTGCCGGCGGCACCCTAGGTTAGGTTTTTTTATAATATGTTTATTTATTTTATTTTATTTTATTTAAGCCTTCTATCGGACATTTTTTTTTTTTTATATATATTCCCCAATGATTATTTCCATTTATTTTTTTTGTTTCATTATTTTTTCTTTTTATTCGTATATATCCCTTTTTTTTAATTTTTGCATGTCCGTTTGCCAGGTGGCAAAGGCCTCCTCCAATCTTCTCCATTCTGGCCTTTCTATGGCCACTCTACCCCATGTTATTCCCGCGACCTGTCTTATGTCGTCATCCCACCGTCGCAGTGGTCTACCTCTCTTCCTTTTTCCATTCCTTGGGTACCATTGCGTGACTACTTTGCTCCATTTGTCTTTTCCTCTAACCATGTGTCCAGCCCATTTCCATTTTTGTCTTCTAATTTTCCGAGTTATATCCTGAACTTTAGTCTTGTGTCTGATGCTGCTGTTCCTTACTTTATCTATTCTTCTGATTCCTACCATACTCCTTTCCATTGCATGCTGGCATATGGAGAGTCTATTTGATATGTCTTTAGTTAGAGCCCATGTTTCACTTCCATATCCTAACACTGGCAGGATGCATGTATTAAATAATTTACTTTTAGTTGTTATG
Source organism: Apotomis capreana (assembly GCA_947623375.1). NCBI lineage: Eukaryota > Metazoa > Arthropoda > Insecta > Lepidoptera > Tortricidae > Apotomis > Apotomis capreana. Next base: position 60,184,925 of record OX392498.1, on the reverse strand, counting down.
TGTAAGTTCTTGTCCTTCATCACTTCCTTTAGTCCCCAGTATTTCTTCCAACTGTTCGCTATTCTTCTTTCTACTTCTTTATTTATGTTGTCTTTTGGAGACATCAGTTGCCCAAGATATATATATTCTTCAGTGTAGGAGATCTGAGTCTGGTCCACTGTTACAGGATCTTTGTTGCCATTAGTCATAATTTTAGTTTTTTCCGGGTTTAGTTTCAGTCCTGCTTTTGCACTTTCTGATGCTAGATCGTTAATCATCTTATTCAGATCCACTGATGTTTTCGCAAATAGCACAATGTCGTCTGCGAATCTTAAGTGCGTTAATGTGCGGCCATCTATGCTTATACCCAAGTCTTCCCATTCGAGGCTCCTGAAAATCATTTCTAATACTGCTAAGAATAGTGTTGGTGAGAGGGGGTCCCCCTGCCTCACGCCTTTTTGTATTTGGAACATATTGCCTTTCTTTTCTAGCTGAATGCATGCTGAGCTGTGTTTGTAGATATTCTTTATTTTTGATTATAAAGAATAAAGAATATCTATAAAGAATATGTTTATATATTTTGTAATTTCTTTATTGTATTTTACTTTTTATATACAGATATTGTAAAAACCTAGCCTAAGAATTAAAATAAATAAAGGACATAATAATAAAGCCTCTTTATTCCAAACATTGCTACAATTAAACAATTAAATTACTTCTGTATAATTCAGACAATAAATGAAAATAATCTTTCATAAGCCACTGTCCTGAAAGTTTTCTAGTTGTTTGGGCGCCCATTGCTGGGCATAGGCCTCCTCCATCTTGTGCCACGTGCGCCGATCCCTTGCATGCCTCTGCCAGTCTCCACCAGCGGTTATGATAATGTCATCGCTCCAACGCTTTTTTGGTCTGCCTCTTGCTCTCTTTCCATCTCTAGGATACCATTGTATGACCCTCTCGCTCCAGCGTCCGTCCTTTAATCTGGCAACGTGTCCCGCCCATCTCCACTTCATCAGTTTACAAACTGTTTGTACTATATCTGTTACTTTTGTTATTTTCCTTATGTCAGTACATCTTATATGGTCTTTTAACCTGATGTTCAACATTGACCTCTCCGTAGATCTTTGAAATGTTCTTAACTTGTGAGTAATGGTTGCAGTGAGAGGCCAACATTGACATCCATATGTAACTGTTGGAAGAATTGTTGTGTCCAATACTTTTTTCTTCAGATGTACTGGTAAGTTACTTTTGAATACATCTTTGTACGACCAGAATTTCCGTCATCCTAATGCTATCCTCCTATCAATTTCCTTAACCAGAGAGTTGTTGAAAGTTATTAGTCGACCTAGGTATATATATTCATCTACATAAGCAATATCTCCACTCTGTATTATTATGGGCTTTTTCATGGGTCATTATTTTTGTTTTAGATACATTCATGCATAAGCCCGCCTTTCGACTTTCTGTGTCCAGGGTTTCCAGCATTTCTTGTAAGCCTTCATGGCTTTCTGACATGATTACGATGTCGTCGGCGAATCTCAGGTGTGACAGGGTTTCTCCATTAATGTTCAGTCCATATTTTAGCAGCAGGGCATAGCAATATCTTAAAAATTAGACTTAAACTAGGATTACGTGCATTAACACACTTAATGATAGATCACCAAATACAAATTTAACAAAATTAAATAACATTGTATTGAAATTAAATTGTGTGAAAATAAATTACTTATGCTAGATTTGTTAATTATTAAGTATAACCAGTAAAAATTGATAATATGGGGTATAAGTACATTTTATCATTTCATAAGTGGATGGATAAAACTATAATAACTAGGTCGATGCAGAGTCAGCCACCGGCTAAGCTTGCACCATAGATTGGAGCGGAGTTTTTTTTTTCGAAATTTTCTCTTCGTCACGACCTAGCAAAATTTAATTTATGCATTTTAAAATAAAAATTTCTAAAATCGGTTGAGAACTCGCTGAGATCTGCGCATTGTTACAAAGTCCATTCGAGTCGATCCATGGGAGCTTCGCTCGCTTCGCTCGCTCCGCTCCAATTATATAATTTAAACATCGTTGGATTTTGAAATACATGAAAAAAAGAAAAGTATATTTATATTCGTTTTAATATTCGTTAAATAAGTTTTACTTTAGTTTAGATCATCTGTTAGAAACTCGTTAACTGTATAATAACATTTATTTAGTAAGAATTTCTTCCATTGATTTATGAAAATTACATCTTTTGTGTGTTCTTTTATTGTGTTTGGAATTTTGTTGTAAATTATTATAAATCTGTAGTATTGACTTTTTTTGTATATTGCAAGGTTAGGTTTTGGCAGTACTAATCTATCTATATTTCTTGTATTCCTATTGCTAACCTCTTTATATTGTCTGAAGAGGTAAAAATGTTTCCTAACAAATACGCCCACTTCCATGAGGTATAAGGACGGTAATGTGAGCAATTTATGTTGGATAAAGTAAGGTCGACAGCTATTTGGACTTCGGATATTCATAAGGATACGTACGCATTTTTTCTGTAAGACGAATACGTCATGGGACTCCACGCTCTCCCCCCACAAGATTCATGTGGAAGTACCTAATGTTTTCCTAATCCATTGATACGAAAATCAAAGCACAAAGAAAGATTGAAAATATGTCGGAAGAGACTGTTAAAATATGTTGGAAGAGATTGGGAAGAGACCAGTCGTATGTGACATGTACTATTATAAGCATACCCCGGAGTTTACAGTACACAAATCTGCCTAGTATTAAATCATTTGTTCATCAAAAATCATGTGGTATGGTGGAAGTATCAATGGCTCAATGAAACCGTTATGTTCGTACTGTTTGTAACAAGTTCTCTATCATAAATTGCAATACAATACAAAGAACTTTTATAGCACACTTCATAAATGAGTACAAAAAAATTATGGAAATTACTTGGCAGCCTATTGCAGCTTAGACTGTAAGTCTAGGATTGCCAAGTTTTCAACTTTAGCCTAACTTCTTACTTGGGTAAAGTTGCATCTGGGCAAATTTTTGTGTTCGATTTCTTGGCTTTTGTCCAGACTAATTCGGCCCCTGTATAGGCTGTATAAGTCTTCTGGTGAGCAGACTGAGGCATGCAAACTGGTAAATTTTGGTACGGATTTTACCATTTAACCGGTGTTTTTCTATACAAAAGTTAACCGGTTTCCGTTCCCTAACTGTGAGCCACAAAGACTTTGGGCTAGCCTGAATCCTGATGCTAGTTATTTTATAAGATTTACTATTGATATGGTATAGCACAAATTTATTATTGAAGTAGTTGTGTTTAGGTACAGTCAAAGAATTAGACACGCAAACCTTTTTCGCTCTTGTCATAATAATGATAAGGGTCAGAAAAGTATGTTTTTCAATTTCCTTGACCATACATTAGTGCACATATCTATGCGGTTTATTTAGTGCAGGTGTTAATTACAGCATGCACATGGTGTCTGAAAATTAAGGCAATTGTTTTAATACCACCTTAGCAAACATGAGATATTTATCAAAATTTTGGACCATGGCTTTGTTGTTCAGCTGTATGTATGTAAAGGTGGCGTTTTTTGATGTACAAATATGTATCTGATATTTCAGAAATATGAGTCGTTTTCAAAATATATGTACGTCACGAAATTGTCAGTAAAATGTTTCGTTAGGAAATGTCAGGAAGTTGTAAAAGTAAGGCTGTATTCATAATTAGGTAATATTGTAGTACTAACGGTGTTATATTTATGAGGAACATCTTATTGGTTCCTCTTTAGAAAGAACATAAAATAACCATTATTGCTTTATTACAATTGATTTTGTATTAAAGAAAGCTAGAAACAAAACAAACATCGCTTATTGTTTATTTATTCGGATATTTATTTAATTATGAAAACATTATAAAAAATGATTTTAAGTATCTTTAGCTAGACGACTTAACTAGACGATTTTTTTTCTTCATATTTTTAGGGATTTGCTCTTTTACTTTTTCAATATATTTTTTTGCCGTTCGGCACCGGTTAGCGGCATTCTGAAACTTTTTTAGTTTGTTATATTCTGAATATAAAAATAAAACTAAAAATAAAAAGTATCGCTAGTGTGGGTAGCAAAGCGATCAACACTAAATGCAATAGGTTAAGCGTTAAAAAATATCCTTTTTCTAGACATATTTATATTGCCCAGTATTTCCTTACAAAGAAAATTTAGTATTTTCGAAAAGTTTGATAGGGAAGATAAAATCAAAATTTAAAAAAACAATGGTTAGGTTAGTTTAGTTTCTAGGTTTTTTTTTAAGTTAGTTTTAATGTTATGTAAGTTTTATTTGATAATAGTTTTTAAGGTAGTTTATTTTCGTAGGTACCTATAGGTCGATTCACTAAAGCTGGCGCGAATGGATTGAATGAAAGTTATGTCACTTGTCACTTCGAGTGTTAGTGTGAGTGCCGTTCTTATACAGGGGCCTCCTAATATTTTGTAAACAACAACAAAATGGGTTTTTGTTATTCAAGAAAAATAAATGTTATTAGGTATAATATTTAGACTAAACAAGTAATATATATGTCCGAAAGGTATTTTTAACTGTTTGATACAAAAATATTTTACTATCATGGTGTTTTATGCAGACGCTAGTTTTTTGACATTATACTTTAGATTTTGACTGTTGTAAGGCAGTGTAATTGTACATATTGCTTAATATTCATGCAATCTGTGTATGACCAGAATTAGGATGTGGGATGATACTATTCCATTGTCTCGTATAAGTTTGACCACGTGGGACTATGCAATGGTATTAACGTAACCTACATTTTCTTCATGTCTTCGCGGCCTGGTAAAGGGTTAATGTCAAGAATTAATAGGTGACGGACGACTGTTCGAATTATAAAAAACCGGCCAAGAGCATATCGGGCCATGCTCAGTGTAGGGTCCCGTAGTTGCCCGTCCTTCACAATAGACGAAAATTACGAGAAAGATTTCAAGCCCTATAAAAAGGTTGTACACGCCAAGAAACATTAAATACTTATTATCTTTTGGAAGTTATCTATTATACGCGACAGATTGAGCGAAATGTTTTAATATAGTTTGGCACTTAACCGATATGTGTAACGTTCGAAGTGTAGGGACACCGCGCGGCACACACGTCATTTTAAAGAAAATTATGAAATTTTGCAATAACTCAAAAATGGCTCGACCGATTTTATTCAATATAGTTTTCATTGAAAGTACTAGTATCCGAGGCTAAGACCCATTCGATTCAATAAGTTATGCTCAGAAATGGCTCGGCCCTCCGTCGAGATAAGATTACTACATTTTGATTGTCCGATATTATCCTAAATTGACCGAATATTCAAAATCCGATTTCATATTCTGAGTCGGAGGACCCAAAAGCCCCGCAATACCGAGTTTCAGCCCCCTCGGACTAAATTGAAATTTTCGAAAAAAAAAAGTCGCCATTTTGATTTTTCTTTCCTCGACTGTACTCGGGTGGGGGTCCTCTATGATATTTGTTTGAGCATACTCCTACCTATCTCCAGCCGTTTACGAGATACGGGACTCTTAAAAAAAAATCTCCATACAAATCTTGGTTTTTTCGATATTTTCCGACTTTGACCGAATTTTCGGACAACGATTTCAGATTCATATTTGTGAGCCCCAAATGCCCCCCGATGCCGAGTTTCAGCTTCCTAGCACCAATTTCAAATTTTGGAAAAAAAGCCATTCGTCATTTTGAATTTAATTTGGTTCGATAATATTTTGTAGTATTCTTTATACTGCTGAATTTGGGCGGTTATGCGTCTAGTTTGTCTACAAATACGTTTTCAATAATCACTTATTGTATCAACCTGTATGTAATCATTTTGTGACGCACACATAAATATTATCATTCACTCATTCAATCCATTCGCGCCAGCTTTAGTGAATCGACCTATACTTATTGTATAACTTAATTTTTTCTATGTATATAGATACACATTGGTAACTTACGTATAACTAAATATTACGTATTAATAAATATACAGACTCTTTGTTTAGCATTAAATAATATATACAGGGTGTCCCTAAAACCAACGCCAATATGAAGAGGGGTGATAGAACAGCTCATAAGCAACCATATTAAGTTAATTAACCTTAATAAAAAGTTCATGGTTTTCGAGATATTTGCATTTTTTTTAAACTCGTGACTTTTGATACCCTGCGTCAGTATGTCGATTGCCACCACTGCAAATTTAGGTATTTTGTAAATCTGTTTTTTGCAGGATGTTACTAAAAACATATCCTATCGAATGTAATTTAAATTTATTACATATCATGATGCTTTGTTGGTAAAAATAATTTAAAAAAAAAAACGAATTATAGCTATTTATAAAATTTTGCCTGCGGTTTTGATCGATTTTCATTTAAAAAAAGTATTGTAAACTAACATGGCACACAACATAAAAAGATAGACAATTTATTGTAGTTTTCAAAAAGGTAAGCTTACAGCATTTTCTAATTTACGCAGCAGTTTACGAGATATTGATATTTTACACCAAAAGGAGCTCATACTGCAGTTATTCCATAGTATGGTACCAGAGCCCCTACTAGGCTCAGAGTTTGAATTTTGAACAAAAAATCGATTTAAAGAATACTTTATTTAGAATAGGAACACAATTCAATTTTAGAATAAAAAAAATTGAAATGTTCATAGCGAACCTGGCAAATAACGTAAAAAGATGGCAAATTTAGTTGTTTTTTAAAATGGTATTGAAGTGACTTATTTATTTAGCGGTTTATGAGATAATGCAAAAATAATACTGGTTGCCATTTTTTCTGTTAAGTGAATAAAAAAACTAAAAACATTAAAAAAATACGAAACCTGTTTTATGTAACTAAATTAAATGTTCAAATTGTGAACGTGCGACGATGTGACGTGCACTTCTTGTTACGTCGTTCTGGGCCTCTGCGTAAATGCGTTGTCTTAGCTCCGCTATACTGTTAATCGGTTCATTGTAAACTTTTTCTTTAATATAACCCCAGTAATAGAAATCCAGAGGATTTAGGTCTGGAGATCGAGGAGGCCACAAAATGGGACCCAGACGCCCGATCCATCTCTGTGGATAAGTTTGGTTTAAATGTAGTCGCACTTCGCGTGCATAATGTGCTGGACAGCCATCATTCTGCAGCCACATTGACCTCCGTGTAGCTAAAGGTACGTCGTCGAGAAGATTTGGCAACTTATTCTCTAAGAAATGCAGATAACTTGGACCATTCAGCGTTTCTGGTAATTCAAATGGGCCAATTATTTTCCCATTTAATATTCCAGTCCAAAGGTTCACTTTAAATTGGTACTGCGACCGATCTTCCCTCATTAAATGAGGATTTTCTAATGCATAACTGTGTAAATTGTGCATGTTCATAAATCCATCTGTCTTAAAAGTGCTTTCATCAGACCATAAAACCATATTTATGAAATTGGGATCCTCTCTGTGTTTTTGCAGCATTTTCTGGCAAAACTGAACACGAAGTGGGTAATCACGGGGCAGCAACGCTTGAACACGTTGTATGTGGTATGGATGAAATCCATAACGACGTAATATTCTATTAGCAACAGATTTTGATATCCCTAAATTACGTTCAATGTTCCGTGTCGAAGTCGATGGGTTGTTTTGAATCTCTTGTAAAACATCTTCATCGTAATCTCCTCTAGGTCTTCCTAATCCGCCACGATTGCCAGGCAAAACGCCTTGTGAGTATGCGAGATGAACATTTCGAAATACTCGATGGTCCAGATGCCTTAAATTTGGATATCTTTCTCGATAGAGTCTAGCTGCAGCACAAGAGTTACCTTGACATTCCCCATAGACAAAATGCATGTTGGCATATTCTTGAGGAGTATAATTCTCTGGCATATTTTTAACAAACGCACTACAATTAATCTTAACAGAGCCAAAGTAAATCGAAGTTAAAATCAATAGGCAGAACTCGAGTCCAAGATGCACAAAGCAAAGTTAAATTGTACCAAAAATCCAAATCACAAGGCCAACACGAGTTTTATTGGTAAAGCAAGTCTATTTAAGAAAATAAGAAACCAATCTAAATAAAGCACATCAAACGAATTGACGAAGTGTACTAAAATTACTAAATAGTATATTACTGCCGAGGCCGGGAAAAGTCAGTTCGTGGATGAGTATGATTTTGAAGGACGAGGCGTAGCCGAGTCCTTCAGTAATACGAATCTGCGAACTGACATTCCCGCCGCCGAGGCTTGTATAGTGCTTTTCTCCAAATATGCTTGGAAATAATCACCAATCTACATTTTAATTTAATGTATCAGTACCATGAAGTTCATTTGGTACTTATTTTTTTTAGGAATAGGAATAAAATTTCGGGTCCGAATCATATGCTTGATTTTAAAACAAAATATATGAATAAGAATTAAATATATATGAAAACACAATAACAAAAAATATGCACATAGGTAATTATAAATTTTAGTTAAATGAACAACTTCTAAACACACTGTTTTTTTTAGAAACCATACCATATTTATCATTCGGAGAAGATCATAAGTTCAAAATAACTTTTATATTGATTTGGACACAATCATTTCTGTTTTATTTTTTATTTGTTTACGTTTGGTACACTTATTAATTTTCAAATCAATCATTAAATATCATCATATTATTAAAATTAAAACTGTCGTGAGAAATCTCTAATAAATAACTAAGAATCATGAAAATTAATTAACCGCATATAAGATTATTATTTAAATTGTTTGTCCGTTATTCGAAATTTGTCGACATTTCAAATACATTGACAGTAGCACAGCAAAAAAATGTTCAGTGCAAGAACTAAACGCAGAGAACAATTAAAAAGTTTATAATAGTTTTTATTTTTTAAATTTAGTGGACAATTGGCTGTATGGTGAATTATCAGTCTTTGAAAAAATTAAAAGTAAAAATGCAGTAACCGGCCAAATTAAGATTACCCTCATTTGTATGAGACGTTATAAACGGAAGGTGTGTTTTTTACTTAATCGTCTTATTTAAATAATATTGATTTCCCGGCTAAGGCCAATAATATATATTTTTTTTAATTTTCATTAACGCCTTCTAAAAATAACGAACGATTTCGAGGTCCAGTTTTACTACATTAATGGCAACATTTCCAAGCAAGTTGGAGAAAATACTCTTTAATCAGAAAGCCGACTTGAATTCGAATTTCGAATTGTGTTCCAATTTCAAATTGTGTATTCTTTGATTCTATTTTTAGTTCGAAATTCAAACTCTGAGCCTAGTAGGGGCTCTGGTTCCATACTATGTAATAACTGCAGTATGAGCTCCTTTTGGTGTAAAATATCAATATCTCGTAAACTGCTGCGTAAATTAGAAAATGCTGTACCTTTTTGAAAACTACAATAAATTGTCTATCTTTTTATGTTGTGTGCCATGTTAGTTTACAATACTTTTTTTAAATGACAATCGATCAAAACCGCAGGCTAAATTTTATAAATTGCTATTATTCGTTTTTTTAATTATTTTTACCAACAAACCATCATGATATGTAATAAATTTAAATTACATTCGATAGGATATGTTTTTAGTAACATCCTGCAAAAAACAGATTTACAAAATACCTAAATTTGCAGTGGTGGCAATCGACATACTGACGCACAGGGCATCAAAAGTCACGAGTTTAAAAAAATGCAAATATCTCGAAAACCATGAACTTTTTATTAAGGTCAAATTGACTTAATATGGTTGCTTATGAGCTGTTCTATCACCCCTCTTCATTTTGGCGTTGGTTTTAGGGACACCCTGTATATATTATATAGTATATTTTTTTTTTTTATATTTCATCTAATTTTGCGCGCGGTAACCTATTGATAAACATATTCAGTTTTCTTTTAAATTATTAGGAGTATGTATCTAGTTACATAAAAATAATAATCTGTAAACATTTATTGTTTCTCTCCTTTATTTTTATTCGTTACTTATATTTTAACACGTATTTTCATATCTTATTTATTTTCATACTTTACACATGAGACCACAGCTTTACCGTCTACAATTTACTGACGTTAGTAAATGTCAGGAAATTGTTCGTCAGTAACATGTAAAACTTAACTTAAAAAATACTTTTACACAAAACATAATCACATTTACTAGTAGATTGAAAGCGTAATCTATTATTCTAGTCATAATTTAAGTTTATTACAATTGCGGTAGGTGAATCCTTGAAAATGTACTTACTTTTGTTGAGAATACTTCGTTAGGAAAAGGTAAATTTATTTTTTCACAATTGAACCACATAGTGCAGTCATTGAAGCATTATGGCTCCGATTTTTTTTACGGTGAACCGAATTGCATACAATTTTGGAATTAGGTTCATCTTACCCTTAACTTCAAAAGTGAAAATGATTTGAAATCAGCAACCACCCTGGGGGTGGTTGCCACCCCTTCTCGGGGGTGAATTATTTTTTTTTTTTTCAAAATAACCTCGAATATCGATAGAAGGCCTAATTTTAAGCAAAAAATCATCTATAAAGTTTTTCAAAAAATCCAATACTTTTCAAGTTATTGGCAATTGAAAATCCGCAATTTTTTCACATTTTTCATCGGTTTTTTGCAAATATCTCCAAAAATATACGTTTTATCGAAAATTTTATAAATAACAAAATTGTAGCAGGTAAAACAATGAACAATTTGGTTTTTTATAAAGTATTCTAAGTGCAATATTAAGCTAGATATTAAAGATCAAACCCGTTTTTTATTTTGTCTGAAATTTAATCGATGTGGTCAATGCCATCTAGCGGCGAGCAGATGCATTTTATGCATTCCAATACAAAAGGGTTTTGTAGTGCTTGAAATAAGCTTTAAAACGAGCACTATTAAAAGTCTTTTGCACGTAAAATAAGTGAGCTGTATTGCAAATAAGGGGAGCATCTATTGTTTTTTCTTTTAAATCAATGGGTTTCATAAGTGCCATTTCCACCAAAATTAAAATTAATCGTATTCCGCCTAGAATTAACTTTATTATAAAGAGTTTGATAGATAGTATCAGTTTGGCTGCTCCAGGACACATATTTTTCAAAAAAGTCACGATTGAAAAAAAAAACAAAATTTCAAATTTATAAAAAAACCACTTTTTTTCATAATATCTCAAAAATGACGACAGATACCTATAAAAGTGTACGGATTAAATATTTAGGTATTTTTCTTACAAACAATCTGGTTTTTTTGTTTTTTCTGTCAAACAAAAATTGACGGAGATATCATTGTTTAAAGAGCGCGTGGCAGCGCAATCACAGCCTCTCTTAAGCCCTTTAACCCTTCACCGTTTTAGAAAAAGGTTTTTTACTATATATTGCAATAAAGGATGTTGTAGCTCTCCTAATTACCTTTACAATGGTTTTTTTATAAATTGTGATAGCATGAAAATTGAAGGAGTTATGGTCCAAAAACTTATCATTTTTTTTCTACTTAGTAACTGAAAATTTCGGAGTGTGAATATTTGGAGCAATGTGAAGGTACGCAGTATAATAGAGACCCACAACTATAATGTGTATATATATACATAATATGGCTCATATATTTTGAAAACGTAGGCATGAATACATACCAACGTTCTTACATGTATATATAACACCAAGCCATGTGATCAGCTGTGCGTGCTCCGTTTATTCGTTATAATGTGACCAGTATATTTCCGTCTGCAAAGGAATGAGCAATTTAGGGGTAGTTTTAAGGGTAGAAAAGCTTAAGAATATGATAATCATTTTCGAGAGTGTGGAATAATATTTAAATCCTTTTCATTTCATCAAAAAAAAAATTTATTTTTTTTTATCAAGGGGTAGTTTTCAAGGGTTGAAAGGGGGTTAAAAATTTGATAATTATTATAGAGAATATAAAATATTACTTTATACTTACATCTTTTTATGTCATACCTAAGTATTTTTTTGTGATTTTTCAATTTAGGGGTTGTTTGCAAGGGTTGTAAGATTTTCAAGGGGTTGAAAATGATTTTAATATGAGGTAATTATGTTAGAAAATACTTTACGATTTCACCACTTACTATTAGACATGTTTTCTAGCGATAAAATGGCTCAATGTCAATTTTTCCATTAAGGGGTTGTTTACACCCCTTAAAAATAATAGGCGGAGTTCAGATCATTTTCACTTTTGAAGTTAAGGGTAAGATGAGCCTAATTAAAAAATTTCATGCAAATCGGTTCACCGTAAAAAAATTCGGAGGTAAGACCGTATTTTTCGCTTCAATGACTGCACTAACAGGACTTTTTTCATGTCTCAACGACAAAAAAATTGGTGGCGCGTCCTTGTGATGTTTCTTTTCGTGACAAGACCAGTTTTGCCAGTGATTAAAGTTAGATTCCTACTCTTTGCGATACAAAAAGTTAGTTAATTATGTCATTAAATCAGTGTCATGAAATTGTAATGATTGATAAGAACATATTTTTAATATATAATTTTTAGTTTCTTTAAGGTAAATTTTAATAGTTTATCTATCAGACATAACACTTAAAACATTGCTTTTTAATTATGATACAAAAAACTAGGAAGTTTCTGTACAAAAATTCTGATAAAAATATTGTTTTCAATGTCGTCCAAATAGGGGGACAATAAAAAATGTATGGAGTTTATTTGTTACTTTTTTTCACATTCAACTTATGTAAGGATTTGAATAGCAATTCATTGCTTTTTATCAGAAATAATATGCAGTATGCTTTATATTAGTCTGTCAAATTTAAAAACTGATTTATTTTAATCGTAACCATATTTTTTTCGAGGATTTTTTATGAGGACACACATTTTAGTAGTAATGTACACATATTTTGAAAACGACTCATATTACATTATATACATACATTAAAGCTAAATAGAATCTATAATAATTACCTTTAATGTTAATAGACATGAAAATATCTCCAGTCTAAATAAAGTACAAATGAGGAGTGTCATTTCAAAATGGCTTATTTCTCCATGAAACTCATACAAACTTTTGAAAAGACATTCCTCATATGAAGACTAGTCTTAGTGATAATAAAATCCTGCTTTCTCCTCTTTTTCCTTTTAATTTTTGAGGATTACAACTCCTTTTAACCCTTCAATAGTGCTAGTATCACACATGTGATAGTAACTTTTTGTCTTTATGTAATTTATATAATCAAATTTTAGGGAATTATAAGACGAGCATAAAATCTGTCACATCTTATCTTATTAAGAAGGGGTCCTTGCGGATACACTTCAACCCAAGGGGATCTTTTGTGTAGTTACCGCTTATTGCACCTACTCAAAGGATTGTTCCACCACCTCCATATATCGGATGATGGAACCAGTTGTTGCACAGGTTAATCGGCTTCAATGTCATGTGGACCATAGTGGTCACATCACAGGAGTCAAAATATAGTCCGTGAACAATTTAAAATTCTCAGGTACATCACAGTGCGCTGGAGAAAGGGAATATGAATAAATTTAGTCCCCATGACAGACGAAGCAAAAACTGTGTTCTGATCTAGAGAAGGTTGGGAACCACTGTCATAGAGTTACACCATGTGATACATTATTATTATTATAGCCTTTATTGCCGAAACTAAAATACATATCTACTTAAAACTAACACATCGGATCAGTATTCGGCGTGTCTTCCGACACATAGGCCTCTCCCAGCTGTTTCCATTCATCCCTATCAATGTCCTTCCTGGTCCAGGTGGCACCCCCCATATGTGATACATACAGTGCATGAAAGAATGCGATTCGAGTTTTATACCTGTCTCGCTTGCTCTTACGCCATCATAAGAAGCTCTCAGTTTTAACCCAAATCAGGCGGGGCGCACTCCGCGATTAACGTTTCCCGCTACAAGTACATGCCGGTCGCCGCATGCATGCGGACTATTCAGTGGCTGACACGCTCTGTCTCGGAACGAACGCACGTATCTACACGATTTTCGCACGCGTTTCGCGCACGATTTGCGTCGCAAGTCAACGTACCGCAAGTACACATGACACATTGTAACTAATGTGTCATGTGTACCTTTTTTATTGTGCGTTATTAATTTATTATCGTCCTTTGTAAACAAAATCAGTCTTTTTTTTTATTACTGCATCGCACCACCACGCCTTACTATCGCTATTTTTCTATTTGTTAGGTTGCATTATTCTTCGTTATACGTATTATTATAGCGTTTTAAAATAAAACAACAAGATTTTGTATTGCAGTGGTTCGCAGCAACGCCAATAAAATGTAGCCAGGTGGGGGATTAAATTTGTGTAAATTTTGAAATTTATTATTTTATAGTTAAATAAATAATGAAATAATATATATAATGTATCAATAATATAGTTTGCCCTCTATATTGAATGCAAGAAATAAATGGAAAATACATTATTATTTTATTTGATCATTGATAACCCTCGCTAGCGTCGACGCGGCAAGTGAGCCAATTCATTTTCACCGTTATTACACAGCCTCAACGTTCCGTTTGGCTTGCGCTGGAGACGACGACTTTAGAAGGGCCATAAATCATATTTTTTTGGCTAAAAAAAGCGGCTTTTGTAAAGATCAAAGTGGTGTGCCTTCTATCTATTCTGTGCCGAATCCCAATCTGTGACAAAGAAAATGATATAAAACTGAAAACAAAAATTTTTTTTTTCTTCAATTTTGCTGAGATCTTGTCATTTGTTCCAATTAAAGCTGAATATCTTGGACACTACTGTTCTTATTTCCACCAAACATAGCAAAAACCATATTGGCGGAAAAGTCTTTGGATTTAAAAAAACCGCATTCAAATTGGTCCATCCATTTGGGAATTGTTAAACCTATAACACCCCTCTTTTTCGTCGGGGGTAAAAACTAGGTATGGCACTCCGGCTAGTAAGACTTTCTACGACACACATAAGAGGGCGCCTACGCGTTGGCTAGTTCTCTCTCTCACTGAGCGTAAGCGCGAGCGAGACGGAAGTGCGTGATCGGAAGCGCGGAAATCATGTTTTTTGAGTTGTGTCATAAACGTGTGCATTTTATATCAAAAGTAGTTTGATAGTTTTTGAGAACTTATAATTGTGCATCTATTAAGCTAAAAAACATTGTTAAAAACGGAAGGGTTTTGAAGATCTAACCGAAAATATCTAAAAAAAAAACCGGCCAAGTGCGAGTCGGACTCGCGCACCGAGGGTTCCGTACAAACACTTTCCATCCCTAAGTGGTTAAGTTAAGTTTGCACCTGGTATGTATAGCGCCCCATATAAATTAGGTGCAAAGTTAGGTATTAAAAAAAAAAAATATGGTTTTCGTAATTATTCCTTTATCTATGCTATAAGACGTTGCTTCGTACCAAATTTCAAGATTCTGAGTTCACGGGAAGCACCCTGTAGGTTTTGATTCCCTTGCAAGTGTCGAAAATTTGCGGCATAAACGGCTGTATCTTTTGATTGCGTTGGCTTAGAAGTTTGATTTTTTCACAGCTTCAAGGGGCAGTAGACCTGAGTAATTGATATAAATTTCAGCTTCATACCTCCACGCGTTCCTGAGAAAAAGGGTCTTGACAGACGGACAGACGGACAACAAAGTGATCCTATAAGGGTTCCGTTTTTTCCTTTTGAGGTACGGAACCCTAAAAAGGGTTGTGTTTGAGAGATAAAAGTATCGAGAAAATTATTACCAATCGTGTTTTCACGCTGACAAGATTGAAGAAAAACTGCTTAACCTATTGACCGCCAAGCTGTCTAGCAATTTACCGTGCCACTGACGCCAGAGTAAAAAAAAAAAAGATGTGCCCCAAAATCAACAGGGATTGAAAAATACTTGTAGCGGTTAGAATTACAAAGTTTTTGATCATTGAAATTTGGACGGCTGTGGCCGACATGGCGTCAGGGGCACGATTTTTTGTTGACGGCCACAGCCGACTGTGGCGGTCAAAAGGTTAAGTTTCTTATTTCCAAGGGACAGATTTTTAATCACTATGGATGTTGAGATCTAGGATCATTCACGTGACGAATTTTGCATGGGTGGGCTCTTAGTTGTAAGGAAAAAATGGTTGCCGCCAGTCGTACAAAAAAATAATTAGGTATGCTTTTATGCATTACGATTGTCACGTTCTTTGACTAAATTTTATTTTGTCATAATAATTGATTACACTCGGTACACTCACGATTTTATGAGTTTCATACAGGTAACAAGGGAATCGGGGAGTATTGTGATACCACTGGCAACACAGAAACGGCTTCACAGAACCAATCGCCATAAAATCCACAAAAAAAAAACAGAACCAATCATAGCGTGATGACCTGATGACATCGAAAGTTCCGCCCGTTATACCGCAGTAGCATACCTTGTTTTCTTATACCTGTGCCTATTTATCCTGAAAAAATATGAGCGAAGCTTTCAAACCGTGTACAGTCTGACGAAAAAAGAGTAGAAATTAAAAAGTGGCAATACTGTAGTGTCCCCGTTTTCTTAGATTAATTAGAAAGGAACGACACTACAGTATTGCCACTTTTTAATGTCTACTCCGTTTTGTCAGACTGTAACGGAGATGCCACGACTTTGCGACAGCGGCAGCGGGTGTCTCGCTCACTCGTATGGCCGCCGCTCGGATCTCTCGCTCAACCGCTGGTCGTGCATAGTGGTGGCATCTCCGCGAAGCGTTACATCATTTACTAGCGAACCGCCCCGGCTTCGCACGGGTGCAATGCTGATAAATTATGCATGTATTGTACATATAAACCATCCTCTTGAATCACTCTACCTATTGAAAACCGCATCAAAATCCATTGCGTAGTTTTAAAGATGTAAGCATACATAGGGACAGACAGGAAGCGACTTTGTTTTATTACAAGCTTTTATTTAACTTGCATTGTATGTATGTTTAAATTATGTTTGTTCGGGTGGAATCTTGCAACTCGATTTTGAAGCAGATATCGTCAACCGATTCTTTGATTACCATAGGGCTGATCTGATGATGGAGCCGGAAGGTGGCCATAGGAACTCTATAATAGAAAAAGCAATCATACCGAGCTTGGGGTCTTTAGAATCGTCTCAGTAAGCATTTGATGGATATCCAAAGAAAAGTACAGTCGGCTATAAAAGCTTGCCACTAAAATGACATTTTTGACAGAAACTTATTCTATGTAGTGGTTTTGGTGGAGGGTAGGGCTGCCATCTGGCCAGGTTTCTCCGGATTCGTCCTAGTTTAGATGCCGTCGAGGGGGTTTTCAGTGTCAGGAAAACCCGGACACTATGTGAATGAAAAATAAAGTGTTTTTTTTTTTATAATATTATTTTCAGGCACCTCCGAGGAAAAATGCAATTTACGCCTAATGTCCGGGTTTTATAAGTCTGTTCCGGGTTAGGCGAACTAAGAGATGGCAGTCCTAGTGGAGGATCGACTTTTGCAGCCATGCGAATGTGATATGAGCGAATGTAATTTACTAATAGCCTGTTTCAGGAACTATTTTACGAAGTTTGTATTTACATGCTTTGTTGTAAAGTTCCACTATGTGTTTGCTGCTGCAGCTTTTGTTTAATGAGTACTAATATAGAGGTAATACGCCTTGGAATAAATACGTCAGACGCCAGGAAAGAAGGGCTTGTCGGGTGAGTAGGTATAGACGGATAGTGATACAAGCCGGCAAGCCCTTTTCACGGCTAAGGCATGTATTTGTACAATGCTTTTCTCACACATATGCAATGAAATAAAAAATACACCACTCAAATATAATTCAGCTGTTTAGCCTGTTCATGAACACAGACGCTATGTTCAAAAAGATTCACTTCCCGGCCTAGGCCTTCCTTAAATTTTGTATGAAATTCCTTTTCAGTTCTTTAGAGTTTTCAAATATATACCAATAAATTGCAATAACTAGAAACATTAATAAATATGTAAAGACACTTGTTTGATCATAGAGAAAAATGTCAAAAACATACAGCATTTTTGAACGGATACGGAATCGAGAAAATTACATTAAAAAAATATCGGCCAAGTCCGAGTGGGGCTCGCGCACGAAGGGTTCCGTACCATTATCTGTAAGTTTGTTGTATGTAGCGAAGTCTCAGTAATAGGGTCCCGTTTTTACCCTTTGAGTACGGGAGCCTAAAAATAATAATATACAAACACCCCGTTGAACTGAGAACCCGCTCGTCTCTTGATGTTGGACGTTGGTTGAAAATATGCAACATTCTTAGGGAATCCTTTTTATAAGGCCGAATTTACTTCGCTTTGCTCTAACAAACAATGTGACCCAATGGGTGTTGTGTGCACTGCGGCCACAAATTGCACTTATGATACTTTTCATTTCAATGTGACAGCTTTTGATAATGCACCCAATACCTGTTGAATCCCTTTGTTTGTTAGAACAAAGCGAAGTGAATTCGACCTCGAAAAAGGATTCATACACATCGCTGTCAATTGACTACATTATTTTTTTTTGACCAGGCATTTCCGATATAATCAAGTAAAGGATAAATAAATCAATATATCCAGATTCTTACAATCTGGAATATATCCCAATTTATGATTAAATAATCCATTTAAAAAGTTCCTCATCCTATAAATAAATAAAATAAATAATAAATAAATATCGGACAAAACCCCACACACATCGATCTAGGCCCAAATTAAGCTCAAGAAGGCTTGTGTTATGGGTACTAGACGACGATATACGTACTTATATAGATAAATATATACTTAAATACATAGAACAATGACCCAAGATATAATATATAAGATATAAGAGCTTAGGCGACAATCAATTGGTCACAGCGCAGTAAATCATACAGTGGGATTATTATTAAGGCGGATTTAGTATGAAAAAAAAAGTAATACCACTGCACCATTAATATCAAGATCAAAGAACAAAGAAAAATTTAAATACCTGGCGGAAGAGACCTGGATTCGAACCCGGTTCCTCTGGATTGCCGGTCCAACGTGTTAACCTCTCCACTACCCTAACGCCAAATAACATTTCGAATTGTTAATCCTTTTGTAGATTGCGAAGGTCAATTTTCCACAAGGCCAAGGCAATTGCCTTTACCCTTTTTAGGGTTCCGTAACGGGACCCTATTACTGAGACTTCGCTGTCCGTCCGTCCGTCCGTCCGTCACCAGGCTGTATCTCAAGAACGGTGATAGCTAGGCAGTTGAAATTTTCACAGATGATGTATTTCTATTGCCGCTATAGCAACATATACTATACATGATAAAACAATAATAATTAAGGGGGGGCTCCCATACAAAAATAGGGCTTCTTGCATGATACTCCGTTCAACGGGCATTTTCTCATGAACCGTTATAGGTAGACTGTTGAAATTTTCACAGAATATATATTTTTGTTACCGCTATAACAACAAATAATAAAAATAAAAAATAAGTAAAAATTAAAGGAGGACCCCATACAAAGACGGAAGACGAAAGACGAAGTACGGAACCCTTCGTGCGCGTGTCCGACTCGCACTTGCCCAATGTTTATTTTTATTTTGAAAACTAGTCCAAACTAATAAAAATAATATATTCGATTTCTGTGATAATAAAGTACTTAATGAAATTAGTTTAAACTTAACACTCGACTACGCCACATTATTATCATTGGGCGATGAATCATTTATGCAGTAGTTTATTAATATTAATATATATCAGTGTATCGGCGTGTTTCCTTTCCTTGACGCATGCGCCGTGTGGAATATAATCTATATATATAAAAGAAGAAGTCCTGACTGACTCATCAACGCACAGCCGAAACTACTAATGTTAGAGAGTTGATTTTTGCACAGTAGGTTACTTTTATAACGTGGGCTAGAGATAAGAAGCGATTTTGAAAAATTCAACCCCTAAGAGGATTAAAAAGGGGATGAAAGGTTGTATGGGATACAAGTTTTTTTTCAAACTATTAACTTGAAACTTTGTTAGAAGATATTAAAATAAAATAAAAGAAAACTGATTTCAGCGTTTTTGTAAATTCATCCCCTAAGGTGGTAAAAAAGGGCTTGAAAGTTTGTATGGAGATCAAGTATTTTTTTGAGCGCGGGACTTGAATCTTTGTGTTAGGGCATAATATTAGAATACAAAAAAAGTGATTTCAGCGTTTTCAAAAATTCGACCCCTAAAAGGGTAAAAAAGAGGTTTAAAGTTTATATGGAGATAATTTTTTTTTTTAGCGCGGGACTTGAATCTTTGTGTAAAGGCATATTATTAGAATACAAGAAAAGTGATTTCAGCGTTTTTAAAAATTCGTCCCCTAAAAGGGTTAAAAAGGGGTTGAAAGTGTGAATCCATTACAAATTCCTTGAAACTTCTTATTAAGGCATATACAATAATAACAAAATAATATTAATTTAACGTCATTAAAGATTCAACCTCTAAGGGGGTTAAAAGGGGGATGAAAGTTCGTCTTGGGGTTCAAATTTAATTTTAAGCTAGGAACTTTAAACTTCGTAAAAAGTTATGCAAATAAAATAAAATAAAAGTGATTTCAGCGTTTTTGAAAATTCATCCTCTTAGGTGGTAAAAAGGGGGTTGAAAGTTTTCATGGAGATCAAACCTTTTCTTGAGCGTGGGACTTTAAACTTTGTATAAAGGCATATAAGTAGAATACAAGAAAAGTAATTTCAGCGTTTTCAATAATTCGTCCCCTAAAATGGTTAAAAAGGGTTGAAAGTTTGATTCAATTAAATTCGTTGACTAAGGCATATATAATAATAACAAAATAACATTAATTTAACGTCATTATAAATTCAACCTCTAAGAGGGTTAAAAGGGGGATGAAAGTTTGTCTCGGGGTTCAATTTTAATTTTAAGCTAGGAACTTGAAACTTTGTAAATAGGTATTATAATAAAATAAAAGAAAACTGATTTTAGTGTTTTTGAAAAATCATCCCTGAAACTGGTAAATAAGGGGTTGAAACTTTGAATGGAGATCAAACCTTTTTCTGAGCGCAGGACTTTAAACTTTGTATTAGTGCATATAATTAGAATACAAGAAAAGAAATTTCAGCGTTTTTGAAAATTCAGCCCTGAAAGTAGTGAAAAGGGGTTGAAAGTTTGTATGGAGATCAAACCTTTTTTTTGAGCGCCGGACTAGGAACTTTGTATAAAGGCATATAATTAGAATTCAAGAAAACTAATATCAGCGTTTTTGAAAATTCACCCCTGAAGGTGGTGAAAAAGGGGTTGAAAGTTTGTTTGAAGATTAAAAAAATTTTTGAGGGTGGGACTTGAAACTTTAAATAGAGGCATATTATTAGAATACAAAAAAGTGATTCAGCGTTTTTGAAAATATAGCCCTGAAGATGGTGTAAAAGGGGTTGAATGTTTGGAATGGAATGGAGATCAAACCTTTTTTTGAGCGCCGGACTTGAAACTTTGTATAAAGGCATATAATTAAAAATCAAAAAGTAATTTCAGCGTTTTTGAAAATTCAACCCCTGAGGCGGTAAAAAGGAGGTTGATAGTTTGTATTGAGATCAAACATTTTTTTGAGCGCGGGACTTGAAACTTTGTATAAGGGCATATTATCAGAATACAAGAAAAGTGAATTCGTTTTTGAAAATTCAGCCCAGAAGGTGGTGAAAAAGGGGTTGAAAATTTGTTTGAAGATCTAATATTTATTTTGAGTGCGGGTCTTGAAACCTGAGTTCATAATGATTCCGCGTAATTAGACCAATTTAGCCGAAAAAGAAACTAAAAAGAGGCCAAGAGCGAGTCGAACTCGCGTACGAAGTTCGGTACCATTACGTATAAAATGGCAAAAAAAAACACGTTTGTTGTATGGGAGCAGCACTTCAATATTTATTATTATTTATTTTTTGTTGAATTACAGTAACCAACATCAAAAACATCAACTTGCAAAAAAAGAAAAGTAATTTCAACATTGCTTAGATCTGAAAATAATATAATAAAGATGTAAACTGTTCAAGATAAGATTCCACGCGGACGAAGTCGCGGGCAACAGCTAGTAAAACAATAAAAGAGTTACGTGATATTACTTTTAACTGATAAAAACTGGTATCTCGAAAGCAAATCGAATTCTGTCTTATTAGACTTTTGTGAGACATCTTTACCACTCTAAAATTGTATCAAATAACGGTCTTAGCACGATTAAAATTTGATTTATTAAATTAGATTATATGTATCATTGTATTTATGGCAGTTATGTTATATAATATACATGTACTGACTTATGTCTTAGACGTTCTCCGAAAGATTAATTTTCTACTCTGCACCTACTTTAAGCATATCTGGTTGGCCCTATGGTTGACTGGTAGAGAATGCCGTTAGGTAAAAAGTTCCAAGAAGAAGAATTGTTTTGTGCAATAAAGTTTAAATAAATAAACTCGAAATCAAGGGTATTTTCTAGTATATACTATCATACATTACGATCCGTAAGAAAATAGTCCTTTTGGAGCCGCACATATATTTTTCTCAAACATGCAATGAAATATTGTCTTTACGTTCCTTATAACAGGCTCGGAAGTATCGCTTTTTGGGCGCAACAACTCGAGAGGACTGTAAAGGGATTTCATACTGCTTTTCAGGCCTAGGCCTGCAAAGTAACTTTTTTTTGGTTTCAACAACACAAAATGTTGTTCTTTGAAGTATATTTTTTATTTCATTGTATGTTTGAGAAAAGCACTACATGCCTCGTCGTGAAAACGGATTCCCGGCCTCGTATCACTATCCGGTATATATACTACTTGGCCGGAAATCCTCATTTTCCCGGCCTCTGATGTAATGTACTATTACTTTCTTTGCCGCTTTGCAGTACAAGTTAATCATGACAGCATCACAATGCTTACTAAGGAGAAAAATAATTAAACGTAATTGGCAAACGGATAAAATTATAATCCTAAATTACAAAGCCTACTTTTTACGATTTCTACAAAGAAATGGATTTTATATTTTTTACGTATATCCTAATTACATTGCTGAGCGAGATGAATATACGTCGAGAAATCCGGACTCTGTTAGTAGATAAACTACTCGATATAATGAACTTATAAAGGAAGTAGAAATGGCCGCTCTCTAGTGTGAGGTATAATGTCGTGAAAGTCACCGTTTCGCGGGCTAGCTTAATTAAAGAATCAATCGAGTCCTTAATGGTGCTAATTAGTTATGTTATGGCTATCGAGAAGACGCCCACAACTCGGCGCCGCGCCGACAGTCCCCTGAAGCTGTGAAAAAAAACAAACTTCTAAGCAAACGTAATTAAAGAATTTAAAGGTACAGTCGCCTACGCCGCAAAAATAGTACAATACTGTAGACGCCGGGAAAGAAAGGCTTGCCGGGTGAGTAGCTATAGACGGCCGACCGCAGGGAGGTGATACGAAGATAGTGATACAAAGCCGGCAAGCCCTTCTCACAGGTATAGTGCTTTTTTCAAAATATGCAATGAAAAAAACATACTCCACTCAAAAAAATACAATTCAGTTGTTTAGCCTGTTCATGAACAGACGCATGTTTGAAAAAAAAAATACATCCCGGCTTAGGCCTTCAATTTTGTATGAAATTCCTTTACAGTTGTCTCGAGTTGTTACGCCCGAAACGTGATACTTCAAATTGAAGAATAAGTAAAGTTCTCCCTAAATTTGTATGGTTTAGATTTAGATTTATTTATTTCATAATATAAAATGTCAGTATAAATTACGCTAAGACAATTTACATGCATTTATACTATGATCGTCATAAAGATAAAAATTAGATAATATAATAATAGTCAAAAACATAACAATTGATTGTAACAAAAGATATTTACATGTCATAATCATAATGCAGCTAAATGTGGTTACAATATAAGAATATCTCCTTAAGGGATTGTCAAAAACTCTAAACAATACCAACTACCAGCAATATTTGTACACGGTGCTAAATACAAACATTATTATTATTATATATTACTATGTCAAATAATTTGAAATTAAATAGGTCAAAGGTGTCTCCTTAGAGGATTGTCAACAATGTACTACAAGAAACCAAAAACAATATAAAATGAAATATAAATTATTTATCCATGTACTCATTTACTGAGTATAATGGATTATCCAATAAAAAGTTTCTCAATTGATGTTTGAACTTCTCGTCTGACGCTTCGGTTCGCAACTCGTCGGGTAGATGTTCATAGAACGTTGGGCCGATGACGCGTGGGTTTTTTTTGCCAGTGCCATGCGACGCGGGACTGTCCTAAGTCTCCCCGTAGAACTTATTAGTTTGCCCGATACCTCGACACGTGCAAACATTGACAAATTATTTCGTACATACATTAATACCTCGAATATATAAAGTGAGTAGTGAGTCATAATGCGGTACTTTATGAAGAGATCCCTGCAAGAATACCTGGGTTCTACTCCGGCCAGTATTCGAAGTGCTCGTTTTTGGAGTGTCAAAATTCGCTGAGCATCAGTGGAATTTCCCCAAAAAACAGTACCGTATGACATAATAGAATGAAAATGTGCGAAATATACAGACTTTAATGCATTACTTGATATTAACGGTTTTAATTTCTTTAAAGCAAAGACAGCACTACTCAACTTGTCGCACAGCATGTCTACATGGCACTTCCAGTTCAAGTTGGAGTCAAGCATGAATCCAAGAAACCTGCATTCACTACACAATGGCATCGGGATATATGAATATCGCATATGGGAATTTTAGTTTCAAATGAAAAAAGTCGTAATCAAACGCGACGTAACGGAACGGACACATTTAGGAAACTTTCGAAACGTGAAGTTCAAAAACAAAGATTCGGGTATTTTTTTGGAAAACGCGCTACTAAATATGACTAAGTACTATTGTCTGATACAGTGTTTTTCAAACATTTTGGTGTCATGGCCCTTAATGACCATCAATATTGCTTCCCCCCCCCTAAACCCAGTTTGTACGATTAAATTAAGAACCAAACTCTTTTGGAACGTACCCGTCTATCATTCAATCAGTCATGCGTATGCGTTTTGGAACGCAGCCTACCTGTATTTATCACAAATTCAGAGGGTAGTTTACTGTTTTGCAAAAAATATAAAGGAATTTGCATTCCTTGTAGTCACGAGACTCCCCTGAATGTACCTATGCCGCGACACTCCACAGTTTGAGAAACACTGGTCTGATATATGACTTGAAAATTGTCAGTCGAGAGGGCTCTGTGGTTCGTAGTAAGCCGAGGGGATTTAGACCGAAAGACGCTCGTGGGAAACAAAAGCCATTGTGTATGTAACGTACGGCTACGGAAAATATAGGTTAGTTGTGTGACATACTCCATACTAATGTTATAAGTGCGAGTGTGTCTGTTTGTTAGCTCTTCACGCTTCCGATTTAGATGAGATTTTGGTATGGAGATAGTTTGAGGCCTGGGGAACGTCATGGGTTTTTTTGAGGATCAATTGTCTTAACAACTTCTTTATCGACCAAAAACACTGGTAAATACCAAATAGTAATCATTAAAGGCTTCATGCGTGGCATCTGTTTTCATAGTAATATTTGGGTCGTTTGCCGCCGACTTCGGGTTATTTTTGGCTTTTCAGTTTTTTTTTGAAGTCGGTTCTTTTTTTGTCTTTGTTTCATGACATATTGAGGTAATTATATTCATATAACTACAGTAATGATGTAGAATTTAACATCGTCTAACAGTCGTCATTCCTATTCCGTGCTCTGATTAAATAAATATCAGATACCAGACATCCGCACACAAATCGACCTAGTCCCAAATTAAGCTCAATAAGCCTTGTGGTATACGACGATATACATACTTATACATATGTATAGATAAACATACACTTAAATTCATAGAACAACCATGACCCAAGCGCAAATATTCGAGTTCATCGCACAAATATTTACCTACCCTGGCCGGGATTCGAACCGCCGACTCAGTAGGCAGCTGTTTTACCACTGCGCCTACCGCGTCGCGTATGTTCTGAATGCGACATCTAAGTTGTAGCAATCATCACATTGCCTCCAATCTGGTCCCAAGTCGACTCGCGCCGCATTGAAGCCTTGTTTTGCATAACTAGCCTATTGTAACGCGCAAATTTGGTCGGGACACCGCGGCACCATACTAATTTAATCTATTGTCCACACTTGCACTGGTGCATTTCTAAACACGGGGAATGGTTGTGTAAGATTGTGGATTCTAGCCTATTATAAACTTCTTTGTGTTTTGGCCAAGGACAATGCGAAAAGCAATGATATTTTATATGTAGAGAGGTTACTTAGCGTTCCAAAAGAAAGCACTTATTATAAGTAAAATGGCACCAAAATGTTGCTAACGGTCAACACTTTTGTTGATCTCCGGAAGTGACAGACGCGTATATGTGTCAAGTTCTCAGTAACGGTGTGAGTTTGACTCCAAAATGCGTATTGCGTAAGTGCACAAATACACAAAAAACCGAAAAAAAGAAAACGGAATCTTATTTTTTCATCTAGTTTTATGGTAGTCTTCAGTTCAACAAACGCTTCAGAGTAAGCCTGAGTGAGTTCTTTTGTGTTTCGACGCGCGGCGCTCTCGACAGAACGTCGTTTCTCCCGCCAGGCGATTGGTAATTTAGATCCTAAGTTGATATCAACGCAACACAAAATTGCAGAAATGAACTGTAAACCCTTTTGTAGTTCACCAAGTGCTTGGTTATTGTGTGTAAATATGCCGCTTCCCTTGCCCTCGTAAGCTTTCCACGTTTTTGCGAAATGGGAGCGCTTCGTCGTACTGACTAACTGGTCCCTAACTAACTAACAATTTTGGCTCTGTGACCCAAACAGGATCTTAGCCTCCGAAACGAGAGTACGCCACGGGTGTTCCGAAACGAGAGTACGCCACGGGTGTGTATCATCGTGATAATTATGGGAACTGGAACTTATGTTAAACCAAAATTATAGTAAAGGCGATTCGATGAACGATAATGTCGATGAACAAATAAAATGATGAATTAAAATTTGATGAGTTGATTCTTGTGTAAAAGGTAATTAGATCATATGTACAGTCGCCATCAGATATATCGCAGCATATAAGGCGTTCATAAATATGTGAACATGTACTGTACGCCCAGTCAATAAGAGTCGTGTTCAGATATTTATGAATACCTTACATGCTACGATATGTCTCATGGCGACTGTACAAGCGATCTAACGAAGTTGAATGGTTATAACTTTGAGTATTTATAGACAATGGAGGTGTCATAACGTAAACTCTTCGAACAAATTTTTTCGCCAATTTTAGCGGGGGGCGAGGTAAACACGTACAGCACACCACCAAAAGACGAATAACTCAACAGACACAAATTTTGCTGTTGCGATAAACGCACACTACAGCAAAATTCAACACATCACAAATGACATGCACACAAATACAGTTTTCACGTAACTGTGCAGCATACATACGAACAACATAGTGATGGGACACATCTGAAGAATGAGTCAAATCATTTGAATGAATGAACTGATTTGTCTTATAGGTACTATTTATTATGAAATTTGAAAAGTGTAAATTGTTTAAGTATATTGAAGATGTTATCCAATAAATATATTTGTTTCTATGTATATCTGTCTATATTTATTGTGTCCTTAACACTCTCGCAT